>BTHU01000011.1:90232753-91705253 GCA_036184795.1 Tokudaia tokunoshimensis | reverse complement strand
ACAAGCTAATATACTAGTAGGTGATCATTCTGAAATGGCCTGCTTTGGATTATTATATAATCTGCAACAGGTGAGCCCTCATTCAGCAAGGCTGTGCAGGACTAATTTTAGGAAGGATTCCTGCTATTAATATGCTTTTCCTGTTATTATTATACATATATAATAATCAGTAAGATCTGCCCCTTTGGAGCAGATCTCTGCAGATCCACAAAGATGTACTGTCTTATAATGATGCTATGTATACAAATAGATGACTTAAGTTTTAATGATGATCCTATAAGAATTCCTAAAATTATATCTGTGATTATTAAGCTCTTTTATAGTGGAACTTCTATTAGGTCCTTTTCTGATAGTCAAAACTGCAATGAGAACTCTGCCAGTCTCCCAAGTGTCACCAGTTAATTGCTCTTAGATGACAACCAGACCTTCTCCTACTCAGAGCACATTCCAAGAGATTGTAAAACAATTAACCAAGGTCATAAAAAGGGAACTAATGATTTATTATAGGTGCTAGGACAGAAGATAAAATATTGACTGGGTTTATCTATACAAAACTTCACTTATAACTTAGTTATGGTGTTAAACTTTCTATGAACCTGTAGAGAAGACAAATGATAGATGTTTAGCTAGATAATTACTCCTAATGGATATGCATGTAAACATTCTCTATTGTAAACTTCTATTACAATTTATGGTTTGATTTTTGTGTGAACTTGTGATGAACTTTGTAACATGTAATCATGTATTCTGAAAGATGTATAAGTACTGAAGACCAAAGAGAGAAAGAGCTCTCATCTATTCACTTTCTCTCCCTCTCTCTCTCTCACTTTTTACCTTTCCCCAGTTAGAAGAATTTTTCCCTTTCTCCACTTAGGATCTTTCTGCTTTTCCCTCTTAGATAGCTTTCATAGGAAACTTTTTACTACTTAGTAATAAACTCATTAACCACTTCTCTAAGTGTCCCATTTTTCTCCCTGTGACTTCTGACTAGCAGGCTGAAAGTTAGAGCCCAGCAGTTCCTGTGGAGACAGTACAAAGACAATTTACCTAATCTTTAGGAATTTGAGGAAGAGGCAAACTGCAGTTTCTGACCTCAGAGGATTATAGAAGACAGGTCAGCTACATTAGCATAGTAACTTAGACTTAGATAAGTAAACTTTTTATTATACAGCAACCCTAAATTTTCCGTAAGACAAAGTCTTACCCCCAGAACTTCATAAGACAGAGTCTTACCCTCACCGACGCTCTTCCCCCCTCTGCTGCCTCAAGAAGAACCAAGAAGAAAGAACACCTCTGCTGGGGCTGACTCCTGGCACCCAGGTAAGATACATCCCATTGCCTGCTAATACTTCTTAAAGCCCATCCAACATCCCCCAATTGTATGTTAACTGCAACTATTTTTCTTGCACTTTGTAAGCTCATTTACGATGCCAAAGTATTGGTTCTCCCCTTGCCTTGAGCCCCATATGGCAGAACATTTCTGCTTTATTGGAAGCCATGCCACATGGGGAACTCCAGGGACCAAGCAGGTACCCAGAACTCTAGAGGCCACACTGTTACTTGGCCAGAATCCCAGGCCACTCAAGCCAGAAAACCAGAGAAGAAACAGAAACCAAGGGGGGGGATCCATTTAAGAAAGATAAACTCAAAATCAGAACCTAACCTATAATATCCCCAAACTCAGATGACTAGGGGCCAGTATAAGAACACAATTAACAATATCCAGGGCAATATGGCACCACCAAAGCCCAGCTATCCTTAATACAACAAGTCTTGGGTATTCCGACACAGCTAAGCACAAGAAAAGGACCTTAAATCCAACCTTATGAAAAATATAGAAGTCCTTAAAGAGGAAATTAATGAATCCCTTAAGGAAATACAGACAAATACAATAAAAAAGATGAAGGAAATGAATAAAACTGTCCAAGATCTAAAAATACAAATAGAAGCATTAGAGAAAACACAATTATTACCAACAAAATACAATAGATGGAAAAGAGAGTCTCAGGCATAGAAAATACAATAGAAGAAATTGATACACAGTCAAAAAAAAAGTTAGATCTAAAAGGTTCCTAACACAAAACATCCAGGAAGTCTGGGACCCTATGAAAAAACCAAACCTTAAAAAAATAAATAAATAAATAAGGGAATAGAAGAGGAGGAGGAGGAGAAGGAGGAGGGGGAGGGGAGGGGAGGGGAGGGGAGGGGGAGGGGAGGGGAGGGAGAGGATTCCTGGGTCAAAGGCCTAGAAAATATTTTCAACAAAATCATAGAAGAAAATTTTCCTAACCTAAAGAAAGAAATGCCTATAAATGTACAAGAAGCTTACAGAACACCAAAGAGATTGGGCCAGAAAAGAAAGTCCCCACCTCTACATAATAATCAAAACACTAAATATACAGAACAAAGAAAGAATAGTAAAAGCAACAAGGGAAAAGGACCAAGTAATACATAAAGGCAGACCTATAGAATTACACCCAACAACTTAACAGAGACTCTAAAAGCCAGAAGAGACTGAACAAATGTCCAGACTCTAAGAGACCACAGATGACTACTATACCCAGCAAAACTTTCAATCATCATAGATGAAGAAAACAAGATATTCCATGACAAAACCAAATTTAAACAGTATCTATCCACAAATCCAGCCCTATGGAAAATATTAGAAGAAAACTCCAGCTCAAGGAGGTTAAAAACACTAAAAAAAAAAAAAGGAAATAATTTCATACTAGCAAAACCAAAAAGGGGGAACACACACACACAAAACCACCACCAACAACAAAATAACAGAAATTAACTATCATTGGTCATTTATATCTCTCATATCAATGGACTCAATTCTCCAATAAAAAGACACAGACTATCAGAATGGCTGGGAAAACAGAATCCATCAACCTACTACATACAAGAAACAAACCCCAACAACAAAAATAGACATTGCCTCAGAGTAAAAGGCTGGAAAAAGATTTTCCAAGCAAATGGACCCAAGAAGAAAGGTGGCATAGCCATTCTAATATTTAAAAAAATAGACTTTTAACCAAAATTAATCAAAAAAAAAGAGGAAGCACACTTTATACTCATCAAAGGAAAAAATCCACCATGATGGTGTCTTAATTCTGAACATCTATGCTCCAAATGCAAGGGCATCCACGTTTGCAAAAGAAACATTACTAAACCTTAAATCACACATCAAACCCCACCCATTAATAATGGGAGACCCTACTCTCACCAATGGACAGGTCATTGAGACAGAAACTAAACAGAGAAATAATGGAACAGACATTATGATTCAAATGGACCTAACAGATATCTACAGAACATTTCACCCAAACACAAAAGAATAGACCTCCTCCTCAGTGCCTCAAGGAACCTTCTCCAAAACTGACCATGTACTTGATCACAAAGCAAGCCTCAACAGATACAAGAAAATTGAAATAACCCCATGTATCTTATCAGACCACCATGAATTAAATCTGAACTTCAACAACAGAAAGCCTACAAACTCATGTGAACTAAACAACTCTCTACTGAATGATCACTTGGTCAAAAAAGAAAGAAAGAAATTAAAGACTTTCTAGACATCAATGAAAATGAAGGCATAACATACCCAAACTATGGGAACAATGAAAGCAGTGCTAAGAGGAAAGCTCATAGCTCTAAACGCCTTCATAAAGACATTAGAAAGATCTATACTACAACTTAACAGTACACCTGAAAGCTCTAAAACAAAAAGAAGCAAACACACCCAAGAGGAGTAGACAACAAGAAATAATCAAACTCTGAGCTGAAATTAATAAGATAGAAACAAAGAGAGCAATACAGAGAAGCAACCAAAGAGCTGGTCCTTTGAGAAAATCAACAAGATAGACAAAACCTTAGCCAACCTAACTAAAAGGCAGAGAGAGAGAGAGAGAGAGAGAGAGAGAGAGAGAGAGAGAGAGAGAGAGAGAGAGAGAGAATATCCAAATTAACAGATCCAGAAATGAAAAGGGAGACATAACAACAGACACTGTGGAAATCCTAAGAATCATTAGACCTCACTTCAAAAACCCGTACTTCAAAAATTGGAAAATCTAAAAGAAATGGACAATTTTCTCAATTTTCTCACTTACCAAAATTAAATCAAGATTAAATAAACAAGACCCATAACCTCTAAGGAAACAGAATCAGTCATTAAAAGTCTTCCTTCCCCCCCCCCAAAAAAGCCCAGGGCCAGATGGTTTTAGTGCAGTATTCTACCAGACTTTCAACAAAGAGTTAATACTAATACTCCTCAAATTATTCCACAAAATAGAAACAGAAGGAGCATTGCCAAATTCATTTTATGAGGTCACTGTCACCCTGATACCTAAACCACAGAAAGACTCAACAAAGAAAGAGAATTTTAGACCAATTTCCATCATGAACTTTGATGCAAAAATATTCAATAAAATACTCATAAGCCAACTCCAAGAACATATTAAAAAGATCATTCATCATGATCAAGTAAAGTCCATTCCAAAGATGCAGGGTTGATTTAACTTAGGAAAATGTATCAATGTAATTCACCATTTAAACAAACTGGAAAAAAACCCATGTTATCATCTCATTAGATGCTAAAAAAGTCTGACAAAAATCCAACACCCTTCATAAGAAAAGTCTTTGAGAGATCAGGGAAACAAGGGATATATATAAACAATAAAGGCAATATACACTAAGCTGATAACCCAACATCAAAATAGAGAGAACCTTAAAGCAATTTCACTAAAATCAGGAACAAGACAAGGCTGTCCACTCTCTCCATATTTATTCAATATAGATGTGAAGTTTTAGCTAGAGCAATGAGACAACTAAAGGAGATCAAAGGGTTACAAATTGGAAAGGAAGAAGTCAAAGTATTGCTATTTGCAGATGTTATGATAGTATACACAAGCAACCCAAAAAATTCTACTAGGAAACTCCTACAGCTGATAGATACCTTCAGCAAAGTGACTGGATACAAAATTTACTCAAAACAGTCAGTAGACCTCCTTCATACAAATGATAAATGGGCTGAGAAAGAAATCAGGGAAACAACACACTTCACAATAGCCACAAATAATATAAAATCTTGGTATAACTAACCAAGCAAGCCAGAGTCATGTATGACAAGAACTTCATGATTTGGAGAATGAAATTGGAGAAGATATCAGAAGATGGAAAGATCTACCATGCTCATGGATTAATAGGATTAGCATAGTAAAAATAGCCATCTTACCGAAAGCAATCTACAGATTCAACACAATTCCCATCAAAATTCCAGTGCAATTCTTTACAGACCTTGACAGAACAATACTCAACTTCATGTGGAAAAACAGAAACCTAGGAAAGCTAAAACAGTCCTGTACAATCAAAGAATTTCAGAGGTATCACCATCCCTTTTTTTAAACTGTGCTACAGAGCAATAGTAATAAAAGCTGCTTAGTATTGGCATAAAAACGGGCAGGTTGATCAATGGAATCAAATTGAAGATCTGGAAATAAATCCACACACCAATGGACACTTGATTTTTGACAAAGAAGCCAAAATTATACAATGGGGAAAAAAAGAAAGCATCTTCAACAAACAGTGTTGGTCTAACTGGATGTTGGCATTTAGAAGAAAGCAAATAGATTCATATCTACCTCACTGTACAAAACTCAAGTCCAAGTGGATCAAAGACCTCAACATAAAAACGGATACACTGAACCTGATAGAAGAAAAAGTGGGAAATAGCCTTGAACAAGGCACAGGAGACAACTTCCTGAACAGAATCAATATCAAAGGCACTAACATCAATAATTAATAAATCAGACCTCATGAAACTGAAAAGTTTCTGTAAGGCAAAGGACACTGTCAATAGGACAAAACAGCAGCCTACAGATGGAAAAAGATCTTACCAACCCCACATCTGACAGAGGACTGATATACAAAATACATAAAGAACTTAAGAAATTAGACATCAAAAAACCAAATAATCTAATTTAAAAATGGGGTACAGATCTAAACAGAAATTTTTCAACAGAGGAATCTCTAGTGGCCATGAAGCACTTAAATAAATGTTAAACATCCTTAGTCATAAGAAAAATGCCAATCAAAACTACTGGTTAAGACTGGATGAGACACCTTTCAGAATGGCTAAGTGACGGTTCATGCTGATGAGGATGTGGAACAAGGGGAACACTCCTCCATTGCTGGTAGGAGTGCAAACTTGTATAACCACTTCGGAAATTGATTAATTTGGCAGTTTCTCAGAAACTTAGGAATTGATCTGTGCCATATGTATATTCCTGGGCATATACATGAAGGACACTCTATCCTACCACAAGGACACTTGGTCAACTATGTTCATAGCAACTTATTTGGAACAGACAGGAACTGGAAACAACCTAGATGTTACTCAGTCAAAGAATCGATAAAGAAAATATGGTACATTTACACAATGGAGCACTACTCAGATGTTAAAAGCTGTGACATCATGAAATTTTCTGGCCAATGGATGGAACTAGAAAAGATCATCTTGAGTGAGGCAACCCAGACCTAGAAGACAGACATGGTATGTACTCACTTGTTAGTGGATATTTGCCATAAAGTATAACCATGCTACGATCCACAGACCCAAAGAAACTAAGTAACAAAGAGAGTTCAAGGGGGATGCATAGATCTCACTGTAAAGAAAAATAAAATAGACATTGAGAGTGGTTGATGTTGTGGATTTGATCTAACACTTGTATTATGTTAATTGGGTTCTCAAAATTGCACAAGAATCCACATGTAAGGCTCCCCTGATTGGGTCTAAGGCAGCAAAAATGGAATATAGATTTTAGTAACTAATAACTAATATTGGAGGGGAGTGTTAGCCAAGTGTGGGGAGTGGCCCAGTCATTGAGCATTTTTAAGGCATACTATTATATAAGGTTGTGAGCAAGAGTGTGTGTGTGTGTGTGTGTGTGTGTGTGTGTGTGTGTGTGTGTGTGTGTGTTGGGGACACAGAAAATTGGAGTGGATAGCAAGGAATATACCAATGCCACCGCCGGGCTAATTTACATAGAGGTTTATTGGCTACTACAACAGGTTGGGGTAGAGTTTTGGAGAGGGAGGTGTGGGGATCAGAACGGGAGAGATCAGGTTTGGGGAGAGAGTGCTGAGAGAGACAACTGGAGTGGGGGGCATGTCCCTAGTGCAATGAAAACTATCAGGAATCTACAAGGGTGACCCTAGCAATGGGGGACCCAGAGCCTGAACCTGCCACCTCCTGTAACCAGGCAAGACGTCCAGTGGAGGGATTGGGACACCAACCCACCCACAAAAGCTTAGACCCACAATTCACACCTGCCCACAAGAAGATTATAGCAGTGTACCCTGAAACTGCAACTGCTACAGCTGTGAACTCAGGATGTCTAAATCTGAAGCCTGAGCAGGTGTTTAGAAGATGCTGATGTCTAAGAACAAGCTTCAATGTGTGTATGTGTGTAGGAACGCATGTGCCCCCAACCCAGCACAAAACCTTCAATGTGCATGTTGTTCTGCCTACAAGATGTGATGGGTAAAGGTGGGACAGAAATTGTAGGAGAAATCTCAAGAAACCCTGCAGAATCAACTACCCTGAGCCCATAGGGGCTCACAAGGACTGAACTGCCAACAGGGAGCCTGAATGGGACTAACCTAGGCTCTCCACACAAATGTTAACCATTCTTGTGGGACTCCTAAGAGTTGAAGCAGGGGCTATCTTTGACTCTGTTGCCTGACTTTGGGACCCTTTCCTCCAACTGGGCTGTCTCATCCGGACTTAACCAGAGAGAAGGTGCCCGGTCTTACTACAACTTGATAGCCAGGGCTGGTTGATATCCACGGGAAGCCTCCCCTTTTCTGAAGAGAAACAGAGGAGTGGATGGGGGAGGGGAGGGGAACTGGAAGGAGAGGAGGAAGGGAAACTTCAGTCTGGATGTAAAATAAGTAAACAAAGAAACAAACAAACTAAAACAAAACAAAACAAAAAACCCTTGGGCTAGTGAGATGGCTGAGGGGGCTTGCCTCTAAGTCTGACATGACATCCTGAGTTCAATCCCCAGAGCTTGCACGGTAGAAGGGGAGAACCAAGTCCTGCAAGTTGTCCTCTGACTTCCACAGTGCAACCCTGTACACTGTCCCACCCATAGCCCCACACAAATAAATGCCGAGTCGTAGTTGTTGTTAACTAATTGCAGGATAAACATGGTGACTGTTAACAGTTTAAGAGGAAAATATCAGATTCATGGAGGGAGCTTGGTAACCATGGGGGCCATGGTCGGGCTTGGAGTGGCAGAGCAGTGGGAGGGACACACTATACCATCATGCCAAGGGCAGCGCAGTGGGGCCCCGAAGGGACAAAGAAAGAGCCGTCCCTCCATTCCCGAGGGCAAAGGGAGCTTAGAGCCTTAGGAGGGTGGGCGTCTTCCTCACATGTCATCCTGCCTGGACTGCCAGACATCTGAGAGGACAGAGCTAGGCGCTTGGTAGGACCGGAAACTAACTGGGAAGGGGGTGGAGCAAGGGCAGCTGGGGGGAGGCTATGATCTAACAGTGACACGTGTGGAATCCCAGTCCCAAGAAGTAGAAGCAGGAAGCATGAAGTTCAAAGCACTCTCTCCCTCTGTCTTCCCCAAACCTAATCTCTCTTGTTCTGATCCCCACCTCCCTATCCAGAACCCTATCCCAACCTGTAGCGGTAGCCAACTAACCTCTACGCAAATCTCCCTGGTATGTTCCTTCCTACCTGGTTGGGCCACTCCCAAACCTACATGTGAGTAACCACTTGGGAGTCCTGTCCACTGGCACAGGACTACAAATATATATAGACTATTAGAATTTGTAACTCAAAAGATCTCTCTCTCTCTCTCTCTCCTCTCCCTTTTCCTTATATTATTCCTTATTCTAAATTCTAGCAGTTCCATTTCCTAGAACAACTATTTTATTGAGCTCTGCCCTGGTGAGTCACTAGCTGCTCGTGAGGTGCAAGTGACTTTGAGGGAGACAGGACTTCTGAAACTCAGCAGCAGCCAGAAGAATCATTTCAAATGGCCGTGTCACCCCCAGCTTCACACTGCCACTGTTGGGCAGAGACCCACAATCCTCCACAGCCCGGAGGGCACACAGACACTAGCTGCTAATGTCTCCTCACTGGGTATATAGATGTATATATATATATTTTTTTTTTTTAAAAGACTGTCAAGTAGCCCAAACCACGCGGCTCACCGATGCCAGCTATGACTGACTGCTGCGTAACAAGCTGTCCTAGAACTTAGTGGTTCCAAACAACAACCGTCACTTACTTTTGCTACCAAGTTTACGGCTTGGGCACAGCAGCTTGGCAATGGCGCGCATCTCGCCTTCATCTGCCATAGTTCCTCTTGAGCAGTGGAGTCTGTTTCTCAGGGGACAGCAGAGTGTTTGCTGGGACTGCAAGCCAACCAGGGCTGAGGCTGGGGACCCCATTCTCTTGCCCCGTGATCCAGCACACGTGGCCTGCATGTCCTCAGAGAATCTATTTGGGTTCCCAGGAGGAAACCTCCGGAGACAGAAGTGGTATCATCGTGCATAACCTGGTTCTGAAGCAGTCACAGAGTCCTTTCCAGAGCCAAGGCAAGGAGCACAGACTACCTTGATCAGGACAGCAAAGTTCTGGAAGAATAGAGGTGATTAGAAACGATAGCTTAGGCATTCGTGGACATACTGTCTGTGAAATGCAATACCTGTCACCATGGGTTTTTGCTTTGTTTTGATTTTTTTGTTTCCATGTTTTTGTTTGGTTGGTTGGTTTTTGGTTGTTTTGTTTGATTCATGGACTCAATATGTGTGTAGTCCTGGCTGGCCTGGAACTTGCTATGTAGACCAGACTGGCCTGGAACTCAGAGATCTACCTTGCCTCCTAAGTGCGAGGATTAAAGGCATTCAGCACCATACCCCGCCCCATCAGCAGTCAGTTTTGGTGCACACATATTTGTGTGTGTGTGTGTGTGTGCATTTAAACCCAATATTTATGTGAACTAAGGCAATTAGCAGTCTCTAAGAAAATTATCTTCTCTCATGTGACTCCACACCACAGTTTAACACAGCTTCTTATATGGACCCACCCTTTATTTTCACTGTGTGTCTTGGGTTGCAAAATATCTACTACCACAGCAACAATTTCTAAAGAATTAGAGTCTCCCACAATGCACCTGATCTTCAAACCACATTGTTTATAAACTTCATCTTTCAGTGACTGTTTAGGAGACTTTAAAAGCCTAGACTTCTTGTCATCCCTACAGATTTGCTCCTTAGAGGCAGTGTAAAGTGTGGACACTCATGCTGTCTCAGATATGAGGAAGAGGTGCTTTTGCTTGTAGCTTAGTGAAAATTGAGACGACACATCAGGACCCCAGGACAACAGATAGGCATCCTTGTGACACATAATGACCTGTAACCTGCTTGGGCTGTTTGTCATGACTAGGCAGCAGATGCTGATCTTGAAGAGAAGGCCGAGCCTGTCCTCCAGCCCAGAAGCAGTCCTCACTGTGTTTCTCTGTGCTCCTAGCACTGAGTTTAAACACACTTTTCGTTGGTCTATGGGTTTTGGTGTATGTTTATGGTGTATGTTTTTTTTTTTTTGAGGCAAGAGCTCACGTGACCCAGGAAGGCCACGGTCTTTCAATTTCTCCTGCCTCAGCCTCCTGAGGGCTGAGAACTCAGGTATGTGACTGGCTGATATAAACCTATCCCTTTTGTACATTTTTAACTTCTGTGACTATATTTTGTCACGTATAGACCCTGAATGTTAGATATTAAAAATCCATGTTTGTCCTGAGGTCATTTACGCAATTCTAAACCTCAGTGGGAACTAGAGAGGTGGCCCTCTGCTGTCCTTCTACATGGGACTTTCACATCAGGTCACCTCTCATGACAGTCTTAGGTCTTGTGCCTGCCCTGGCCAGCATGCTTCAGTCAGGGGGTGTCTCCCTGGTGCCTCCAGCAAAGCCCTGGTCCTTACTAATACTTTGGCAGCTGAATCAAAATCCATTTGGCATTTATTTGAAAGCTATTGACTTGGAGACTTGTTACAACATCCATAGTTAACCAACCTGGTCCATGCTGTTTCACCCATGAAGAGGTCACCTCGTGGGTCTTCCTGGGGGTGGTGGTAGCAGTGGGCATGTCTGCCCCTGTGGCATGGGTAGTAGACCCTGGAACTGGGCCAGTCTTCAAGAAGGCTGTTGTTGGTATTTTGTTTGTTTGTTGTTGTTGTCATTTTTTCCTTCTTTGGGGTACAGATGTTAAGCTCACTGTGGATATATCTCATTATGCCCTAACTTCCTTTGTGAGAAAAACCACAGCCAGGCATAGCTGCACCTACAGAAGAGCCCACACAGACTAAGACACTTCCCCCAAAGTCTGTTTCCACCAAAAATACACTTGGCTTCCTGCCGGCTCCCCCCCCCCCCCCCCCCCCCCCCCCCGTGCTGTGGTCCGAATCACCATTTGCTTCCTGAACTTGAGGACCGTAGTTAACAAAAGCATAGCTCAGTCATTAGTCATCGGTGTATTTCCCCCTGCAATGGTTGGTTTTGCTCATTTTCCCATCCTTTGTTCTGCCATCTGGCAACTTCCTTTCGCTGTAAGAGTCCCTTCGTCCAAACCCCATTATTTGCTGTTGCCCTTCTGTCTGCAGGAGCAATTCATTCTGAATTGTCATTAGCAGTCTGGGGCTAATCCACAGGGACAAATGAAGATCTGACAGGGCCCAGCACTGTCACTTACTGGGAGGACAGGGGGTAGCAGCTCTGCCCTCAGGATGAGCCTTCCTGGGCTTGCTTCTCCTGCTGGTTTGGGTCATCTTGGAACGAGGCAGTGATACGCATTTTTAAGAGACTTTCGTCTCTGGAGGGTTGGGGGCAGGGAAGCAGTGTGGACTGTGGACGGCCACATCTGGAGCCACACCCAGCCTGCCAGCTCCCGCCTGCTTGCCTGCTCGCAAAGTCTGCCCTGGGAGGGCAGGCAGGGACTGTCATCTGGTGGGAGAGGTCCTGCGCCATCCCCAGGGAATTCCCAGGGCGAAGGAATCCCAGGACTTCCTGAGGGATTGAGTTGTTCATTTCCTCAAGACTTGACTCATCCCCAGCCTTTGCAAGCGGTGAGTCAACCCCGGGCTGGCGCCACCAGTGCCTTTTGCTTTTGGCGTGATGCCTGCTGCTTGCCCCAGGAGTGAAACAGCACCCGAAGGTTTAAACCCACTGCCGAGGCCACACTTGTAAGAGCTGTCCGTTGGAATCCAGGGCACCATGCTCAGTTGCCCCGCCAAGGACCAGAACAGGGACCCTGCCAGAGAATGGGAAGAGTTCAGTTTTCCTCTCGTACAGTAATGTTGTTGTTGCTGTTTTGGGACCGGAACTCACTATGTATCCCTGGCTGGCCTGGAACAGAAATCTACCTCCTTCTCACAAATACACTCCATGCCACATGGTGCGAGCGAGTGAGCGAGCACACACACACACACACAGAGAGAGAGAGAGAGAGAGAGAGAGAGACAGAGACAGAGAGACAGACAGACAGATTTTTAAAGGTATTAAATAGCAACAACATTAAGAGGCAAATATCAGAAGACTATCCATTCTTCACTTTATAAAAAATTACAATGGAAACTATCACTCTGCACAGGACTAACATATTTTTTAAATGGCTCTGAAACATTGGATGCAAATTAGAAACCAGTGGCCTAAAAATGTCTTCACTGTCCTGACCATGTCTGTCAGTTTCTCGAGTGGATATGTTACTGTGGGCAGCCCTTGCCCTGCGCTTTTGTGGAGCCTTGGAAAAGATCTGCTTCTCTTGGACTAAGTAATAGTGTGTGCCCGCGGCAGGCTGACCAGGCGGTTCTTATAGCCTATGGGGCATTGGGACTCTCTGCGCAGGGGAGACCTATTTAATCCAAATTTAACTAAACCAGTGTCACTGTATCCCACACAGTTGAGCAAGGCTAAACCGGTGTATTAACGTCTCTGGAATCCCTGGATGAGACGCCTCAGACAGAATAATTCTTTTACTCATTTCCTAGCCTCGCCTTGTTCTAGGCTTTCCAGCCCCTGCCGCCCACGCGGCACTCTTCCAGTCATTCCGAGGCCCGCCCACACACCCATCTACTGATAGCAAGGCAGATGCAGGAATGGGCCTCTCTGCTATTTTGAAGAGCTGTTCCTAGGACGACATTTCTGACACTGCTGGTGACTCTGGCATTCCCGCCTCATCTGGACGGAGTTCCTGTCGGCTGGAATAAGGACAGTTGCCACAGCAGCCTTTCATACAGCTTTGCTTTGCGAGTGGGTTTCTTAGCATAGAAAGTGGGCTTGGGAAATAGTGGTGTGGTATCACTAGATCAACAGTGAAAAATACAAAACAAAACAAAAAACCCATCCAGTGTTCTGTGGATTTGTAAAATAGCAACTGAGGTTTATTTTATTTTTTTATTTTTGGCTTAGCATATAAAACCAATTGTGTAGTGGTAAGAGGGTGTGGCTTGACAAAGACTAATGTGAATAGAAAATACCAGAAAATGTCTCAGTCATTATGTAGAAAGGAAGAAGGAACTGCCTCTCCCACCTTCTTACAGTTCCCCAGGGTGGCATCCAGAGCCACAAGGGCGGCTTTCCTGGCACTTAGGATCTGCGGCCCTTGGAAAGGCAGGCCAGTGGGCAGAGCCCACCCCGCTGACCACACAGTTTTCCTACTTCCTCTCATACAACCGTCCATACAGAGCTGCTGTCACCAAGCCGGAGGACAGTCCCCTCTTCCTCAAGAAATAGTGGTCATTCTCCCACCCAAGCTGGTCAGGGGTTTCCAGAGTCATCCCCGAGGAGAGAAATAAAGGAAAGATATACGAAGTACTGAAGTTCCCCCACAGGTGAAAGTCAAACAAGCCCTCGGCCTCCGTGATCTCTTGCCCGCAGGTGTCAAGGCCAAGACCTCCGCACTTGACCAGGGCACAGACTTGAATGTAGTAGGTGCCGTGCACGGTATGGGGTCCGTCAAAGACACCCAGGGCATATAGCTCTTTGGACAGGGTGGGCCTTTCGTAAAGTAAGTGGCAACAGAGGCTGTTGGAGCACACTTGGAGGTGGCCTTCCTTTCCCCAGACGGGGACCAGGGTGAAATTGTCATACATCATCTCAGAGTGGAAGGTGGGTTGTGCGTTCACATTCCACTTGGCGGCCTCATCACAGTGCACTTCCTGGGCATCCTTCTCACAGTATGGATCCCCAGACAGGATTTTTAAGAACTTCCTATGGAACCCGTCCATCTCACTAGTTGTATTCTCTGTCCCAGTGAGGCCCTGTGGGTTTGTGGCTACCTGGGCAATTATAAGTTGACCTTTGGGGTCGTTCATGTCATGATACCAAAAGGACTTCAGAGGGGTGTGTATGCCACTGCCGGTCATCCCCAGAGTCGGGTGGTGGATGTTAGCTGCCAGAACGTTGACCCCGAAGGCGGTGGCGAATGCTTTCTGAATTTCAATGGCTGCCAAGAGCGGCAGCTGGTTCATCCAGGCTGTGGGGTACACGATGTGCTTCACCTCAAAGTCTCTGAGGAGTCGGACGGCGGGGTCAAAGAATAGGATGTCAAAGCAAGTGAACATGCCGAACTTGCCAGCAAAGGGCACATCAAAGGTGATGAGGTCCACATTGGCAGGGGTATCGAAGGCCGCCTCAAAGTACAGGTTGTGCTTACGGTATCGGTCCATGAGGGTTCCATTGTCGCTGAACACCACATTTGTGTTAAACTGGTATCTCCCGTCCTGTGGGCAGCCAGGGTCGCTGCTGAGGCAAGGCTGCTTTGTTCCAAGATTGGCCACCAAGAACATCCCTCCCTTGATGGCCATACAACTCAGGCGCTGGAGGACCTGGGGTGAGTAATAAATGCAATAAATAAGTTTAAATCCTGCCTTTTGTAGGGAGCATTTTCAATATAAATTTTTGATTAAAAAAAGTTCCTGTACTGTGTCTATAATATGTAAGTCAGTAAAAAAAAAAAGCTTCTGAGAACATACAAAGGATATGCACAGGTGACTCACAGGACAAGTATAGGAAGCACCTGGACTCAGACTCAGTAGTGATGACTAGAAAGAAATGGAAGTGAGATGTTGTCCCCTTCATTGGAACGGCAGAAGCTCAAGGCAGTGTTCCATCTTGTGTTGACCCAAGGGCAGAAAAACAGGCTCACAAACTAGTGCTGAGGATATATAAAGTGGGATAAACACCTTCTAATTTCTAAATTTAGCATTTAAAAATATACTAAAATATGCGTAGCCTTTGGGAAATCCCATTGTCAAGGGTTTTACGGGAAAACTTGAACATACTTACAAAAATATACATACAGGATAGTTATTGAAACGGTGCTTAAAATAGCAAGAGTTAAAAAAGAAGGTAGCATGTCTCCTACTAGACAGGATGCTGGTGAAGGGAGAAAAAAAAAATAAAAGACACAGTACAGCATCGCTGCAAGCCTTTGGAGTGGGGATAAGGCCAGGCAGTGGTGGCAGTGAACTTTTAGAGTATTTTTTTAAACTTGACTTGTTTAATATGTTTCAATTAGTGCGGTTCTTGTGTAATTCACTAATGAAAAGATCTGTATGTGCGTAATGTCCCGTATCAGCACGGGGCCTGGGGAGTTTGGGCTTGTGGTTTGGATCCCAGAGCCTCCTTCAAACCTCAGGCAGCACGCTGTGGTTTTTGGCCACGGACCTGGTTCCACTCAGTCTGCTGGTCTCCTCACCTACCTCCGTGTCATTGAACCGAAAGGGCTCCAGACACGGGTTCCACCTAACCAGCTTGGGAGAGGGCATGAAGTCCAAGAATGGGAAAATGGATGTTCTTGTGAAGTTGAATCCGTGGATACCGTCTTCTGGGAACACTATAATCTGCACACCCTGGAAGCAAAAGGACAGAGAGTACCATGAGGTAAGGGGAGCATGAGTCCTTCACTGCCAAATGACTGACTGACTCAGCTCGGATGGAAAGGCTTGTTCTCAGGTCATCAGCTGACTGCCCAAGTGCAGGACAATGGCCCCACATGTTTCCGTGTCCCCTAGGAAGACCCATGAGCATGCGTGATTGGACGGAAGAGTGGGCAGCCTTGCTGAAGGCCCACAATGCTCACTGAGCGAACAGTTAGACTGCACTCTCTCTCACTGGTGTACAGTAGAAGCCGGGCCAATTGTGAAGCACTTAAAACATTGGGCCTATTCACAGATGGGCCGTCTTTAGCGGATTTCACCCCCTCTCCCACATCTAAGTCAACTGGGGGACTTCGGGAAAAACACTGATGTGGGCCCCATCCATAAGATGGCTGACTGGAATGTGGGCGAGTCCTGGCTGAGGGATTTGTTTAAAGATGATTCCACTGAGTAGTCCCAGCCGTGACTCTGGGGGCCGTGGATGAGCAGCGAGCGTGGGTTGAACTAAGAGAGTCCTTTAGGGGTTCTGGGTGCGCCATAGGCTTCTCCCCACACTAGGCTCCCTGCACCACCTACAGCTTCCTAGGGAGAGAGAAGAAACAAACAGGACTGTCCTCAGCTCTCCCTCAGCACCACACTCTCCTGGGACTTTCCAGCTCTGTGGATTAAAATGTCAAGCCTGGAACTCTGGCCCAATACAGGGGGGTGGAGGCAGCAGGTAGAGCGCCTACTTCCTCAGTGCAATGCAACTTTAGGGTTTTTCCCCCCTTCTGATTATAATAGCTCTGAAATCCTCCCCACTCCCCCCAAAACACACACACACACACACACACCCTCTAATGCAAAGGGTGCTCTTGTTAATATTCTGCTCATCCTTTTCCCTCTGTGTATCTGGGTTCACACAAGATGCTAGGCTGTGTAGCATGTGTCTTTCTTATAGAGAACATCTGTAACGGCCACCCCTATTGATCATCTGAGAATCCAACCTCTGCAATAAAGAGATGCGGCAGATTACCAAGCTCCCTTCAGTTGGGCGGTTTGACTGTGTGTACAGACGGGCCTCTGCTGAAATGTTACTTAGAAGATCACCCTGGGATGTGGAGGCAGGCGGACCCTGAGCTCAAGGCCCGGCTAGCTAACAGATGAGACCCTGTTTCAAAACCAAATTGAAAACAAAGGTCTTCACACTAAAGACTACATCTGTGCCTTGTGGGCCATTGGCCAGTTCTTTAGCTAGCGCTCGGCCATGGCCAGGCTGACAGGCAAGTTCAGTTCCTCAAATTCCCACCATTATCTAATGCGGCAAATACAAAACTGTTCATTCTGTATCTGTATGAGTCATGCTTTTAATTTCTTGAAAATTATATTTGGAGAGAGCTTTTCCTCTCTTCAGGAAATCGAAAACCTTGGAGGGCATCTTATAGGAGCCTGCCACTGCAGTTTCGAATATACGTTGACTACAGTGCTCCAGCAGTGGTCGGGCAGGAGATCAAGAACTCCTGAAGATCGAAGGCCACCAACCCCACTTTGTAAATCACCTTCCCTCTGGGCCAGGGGAGCAGAGCCTCACTGGGCATGTGCGGGGTTTCTGTCCTAAGTGAGTCTGATGTAAGGCTCTGGTGCCCACAGACACAGCGGGGTGCCGCGGTACCTGGCTGCACAGAAGCACCCCTGTGAGCAGCTGGCGCGACTCACAGAAGCATCCATGCAAGCTCCAGGCAGGGGATTCAGTTAGTCACCGTGGACAGATGGAGAAGACAGAAGGGGAGAAGCTGAGGGTACCGAGGTGGCACTGTGCCGTTAAACACCTTCACCACAGAACCTGCCCTTGTCTGGGTCAGTGCTGGCGGGAGAGCTGAAGGTGCAGCTGGGATTTATTTTACACAGACTTCAGCAGGGACATGAACGGGATACGTATCAAGTGCACGGATGCTATGTGGATGCCAGTGAAGAGCCCTAAACAGCCCATCAGGCTGACTCGTGATCAGCTCGGGTGGGAAGGCTTGCTGAGGTTGTCTGTGCAGCGGGGCAGCACGTGCTCTGTGTGTAAAGGAACAAGGAGTCACAAGTGCCTTGGAAATGCTGTCTGATGTCATTGCCAGAAGTGTCCTGGGAACAACATCTGGAATAAGAGGGCTGAGAGAAGCATGTCCCCCCCCCTCCCCCGGTCACACAGCAGCGGGATTGTGGGCCACAGTTCTAAGCCTGAAGAGCCCGAAGAGGCCTGGAAGCTGAGGTTCTTCCTGGGGCCTGGGGCAACAACCCTTTCTCCGGGTGTGCAGAAGATGGAACGCAGCTACTTTTCTGAGCTCAAGGGCAGAACTATGGAAAAAAACCAAAAAGACCAACTTCCCAGTTACACAGTGGCACTCGTGGACCTGGGAAACAGTGTGCTCTGAGCTACTGAAGGTAGCGCCATCCATCAGGAGTGCTGGACCGTACACACTTACTAACTCGGGACTTTAAAACGCACCAAGGAGAGGCAGCTGTATCGTTTCAGGGCATTCGATGAGGGGATGGGAGTAATGGGTCCTACCGGCATAGGCATGGCCGGCTAGCTCTACGCCAGGCGCAGAGAAGTTTGGCTCATGTGCCACTCAGCACAGCAGGCCTTCTGCGAGCGGCAGGCTTGGCGGCCCCACCCACAGGGATAAAGCCCAGACTCCCTTGGTCCCAGGCTTCCCAACCCCACAGCTTCTTGCGAAAGCAGCACTTCCGGCCCTGTCCCAGAGGAGCCTATCCTCACCCCACCCTTCCTGGCTGGGTCAGAGGAAAGATGGTCAAGCAGGAAGCCTTAGAAGGGCCGGGGTCCCATTGTCTGGACTAAGGGCTCCCCATCTGGATGAAGTGCGCCACAGACTATGCGCAGCCGGTCTTTGTTTGGAGGGCTCTTACAAGCTCCCAGAAGCCTTTCAGTGCATGGAGTTCACTGTGCTCAATGGTTTTCAAGGTTGTTTGTTTGTTTTTCTGAATATCAGCATCCCCAGGGACGGGCTTTGAACATTCCCACTGCCCAAACGGCATCCATTCTGGACCAGTTGGCTCCATCCCCAGCCCCACACCCCAGCTCTTGCTGATTCCCAGGCACAGGCACATGAAACAGTGACCTTAGGCACTGCTTCTCCAGTTTGGGCAAAACACTCCATGGGGACACTTTGCTTAATTAACATGCCAGTTCTGGCTCTGGAGGCCAGGGGCGGGGCCTGATTTAACAGCAGCTATGTATGGCCAGCCACCGACTGACTTCTGAGTAGCAAGATGCCAGCCAGCTGACCGGATTTCTCAGGAGGACCTCGGGAGCCTGGGGTTTTTCCTCACGCAGAGCAGCGGGCTCTGCGAGCCCTGAGCCCAGGTCAGGACCAGAAAGCTGCTCTTGCCTTCTGGGCTGCAGCCGTCACTTGCTGTTCATAGACGTCGAGGTTCTGCTTCATGAGCTCCAGGGCCTGCTGGCGGCTAACGAGCTCCAGGGGGTTTGGGCTCAGGACAGACCGATGCTCGTACACAGCAGCCACGTAGTACTCGGCCTCTCGCTGCTCCAGGGAGGCCGAGCTGACGCCCAACGCAAGCGCAGAACAGCCGAGGAAGAAGAGAGCAGGCGCAGTGCGGGCTCCAGACATAATGCAGACCATAAATCTGAAATGAACCGGCAAGGAGAAAGAGCTGAATAAGGAAGGCTGCCAAGGACTGAACTTCGCAGCTGTGATTTATTAATCCTGGCAATTACGCTCGCCCGCAGCGACGCTGGGGCTCAAAGAGTCTGTTTCATGTCCCTAATAAAAGCCCGTGTGTTTTTCTCCAAACACGTAGGGCTGCATTTCAAACGGCTCGCTGTGTTAATAGACTGGCTTCAGAACATTTCCAAAACAGACTCAGTGTTTGCCTCGGTTTTCTAACGCGGCGGGCAGGAAGCCTGCAGTGCGCCACTGCCTTGCTAGTCAGGCGCCTACACTGTGCGCTGCGGGAGCCGTGCTGAATTTTGAACACAATTCTGCGATATGCTTGACGCTTTGCTTGAGACGTCTTACTCAGCATTGCAGGTCAGCCCTCTAGGACAGCCGTGATGGTCCTGAGGCTCCCAAACGCAGGCAGGGCAGCTTCCTAACTGATAGTCTTCAGTCTCTATTTGGGGCGGTCTGGAATCCTAGCATCTGCCCGTGTCACCCACAGGGCAGCCATAAAGAAGTCTCCCTGTCAGAGTCCCCGCCTGGCTTTCACTACTTTCTGCTTTGTCTGCTACTTCAAATCGCTTGCTTAAGAACCGGTTTGGAAAGAAAATCCTTCTCATAGTGATAACATGGGATTTTCTAGAAAGAAAAAAAAATGGGATTTTGTAGTGAGTAGTCTCTACTTACCATGAGAAAGTAGACACAAGTAAATTACATTTCTGTATCCCTCCCCCACCTCCTTCCACCCGATAAATAGAAACATTTACTTCACATAACTGTGTGTGTTACTAACTGGGATTATAGCTATGCACCATCATGCCTGCAGGGCTAGGATCAAAGCCATTCTGAATGCCACCCTGGCCTCCTGACTAAAGCCCCTCCCCTGGCACAGAAATCGATCAGGCGGTCTACCACAGCCAGACAGCTGCCCCGGAGAGACAGACAGGAGCTGACAACTGCCCAAGAACCCCGGTTCAATACTAAGGTAACTGACAAACCAAGGAATCCCACTGCTGTTCTTTAAGAAACAAATAGCACCCTATTCAAAAATAACATCTGCCAAACCTCAAACCAGGACACTTATGTCTGCATTTCCAAACAAACTCCACAGGCGCTAGCTCTGTGTATTATTTAGCTAAAAAGTTCCAGAAACAACCCATAATTATTTCAGCAACAGAATAGACCTAGAGATTCTCATTCAGAACTTTTCAACAGCAAATGCTCCTCAGGGAGTAGCCTTCTCCCTCCCACCTCTCATCTCAAACCACTTGTTGTTTCCCCGAGGGGATAAGTGTAACAAAGGCCAGGGCTTGATGCCACTCATAGGGACACTGTAAGCAATGTTCTGTGGTAAGAACAAGGGGCCTTTGATCGAGCAGTCATGAGTTTTGGAATGGAAACAAAAGTATAATTGATAAGCTTTCTTACTGGAACTTTGTCTCTAAAGACACCAAGGAATAATTTTAAATGACTCAAAAAAAAAACTACTTTGCATCCCATTTTGAAAGAATGATAATGGGGTAGTTTGGGAGATGTCACAATCATAGTGACAACACTTTTAAAGTCCACATCGATGACTTCTTGAAGATCTGAGGTAGAGACACATGAGGCAGGCCTCCTGGGCTAGGAAGGGCATTCACAGTGTCTGCCTAACAGACGTGGGCACTCAGCATGTGCACTGGGGGTGGGATAAGACTCTGGGCTCTACCACTGAGCCTCAGCCCCGCCCTGGGATACAGAACACCTAACCTTAAGAACATATAATCCAGCCAAATAAGGAAACTGCAGAGCCAGCAAGAAACTGCATGCCTTTCTATTTTCAGAAAATAAAATTTGTATTATTTGCGGAAGGAGTCCAGTAGGAGAGCTCTAAGTGGCAACCATTCCTGTGTGTGTGTGTGTGTGTGTGTGCACAATAATTAGACACTATGCACATTTAACCAGATATTCATGCTTGAAAGAGCCAGGCTTAACGAGGTAGGAGAAAATGAGTAACTGTAATAAAAATAGCTGCACAAGTTTGCCCTTCCCAAACAGCGGTGAAGCAGGAGACATTTCACTAAGACTGTGAGGCTGGCTTCCCCTCCACACTTGGTGTCTCACAGACAGTCTCAGAAACAACCTAACAAGGCTGAGCAAGGACACCAAAGGGGTCAGCAGCAGCAGAAAGAGTACTTGATCTTAAAGGGACAGACCGGGGACTAGGACGGTAGCTCAGCTGACAGAGTGTTAGCCTAGCATACATAGAGATAGCACTGCAAACAAAAACAAAACAAAACAACACCAGGCCTGGTAGTGCATAACTACAATCCCAACACCCGAGGCGTGGAAGCAGGAGAATCATTAGTTCAAGGTCGTGGGTCTAGGGAGATGGCTTGGTAAGTGAGCTAGATCTAAACTCTGATCCCTTGACATCCACAGAAAAGCTGGGCACAGTGGCACACCTGTAGCCCCAGAACTCTGTGGGGTAGAGATGGGTGGATCTTAAGGACTCACCCGTCAGATAGTCTAGTCACTGAACCCAGATCCAATGAGAAGCCAAGAAGAAGAAGAAGAAGAAGAAGAAGAAAGAGGAGGAGGAGGAGGAAGAAAAAGAAATTAGAGAATGATAGAGGAAGACTCCAGATGTTGACCTCTGGCTGCCAAGGCACACATATGGGCACATGAATTCGTATACACCACACCAGAAACCAAAGGAAACTCAAGGTCATCCAACCCAGGAGCCGAAGGCCAGCATGTGTGAAGGAGGGAGGGAGGGAGGGAGGGAACGACTGGAGGAGTCAGCACTCTCAGATATGTGTAGACGAGGCAGTTCCTAGGTACTGGCTCATGACCGTATGTACAGCAACACAGGGGTCCCCGGAACAAGGGGGCTCTTTGGGCCAAGGAGTTCTTGAAAACCCAAAAAGTAACCCATCTTTGGAGATTGTCAGGACCTGGACCCTAAAGAAAATAACAATGAGAACTAAGTGTCTGGCCCAAAATGGTGGTAACATGATTTACAAAAAGGGACATGAGAGACTGAGTCGGGACCTGGGCCAATGCCAACTGTAGAAACAAGGGATCTGCCTTCTGTAGGTGTGCTCTGCTGAGAAAGGGCCTGGCTCTGAGGTACCCCACTTCCAGGAAGATACGATATTCACGTGAGACATCCATATACTAGCCAACTGAGCCAGGCCCAGGCACATGCCCAAAACACAGCCATGAGCAAACAGGGTGTCTTGGAGCTCCTCCTCAGCGCACAGGAGGCTGGATACAGAGGCGGTAAGGCAGACAGCAGCAAGTGCAAAGGAGAAGCAGGCCCTGGGCATGGGTACCATTTCAGCAGTGTGGGGAAGGAGAGAGTGGGAAGGTGATGCTGTGCGGAGACTTGGCCAGAGGTGGGTGTGTGACGGCACATGAGATCAGGAGGAGGCGCATTCATGCAGAGGGCCTGAGGCAGGAGCATGCCTCTCCATTCAAGACATGGCCAGAGAAGCATGTCGCTGGAGCACTGGAGGCAGGTGGGAAGTGGTGGCCGGTGGAATTACAGGAAGATGAGCAGTGTCTAGTCACTGGCCTCAAGTCCTCCACCCACATCTCATTAGAAGTGTTAGGCAGAATTATGGCCTGGTTACTGTTTTCATTTGGAAGTGAATCGTGTCATAAAGAGATGTCATTGTGTCAAGTTGACAAGGGGTGGACTCGTTATGACTAATTTGGGCTGTCGATTTGACTACATCTGGAATCAGCTAAAACCCAAGCTGCTAGACATGCACTCCTTCCTTCAGGAATTCTCTTAGATTTGAAGCTGGAAGATCTAGCCCGTGTCTGGGCCCCACCTCCTGGTGGCTGTCCACACGCACGGGCATGGAAGAAGGAAACTGCGTTTCCCCGAGGGCCCTCACTCTAACTGGCTAATTCACCTGTCCTGTTGCTGATGGTGTTAAATTCAACTTCTTCAGGACAGTGTAGACTGAAAATCAGCAACACGCCAGGACCCCAGCCTCAGCCTGGGACTGCAGAGACATCCAGCCTCGTGGGCTGCACGATGACGCGATTCTTGCCTTTTCTGTTGTGAGACAGCCATTGTTGAGTTATCTGGATGGCATCCTGGAAGTCAGCTGGAAAGGTCCCATGTAAGTAAACACAGAGTGACAACCAGTGCTGACAGGAATTCACGGCTGAACCCCAGGAACATAAGGACCAGTCCCCCGAGGGTCGTCGGTAAACTGTGGCTTCACCTTTCCACTTTAACGATGACAGGCAGAAATGACTCTGCACTGTGCTTGGACAGGTGCCAGGTTCTGCTGGACTAACTAGAACAACTTATCTTAAACTATAAGAGAGATCCAACGGTCGTGAAATGTTAGCCTAAATGTTGTCTTTCCCTCTCTCTCTAAATAAAATAGAATAAAATCTCCCGGATTAAGGGTGTATCTCCATGATACAGCATTGGGCAGCATGTGCAGGGCTCTAGGTCCAGGCTCACTACTCTAAATATCTTCCTGCGGTGCCACAGGGTTTAAGATTAAGGTAAGGAGGGTCTTTGTGTCTACCGTCCTATGGGGGAAAAACACCCAGCTGACTGATTTTGTAGGTGTGACTGCCACCTGGTGGACCAACTGAGAATAACACCAGTGGGCGTTGGACTCAGGCAGTAGCAATGGGTTTTGTTTTTCCCCTTATCTTTCCACTTCTAATATCTCTCCCATTTACTTCATGATGAAAATACTGAAACATTTGACTGTTTTAAGATTCGCTCTTCCTACGCCAGGACTCAAAAGCATCACCTTTATTTCTCAGGTGCTTTTTCTTAGGCCTGATACAATGTGGATAGATTTCAAAGTGTTTTCAGTGATGAGAACTTGCTGTCAACAGTTTGGCAACATTTGGCTGATGTGCTGGAACACACCTAGCGTCTCCTGGGAAGAGAGGTCACTGAGGGATTACCTGGGCTGGCCTGTGGGTATGTGTGTGCCCCTAATGGGTGCAGGAAGTACCAGCCCATCGTGTGCACTGGTCTAAGACGAGGAAGCCAGCAGCGGTGAGGACCCACGCACTTCTCTCTCAGCTCTAGACTGGGTGTGACGCTCATGCCTTACCTGTCGGCTATAATGAACTATGACCCAGAACTGTAAGCCCGATACACCACTTCCTGCCCGAAGTTACTTTGGGCCAGGGGGTCATAGCAGCCGCAGACGTGAAACAAAGCCAGCTGGTTAACAGACTTAGCCAGACCAGGAACACCTTAGATAACCAACGTTACTGTTTTTCCTCCAGAGTCCCTGATTAAAAACAAACAAATCCGGGCAGCACAGCATACTGAAATCTCTGAGAAATCTTAATCTACAAAGCATAATGTACTTTTTCATGCGCACATCAGAGTTCACAGGAAAGCATGACTGTGACGGAGCAGTAAGGACAGTCCACAGTGCAGCACCTCCAGGTGATTCACTCTTCTGTAATGCGCACAGCTCCCAAGGGCCATCATCGAATGCACCAAAATGCCAGGAAGAGGGTCATATAAGCCCAGCCAGTCAGGAGGCTGCGCTAGAGGATAACCTGACTCAGGACCAACCTGGGCAATATATTGAGAATTCATTTTAAATAAAATTATTTGAAGTGACCCTCAACAGGCATCATTAAGGAATTGTTTTGGGAATGTGTGTGGAAATTTCCCCTCCATTTTCCTGTTGAACTAATTAAAATTAAAGTCATAAGGACCACCCTCTAAAACACCACCACAATGGGCTTAGAGTCCCCTGTAAACCTTGTCTGGGAAGATGAACTCAGAAGGCAGACAACATGAAGGCCAACCTTTCCTTCTTTTGTAAAAATATTTATTTATTATTATATGTAAGTACACTGTAGCTGTCTTCAGACACCCCAGAAGAGGGCATCAGATCTCATTAGGGAGGGCTGTGAGCCACCATGTGGTTGCTGGGATTTGAACTCAGGACCTCCAGAAGAGCAATCAGTGCTCTTAACCGCTGAGCCATCTCCCCAGCCCCCAACCTTTCCTATTAAATGCATGGTGGGCACCAATCTCTAGGTGAACAATGGACACAACCTCTCTAGATCTGTCAGGCAGAACCAAATGCCTGCTCTGGTCAGACACCTGTGCTCCTGCCTGCCGAGCCTCAGGAGTGAGGAATGAAGACACAGAAGCAGGCAGTAGGTGACAGGGCCAAAGAACCTTGTCCCTCAGCAGAGACTTGAGGAAAGGCCACCCAGAGACCGCCCCACCTGGGGATCATCCCACATACAGTCACCAAACCCAGACACTACTGTGGATGCCCACAAGTGCCTGCTGACAGGAGCCTGATATAGCTGTCTCCTGGGAGGCTCTGCCAGTGCCTGACAAATACAGAGGGGGGTGCTCTCAGCCAACCATTGGGCTGAGCACAGGGTCCCCAATGGAGGAGCTAGAGAAAGGACCCAAGGAGCTGAAGGGGTTTGCAGCCCCATAGGAGGAACAACAATATCAACCAACCAGTACCCCCAGAACTCCCAGGGAATAAATCACCAACCAAAGAGTACACATGGAGGGACCCATGGCTCCAGCCGCATACGTAGCAGAGGATGGACTTTTCAGACATCAGTGAGAGGAGAGGCCCTTGGTCCTGTGAAGGCTCGATGCCCCGGTGTAGGGGAATGCCAGGATGGGGAAGCAGGAGTGGGTGGGTTGGTGAGCAGGGGGAGGGGGAATGAATATGGGGGTTTTCAGTGGGGAAACCAGGAAAAGGGATAACATTTGAAATGTAAATAAAGAAAATATCTATTAAAAAGAGCTAGCAAGTGAAAAAAAAAAGACTCCTGTCCCTCATATCCACACAATGTCCTTTACAGGATGGACTTTAAGAAACACTACCAGAGCCACATGCAAAGGCCCCTTCTCCATTGCAAAGCTAAGGGGGACACATTGGAAAAGGTGGCTAGGTTCAGCAAGAGAGGGCAGACACTCAGGGATCCTAGATCAGGAAGGGGAGGAGAAGGGGGAGGGGGAGGAGGAGGAGGAGGAGGCATGTGACACAGCATTGTGCGGAACATAGGCACATCATCTTGAGAGTCGCTGGTGGTATTCAGTCAGAGGGCAGAGCGTGATGGAAACAGCAGTCCCCTGCCCAGGCCTATGAGAGCTGGGAGAAGCACGTGTCTGCACCTCAGCCTGAGAGGCACTAATTAGCATTTCTATCTGGCCTGATGTGCTTACGTCAGGAATTCTGTGGGTGTCTTCTTTTTCTGTAGCAAAGGTCCCAGCTCAGTTTTAGCTGCATCCTGATCCCAAGGCAAAGTCCCTCTGTTCTGTGCTTCCCAGAGTCTCAGTATGTGGCCAGGCCTCCCAAGTACTGTGGCTTTACCAAGCTTGAGGGGTCAGGTCCTCCAGACCTGGGGCATGCTGAGGGTACGGGGGGGGGGGGGGAGGATAAGGCTGGGAAGGGAAGCTTTGGTCCCTCCCATGAAAGCTGTAAGCTTGGCACTGCAGCGTGGACTACAAAACTGAATAAGGCATTCTAGTTCCTTGGTTGGAGAGAGATTACTCTTTATCTAGAAAGGGACTTAAGCCTTGGGCAGGATTTCACCCACATCTATCTTTAAAAAAGGTCACAGTGTTTTTATGCTGCACTCAAAAGAACGGAGGAAAGGTTGACTGATTAAGTAAACCAGGGACGACTGAATAACAGTTTGGAAATGAGCAAACACCCTGTGGGCCATACAAACAAGCCACTCCTAACTCAGAGTTAATACACCGTAAACTGGAATTGGGCATCAGGTATCTGGAACAAATGTCTAAGGGCTGAAGCAGTAAAAATGATGGAAGGACAGACTGACAAAATCTATATGCAAAATACAGACCTCAAGACAGCACTTAAGGTTCACCGTAGCCCCAACAGCAGGGCAGAGGCGGCTGAATCTCTGTGAGTTCGAGGCCAGCCTGGTCTCAAAGTGAGTTCCAGGACAGCCAGGGCTATGTAGAGAGACCCTGTCTTAAAAAAACAAGAGAATTTTTTAAAAGACTGCATTTAATCCCAGCACTGGAGAGGCAAAGGCAGGTAGGCACCGTGATTTTGAAGTCAGCCTGGTTTACATAGAGAGAGGCTATCTTTTTTAAAAAATATATTTTGTTTTCTTCTTTCTAATAAATCAAAACCATTTTAAAAAAAATAGCAAAGAGTTCAAGTTTCTAGTCTGGCCCACAGAAAGCACAGATAGCGTGACTCTATCCTAACAAGATCTGGACAATCTGGGGATTAGGGTCTCTCTTCAGATAGGGTAGAGAACTGACCCTGCCTGAAGAAGCCGATGAGCAGAAATCTCCTTGGTCCCAGAACCTGTCACTGAGGCCTGCAGGAGGCTCCGCATGGCAAGGCTGAGCCGGTCGGACTCAGGGACCCGTGTGAGTCCGACTCTAGGAGTTCTACTGATTTTCCCAATGATTAGAGAAGCCCCTGCCCCCCCCGCGCCCCCCCCGAGTTCCCCACCAGGGTCAGGGGGAAGTAGCCAGAGGTTACTCTTCAGCAGGTCCACCCTGGTAGGAAATCACTTTATCAGAGCTTAACCTCGGGAGGTTTTCTGAACCTAACTGACTTGGAGGAAGAGACATGCTAACCTCAGCTCGCTCCAGCTTCCCCACGGGAGAGGGAAACGCTTCTCATTAGCTCCTTCTGGCTGTCCCCACCTCACCCAGTGGGAGAGTCCCATGCACAGATGAAGCCCTCAGTTCACAGTCAAAGGCACAGGGATACAGACAAGTCGGTGATACAACTGTCAATTGAGCACCTGTAACCTGTCTTGGGACAGGGCAAGGCGGTGCAGAAGCTCTTCCACCTGGTAGTCTTGCTGTGGCCACTTTAGATTCAGCTCGAATTTGATGTTCTTGTGGTAAGCCCTGTGGGAGATTACCCAACCCTAGTCTAGGAACCCTGGATAACTTATGCTAGCTTCTGTCAAACTGCCTGTCTGTGAGGCCTCCCCCTCCAGCTAACCATATGTCTTATCTTCTGTCAAACTGTTTGCTGGGACAAAGTCTCCCCCTGCAACTGCTGAGAGAGAGATTAGCATGTGGTCTTTGCCTTTAAAAACCCAGTACTCCAAACACTTGGCACTACAGTTGGGTCCCAAATACCTGAGTGTAGTCCCAGCCGGTGGCAATAGAGTGTCTGAGCCGGCTTCTCTGGAAGGCTCCCCATAACATCATGTCCTTACCAAATGCCTGGTTACTGCATCTGTGTGCTTTACCAGAACACAATGTCATCTATCAACAACAACAAATTACAGGGATGCTAAAGAGTCAAAACAAAAGCACAAAGAGACATCGGATATCAGAACAGCACTTATAACTATGGCAGCCACACTAAGGGTTCTCTTTACTGGGGGGGAGGGGCAGACGCTGAGGAAGACGGATGGGTAACATAAGCAAAAGAGGGAAATACTAACAATGTATTTAAGAAGTGATGAGATTAAAACAAACAAACAAACAGCCCTACTGTAAGAAAAATGAAGAATCCCTTTGACGCTCATTAGTAGAATAGACGTGGCTGAGGAGAGGATCTCTCACCCTTGTCAGGCTATAGACACTGTAGTCTGCTTCCCTGCAGCACAACACAGCAACAGAAAAGTAAGCGCTGCACAGCCGGACGGACAGAGTTGAATGCCCAATAGCTGCCTTTGGACAGCAGGGAGTCCACGCAGCAGTCAGTGGCCCTGCCTTCTGGTGACAAGTCAGCCATGTCACCTCTGGATTCCAGCAGGGATTGGCACTCAGGATCTTATACTGGACAACCGCTCAGCTCAGGAGCAGCCCCACCCACTGCTACGTGCACCTGACGCCAGGTGAGCTGGGCCCTGGGCCCAGTCTGCTGGACTTCCATAGATAGCCTTTTCCTTCCTGTAGGGGGAACGATTATCCACAACCACGGCATCTGCTACCAAAGGAGGGTCTGCAGATACTGCAGGCAGAGTTCACCCTAATGTGAACTGCAGGCTCTGGGGGAGGACAGGCCGCTGCAGGCTCGTCAGTTGTACCCAGTGCACGCTCTGGTCTGGGGGGCTGATAACGGTGCAGAGTGTACAGGAATCAGGATGGGTGCAGGGTAACTGCTTCTCTGTTCTATTTTACTATGAGCCTAGAGATTCTCTTGAAGTCTTTGAAATATAAAATAAGTTAGAAATTAGAAACCAGGATGGTGAGGTAAGACTGGGACATTTTCCAGTCTTGGTATCTAAGAAGTTTGATTTTTTTTTTTAATAGTCAGAGACAGTCTAAGAAAAGAATCTTAGGGTTGGAGTGAGATCTGTGTGTGTACAGCTAAGAAGACTGGAGGAATTATTCCTGCAAAGATGGAAAACAAACACCTGCCTGGCTGGAAAAGTAACGGCCTGGACCTGAAACTCTTTATCTCATGCTAGACCCTGAGTAGGAAAATACACACCATCGGCGCTCCACTCCACCACCCCAAAAGAAGGGGAGAGTATCTCCCAATCTGATCCCTCAGAATTAACCCATCTCTGACCCTAACATGGATAACGAGTCAGGGACAGGACCAGAATGTCCTGGTAAGTGCTTTTGGTGGAAACACTGACAGGCAGTTGGGAACCGACAGACCGGGGCTGTCATCTGTGATAAGCAGGGAGACTCCTTTTCCTATTCGTCCTCTACAGGCAGCTTAGCTGACCACACAGGAAACAAGGGCATCTAACCAGACAGGCCAACGCCTAGTCAGCACACCTACAGCCCCTTTCGTGGTGTAAGCAGCGTGAGGATGTGTGCTCGCGGTTTCCAATCTGCCAGTGCTGGACCTTCTGCGAAGATCTCCCTTCCATCACTGGACTCTCCTTGTTAATAAGTTTCAGTGAACCTTGTGTCTGAGTATTGTCTTCTGTCCATTGGCAGCCTGCCTATGTGCCTTAGCAAAGTTGGGCTATGGGCACCACACTCTAGAGACATTATAACCAAAGCTATTGTTTACATTGAGTTTGGAATTCAAATTCTTACAGTATGCACGACCAGGTAACAGGATAAAGGAGTACCAAGTGCTGATGATGCTCATGGTCCTGAGGTGCCTGGAAAAGCCAGTCTACATCCCTTCTACAGGAACTCTTGGCCCAGGCCACCCAGGACTGCCCCACAACTAAAGCCAACAGAAAGTCCAAAATTATAACAAACACACACACAAAGAAATTATTACTCATGAGTTTTAAAAAAAAAACAGCAAAATGGGAACCAACGAATTCAGATGACTGTGATACAAGTGTAAATGGTCAAGTTCATTAATGACAGCGAAAGTAGTACCAGTGGGTTCTAGAGTGCACCAAAGAGTAAGATAAGATACTGGACTGGTAAATAAAGTCAGATAGAGAGGTTCCTAAAATATGAGAATTTCAGCTGTCAACAAACAATGCTTAAAGCAGCACAGGGGCTGGAGAGGCACTCAGGGGCCAAGAGCACTGGTCACTCTTGCGGAGGACTTGGGTTTCGCTCCCAGCACCTACGTGGCTGCTCACCTAGTTTCAGAGGATCTGATGCCCCTTGTGGCCTCCTTGGGTATTGCATGCATGAGGCACACATAGCTAAGCAAAACACCAATACACAAAAAATTTAAAAAATTATTTAAATTAAAAAAAACTATATAGCAAAAATGACAGAAACAAAGAATAAGAGTAGGAGACAGGGACAGACCATACGATGTCCCACAATATTCCTAAGGAGCAGTAAATACAGAAAGTGATATACATGGGAATAATAGCCTCAAGTTTGATAATGAAATGCAAAATAATAAATCCAGCATAAGGAAGAACATTTTAACTAGACACAGTATTGTGAAACTGTGGATCTCTGAAGATTTTAAGAAGGAAATGCAGAAGCAACCATGGCAAAGCAATGATCTTTAAGGATACAGTTGTTTGGGATCGTCCTGATGGCTCAACAGGGAAAGCTTTGGCAATCCAAGTTCACTTCACAAATCCTAGTTAAGGTGGAAGGAGAGGACCAACCTCAGGGGGCTGTTCTCAGAATGTCTGCACATGCACCTGGCATGGGCTGCCCCCACCCTGCAGCATCTTTTAATTTGAAAAATGATAGTGATTTTTTTTTTACAGTGATCCAAACCATAGTAAACTTCTCAATATTAGAGAAAGAAGTGAGATATCTTCAGAGTGCCTGAGAGACGGTAATTATCAACACAGCTTTGTTTACCTCCCACATAAACTCCACCAAACAAACCCAAACGGCACAGCAGGGACTCACTCACTCTGAAAGGAGTAAACAAAAAGCCAAAGATATTTTGAAAAACACCGTAAGAAAAGAAAGAGAAGGTTATTCATCAGAAAATTTCCCTCAGCACATAAGAACTATAACTAAATACTGCTGTGAATGAAGACAAAGTGACAATGAAGGAAGACAAAGTAACAACTTCTTGTTTTATATTTAAAAAAAAAAACAAACCAGCACAAAATAGACAAGAGACGAAAGTGTTAAAGGAAAGAGGAGGAGGAAGGGAAGGAAGAAGAGACTGAGGAAGAAAAGGGAAGGGAAGGAAAACAGAGCGGAAGGGGAGCAGAATGCAAATGTAACCTAATTTAAAAAGTAGGGGGAAAAAGGCTAGAGAAACAGCATGGTAGGTAAAGGGGCTGTACGCAAGCATGAGGGTCTGAGTTCAGATCCTAGCACCCACCTGAGAGTATATTGATGTGTAACCGCAGTGTTGATGGGTGAAGACAGGCCAATTCCAGGTGCTTCCTGGCCAGCCAGTCTAGCTGAATCTGCAAGTTCTGGGTTCAGCAGAGATTATGGGTAGCAATAGAAGCAGATACCTGACACTCCTAATGTATACCTCTGGCCTCCACACCTGACCTGGGCTGCACCCCCCCACTTAAGACAAATATAGAAACAGTCAAAGGAACTAGGTGATACTGTAAATAAAATAAACAACAGAAATGTTCAAGAAATAGAAACATTTTGCTTTTAGCCATAATGAAACTTTAAGGGGCTTCACCTTATAATTGAAGTCCCATGGCCATCAGTTCTGCTCGTCCAAAGAGACTATCCCAGATGCACCTAGTCTAAAGGCCTTTAAAAGAAGGCAAATGATTTTAAAATGACACATTCCAGCTGTCCTTAAATAAGCAAGTCACCATGAGTTTAAAGCTGCAAAGAAAGTCATTCTTCAGATGGTAGAGTCTGGAACTCCAGCTGACACCTGCAGCCTGGAGAGTGAGATCCAAAACAGGTCCGAGCTCTGCCCAGACTCCAACCCACACACACGTTCAGATGGAAAATGAGTCTTATTTTAAGCTGTATAGTGAGTGCTAACACAATTTTTAATACGATAAATACTGCATAACAGATCAGGAAAAGTATTTAAGGATATAATTGAAGAATGTTCTCTAGGAACACAAGCAGATTCAAGAAGGCAAAAAAAGACAGCAAAACTCAAGAAGGGCAGGTGATGCTTAGGAAAGGTCTTCCTACCAAAGATAAAGAATCATTTGGGAGTCAAATTAAAAGATCAAAGGTGTTTTTGTTTGGTTTGTGTTGTGAGACATGGTGTCTCCACGTCGCCAACGCTGGCCTCAAGCTCATATACCTCCTGCCTCAGCCTCCCAAGTGCTAGGATTATAGGCCTGCACCACTATACCTGGCTAGAGACATTTTTTTAAAAACATAGAATGATTTAATTGTATGTGTATGGGTATTTCATCTGCACATATGTGTGCAGTGTCCGTGGAGGCCAGAAGAGGGCGTCAGATGCCCCTGGGACTGAAGTTACAGATGGACATAAGCTACCATGTGGTTGTTAAGAAGAAAACCCAGGTACTCTGCAAGAGCAGCAAGCATTCTTAACCATGAAGCTGTCTCTCCAGCCCCGCAAGAGTCATTTTTAAGGGCAAAAAGTCAGGCAGGCTGTTCTCACACCTTATCACAATAACATCAATGTTAGCAAAAGTCTATAGAATCATTTCTAAAATGGAAAATATGACTTAGAACTGTTACAGGATGCTAAGACTTGATTGAAATATAAAAGGATCTGATAACGAGTTTGAAGATGTAAGAACTTGGGAGTATCAATCTCATCAGTTTAATAAGGCTTTCTTAAAAAAAATGCATTGCAGCTTCAGTTCTGCTGAGCAGGAAGTGGATGGAAAAACTATGGCAGGAGCATCAGATATAAAATAAACACAAGGATTCTGTTGATAGAACAGCATGCAAACGTTGTACAATGTAGGACTGAAGAAGCCAGCCAGAGGCTCCAAGAGTGAAGGAAAGGAAACTGAACATTATCATTTAACCTGATTATGGAGAAAATGGAGAAATGTAACAGTAAGCAATATACAGAAAAGGGAAAATAATGAAGAGTTTTAGGTAAAATGAGGAATCTCCTAGAAAATGTCTCCAGCAATTGGTAGGCTGAGGCTGTACAATTGCAGGGAGTTCCGGGTCAGCATGGGCTGCTAGGTAGTGAGTTCCATAGCAGCCTGGGCTATACCCACACAGTAAGGCCCTTCCCAGGAAAAAAACGAAAACAACTCTCTCTCTCTCTCTCTCTCTCTCTCTCTCCTTCCCTCCCTCCCTCCTTCCCTCCCTCCTCCTCCCTCCCTTCCTCCATCTCCCCCCCCCCCATCGCTGTCCTGAACACATGTCTTCCATCTGCAGGAGTACCTTGTGGTGACAAGGCCACAGCTCCAACTCTGGGTACCAAGTGGAACAGAAGCAGGATGGTACTTCCCAGTACCACCTACTTTGCCCCCAACACCCTGCCTGGCAACCTCTCCAGTTACAAGGAAAGCTGGCCAAGGTAAACTATTTCATCACCTTTGAATAAAACCATGATTTTGCCAGATATAAGAAGCCCAGTTAGAACTGAATTTCACATAGCAAATGTTAAGATTGTCTTTATACTAAACGTTTCTCCACTGCTCACCAAAAGCTAAGGTCCAGGCTTTGACTTTGCTTTGCTAAATCTGACAAACCTTACCCATAAATGCTCATGCAACTGAGACCCTGGCCACTGTTGCGGCTGCTGCTGCCGCTGCTTCTTCTTCTTCTTCTTCTTCTTCTGCTGCTGCTGCTGCTGCTGCTGCTGCTGCTGCTTCTTCTTCTTCTTCTTCTTCTTCTTCTTCTTCTTCTTCTTCTTCTTCTTCTTCTTCTTCTTCTTCCTCTTCTTTTTTCTTTAAAAGATTTATTTATTTTATGTATGTGAGTACACCGTAGGTCTCTTCAGACACACCAGAAGAGGGCATCGGATCCCATTACAGATGGTTGTGAGCCACCATGTTGCTGGGAATTGAACTCAGGACCTCTGGAAGAGCAGTTGGTGCTCTTAACCGCTGAGCCATCTCTCCAGCCCAACCCTGACTTTTAAAAGCACCACTTCTGTACTTTTAGAAACAGCTTTGTCATCCACTGTACATTAATTTTGGTGTTTGAAATTTAGTGATTTGAAAAAAAAAGAGATCTTTTACGCATCTTTAGTCTGTAGCTTCTTCTTCCCTCTCTATTTTCTTAAAACTAAGAGATGCTCTCAGGAGACAGCTTGGTCTGTCAAGTGCCTGCTATGCAATCATGAGGACCTGAGTTCAGATCTCCAGTGACTGTGGATGCAGTGGTGAATGGATGTAATCCCAACACTGGGGAGAAAGGGGGGCTGCACCTAAACTAGCCGAATTGATGAGCTCCGGGTTCAGGGAGAGACCATATCTCGAAAAACAAGGTGGAGAGCAGTTGAGAAAGACACCTAACATCTACCTCAACACACAACTGCACGGTCCACACAAATATGTACAACACACACACATGCGCACACACACATGCGCACACACACATGCACACACACAAATAAAGCAGAAGTCAGGTGTGGTGGCTCAGATCTGTAATACCAGCACCTGGGAGGCTAAGTCAGGAGGACTGTAAGTTCCAGGCCCACCTCAGCTATATAAAGAAATCTTGTCTTAGCAAAACAAACAAAACTATGAAGACATTGTCAAAATAGACAAATACAATTGTATAAGTATTAGATGAAGAAGATAATAGAAAGTTTTATTTGGCATATATATTATATATGGAATATATATGTGTGGACATAGACCAAATATTGGATTGTTACAGATATGTATATATATATATATATATTACATACCTACCTATATATACATATATATGATGATTTTAATTAGAAATGCACCTCATAGACTCATGTATTTGTACACTTGACCCCTGTTGATGGCACTATTTGGGGAGGTTATGGTACCTTTAGGAAGTGGAGTCTTTCCAGAAGGATTATGTCACCGGGGGTGACTTTAAGGGCTAATAGCCCCGCTCCATTTCCTGCATATGGTAACCCTCCCTCTCTTTCTCTCCCCTTCATCCCCCTTCCTGTGTTGTTCAAAATGTGATTAGCCATCAGCCAGCTTCCTGGTCCTGCTACCCCGCCATGTTGGCCTCTATCCCTCCGGAACTGTAAATGCTCTTTCTTTTCGAAGTCACTTTTTGTTACAGTATCTTATCAGATACAGCAACAGAAAAGTAATACACATATGACACCTGGTATGTATCTAAAGTGATAAAATGTATCTAAAGGAATAAGAATGAGCTGTTACAAATGGTGCTTCAACAACTATTAGGACAAATGGACTATTACAAAAAGCAATCAGTTACCTCTCTATTTCCTCATAATGTAATTTAACTCAGAATCTGGTCTAAGTCCAGCCATGTAACTTGTGTCTCATGGGACATTACCACACATACAAAGGCTTACACAATGGGTCTGGTCCCATTCTACACATGAAGAAACAAGGTGTCTAAATGGTGAAGAGATGGTTGTTTCAGTGACAGGTATGCCAAATGTCCAGAATAGCAAACTTGTTTGCCAAGTGCCAGTATAAGAGTAATCTAGGTAACAAGCAAACAACATGGACCTATGAGTGAGCCGAGCTAGAGTGGTGACAAAACAAAAACAGACAAACAAAAGCACTAAGTTTCCAACTGACAGAGAAAATGGCAGTTCTCACATAATGATGATATCAAGTTCTTATGGCTTTGGAGAATGATCTGACAACTTCTGATAAAACTGGTACTACCCCCATATCTGTCTTATACATAGAAATTCTCACATAGGTGACAAACATACTTTCAGAGTATACTATTCCTACCCTGAAAAGGTAAGTAACCTGAACGTCTGCCACTGTTTGAATGCACTCCCTTACATCGTGTGTTGGAACCCTCAACACAGCCATGGTGGAAGGTGTAGGGAGAAGTTAGCCATCTCTAATTTGGCCTGCTGTTTCTCTCCTCTTCATATAACTGCTGGCCTTTCTGCTCTGAGGCCCTCACTAAAACCAGATGCTAGCAACAGGCTCTTAGACTTCCGAGATGCTAGACAGGTGGGCTAAATGAGCGTCTTTGTGAGTTATTTAGCATTGGCTGAGGCTGGTAAGACAGATTCATAACCGCCCACTGCTCGGGAGCTAAAGCAAAAGGATCACCAGTTCAAGGCCTGCCTGGGCTACAAACTCACATACCCTGTCTCAAAATAAAAAAGCAGGGGAAAGGACAAGAATCTAATTTAGAGATAGAGCAACAGCCTTCCCAGAACTACAGAGCAAATAAATAACTCCTATTCTCATGTACTCTCTTACAACATCAGAAATAGATTAAGACCCTATGAAAAGTGGATAATGAAGGTACTAGAAACATTAAATTCAAAGTAATGGCTCCCTCTATGGGATGGGAAGGGAGATGTAGTCAGGAAGGGGCACATAAGAGGCCTTTTGTGCATTTACAGACTAGCAGCTGGTTTATGGGTATGTAGTAACTTCTTATCTTTCCATGTGTCTGAGAGATATAAATATTAACTATAAGAAATCTGTAAGTTGTTGATAAGTCCCAAGAAGAAGCTCAAAGGTTTATGGACTTATGTCTTTCTTTACGAAATGTTCCCACTCCAACCCCATGCCCTGGGAACTTCGCAGTTTTACAGTGTTGCAGAGAAACACTCTGTTGCTAAGCCACACCACACCTAGAACTGTCACTGTTTTATACACAAGAAAGAAAGTCACTGTGGTGGTTATTGCTCACGTTAAATTCTCTCAACTTTACTTTAAATGGGGAAAACAAATAAAGCAGGAAAACCAGATTCTTCCTCTTTTCTTCCCATATTGCTCATGGCTTCAGTGCTAGATTGCAGGTGCATTAAACTGCTAAGCAAAGTTCAGGCCTTGGGAAGGAATCCAGCATTCTCTAGGTCAGAAGGTACCAGGGAAACATGCGCAGGGCCTTTCAACTTTCATTATTGAGTCATTACTAAGCTGTCCCTGATAGCTCCAGAATACAAACTTGTTTTCTTTTTCTTTTTTTGCTTCAAGCCTATCTCTAAGCCTTGCTTCTATACAGTTCATAAATTTTATGAGAAGCAAACAAAACCAACTTAATCAATTTTACTCAACCATTTTATTACATCATTTTATGCCTATTGTGTCTCTGTTGACATGTTTCCTTCAGCACATTGCTTGAAGTATACTTTTAAGTGTCCTGAAAAATAGTACTTTATATATTTCCTTTTTATTTTTATTCCTGGCATAGCTGTAATCTCAGCTACTCGGAAGGTTGAGCCAGGCCCACCTGGACAACTTAGAGAAATCTTGTCTTAATGTAGAAAAGCAAGTTACTATACTAAGCTACTAGGCAGCTGCTATAGTGGTATAGATAAGAAAATTAGCATTGGCCAGGGTTAGTATACCTGGTTGGTCTGTGGGCACGTCTGGGAGGGACAAATCAAGATGAATGTTAACCAATGCAGGATGGCCTAGCCCACAAGACAGGTGGTCCTGGGCTGTATGAGAAAGCTGACTAAGCATGAGTCTGGAAGAAGTCAGAGAGTGAGCCAGCAAGTGGGTTCCTCTGTGGTTCCTACCCTGACAACTGTCTCTCAAAGATGGTCTGCGACTTGGCAGTGTAAGAAAAAACAAACTTCCCTCCCTACATGCTTTACTCATGGTATTTGCCATAGCAACAAAATGAAGTTGGAAGGACAAATAACCCTAATTCTTCCTTTACTTGATAACCAAGCATCTTTGGTAAAGCATGGACTGTATGTCACAGGTTCAGCTAGGTTATGCTTTATTTATTTTTAAGATTTATTTATTTCATTTATATGAGTACACTGTAGCTGTCTTCAGACACACCAGAAGAGGCCATCAGATCCCATTACAGATGATTGCGAGTCACCATGTGGCTGCTGGGAATTGAACTCAGGACCTCTGGAAGAGCAGTCAGTGCTCTTAACTGCTGAGCCATCTCTCCAGCCCCCTAGGTTATGCTTTAAAATGAGCACAAGAATTCCCAGTGTTTTTGTGAACTGACTGAGATAAAAGTCACAATTTGGGGGCCCAGGGAGTCATTGCCTATAGAAGCTGACTTCTTTTGAAAGTTAATCTTCTCTATGCATATTGCAACTCTTTTTTAAAAATTATTTATTTTTGAGACAGGGTCTCACTCTGTTGCCCAGGCTGGCTTCAAACGTGAGATCCTGTCTTACCTTCCTGAGTACAGGTACTGTAGGCCTGATTCACCACACCCCACTCACAACTCTTTGTAGATCACCCAGCTACCTTGAGATTATCTTCACCCACTTGGCAGAAGGTTGCCAAGCAACTCCTCACTATCCCAGAGCTAAATCCCCAAAGCAATCACTATCTGCACTCTGAAGCCTGGATTTGCTCTGTGGAAAGCAAGTCACTAATGCTACATTTATTTATTTATTTATTTATTTATTTATTGTTATTATATGTGTATGGCTATTATTATTATTATTATCATCATCATTATTATTATATGTGTATGGCTATTTTGCCTGCATGTATGTCTGCATAATACATGTGTACCTGGTGCCCTCACAGGCCAGAAGAGGGCATCAGCTTTGCTGGAACTGGAATTACAGATGGTTAACTGTAAGATTCCATGTGGTTGCTAGAAATCAAACTCAGGTCATCTGGAAGAGCAGTCACTGCTCTTAAAACACTGAGCCATCTCTCCAACCCCTGCCTTCTGATGCTTATTTAAGAAAGTTAAAATTTAGGACCTGAGATATAGTTCAGTGGTAGAGTGCTTGACTAATATGTACAAAGTTTAGGTTCCATCACTAGTATTTTTTTTTAAAGATTTATTCTTTCTTTGAGTAATAAAAAGACAAGGTCTCTCTATATAGCCCTGGCTATCCTGAAACTCACTAGGTAGTCCAAGCTGGCCTCAGACTCACAGAAATCCATATTCCTCTGCTTCCCAAGTGCTGGGATTAAAGGTGTGAGCCACCACATCTGGCTCTACAATGCCAAATTTCACCAAAATATCCAACAAATAAAATTTTAAGCATACTGCCAACAAAAAATAACTGGGACTATGATTAACATGTTCAAAGTCTACACAGAGTGCTTTGTATAAATGATAGCTCCTGGGATCCTTATCTTGCAGTTGGACGGAACAGCGGTGACTTTTGGCCTTGGAAGAGGAATTCACATCACTTCTGCTGAATCGCTACAAGCACGGGAAGCATGGAGAGCACTACCTTGAACTGCAAGGAAAAGGCAATAACCAGCTCAATTATTTTTCTCTTTGCCAAATGGCAAAATTGGCCAGTTGAAGACTGATCCTTAAGAAATATAAACAAAAACAAACAAAAGCCCACTCGATTTGAATCACAGTGATTTGTTTCCATCAGAGTTCAGTTTTCACTTCATAGAGTTCTGCCAGTAATTCTTCTGAGAAAGGAATCGATGTAAGATGCCACAATTGCCTAATGTCTACAAAGCATGCGATGCCAGGGTCAAGCAGGCTTATCCTTGAATCAGTAAGTAGAAAACAACCAACACTATTACTTTGGTAAAAGTTAAGCAATCATACGTTAATTATTAATTAATGGCTCTAACAGATCTTAGCGATATCCAACTGGAACAAAATAAGTAAATATAAACCAGAGGGCAGGAGCAGCTGCTGTGTTAATAAGCTTATCTCTTGACGAGCAATTTTGGTGTCATCTATGATTAAGAATACACCGCTGCTCACAGACTTCTGAAACGTGCACATGATGTGGGGTGCAAAACCACAAAGTTATGAAACCAGAGGGCACAGGAGCATGACAACATTACTCAAAAGCCAGATTGTCCCAACTAGACACGCTCCCAGATACCCGCGTCCCAGCAGCCTTTGCGCAGCTTGCCCCCAATCAGCTAGAAGTCAAGGCGGGGGCGTGGACGCGGGCTGGGGCACGCCCCCTTCTCGCTTGGTCTGTTTGCTTTCACCCTCTAGATGCGCATGTGCCATCCCCTTCAACGCTGGACTGAGCTGCGTGGCGACCCTAGTGGAGGACCAAACCGTGGCGAGCAGCCTCAGAGGTGGGGTTTCTTACCTGCTCGGCGTAGGACGCGGCCTCCCGCTCGTCCCGCCTCCTGCTGATGGCGGAGTCCGGAAAAGACTGGAGAATGGGCGTGCTTACATGATCGCCTCACCAAGTGCCTTTTTGTCCCGCCCCTTCTCCCCTTTGCTTAAATCCGTTGGGCTGCCCTCCTGTCTGTCAGAAGCGGGCGTCACCAACAACAGCGTGCGACCGATTCTTCGACTGTTAGCTGCAAGAGTCCCTTGAAGTAACTTTAGGTGGAAGATGCCAGAAAGTAACTCGGCAGAGGGTAGCGACAGAAGCGAGGAGCAGGTGTCTAGTGCTAAAGTCATCGCCCAGGCCCTAAAAACTCAAGTACGATGGATCCCTCGGGTGTGAAAGGCTCTACGGAAGCAGAAGGGGGTGGGAACCTCGCGTTGCCATAGAGACGGAGGGCAAGGAGGCAGGGGCGGGGGTCCTGTTGGTGTTTCCTTTGGACCTCCCGGGAGGGCAAGAAGGCTGGGTTACCTGATGACCGGCGTTTGTTGCACTTTTCCCCTCCTACCCCCAGCATGTGGAGTACATGTTCGGTGTCGTAGGCATCCCTGTGACCGAAATCGCCCTTGCTGCCCAGGAACTGGGCATCAAGTACATCGGCATGAGGAATGAGCAAGCGGTGAGTCTTAACACAAGTACCGATGCACACAGCGCCCCATCGCTTCTAAAGCATTGCACGTACCACTGTTAATCCTACTTGACAGGAAAGTGAGAAAGCAGAGAGACTAAGTCAAACTTGCCCAACGTGAGTCGTTTGGTAGTGGCATTTGAACTCGGGTATTCTGAGTTTGGAGCTGTGCTTAAACTGTTCTACCGTAGTGTACTCGGCCATGTCCAAATATCAGAATGGAAAGGGGTGGTCTTACTTGACCATTACACTGTAGTTCTAGCAGAGAAGGCATGTTGCTTCGTCACTACGGATGTGCCTTGCCAGCATCTGGTGTGGTTCCCGTACATGGTAGGTGTCAGAGAGATGTGGCATTCATGATTGAAGGCCAGGACTCATGCAACATAAAGTGAGAGATATTCCAGATGGCAGTGCCGTCATTGGAACTCAGGGCTCTCAAACCCCAGTCTGATGCTTTCCCTCGGCGTTATGCCCCTCCCTTTTGGGGCTTACCTGGAAGAAGGAAAAGCAAAGGAGACATTTTATGAATTCACTTGCAGTGTTTCCTCTGGCAGCCCAGTCTTATCTTCTCTCAGCAATACGGGCAAAAATACCAAGTATTTGGTATTTCTGGTGCAGGTGAAGTGGTTCAAGGGAGCTTACTACAAAGCCTCATAGCCTCATAACCTGAATGTAATCTCCAGGACCTGTATGGAAAAATGAAGGAGATTACTGATTCATGTTGTCCTTGGACCTACACACACACTCAGGCTGACTTAAATTGTCCTCTCTCTCCTCCCCGCTCCCTCTTTCTCTTATACACACACACACACACACACTCACAAACAAATAATTTAAAAGATCAAGAATTGGGACTGAAGACTTAACTCAGCAGTTAACAGTACCTGTTGCTTTTTCAGAGACCAGGATTTGATTTCTGGCATCCACGTGGTGGTTCACAACCTCCATAACTCTGGTTCCAAAGGATCTAATGGTTTCTTTTGGCCTCCATGGGCAAACACATGATTTACATATACACACATACACACATACATACATACACACACACACACACATACACACATACACACATACACTGCTGTCTCTTCCGCTGCCGTCACTGCCGTCTTGATCTATGCTCTTGGCCTCTCTTGCCACCTTCTCTCTGCCATCAGATATCAGTTCCAGGGGGTATGGTTCATTTGTTTTCAAATCCCCACTGTACTGACTTGACTGAGGTCTTTTAATATAGGCGTTTTTCTAGGGTATGCTTGCTCGCTGTTTCTTCTTCATGCATTAGACGTACACTAAGTATGTACTGTATGTCGATGCGGACTGTATAAGCAGCGGAAGGGAGGGATATAAAGTAGAAATAAGGTTTATTTTTCAACTCCAAGTTGATCAGTTGGGAAAAATGAGGGTAAGATAGTCTAAAATAATTTTGCTCCTCACAAAAGGGTACTCAAAAGAGATAGTGGTCACACAAAGAGTGACTGTCTGTCCTCATTGGGACAGGAAAGATTGCTTATAGAGGTGCTGGCTTGTTCATGCTGCATCAATATAACTTAAAGGCATGGCAAACTGTGAGTGGGTAGTTAGGCCACAGGATCGTTATGGAAGATCTAGAGCTCACAACTGCGATCCCTGTAGCTACTCAGCTGAAACAGAAGACTTCAGGATTGGAGCCAGCCTGGTCAGCTGAGACCGTGGAGGGCTTGGGTTGTCTTTCAGCGGTAGAGTACTTGCCTAACGTGTCCAGTGTTCTGGGTTTCCCTAGGACAACAACAAGAGACTTGAATAAACAGACAAATACATATAGTCTTCCAAGAAAGCATCTCACAGAAGATGATAAAAGCTATCTTGAAGAAAGAGTAGGCATTGCCTATTACGAAGGGAAAGGTTAGCTCTTTTAGAGGATCCCTACGTTAGAGGCTCTTATGACTAGATGATAAGGCTACTGACAGGTTTAGAATAGAGAGAGGAGGACCATTTACAAGGGAAGATGGCAAGTATAATGATGAAGTTTTCAAAGGGAATATTCAAACGTGCTCAGAAGGATTCAAGAACAGGTTTGTGCTAAAGAGAAAGGTGTGCTTGGATATTGCTTTATTGTTGTTTATCAGGTCCTTAGAGTAGGCAAGATACTTGTGTGGCCAGAAGATAGGGACTGTCAGAAAGTTAGCTGTATTCTAAGTATTTTACATGTCTGAGATTACTGACCTTGTCCTCTTTGGGGTGCTCTGAATTATATTCATTTTGTAGATGAAGAAGCCAATGTGTGGAGTAATTTCTCAAAATCACACAGTAGAATATAGGAGACTAGGCTCTGAATCAGAACACTTTGACTCCAGACATATCTTGAGAACTATGTATACTATGAGAGGGTGTAATTTGGTAGAAAAGTAGAGCCTTTTTTAATGGTAATAAAGTTTGTTATTTCTCATAGGGCAGTGGTAGTTCATGCCTGTAATTCCAGCACACGGGAGGCAGAGGCAGGTGGATCTCTGAGTTGAAGGCCAACCCGATCTACCTATCAAGTTCTAGGACAGCCAGGGCTACACAGAGAAACCCTGTCTCAAACAACAACAAAACCAAACCAACAACAGCAATCTGTTATTTCTCAGCTTTTGGCATATGTCAGAGGAGTGTTCTTTCTGCATATGTTTTATATTTTACTACTATAAGTGAAAAATTATTCCCAATATATGAATAAGTATATTAATTTTAGCAAACATGCAATTTGCTCTTATTTTTAAAGAGAAGACAAGTAATAAATACTATAATGTTCTAGACAAAGAATAATTTTAAAGTGCCCTCAGTGTTCTTCCTGGGCATCTTGTATTTCGTTTAACTTACTTAGTGTTTCCCGTATTCCTTGTAAGCTGAGGGCGGTACAGTTCAGTGAAAAATGGCCAGGCATAGTGACTCCCAGATGTGTGCCAGAGCTCACGAGGCTTAAGGGGCTTCTGGTACAGTCAAGGGCAGCCTGGGCTACAGAGTGAGAGCCTATCTCAAAACGAAACAAAGAAAAAACCATGTCAACCGTAAAGAAAATATCACCAGCTTGCTTGCTAAGAATTGTGTGACCTGATCATGTGGAAGTACACTCAGAAACAGGGATAACTGAAAAATCCCATTTAAAATAGAGCAACGCTCACTGGCCCATGTAAGTATCTGCAACTTCAAGCCAAACTGATGAGGGATAAGAGAAAACATAGATTATCTGTATGAGGAATGAAAATACAGACATCATTACAGACCCTAATGTGCAAATGGGCTGAAGAAATCACAGTGGAAAATGGAGAATATTTTAAACCAATAATAATGAAATGAGTATCAAATATAATTCATAAGATAAAATGCCTTTTAGACGAAATAGCTGACATGAATCTGTTAGTAAAGATTTAAAACCAATGCTGTCCGTTTTTTTGTTTTTTGTTTTTTCCAAGACACCAGGAAAGGAGAGGCAAATCAAACTCAAGGAAAGACATTAAATAATGAATGTATAAGCAGATATTAGGGAAGTAGGAAACAATACAGAAAAACAAAAAAACTAAAGATGCCAGGTCTCGGGAGCCTCGGACATGTGAATCACCATGGGCTACACAGCTAATTCAAGGCCAGCCTAAGTAATGAGAACAGGCTCTAAATAAAGAAATTAACCCTTCAAAGAAGAGTGAGAGGAGACAGGCATGAGCAATAAGAAATAAGTCCCTATTGGTTCTCAAGATACTCAAGCATTGTGACTTGATAATATGGATAGCATGGAGAGTAGTGACAGTTCTTTGAAAAATTAGACACCTAGATACTTGAGCCGGCCGTGAAGTTTATGGCTATCACATCTCATAAAAATGAGTACTGTTCCAATTCTTCCTTCCCTTTACTATGCGGACTCTCGTCCCCACTCCCCCCCCAAAAAAAAAAACAGGGTTTCTCTGTGTAGCCCTGGCTGTCCTAGAACTTACTCATAGAGCAGGCCGGCCTCAGACTCAGAGATCCTCCTGCCTCTGCCTTCTGAGTGAGTGCTGGGATTAAAGGTGTGGCCACCATGCCAGTTCAGCTTCTCTCTTAGTAATAGACTTTTCTCGTATTTATGCCCAGGAGTCCTCTGTTTTTTCATTAGGTACTGTTGTCCTTTCTTCTTAGGCTTGTTATGCTGCCTCTGCAGTTGGATACCTAACGGGCAGGTAAATAAGTCTGCTTCATTTGCATACATCAAGTGTTTGGGGTAGAAATATGAAAGTTTAGTGGTCTTGAAAAGATTATAGAAGATAGTATTAATAAGAAGTAAGAACTTTATACAAAAGACTCGGTTACAAAACGAGATTACCAGAGCATATTCCAGTCTACTCATGCTAGCCAATTACACCTCATTTTTTTTATTAGAAATTAATTCTTTTTAAAAATAACCATTTAGAAAATATATAAGGAAGAAAAACTAAAATTCTATAATTCCAAAACCATTAAGATTTTTTCATATATTCAACTTTTTTCTACATTCAGAGTTTTTGGGTGGAATTTGGACCTCTGATAAAATTATACTTTTTTGCCACTTATATAAACTTTTGTTTTAATTTCTAAAACTGAAGTTAATAATTCAATACTAAGAAATATAGTCAAGCAAGGTTTCACAGTCCTTCCTTTTTTATGGGAACCTTCTGAACTTGACCATGAGGAAAATTAGGTCATTTAAAAGTCTCTGGATTACTTCTGTTGCTTTATTTACATGTAAACAATATTTTAATTTTTTTTGCTGACCCTGGGAAACATTTAAATTACAGTCATTTATGCATTAAGTGATTCTGGACTGATAATTATTTTAACAAGCTAAAGGTTAATTTTGAAAATTTTATTTTGAAAACTTTAGAATTATACCGACTAGTATTACAGCATTAGCAATGGGTGACTGTTTACATTTAATTCAAAATAAGTAACATTTTAACCAGAGCTCCTTGTTTGAACTGGCTACATTTTTAAGTGTCCAGTGAGTCTGTGTGGAGTCCATATCATGTCAAACTGCTATGAATATGAGGACTACTGTAGAATTTTCTACTGAGTTCTGGATGTTTAATCTCGGGTAAGAATTGTGTTAATGTTATTTAAAGACTAAAAGACTATTAAATTAAAATCGAAAAATGGTAAACTGAATGATGTAGTGACTCTTTATTATTGAGTACTTTAAGCTAAGTAAGTTGTGTCAAGAGAAAGCATTCAGAAAGATTTAGAGGAAGGAAAACCATGCATTTAGAATCATGTTTCTCACAAAAATTTAGTATATTATATGTATTTGTTAGGAAATGAAAAAAAATCACAGAAGATATATGTGGCTGTCAAAATTTGCCTCTATATTCAGTCAGCTTGTTCTAACCCAAATATAATTGGAGCAAAATATGAAGAGGTTAGTAAAATACAGTGGGAAAGTAATAGTGTATATTATATCTTAAAAGAAACTCGATGTTACTCTTTTTTAGTTAAGATATTCTAATAATTGTTTAGCAATTGTCGTGAAGATCTACATGTCTTTCCTTTGACAACCAAGACGTTTCCATGGAAACCCTAACATACTATGAATTGGTAGTTGGTAACCCCGAGCTGAGATTGCTGGCAGCTACACTTTTTTTTTTCTCCAGTTGTTAAGTTTGATCTGCTGTTGATAAACTCTGCTTTGCTTCTAGGCCAGGAGTATGCCTTGTTGTTTCTGGTCCGGGTCTCATCCATGCCTTGGGCGGCATGGCAAACGCAAACATCAACTGTTGGTAATTAAGTCATTATTGCTGAAAACACATTTTAATGTATCTGCATCATTTAACCAAGTAGAACTGATCCAGGGTGGAAAAAGTTGGGGAGAGAAAAAAAAATCACCTTGCAAGGCTTAGAAGTAGAGAAGAGGGTGATTAACTGGGAAGTGGTCTGGCGGTCAGGAAGAAAGCGCAGAGGGTGCAGAGCCTGGGGTTCAGTGTGCAACAAGAGGACAATAGTTAACAATGTTGCACTGAATAGTTGAAACTGGCTAGGAAGACTAGATTGGGGTGCTCCTATGACACATAAAAATGTAACTGTGACATGATGAATGCTAATGTGCTTAACTGTACTATCAGCTCACTATGCATATCAAATCATAATGTGCCCTTTATGTGCATTGTGAGGAAGAAGAAACATTATTAACTCCTTTACTAAGAGAGACAGCTAACATTGTAGAGTTTCATTCTGTGTGTTTGTGTATGTGAGCATGCAGCATGTATGTAGTTTTAAATGAAGTGCTTTTTAAATTTGTTAATTATTGCACCTGGGGCCTCACTATGTTATATAGATCAGGCTAGTCTGGAGTAATAATTCTTCTCCTTCTCCTCCTTCTCTTCCTCCTCCTCTTCCTCCTCCTCTTTCTTCTCCCTTCCTTCTCCTCTTCTTTCTCCTCCTTTTTTCTAGAAATGGTTTCTCTGTATATCCCTTGCTGTCCTGGAACTTGCTTTGTGACAGGCTAGCCTTGAGATCTACCCGCCTCTGCCTCCCTTGTTCTGGGTTAAAGGTATTACCAAGCCAAGCAACTCTGGAATTCTTAAAGACATCTGCCTGCCTCTGCATCCTGAGTGCTGGGACTAAAGGCTTGTGAGACAGAATCTCATTAAGTTGGCTAAGGAGGGTTTGAACTCCCTTAGCCCAAGTAGGCCTTGAACTTGTGATCCTCCTGCCTCAGTCTCTTGTGTAGTTAGAATTATAGGTCTGTACCACCATACCTAGCTAAGAGTTGTTGCTGTTGTTTGGTTGGTTTTTGTTTGTTTGTTTTGTTTTTCACCCTAGCTCAGTACATAGAAGTATGTATTCTTCATCTTGTATTTGTTTAGCTGTGTGGTATATGAAGTGTCACGGTGCACATGGTGGTCAGAGACCAGCTTTCGAGAACCAGTCTCTTTCCTCCTCCATGTGTGTAGTGTTCAGGCTTGGAGAAAGGAACCATCTTGCCTTCTGAACCTTCCTAACACTGAGACCTTTAATACAATTTCTCATGGTGTGGTGACCCCCAACCATAAAGTTATTTTTGCTGCTACTTCATAACTGTAATTTTGCTACTGATATGTATTGTAATGTAAATATTTTTAGAGATAGAGGTTTGCCAAAGTGGTTGTGAACCACAGAGCCTCTGTCATTCATTTTCCATTTTTGTGAATTTGAGGACAGTGTCTCTCACACCAGATTGCATCTTAAATTATTTTAGCCTCTAGCTTTTCAAGAAAGATGCAGTTTTCTCTGTTCTCTGTCTTAGTCACTCACAATTACTGTTGTGCACTGGACACTACTGGATACTTTATATATTCTCTTTTTTTTAAATGTACATTAGTGTTCTGCCTGCATGTCTGTGTGAGGGTGACAGATCTTGGAGTTACAGACAGTTGTGAGCTGCCATGTGGGTGCTGGGAATTGAACCTGGGTCCTCTGGAAGAACAGTCAGTACTCTCAACTGCTGAGCTATCTCTCTAGCCCCATATAGTCTCATTTTTAATTACATTTCTAAATCATTGCTGTTTCAGGCCCTTGATTGTGATTGGTGGCTCTTCTGAAAGAAATCAAGAAACAATGGGTGCCTTCCAGGAGTTTCCGCAGGTAACCCTCCAAGCCATGATCAAGTCCCACTAAAGTAAAACACTATCTTAGTTGGGGTTTCTGTTGTTGCAATGAAACATGCTGACCGAAAGCAACTTGTAGAGGAGAGGGTTTATCTTATCATCCAGGGAAGTCAGGAAGGGCCTGACGCCCAGGCCGTGGAAGAACACTGCATATTCACTCGCTGCTTGTGTCTCTCTCCGCCTGCTTTCTTATACAACTCAGGACTGCCTGCCCAGGGGAGGGACTGCCCTCCCTGTGTGCTGGGCCCACCCATGACCATTATTAATCAAGAAAATGCCCTACAGACTTGCCTAGAAACAATCTGATGGAGACATTTTCTCAATTGAGGTTCTTCTTCACAGATAACTCTAGCTTGTGTCAATTTGACGAAAAACTAACTAGCACAGACACAACTTATAAAATCTGTAAACAAACAAACAAACAAACAAATAAATAAATAAAATCTGTATTGCAGGCAAGATGGTTCCTTTCTCCAAGCCTGAACATTAGCGCTCTATCCCTAGAACACACATGGAGGAGGAAAGAGACTGGTTCTCTCAAGCTGGTCTCTGACTTCCACATGCATCATAACACTTTGTATAGCACACAGCTAAACAAATACAATAAAAAAATTTTAATCTGTCAAATAAGGAAAATAAGAGAAAATTACAAGTGGGTGAGGTAATTTTCTGAACAAGGTAGTATCGGGTTGTGTTAAGAAAGAGCGTAGGGGCTGGAGAGGCGGGTCAACCAGGAAGAGCATACACTGCTCTTGCAGAGATGAGGAGAGGACAGCTCCCAGCCCCTCTCACCCACCTGCAGCTCCAGCTCCAGGGGAATCTGATAGCTCCTGTGGGTGCCACACTCAAATACACAAACACATATATAGAATTCAAAGGAAAAGATCTAAAGAAATATACCAAAATGGACATGATTTGAATTTTTTCATTGTATTTCCTTATATGGGTGCTTTGCCGAATGTGTGTCTGTACACTGTGTGTATTGATGCTTGTGAAGTCCAGAAGGTGTCAGGTCCCCTAGGACTGGAGTTATGGATGGTTGTGGTCTACCATATGGGCAGTGGGAATCTAGTTTGGTTCCTCTGGAAGAGCAGCTAGTGCTCTTAACCACTGAGCCATTTTCCTAGCCCTTAAAATAGATCTATTTTATTATTTTTAATTGTGTGCATGTGTATGTCTTCATGTGTGTGTGTGCATGTAAATGCGGTGCCCACAGAGCCCAGAGCTGCAGACACCTGGAGCTGGAGTTACAGATGCTTGGGAGCTACCTCATGTGGGTGCTGGAAACCCAACTCAGGTCCTCTGGAGGGGCAGTAAGTGCTATTGACGGCTGAGCCCTTCTCCAGTACCCCCAAAATTGACCTGATCCGTAAACTGAAATTAATTCCTTGACATAGTAAGAAAGATATAAGAATAAAAATGGCTTTAAGGTACATCCCTCAGGTTTTACAGAAATAGTTAAGAGAAAATTCTTTTCAAAATTATCAGATTTAGTATTCGTTCATTCTTATTTTAGGAGAAAAGGACATATTTCAAAAGTTGAAAACAATAAATTTGTCAATAAAATGTTGCAGCTTCAAAAATAATTTGCAGAGGGCTAAAGAGTTAAGAGCACTTGTCTTGCAGAGGGCCTGGGCTTGGTTCCCAGCACCCACACATTGGCTCACGACCATCTGTAACTCCCATTCCTGGGGATCTGACCTTCTCTTCTGAGCTCTACAGGCACTAGACACACACATGACTCACATACTTATATTCCAGCAAAACACTCACAGGCAGAGAATTAAATAAATCTAAAACATAGTTATGGAATGTGAATTGGAAGGAGGGAGTGATTGATTGGCGCGTCACATGAGTGCACTGGAGATATGCATGCTTGGCTCTTCCCATTATCACACCCAAGGTTTCAAACAGAGTTTTTTATAATAAACTTAATATACAGTACTATACTTTTATATAAGTTAATGGAAAGATTATGCCTTTTTATAAAAAACAAAGTTTTATTGGTTTATTATAAAGTAACTACAACAGTATTTAAGTGATGTTCATATAAAGTGATATCTAGAAAAGTAGAATTGATAAGTAATTGAAAGGAAATAGACTTGAGTAGGGTGACACACAGCGATATTCCCAACAGTTAGGAGGCCAAGGCAGGAAGAGCATATATTTGATACTATATTAGGGTAGTAAGACTCTGTCTCGAAACAAAACAAAAAGAAAAAGAAGATTTAGGCAGAGCTACGTGCTATCAAGCCTGTCAACCTGAGTTCGGTGCTCAGAATGGTAGAAGGAGAATCAACTTCCTCGTGTCCTGTCACCTCCTCACTCCACATACACTGTGTCTAGTTAGGGTGTCATTGCTGTGAGGACACACCATGACCAAGGCAACTCTTATGAAGGAAGTCTTTCATTGGGGCTGACTTACTGTTTCAGAGGTTCAGTCCACTGTCATCATGGCAGGAAGCATGGCAGCGCGCAGGCAGGCATGGTGCTGGAGAAGGAGTTGAGAGTTTTAGTCTGATCCTCCGTCAGCAGGAAGAGAAAGACACTGGGCCTGGCTTGAGCATTTGAAACTATAAAGCTGACCCCCAGTGACGCCCCTCCCACACCTACTCAACAAAGCCGCATCTCATGGCCCCCTGTGGGCCCAGGGGGGCCATTTTCATTCAAACCACCACACACAGAGAGGAAAGAAGTGAGTATAAAAAATTATTTTAAAGAAAATTTGAATTTGCAAAAATTACATTGATAGGAAGCAGGGAGCAGAATATTAATGTCAACTGTTAAAGTATAGTTTCCAAAAGTCCCAATAGTTTATTATTAGATTAAATTAAAAATTAAAACAGATTGATATAAAATTCAAATATCTTTCATATTGGAAGTTCTTAAAACTGAAGGACTTGAACATAAGCATCTGAAACCTGAAGGATGACCTTGGTTCTTTCAAGCCTGACTGAGGTTGCCACCCTTTGCAGAGATTTCATACTGGAAGTACGAAGAGAGAGTCTCTCCACGTGCCTCATAGTACATTAGGTAATGCAGGGGTAAGAGAGCCCCCAACTCCAATGCTCCCACCAGCAAAGCAACAAAGGTACAAGGGAAAGCAGCAGAAACTTACAAGTACTAAAGGCGGAACTGACCAATTGACACGTTCTCAGCGGGGCACTTGCGGAGCCCAAGGACAGGCTGTCATCCTTTGTAGCAGGCCTGGTGCTCGTGCCTTCCGTCTGCTCTCTCGGCAGTTAGAGACAGTGACTGTGCTTCCGTGCTGTGGTACAGGGTACATGGCACGTGGTTTGCAGTATCTTCACTTTTGCCAACCTGAGAGTTGTTGTTTTGAATTGTTTCCAGAATTATCCTTAGGAAGAAATGTGATTGTGATCTGAGTGTTTTTTGAGATTACAACAAAAACTATTCCTTTTCTCTTTTGCCTCTAAGTGTAATAAGAAGCAATAACTTAAACATTTTGTCTTTCTGTATGAGAACAATAATATTGTGAGCTGACTTTAAATAATTTTCCTTTTCTATATAGGTTGAAGCTTGCAGATTATATACCAAGTTCTCTGCCCGGCCAAGCAGCGTAGAACACATTCCATTTTTTATTGAGAAGGTACAGTATTACTGAAAAGCTCTTCCCATTCCTAATGGAAAGATAAGAGTACACCCAGACTGTGAAAAATAACATTGTTAAAAAGCTATTTACATTCTAATGTTCACTGCCATTGCATCTAATTATTGAAACAGAGGTAAAGTGAGTTATTCTAGAAAAAAAAACCTCCTGTATATTAGTTTCTTAAATTATCTTTTCAGTTAAATCAAAGTAAAGATAAATGTATAATAAACTCCTGGGTAGTGATCTCTTCAGCATTTGCAAAAATATTGGGACTACTGCATGTAAGATCATCTTTCTTGAAAAAAAAAAAAGCAAACATCTTTTAGTTAATTAAATAACATGTTGTGAATTAATGTTAGCTAGCAAGAGCTTTATGGGAAATTAAGTTTGAGTTATTTCAAAACCATGAGTTAAAAGGTTGATTGATTTGACACATATTATCACGGTTCTGAATTCTCCACCAAGTGATTAAGGTTAAGAAGTGGGTAAAAATTCGTGTTCCCGCATAGACAGCAAGCAGGGCCTCATGGGTACTCTTCAGGTGTAATAGAGGATGCATTTCAGAGCCATACAGGAATTCTTTATCTCCTTTAAGATGAAAATATTTTTCAAAATATAGATAATGAAAGACATTTCTATTTTAATTATAACTTTTTTCTCTAAGTAAGAATACCTCAAGAAAAACTAGTGTTCATTTTATACTTTTAAAATAATTTCAAGAAGAATATGATAATTGAAACATTAAAACTCTTTCATTTGTGGCAAACACAGGCAGTGAGGAGCAGTATCTATGGTCGCCCGGGAGCTTGTTACATTGACATTCCTGCAGACTTCATAACTCTCCAGGCGAACGTGACTTCTGTAAAGTAAGAATTAGTCACAATTCCTCCTAAATTTTGTGTTATCATACTTACTCTTTAAAAAGAATTATCTAGCAGTTCAACAGTTCCAAGTGTCTCAATCTGTTTTGATGATTTTGTAACTAAACTGAATCCTAGCCAAAAGGCTTAGTTCTCTTCATTAAAATAGCATTACCTAGTAACTGTTTGTGGATTTAAGTACCAAATCTAATTCTTGGAGCTTTGTGAATTCCTCACTTGAAGGTATTCACCCAGTAACCTCTGATATGTGTCTGCATTGATGTATGGGCTATTGACAGGCATCTTTATGTAAGCCAAGAGGCGAGGGGGACCAACTGTTGAAAAGCTCAGCAGAAAAGGTGTCTGTCTAGCTAATCCCCAAAAAGATGTTCTGAAGTGTGATTTGTGCTCTACTTGTATTTCTTAAACACTGAGTGAAAAGAAGTATAAAAAACTCGCACTTAATATCATTCATCTTGATAAAGTTGCTACTGTGGTCTATCAATCCTCTAAGTGATATTTCTTTAGTCTTAGGACTAAAATATACTTTTTCTTTTATAACAGTTTTAGAAAGATCTGGAAGTATAGAAATAATTTTTTAAAAAAAAATGCTTATTTTATTTTATTTATGTCCGTGTGCGTGTCTGGATGACTATGCCGCATGCATGTGGGAGTCTGTGGAGGCCAGAGAAAGCGTCAGATGCCCTGGAGCTGAAAGCGCAGCAGTTGTGAGCTTGCTGTGGGTGCTAGGAAGACAAATCAGGTCCTGGAAGGGCCAAAAGTGCTCTTGACCACTGAGCCTGCTTCTCTCCAGTCCCAAAGAAATCATTTTATCTAACATTTTTAGCATTAAGTGCCATGCCTTTTTATCATGCATACTTAATCAGTGTGCTGGATTTTGTCTTGAGAGGGTTTTGAGACTGGACCTATTGTGTAGTCCAGGCTGGGTTCAGACTCTCGATCCTCTCTTCACGTCCCAAGCACTGGGATTGCAGGTGTCACCACTGTCCTGAGCGTCGCCGTTCCTGCTATAGTTTATTTATTAAACACAATAACATGCTTCATTGCTGTTTTGTCTGTGTCTGTGTGTGTGTGTGTGTGTGTGTGTGTGTGAGAGAGAGAGAGAGAGAGAGAGAGAGAGAGAGAGAGAGAGAGAGAGAGAGACAGGATCTCACTGCAGTCTTGACTGTCCTGGAATTCGCTTTGTAGACCAGGCTGGCCTCAAACTCATAGAGATCCTTGTGCCCCTGTCTCCCAAGTGCTGGGATTAAAGGTATGCACCACCACACCCAACATGTTTAATTGTTTTAAAGTTATTTCTTAAATGCAGCTTTTGTAGGCCTTGCTTTTATGGAAATGGTTCTCTAATGGCTACATTTGTTAGTATATCCAGTATACTGGGGTAATTTCTGTCTTTGAGAATCCAACACAAGGACATCTATTGAGTATTTATCAGAATATGACAGTCACAGTAGTACTGAGGAATGAAGGTCAGTGAGCCTTTCATAAGTTAAAAATCCGTAACCTTCCATTTTCTATGTGGGGATGAATGGTATGTCTCTGTGAGGAGCTGCTGTTCAGAGATACCTAATGCTGGCAATTTTACTGGTTCTTCAGTGAGGCCTGTTGGGATGCCTTGCTAACTTTATCTTACTAGTGTGCGTGGAATCAGGAATGGTGAGGTGGTGACAGCAGGGACCTCAGGGACAGAACACTGGTACAATGTATCTCTGCCAAACACCATCTGGAACCTGGTGCAAAGGAGATAACAGAAACCCCTTACCTTGTTGTTTTGAAAGTCAAGTGAGAATAAATAACACCTAGCATTACATATTAGCTTATGTCTGTGTTAACTACCACTGATTTCTGTTCTACTATTCCTGTTGGCTGCCCTTGACCCAGACTTTCTTTTTTCCAGTTGTTCATTTGACTGTCTATTAGCTGATATTAAGGAAGAACTCTTAATATGTCATAAGGACTTTATAGTTATATAAAAGTGGGTCATTATCTTTAGAGCTGCATTTACAAGCTTTTAAGAATAAAAGGTCTGATTCCTGCAGTGAATTTCAAGATTCAAAGGGGAGGGGGCTCTGTGTGTGCATATGTATGTATACGAGTGATACAAATGTGGTAAAATGATATTCTCATTGAATATTTTTATTGGGCTTATGGAATTTTTTTTAAGGCAGGGTCTCTGTAGCTCAGACTATCTGTATAGGTCAGGTAGGCCTCAAACTCACAGAGATTTGCCTCCTGAGTGCTGGAACTAAAGGTGTACATCAGCATGCCTGACCAAGTATTTAGAACTTATTATCCTGTTTTCTACCCTTTTATGTAAAATTTGAAATTTTCACAGTAAGAAAATTTAAAATTAGCCTCTTTGTTTTTAAAGATGTATTTATTTTATGCATATGAGTGCTCTATCTACATGTACAACTGCACTCCAGAAGTGGGTGTCAGATGCCATTAGGAGCCACTGTGTGTGGTTGCTGGGAATTGAACTCTGGAATAGCAGTCAGTGCTTTAATCACTAAGCCACCTCTCCAGCCCCCAAAATAATTTTTTTAAAGCCCTGGCTGTCCTAGAACTCACTGTGTAGACCAGGCTGACCTCAAACTCACTGCGACCCACCTGCCTCTGCCTCCGGGAGTGCTGGGATTAGAGGTATGAGCCACCACTCAGCCTAAAGCGTGTGCACGTTCACATACGCATGATCTAGTGGCCAGAGGACAATTCGCTGGAATCCACTCCCTCCTTTCCTGAGTCCAGTGCTTGACCTCAGGCCCTCAGGCTTGGTGGCAAGTGCCTTTGCTTGCTGCGCCATCTCCCAGCCCCATGGCCTCTTAATTATTATAACATCATTTTTCTTTCCAGGTACAAGGAGTGCTGCATGCCACCTCCAGTGAGCATGGCAGACACCTCTGCTGTGCGTGAGGCAGCATCTGTTCTTAGGAATGCCAAGCAGCCCCTGCTCATCATCGGGAAAGGTAGTCAGAGCCGCTGACACACGCCCGGGCAGGAGGGAAGGTGGGAAGGCGGAAGGCCGCCTCTGCCGGCTGACTGTCTTGTTCTCTGTTATGTGCGCTCTGCTTGTGTTCGGGATAAGTGGTCTTTTCATCTGATTTCAGATCACAGAACTTACCCTCAGTGGCCCAGAGACTTCACTTTTATGACAAAAAATTTCATTTCTTGACTTAGAAGTAAATGTATTTCTCCTATTACAAAAGATTTTGGAAAATATTCAAAAGTTTCAGAAAGAAGAGACTCTCCATCTGGGGAACCAGTCTTGGCCTTCAGTACTCCCCCATACACCCCCGGCCCCCCACCCCCGGCCCCCCACCCCCGGCCCCTGCTCGCTCCAGCCCAGCACTTTATTTTTAATGTTTATTTTACATAGTAGATCGTGCTATATATGCAGCTTTATGTTTTGGCTGTCTTGGAACTTGCTCTGTAGTCCAGGCTGGCCTTGAACTCACAGAGATACACCTGCCTCTGCTTCCAGAGTGCTAGAATTAAAGGCATGGGCCACCATCACCACCACCCCCCCCCAGAAGAAATGTTTTTCTTAAAATTATTTCCTAAACACAATTTTAACATTGAATCATATACATTGACACTTGTTGTCAAACGTTTGACAGCTGTGATAAACATTCTTATGTGAAAGTTTTTCCATAGTTAGGATTTATGGTGGAGTCCCAGAGGAAAATTAACTAAATTAAAAGATAGGGTTATCTGGAAGGCCTGTGTTCAAATTGCTTACCCCCTAGGTATCATACAAAACAATTTCTATTCCTGTTAATTTATTATTATTGCTTTTTCTTTCATTTTTTTTTTGTGTTCTTTTTTGATACAGGATCTCCTACGTAGCCTAGGTTTGCCTCACACTTACATGCACCCCAGGCTCATGGCTAGAATATACTTGCTGCCCTAGAACCGTTAGGATTGCCTGTGAGCACGCACATCGTTTCAGCTGCTTAGGCGCCAACTGTAGACAAACTGAAGACAGTTTTACGGAAGGCGGTGGTGTGGAGGATGTAGCTCTCGGGGCTAGAATGTTTGGTTTTAAATCCTGGGTTCTAGCCCAGGGGAGGCAACGAAGGAGAGACCTTAAGCTCAGTGCTGTGCTCAGTGCTTCGTATGATCTATTGATCTTTTTTGACTGGCAAATATTTGCTTTGAGTCTCATCACCTGACATATGAAGGATAGTGGTCACCCAACTAGGATGTAATTAAACAGTAGTGAGTGTGGAAAGCTCTCGGTGGTTCTCGTTGTCATTCCTCCTTGAACAAGCATTTACTGATGGGTGCTTACAGTGTGGCAGCAATCATAGTGTTCATGAAGAATACAGGGAAATAATTTCTATCCAAAGGGAAATGCACCTGATAACAAGTAAGCATGGTATGACAGTGTTCTGTTTCTTTCGGTTTGTTTGAGGCAGGATCCTTCAATATAGTCTTCACTGGCCTAGAACTTACTGTTAGACCAGGCTGGCATCAAAATCACAGAGATCCACCTGCCTCTGCCTCTTGAGTGTTGGGATTAAAGGTGTGCACCACCATGCTGGGCTAGTATACTCTTAATTTTTTCATTATTGCTGTTTTGTTTGTTTTGTTTGAGACAGTCCTGGCTGTCCTGGAACTTACTGTGTAGACCAGGCTGTCTTTGAACTTACAGAGATCTGTCTATCTGTCTCTGCTCATGAGTGCTAGGATTAAAGGAATGCACTTTTAAATTCTTTGTATTTCTTGTGTATGGTGTGTGTTTATGTATACATTTTCATGTATGTGCATATATGGATACCAAAAGCTGACATCAGGTTTTTTCCTCCAATATTTTTTATACAGAGTCTCCTACTGAACCCAGAAGTCACCCATTTGCTAGACTATGTGGCCAGTGAGCTCCTGGGAGCCACCTGTCCACTCCCCTCAGTGCTAAGCTTACAGAGGTGTGCCACCATGCCCGGATTTAAACTCAGCCTGATGCAGGCACCACAGTCACCTTCCGTGTACTATAACAGGAGCCGCCGCCTCCTCCCCCTAGCTCCTGTTATAGTACACTGTGTACACGGAAGGCAGAGCTCGGGAAGGGAGGGTCTTCTGCCTAAGTGATGTGGACGAGGGTCCAGAGGATATGATGCCACAGCCGTACAATGAAAGATCAGTAGTTTCCCAATAGACAAGGGCAACAAAGGCCGTGAAGGAAGAAAGGGCTGAGTAAAGAAAGACCAAAACAAGAAAGAGAATAAGGACATTTTCCGGAGCTGAGCTGTGGTGGTGCACACCATGACCCGCACTCAGGAGGTAGAGGCGTGCACATCTCTGTTCAAGGCCAGCCTGGTCTACAGAGTGAGTTCTAGGACAGCCAGGGCTGCACAGAGAAACCCTGTCTCAAAAAACAAACAAAATAGACAAGCAAAAAAAAAAAAAAAAAACCAAAAAGACAAAAGAAAAGAAAACTTCATCACATATACATAGTAAAGAATTTTACAAAAAAAAAAAAAAGAATTTTACGATGGCCTTTTAGTGCAGAGTGTGACAGTGAAACTGAACATGCACTGTAGTACTTACATGCACTATACCCCATAGATAGGCACAGTATTCTGTCAGCTCTAAAAAATATGAAACTAAGTAGTTAAAAATAATAGTGGTCATGATGGCTTCAGAAATGAAATTCTATATGTCAAAACAATACGTTGTTCTCAGGGTTATTGAGAGCATGTTTTATTCTGCAGCATGTAGTTATAAAAACAGGTATGAGCCTGCTCAGGCTAGCCCTATTATAGCTGCAGCATTGTAGAGACTTAGAGACTCATAAATCCTGCACAGTACATACATACATACAAACATACATACATATATACATACATCCTGCACAGTACATACATACATACACACATACACACATGCTTACATTCTGCATAGTACGTACATACATACATGCATGCATACATACATCCTGCACAGTACATACATACGTACATACATACATACATCCTGCACAGCAGACTGTATCAGAGTTTACTGGTAATGTAGAGCAACAAGGAAGTACAGTCTTTACCTTCCAGGGCAGAGGTCTTCCCTACCCACCTATTTTTAGGGAATTGTGGGTAGTAGTTTAGTTGGCCCAGAGCATGAAGCAGGAAAGTGACTGCAGCTAGAGATATAGATACAGTTTTTTTGTTTAGAGGTAGTTCTTCTGAATAACTGCCACCAGTCATTTTGCTTTCAAGCTAATGTTTTATGCAGAAGGAAGAGTTGGGATCTAAAAGCAAATTCCCACGCTTGCTCCCAGCGCTGAGTGTAACAGAGTCATCCCATGATCTGCCTCCCATAGGTGCTGCCTATTCCCGTGCAGAGGACAGTATCAGGAAGCTGGTGGAGCAGTGCAATTTGCCATTTTTGCCTACTCCTATGGGGAAGGGTGTTGTCCCTGACAATCATCCCAACTGTGTGAGCGCGGCCAGATCCAGGTGCGTGGTGCTCCAGGTTTTTTTATTATTATTATTATTATTATTATTATTATTATTATTATTATTATTTTATTTTCTATATTCTTTATTTACATTCCAAATGATTTCCCCTTTCCCAGTTCCCCCCTCTCCAAAAGTCCCATAAGCCTTCTTCCCTCCCCCTGTTCCCCATTTGCCTAAGAATTTTTTGAATTCATTGTTTTTAATTTCTGAGTAGTATTCCATTGTGTAAATATACATGGACAATATCTCTGATAAAATTGAAGAAATATATAGAAAAACATGTTAAGATTGATTATTTCATGGAAAAATTATACAGATAAAATGGTAGGCATAAAAATATTCCTAAGTTGTTTGAAAGTGGAATTATAAACATTTTCTGATAAAATTGAAAATCTACAAGGAAAATATTTCTGATAAAACTCAAGAAATATATAGAAAAACACGTTAAAACTGACTACTTCATGAAAAATTATACAGATAAGATGGGAGGCATAAAAATATTCCTAAATTGATTGAACGTAGAAGTAAAAACATTTTCTGATAAAATTGAAGATTTATGTGGAAAATATCTCTGATAAAATTGAAGAAATTTATACAGATAAATTGGTAGGAATAAAAATTTTCCTAAGTTGATTGAAAGTAGAATTATAGACATTTTCTGATAAAATTGAAGATTTACATGGAAAATATTTCTGATAAAATTGAAAAAATATATGGAAAAACATTAAAATTGAAGATTATCATGGAAAATTATACAGATAAAATGGTAGGCATAAAATATTTCTAAGTTGATTGAATGAAATTATAAACATTTTCTGATAAAATTGAAGATTTACATGGAAAATATCTCTGATAAAATTGGAGAAACATATAAAAACACGTTAAGATTGAGTTTTTCATGGAAAAATTATACAGATAAGATGGTAGGCATAAAAATATTCCTAAGTTTTTTGAAAGTGGAATTATAAACATTTTCTGATAAAATTGAAGATCTACAAGGAAAATATTTCTGATAAAATTCAAAAAATATATAGAAAAACATGTTAAAACTGACTATTTCATGGAAAATTATACAGATAAAATAGAAGGTATAAAAATGTTCCTAAGTTGATTGAAAGTAAAATTATAGACATTGTCTGATAAAATTGAAGATTTACATGGAAAATATTTCTGATAAAATTGAAGAAATATATAGAAAAAATGTTAAAATTAAAGATTATCATAGAAAATAATAGTTAAAATAGTAGACATAAAAACATTACTAAATTGAAAGAGGAATCACAAACATTTTCTGATAAAATTGAAGATTTAAATGAAAAATATTTCTGTTACACTATGTTTTTTGTTGGGGAATTGAGTCCATTGATGTTATAAAATATTAAGGAATAGTGATTGTTGCTTCCTGTTATTTTTGATGTTCTTTTTATGTTTGTGTGGTTACTCTCTTTTGGGTTTGTTGGAAAAAGATTACTTTCTTGCTTTTTCTAGGGTGTAGTTTCTCTCCTTGTGTTGGCGTTTTCCATCTATTATCCTTTATAGGGCTGAATTTGTGGAAAGATATTGTATATAAATTTGGTTTTATCATGGAATATCTTGTTTTCTCCATCTATGGTGATTGAGAGTTTTGTTGGATATAGTAGTTTGGGCTGGCATTTGTGTTCTCTTAGGGACTGCATGAGATCTACCCAGGATCTTCTGGCTTTCATTGTCTCAGGTGAGAAGTCTGGTGTAATTCTGATAGGCCTGCCTTTATAGGTTACTTGACCTTTTTCCCTTACTGCTTTTAATATTCTTTCTTTGTTTAGTGCATTTGGTGTTTTGATTATTATGTGCCAGGAGGACTTTCTGATCTGGTCTAGTTTGTTTGGAGTTCTGTAGGCTTCTTGTATGTTCATGGACATCACTTTCTTTAGGTTATGGAAGTTTTCTTCTATAATTTTGTTGAAGATATTTACTGGCCCTTTAAGTTGGAAATCTTCACTCTCTTCTATACCTATAATCCTTAGGTTTGGTCTTCTCATTGTGTCCTGGATTTCCTGGATGTTTTGGCTCAGGAGCTTTTTGCATTTTGCATTTTCTTTGACTGTTGAGTCAATGTTTTCTATGGTATCTTCAGCCCCTGAGATTCTTTCTTCTATCTCTTGTATTCTGTTGTTGATGCTTGCATCTATGACTCCTGAATTCTTTCCAAGATTTTCTATCTCCAGAGATGTCTCACTTTGTGATTTCTTTATTGTTTCTACTTCCATTTTTAGATCCTGGATGGTTTTGTTCAGTTCCTTCACTTGTTTGTTTGTGTTCTCCTGTAATTCTTTCAGGGATTTTTGTGTTTCCTCTTTAAGGGCCTCTACCTGTTCACCCATGCTCCCCTGTATTTCTTTCAGGGATTTTTGTGTTTCCTCTTTAAGGGCTTTAACCATTTGACCCATGTTCTCCTGTATTTCTTTAAGGAAGTTATTCATGTCCTTCTTGATGTCCTCTAACAGCATCATGAGATGAGACTTTAAATACAACTCTTGCTTTTCTGGTGTGTTGGGGTATCCAGGACTTGCTGTGGTGGGAGAACTGGGCTCTGATGTTGCCAAGTAGCCTTGGTTTCTGTTGGTAGGGTTCTTGAGTTTGCCTTTTGCCATCTGGTTATCTCTGGTGTTAGTTGGTCTTGTTGTCTCTGGCTGGAGCTTGCCCCTCCTATGGGTCTGTAAACCTGTGTCTGTACTACTAGGAGACCAACTCTCTTCTGGCAGGGTCTGTGCACAGAAGACTGTGGAACTGTCTGGTTCCCTGCTGCAAATGGAGGCCGGAAGGGAAGACTCCTGTCCCAGCTGCTCCACTGATCATATGCCCTGTGCGCTCCTAGCTGTACCCCTCCAGAGAAAAGGTGGAGATCTCACCTCCGCACTCAGAAGTGAAATCACTGCTGGGAGATCATTCTCCTGGCAGGCTAAGCAAAGAAGGCTTTGGAGCTGCCTGGTTCCCTGTAGATGGTGATTGGAAGGGGGTGCTCCAGGTTTTAAGTACAATGGATTCGCAGATTTTAGACTGGATTGATTTTTTTTTGTGTGTGTGTGTGTGTGTGTGACCTTGATGAATTGAGAGAGGAGTTCTAAAAAGCTCATGTAATTTTAAACATAACTGTTTTGAACATTTCCATCTTTTAAAGATACTACAGATTTTTCTCCTGGTTCTTACGGTTTTAGAGGAAACCCCTCAGTTATCTGAGTCACAGTTCTCCTGAACATAGTCTCTCATTATCTCTGGCTACTTTCAAGAGTTCTCTTAGCTCCGTGTGGTGGCACATGCTTGTATTCCTTAAGGCTGGGTCAGGAGAGTTAGTGGCCAGCATAGTGGAAGCCTAGTGGGGGATGGAGAAGTGCGGTTGGGAAGGAAGGGTGGGAGGGCCTGGAGTGAAGCCTGCTGCTTGGCTTCAGTGGAAGGAGGAGGAAAGAGGAATATGAGAGGAAAGAAAGCGAGGGGCTGATGGGTGCACAGGATGGGGGAACAGGGTATGTCAGAGTCTAGAATGAGCGTATGTCATTTGGCTTCACTGGAAGAAATGGAAGGGCGCAGGGCACAGTACTGGGAGCCTTGGATGGGTGTGTACCAATGGGCTTCACTCGGGAGAGGAACTTGTTTGGACTCTTACTCAGTTTCCAGTTTTTTTTTTCTATATATGTAAAAATTCTTCACTTGGAATCACACTAGCACAGTTCCTGCCTTCTGGCCCCTCCCTAATGGTGTGCATCAGTATGTACAGTACCATCTGAGATTCCTCAGAATTTTCACAAAGCAATGGACCAAAATGTAGATAATCAAGTTACTGAAAATTTGTGAAAACACAGCCTGGTCTCAGTTATTTGGACATTAGGTAATGTGTAGTGTATCTTAGAAAGCAGTTCCAGGTTGAAGGTGTGGTTCTGTTAGGAGAGGACGTCCTGTACTCATGAACTGGGCATGGAGGCCTGTGTCTTTAATCCTATCTTTAAGGATGTAGATATAAGAAAACCAGAAGTTCACAGTCATAATCCTACATAAAGAATTTGAGGCCAATCTGGGCTACATGAGACCATGTCTTGTGGGGGGTGGGTGGGGAAGAAGAAAAAATTCTGGAATAGGAATAATGTTTATAAATACCTGCTCTTAGAAAACATATCCAGGCGTGGTGGTATACACCTGTAACCCCAGCATTTGGGAGGCCAGGGAAGAGGATCACAAGTTTGAGGCCAGCTTTAGTTAAAAAAACAATACTCTATCTTCAAAACAAAACAAACTAACACCACATCATGTCCTTGCATGTATGCGTAGGTGAGACGAGGTGTGTGTTGGGGGTGAAACACTCACGTGCACATGTGGATGTCAGAGTTGAGCTTAGCTGTCTTTCTCCTTCATGTTCTCCTTAGTTTTAAGGCAAGGTCTCTCTTACTGGGCCTGCAGCTCGCCTGTCCAACTAGGCACCTGGCTTCCAGGATCCACCCACACCCGCCTGTCCGGCCCCCAATGCTCAGCACAGATGTGCACCGTAGCGGTCAGCCCCTGCGTGGGCGCTGGGGATCCGAACCGGGGTCTCACGCTTGCATAGCAAGCATGTTTCCCACTGAGATGTCTTCCCAGCTTCCCAAACACTCACTTCAATCTGAAAGATCAGGGTTACTCTAGAAGCTCCAGATTATTTAGACTTTGAAAATATTTTAAGAAGTTAAGAACAACTCAAGTAAAAAGTGTCAGTGTGCTCTTGTTAAATCACATTCTTTTCTTTTTAAATAGGGCTTTGCAGTTTGCTGATGTGATTGTGTTATTTGGTGCGAGACTAAACTGGATATTACATTTTGGACTGCCTCCAAGGTATCAGGCAGACGTGAAGTTTATTCAGGTACTCGGAGCGGGCTCAGATGGGCTCTTTGTTCTCCTCTCAGCCATCGTAAGCCCTGCTTTCTTCTCGGCTTTTGTGAAGAGCCTTTTCTCTTCTGACAAAAATAGACTTTACAAATTATCTAACATAATTACAGGTACCAGAGTTAAGCTGCCCTTTCAAGCCTACAAGGTATCATGTGCTAATTCTAACCAGAGAAGCTTTCCAAGTCAAGTTTTGAATAGTTTGAAAAGGATAATTTGCCTCTTCACAGTTGTACTGTATTTAAAGATAGGGAAAGAGGCGTAGGTAGGCTGGTAGGCTGGAGAGACACCCTTGGCCTAGGTAGGGGTGAATAAGTCTTTTAGATGCCAAAACAGTCAACCTTTTGAAATCTCTAAATGCCTTTGCTTTCACATGCCATTAAGCTAAATCCCTGGAAAGTACTCTAACCTCTCCAGTGACTCTGTGTGTGTCCCTGTGCCCTGAGGCCAGATGATGGCATCGGATCCCCTGGAACTAGAGTTACTGTGGACCGTGAGCCTCCACGTGGGTGCTGAGGATCAAACCAGGTCCTCTGGAAGGGCAGCTGAGGCTCTTAACGTCTAGGCAGTCTCTCTAGCCCTTCCTAAAAATTTATTTTTTTATAATACCATTGCTTATTATTTTTATTAATTACATTTATTTAGTGTGTGTACGTGTGTATGTGTACAGGTATGTGTGTACGTGTGTGTACGTGTGTGTGTGTGTGTGTGTGTGTGTACACATATATGTGTGTGTGTTATTTGCATGTCATAGCACATGTACTGAGGCCAGAGGACAACCTATGGGAGTCAGGCATCAGGCTTTGTGGAAGGTGCTTCTGCCCACTGAGGCATCTCAGCAGCCCTTCCTAAAGGTTTTTAAGAGCAAACACGGTGGGCTGGAGAGCTGGCTGCTCTTCCAGAGGACCAGGTTCATTCCCCAGCACTCACATGCCATTATGTAACTCCAGTCCTAGAGTATTTGATGCCCTCTTCTGTTCTCTCGGGATACCAGGCATGCATGTGATATATAGACATCAATGCAGACAAAACACATACACATAAAATAAGAAAGATTTTGTTTTAAACATTTCTTCAAAACAAAAATGACTAAATATGGCTTGTTCTTTGGGTTTTTGTCTTTTTTTTTTTTAGATTGATATTTGTGCAGAAGAATTGGGGAATAATGTAAGGCCTTCTGTGACTTTGCTAGGAGACATAAATGCTGTTTCTAAACAGGTAAGAGCCTTTCTCTAGCTTTTAGTTTCTGTGGATTGGTCCCCAGGACAGTCAATTCTGGATAATGCTCATTTTGATTCACTTGGTGGCATGTCCAGTGACATCAATTTTAAACTAAGTTTATAATGGAAACCAATGACAACCTTTGAACTTGGTAAATTCAGCATATTGTAGATTGTTCATATTGGTGGAAATTAGCATTTTAGAATGCTAACTTAAGCCGGTTGTAGTGGCGCACACCGGTAGGATTTGCTGAAGGAGGCAGAGGCAGGAGGATCAGGAGTTCGAGGCCAGCCTGGGCTAGAATGCTAACTTAACATATAAAAATTTAAGGTCATTCAAACCAGAATTCAGTTAAGTAGGATTTAGCTTTCTGAAAAAAAAAATTACAGTATAGCTTTTAAAGGAATTAAATTTGACTTGTTACACAGTGGGAAAATCCAGCATTATATTTTCAGGTAATAAAGAGATTTTTGTTTTTCAAGCTGTAATCAGGGACTAGGCAGACTTCCTATTTATATGTAATTTATACATTTCTTTGTGGCAGGAGGTTAGGTCACCTTTGTCACTTGATTTGTTTAGTTGTTATGTAGAGTGCACAGCATCGAGATGCAGATGCTGTCCCTGTCACACGTACAATCACTTGGGTGATTTGCAGCCCTTGGTCTGTGTCCTGTGGTTCACCCCAGCGCTACCCACTGACCTGCCTTCAGTCTCTCACAGCAGGCAGAAAAGCAGGCGCGTGAGTGATGGGAAGGGTGGAGCAGTGTGGAGAGCCTCCGGCTGTGCTAGCCTTCTGTTCTGTGTGTGTCTCGAGCCTTCTTTAGGAAGATTTCTATGTTCATGGGACTCACGTTTATTTTCAAAAAGAAAAGAAAAGTTTATTTTGTTATATTTTTAGCTTTTAGAACAGTTTGATAAAACTCCGTGGCAGCACCCCACAGACAGCAAGTGGTGGAAGACTCTGAGGGAGAGAATGAAGAGCAATGAAGCCGTCTCCAAGGTAACGTGGGGCCAGCGAAATTCAAGATCCCTCAGAGTGATAGGTTGCTTAGTCCTTCCCTAATAGGGCGCAGACAGTCCTAGGAAGCACTCTGTCAGCCTGGGGATCAAACACCGGGGCCCAGTTCTCACAAAGTTCTCAAAACAGGAAGTGAGATAAGAGCTAATAAAAACTGGCAGTGAAGCTGGGCATAGTCTGAGCTAGCCTGGTCTGCAAAGTGAGTTTCTAGGAAAGTCAGGGTTACACAGAGAAAATCTGTTTCGAATCTTGAAGAATACCTCTCCAAAAAGTGAGCGTTTAACTATGTAAATAAAAAAATTTGAGCATGCCCTGTGGGTGTGCATGTTCTATAGCTAGTGTGTGCTCTCCCTTGGAAGAGTCTCAGGCTCCGGATGACTGAGCATCTGAGGAGTTGTGGTTTGAGAGTTCTGTGAACTGGTAGGAAAAAAGCAGTCTGACCTTGGAAAGTTGTCAGTTTGATTTTAGTGCAGAATTTCAGTTCTATCCCAGGGCATGTTAGGAGATGGCTATCTGCCCTTAAGATATCTTTCCTTCAATGCACGTGAGTGTGATAGTTCCTTCTTCAAAATGGAAAATTTGATCAATGTATAATCTGACTCTTACATGCACATGCAGTCTTGTGCACGCACGCACTCACGCACACACACACTGCCATTTAACTTTTATGTCACTGCTGGAAACTCTGTGGCTTTCACGTCTGGCCTTGGGGTTTTGCCTCATAGTGAAGGATTTGGAGATGAGTTTTGAAATGATCACTAAGCCTTATTAGCTAGCAGTACAATGGGTCACTTCTGCAGTGTTTGATGTTTTCTGTTCAAAGTCTTTGTATGTACAGTAAGTACTTCTTCCTTGATTGTCAGGTGGGATGCTGGCTTCTTAAATTTTAGTGTTTTGTGTATTCGTAAGTGTCTTGATTCAGCTGGGTGAAGTGTTCAGTCTACACCTAGGGTTTCTTCTTTTTAACTCACTTATTTTATTCTTGGGGGATGAGTGAGTGTGTGCATGTATGTATGTATGCACACTATGTGTGCCCAGCACCTGCGGAGGTCAGATGGAACTGGACTTAGGACTAGCTGTGAACTACCGTGTGTGTGCAGGGAACCCAACCTGGGTCTTCAGTAAGAGTAACAAGTGCCCTTGACCAGTGGACCACCTCCCAGCCTGACCTAGGATTCCCTCCTGATGGAATGATACATTTGAAAATTTGAAATTTGAGTTAGGCATTTTTGTTCCCTAATATATCTGTTATCAGAGAATAAGTTTATATTTTCAACCAAACATAGCAGAATTTATGTGCCTAACTCCACTGTGACCGTTTCTACTGCCAGAAGTCAGGCTCAGTTCTGTTTTCTCAGTTATCGTAAATACCCCTGGGTCCCCTCAGAGTTTGGCCCTCTGTCTGCTGTACGGGTGTGCAGAGTCTCTGTGCCTCTCCCGCTGAGGGGTTAGCACAGGCGCGGCTGGAGCTCTGGGACAGATGGGACTGGCACTGATAAGGCAGTGACTCCTCCCAGCGCTGGCAGGCCTGTGGCTGTCTGAGGACATCCACCTTGCTATGCCTCTCATTCGGGGATTTCTGAAATAGCAGATATAACATTGCTCCTTTACAGTGTGTGAGAGAAGAGCCAGGTTTTCAACTCATCTTCTACGAGCTTAACATCTTAGTTTTAAACTTAGGGCCATGTTTCAGATAAAAATATTCGGAAAAATACATAAGACAGTGTTTTTCTGAGAGTGTACAGGAAGAGTGTTCTGCTTTAATGAACCCAGTGTTGTTCAGCTGTCTTTACGACTTTTCCAGGTATTAGATACAGTAAGGTGCATCGACTCACCAGGACATGGGAGATTCCCCAGCTTAGTCATCCATTGTGTCCCAGCTAGGACGGTAGAGCACATTGTGTTAGCATGTGTTAGCATGGCTCTGGATAGTTCACAGTTCAAAGAGTAGTTCCATTTGGGACTCTTGTAGCTTACTGGTGGCATTAAGCTGTTCTAAAATAACTATGGGAATAGTTTGTTGTCATCGGTTATTTTCATTATGTCCCAATATAACTTATTGTATATTCGCCTCTGCTATTTTAGGAATTGGCTTCCAAAAAATCCCTCCCTATGAATTATTACACAGTGTTCTACCATGTTCAGGAACAGTTGCCCAGAGACTGTTTCATAGTAAGTGAGGGAGCAAACACCATGGACATTGGACGGACTGTGCTTCAGAACTACCTTCCTCGTCACAGGTGAGACTCCGAGGAAGAAATGACAGCATGACTAATTTGAAACCCCAATGATGCTGATTATAAAAAATATTTGAAAACTGTACATGTCTACTATATAGGAATGTATTTCATAAATGTATTGTAAATTTTCTTCAGATTTAATTCATCTATGTGTGTGGTTTGCCTGTATGTATGTATGGGTACAACGTGTCCGCCTGGTGCCCTTAGCGGTAAGATAGGGGCTTTTGGACCCCCTGGAACTGGAGTCACAGGCTATTGTAAGCCTCCATGTAGGCACTAGGAATAAAACTCAGGTCTTCTGCAACAAGTGCTCCTAACCTCCAAGCCACCTCTCCAGCACCGCATAAGTGTTTTTTGTGTGTTTGTTTGTTTTGTTTTTTGTGCTTTGTTTTGTTTTGTTTTAGTTTTTCCAGGCAAGGTTTTTCTGTGTAGCCTTGGCTGTCCTAGAACTCGTTCTGTAGACCAAGTTGTCCTTGAACACAGATCCACCTGCCTCTGCCTTCTGAGTGTAGAGATTAAAGGCATGTGCCACCACTGCCCAGCTCATAAGTATGTTCTTAAGTGAGATTTTATAGTTTTATCGTTTTTGTGCTTCCTAGTCCTTGGTATAGTATGATAGTTTGTATAGTCAGTGTTCTGAGAGCACATTTACAGTCATCCAAGCAAGAGTGAGTGGCTGTTTTCGTTCATGCTGCTTATCCTTGACCAAGTAGTTCTTATGTTCCAAAGATTTTATAATATTAAAGAAAAATATTTATTAATTTTTCCACAAACTACAGAAACAAAGACTGAAAGGTTTGTGTTAACACTACACCGCATGAGATGTGTAAGAAACGTTGACTTTGGCTCTGTTCTTAACAGACTTGATGCTGGTTCTTTTGGAACAATGGGGGTTGGCTTGGGATTTGCCATTGCAGCCGCCCTAGTGGCTAAAGAAAGAAGTCCTGGGCAGCGGGTCATCTGTGTGGAAGGAGACAGCGCCTTTGGATTTTCTGGCATGGAAGTGGAAACCATCTGCAGGTAAAGCGGAGCTGTAAATCATAGCATTGCACGCTCATAACCAGGAAACCTCACAAGCCGGTGTCCTGCACAGCACTGCCCAAGCTTTCATGGAGAAACTCCCACCGTGCCAGTGAGGACTCTGCCAGCCCCTACCCAGCTGTATCTAAGCTATAATAAAATGTTCCACTTAGAGCTCTTAGTAGGGTTCTGTGAATCACATTTTGGGACTTTCAGAGCTTTGATCAAGAAAACCAGGTTTGGCAACGCCCTCTGTAGTCCTGAGGTAGCAGTGGAGACAGGAGGATCTGGAGTTCAAGGTCATCATAGGCCGAATAGCAAGTTCAAGGTCAACCTGGACTACGTGAACCCATGAATTAGGATAAAGTGTGGTCCGTTAGAGGTTTATATTGACAACCACTTGACATATGCCAAAAAGATGATGGATGAAGAGAATTTAGCTTTCTAGAGGGTGGTAACTCACGCTGTGCTGGTTTCGGTTAGAGATGCAGATTGGGTGTTAGCTGTCTGTGTGTCTCTCACAGCATCAGCGCAGGCTGGTTGTCACTGAGGCGTTCAGTAATAGAATGAGACTTTCAGTGTTCCTAGAAACCATCTAGAAGTAGGCCACAGAGGAGTTGGGGAGGTGTTTTTTCTTGTAACCAACTGGAAAAGTTCAGTGATTTGCCCAGGGTTCTTCGCCAAGGAGATTACCATCCCTGAGTCTTGAACACATTCTACTTCTGTGATGTTTCTGTCAGCAGCTTGGTAATTTTTTTATTAGGATAATAAATGCTTGCTTTTCTCTCTGATACTGAAATTTTCTCATAGAACATATCCACTTTTAAGTAAAAATTTGAGTTTTAAGAAAAGAAATTGCTTTAGAAAGAATGATATCTTCATAGTTTATTTTCACTTTAGGTACAACTTGCCAATCATACTCTTGGTAGTAAACAATAATGGAATTTACCAAGGTTTTGATGCTGACACCTGGGAAAAAATGGTAAATTTTCAAGAAACTGCTACAACGTGAGTAACTCAAAACAGTGTATAATAATTTTCTGTCAAGTATTTGATTTGTCTTTTAAAATTTGCTGTGTTGGAACTCGCCTCCATATCATACACTTGGTTAGTTCCTCAGGCGCTTTAAAGGGTGGAAGCCATCTCTTCATGGTTCCTTTTTATACAACTACCCATGACTGTTGCTTGTTTACAATCAGGGAACCAGGAAGACTCAGAGTAAGCTCTGTGATATCTACACTTAGGTATCAGTAGTTCCTAACACCACACTAAGGAGGACTGTTGATGCTGTATTAGTCAAGGTTCTCTCAAGGAACAGAACTCATGAATGTATATAACAATCAGTATATAGTAAAAGGGAATTTATCAGCGTGCTTTATAGGCTGTGTTTTGTCTGGCTAGTCCAACAATGGCTGTCTCCCAACAGAAGACTCCAATAGTTGTTCAGTCTATGAGACTGGTCTTTAGTCGTGTTGGAGTCCTGACAAAGCAGGCTCTAATACCAGTGAAGTAATGCCTCAGCAGCAGAGCAGGGAATGCCAGCAAGAGGGGAGGCAAGCAGACAAGAAACAGACGCTCCCTTCGCCCTTGTCCAGCAGCGTGGGTCCTCCCACCTGAAATAATCCAGTCAAGAGAAATCTCTCACAGGCGCGCCCAGATGCTTGGGTTTTAATTGGTTCCAGATGCAGTCAAGGTGACAGCCAAGCTAGCCATCACAGATGCTGGTGTGCTATGTATAATTTAAAGATCTTCCTTTCTTTTACCACAAAGCTAAATCTTCATCCGACAGCAGAGTCAAACTTAAGACTGTTAGAACTGGCTGTGGGTATCCAAATAAAAGTCTTTGAGACAGCTGAGGATAGAGAAGAGTACCTACCAGTGTTCTCATTTATGTTTGGTTTCATAGTTGTTTTTACATAACCATTTGTATTACTTACCTCATTGCATTGATAAAATACCACAACCAAGGCAACTTATGAAAAAAAAAAAGTTTAATCGGGCTTACAGTGCTAGGGGGCTAGGGTTTCGATGGTGGAGTGAAAACCTGGACTGGATCAGCCCTGGGAGCTCACGCTGTGATCCACAAGCAGGGGACACAGCACACTGGGAATGGCATCATCTTTTGGAACCTCAAAGCCTGCCCCCAGTAATAAATCTCCTCCAACAAGGCCATATCTCATAATCCTTCCCAAATAGTTCCACCTACTGGGGATTGAGTATTCAAACATGCGAGCCTATAGCAGCCATTTTCATTCAAACCAGCACACCATGCCTTTTCTGTTGCCTTCAATATAGTTGATGATATAGACTCTGCTGACAGGTATAGTAGCTCCTGATCCCATGTTACTACTTAAATTTAGTTAAAAATAAATAAAGTGAAAAGTTCAGTTACTAGACTAGGGGTGTGATTCAGTTGGTAGAGTACTTGCCTTTTATGTACAACGCCTGGAGTTTGGTCCCCAGTATTTCATATCTTGGATATGTTGGGGCACACCTGTAATCCTTTTATTAAAGGCAAGAAGATCAGAAGTTCAAGGTCATCCTTAGCTGCATAGCAAGTGTCTTAGTTACGGTTTCATTGTTGTGAACAGACATTGTGACCAAGGCAACTCTTATAAAGGACGATGTTTAATTAAGGCTGGCTTACAGGTTGAGAAGGTCAGTCCATTGTCATCACAGGAAGCATGGCAGCATCCAGGCAGGCATGGTGCTAGAGGAGCTCAGAGTTCTACATCTTGATCTGAAGGGTAACCAGGAAGACACTGGCATCCTCAGGCAGTTAGGAGGAAGCTCCTAAAGCCCACCCCACAGTGACACACTTCCTTCAACCAGGCCACACCTACTCCAACAAGGACACACCTCCTAATAGTGCTGCTCCCTGGGCCAAGTATATTCAAACCACCACAGCAGGTCTAGGCCAGCTTGAATTACACAAAACCCTGTTTCTTATTTAAAAAAAAAAAAAGAAAAAAGAAAAGAAATTCAGTTTCCCTCATCTTGAGCTGAGAAGTTGGCAGTTGACGCCTCCATGTTTCTTGTAGTAATAAAAGGCCTGGAATTCAGCTAACTCACCAAAGGTGCCTGAAAATCCTGAGCTGGAGCAGAGGAAGGGCAGGGACAATGACATTTGTGTTACATACTGCAATTATGTAGAGCTGTTCTGGGGAAAGTATGCCCTGTGGTCAGCTTAAATTTTTGCAGATAATCTTGGGAAATTCTTTGTTTCTAGAAGCGTAAAGATTTTAATTTTGCTGCCTTACAACTTGCGTTTCAGTATCCCTCCAATGTGTCTCTTGCCAAACTCACATTATGAGCAGGTCATGACTGCATTTGGAGGCAAAGGGTATTTTGTACAAACACCAGAAGAGCTCCAAAACTCGCTGAGGCAGGCTCTGCAAGACACAAGTAAACCCTGTCTTATCAACATCATGATTGAACCACAAAGTACACGCAAGGCCCAGGTAGGTTCAGTTGCTTAGCAGAAGGCAAGAAATGTCTATTCTCTCTCCTTCCTGAAGGCATTCCCACCACAGTCCAGAGCTCCTTCTAAGTCTGTTTCTGAGTTTGGCAGATTTTGTTTGCTTACTCAACAAAGTATGTGTTGAGGTGTTGTTATGCGTGCTTGTTGAGAGTAACAGGTGAGCGAATCCAGGCTCTGTCCTCATCCCCCAGAGCTTACAGTAGTGGGGGAAGTGGGCAGTAGGCGACCTCACAACTCCGTGCTACATGACAGCGCACGGTGACTAAAAGGACAGGGTTAGTTGTTCTCAGCGAGTATAAATGAAGGAGCACATTGCTGTTATAGGGAATCTCATTGGGAGCAGTGCTTCAACTGCGATCAGTGACGGCTTAGCGAGAGGAGGTGTGTGCAGCAGGGGGTGTGTGCAGCCGGGGGTGTGTGCAGCCGGGGGTGTGTGTGCAGCCGGGGGTGTGTGCAGCCGGGGGTGTGTGCACCCGGGGGTGTGTGCAGCCGGGGGTGTGTGCAGCCGGGGGTGTGTGTGCAGCCGGGGGGTGTGCAGCCGGGGGGGGGTGTGCAGCTGGGGGTGTGTGCAGCCAGGGGGTGTGTGCAGCCGGGGGTGTGTGCAGCCTATGGATCTATGCGATTGCAGTTCACTTAGTCCCTGTAACCTCTAATGGGTATTGTTGCAGTAGCCACAACAGTGAGATAAATGTCAACGTGTGCCGTGTGATGACCCCTTCCATCTAGAGGAAGCTGATTTTCATTCTTACTCTGTGTGCTGTGGACCTTCCACCTGCTAGTGCTTACATGCCTGTCATCAGCCAGTCTTCAGAGCAGAAATCTACCCAATGATTTGTTCCCTCTCCTCTCTCCTTTCCCCGCCCCAGCATGTGTGCACGTGTGCACGTGTGTTCACGTATGTGGGTGCAGTGAGTACTTAGGCCAGAAGCTGACATCAGATGTCTTCCTCGATCGTGCTTTGCTTTCTGATTTACTGAGCCAAGGTCTCTTCCTAAACCCAGAGCTCGCTGATACGGCTAGCCTACCTCAGAGGGAATCTCAGCTTTCCCTCCCAAGCTCTGAGGTCACATGCATTACGTGGTGCCAGGAGTCTGAACTCCAATCCTGATGCTTGCCAGCAAGCACTTTATCCACGAAGCCATCTTTCTAGTCCCTCTCTCTAGGTTCTTATGAGCAGATACCTGAACAATCAATAAAATACACAACAGCTAATTTGGGAACTGTCAGTTATATAGAATTCTGCTGAAATTCTGTAAATTCTGGGAGACCTCAGAATTTACATTAGAGCTGAGAAAAGATGCTCAAAACAGAACCTGCTGCCGTGCAGATGGAGGAGGGCGGGGATGGTGACAGGGTAGGTGAGGAGGGCGGAGATGGTGACAGGGTAAGTGAGGAGGGCGCGGATGGTGACAGGGTAGGTGAGGAGGGCGGGGATGGTGACAGGGTAGGTGAGGAGGGCGGGGATGGTGACAGGGTAGGTGAGGAGGGCGGGGATGGTGACAGGGTAGGTGAGGAGGGCGGGGATGGTGACAGGGTAGGTGAGGAGGGCGGGGATGGTGACAGGGTAGGTGAGGAGGGCGAGGATGGTGACAGGGTAGGTGAGGAGGGCGGGGATGGTGACAGGGTAGGTGAGGAGGGCGCGGATGGTGACAGGTTAGGTGAGGAGGGCGCGAATGGCGGCATTGGCGGGATCCTTCCAGTCCTTTTAAAGATCTGCTTCAACATCTGATTCTGCAGTTTCCCTATGAACATCATTTGCACATTTCTGGAGAAGTATAAATTATCACTGCCATTTGTAATTCTGTAGGATTATCCTTATATCAAATAGTTTAATGTTTTTATTGTCCTTCCAGTGGGATTCTGACATGTTTTCATTTCCAAGCTATTATTTTTTTATCGAATGTTTGTCACCATTTGCCATTGTTTCACAGTGGCTGGCTGCTTCCCACTTTCTGCAGGAATATCTAAGACTCTATGGTAACCTGTGTCTGGGCCTAGTAGGCAGGGCAGTAGTAGTGAACTGGTTTCACTAATTACTCTTCAGCTCTTTTTGACTAGACCAAACACAAACCTTCTTTTACCACTACTGTACAGTTCTTCTAGATCTTAAAGGGATTACAGCGAGGGTATAGTGTAATACAACCTTCTGCCTCAATGCCGTCTTTTTTCCCCTCTAGGATTTTCACTGGTTCACCCGTTCTAACATGTGAATAAACTACTTGAAGAATTTGAGGAATTTTCTCTTTTCTGCAAGGAAGAATTTACTTTTCATAGCAAAATTACCATAATGTTAAAATTGTATTTAAAAACACGTTTTAAATTGTGTTTTATAGTAAAGAAATTGATTAAAACCAAACATTATTTGTTATGACTTTGGATTTTTTTAAATGTACATTGATGTTCTGCGTGCTTGTGTGCGTGTGTGAGAGTGTCAGATCTCCTGAAACTGAAGTTACAGACAGTCATCACAAGCTGCCATGCGGGTACTGGAAATTAAACCTGCATCCTCTGAAAGAGCTGCCAGTGCTCTTAACAACTGAGCCATCCCTCCAGCCCCATGATTTGGATCTTAAATAGTCCCAAAGGCATGTATGCTAAAGACTTGCTCAGCCGCTCCTGGCACAGTTAGATGGTGGAGTGACATCACTGGGGATTAGGACCCAGCCTGATGCCACTCCTCCAGCCCACATACCATGAGGTGAGCAAGCCCTTTCATGGATTCCCTGTCATGATGGACTCCAGGCCCAAAGCCAAAGGACAACGTGACCATGGACTGGACGGTTTACAGATGAGCGAGAGCTGGAGAGATGACTCCACGGCTAAGAGCACAAACTCCTCTTGCAGAAGATGTGAGTTTGGCTCTGAGCAACGTTCGGTGGTTCATAACCGCCTGTGATTGCATCTCCAGGGACCCGAGGGGGATTTAGTGCCTTCAGCTTCTTTTGGCACCTACACTCTCGAGCACATATGCACACAAATGCATATATACACACGATTTAAAATAAAGTGAAGCTTAAAGCTTGAAAAGCTATGAACCAAAATAAGTATCTCTTCCTTTTAAATTGACTTTCTCCAGTATTTTGTCAAGGAATGGAGATTGACTAACAGTATTCTACCACATAAATACCAAATAATAGTATGGTGAGTGTCAAGCTGCCAAGTTACACATCAGTTTAGGAAATCCAAGTTATGTAAATCCAAGTTAATTTCCCAAGTTAAAACTGTATTCTTTAAAAATGCTTTCTGGAGAAAGACATGAAAGCTGTAAAAATGACGTAGCATTCAGAGGTCCTGAGAGCACCTCTCTGCTGCAGTATGTAGACTCGGTCTAGTCTGTATTTTATTTTTGATGACTTGGTTCTAATCTCAGTTGTTGTGGCCCTTGCCCTATAGTTGATGAGTTGAATGTTTTTCCTGGAAAGGCCTTACTGATCCAGAGAAGTCACACCACCTCCAAACTAACCACTGTATATTAGCTACCTTGTATATGCATACTACACTGAGACCCACGAAATTATCCACGGTATATTGTCATGTGCTATGTAGGGACATTTTGGTCATTGACAGACCACACAATGATAGTGTTGCCTTAAGATTATAAGGGAGCTAAAAAAATTTCTCTCACCAGTCTGAGCGATGCTGAGAGCTCAAGGTGAGCCTGAGCTGCTTGTGGGGAGACTGGAGATACGGCTCAAGTAGGTTGCTGGCTTTGAACACACCAAGCCCTGAGCTTAATGTCCTTAGTACTGCCCAGAAAGGGCAGGAAGGAAGGAAGGAAGGAAGGAAAAGAGAGAGAGAGAGAGGCAGAAAGAAATCAGGCAAATGGTTCAGAGCATAAAAGCACTTGCCTTGCAGAGTTTGATCTACAGAAATGTAGAAATGGGGAACCAAGTCTACAAAGCTGATCTCTGACCTCTACACATTGGCTATAGCACTCATACCCACATATGTACATGTGCTCACACACAAATAATGGTTCTTAAAGACGGAATTGTGGCATAAGGCTGTGGGTTTACATGACTGTGGGAAAACAACAAACAATACAGCTTAGAACTTCAGGATTTTAACATGGGTTTCACAGTTTTAATGCAACTTAGTGATGGAAGTATTTTTATATCATTTTTATCTCCTAGAAAATGTTAAAAGTGAGCTTGGCAGTGGTGGCACATGACTTTAATCCTAGCACTCAGGATGCAGAGACAGCCAGATCTTTGTGAGTTCGAGGCCAGCCTGGTCTACAGAACAAGTTCCAGGACAGCCAGGGCCGCACAGAAGAGCCCTGTCTCTGAAAAAAAGGTAGACAGATAAATCAATCAATCAATGCCCAACAACAAGAAGAAGAAAATATTGGAAATGTTTTTTGCAGTTTCTGGAAATTGAATCTAAGATTTTGTACGTGCTAAGCAAAGAGTCTACCACAGAGCTATCTTTCTAGCTAAAAGTAAACATTTTTAAAAAAATCAAAACTGTATTTTAAAATATTAGAATAGGAAGGTGGAGAGAGGGCTCAGAGTTAGCTGTTCTTACAGTGGTCCTGGACTCAGTTCCCAGCACCCATGGAGAGACTCACAACTGCCAGTAACTCCAGTTCCAGGGGAGCCACGGCCCTCTGTTCGCCTCCTAGAAACCAGGCGTACACATTATATGCATGGATAAATGCAGGTATTGGATCAAAGTAATGATGATGATGATGATGATAATAATAATAATAATAGCTAGAACTAAAATATTAGAAGTGGATATACCTGTTATTTTTGCAGTTTTCAAGAATCAGCGCACAAGACTTTATATCAAAATTCAGCTTATATACATTGCACTAGATTTGTCTGCATTGACTAAGTTGTAGCTCAAGAAACCACCTCAGTGTGGGACCTTTCTAGCTTTCGATGAGAAGCCAGGAGATTTTTGCAGTGAGCAGTGTATGGCTCTGGCAGGGCCCTGATCCAAGCCTGCGTATGCAGTTTTAAATGTAGCAAGCCCAAACTGCATAGGAGGATTCACAGAGGAGCATTTGGCTTGGGTAGCCCACATAACCTCAGTGATAGCCTCTGCCCATAGACACCTGCCTGACAGCCAAGTGTAAAACAAAGTTTTAACACAGACTATGTGGAGGGCTTGATATCTTTAAGTTGAATTGTATTACTCCAGCTAGATATAATTAGGAATTATGTCCCCTTTTCTAATTGTGTTATCCTTAGAAGAAAAAAAAGTTGGCTGATTAATAGTCTGGCCAGCAGAGGTCAGTCCAGATTAATCCAAGAACACTGTACCTGATCATCCACTCCCAGCTTATTTTGCAAAAACAACCTTGTCATTAGTTTTATTATTGGAGTTACTTCTTAGAAGGATAAAGGATACCTGTAATTCCAGGACTCAGGAGAATAGACCATTAGAATCTTAAATTTGAGGTTGGTCCGAACTACATAGTAAGATCCTTTGTCTCAAAAAACAAAGCTCCTTTAATATGAATCCATTTGTTCATAGTCAAAATCATAATATTTAGCATAGTAGCACACCTCTTCAATCTCAGCACTCAGGGAAACAGAGGCAGGCAGGCCTTTCTGAGTCTGAGACCAAGCCTTGGATTATAGGCCAGCCAGTGCTACATAGTGAGACCCTATCTCAAAAACAAAGCCTTAAATATTTCCATCTTATAGCTGAATTACCTCCATGCTTGCAAAGTCCTGATAATAACTCAGATGTGATCTCTTAGGTCAGTTCCTCTACTGATGCGCTAGATCATATTTCATGAGGTTATTTGGGGAGCTCAAAAGCTACCCAAAGTCATGTGCTTTGCCTGGCGTACAGAATGCACTGTCATTTGGAAAGGTGGGCCCTTAGCAAGGAATACAAGCTGGAAACTAGTGGTGATTCAGGGAGAAGCACAGTGGTTTATTTTTGAAGTAAGTGGTTCTTCCTCCCAAATATCATAGATATTTTCAGGAAAGTGGGTCACCATGTCTGCAGGGGTTCACTAAATAAGAGTTATTTGAGAACTCATAGTAAAAAAGCAGTTCTGTGGACATTACATGAAGTCAATAGATTTGCGCCCCCCCCCCCATCTTAGGGAAAAGTCTCAAGTTCATTACATGGAAATGATAACCCTTGGAATGCCAAAAGAAAAAGAAATCAAAAGTGAAAATAATAACTTACCCTGCCATCCCTACCCACCCCTCCTTTGGCAAGAGCCTGCCATTAGCCAAGCTGGCCTGGAACTCAATATGTAATTCAGGCTGGCTTCAAACTCCTAATCCTTCTGCCTCCACCTCCCAAGTGCTCGGTAATTTTTAAGAGAGACAGTGGGGAAATACTGCACTGCTATGAAGAAGTTCCTGAGCTACATGCAAATGTAGACTACACTAGAGTACCATATGAGTGTATTAAGACGCCTGGAAACCAGTTAAATCCTAGTTGGGGATTTGGCAGAAAGCCTGAGAAACCTGCCCTGCTTACTGCATGTGCATGCTGAGGAAGGTTGAGGACCGGGTGTTGTCTGTTTGGTAGTTGCTGCTGCTAAGCTAAAACTGAGTCATGTGGAAGAGAGCAGCTGATGGCCCGCCTCGCTCTGCCCATAGAAGGACCAGTAAAGACCGCCAGGGACTCAGCCCTGACAGGCACCACTGGACAACCTTCCATCGTCCCTCCTCCTCAAGGCCTTTTTGTCCAGAAAAAAAGGGATAGCTGGTCAACAAATCCACAGCAAATTCGGCTGGTGCACTAACCCCTCCAGTTAAGGAGCAAAGAAAGGCACACCTAGAAATTCCAATGTCTCCAGTTTCGGAATGTGAAGGGAAGCTTGCTAGGTTGGTCCACATAGCATAGAAATAGCCACAGAGGTGGAAAGATACATTGTTTCTTTCCTACTGTCATTGGAGCCGGCGTGGTTAATCTTCAGCCATGTGGTTTGTTTCACCCAAGACTTGTTCCTTTGGCCCCCGAATGCTCCTGATGGTGGCCTCCCCACTCATGGTCAAGGGAGAGTCAGGAACCAGGTGTGGTCTCACCCCGGCTCCAGCTTAACTCCTGCTATTCTTGCTGTAGTGCGGTGTGTACCAACACCCATTCTTATCCCACAGTCCTTCTGCAAAGCTGCCTCCCCTCTAGTGCCTCTGCTATACTGTAGCATCTCTGTAACACACAGTGCTCATGGCAAGTTAACTCCCATCTCTCCCTGTCCGTGAGCACCTGTGTGACCCAGGTCACCTTCCCCTTCCTCTAGCCCTGCATCCTCCTGCCCATTTGGTCAGTTCCATGGTGACTAACACCACTTACACCAGGCAAACAGCAATAGAGTGTCACTCTCCTGGGAAGGAAGACTCAGGAGATATATCACTGAAGCCACAGCAGACTTTTAAATAAGTACACAGGTGATTGATGGTCTTCTAAGGACCAGAAACCTGTCCTAATGCCTGGGTATTGAATAAACCCCACAATGCTAGGGGCAGAGGCTGGGGCAGGTGAGACCTCAAATTAATTGAAGTTTAGGTTTCTACCTTGGCAAATAGAGTTCAAATTTAAAGTTCAATTGTGACAATAAATATTTCTTTCACACTTGAGGGCTAAAGTCTGGATTTTATGCCTACGACATTCATTAAAAAAAAAAAAAGCCACAGTCTCCATCGGCGCCTCCACCTACTCCCTCACCCTGCCACTCCCTGTTCCTCTCACAGGTTTTTTGTTTTTTGTTTTGTTTTGGGCTTTTTTGTGATTCTTTGTACTCAGGTTGTTTTTTTTTTTTTTTTTAACATGTTAATTGTGATGACCAATCTTGCCAGCGTGATTGGATTGATTGGAGAGATGTTTACTAAAAGATGAGTAAATGCTTAGTAATGTTTCTAAAAACCATTTTGGCTGTATGTGTGAGACAGAGTTTCTCAGAGTATTAATGAAGGGAAGAAAACTCACCCCGCCTGTGGGTGGCTGGAAGGGAGAGGGCAATGGCTCAGCAGGGAGGGTGCTTTGATCCCTGGGACCCATGTGGTACAAGGAGACAACAAACTCCTACACGTGTACACACACACTGTAGTGCACATGCTCATGTGTGTGTATACATACACACACACACACACAAATAAATGCAATTTTAAAATCCCTTTTTAAAGCTTTTGAGTGAAAAGAAGGAAGCCCACTGGCACAGGACATCTTCCCTGACTGCCATGACTCCAGCTGCCTCCCCACCACGTCCTCCCTCCATGACATTTCCGCCTTACAATGAGCCTAAAAGCCATGGACAACCAACCATGAGCTGAAACCCTGAACCAGAAATCTTCCCTCCTTTAAGTAGTTGGTTGAAGTGACAAAAGACTGATTCATTCAGACAAGTGCTACTGAGAAACGAGGGCATTGCTGTAACCACCTGACCGTGTGCTTTCTATAGAGCTTTCTTTTTAAACTGGTTTGAATAATAAATGTGGAGAAGTAGTCCAGAAGAAGGTTTAGAAGATTAAAACGGGGTTCTGGTGGGAGACCAGGGGACCAGAATCTTGATAATAAGAATAGTAGAGAGTACCCATGAGGACTCTGTTAAGATTAAAGTAGAGGCCACTCGTGAAATTCTAGCTAAGAAAAAAAAATTCCCATGCTTTAGATTTTGAAACTGATTTTTTTTAAAAAAAAATTACTTATTTATTTTATGTGAGTACACTATTGCTGTCTTCAGACACACCTGAAGAGGGCATCTGATCCTATTACAGATGGTTGTGATGCCACCATGTGGTTGCTGGGAATCAGGACCTCTGGAAGAGCAGTCAGTGCTCTTAACCACTGAGCCATCTCTCCAGTCCTGAAACTGCCCTTTTTCTTTTTAAGAACTCTTTTATCATGATAAATCCAGCAAAACTTTGTGCATACACATATAATTAAAATTGCCCTCCTGAAATAAACATTCCAATTTCTTCAAAAATGAAATTAAAAGTTTATGTTCTTTCCAAGCTACTAATACAGTTTTATTTGGTAATGGCAATTCTAACTCTTAGCATTACCTGAAAATAGTTGACTTTCTTTATAAAAGCAACCTAGAGAACTATAGCAAAGTTGTGCCAAACTCTTTCTTTTGGAATTCTCCTACTCTGCAAAATTACCATGTATAAGAATAAAATTGAAACTCAAAGATTTAATACATAACTCACACACAATAAAATTCACAAAGATGCAAATGTACATTTTATATTTTGCACTACTATAATTACTAATGTTGCAGGAAGTTTCAGGGCATCACAACACAAATACTGCTGCATAATTATTGCAGGAGGCTTTTAGCCCAGTTTAAAATAAGGCTTGAGAGCAAAAAGCATAGTTGAAAAGTTAGAAAAGCAGAGTTTTCCCAGAAAAGAAGCCCAAGTAATGTCAGGGTTGAGGAAAGTGTGGCTGTTGAAGAGATTGGGGCTGTGAGAAGCAAGGCAAGTGGTTTAGACCCAGGCAATGGGAAAGATACCTAGATCACATCTTAGGACTGAGACTGTATCCACCTCAGGGGCTCGGGAATGGGATTGTTCCCATCTCAGGTGCTCGGGTGCAAAAGTTTTAGCACATCTCAGAGTTTGTTTCGAGAGGAGAGCTCACACAAGACCACATAGGGAAATGTTTTCTACAATCAGCTGATTAAGCACTTTGGGGTCCCTGCATCTTCCTGGAGCCAAGGGTTTCCTGCCTATAAGGAAGCTTTGCCCTGGTCCATATGATGCTGGTTATGCAGACATGCAGAGTCCATGTGTTACTAGATCATGGCGGTCCACCCAGACTTGAAGGCTGGACAGTGGTTGCAATCCCTGCAGGCAGTCCCTGTAAGGGTGAAGCCAAAGATACAGTGTAGACCCCAGGAACCGTCTACCAAGTAAAGGTATGGGCAATGCGCACACACCAGCCTGAGAGAGAAGCCCTGTAGGCTGCAAACTGCAAGGCCATCGGTGTGGGACTACCTAACCCTCCAAGTCTCACACCACACCATACACCTGGATTCCAGACGCAGAGCTGCAAGAGCTGATGCTTTCTCTGCCGGGCTCTGGCCTGCCTTCACCCACTCTTCTATACCTCTCTTTTAGAATGCTTACTCTGGACTTGTATGTTGGAAGTATGGAACTTGCTGTTTAATTTTATGAGGGTTCACAGCTTATCCTTGAGTCTCAGAAGAGACTTGGACTTCCCAGCTGTGCCGGAACAGTTAAGACTATAGGACTTGAGATGCACTAAACAAATAGGTTCTCAACCTGTGGTCCACCACCTCTTGGGTCAAAGGACCCTTTACAGGGGTCACATATCTATCAGACATTTATATTACAGTTCAGAACAGTGGGAAAATTACAGTTAGGAAGTAGCAATGAAATAATGTTATGGTTGAGGATGACCATAACATGAGGGACTGTGTTAAAGGGTCGCAGCATTAGGAAGGAGGAAAACCACTGTACTAAATGAAGCTTAGGTTATACAGTGGAGGGGAGGGTTTGGAGGCTAGTGGTGGAGCAGTATGGTTTGAATAGGAAATGTATTCCATAAGCTTATACATCTGGGGCTTGGTTGCCGGCTAATGGGTTTTGGGGAAGTTATTGGGTTGGAGGGGTCTGACTTAATAGAGGAATAAATTAACCCATTGACAGATTCATGATATGTGCTCTTGCCGGAAGATGGTAAAAAGTGGGTGGGACATAGCCAGAGGGAGAAGGTCGCTAGGGTGTGCAGGTCCTCTGTTCCTTCCTTGGGTCTTTCTGCTTCCTGTCTGCCACAAGATGAGCTGCCTTCCTCTGCTACACACTGCCTGCCATAATGCTTAGCTCATCCTAGATTGGACCCTCTGAATCCATGAGCCAAAACAGTTCCTCCACTTAAGTACGACTCCCTCCATACCACAAGGACACTTACTCAACTATGTTCATAGCAGCTTTATTAGTAATAGCCAGAAACTGAAAACAACCCAGATGTCCCTTGGCTGAAGGATGAATACAGAAAATGTGGTTCATGTACACAATGGAGTACTACTATTCTATTAAAAACAGCACCATGAAATTTGCCAGCAAATGGATGGAACTAGAAAAGATCATCCTGAGTGAGGAACCCAGACCCAGGAAGACAGACATACTATGTACTTACTTATAAGTGGATATTAGCTGTAAAGTAAAGGATAATCACGCTACAATCCACAGAGCCAGAGGGACTAAGTGTGGTGGTTTGAATATGCTTGGCCCAGGGAGTGGCACTGTTAGGAGGTGTAGCCCTGTTGGAGTAGGTGTGTCCTTGTTAGAGGAAGTGTGTCAATGTGGGGGTGGGCTTCAGGACTCTCTTCCTAGCTGCCTGGAAGACAGTCCTCTCCTGGCTGGCTTCAGATCAAGATGTAGAACTCTCAACTCCTTCTCCAGCACCATGTCTGCCTGCACACTGCCATGCTTCCTGCTATGATGATAATGGACTGAACCTCTGAACCTGTAAGCCAGCCCCTGGTAAATGTCCTTTATAAGAGTTGCCTTGGTCATGGTGTCTCGTCTCAGCAATGGCAACCCTAAGACACTAAATAGCAAGGAGAGCTCAAGCGGTATGCCTGGATCTCCCTGGGATGGGGAAACATAATAGATTTCACCAGAGGACTGGGGGTGGTGGGGATGGGAACAGGAGGGAACAGGTTGGAGGGAAAGATGACTAGAATTGGAGGGCATTTGGGGAACGAGGTAGAGACCTAGTGTAATGTAAACTGCACGGACTCTCCATGGACTCTACAAGGGTGACCCTGGTGAAAAGTCCTAACAATGGGGGATACAGAGTCTGAACCAGCCATCTTCTTTAACCAGGCAAGACTTCCAGTGCAGGGATCAGGACACCAACCCAGTCACAAAACCTCCTACCTACAATTTGTCCTGCTTGAAAGATGTGCTGTGCAAGATGGCACAGGACTTAAGGGAGTGGCAAACCAATGACTGGTCCAACTTGAGACCCATGAGAGGGATCCCTCACCTGACACTGCATGTAGGGTCAGGATAGACCAGAGACCTAGGATAGACCCAAACACAATCAGCCACCCACCCCACCCCCAAAGTCAATGAGATGGTTCCTATTGATATTCTGCTGTACTTGTGGACTGGAGCCTACCCTAATCCTCATCAGGAAGACTCTACCCAGCAACTGATGGGAACAAATGCAGAGACCCACAGCCAAACATTAGGCAGAGCTGGAGGAATCCTGCAGAAGAGAGGGAGGAAAGATCATAGGAGTCAGAGGGGTCAAGGACACCACAAGAAACCCCGTAGAATCAACTAGCCTGGATGTGAGGGACTCACAGAGACTGAACCAACAATCAAGAAGCCTGTACGGGCCTGACCTAGGTCCTGCATATATGTTACAGTTGTGTAGCTTGGTGTTCTTGTGAGAGCCCTAACAGTGAGAGCCAGGGGCTAACTCGCATTCTTTTGCCTGCTTCGGAACCCCTTTCCTCCTACTGGGTCTCGTTGTCCAGCTTTAATATGAGCCTAGTCTTACTGCAATTTGATATGCTATGGCTGGTTGATAACCTTGGGAGGCCCGCCCTTTTCTGAAAGAAAAGAGGAGGATTGGGTCTGGGGTAGAAGAAGGGGAGCTAGGAAGAGAGGAGGGAGAGGAAACTGTGGTCAGGATGTAATGAGAGAAGAGGCTAGGGGAGAATAGGAGAAGTATCACAGAGATATGTGAGACAACGCTCAAGTAGATCTCAAGCAGAGAACATTTACTGAGTTCGTTTTTTAGAGAAGAAAAAAGCGAAGCTGGGTAAACCCATCCCAGGGCAGGTCTTGTCTCCAAGTGGCCCTGACAAACTTAGGTCAGGAGGATCCAGAATGGAGAGTAGATAAATGTGGGCCACTAGGAGGAAGACTGAGGCGCTGGGCGGACTGGGATTGGTTGGTTTACACATGAAAAGTGAGTTGATAGCCACTAAGGTGATGTTTACCTTCACTGGGGCAGAGCATCTCACCAGGAGGGGCAAGCCTGGGGTGAGTGCATCCAATTTACAGGAGAGCAAAGATGTGGTTAATACAGTGTCCCTGAGTAGTCAAGAAGAAAGCAGACATTGAGGAATCTGGTGTCTTACTTATTTGTTACTTCTTTGTTTGTTTGTTTTGTTTTGTTGTTTTTTAGTTTTCATTTGTTTTTTGATTTTGTCTGTTTTTTGGTTTTTTTTTTTTTTTAGACAGGGTTTCTCTGTGTAGTCCAGGCTGCCCTGGAGCTCTCTCTATAGACCCTTCCACTATTTTCTGATTTTCTCAGGTATTTTATTACATCAGCGGAAATGCCGACTATCAGATGTCCACCCCAAAGCTATATAACGTCACTGGGAGTGAATTTCTACCATTGCTGATCAGTTACTTGTTACCTAAACTGCCTTCCTTCCAGGCACTGAGGCCAATGAAAAGACAAACACTGAAACAGCTGTGGGTGTTTTATTTTTTGTTTTTGTTTGGTTTTGTGGTTGTGGTCTTAACCTTTAAAAATCTTGGCCAGCTTCATTTGGTAAGTTTGCCAGGGTGGCAGTTTTACCTTCCTTTCCTGCATAGGAGGCACAAATAAAAAAGGCCGTAGTAGCCCGGATCCTCTTGAGAGACCAATGAAATGCAGTGACTTAGTCGGGGTCCTCTTGGGAGACCAATGATAATGCATTGACTTAGCCAGGATCCTCTTAGAAGACCAATGATAATGCATTGACTTAGCCAGGGTCCTCTTGGGAGATCAATGATAATGCAGTGTGACTTAGCTGGGGTCCTCTTGGGAGACCAGTGACAACACCTAGGGACTTTTGAAAAGGCAGGCTGAGATGTCAGGCAATGATGGAGATGGGACCCCAGGGGGAAGTTTCAGAGGAGAAGTCCATGCTTCAGGAAGCCAAGGAAAATGGAAGCTAGCTTCTCTCCCAGAGAGATCCCATGTCACTCAGGAACAGGGCCACCTTCCTGACCTTGCTGGACTCACTGTGGGGAATAGCACAATACCTGGAAGATGTAGCCTTGGTACAAACAGGTGTGGCGGATCCCAGAGGGGCATCTGGGGCTCTGGTTTCAGTTGTGCATCCTGGAAGGGGTTGCTAGGCTGCCCCCAGCATTGTGCATCCTGGAAGGGGTTGCTAGGCTGCCCCCAGCATTGTGCATCCTGGAAGGGGTTGCTAGGCTGCCCCCAGCATTGTGCATCCTGGAAGGGGTTGCTAGGCTGCCCCCAGCATTGTGCATCCTGGACAGAGTCTCTAGGCTGCCCCCAGCATAGTCTTGAGGTCTCCTTGCATTTAGATCGGGATGAAAACCCAGGGATGGCAGGGAGCAGAATTCATTCTGCAGGAAAGGTCTGCCAAATGGGTCTGACCCAATCTGTCTGCCACTTTAGACAGATAGTACCTCAGGGGAAAGGCTTTGCACATGATGACCCTACACCCATACTGTTTCTGCTTTCGTAGATTCCACCCTCTAGAAGCCTCACTTTCTCTTCTCTCTAGGGAGGGTAATAGAAAAGCTAAACTTTTATATGATGTATATATATGTATATGTATATGTATATACATATACTGCTCACAGAAATGCTTAGCAGCAAACAGAGCAACCTCCCACCCCATAACAACCTCTGTTCACATGTTGGGCCCCGACCCACAAAAGGTCAGGAGAAGTTTAGCTTTGTCCCCTTGTGGAACCCTTTGGTAAGCAAAGTCCCACCCCTGGCAACCACACAGGGACCATGTCTGACAGTCTGGGGAGGGCACATTTCACTTGGCAGTCTTCCTTCCACACCTCAGCACAAGGCTGAGCTGTATGTTAGCTCAGTAAAGGCCCCATTCATCTGAGCCAAACTGAATTAGCCAAACCAGTCGGCAGCCAGGAAGTCACGTGCTACATTCCCAAACCAAGGAGAAATTAGTTTTAAATTATTTGTTGGTTGCTGTTGTCCGTGCCACAGCTCCCTCCTATTAGGGCACATCAGAGAAAATTGGCTGCAGTCGATGAATGGATGTTTGGCAAGCCCTTTGCTAGTGTGGGGCTGTGTCTGTTCATGTGTGAGGAATGGAGTCCACAGCCCACATCAGCACTGAAACCAAGTGAGGGTCTTCAGGTAATCTTGATCAAGCATACTGGAGTCTGTCAGGTGGGACCCATACTGCCATATTGGTTAAAGCTCCCACCCTTACTCAGTGTCCAGTGGGCTGCACGGTTTAAGGACAGGTGAAAGGTGGCTTCAAAAATTCCATTTCTAATCACAGGGACAAAATGACCTTGAAGAAAGCATGGTTTATTTCCATTTCTTTTAAATTTATTTTATGTATATGGAAGTTTTGTGTTCATGTGTCTGTGTACCATGTGTGTGGCTGGTACTTACAGAGGTGTGCTATGGTGATGTGGGTGAGAATGGCCCCCACTGACTCTTATTTGAATCCCAGTTGGTGGAGCTATTGGGCAAGGATTAGGAGGTGTGGCTTTGCTGGAGGAGGTACGTCATTAGGGACAGGCTTTTAAAGTTTCAAAAGATTCACATTAATTCCCAATTAATTGCTCGCTCTCTCTCTCTCTCTCTCTCTCTCTCCCTCATGGTTGTGGATTAAGATGTGACCTCTTTGCTCTCCCTTCTCTCTACTATCATGGTCTCCAACCCTCTGAAACCATAAGCCAAATTAAATAATTTCTTTGTATAAGTTGCTTTGGTCATGGTGTTTTTTTTATCACAGCAATAAAAAGATAACTAAGACAGAAGCCATTTTGCCTGCTTGCCCTCACTCGTTCTTGCTGGAAAGTTCATTTACCCTGTTACTGAGACATTCCTACTTTTATGTTAAAACTTCCCTGGGAAGTCCCATATTCTAGTTCCAGCACTGGACGGGAACTGCTGAGACAGCCAGTTTTATGAACTGAACATGTTCTTGGCCCTTCTGTTGGGAGATGTCCATTGTTTGACTGATCGAGCCACAGACCGTAAGTCACTTGAATAAATTCCATATACGTGAGTGTGTGTGTGTGTGTGTGTATGTGTGTGTGTGTGTGTGTGCGCGCGTGTGTGTGTGTGTGAGAGAGAGAGAGAGAGAGAGAGAGAGAGAGAGAGAGAGAGAGAATTCATTCTATCAATTCTGTTTCTTTAGAGAACCCTGACTAATACAATCCTTAGATTACAGATAGTTGTGAGCCGCCATGTGGGTCCCAGGAACCTAGGTTCTCTGGAAGAGCAAGCAGTACTCTAACAGCTAAGCCATCTCAGCCACCCCCAAAACTCAGGCCTCTTTTAAGTGCTTAGTCTATCTTGCGTTATGACTGACTATGAAGTGTTCTCCAAAAAGGCTCATGTGTCTAAGGCTTGGTTTCAAGTCAGTGTTCAGAGGAGAGCCTTTAGGGAAGTGATTGGATCATGAGGGCTAAGCCACTGATGGGTTCATAATTTGACAGTTTTATTTAGAGGTGGTAGAAACTAGGAGATAGGACCTAGCTACAATGTGGACTTGAAAGTTCTCTCTCTGTCTCTGTCTCTCTCTGTCTCTCTGTCTCTCTCTCTGTCTCTCTCTCTCTCTCTGTTTCCCTTCCCACCTCTTTTCTCCTCCCTGTGCCTTCCTTTTCCCTTCTTTCTCTCCCCTCCCCTCCCTTTTCTTGTCATCGGAAGGTCAGCAGCCCACCCCAGCTCCCATTTGCCCTGATATTCTGAGTCACCTCCCACCCAAGGCGTGGATCCTGCCAACTAAGTGTTGAAACCCAAAATCGTGAACCAAACAAACTTTTCCTTCTTAATCTTTTTCTCAAGTATTTTTGTCACAGCAATAAAAATTTAAGAAACTTTCTTCTTTCCTCTCCCGTTTTCTCCTCTGGGATGAGCTCGTGGGGGAGAAGGTTGTGCATATACCACCCAGTCATGGGGGGGGGGGGAGATCTGCTGCACTGTCTTTCTATCCTAGTGTGAATGTGGCATCAGAATTCTCCACTGTGTCATGCCCACACCCATGGTATCTCGATAATGATATCTACTGTGTGATGTCACAGATGCAAATTGTGATGATTCAATGCACCACTAGGCCATCACTATATTAAATTGTGATGTCAAGGTTCACTATTGTATCATTAGAACGTGAATTGTATCACATCACGACACTGTCTTCTCTGCCATCAGAACGTTCCCTTGGGTCACCCCAGAGTCTATGTATGTCTTCACAACTCACAATGCACTGCAATGATGTTGCAATGCACCTTCATGATGGGACGATGTCATATCATGACTACCCAATGCTTCGTTGTGACATCATGATGTTCTATTGAGGGCTGTTTTCTGTCTTTTTTGTGATAGCAGCCCTGTGTACATGTGGCGTGTATATGTGTGTACACTTGTGTGTGTGGATGCAGACACGTGGGGATCAGAAATTGACTTTGGGTGTTTTCCTCTATGGATGTCCATCATAGCTTCTGAGACAGGGTCTCTTTACTGAACTCGGAGCTTGTCCTTTGGCTAGACTGAGTGAAGCAAACTCCCAGAGATCGTCCATCCTCTACCAACCCCACTGAGGAGTTGCAGGCCAGCACTGCTGTTATGGCTGCACTGCCCATTTTTAAATGTGGGTTTGGGGGATCCCACTCATGTGTTTACGATTGCTAAGTGACTGACTTAATGACTTCTGTGTCCTATCATTCCCCAGCTTTACACTGTCTTTTGAGATAGGTCTGTCACTGGGACCTGGGCTGGCTGTGTAGACTAGGCTGGTCAGCTGGACCAGTAAGCCCAGGGATCCTGTATCTCCCTCTGCAGTGCTGTGATTGCTGTGAAGGCCTGGATTTTCACGTGAGTATCGGAGATCGAATTTGGATTCTTCTTATGCTACAAGCATTTTCCCAACTAAGCTATCACCCCAGATTCCAGTAATGGCCATTCCAAGTGGGAGAGATAATATCTGTGGCTAAAATTCCTTCCCTAGAGATGTGAACAGTCTACCCCTTCCCCTAAGGTCCTAAAGAAAAGCAAAGTAAGATCCCACCACAGTTCTGAATGGAAAACCAATTCATTGGATTCACTTACAGAGTGTGGATGAAGAGATTCTGATGGAGCATGGGTAACCCCAAAACATCTGCCCTGGAGAGTCTTCTTCACTCAGCACCTCCAAGACCTCACAGAGCCCCTTTTTCTAGTCTTCCCCAGTATACACACTCTAGCCCCTCCCCAAGTCCGGGGGCCTTGTGTGGAACTGCACCCGGATGGCAGGGAGGAGTGGCCGGAATATCAAGGGAATCCCCAGGCTCATTTGTGATGAAGTATTACAGGTGGACATGGCTAACCTCATGAAGATGGGGCAGCTCAGAGGGCAGCGCTGAACAACACGTCTCACAGGGGTGGTTTCTGATCTTCATTCCTCTGACAGTTAGTGAAACTGGGTGTTGTCTTCATGTACTTGTTGAACGTTTCCATATGCCTTCTTTTGAGAAGTACCTAATTCTTTAGCCTAATTTAAAATCTTTGGCATTCATCTTTTGAGGGTTTAGGAATTCTGGACATCATCTCTTATAAGATGAATAATTCACAAATATACTCTCCAGTTTTGTAGGTTGTCTCAGCTCTGTTGATTATTTCCCTTCCTGTGCAGGAGTTTCTTGTATATAATATAGTCTGACATAATCCCATTACCTGTGTTTCTGGTCCTACCTAAATTATCGTTGCCTACAGCTGGCCTTGTGTGACCTTTTGACTTTTCCACATGACATTGTCATCTAGCGAGTTCATATTCTAGACCTGCCCAATTGAATTACAAAAAGAAAACGCAAAAAAAAAAAATCTCAAAATGTCTTAGGAACATATGATTTTCTGTTGGGCTGCATTGATCTTGGGATGCATGCAGACCAAAGTCCTCCCTGGGTGCACACACCTATAAGAGTGTCCCTTGCGCTTTCTTGTAGTAAGTTCAATTTCAGGTTTGAGATTTAGGCCTGCGTCACATTTGGGGTTGATTTCTGTGTCCTATCATTATAGGAAGAGATCTAGTCTTAACTTCTGCATATGCAGATTCAGTTTTGCCAGCACCATTTAGTGGCATGACTGTCTTTTCTCAGATATGTGTTCTTAGTGCCTCTGGAAAAAAGTAAGGCAGCTGTGTGAATGAGGATTAGTTTCCGGTTCTCTGGTTTGTCCCTTGGTTCTGCATGTCTAGTATCATGCTGTCTCAGTAACTATAGCTTTGTATTGTGTTTTGGAATTAGATGCTGTGATGCTTCCGGGTTCCCAAGAGTGTTTTCTTGCTTGTTTGTTTGCTTTTCTGACAGTGCTGGGATAAAACGTTAAGAGCTCACACGTGCTGAGCAGTGCTCTGCCATGGAACACTGCCTTAGCTCTCTGCCTCCAGGTTTTTCCAACCTCCCACCTCCTCTTTATTTTGGCCATGTTCAGAATTGCTTTGGCTTTTCTAATTTTGCTTTGTTTTAAGGTTCCAAATTAACTAGGAATTGTTCTGTATTTCTGTGAAAAAAGTTGTTGGTATTTTGATACAATTGCATTAAAACTATAGATTTTTCTTATAATATGGTTTTTTAAATGGTATTAATTTTTCCTATTCACGAGCTAGAATGTATTGTTTCATTTCTTCTGGGAATGCCCTCTGTAATTTCTTTCATCAGTATTTTGTAATTTTTATTGTAGAGATCTTTTATTTCCTTGGTAAGCTTATTCAAAAAATTTTTATATGGATAATGTGAATGAAATCATTTTCTTAATTTCTCTTTATGAGGTTCATTATTTGTGCATAAACTATTACTGTTTTTATATGATGCCTTTATATACTCCAACTTCGCTAAATATCTAAATATATTTACAAATCCAAATTTTTTTGATTGAGTACTTGGTCCTTTTTCTGATTGAGTACTATGGAGAGAATCATGTCATCTGCAAATATGGATAATTAAACTTCTTCCTTTCCAATTTGGGTGCCATGTGTTTCTCTTGATTAATTGCTCTTGTTAAAACTCCCAATACTTTATTAAATAAGAGCAGTGAGAGTGGATATCCTTGCCATAGTCCACATCTTAGAGGAAATGCTTTCAGCTTCCCTCCCCTGTTTGGTCTGATATTGTGTGTGTGTGTGTGTGTGTGTATGCATGTGTGTGTATGTAAGTATGTGTGTGTGAATATGTGTGTATGTATGTGTATGTATGTATGTGTGTGTATGCATGTGTGTGAATGTGTGTGTATGCATGTGTGAATGTGTGTGTATGCATGTGTGTGTGTGTGTATGCATGTGTGTGAATGTGTGTGTATGCATGTGTGTGAATGTGTGTGTATGCATGTGTGTGAATGTGTGTGTATGCATGTGTGTGAATGTGTGTGTATGCATGTGTGTGAATGTGTGTGTATGCATGTGTGTGAATGTGTGTGTATGCATGTGTGTGTGTATGCATGTGTGTGTGTGTGTGTGAGATTTTCCTTCTAACTTGATCTGCTGAGTTGTTGTTCCTCATGCTATGAGGGGATGTCGGAGCCTATCAATGCTCTCTCCGTGTGTATTGAAACAGTTGTGTGCTTTCCCCTTCATCCTCATGTGTCACACTCACTGTGTGTTTCTGTTGGAGCATCTGTGTATCCTCGAGTGAATCCTACCTGACCTGGGTGCGTGGTCTTACGGATGTGCTGTGACTACATTCAGCTTGCTGGTGTTTTATTGAGAAATTCTGCATCTATGTTCATCAAAGATATGCATCTACAGTTTGATTTTGTGTGTATGTCAGTTTTCTCATGAGTAACGCTGACTGCAGAAACAAGTCGGCAGAGTTCTTTCCATTTCAGTGTTTCTCTTACTATTAGTTCTGAAAAGTTTGTTAATTTTTAGATAGGATCTCAGCATGCAGCCCTAGCTGGCCTGGAACTCACAATGTAGATTAGACTGGCCTTGAGCTCTCAGAGATTCACTTGCATCTGTCTCCCAAGTGCTGGTACTAAGGGTGTGTGCCGCCACACCCAGCCTTGTGTAGTGGCTGTTGTTGTTATTCCTTTCTTCTCTCTTATTGTTTATTTATTATGCATACTCCCTTCACTTTCTATTTTGTAGTGTTGGTTCCTCTAGTAAGGTGTACATGTGTACATGTGTGTGTATGTGTATATGTGTGTGTATGTATGTGTGTGTGTATGCATCCATTATGGTAGTTATTATACTTTTATTTTCTTTGGTTTTTTGACACAGGGTTTCTCAGTGTAGCCCTGGTTGTCCTGAAACTCTAGACCAGGCTGGCTTCAAACTCAGAGATCTGCCTGCCTCTGCCTCTTGAGTGCTGGAATTAAAAAACATGCACCAAGCCTGACTTTCCCTTTCTTTCTGTCTTTCTTTCTTTCTTTCTTTCTTTCTTTCTTTCTTTCTTTCTTTCTTTCTTTCTTTCTTTCTTTCTTTCCTTCTTTCTTTCCTTCTTTCTTTCTTTCTTTCCTTCTTTCTTTCCTTCTTTCTTTCTTCCTTTTGAGACAGGGTTTCTCCTTGAAGCCCTGGCTGTCCTAGAATATTAGCTAGCTCTCTCTCTCTCTCTCTCTCTCTCTCTCTCTTTCTCTCTCTCTTTCTCTCCCTCCCTCCCAGGATGGCTTCGAACTCACATACATCTGCCTGCCTCATGAGTGCTGGGAGTAAAAGTGTATAAAGTGTATGTCACCACTGCCTGGGTTATACTTTTATTTTTAATGGTTAACTTTTTAAAGATTTAATGTGGTGGGGTAAGGAGCAAGTGGAGACCATGGGACAACATTGTAGAGTCAGCATCTCCCTTGTTTCTGCTGTGTAGGCTCGCTCCTCCCTCCCTCCCCTCCTGGCCTCAGAAGTCCTCCTCCAGTCTGCTCCTCCCACCTTGCCTTAGGGGCACTGGGACCACATGGTCTGAACTCACAATGTAAATTAGTCTGATGCTGCACCCTAAATTTTTATTTCTAATGTGGGACTCCTGTATTTCCCCAAGCACTAGTCTGGTGGTGATAAAGTGCCTCAAATTCTGCTCCTTTGGAAAAATTGTTGTTTATCTCTCAGATCTGGAGATAGTTTTGATGGGTATAGTATTCCTAGTGGATTTTTGCTTTGCTTTATCTGTCTTGGGTTTGTTTTAGTAATTAAATATGGTATTGTATTCTCTGCTTTGAAAGGGTTCTTTTCAAATATTTACTGTAAGTCTAGTGAGAATCCCCCCTATACACAACTTAATGTTTTTTTCCTGTTGTTGGTCTTTCTTCTCAACGAGTTAGCAATCTATTCAGAGGAAAGCACATATCTAACTACAGCTATAGACCAAAGATTTATGTCCCCTTTAAATTCAGATATGAACCTGACACCCGAGGTGACAGTATACAGAGATCGGACCTCGGCCTGATGATTAGCTGTGGAGATTAAGCCATCACAAATGGGGTGAGTGTGTTTATAAAAGAGGCCCCAAGGAGATCCCTGACTCTTTACTCATTGGGAACACAGCAATAAGACAGACATTTATGACCCAGGAAATGAGCTGAATCTACCTTTGTCTTGGTCTTCAGCTTCTGGCTTCCAGACCTGCAAGAGAGACAGATTCCTGACAAGCCGCCTGTCCTGTTTGTAGTATTGTACCTTTGTAATACAGAGAAACTAACAGGAGTATATAACCAGATTAAAGGCGTCGACTAGAGCCCCTCAGCAACTTGACAGCCACCCCACTCTCACTCTCTCACTCTCTCTCTCTCTCTCTCTCTCTCTCTCTCTCACACACACACACACACACACACACACACACACACACACACACACACACACACATCCATGTTTTTGAATGTTTTCCACATGGCAAAGCACTGGTTAAGACATTTTAGAACAGTATTCCAAATCCATGCCGCTGGTGAAGAGACCTTTCTCCTCATATGTCTACCTTGGGTTACCCCATCAAAATCCATGCCAATTCTTTCAGCAAAAATAAATAGAACACCACCTGAGCCACTTTACTCATGGACGGGAATCACCTTGGAAACCGCCAATCAACCAAGGGACTGCCACTCAAAGAGAGAGTTGTTGCTCACCCAGGTCTGGGCTCTGCCAGCTCACCAGCTCATCCCTGGAGCGGGCGCTTTCCTTGGCCTCCAGCCTGTGTTCCCCATCTCACCATCTGGCAGAACCTGTCTGGTTTTTACCATAAGTAACAGGCTGTCTTCTCACCTCCTCTGGGCTGATGGGGGGACTACAAAGAGCTGAGCTGCAGGAAGCCTAAATGCAGCAGGGATGTCTGGGTGCTGAGATCTGATGATCCCCGTTCAAGGGGCTCGATGTGAGTCTTGGATAAACAGTAGAACCTCAGAAGGGAGCACAAGCTTCTCTGATCCCTGAAACGCTTTCTCTGCTTGTTCCTGGCAGAGCCAGTATTCAAACCAAGTGCTACCTGCTGAAACCATGGTGTCCTTGCCACCAACACTGTCCCCAGGTGCTAGTGATGACCCAAGTGTGACCATTCTCCTCTTGGCAAAGGCTCTGCTGAGGTGGAGGGCACTTAGGTCTGGGAACAAGGAGGACTTGAACATGACGGAGTGGGGATAATGAGGCTCTCTGCAAGTGGCAGACCAGCAGGAGCTCTGAAATGGGCTGTCAGACTATGGAAAGCACAGGCTAACACCCCTGCTGGCAGATCCTAGCAGGAGTGAGCACTGAGATTCACTGGGTCAAATAAAATGAGCCGCCATCTTCCAGCTCCTTAAACTTAGAAGTGACCTTCCAATATGGTAAGTCAACAAAATCTGCCTGCCATCTACCTTCCAATCTTAGTTCATAGCTCCCCTGTGGGATTTCTAGTTAAGAGGCACTCTTGCTGACTCTAAGTCCTGCCTGCACGAGGAGCAGGGTCATGTCTACCTCCTCATATACTCATGGTATCTGGCCTTGGGACATACTAGTGTGGCGTAAGGAACACAAGTTTCAGGCACTTAGTCAGTTTTGTTCTATAGCTCTGTAGCCTTAGGAAGATGGCTGTGCTGTCATTATCAGCTTCCATTTCTTCTGCTACAACATAAAGATGGTCCTACATCTACCATAGTAGTTACCTTCTGTAGCTATGATTAAACACCATGAGCAAGGCAACCTTTAGAAGGATTTTTCATCATTCCAGAGTTTTAAAAAAGGGCATCTGCTTCTCTTACTCCAGATTGTGTGTGTGTGTGTGTGTGTGTGTGTGTGTGTGTGTGTGTGTGTGTTTTCATTGGGGAGAAACCTTGATCTGTAGGCTAAGTGGTTTCAAACACTTCAAAACCTAAAACAGTGGATGAAATGCTGGCCATATTGAGTCTGAGGTTTGCAGACTTAGTCCACCACAGTCTACATGGTGGGAGCCCCAGGGTTTACAGAGCCCCTGGAAAGGCAGCATGGGCTGACAGGTTTGTGACATTCTCCATGTCTTCAGTGACTGTTTCCCAGGCTTGACCAAGCTCTCCTTTCTCACACCCAGGATCACGGTATGTGAAATTACAGGTGACAAGGGCAGGCAGGGTCCTTTACTGTTCTGTCTTGTGGGGTCTGGATCACCATCAAATTTTCCATGGTTTAGGAACAGAAGCTCTAAGGCCTTGCCAAATGCAACCATGTGCTCTTGAGCTATGATTGGAAAGTGACCTTGGGCCAAGTTAAACTGAATGGATCTTCCCAGTTGCTTGAAACACAAGGGAAATGCGCTCATGGGAGAAGAGACTAGAGTAGAGAGGAAGTTGGGGTAAAGCAGGGGTCAGGGAAAGGTCAGAATCATCAATCCCAGAAATTATAAACCATTCAGCATTTATGGTGGCATTCCTATGTCCCTATCCAGATGCAGTTCCGCATCTCCAGAACTGAACTATCCCTGGACTCTCAGCACTTCTGCATCTGGTTTCTAGTAGAGGTTGATTCATGTTTCATGGCTCCAAAGTGTACTTCAGAAGACCGTAGAGCAAAGCTTTATTAGGCAGACTGCACGGGCTAGTCTCTCCAGAATCGCTGTGCCTGCCACCCACAGACTTGACTCTCAGCTGCCATCTCTGATCTGACAATATAATAAAGCAACATAAGGAAGGAGTTTTTCTGACTTTCACGGTGAAGATCTGGTCCATCGCGGTAGTAAAGGCATAGAACTAAATAAAAATGGGTTTGAGTGACAGATACATTTAGTGGTACAAGTGGTCATAGCGTTCTTTATACTGCAGGAGTTCTCATTCTGAGGACATAGGACAGGCAGCGGTTCTCAATGTGAAAACTCTGCATTTTTACTTTATTATCATTTTAAAGTTTTTATGATTGTGCTGTAATGGTGTATAGATAGATAGATAGGTATACATCATTGCAACACAATATATAGGTGCCTGCAGGTCACGTGCATGTGGAGGTCAGAGGACAACTTCTTGGTGGAGCTGATTCTCTCCTTCCAGTTCTCTATGGATTTTGAGGAACTCGGGAATTGGGTTTGTGTAACAAATGCTTAACTTGCTGAGCCATCTTGCTGGCCCCCCTTTACCTCTTAAACAGCATCTTTTAGAATGAGTTCCCTGCCCAGCACAGTGTAGGAAATGCAGTACTGCGGGAAGACGTTGCTACTGTTGTGACTGAGCTCCAGGTGGGGTGAATCTTCCCTGAGAGAGGACAACTGACCTGCAGACTGCAGCCTACACACATTGATTCCCTGAGTTCCCAGGCTTTCCAACCAAACAGCCCGGTATGTTGGGAGGCTCCTTCTTATTAGTTCTGGACTTGATTTAAGGTAAAGTTTCCAGAGGACAGACCGAGGCTTCCTGAGGTCTCTCACTGCCCAGTTCTGTGTCTTCCTGCTGGTGCACTGGCAGAGGTCGCTGGGACTGAACCACTGTTCATTGTGGCCCAGAAAGACTAGCCTTGGAGCTGTGTGTGTGTGTGTGTGTGTGTGTGTGTGTGTGTGTGCGCGCGCGCCCATGCCAATCAAGAACTCTGTCTGCCCCATGGCATGCAGGCAACGAACTTGGACTTGAGACATGCAGAAGAAATGCTATTTTTCTTTCTTCTTTACTTCTCAGTGGGATAAAATTTAATTCCTTGCATCGTTTAAAATGAAAGTTTAAATTTTGTAAGACTTTGGACTGGAGAGCTGACTCAGTGGTTAAGAGCATTTGTTGTTCTCGAAAAGGACCTGGTTCAATTCCCAGCACCCACCTAGAGAGGCTCACAACTTCCTTAGGCACCAGGCATGCATGTGGTGCACAGACATACATCCAGGCAAAGCACACATACGACAAATAAAATAATGTAAAAAAAAAAAAAAGCCGGGCAGTGGAGCCACACACCTTTAATCCCAGCACTCTAGAGGCAGAGGCAGGTGGATATCTGTAAGTTTAAGGCCAGCCTGGTCTACAGAGTGAATTCCAGGAAAGTACTATTACACAGAGAAATCCTAACTCAAAAAAACAAAACAATTTTTTTGTAAAAATTTTAAATAATACAACAATTTATAAGATTAAAAAGGAAGTCTCTAGTGGGATGTGCAACATTCTAGATCTTTCTATTTGTGCATATAAATAATAAAGTTTGCCCAATTGTTCAGCAGTTGAAGGAATGGATGAAAAAGAGTGTATGGCATATGGAGAAGAGAGTAAGGTGTTCCCAAGTCAGTACGCAGGTCTGAACTATCTTTCTACAAATATTTATTTACTTATGTATTTATTTTGTATGCATGTATGAGTGTGCATGTGTGTATGTGCATGTGTGTGAGTGAGTGCACATGTGTGTGAGTATGTATGTGTGTGAGCATGTGCATGTGTGTGAGTATGTGCATGTGTGTGATATTCCTATCCTAGATTCTTTTTCAATGACTGCATACCACGGGCTACTGTTTTAATTCTGACAAACAATGTATAACTTGATCCTAGACCACTGGGCAGTTGGCCGTTTCCCACAATTCCTCAGTCAGGTGGTACCTGTGTTTAACAAGAATTATTCTCCAGCCAACATTCCTACCTGGAACCTGTAAGAGGCAGGCTCTGGTTGGCTTCGTTGGTGTGAGCCTCTCTTAAATGCTAGGTCACTTCCTTATGGACACAGAACCTCAGGTCCTAGATTCTGCAGGAGTCAGCCCTTCTAGGAGGGTCTGAAGAAGATGATCATTTCTGCCTTGCTTAGTTGGAGTACCATCATAAAGAAGAGGCTCATAAAATACACTGGAAAATGGAAATTCCCTAAGAATTCCTTAAAGAGTGGAGGCTTGTAGGCCCGTCTCTGTGGGGTCCCAAAGGGCAGCTGTTTTTGTGGTGACTGCATCAGCTTTTTACCAGTCATATCAGCTAGCTATCTCTGCATTTTTTTCTGGCCCGTGAGCGGCATACATGCTCGGAGAGGTAAGGTATTTGGGTATCTTTGTACCCCATCCTACACAGCTCTTTAGATTTCACTATGCCGTCTCTAAGTTCTAGTTTGAGTACAATTCATTCCACACTATCTCATTTAACCTTCCCAACAACCCTGTGAAGGGAACTATCTCTGTCTCTCAGATGAGACAGCAAAGGCGTTTGGGGGTCAGACAATTTGTCTTCTGCCACTTAGCTGGCTCTGAACTGTAGAGCGTGGTAGCGTCGTACTCTCTGCCCCAGCCTCAGCTCACCTTGCCTAAGATGAGTACCAGGACTTGCTGGATCTGAATAAACCTTCACAATGAGTATATTCCATAAATTAAAGCTAATCAAACAACTCTACGGATTAGTATTTTATTTTTTTTAATCTAAGGATCACTATAATATATTCTTTACAAACTCTTTTAAGAATATTTTTGTTTTATATTTATTTTTAAAATTATGTGTATGGGGGCTAGGGTATGGAGGGTGGGGTACGTCCGCATGAGTGCAGGTGCCCTGGGAGACAGTTGTGAGCTACACAGCACAGGCACCGGAACTAAACTTTTGCATGTACATGCTCCTAACTGTGGAGACGTCTCTCCAGCTCCTGGAATTGTTTCTGTTTGGGAGATTTTCTCTAACCAAGATTAAGTTGATGATGCTGTTGCTCTGAGAACAATTCCATATTGAATGGTGCACTTTAATGTGCTTGTACTGTTCCCATCTGCTTTGCTTTACATGAGGTTAAAGGGTTGCAGCTTCTGGGGGTGGGGGTGGGGGTGGGGGTGGGGGTGGGGGTAGGGGGTATCTTTTCATAGCAACAGCTGTTTGGAAATGCAAGTTCCCCAGCAGAAAGTCCCAGCTCGACTTGCGTTTGTTACTAGTGGGCGAGACTGTCCCAAGCTAGCAGCTTGTCCTCACAGAAGGCAGTTTATACCAGAGACTTGATGAGTGCTAGGGCAGGACACCTGTGTTCCCAGTCTATCGCTGATGGTGGGTAATGGAGCAGGAAACCCATCTGCCCTGGAGGATGGTGGCAGGTAAACTTCGGAGACTTGGCTGCCCTCTTTCTCATCTTTTCTATAGCCACTTACCTCAGACTCAAAAAGAAAGAAAGAAAAAAAAAGAAAATTCTGACATCTTAATTTTAATGTGGGCAATTGACCCAGTGCTTGAGATAAATATAACCCTGTGTAGTACAGAGGTTTAATGGGACGTGGTTGGCATTCTTTCTTGATAAAGGCATGGGGAAAAGAGAGGGAGGGAGAGGGAGGGAAGCAAGCAAGGAGGGAGGCAAGGAGGGGAGAGAGAGAGAGAGAGAGAGAGAGAGCGCAGTCAGGACAAAGCTGAGCTAGGAGAGGCTCCCAGCAGCCTTGCCCTCTGACTTGATATTTACCAGACCTGGCCAGCATGGTTGTCCTGAATCCAATGACTTTGGGAATTTATCTCCAACTCTTCTTCTGCTCCATCGTGTCCCAGCCAACTCTCATCAACAGTGTCGTCCCAATCTCAGCAGGTAACTGATGACCATGACTTTCCCTGCTTCCGTCATGGGTAGAAGGGAGGTGGGGGACTCAAGATTGTCTTGCAATATGTCCTGATCTTTTTGCTATTCTGCTCTTAGCAGAGGAAGGCTCTGGGGTGATGGTCCCCCGAGGTGCTTCCTGTCACCGGAGCTTGTCTCCAAAGTCTCTTCTGCCCTTGTTCCACCCATCACTATTCAGCTGCTCAAAACCAGACTCTAAGCCGTTGCTTCAGTGTCCCTGTCTCTGCTGACCGTTTACTGCATGACTCATTTTGGTGAGGGAATTGGGAGCTGGGGATGGAGAAGTATAAGTTCTAGAGAAGTGAGAAGTTCTCTAAGGTGTTTCTATAGATCTGTCTCTGACCTCCTTCCTCCCTGTGCGGCTTACCTCGGGATGCTGTGAAGCAAATCTCTCTCTGTCAACCTTGCTGCAAGGGCAGGGGATTCTGCCTGGCCTCTGTCATCAGGGTTTGCTGTCTCCTCAGCCCTGTTTGCTCTAGTGTTGGGCTTTGTTCTCTTCAGCTCTGACGACCCACCTAGAGGTGCTAAAGGAATGGTGAGGGCTTCCAGAGGGTCTGCGGACCGGGAGCCAGATGGGTCTTGCTTGCCGAGGGCAGGGCTGGGAGATTGAAGGCTTGCTTGGTTGGCCAGCCAGGCAATATTTTCTGCAGGCACCACCAGGCTGTTGCCCTTGTCCTGCCTGACCTGGTACAGGGGAAGTGTTGGGTTACTGGCATAGCCTTTTCAAACCTTTCTGAGGAAATTTGAACATCTCCAGAGGGCCTGAGGAAGCAAGCAGACTCCGGGGCTTGGTGCTTCCTGACCACCCTCCTCAGTTCATTTCAGCCGCTGCTCTAAGGCACCCTTAGTCCTTATTTTCTAAGCACGAAAGTTGATTCTGTGTCTTTGCCTGTGAAACACAGAGAAAGCAGTCCTCCCGACTCGACCCACCGCCTGCCTCTCTCCATTCATAAAAACAACTCGCAGGCAAGCCTTGCTGCCAAACTGCAGGCCCTAAGGGGGTGACAGGGGGATTGCCAGGAGGCTAATTATAAAAGTGTGAGAAACAGAAGAAGCCGGGAAGAGAGACAAGGAAGAGAGGGCCTGCGAGAATACCAGGGGAGGCAGGAGAAGCAGGTGGTTGTATCGCCAAGAGTGCGTGTCAGCAGCACGTGTCTCACGAGGTCCTCTCGTCTGTGGGTCACTATTCTCTGATCTACTGGGAAGTTTAGTAGCCGAGCATGGTGTCACCTGCCTGGGACTGTTCTTGGGAAGCCGGGGCAGAAGGATGGGGTGTGTTCAAGACCGGCCTGGGTTGCATCATGAGACCCTGTTTCAAAAGTCCCAAGAGGACTTGGTAGCTAATTTGGTCTGACCGAGTGTTTGCTCTGTGTTATATTTGGGTTGTAGATTTCTTTTGGAATCTGCTGAGGACTTGGAGGAATGAGGGAAACTCACTTCTCTGGTTTCAGCTCTTCCTCTGATGAGTGGTCTGACTTCCGGGACACCATTGAGTGTAGACCGTGCACTATGGGGGAGGGACTATGTCACCTTGTGTGTCCTTAACTATAGATGTTTCCAGTGCTGAATCGGTAGATGCTCAGTAGCTACTTATTGAGTGAAAGAGCAAAAATCCTTTGCATCTGTGAGTCGGGGGTAAGGTCATCCACATGTTTTAATTATTTCATTTATACAAAGCCAAAGTCACTAAAGCCTTCATAAATCTAGACAGAAAAGAACCTGTAATGTCTTTGCCCTGCTCACTCAGGAGAGAACCCGCATAATGTAGACCTCTCTTAGAGAAGGGTTTCTGAAGGTTGTACTGGTCAGGGCACCACAGTGACAAGATGCAGCTTAGATGTGCCCCATGTTAAGACTTGAATGAAGGGCTCACCTACAGGGGTGCAGGGTCAAGGACAACTGCAATGTTGAGGGACACAGGAATTTGTGGCTGAAGAGAGACTACCACTCTGTGTTTGAGAAGGCAGGAAAAGGACCCGAGAAATAGATCACGGGCGCCTTGGTGGCTTGCAGGAGTGGGCTGTAAGCATAAGTGATGTCACCCTGGGACCCAGAGCATGGAGGAGGGAACTCTCCCACCTCTCTCCTCCCGTCACAACCACCTATTGCAGAGCTCCCCACTGGCCAAAGACTAGTCGTATGGAGCTCCTCGATGCAGACTGTGGGATCAATGTGTAGGGCACAGTTACTGATGCTTCCTTTTCACGGAGCAAGAGCCTTGAGCAAGCCGTGCAAGCACTCTGCCACTGAGCTATGCTCCCAGTCACACAAGACCCTCTAGATGTGTTGCTAACTCTGGATCTGGTGTAGGCTTCAGGCATCTGGCCAAACAGTGGGGTCAACCAGAGAAACCATTACCAGTCTAGCATGAGTATCTTGGGTTTCCTGTGGGAGTCACTTCACTTTGTCCCCTCATTTAGTTGCCATGGATATCAAAGCATCACTCTGGAATGAATTCAGACCTTGGAATGAAACCGTTCCCTGAGTCAGGACAGTAGGAGTCCTTTAAAATTCTTACCAACAATCTGATTCGATCTGACCTCCTCTATTCTAAGCATTGTGGATTCTCACCATTTTGAAGAAGGTAAGCTGTGCAGATGCTGAAACACAGTCACCAGGAAGACCATTTTTCGCAGCCCACTGGACCTTAGGAGACTCTATTGTGTGCCTGACAGGGTATAAAGTGCTTCAGGGTTTCACTGGGGCAAGTAGGTTGCAGCCGGTGTTCTAGAGGATTGTGCCTTCGAGTCCTCCAGGACTGTGGTGGAGGAAGTTCTCTCACAGACCTGCAGGAAGAGCTCACCCACATGGGGGGCATGACATGAGACAGGGGGAAGGGGGGGCAGACAGGGGATGACCTTTCCTTTTCTTGGGGAAGGACCCCACTCCTGAACCACCAGTAGCCCCAACTCTCTGAATTAGGTGTACATTACCTGACAGCCTCCAGGGCAGCAGAGGAGCCTGGCAGGGAGCAGAAGGTACCAAAGAGAGCAAACTTGTGACGTAGTCAATCCTAGTGCTTAAGATCAGGTGCTTGACAGACTTGAGACTTTGGGCTATCTCAGCTCTCACCCCAGTCTGTTAACTTTGAACATCATTTTCCAGGCTCACATGTTGCTTACAAAAGATGCAATGGCAAATATATATACATACATACACACATATACATGCACTTTTATTTATTAATGTGGTAGTAAGGGGTGCACATGAGGTCAGATGACAACTTATGGGATTGGTTCTCTCCTTCTACCACGCAGGTTCAAGGATGGAACATTGTTCATCAGACTTAGTTGCAGGCGCTTTGAGTGTAACAGGGCACGGCTGTGACCCAGCCTCCTGGTGACCTGGGGCAGGAGAAGCTCAAGTTTGAGACTACTTCAGCTAAATAGCAGGGTGGGAAGAAAAATGATAAAGAACTGCAGAGTGATTTTGAGACCACAAAGAGTGGTTGAGGGGGGTGAGACATACAACCCCTGCAGGTGACCCTGAGTGCCGCATAGGTACTGGTTCTCATCATGGCGATCATGAATGGTCCAGTGAACACTGAAGAACTGTTGAGCTTCCAAAGGGAGCAAAGTGACAGGGGCTTGGAGTGCCTCACCTTAGCCATTTGCTGGGTAATGAATTTACCCTCCAATGCTTAAAGCTAGAATCATTTATTTTTCATGTTTTGTGGGTCACCTAAAGTCATCTGGCGTGCTATGGGCTGACCTGGCTGTGCTCTGTCTGGGTCTTTAGACTGACTTGGTGTGAGTGTCACCTTATGGGTTGTGGCTTCTAGAAGGATAAGGCGCAGGATCCGTAGGCATGTTTCTGGAGGAACAGACCTCCTGTAAGATGTATGTGATAATCACACATCTGGGGTGGGGGTGGAACAACACTATTGTGTCTTTGAAAAAGATACCTAGGCACAGAGAGGTTAGTTAGATAACTCACCGGAGGCCACACAGCTGGGTTGTGGGAGATCTGGAAACTGGACTCCTGCCCCTAAGTCTAGGGCTTTTATCAATGTAGATCAAATCTGCCTCAGGCCTGGATAAATGTACAGGTGGCCTTTTCAGTGCTGAAAGGCTGCCCTCCATCCATGGAAACGCCTCTATATTCTTCACCATTGCTTCCCTCCTACCTTGTCCTCAAATGGTCAGTGTCCAAAGTTCCAACAAACAATTGAATACTGATTTAGGTGGTTGTTATTGTTGGCTTTTGATTTCCTTATGTTGTCCATGTGGCCTTGAACTCACTACACAGGTCAGAGTGGCCTAGGTATTAATCACTACTCTAGCTTAGTCTTCTCTCCCATGTGCTAGGATTCCAAACACACACCTCCATGCTCAGCTTGACTTTGCTTTATAAACATGTGCATGACTTGCCCAACCACTGGTTGATCTCTCTGATATTTTTATGTTAGTGGGAACCTAAAAATCAGAATGAGTCAGGGTGTTTTGGAGCATGGGAATCTCCTTGTAACCAACACAACTTCCACAAACCTTTTCAGGCCTGTGAGCCATCCTACTCTCTGCCTACATGAAGATATGCTCCTCTTCCATAAAGGGTTTCCCAGAGGAAGGCATGTGGAAACTCTACAGGGCAATTGTGGATCCAAATTTCAAAATCCAGATCAGGAAAAGACCCAAATCTATTGCAGTAGAGGGTGACCACACGGAAGAATGTGATTCTGCTTGGGTGCTGGAATCCTCTGTTGTTACTTTTGTGGCCCATACAATGCCCAGCTACACACTCTGCTGCCTGGAAGCCAGCCAGACCACCATTTGGGGACCATCCAGAGTCTTGGCAGTAGATCACAGGTCATTTATTTGTGTCTGATGCTGATCAGCTATTGTTTAATGTCCCATAATGCACTTGCACGCCATCTCCTCTCATTTAGCTCCCCATATTTCCTCTAGATAATAAAATCAGAGTGCATTCTTAAGTTACAGGGCTCTCTAGGAGGTCTCAGGCATCTGCCACCCCCATTCCAAACCTCTATAGAAGCAGGGGCCTTCTCACTCCCTAGTTCTATAAAAACAGACATGCTCTGGGAGGTGGAAGGCTCTCCTTTGGTCATCCTGACCTCCCCGTCCACCCCTCTCCATTACCTTTCGGGATACCCAGGCCTGCCCTCCTCTGATGCATGACCACACAAAGCAGCATAACTGCCTTGGAGACTGAGAGTCTCTGGCTTCCATGTGACACACAAGAAGCTGGTGACTGGCCTTCCTTAAGTGCTTCTAATGCCCATGAGTACTGCCCATGACTGCTACCAATGCCCACAGCCCAGACCTCTCTATTACAAAGCTCTCTGTGAGATAGAGCTGTAGCTTCTCTTTACACCATCCCCCACAGTGAGGGGTCCTGGGTTTGAGCAGTATGGTTATGAACTGAGCTGTGATGGGAGTTGACTTCACTGGGGTGTGCTTCAAGTTCCTGTCTGTAAAATGGGCAGAGCAGTCTCTGTCCCACAGACATACTCTGGGAGAATGTATTCATTCGACTAAATTCCAATGAGAACCAACCACGCGCATACACAGACACAATTATCCCACCCACAGGGGACTTCTGTCAGCCATCCGTGGGAACTTTGTCCTGGCTGGCCTGCTGGTCACTTCTGGTAACTGCCTTCATGCTTTGGCCCATGGAGAGAACAGGGAGTTGAAGGTTAAATTGTTTTAATTGATAATGATTAAAATGTGGATGGTTTTATATTTTATTATATTTCTGGCATCTTTTCAAAACAAATCTCTTGGAACACTGACTGGCCTGGTGGTCCTGATCCCTCCTTTTGGGATGGCATGTTGACCATGTGTAGAATCTGCTCCTGATCATTCAGTCTCCATATCCTGTCTCACACCTGCCTCTTTGGGCCCCTCTGGGCATGTGACTGTAAGCCCCGGGGACAGAAACCCTGCTGGCCTTTCCCTCCCTTGCAGCCTCTAGCATGTCTTTCTAGGTTTCCAAGGGTCTGTACAGCTGAACTGGAGGACAGCGGTCCACAGCAGTAACCCCCATAACACAGTCTGGACTGGGTTCTATGTGCTAGACCCACCTAGCATGGGCAGCATTTCAAGTTCTCCTGGTGATCAGAAGGTTTAGCCATAGTTAACCACTGTACTATAGCCAGCATCAGAATCAGTGAGGGGCTCGATAAAATATAGACCCCCTAGAACCTACCAGGAGGTCCCGATTCTGAGGATTCTAGAGTGGGCCTAAGCATCTGCATCTTGGCCATGCTTTGGGTGCCTCCAGGCTATAGGCCCACAGTTCACACTGAAAACCACTGCTGCAGCTCACTGCAGAGTTACTTCATTAGCTTCTTGTGGACACAGATCACCTCCAACTTTCCTACAGTTCTAGAGGACCAAAGTCTGAAATAATTTCCACTGGGTGGAAGCCACGGGCCCTGGAAGACTAAGTTCCCTCACCACTTCTAGACCTAAGCTGTGTTTCTCAGATTCCTTGGTTCCCAGACTTCTTTCTCTGTTCACACGCAGCCATGCTACATATCTCTTCGCAATCTCCCTTCTCAGTCTGTTGTGTTTGTTTGTGATGCTAGGGTGTGAACCCCAGGCCTTGTACATTTTAGGTAAGCCCTTTAACATGGAACTACATCCCCAGTCTCAGCCTAACTCTTACATTTAGGAACCACCCAGATAACCCAGGATTGTCTCCTCACTTTAAGTATCTTAGTTACCCACAATGCCCCTTTCACACAGAAGGTAGCATTTACAACGACCAAAGCTCTGGTCTAGATACTGATAGGGGCCATATGGTGGACCATGCTTGCCTCCTGCTTTGTTTGGATGCTACAGGACCTGATGCGGACAGGAGTGTGGTTGCAGTTCTTCAGATCACAAAGACCTCAGAGACTGCCAGGAACCACAACTCCGATGTAGGCACCTGAGAGTCTTTATTCGAGCCTGGGCCACAAACCTTCCTGACGTAGCAGGATAGGAAAGCAGGCCCAAGGTCTAGGGGGAGGGGGTTATAAAGGGAAAAAAAACCCTGCAAGTGGGGGGCATTTCCAAGCCTTGGTGTTACCTGAGATGGTAAAGGAAAGTTGGCCTTTAAGCTAACTGGTTTACACCACTGGTTAAACCATAAAGAGAGTCCATACATCAAAAAGGATGACCTGGGGACAACTTATGTTTTCTTAGTCCACTCTGTTGTTATCAGCCAGCTGCAGCTGCTGTATTTATTTTGCAACTGCCAGGAACATTTTGTGACTTTTCTCAGACCCAAGGGTGGGGGCCATGCCTCTCTAAGGGCAAGTTAACTTAGAATGGAGTCTTTAAAACAAAATGGAGTTTATTCTGCTACCTCAGTCCCTTCACAGTGAAGAAAGCGAAACTCAAGTCCCTGTGAGGTGTTTTCCTGAACTAGTCACCACACTGGGGACATCAGGAAGACAAGGATAAGTCTTGGGCAGCAAGCTTTCTCCTCTCCCGTGGCATCCGGAGTAGCTTCCAGCACTCTGCTCCCTGGGGTCAAGGTTTTTGTTTCTCATTGTGGTGGGACTTTAGGCAAATTGCCCTCCATGGGGCTAAAAGTATCTCACAAAAACTTTGAAAGGATTGAGGAGGCTCATTATGAACATTACAGTGCCCATCACTACCGTTTATTGTACCCAAACCAAAAACTGAAATAACTTTTTGCTGAAAACACTTAGTGAATCAAAGCAAGAAATTCATATTTCTACCACTTTTCATTTGCAAACTAGGCCTTAAGGAAGGACAATGCTGGGCAGCTACTCAGGGAAGAAGACTCTCCTCCCCTGGTGACGGGCTTCCCCCTGATGCCTTAAAAATATACCTGGCACTCTTCCATCTGTGAGCCCCAGGCATCTCCCGATTCACATTTATGCTTATCTCCCCATGGCAACCAATGAAAACATGGGGGAGCTGCTTGTTTGAGAGCTGGGAACAGCTGAAGGAAGCTGGAGGCTGGTGTGGTCTTTCAGTCAACTACTGGGATAAGGACTGAAAGGAGGCAGGAGGGGAGCCTGAATGAACTATGCAAGCCCCACCCTTCTGTCCTTCACCTTCTGGCCTCCCCTTTTGGACTTCTCCGTGCCCTCCTCTGCTCACCTCTAGCTGCTTTCTTTTGAAGAGTTTGGGAAACCCCCTGCAGCTGTCCTCTTGCATCAGGGACTTCCCTCTGGGACTCGTGCTCCAGGGAGGCCTTCCTAACTTCAGGCAGAGTGTAGAACTTTTCAGTGACAGGGATGGCAGGAGGTAGGGTAACCACAGCTATCCTACTTACAGAAATCTGCGTACTCAACTGGAGCGCCCTTGTTGCTGCGACCCTAGTTCAGTCCAGTGGTGAACATGTGTCTTATGTGAAGAGTTTGTAGGCTCCCCGTGTCGGGAGACGTCGAAGCTGGTTGATGTGCCACTTTGTGTCCATATAGGGCCAACTTAAATTCCACCACCATCTTTATTGGGGTAGACCTCAAGATGGTCGCTAGAAGGTTCCAAATGCCCCATGATCGGACAGAAACCAGATTCTCAACATGGAGAGTTATGTTTGTAGGGATGAGACTCCAGGGTCTAGAAGGCAGTGGGCCTTGTGAGAGCCATATTGGTTTGGCTGACGTACCCCCTCACTAGTGAGATGTTTATAGGAAGCAGAAGTAGACGCCTGAGTCGGCTCAAGGAGAGAGTCAGGCCCAGTGAATGAACTAATGGGCAGTTCTCAGAGGAAGCAAGAATGGCTGATGACTATAATGAAAAAATGTTCCACAGCCTCAGTCATCGGGGACAAGCTAATCAAAGCTGCACTGACTCTTTCTCCCCAGTAAGAATGCCTGTCATGGGATAACAAACTGGGCATGGTGACCTGCCCCTGTAATCCAGCACCAGGGAGGCTGAGGCAGGAGGACTGTAATGAGTTTGAGGCTAACCTGGGCTACAGACTGAGACCTTACCTCAAAGAACTGAAAGGAAAGCAAATGTTGCCACAGATGGGGGAGGGGAGGAACGCTACATACAGATGGCAGGAGAGCAAAACTCATGAAGCTGCAGTAAGTGTGAGGAGCCTCGGAACACTGAAGAGAGAGCCACTGTGTGGCCCACCTGCGCCTCTCCTGAGCCCACCCAGAAGGACTCCACGTCAGCGTTCTTCAGAGATGCCAGCACACCGTGTTTATCATAGCCCCAGTCACAGAGGCCAGGGTATGGAAGCTGGCTAGATGTCCATGTACAGATACAAGCATGAGGGAAAGGTTGTGAATAAACACAGCGGGGTGTTCCTCAGCTGCAAAGAACAAAATTATGCCATTTTCAGGAAACCGCAACTGGAGATCATCGTGTGAAGCAAAATAAACCAGATTTAGACAAACACCATATTTCTCTCATAAAAGGACTCTGGATGCTATTTATAGACATGGAGATGTCTGTTTATAATTATAATGTGTATAATTATCAAAACATCTATTGTACACATATGTTTATATAGATGAAATAGGAAGGCTCCTATATGGAGGGAGGAGATACCTAAACGGAGAGGGAAAGAAGAAGGGGAATGAGGAAGAGAGGCAGAAGATAATGTCCCTCATATGCAGAGTCTCTATTTACGTGCAGTGTGGTTGTGTGCAGGTCATCACAGCTGCAATGAGCTTATGAGAGCAGCGGCCGTGTCACTTCCACAGAGGCCCCATCCACCAGCTCTGCTGTGGTTTCCAGGAGGCTTGAGGGTGTGTGTGCAAATGGCCGACAGTCACTTACTCTCAGCAGTTTGACCAGTTTTGAGCCTCTGCATTAACCACGACAAGAGGCAGCTCCTCCAAACCTGTGGATGTAAACGGGAACATTTAAGGGCAGTTTGCCCGTTTAGCAAAACACAAGGCTCCCCACTAGGGCCTGTGCCCTCCCAGTTTATAGTTTGTTTTCTGTTTGAAGGCACAAAGATATGTATTCTCTTCCCTCATGTGTGGAACACACACACACACACACACACACACAAGACTAAGCAGGAGACCAACAAGAGTAAGAAGGGGGACAAGGAATGGCAAGGGCAGGCACATATGAGTAATATTTATATATATATATCTCAAACATGATAAAACCCCATTCTTTTGTATACTAACCTAAAAATTAACAAAAAGAAGAAAATTACCCTCTGAGAAAAAGTAAACAGACTTACATCTTATACTATAATTAATTAAAAACTAGTTAATATAAAATACTAGGATAAATATTTTTAAATATAAAATAGGAACTCAAAAACTAAAAAAAAGAAAAGAAAAGAAAAAGAAAAAATGTTTGAGGCCTAAACAAACTGGGAGAAAAGAAAGGAAGAAGAGGAGGGGGGGAAGAGTAGTCATATAATGGGTCATAGCTCTCCTTATTGATAAGAAGAAAGAATTAGTCCAGCAGCCTCCTGAAGAAGTTCTGAAGGCTCTGCAGCATGTGACAGTGTCCTTGGGACCATCCACTATAACAGCAGCATAAATGAGAACCATAGGAGTCTGCTATGTCTCACCACTCACAGCTATGGCAGTGGGCTGTCTGTGACAGCATCAAGACAGACAGACAGACAGACAGACAGACACACACACACACACACACACACACACACACACACACACACACACACACTTCCATCCCCTGCTCTTGGGAAGGAGGGTTGGCTGCTGAGGCTTTGAAGCAGATGGCACATGTAAAACCCATGCCCTGACTGTTGTAAATTCTCTCATACTCAACATGTAAAGAAGCAGAAGGTGGTTTGTGGCATCAGTTACACGCCATGAATGTTTGCAAGCCACTCCATTGCACATCAAAAGAAGAGCAAACAAATTTTGGTTCTTCCAAGTGAAGAAATATTACGAAGCTGTATAAAAGAATGCAGGTACATTTTATACAGAGTGCAGGCCTCTCTGCAGCCACCTCAGCCAGCAGTTCAAAGATTTGTGGGAGACAAGAAGATAGTGTGGTTCAACATAACTAGCCAGTGTTTGGTCGAACTTCTGGAGTCTGACCCCCAGTAGTTCATTTTAGGTATACTTAGGCACTGCACAATTTAGTGAAAACTTGTCTGGTGTTAATTAACCCAATCCCGTGTGCACAACAAAGCATACATAAATCTCTTAGAGGAACAAAATAAGCTAAATACAAATGGGATGTGACGATACTTAACTTCCTTGTAAAGTTCGTAAAGATAGGTGCTACAAATTGCCTGGGGAAAGCTGGCTTATAATAAGATCTGGGGGAGGGTTCAGTGTGGTCTCTGTCACACAGATCGAGTAAAGGTTACCAGGCTATTAACCATGTCTGCTCACAGCTTTCTGGACAGATAACAGGCTACACATTACTTCCCTTGAAGGAACAGCACTGTGTGTTTAACAATCCAGGTTCCCCTAGCACTTGCCGTGAGCACAAAGACCTGTGTCTCCCACAATACAGTGAGACAGAATAATCCTTTGGCTATGTGTAAAGGGGCTAAAAGGGATGGACGTGACATACAAAAGTGATCTCAGTAATTAGGGAGCTAAGGCAGGAGGAATTCTGCAATTACAGGGTTACAAAAAGCCTCGGCTTTATTTCGGCAACTTGCTCCATTGAACCTTTGCCGCTCAGTGGAGTCCAAAGAGGCAGCCCTTTGCTCCCCCAACTCCTGAATACAGGGATTTGGTGAGTTGGCCAGATACCACTCTGGGTCTTGGGCAGCCAAAGGCCCAGAGAATCCAGCTTCTCTCCTTCCCACTTGTCATGCAACTCCAGACAATCCATACAGTAAGTGGAAACAGAAAAAGCAGTTAGAAGGGGTTAAGGGAGCCACAGAGTTTTGTATTTCAAGTTTCCATAGTGAAGTGTCACTGTGGAAAGAAGCAAAGGCATGGAAGTTCAGGGTCTTTCCACCCGGCCACAGCTGTCAGCAGGTGTTGGAAATAACACACCCTGCAGACCCAGGGCAGCTGACCTGCGGCCAAATTTCCTGAATAATTCCACAAACTTGGCCTTCCCTGTCAAGTGCAGCAGAAGATTTAATAGTGCCTGTTGACTGATGCCGGCTGCTGTAATCCAATTCTGAGCCAAGGCACAGCCAGCCTCTAGGGGGCTTCTTGATGCTCCCTGGTCTCCTAATAACATTGTCTCTCCTCCTCCCTCTCCATCCACCACAGGCCATTTGGTCAAATTAGAAGATGAACTCAAAAGAAGCAGATGCCTTCCTTTAGATAAGATCCAAAACAATTCCCCTGTGGAAGGAAAGGGGGATGGGTTTGTTTTCTTTTATTCTTGCAGGCAGAGAAGGCACTGTTGATGTCTGGCTTGCCTAAAACAATGACAACCAGGAGGTGGCTCTCTTCCATCTTTGTAGCTCCTCTCAAGGAGTCTCTGTGAGAGTTTGTGTGTTTGGGGCAGGGGGTGGGGTCTTGTCCTCATGATGAGTGGCTGCAAGCCCCCCCCCCAAAGCATTGACCCCTAAGTTCTGTGTAGCTTCAGGGTCTCCAGATTGGTCAACAGAGGCTCAGGGCTGACCTGCCTCAACTTCTATCTGTGATTCTAAGTAGCTTGTTTTCCTCTTTTTATTATCATAAATATTTTCACAAATTCAAAAGAAATTGTGAAAAGAATCATTCAGGAGGCACTAGTATTCAGCTCTGGGCTAAATGGCGCCCTCTCAAGATTCTTCACCCCTGCCCCTGCCCCGTTCATCAGAATGGAACTGTTGAGGCCATGGGGTCTTTAAAGAAGCAACTGAGTTAAACAAGGCCTTAGGGTGAACCCTAATCCACTCTGACCAGTGGCCTTATGAAAAATTAGTCTTGGACATACAAAGAGAGACCAGGGACATAGGCACAGAGGGAGAGGCATAGAGGGGCACAGCAAGATGGCACCCAGTTGCCCACGAGTCAATAGGGAAGGGCACAGGAGAATCTAAGCTGTCAACATGTTGACTTTGGACTTCTGGTGACCAGACCTGTGAGGAATGAGTGTGTGTTAATGAAGCTACCTGGTCCGAGACCCCGCAGGACACAGTTGATTCTTGTCAGTCAGTACTTGGCCATCGTCCGTTCAGCCATCTGTCTTCTTGTTGTTGTTTTGGTAGATTTTTAAAGTGACCTGAAAACTCTGCCAACTTTGAAGAGTAGCCTAGAAAAGGTAAAAGTGTTTGATAAAGCTTACCAGCCAACACATTCGTTTGAGCCCAGGCTGTAACTGGAGTCAGAAGGACAATCAAGATGTCCGCCCAACAATGAGCGATCATAAAACCTCATTACAAAAGATAGACTTGGGATGGAGAGACAGCTCAGCGGGTAGGGCACATGCTGCCAAGCCTGATTTCCTGAGTTCAATGCCTGTGAGCCACCTGGTAGGAGAGAACCACTCCTACAAGTTGTCCTGGTGTGGCACATGGGCACACATGATGCACATAAATAAGATGAATAATAAAAACTTTTAAAAAAAGAATGGTAGGATTTTTCTATATTTAAATATAAATATGATAATCATATATAACTATCATATATATAAACATATATATAAATATGGAAGTAGAAGGTGGTGGCCTATAAAGGGAGAGAAAGGAATATAAAGGGAATGGGGAGAGGAGAACAAGAGAAGTTAATGATAGGGTAAAAAGAATATATTCATGTCTTTTTATATGTAATATACATATATATATATATATATATATATATCATGGATGCAGAAGAAGATCGTTGAAGCGATATATAGAGGGGAGGGTCAAATAAGAGCAAGGAATGATGGTATATGTGAGAGATGTGATCATATGACACCTATTATTTTTTTCTACACTAACTAAAAATAAAATAAAAGTAGACAACTCTCTAGTGTTGGCAAATAGCTATATCTCCAGTCAGATTTTGAGGTACAACCTCTGACTTCTTTGGATGTTTGTTCCCTTGGTAGCACTGGATGGGTTCTGTGTCCCCAGTCTGGTCAACATAGTAAGCTCCAGGTCAGCCACTGCTATGTAGACCTTGTCTAAAGAATAAAAAATTCTGATTATAGTTCTGTATCCCTGGAAGGGCATGACGCATCTGCAGGCTGTCACTCAGGCTGCGAGCCCTTTCCACATTGTGTTTCCACCATCCCTCAGGAGTGGAATCCCCTGTACTCAGAACTATTGGCAAGAATAGTCACATGTCCTAGTTCCCTGGAGTTGCTCTGGCCTGTGGAGTGATTGAACACATCTTTGAGGGAAATGTAAACCATCTTTGTACAGCATCAACTCCAAAGCAATCCTGAGATGGACAGACAGTAGCCAGGAGGGAGGTAGCAGCTGGCTAGAGATTGATCAGGGTGGCGGGAAGCTGCTGGCCCCACAGACGCAGCAGGAAGCACGGGAAGGGCGTAAGTGGCTGGGGTCAAATGAGCTGTCCCCCAAGCCTGGCTAAGATGGCTGTGGTAGGCCGCCTCCCCACAGGGCTCTGTGCAAAGTTCCATATGCGCGCCATTTCCAAGTCGGTTCTAGCTCTGTAGCCCAGACCTAGTAACATGGTTTCACCAAGAATCATTTTCTCCTTTGCCAAATGGAGATGCTCAGCCAAGAGGACGAACAAAATGTGTGCCAAGCACTAATCCAGACCACCATTGTTTTAGTCCAGAAAAGGCACCGGCATTCAAGAAGAAAAGGAAGGGAGGGGGAGAGTAGTCATATAATGGGTCATAGCTCTCCTTGTTGATAAGAAGAAAGAATTAGTCCAGCAGCCCCCTGAAGAAGTTCTGAAGGCTCTGCAGCATGTGACAGTGTCCTTGGGACCATCCACTATAACAGAAACATAAATGAGAACCATAGGAGCCAGGCTATCCCAAGACAACAAAAGCAGTGGATCTGGAGACAATATTTAATACAACTCAAGGCTTTTGCCATTGATGTTAAGACTAACTCAGAGGGAAGCAAAGATCTAGACCAGATAAGTACAAGGACAAGTGGGAACTTACAGCCAAGGAGCCAGTTGGATGGATGGATGGATGGATGGATGGATGGATGGATGGATGGATGGATGGATGGAAATGTACTAAGAGATGACGGTAGGGGATTCTGGAAGAACCAGGCCATGGCCATCCAGTGTTAAGGGTGGCAATGAGGACTTGACCTGATGTCAAGGATGAGCAATTCCTTTAGACTGATTAACTGGGGGAGGGAGAGACAGCTACAACTGTGAGAATGGATGCAGAAGCCCAAATTCAAGCCGGAGTCTTAGTCAAGAGAGGGAGGCAGTGAAGCCTGACCAAAGTCTGGTCAAGGGGAGGGGGAAGTCTTTGCCAGTGGGCTTCTTCAACCCACCCCTCACAGTCTGAACATCAGACTACAGATTTGAAATGCTCTAGAACTGGCGGCATCCTACACTCGGGTCCCAAACATGTAGACTTCTAAAAGTATGGTGTGTGTGTGTGTGTGTGTGTGTGTGTGTGTCTCCTCTGGGTCCCTGGGGTCAGTTTCTGGAAGTAGCTGGGTCACAGATATCTATCTATCTGTGCAGCAGAGGCAGGAGAGCCAGTGGAAGCAGACACTGTGACAGAATCCATCTTGTCTGTGATTGGCAACTGCAGGCCCCTGTGTACCAGTGGGGACTGGAAGGTCTGGAATGGTGCCCACGGAGGCAACGTTCCAGAAGTGGTCTTCTGGCCTGGTTGATGAATCCCAGAGCCACAGTTAAGACAAAGCACTGTGAATGTGACACCTGTTGACAGCGGCAGGATGGCCCAGAAACTGATTATGAATGTGGCTTTGCAGGCAGCACATCAGCAGTAAAAGCGGTGCCTGGGCCCACACAGAGGAGTGAAGCGAAGGGCCAGACTTGATAGCAGGGAGGAGGGGCTCGCCTCTAGCATCCAGAGTCCTTCAGAGGGTCCCCTTGTCCAGGAAGCACAGCCTCTATGGAGCAAAGCTGGAGAGAGCTCAGAGCTCACCTGGCAGATGCCCTTCCACACACAGGGGAAATAACTCTTTCACGTTCAAACAGCAGTGTCCAGCCAGGGATACTGACAGGGAGCCTAGGGCCAAGGTGGCTAGGAGCTTGGTGAGCAGCAGAAAGGTGGTCTATATGCATAAGTGTTTGACTTAAGGAAATGCCATTGCTGGTGCTGGAAAGACAGAGGACAAAGGCAGAAGGGGGAAGTGGAATAAGACAGACAGAAAGAGAGTAGTCAAAAGACACACACACACACACACACACACACACACAAAGATGCAGATCACAGACTTACAGCCCTATTAAGATCAAATAGAAAATCAGAGTTGGCCAGGGCCCAGTGATTCTAGAGGTCACTTGCTTTGCTTTCACAGGAGTGGCATGTGTCCAGCTGAGCTGGCTACATGAGTAAACCCTTAAAAAAAAGTCTGGGGGCTGGAGAGATGGCTCAGCAGGTAAGAGCACTGACTGCTCTTCCAACAGTCCTGAGTTCAAATCCCAGCACCTACATGGTGGCTCACAACCATTTGTAATGAAATCTGATGTCCTCTTCTGGTGTGTCTGAAGACAGATACAGTGTACTTAGATATAATAATAAATAAATCTAACTGGGCAGTGGTGGTGCATGCCTTTAATCCCAGCACTTGAGAGGCAGAGGCAGGCAGATTTCTGAGTACGAGGCTAGCCTGGTCTACAGAGTGAGTTCCAGAAAAGTCAGGGATATACAGAGAAACCCTGTCTTGAAAAACAAACAAACAAACAAACGAGTCTCATGTTGAGGTCTGGAGGGACAGTTCAGCAGTTAAAAGCACGTGTTGTTTTGTAGGGGACCCAGGTTCTAATCCCCGCACCCACACTGTGGTTCAAAACCATCCATAACTCCAACTCTAGAAGATCTGATGCGTTCTTCTTAGCTCTGAGGGCGCCAAGCACACACGTGGTACACAGAAACATATGCAGGCAAAACATTCATACATAAAATAAAATGAATACATCTTTGTTTTTAAAAGTTTGATGCTACACGGCTAAGAAAAAACAGAAAGGCTCGCTGTAAAAGTAGCAAAACATCCAAGGGCCGAAAAACATCCATGATGCTGGGGGCAAAATGAAGATCTGATCAGATGTGGCGGCACATGCCTGTTATCCCAGCACCAGGGAGCATGAGGCAGGAGAATTACTTCAAATACTAAACTACACAGTGAGTCTTAGGATAGCCTGGGTTACAGAGTGAGACTTCTCCAAAGAAAGAAGATGACTAGGAGGAGAAGAAGGAGAAGGAGGAGAAGGAGGAGGAGGAGGAGGAGGAAGAGGAGGAGGAGGAGGAGGAGGGAGGAAGAGGAGAACAAGGAGGAGGAGGTCAACAAAGAGGAGGGGGAAGGAGGAGGAGGAGAAGGGACAACAATGGGACTGTCTTAGTTACTTTTCTATTGCTGTGACAAGACACCATGACCAAGGCAACTTATAGAGAAAGCATTTAATTGGCCCTTGGCTTCAAAGGGTTAGATCCATGATGGCAGAACAGAGGTGTGGTGGCAGGTGGCAGGACCAGCTGAGGACTCATATCAGGGAAAGCAAGAGGTGGAAGGAACACACTGGGAATGGTGAGGGTCTTTTGGAACTCAAACCCTGCCCACCTAACCCCGGTGACACACCTCCTCCAACAAAGCTAATCCTTCCCAAACCAATCCGTCAGCTGGGGACCAACTATTCAAGCAAATGAACCTGGGGTGGGAGTAGGAGAGGAGGATTCGCATTCAAACCATCACGGGAACTTTGACTACACAGAGAAACTGGGGGAGATGGTGTGGGCGCTATTGTTCTACTGTTGGGCCTCTGAACTGAGTGTGCCCTGTCCTTGCTGCTGCTGGCTCTGATGTCTTAGACCAAGTTTCCAGAGGAACTGAGCCCAAGCCTTTCTCTCTCCTCTCCACTTGTGCCAGAAAAGTCTCTGCTTTTAAGGCTCATCTCAAATGCCACCTCTTCCAGGAAGCCTGTTCTGACTACTCATTTCATCCTCTTGCCAACTATCTCTTCCTCCCGTAATAATTCTCCCCAGACATCCCTAAGCCTGTACTCTCCTCTTTCATCCTGACCAAGTTATCCAAAACTAGGTTGATAAAGAGCCCTCTTCCGTGCCAGAAATGGGAAAGTCTTGGCTCTAATCCTTCCAGCTGAGTAGCAAAGTAACTTAGGCAACACCCACTTTACAGGTGAGAAAGCTGAGGCTCAGATAGAAGCATCTGGCTCAGAGGCAATAACTGTTGAGTGGCAAGCCCAGGAGTTCAGCTAGGACTGTTACTGTGACACTAAACAGCACACTCCTGAGCCCAGACATCAGGTCTGGTCACTGCACATCCACACAGCCGGCCTCCGCTATGAGTTCCCAGGGGATGATGCATACAGTGAATAGATCTGACCACTGAGCTTTCCTTTGGTGTGAAGTACTGGGGTTGGTAGACTACATCTTGGGGACCAAATCCAGCACCCCTCCTATTTTTATAACTTTTATCAGAACCTGGTCACACTTCTCTTTAGATATTGTCCATGACTGCTTTTAATGCTTGATAGCAAAGTTCTTTGACACAGACTATGTAACCCATGAATCCTAAAACATTTAATATCGGTCCTTTGTAGACTAAGTCTGCTACTCTTGTTAGAAAGCTCATCACTAAACTGCTTAAGTCAGATTACTAAGTACCAATAACCTTATCTTCTATGGTTTAGAATATTATGTGTGTTCATGCTTTGGGTATGTAGTAAGGTCTCAGGCATATTTCAGTGTGTATCTGGCGTGTGCCACTTTGTTATTTTATAGACAAGGTTCTTGTAAAAAAGATTGGAGATCATGAATCATGTAGCATGATAGACTACATGCATGAGGTCTGGGTTCAACCCTCATGGTCTTTGGAAATATACACATATATGTATGTGTATATGCACATATATTTACATATGTAGAAGACTACATAGCTACACACACATACACACACACACACACAAAATATGTAGTGTTTGTGTTTTGTTATTTTGAGTGTGACTTTATTGGCACCACCATGTGAGATATAGCAAACACGAGCCATGCAGATCTCCCCCGAAGCAGAAGAGGGCAAAGTCTCCTTGTTACCCTCTGTGGGGTGTGACTCTGATGCATGCCTAAACAGGATTGATGAGGCAGTTTTGAGGCAAATGAAGAGCCTGGTTGACAGATGGTGCTGTTTCCTCCTTGTGGTGTCTGAAGGGATCATTGTACAGCGCTCCCAGTCTCATAGCCTCCCTGGGTAGAGGGTACTGTGTCTTCACGGTCTGCCCCACAGAAGCGTCTGTGAGTAGCTAGAGCTGCCCTACCCATCCCAGCTCCCTGGAGCTCAGGATCGGCCCCTGAGAGCCTGGCATCTGAGACAGAAGCAACATCAAAGCAGGGATTGGCCAACTCCCACCACAAATGCCAAGCAGGCCAGGCGCGGGCAGCACTTGGGGGTGTGACAAATCTCAGCCTGTCTCTAGCCTGTGTTCCCGGGCCAGTCTGCATTGGTCTTTGCCACATGATGACGGGCCCATTATTCAGCTTCATTCGTCTTCTCCTCATCATTTGGGGACTTCTCTGTCACTCAGCCGGCTACTTGGGTAAGTGTGTGTGTGTGTGTGTGTGTGTGTGTGTGTGTGTGTGTGTGTGTGTGTGTGACAGAGAAAGAGAGAGAGAATATATATGTGTATGTACTATTTTTTAACTAAGACTTGAAAAAGTAGGTTTGTCCTGGGAGCATCAGCAGACTTTAAATTTGAAACTTCTCAGTCAGTGTTAAGATGGCAGGAGTCATTGGGGGCCCTGCATGCATGCTTATATGTATGAAGTCCTTTGTTGTCCCTCTTGTGACCTTGACTCCAGAGTGGCTGGCAGCTGCTGTCCCCTTGACTTTGCAGTAAAACCGTGCTCTGTGGTCCATAGATCCTGTGGCATTAGGTGGCCCGGATGCTCGCAACCATTCCGGGCCAACTGGCTTGGGTGATGTGGCTCAAAGACAGCAGCCACTAAACCACCAGATAGCTTTCTTTGCAGGTATGTCCCCTTGCTGCCCATGCTCACTCAGGTGCAAACCTTCACCGTGGCCCTTTTCAAAGACTGTCGAACTGCTTTTACCCCTGGGAGCAGAACTTGCTTTTTAAGGCTGCATGGTCTGTGCACGCGGCTGACTCAAAGTTCCAGCAGTCAGGCTTCTTCCGAACTGTGAAGTGCGGACGACTTTGGGCAAACTGTAGCCCGTTAGTGTGTGAATGTCACTGTTACTAGACCTTGCAGCCTACCATGGGGCACCCAGAGACACCATAGGACATGCATCTTTCACTGTCTCCCTTCCTCTGGGGTTTCCTCCTAATGGGGTTAACTCCAACAGGTTGGGGAGAAGTGAAAGCTCTCACCCTACGCACAGGCGGGTACAGGGCCATTAGCACATGGCTGCACTTGGCGTTTGCCAGCCTAAGGCGGGATGCTTTCTTTCTTTGCTGGCTTTTGGTACCCACTGGCTCGCCCTGAGGGGTGCCGCTTGGTGTGGGAGGCTGGAATAGGGACCTGGTGGTCTGCCGATGGACTTGTAGGGAAAAAGAAAGATAGACCCAGTGGTGATCCTGGTGTCATACTTACCTTAAAACCTGTCATTGGAGGTGGGATGGGCCAAACTCTTGGTGGTACAGATGAGGAAACTGAGTCCTTGGGTTGAGGAAGTGACTGTACCGTATCACAGGGCCACATGCACTCCAGACTCAAACTCTTAGATACAGGTTCCTGTATTTCCAAGAGTCCATTGCATGGATCACTTTCCAAGAATGTACCTCAGTTTCTCCAAACAACGGAGGGAAAAAGCTTCTTTCCAATGAAGGATAAAAACCAAATGCTTGCCAAAATCTTTATTAGACATTTGTCTATACTTATGTAGACCAATACCCACAGATACAATGGCATTAGTATCATCAAGTGAAGGCCAGTGGTCCTGGAGTCCCTTGACATTGCCAAGGCAACTGCCTGGGGCTGAGCCATGCACCAGGCCACAACAGGCACCGCATGCTACACACCCAACCGTTTCCATTACAATGGAGCCTTCTGGAGTTCTTCCAGGCTGGTCCCTGAGTTTAGGTACTGTTCCAGTGGAGACAGCACACAGGGCCATTCAGCACCAAAATAGACATGAGAAGCCCTGGCTTAGCTGACGGGGAGAGGGAAGGGGGAGGCTTCCAGACTCATCCACCTGATGGAAATACTCAGCGCTGGAATGAGCTGTAAATAAACCAGACTGTGCTAAAAACAAACAGCTCCTGGAGCTGGGGGAGGGGCAGGAATCGAAGGCCCACACCTGCTGGCATAAAGTAGGTCAAGGGGGAGGCAGGGCAGGGCCATGGGGGGCAGTGTAAAGGCAGATGCTTGGGCAGCAAAAGGAGCTGATAATTTATGCTCGCTGAAGATGCCTCCAGTTTCCAGGAAGAAGCTGGAGAAGCGATTGCCTCGGGAGACCCAAGATCTTTCCCTAGGGAAGCTTCCAGGGTGCTGGACAGGCACCATTGGAGACCATATATGGCCTTGAAAATCAATGGCCGTGGTGCAAACTAGCCACATGGCCGGCTGAGTTCCCAGATGTTCCTTCTAGGAGGGTTTTGGAGAGCTGTAGCCTTGGATCATTGCTGTCTCCTGAGACGAAAGGGACACAAGGGAAAATGGATCTGGACGGGGCTAGCGTGTACCTGCCACCCTCTTCAATAGCCCAGCAGAACATGGAGAAGCCAAAGTTGTCCACTCCTGGCTTCTCAACACTGGTCAAGAGCTGGTGACAGACTAAAGCTTGAAAACATAACTATCAAACCAAGAAAGAGAGCAGCGGAGACTGGAGAGATGGCTCTGCAGTTAAGAGTGCTGGCTGTTCTTCCAGAGGACTAGGGTTCAAATCCCAGCACCTACATGGAGGCTACCACCGCAGCTCCAGGAGACGCCCTCTTCTGGCTGCCGCAAACACTGCATGCGCATCGTGCGCAGATGGAGCTCAGGGACCAGAGGCACGGGGAGGCCCCACCTAGGCCTGTTTTGTGACATCGGAGATCCAGGAATCTGAGGCCCGAGCTAGGAACCAGAAAAATACGGCTTTTCTTGATGTCACTGCTACAAGCATTCTAGTGCAGCCACCCTTTCTGTTGGTAAATTCCCAATAGTGAAATTGCTGAGCTAGACTGTATGTCTACACTCAGCTTCAACAGAAAACACCATGCAATTTCCCAAAGACCACCCCAGCCTCCATTCCCACCCGCTAGAATAGGATAACAGTTCTGGTTGTCCCTGCTCCTTGCCATATTTTTTCTCCTGTCGTTTTCATCGTAGCCACTCTGGTACATGAGCATCAATATCACCTCATGCACACCAGTGACACTCGCACAATGGGTCAGAACATTCTGGTCCAGCCACACAGCGGAACTCTGCACGAACCATAATTACAGCCTGTTCCACTCCCTCAAATGCTGTGTTGAGAAAGAGAAGACAGACATAGGAATTCACATTGTGAGGTTCGATTTGCATAAAATATAAACGTCCTCACGAAGCATCCGTGGTGTGAGGCTCCAGTGGTGTGGGAGCACAGAGGCCAGCGTTTACAGGCCTCTGTGGCTGGCAGGGGTTTTCTAGCTCTTGGGTGCTATGGCCTAGGGTCTGTTCTCTTTGTAGAACTCTATTGCGCTGTAGTGTGGGATCTGCATCTTTTTATATACCTTAGCACTGACCATATATTAAGTCCAAACATAGATAAGACTCTGTAAAGATCAAAGCTGTAGAAGTCCAGTGGTCCATTCACCACTTTGTACTGCAGATCTGGTCACCTACACATTGAGACATTTAAGAGGGACTTGTTAGCAAGTGGAGCATCCACACGAGTAGATATATAGGGTCTGTTTCAAACTATGGCTACACCTACAGAGTTAGTCTCTGAAGGAGAAAAGGACACACACAGTGTCTGGGCCAGTTCCCTTCAGCAGAGGCGAGAGAGGGTTTCTGTGTGTCTTTATTGCCTCAAGGAGCCTGCTCCGATCTCAGGTGACCATGTATGTGTCCCTTGGGTGTGGTGGGCGTGACACAGAGCATCATCCTAACTCCATGCTAAGGAACAGCAGTTTTCTCCGAACAGCCCTTCCTGGCCTGGATCAGAAGAAGCGGAGCAGTCACAAAGCATGCTGCCTTCTGACGCCCCCGCCTCCCCCACTCTTCCCACCCCCGTTCTTCAGAGGCAGCCGAAGCCCGGTGAGTACCCTAGACTTGGGTGAGTGAAAATCTCCAGACTCCTCCATGTCAGCCCCATACCTGGCCCAACATGACCACCTTAGGATCCCATTTACGAGGGGCAGCTCTAATGTCACTCAAGGACAGAGGCCTGGAGTGGGCATTGTGCCAACTCTGCCAATTCATTCACACATCTGTTCCCTTGCTGTGTTCTGTCTGTGAAGAAGGGAGTGTTTTCTTGTCTGGGAATTAGATGGGGTCAGTCTTGGCAGAAGATGGCTCATCTTTTTGAAAACACTAACGTGTGTTCATAGCTTCCAAGTCCCCATCAGCTGCAGAATTCCCCATTTTCTTTTTCTTTTTTATTTTAATCAAGTATTCTTGAAATTCCCACAGTGGGGGCAAAGATGGAAGAAAGGAAGAAAGAAAGGGGATGTGGAGGATAGAAAAAGAGAAGCAGGCTAGAGAGACTCTAGATAACAGGTATCAACATACAGTTAGAATGTGAGGCATTTGGATGTCTACAGTCTATTACAACATATTGTCTATTTAAAAGAAAAAAATGAAAACACTAGGGGGAAAAGAGAGCAGAAGTTCCCAGTGCATAGAAATAGAGCAAGGGCGAGCCAAAGGGGAAACTCTTTCGTTGGTCTGACCTCTAATCCACTGTCCTTTCCTCTGAAGCTTCTCTCCCCAGACATGAAGAATCTTCTGGAACTTGAGGCCTCACCATCACCCTGCATTCACGGCTCGCTCGGCTCTCCTGGCCCCCCTGGGCCCCAGGTGAATTCCCCCTTCCAGGCCCCCTCCTGTGTCGTCCCATAAACCAACGGACAGAGCCTCATACTGCCTGCCCTATGATGTGCTTTGAGGCTGGTTTTCCTTCTGTAGCTTCTCTCCAGCCTCAGCACCCTGAAGAGTCTCTGGGTAAATCTGGCCTCACTTTTGCAGCCCCTGCCTTGATAGAGCTGAGGACCTTGTATCTTATTTGAGGATCCTGACTATATGGTAGTGGCTGCTGTTATTGTCACCAAAAAGGAACATGACCAGCCACCCCACCCGTGGACCAGAAGGGGTTGTGTTCAATTCAGGAAAGTGGCTGTCAGAGGGACCAGTTACCTTAGCTGTCCTGGCCTCTGGGCTACTACAAGGATAAGCAGCCCCCAACCGAGGTACAAGAGAAGATCGAGGAATAAGCAAGCAGCTAGAGAAAGAACTTTCACACTCCAGAGACCCCCACCCCAGGCTGCTCTGCTGCCATGAGGGCTTTTTAACTGCTCTGAGGCTCTGGGTCCTCTGTGGGGAGGAGAAAGAGGTGTCAGGAGCTTGTAGGTCCTGAGTGACATCCTAGACAAGACAGGAGTCATGAAAATCACCACTCAGCTACGTGAACCTCTTATGGCTTCCTAGTGTTAAGGGATTAAAAGCCAAACTTCCTGACCTGGAAGACAAAGTCCCATGTGTGGACTCTGGCTTGGACTGCTCTATCAGCTCGTACATCCTCCACCTTGAACTTAGCTACTATGTCTGCCTCTCTTCCTCACGTACAGCAAGCTTGTCTCAGCCTCGCACTCCAGGGCCCTATTTAAGTTTCGACTTGCTCCTCCTAGTCTCTCAGAGGCTGGTTTCCATGCTCCCTCCCTAGAGATACCTTTCCCAGCCAAGCATGGTAACACAGCTCTGACTCCAGCACTCAGAGAAGGCCAAGACAGGAGGATTGCTATAAGTTTGAGACCAGACTGGAACTCACTATATAAGTTCCAAGACTGCTCAGGGTACAGAATGAAACCCTATCTCAGGGAGCAGAGGAGGGGAAGAAAGGGGAGAGGAAAAGAAAGGAGAAGAGGGGAGGGCAGGGGAGGGAGAGGAAGGGGAAAGGAATGCCTTTCACAATTACCAAGTCTAAAGCTATAGCTTTGAATCCAGCCCACCTGTTTTTGTAACTACAGTTTTACTGTCTGTGGCTGTTTGCAGGTCATCAGGGCAGAGCTGAGGAGTCTGACAGACAGCAGATGTGGCGCTCCAAGCCTGAAAGAATCCCTCTTGGCTTTGAGGAAAAGTTACTGACTCCTTGTGTACAGGGACAGGGATAGTGTCTCCCCCCCCAACTTCCTAGTCTCCCCAACCTGTGGGCTATAGCTAGCCTGTTCTCCATAAACATTTATTGACCCAGGAATGATAACATAATTGTAATCCCAGCACTTGGGAGGCTGAAGTTGGAGGACCCTGAGTTTAAGACTAGCCTGGGCTACATAGTAAGAGATCCTAACTCAAAAACAAATTAAATAAGGAAACAAACAATAAAATCATCTGTTAGATGTTATAATGAAAATGGGACCTTGAGCTCAGAAGCCAAACACCATCATAAAGGGTCTAGGAAGTCTGCAGAAAGGCCAGGTGAGAGTACTCTAAGGTGGGCTCTCCCATTCAGCACCCTTCTCTGATGGGTCTTGGTGTGCATGAGAACCAACCGAGCATGTGGAAGGAGGGGGTCCTCTGGTCACTTCAGAATGGCACTTCCATTCTTACCAGTGTACCTCTGAGCTCCCGCAAGTCTGAGTCACACAGAGGCTCCGCTGCCTACCCACGGAGTCTGTGCAACGTGAGATCTCTAAGTAACATCATATGGGAAGGGTTAGAAATGCAATCTCACTGGGTGCATTGGTTTAGGCCTATGATCCCAGCACTCAGCAGGTGGAGGCAGAAAGACTGCCTTGAGTTAGCCATGGGTACCAGGCCAGCCAGGGTAAGACTTCTGTCACAGGAAGGAAGGAAGGAAGGAAGGAAGGAAGGAAGGAAGGAAGGAAGGAAGACAATGGGGGGAGGGAGGGAGGGAGGGAGGGAGGGAGGGAGGGAGGGAGGGAGAGAGAAAGGAAAGGAAGGAGGAACACACACACACACACACACACCTCCATTGGTTCAGAATGTTTGTTTGGTGTGTGCTAAACTCAATGATCTTGTAAAAACTGTTCTAGTCATTTCAAGAAATAAAAGACTTGGAAATAGAAGACAACTTCCTAACCTTACCCCCTAAATCAGAAGGCAGGTAACCCAAGGTGATTCCTCCCAACTCTATCTTCACCTGAGGATGCCCAGGAAACCCAAACATTCTCAGAGCTCTCTGTCTCCCGCCACCCCCAGATGGTCAAGTGATTGGTTTGGGTGTGGCCTGAGCTTTGGGATTATTTCTTCAAAGACCCTGGGGATCCCAGGATCCTGGGAATCCTGGAATCATTTGGACAAGTTTTGGAGAAACCACACTTCCAACAGTGTTGGTCACTTGCAGGCAGTAGAGATATGGAGGCCAAGGGATTTGGGTGGCTTTCTCTCTGCTATCCCCAGGAATTTGGAAAACAGTCATGAGCTTTCCAGAGATATGTGAGCAGAAAGCAGGCACTTCCAGCTGTGAATGTACAAAACACTGGTTTGGGTTTTTTTCCAACTCCTGCTGAAACCTCTCAACAGGAGCCATTGTAAACAATGTAACATGCGATTTACCTTCCATTAATGAAAGTTTCTGGGAGGAGAGGATTAGTCCCCACCTGGAACCCACAGATCGTTTGTGGGGAATCTTTTTTTTTCTTTTGTTTTGTTTGTTATTTATAAGACAGGGTCTTATGTAGTCCAGACTGGCCATGAACTTGCTGGGCAGCCAAAGGTGGCCTTGAATTCCTGATCCTCCTGCCTCTAGATCCCAAATTCTGAGATTATAGGAGCAGGCCACCACACCCAGCTCCTCCCTGAGGGCATCAGAATCAGCCGCTCTCCGTGAGAACGGAACTTTCCTTCCTGCCAGGGCCTGGGAGAACTGTGGCTAGAGTAGGGAAGGATCGCTGGGCCAAGAAGCATCATGGTGTCAGCAATGGAGTTTCTCCACAACCCTGAGACTGCTCTTCTTAAACACCGAAGGTTCTAGGGAGAAAATTAAAGTCCAGAGAGTGGCACCAATGGTGCCAAGAAACAGTGCTGAGACACGAGAAAACATGGGAGGAAGAGAGACAGCAAAGAGAATGGAACGCAGGGCTGAGAGGTCCCTGCAGGGGTTCCTAGAGCCCTCTCCCCGTGAGCTCGCGCACACACAGACACACACAGACACACAGACACACACAGACACACACACACACAGACATACACACACACAGACACAGACATACACACACACAGACATACACACACACACACACAGACACACACACACACACAGACACACAAACACACACACACAGACACACAAACACACACACACAGACATACACACACACAGACACACAAACACACACACAGACACACAAACACACACACACACAGACATACACACACACACACACACAGACATACACACACACAGACACACAAACACACACACACAGACATACACACACACACACACACACAAACACACACACACACACACACACACACACACGAGAGTCAGCCTGCTCTGTAAAGGCCCAGTGCTGCAGTCCCCCAAAAACCCTCCTCTGCAGTCTCGCCTTGGTCAGGTCTATGTTTTCTTCACCTCTTCTCTCCATCGTGTAGGGTCCACCTGGGCTTCCTGGCAAGACAGGACCAAAGGGAGAAAAGGTATGAGAGGCTGCTTTCTTAGTCCCACCTTGCCTTGGCTTGCTTTCTGGATGTACCACTGAGAATGTTCTGGTTGAGATTTCAAAATATGAGCTCATTCTGTTTTATCAGATGAGGAGGGCTCTCCAATGAATGGATGCAACTATAGTAGGGGGTGTTATTAGTATGTCCTGCTTCGGGCCACCGGCATGGCAGGCATGCTAAAACTAGTCAAGTGACCAACGGATTGACTGAGCCACCGCGTGCCCAGGCCTCAGCCCTACTAAGTTGTCTGATTCCAGAACTTCTCTTTCAAACAACCTTTGTTTACCTGTCTTCTCTATGCACAGGGGGATCTTGGCCGCCCAGGAAGGAAGGTAGGACCCATGCTGTTCTGTTGGGTAACTGTGTTGCATGTGCATGCAAGTGTGTTTGGTGGCAACCAGTTCCCTGGCGGAGCTCTGGTACTTGCCTTTTCTGCCAATGTTTTGGTTAAGAGCTGAAGCCTGTGGCTGCTAGCATCTGACCAACTTCTCCCAGAGGCTGCTGGGTCTGGCCACACTTCCCCAGCTTCATCCTGCCACCCAATGGGGAACTCTCCACGTCCCCAACCAGTGACACAAAAGGACCTTCATTAAAATGGAATAAAGTGCTTGAGTAGATAGGAGTAAATGGCTTTGCTTTGGACATTACAGTGGCTCTGAGTGAACCAGCCACACGCTGTCATTAGTGTCAGAGAAAGAGCCAGCAGGCAATACACTGAGGCCAGTGGATGGTGGCTCTTAAGTTCTAGGTCTTAAATGGGATTGAAGAAAGAGCAAATCCATCCTAAGAGATGTCAGTGTCTTTATTATCAACAGAAGCCACAAACAGACTTTTGCAAGGTCCAGATAGCAAGGCCAGCCACAGCTTCATGACTGTTGAATGCTGGCCTGGAGAGAACCCTGTGGTGGTCCCATGCTCTGAAGCATCAAGGTCTGTGTCGATTAGTATCGTCTACCATGAGCATGGAGGGCAAAGTAGAGTGTACACGCCAGCATCTGGTATCTCTGAGCTCTCGGCTGAGTCGTTTGAGTCCCTAGCTAACTGTGAAGTGAGCCACCGAGTATAGAGCTCAAGAGAGACACCTCCACCCACCCCCAGTCTATGCTCTCTCTCACCCTCATTCACAAAGGTCATTCTTCTATTCCCTTAGTTGAGAAATGGGGTTCTCTGGAAGCAGAAATGTGTTCAAGGGAATGGATTATGAAGCAACATTGGGAGGAGGAACCTGTAAAGAGGGGAGAAGGGTGTCATGAGAGTGTGCATAGGGGAAGGCCAACTCCAGCAGCCTGAACTCGGGTATGTGGAGAGCCTGTCTGTTTGTCTTTCCTTGACACCGTAATGGTAAGAGATCTCGGATGTTGGGTGTAGAAAGAGAAGGTTCATAAGTGACTGGGAAGCTCCAGTGCCCCAAAGTGAGCTTTATAGAAGCTGACAGTGTAGCCACTGAGGGATGGTGCAGCAAGCAGGAAAAAATGCCCTTGAGGGAGTTCCAACAGCATCGGGTGCTACTCCTAACACAGTACCAGCTCATGCCACAGCACAACCTGTGGAGAGCCCACAGGAAGCAAGGGACAGTGGGTATGCTCAATAGAGGTAATAAAATTTGAGAGACCAGGAAGTTTAGAATCCCGTTGTCCACTGATTTCTATTTCTTAAGTAAAATAAAACATTGTTTGGTAATATGACACTAAAAATCTAGCTCAGATCTGCTTGACATGGTTTTTAAAGCCCTCATTCTTTGAAGGGTAGAAATGAAGGTACAGGGGCCCATGTATGGTGGCCTCATACTCTTATCAGGACCCCAGATATTCTTGGCTGGAGGGAAGCATACCGAGGTATCTTGACTTTTGTTCTTGGTCTTTGAAGGGTAGACCTGGACCCCCAGGTGTTCCTGGCATGCCTGGACCCGTTGGCTGGCCAGGCCCTGAAGGACCCAGGGTAAGTATCATATATGTTTGGGGGCTCATGTAGTATCAGAATATGAGGGGGAAGATGGCTACCCTGGGTCCTGGCCAGCAGTGGAGCACATTACTTCCTTCAGAGGGAACTAGCTGGAGTGCAGCTCCCAACCCCCAGGTGCTTCTCCTTCGTGTGGCCTGCAGACCTTGCTCAGTGCTGCGACTCTGCCTCTGTGTAGAAGTGGGAGCTTCTCCCTTTTCTCCCAGGATGCCCACTTCCCCTTTGTCCTGAGAATGAATGTGCTAGTTTGATTTCTCTGAGATGAGCCAAAGGGAACTTGGGTCTGGCAAGCGCTCACCTGTCCCACCGATCTGGCGATCTGGCGGGTGGAAAGTCCAGGACTATAGGCAGGCTGGAAGGATGCAAATCCTACTCCTCAGAGAGAGCACACAAAGCAAACACACCCCTATCTTCCTTTGTCTTATGTTCCTGCTGCCTGTCACAGACCGCAGGGTGCCGAGGCCATGACTTGAAGATTTGACCAGCAGAAGCCAGGGCAAGGCAAGCGAATGTCCTCTTCTGCTCGGCCTTGCTGGCTGCATTGGTAATACAAAAAAGTCCCAAGGAAATTTTTCTTAAAAGAACTACTGTAACTTGGGCTGGAGAGATGTCTCACAGTTGTGAGTGATTGTTGTTCTTTCAGAGGACTTGTGGTCAGTCCCCAACACCTACACTGTGGCCCACAACCATCTGTAACTCCACTTCCAAGGCATCCAGTGCCCTCTTCTCTTCTCTGTGGATACTAGTGTGCACACGGTGCACATGCATACATACATGCAGGCAATTTCCAGTTTACTGTATGGCCAGGCATGTTCCTCATACTCACAAGCCCAGTTCTCAGAAGGCTGAGGTAGGATCACTATGAGTTAGAGGCCAGCCTGGGCTACAAAGTAAGTTTCAGGTCAGTCTGAGCTAGAGTAAGATCCTGACTCAAACAAAACAAAATCCCCGCTATAGAGAGATAAGCTGTCCGTGTCATGGCAGCCACAAAGAGCTGTGAAACCCTTGAAATGTGACTAGTATAATTGAATGTCAACTATTCAGGGCTGAGGAGCTATCAGTCCGTGGAGGTGTCTGCCACCAAGCGTGACAATCTGAGTTCCACTGGAACCCACATGCGAAAGGAGAGAACTGACTCCCACAAATTGTCCTCTGACCTCCACATGTGCATTGTGGGTCACACAAGAGAGAGAGAGAGAGAGAGAGAGAGAGAGAGAAAATAAAATGTAATTTAAAAATCTTATTGTATCAAGATTACATGTTGAAGTAACAATTAGATTAAATAAAAAGTAAATACTGACAAAATTAATTTCACTAGCTTAGTTTTACATTTAATGTAATTTCTCTTTTAAGATTTATTTGCATATGTGTTTTATGTATATGAGTGTCCTGTCTTCATGGACACCAGAAGAAGGCATCAGATCCTATAGCAGATGGTTATGAGCTACCATGTGGATGCTGGGAATTGAACTCAGGACCTCTGGAAGAACAGCCAGTGCTCTTAACCGCTGAGCCATCTCTTCAGCCCCATTTAGTGTAATTTATAAAGACACTTGCAATTCAGAATATGTCGCCAGGCAGGGTGATAATATTTCCTATAATCTTCACACTCAGAGGCAGGGAGAAGAATCGGTTCAAGGCCATTGTCGCCTGAATTCTCGAGTAACAGCCAGGGGTGCATGAAACCCTGCCTAAAAAACAAAACAAACACAAAATACCCGAACCAAACAAACAAATAAATAAAAGCAAAACCTAAAATGAACACCACAAATTAATCCTCTCAATAGCTACTAGTTGGAGGTGGCATACAATTTTGTAATAGAGACAATGAACACACCCTATACGGCAACGGCCTTCCTCTGCTGTGTATGCCCCGAGGCTGATTTTCCCTCTACTTGTCTTCCAACTGAGGGTAAGAGTGTAACGAGATGTCTGAAAGACCCTCCCTATGCAAAAAGCAAAGCAGGTAAAGAAGTTATATGTGTGACAGCCTATCTTCTGAGGCCCTCATTCTGTCTCCCCTGCCTTCTCACAACCCTTTCCAGGAAAAGATCAAACATCACCATTTACAACATCTTAGTGAGTATTTAGTTTGGCGATCTGTTCACCGTGGGCATTTTTGTTCTCTATTTAATCTCAAGGACCACAGTGAAAGGTGGAAAATAGAACCCTGGGACGAGGCAAAGGGGCGGATGGAATTCACGTTCCCAATCCAGTCCCAATACCCTGGTTCCGTCCCAGCTTCCCCCACAACTCCTGCTTCTGCTTCTCTGAGAAATATCAATCACTGTGGGTCTTCTTTTCCATCTTCTAATTGCCACAGGGCGAAAAAGGTGACGTGGGTATGATGGGCCTGCCAGGGTCAAGAGGACCGATGGGCTCTAAGGTCAGTGCGTGGTGCAGATGGCCATCCCCAGGCTTCCTGACTAACACTGAGGAGATGGGGAAGGCAGCACTGGGACACTGTCACTGTGCTGGGGAGTCAGCTCTTTGGGGTCAATCATGCCTGGAGGTGCAGGGGCACTGGGATCCTGTTCCCGTTCTCTTCAGCTATCGGGGTTATGGCTCCGGATTAGGCATTTGGGAGCTGAGAAAAACTGTGCTGTTTGCAGGCCTGTTATAAGCACAAGCCTCTTGGATATCCTCGTGTTTACTGCTGTGTGTCCATAGAACTCACAATGCAGTGCGCAACCTCAGCCCCACATTCACGGACTCCGCCCATTCTTACAGCGCGCCCAGCTGTCCGAGGGGCTCACTGTAAACATTTGCCTGCTTTCTTTCAGGGCTTCCCTGGATCCAGAGGGGAAAAGGTCAGTGCTCTTCTCTCGGGCCATCCCAGATCCCGCTCTGGACGCAGCTCTGGGGTTGGTGGTGGGTGGCAGACAGGCCCCGCCCTCTGTTCGTCAGCTGCAGCCACATATTAACAGAGCCCAGAGTTTTGCAAAAGTGAGGGTGTTGGCTTGGGGGGGTGGTGTTTCAATTCGAAATGTTCCTATCACTACCCCCTCTCCCCAAACCCCAACACAGTGTGATATTAGACCATTGACCTTCTCTTTTGTTTTTCTCCTAGGGATCCAGAGGTGAAAGAGGGGACTTGGGTCCCAAAGGAGAAAAGGTAATGGCAAACCTGTAGGACTGATAGGCTTTGATAGAAGTATCAGCTCCGACTCCCTGCCCCCCACCCCATCTATGGACTGATGGCATTTCAAGATGGCAGCTATCTTGAAAATAGCTGTTCAAATCCACCCACAGCTCTTCCAAGTGGTATTTCAAGACAATCACTGCCTTTACTGTTCTTTTCACAGGGTTTCCCTGGATTCCCTGGGATGCTGGGGCAGAAAGTGAGTATCTAGAAATAGAAAGGCTATACCTCAAGCCTTCCAAACATAGCAAACAGAGCCCTTCCTCTCTGCCCTTCAGGCAGAAAAACCTGATTTTACCTGTGGAAAGTTCCAGTTTGAGATGAGGAATATGGTGTCTTATACTGGGGAGAGGGTAGCAGGAAGGTCTGAAGTCAACCTCCAGCTTAGTGGGGAAAGGCTATTCCCACTCTCCTCATACCCACCATGGAGAGAGGCCCCCCCTTTACTCCTACCTCTTGAAGCTCCGTGGCAAGATTTAAAAGCTGAACATTTTATGAGGAGTGACTCCTATCTCCTATCCGAGTCACAATGGTCAAGCACCCTCTTATCCCTCAGATCCTGAAGGATGTGTTTGATTTAATGTCACTGCTTCCTAAACACTCAATACCATCTTCAAGGGTGGCAGACACTGCTGGAGGAACACGGGATTATTTTAAACAGATGACAACAATTTTATTTAAATAGTGAGATATTTATTATCGTACTTGGGACAGGCATACTTTAAAAGGAGACAGGTTTAGTTATTAAAGAAAAATTATTCAGTCAATAACCATGAGGTGATGTATTGATATAACAAAAAAATATGAAGGTGGCAATAGACAGGCAGATTTGGGAAAGCTTTTATTGAGGTTGAGGATATGGAGTAAGGTCAGCTGCTAGACAAGGGAAGATGCCACAGCATAAAGAAATGCATAAATGACCATGTAAGGCAGTCCCTAAGCTGACATGGGATGCTGGGTGATCACAAGGTATAGCACTGACCATGTAGGACAGTCCCTAAGCTGGCATGGTAGTGCTGGGTCCTCAGTGCTATAAGGTACTGACTATGCCAAAACAGCTTCTGAGATAACATGGTTGCTTTTCTATTGTTGTGATAAGACACCATAACCAAGACAAGATATATATATATCTTGTGTGATATATATATATATATATAGTGTGTGTGTGTGTTTCAGAAGTTTAGAGTCCATTACATGGGAGGAAAGGCACAGCATCAGGAATCAGGAAGCGCTAAGAGCTTCTATCTAGATCTAGATCCATACTTGGGAGGGAGGGAGAGAGGGAGGGCAGGAAGGAAAGAGAGAGAGAGAGAGAGAGAGAGAGAGACTAGACATGGCACAGTCTTTTGAAACCTCAAAGCCCACCCCCAGTGACACACCTCTTCCAAGAGCACACCTCCTAATCCTTCCCAAACAGTCGCACACAGTGGTGACCAGCCAATCAAATATGTGAGACCATGGAGGTTGTTCTCACTCAGATCACCATTGCTAACTTGGCAATGCTGGGTCCTCGTGTTGTAAGTCATCGACACTGGAAATCGTTATCTCGGCCCAGGTCATACACTGGAATGCTTCAAAGATGCAAACAAATGTTTTCTTAGTGTCTTTAATTTTTAAAAACATTCGCTTTAAAATGTTACTTTCTAAAGTGAAACAATTTTATCCAGTGGTACACAGTCATGGGTCTTTATGCAAGTCCCTACAACTTATCCTTCCTTACCTTAACCTGTCAGAAAGTCAGTTCCTGCTACCCTAGGTGAGATGCTACATTTTAAAAATAGATTAATCATATAAACAAATTAAAGCAAACTTCAAAAGAGAAGAACGTACCTTAAGATGTTTAGTCTAGATTTTCATTGCCTGCAACAGTGACCATCAAAGACTCATAGGTCACTATAAAATTAAATCTGACAGGTTCTCTGGCTTCTGCACCATTTACCAGGCTTAGCATAGAGAGCACCGTCTTCCCCCTTCTGTGGCAGGCTGCTTTAAGACAGGGCTGATATGATAACCATAATTAGGTCTTAGGAGAGAAATTAGATCAAGAAATCCCTAGCTGCTTCCAGCTGGTAAAGAGAAGAGCCACACTTCCTACCAAAGACCTCTTTTTAAAAATTCATATTTTTTTAGGCTGATGTTTTCCCCTGGCCAGACAAGATATGCCCTGGGCCCCTCTAAACAGCCCAGGGTGGTTGTGAAAACATTTCCATGGCCATGTGGAACCATTGACCCCTAACATGTTAGGGAGACTACATGGACTTAAGGAAAATTCTTTCTCAAAGTTTCATTTTTAATTGTGTGTGTGTGTGTGTGTGTGTGTGTGTGTGTGTGTGTGTGTGTGTCTCTGCAGGTATGCTTACATGCATATGTGTCAGTGCATGTGGAGGTGGGAGCTCTTGGATCCTCCTTGGGTTGGAAATTTTGTGACAGTTCACAATTGCCTGGAGTTACAGGCCATGTGAGCCACCTGATATAGGTGCTGGGAACTCGGGCTCTCTGGAAAGCCAGTGAGTGCTCTTAACTGCTGAGTGAGTTGGAGAGGGACAGGTTCATCCTGTTGCTAAATTGAAAGGTCAGCTTGACCTTGGTCCTCATCAGCTACTGGTCTCCTCTTGAATTTCCCATTGTGTTAGAGAGCATCACATGACAAGGAGCCTGGGAGTCCATTGTTTTCTCTGAGTGACTAGGGTGGGCCTTCATGAGCACTGGCTATTGATAGAGACTTCCCTGGTAGCAACTGCTACACTGGCTATATTGGGGGCACAGTTTGGGATGCAGGGCAATTGTTTAAAGTAGAAGTGATGTGTCCTGTGGGTCCATAATCCCCAGAAGTATGTGTCACACATGCCAATGTGCACGTATGGATGTCAGAGTTCAACTGGTGGGAGCTGTTTCTCTTTTTCCAGATCTTTAGACTCAGCAGTGAGTAACTTTTCCCACAAAGCCATTTTGACAGTCTGAAAGGTAATTTTTGCAAAAGGTTGGCCTTGAACTATGAAATTTATTTTTAATTAGGAATGTAATTTATATTGTTTTCCATATTCTAATAATTTTTCTGTGGTGACTATTTGAACAAATACTTGAAGCATCTCTTTTCACAAAAAGGGTTTTCATCTGAGCTGGACAGAGTGAAACACATATCTGCAACTCCTGCACTTGGGAGATAGAGGCAAGGGGATTTCAGGGTCATCCTCAGCTACATAGACAGGTAGAGGCCAGCCTGGGCTACAGGTGATCCTTTCTCAGAAAGAGTTTTCTAAGTAGGTAGAAGTGAGCTGGAGCTCAATATTTAAACTGATTTGTGAAGAACTGATGAACATGACTACACTTTCATCTCAGTATGCAGAGGCAGGTAGATGTCTAGGAAGGCTAGCCTGGCCTACATATCAAATTCCAGGCCAGCCAGAGCTTGTAGTAAGACCCTATCTCAAAAAAAAAAAAAAGCAGAGAGCTATATAAGCATACCCAACATTACATCAGAAAAGAATGTTCTCAAACATAAAAACAAACAAACAACACAGCCGGGCAGTGGTGGCGCACACCTTTAAGCCCAGCACTTCAGAGGCAGAGGCAGGTGGATTTCTGAGTTCGAGGCCAGCCTGGTCTACAGAGTGAGTTCCAGGACAGCCTGGGCTAGACAGAGAGACCCTGTCTCGAAAAAGCAAGTCAGGAGTGACACAGGCTCACACACAACTGCAATGCAGGAGCCACTGCTGACCACTGTGGACCAGGTTGTCTCTTCCATTTGACCACCAGAGCACCTATGGTTTTACGGCAGTAAGTCACACACTCCAGGTTGCCTTCTTTCTTTCTTTACTGTTCCTCTGCTATGAGCTCACCAGTCTCCCATGGTCCCGGGACAGCCCTACCTGGAGAGGACACAGTATGAAGGGGAACTGCTGGCAGCCGGCGATAGGAGAGACCCACATAGATGTGTCTACTCTGTCTCTCACTTCCCTCTCTTCTCCCCAGGGTGAAATGGGTCCAAAGGGAGAATCTGGGTTAGCAGGACACCGAGGTCCCACAGGAAGACCAGGAAAACGAGGCAAGCAGGTAAGGACCTCAGGGTTTATTCCTACTGAGGTCACACCCCGTGGCTTGGAGATGTGTGGAGCAGCATGCAGGAGTCAACTAGAGCCATCCCACAGCCCTGCATTCAGGCACCCTCAGGACTGGTGGACAGAGCAGCCCCACTACTGACAGACCTTCAGGCTTCTCCCAGCCGACATGGTTCAAGGTTACAGGCTCTGCTCAAGGTCAGAAGCAAGAGTTGCCCGAGTTCACCTGGTTCATAGGAACACATACGTCTTAACTAAAGCAACTGGGAATGGAAGGAGGTGGGGTTCATTTTGCAGAAAACCTGCTTTTTGCCCAGTGTACTGGGTATAAATGGAGTTTTAGAGAATAGCCTAGGCACTTCCTTGCTGCTAATAGGTATTTTGGGGCCCTGGTGACAGTTCTCACTACACGAGCCCCTACTCTGGAAGCCATCCTCTTCTTTGGGTTTGTTAAGAGTTGAGGGAAGTTGTTCACTCTGAACTCCTGAGTCAGCAGGGCAAGCCAGGTTATGCAGTTGGGAAATGGAGGAGGAGGGCCGCATTCCCGGACTGGCTTGAGGGCTGTGCTAAGTGCCCATAGGAAAACTAGCCCTTTACTCATGGACAGATGCATCCGAGAGATGAGCTATGTCACTCTTTTGTTTCGTTTTGTTTTTTTGGGTTTTGTTGTTTGGTTTGGTTGTTTTAAGACAGGGTCTCACTATGCAACATAGGATGGCCTTGGCCTTTACTATATCTGCATTATTTTTCTTATTATTATTATCATAACTTTGCTGCCTATTTCTTTTTTGTTGGTATTGTGTTGTTTTTTGAGACAGGGTTTCTCTGTGTAGCCCTGGCTGTCCTAGAACTCACTCTGTAGACCACGTTGGTCTTGCCCTCAGCAATCCGCCTTTCTCTGCCTCCCAAGTGCATGTGTTACCACTGCCCAGCTGCCTTGTTTTTTTCCCCGAATAGATATTTGAAATCCAGCTTTATTTAGGGGGTGGGACAGTGACTTGGTGGGTAAAGTTCTTCCCGTGTAAGCATGAGGACTGAGCTTGATCCCAGCATTCAAGAGACAAGGCCAGCATGGCAGGTCACACCTGTAATCCAAGCTCCAGGGAGGCAGAGCCCCAGCCTCTCTGGCCGATCCCATGAGCTGCGGGTTCAGTGAGAGACCCTGTCTTAAAAGAAGGCGGGGAACAATAGAAGAAAATGCCTGATGTTGACCCTTGACCTCTGCTTGCACACCCACAGACATAAGTCAGTTTATGTAAATAATCTTAATTGTTGAAAATCCATATTTATATTTGTGATATGTATACTTGTAGTATGTATGCTTTTTAATATTAATGATTTTTGAGAATGTAAGAAGAAAAATGTTATTTGAACCCTTATATAAAATATTTCTTATTTTTATTATCATATTTTATGCGGTAGATGGTGATATAATGATGTACATACATTGTGGAGTGACCAAATCCAGTTATTAGACATACCCATCACTTCTGATTTTTACTGTTTCTTTGTAATGAGAATATTTCAGCTCTATTCAACTTGTTGGCTTTTTATCTCCATCCTGTTCTTGGCTATGGCCTGACCTGGGCATTATAGCCTCCAAAATTATTTCTTCTTTTATTGTTTGTTTATCTATTTATTATGTTCTTGTTGCTTTGAGACAGAGTCTCATGTAGCCCAGGCTAGCCTCAAACTCTGGCCTCAAACATGCTGGGGTTACATGTAGTTCAGAATTATTTCTTTTCTTTTATGTCCAATATGTGCTTATTTTGTCCTTATTACTTAAAATCACAATGTGTACAGTTTATTGTTATTGTAGAAATTAATGAATTTTAAACATCTTCTAAAAACACCTGCATCATATTCTCACAAACAAGGAAGCAATAGATCGTGTGGAGGCCCGCCCAGACTATAGGTAACATTGAGGGGATATGCTTTTCCCATTGTGTTGGCCGAAGTGAGAATCATCAGATTTCAGTTCACACCAGGCTTGTCTCCGGGAAAGCTGCTGTTGACTTGATCCTAAAACCCTTCATGGGGTGAGGATATAGATCAGTGGTAGAGTTTTTACCATGTACAAAAGGCTCTGAGTCCCAGCATCACAAAAAGAAAAGGAAAAAAAAAAATCTCTGGTTAAGGATACAGAACTGCTTCCTCAAGAGAAACCTCCTCAGCTCACAGCAGATAAGGAATAAATAATGCTTTCCCTTTAATTCGGCTCAGGGAAACCTCCCATAAAGACATGGTACTTTCCACACAATGACCAATGAAGCAGAAGATTCCTCTGCTGCTGGTGTCAGAGTCAAGGAGAGTTTCCAGCTCCTTCAAGCTGTGCACTTCCTGAGCTCAGAGCCAGCTGGCCTAGCTGTTAGAAAAACAAGCCTTACTGGCTATATTAAGCTGGTGTGACTTCCTTTGCCATTCTGGGACCCATCTTGGTTACCATTCGAAATACTTCACCCTAGCCTGAGGATTAGCAGCCTCCTCTGTGAGAGTGGAATTGGAAACAAACCAATCTCATGGGCCCCCTGGGACAAGTATAGGAAAGTCTCTTGGGGCCATGTTGGCAGGAAGGCCACTCACTGAATCAGTGTGGTGATTGGACACAGAGTAGCTACAGGTGTGACTCTCTTTAAGAAATCAGGACTTCTTGGGTGTGAGGGACGTTTGGCTGGGACATTTGTCATTCAGTTGATCATCATGGTTGGTTTAGCTGGTCTGGCGTGTGTTTCTTCCAAAGCTGCATGACTGGATAAGAAAGATGACCTTCTCCAATAGAGGGCTGTGGTTTGGTCAGGAGTATATAGGTAGTCATGCTTCTGTACTAGAATCTCCAAAGGACTCTAGGAAATCAGAACTTCTTTCCCCATGAGAGAAGATGAAGCCTGACCAGCCACTAGGGCTTGTTTCTCCATCACCCTTCATCCTTTACAAGCCATATCTTCACTCCTGCCATTTTTGTTAACCTCACAGAACCTAGGTGGGTGCCTATTTACTGGCCCTGCTTTAGAGAAGATAAAACCGAGGCACAAAGCAATACTGTGAGTTACCCAGGGCCTGACAGTCAAGGGAAAATATCTTGACTGACAGATTGTCAAAAGTTCCTCCCCATTCACTGCCAACTTCATTCTCCCCCTTTCTTTGGTCTGGATAGAGAACATGAACATGTTAGATTCTAGCCTGCATGGAACTTATGTCTCCTGGGGAGACAGTAAAGAAATGATCACACAATAACTTCTGACCAGTGATCTGAAATAAATGTTAGAGAACCATGGTGTGTGTGTGTGTGGTTTCTGAGAGTTTCACACTGTGGCTCTGGGTGACTTAGAACTAGAACTCACTATGTATCTCAGGCTGCTTTTAAACTAGTAGCAATCCCTCTGCCTCAGCCTGTTGATGGTCATGATGACAGGCATGCACCTCACCACTTAGCTTGAAGAAGAAAGCTTTAAGAGAACTCGATGAGGAACATCAGTGTTGCCTGGGGAGACCTTGCTGCTGAGACATCAGAGCTTGAAAGGAAAGGCAGAGGGGCATTAGGGAGAGCTTTGAGTTTGAAGAAAGAATTTTGTTTGAGAAGTGGGCTAAGAATCATGGTGTCTTTGACAAAAAAAAAGACATCACCACCACCACCAAACCCTCTGACTCAGGCCATGACAAGCTTCTTGGATTCAGTAAAAAGTGGGGTCTCTACCAAGATAGTAATGGGAAGTCTGTGGATAGAAACAATTCTTCTGATAGAATGAAAATAACCCTAACATTAGGTAAACGCTTAAATGATAGGTCCAACTCGGTCTCCTGAACATTAGGCATTGCACAGATCCTGGTATGAAACTCCACTCCCTAACTCATGCCAGGGGTGAGGTGAATTGGTTCTGGTGTCCTGTGCTACATTTCTAAAACAGATAATGAATTTAGTGAGGTCATCAAACTTGCAAATGTTGCTTGCAAGTTCGTCTTGGGAGCGGAGTGCTAGAGGCCAGTGATAGCCCATCATGAGCTTTTGTTTTTCTGAGCAAGGTGGTCTCTGACTTAGAGGCAATGTGGAGGAAGAACTTTGTCATGCCGTTGATATCACAATGAGTTCCATCTTTCTCTCTGTTAGGGTCAGAAGGGAGACAGTGGAATTATGGGCCCACCAGGCAAGCCTGGGCCTTCTGGTCAACCTGGCCGTCAAGGTCCTCCAGGGCCCCCAGGGCCCCCATCTGCAGGTAAGGCTTATGCAGCTTCACTTGATCGACACAGTAGCACTTCACTTGATCTACACAGTAGCACTTCACTTGATCTACACTGTAGCACTTCCAACTTTGTCTTCTAGAGAGACCACAAGGAGATGCCAACAGAGCTCTGCTTTGTATCTCTTGCTAGAAACCGCCAGAGTCTCCTTTGCATATCTTCCTAATTTCTCTATGATTTAGCTCCCCAGACTTTGTTTTAACATTATGGAGAACACACAGAAGAAGTAGAGAGAGGGTAAATGACGTTGGTGATGTCATTTATACTTTCAGTGAAAAGAGTACCTCATTCATCAACTGCAATCTTTTTCACGTTTCATGGCTCCAATCATTATCTTAAACCCAGAAAGCATTATAGAGTTTTCTGTCTTACACAGTGTAGTGAAAGATTGTTTAATTGCATTGGGTATATTGGGTATATTGGAAGGAACTGTTAAAAAGAAATTAAGAGTCTATCACTGAAGGTGAAATAGGTATGTTTCTACCTTGTTTTACCCATTTAATTTGACTAGCTAAGTCCTTTATTTTATTCCCTTGTCAGCTCAACATAAGGCCTTTTAAAGCATCTCACCTGTATAAAGATGACATTCCTGGGTCAATCTTCAGCTATACAAAAGGAATCACAACTGTATTTACATCTTTTTTCTTAAAAAATAGAGATATTTTAAAATTCCACAATGCCTTTCTTCTATGTTTGCCAGCACATAGTGAGGTTGTCATGGAATGTCCTGCTCTGTTAGGTCCCTTAACCCAAAGGAAAGTTGACTCTGAGACTCTATCTTGTCAAGACACCATGAAGAATCAGTCTCACTCAAAACTCTGAGATTTTTCTTTCCTGCCTTTCTAACTGTCACAAAAAGGTTAGGTGAAGAGCCAAGTGGTGTTGGTGCACGTCTTTAATCCCAGCACTGGGAAGGCAGAGGCAAGCGGATCTCTGTGAGTTTGAGGCCAGTCTGGTCTACAGTGTGAGTTCCAGGACAGTCAGGGCTATTAAACTGAAACCCTGTGAAACAAACAAACAAAATCAAAAGCTATTAGGTGAGGATCCTGGTAAACCATGGCAGGAACACACTGGGGAAGGGTCCTTCCACTTTGGCCTACTCTTTCCCCACCTCTTATTTAGTTAGTTATCCATGGATACCTGGGAACCATTGTCTCAAGCAGTGCTTGGGCATCACAGCATCTCAAGATCGGGAATCCTTAGAGCCACGAGATACCAATCAGGGACTGACAGCATGATGGAAGCCTGGTTTTGCCTGTGGGAAGAACTTTATTGGGCCTTGGAGAGTTTAGGGCTAAAACCCTGAGGATTCTGATCCTGTTGTGCTTTTGTGTATTTGCAAATGTAGCCCCATCAGACTTCAGGTTCTTTCCTGGGCCTGGGGACTGTGAGCAGGTTCTCAGAAAGCCATGTTTGTGCAGTCAGTTGAGAATTGTAACCCAGAGATTTATCAGCCAGGAGTTTTGTTTTCCTTCCCTGGCCTCTAGTTCCTTCTCTCCCAGATTGGGGGATGGGGGGGGTATGCCCATTTTCCTCTCTACCACCATATCCTCTCCCAACGGGATGCCCTGTTTTTCCTCGTATGGCTTTTACCATTGATGACTTCCTTCTTTCTCTCTCTCTCTCTCTCTCTCTCTCTCTCTCTCTCTCTCTCTCTCTCTCTCTCTCTCTCTCTCTCTCACTCTTTCCTTTTCTTTCTTTCCTTCCTTCCTTCTTCCTTTCTCCCTTTCCTTTTTATTCCATTAGAGTGTGTGTGTGTGCGTGTGTGCGTGCATGTGCATGTGCATGTGAATGTGTGTGCCCCAGCATGCATGTGGATGTCAAAGGACAACTTATTGATTGGTTCTTTCCTTTACCTTGTGGGTTCTGAGGATCAAACTCAGGTCATCAGGTTTGGTAAGTGCCTTTACCTACTGAGTACTCCCTCAACCCCATCTCTCTGTATCTGTCTCTCCTTCCTTCCTTCCTTCCTTTTCTTTCTCTTTTGTTTTTTGAGACAAGGGCTCATATTGCCATATAGTCCAGGCTGGCTCTTAACTATGTAACTGAGGATGACATTAAACTCCCGGTCCTTCTACTTCCCAAGTGCTAGGATTACAGACATGTGCCACTGAGTCCAGCTCAAATGATATGGCCACTGTGTGTGTGTGTGTGTGTGTGTGTGTGTGTGTGTGTGTGTGTGTGTTACTTGGTGTTGAGCACAGGCCAGGGCTTCATATACAAACTCTTTAACGCTAAGCTATACCCCCAGCTGACTCACCTTTGACAGATGAGTTTCACCTTCCTGATGGATGCCAACCACCTTGAAAGCTGAGTCAGCATCACATCCCCCATGGCATCTGGTGGATGGAACCACTCAGGGACTGGTCCCTATTGAGACTAATTCTGCCCCTCCTGGGTTACACCTGCAGTCTAGCAGCACTGTAGGCCCTCTCTTCAGACTGATGTTCCCTCCCTATTCCTTCCTTTCAACTGACTTCCTTTCTGAGGACCTACCCAGAAGAAGGGGTGAAGAGGACAAAGAGGGAGAGAGGGTCAGTCTCCCTGCTCTTTGTGAAAGTCTGGAGGGCAGGGAGTGTAGGTAGGGGTTTAGAAGAGACATCCCTGTGCCTAACTTGGGTAATAATACAGAGATCGTATAGGCCTCTGGAGTGACTCCCCACATTTTAATCTGATAAAGTTCCAAACTTGCCAGGTATTGTGATGTAGCCCGGTATCCCTTTAAGAGGATGGGAAGTTCTAAGGCTGTCCTGGAAAAAAAACCAGATCAAACAAAAAGGCACAAAGCAACTCCAGAAGAAACTGTGCCCTCTGCCCTTTCCCCAAATCCTCCTCTTTCACAAGAACCCAAGTTAAAGTGTGTTCTGTTCGTCACTCTATCCCAAGCCTTCCTTTTACATCTAAGAACCTTGGACTTCCTCAAGGCCACAGAGCTTGCTGGTGGTCCAGATTCCATATGTGGCTCCTGAAACCCCACAAGGCCTTTTGGTTGTCCTGCTGATTCCTCTGCCTTCTCACACTCTCCTCTTGACCAGCTTCCCACAGGCAGCTCATGGGAGAGATGGAGAGCGAGGTCCTCTGATAAAAAGGCAGCGAGGCTCAGTGTAGTAAGGATTTAGTTTTGGTTTCTTTGAAAAAACAGAAATATGGGAACATGCTTTCATTTTAATCCCAGGTGTGGGCTGTGAGGCTGCTTCAGATTCTTCACAGCAGCTGACTGTGATTTGTCTTGTGCTCTAGCAGGGGCGTGGTTTTGCCACTGCAGATTGTTTCTGTGATTGCATGGTGTTTGGAACGCTGGGAACTTTTCAAAGGGTGTATAAATGCTAGCGCTTCACTAGGTTGCAGTTTGTTAAGTAGTCGTGTGTAAATAAGAAGAAATGAGACAGCAAAAATCAAACTTGCTCCAAGGAGTTCGATGCCCCATATCAGCAGGAAGTAGTCTAACGATAGTGTCGCCCCCTTTCCTACCCCTAACTTTATTCAGGGATCTCTTTCCTTTCCTCTCTGTCCTTTTTACTCTTTTATCTAGGATTAGGGGGATGAAAGGGTAGAAGAAAAGGGGTGGCAAAGGGTGGAAGAAAGAAGAACCCACAAAGTAGCAAAGACAGCTACACTGGGGTGAAGTTCAGGCTGTGCCCTTCAGAGCATCATGGCAGGAAGCTGGCAGGATGTCCTCCGACACCTGGGAGGAAGCGGAAGCAGTGGGACCTGCAGTGGTGGCAGCAGGCTCCCTGCCACATCCTGTTGGGAGGCCACCTCAGGTCTGTCTCAGCACCATGGAGCCAGCTGGTGTTGGAGAGGGTAGGAACGTTTTAATTACTCAGGTTGCAGGGGAAGGGGGGATGGGAGTGAGGAAGGAATACAGACAAAAATCTAAGATATAATTTGCAATAATGCAATTATAAATTTGAACAGTTCTTTCCTGTATTCAGACAGGATATGAATGAATCAACATGGTACCTGGGAACACCCATATTCTTGGGTCTGAGTTGGGGCAGAGTTATTCAAATATCAATCATACCACTAATTAACAGAATATCTGAAAAGCCCTGGCTCTTTCCAGGGCTATGGTTCTGGCAGAGCTCTGAGGTCATAGAACATTCCAGAAGGCTGCTCTGATGCCTCTCTCAAGTTCCTCCTTGTCTCTTTGGAGTCTCTGAAAATATAAAAACCCAAGACTATGCTTTTCTCACAGTATTCTTTTTTTTAATATTTATTTATTGTTATATGTAAGTACACTGTAGCTGTCTTCAGACACTCCAGAAGAGGGCGTCAGATCTCATTACAGATGGTTGTGAGCCACCATATGGTTGCTGGGATTTGAACTCAGGACCTTCAGAAGAGCAGACAGTGCTCTTAACTGCTAAGCCATCTCTCCAGCCCTTCCCACAAAATTCTATTCCTATTCTTTGTTAGAACTGTAGCTTGATGTGATGTTGGACCAGCTTGTGAGCCAGCTAAGGAAGGCTTGAAGTAGGTGGGGTGGGTCTTCCATTGGGTCCTTCTACTGTGTGGCATCTTCCCTATGGTCCTGACAAGATGTCACACCCTGGGTTTACTTTATTTGCTGCCCTTCTAGGGTCTACAGACTCTGTTCCCAGTTCCTGACTGCCCCAGCTGAACTGCCTAAGACCCGGGGCAGGCTGGTTCCCAATGGTCCCTACTGTCGCCGGCGTTCCTGAAGGAGGGACCAGCAATCGCTCCATCTACCCAGCCCTTTCTCTCTCTCTTTGTCCTGTCAAATGACTCCAGTTTCAGCGTCTTTCTGTTAGACAAATGCGACTTCCACAAAGACCTTTGCTCTCTAATTAGTCAGTCAATCACTGAACAGATACTCTGTTTCCAACATGTGTCAAGCTGTGGCCTGCCCTTGTCAAACTTCCCCTGTGGGAAGAGAGATGGCAATGGAATAATCTCAGAATGTGTAGGCTTGTAAGTGGAGGGGAAGTACCTAGAAGAACAGACAGAAGTGAATGTGACAGAGTGGGAGGATCTGGGCAGGCTTCTCGGAGCAGGTGATGTTTGAACCGAGAAGAAGGGAGGATGGATGCTAAGGAAGATGATTTGATGGGGGGGGGCGGATATCCTATACAAATACCATTTCCCTAGTGGTTTTCCATCACGAGGCACAATGGAAACATCTTAAAAACTTAAAATTATGGATAGCCAAGGGCTGGGAGTATAGCTCAGTGGCAGAGTGCTAAAGCAAGTGTGTGCAAAGGCCCTGGGTTCCATCGATAGCACTGATAAAAAAAAAAATCTACAGATGTCTGGAGGCCTGTATGGAATCAGTTGGGTGTGACTTAAGCATCAAGACCCTTAAAAGTCAAGATGAAAAGTCTGGATATGACATCTTAGGCCTGTGATTCCAGTACTTGGGAGACAGACAGGAGAATTGTCACCAGTTGGAGACCAGTTTGGGCTAAATAGCAAGTTCATGGCCAGCCTGGGCTACTGAGTAAGACTGCTTCAGAACACTGTATAAAAAAAGAGAGGAAGAAAGTCAAGGCAAAACTGGGTATAGTAGTACATGCCTGAAGTTCCAGCCACTTTGGAGGCTGAGGCAGGAGGATTGCTTAAATCCAAGAGTTCAAGACCAGGTTAGGCAATTTAGTCAGACTTCATACCAAAAAACTAAATGATGATTATAGGTCAAAGTGAATCCAGGTGGTGATGCACACCTTCAATCCCAGCACTCGGGAAGCGGATCTCTGAGTTCAAGTCCAGCCTGGTCTACAAAGTGAGTTCCAGGACAGCCAGGGCTACACAGAGAAACTCAGTCTTGGGGCGGGGGTGGGGGTGAGGGGGTGGGGCAATGTGAGAACTACAGACCAGGACATTGCTACAGAGTGAATGTCCTAACCACACTCTTCTAGGATGTATCTTGACTTTTCTTAGTACCCAGTTGGAGAAGGGGTTGGGGGTAGAAATAAAAAAAACACACATTCAGAAATTCATCTGTAAATATATAAGAAATGTAAAAGACAGTGACACTTGGACTGGCAAGATGGCTCAGTGGGCAAAGGCACTTGTTACCACACCGGATGGCCTGAGTTCCATTCACAGGTCCTGTATGATGAGAAGAGACCTAACTCCCACAACTCTTCCTCTGACCTCCATCCACGTGCCCTGGTGTGTACAACTTCCCTCTTCCCCCCCCCCAAATAAATAGTAATCATTTTTTTTTAATTCAATAAAAGTTTTCCGTCCACTGCATATCCATCTACAGGATGACCTTTTTAATAATGGTCACAAATAAGGCATGTCCTTCAACAAGGGAATCTAGAGCTAATCTGATGATCTATTCGCTGGGTTCAGCCTCTAGGTGCGGCTCTCAGGACTGGAAGGCCCACAAACCCACAAACCCCTCCCTCATCTTTCTTATAGGTTGTTACTTGGTGATCAAACTAAGGCTGCTATAGGATCCGATAGTTGTCTATCTTCCAGGCAGATTGGGGAAGGCCCCATTCCTCATGATTGGTTCTCCCTTATACTGCCACGGCGTGGCAGGGAGCCTCTCCCTCTGCCTCTACTGCCTCGAGCTCTCAACTTCTCTTCCTTACACAGGTTGCTCATATCACCTGCTTGGCTCTAGTTACACAAAAGTCTATTGCTTCCTAGGACAACTCGTAATGGGACTCAAAGGGGAAAGAGGATTTCCTGGGCCTCCGGGAAGATGCCTTTGCGGACCTCCGGTGAATGTGAATAACCCCTCCTACGGGGACTCCATGTATGGGCGTGGCTCCCCTCGAGTTCCTGTGGTAAGGCTCTTCAGGGCGTGGCCAGGGTGGGTGGTGTGGATGCTCTCAACCTGATCCTGGGCCTTCATAATGTACTTTGGGAAAAATTCACTTTCCATTGTTACAGTGGCTACCCACTCACGATGGGAAATTGCAAAGTGGGGACGAAATCAAAGGACAACAGGCAAACTGTTACTTTGGATGAGAGGTCATTAAGGGACATTCTCCACACTCACACTTCCAAGCCTGACTTTGATGTGATTGAGATTATATTGTCTGAAAGAGTTATGCTTGGGCTGAGAAGGTAGCTCAGTGGTTGAGTGCTTGCTCGTGTGCTCTGAGTTCAACACACAGTACTGGATGTAATGGTTAGCACTGTGTGTCATCACTGTTGAAGAGTCATCTCCAGACAAATCGCTTACCTATGTCTGTCGCATCATCTTCTAAGCCTTGGTAGCCTGATTTAAAAGACATTTAATGTGTTAAATCAAGGAGGATGGCTGTGGTTCAAACTCAGACATTCTGAACTGGCTCGACATTCCTCCCTGAGAAGCAGAGAGTCAGTTCCTCTGGCTTCCCCGTCCTGCAGGGAAGCTTTCCTGGACCCTGACCAGTGTGTTCTCTGGCAGATTTTTGTTGTCAACAACCAGGAGGAGCTTGAGAAGCTGAACACCCAGAATGCCATTGCCTTTCGAAGAGACCAGCGATCTTTGTACTTCAAAGATAGCCTTGGCTGGCTCCCCATCCAGGTACTCTGAGGCTGGACCCTTGGGCTGTGATCCCCTGTTCTTAGCCAGAAGAGAGATGCTCCTACTAGAAGGAAGGAAAGCTTGACAGTCGCAGCTTGACAATAGAGTTTTTGTGTGTGTCTGTAGGAGAGGGCCTAACATCCCCCCTCCTTCATCTTCTTGTGGGAAAAAAAAGAAAAGTGCGGGGCCTGGCATGGGCACGGACACGGGGGTGGGGTGGGGGTGGGGGTGGGAGGGGCACAGGCCAGGCCGGGCCAGCGGCTCACGGGCCTCGTTCTCGGGCCAAGGTAGCGTGCATATCGCAGAGGACACGGGCGGACACGGAGCCCGCGTGGGGTTTTTGGGGAAGCAGGCAAGATGCACGCGTGCCTTAGCGGGCAGTCACACCACCGGCCAGTCTCTGCGCACGGGAGCCCGCGGGGGTGCAGAGAAATCTCACGCAGAAGGCGGGGCCATTCTAGTGTGGATTTCTCTGCCTGTTACCTGTGCTCACAGACTGTCTGCGTGGCTGAATCTCTGAGTCTCTGACGGCGCGTAGCAGCTACCTCCGTATGGCAAATTTAATAAGAGGCGGCCCATAGCTTTGATATTTTATTATTAAGAAAATAGAAAGAGAAAAGAGATAGAAAGACAAAGGAAGAGGAGAAAATAGATAAGAAAAGCCATGACCACTTGAAAAGGGGAGAAAATGTAGAGACAGAGAGATAGATAAAGAGGAGGGCTGGGAGAGAATAAGCAGGAGAGAGAGCGCGCTGAGGGGTGCTATTTATAGTGAGTTGGGTGGTCAGGTAACCGAGAGGCGGGGAGAGTGTGGCTGCAGGCAGGTGACTGCAGAGGCGTAGTCAGGCTAGAACCTGGGGTGTGGCCACAAGTCTCATTAAGGTCCCACATCTTCTGAGCAGCCCCCCCCTCCACAGCCCCATGCCTAGACAGGAGCTCATCTTGAGCCAGGATTCCCTTTGGGAAAGATGATCTCTCTCATCCCCCTCCCCGGAGGAAGATGAGGGATGCCTCCCAGACCCAGAGCATTTGCTCCAGGGTCAGAGACTTTCCTACCTGTGGCTACCTAGGCATGCCACCATTGTTAATGTTTTTGTGTTCCTTTGGCCAGCTCACCCCTTTCTACCCTGTGGGTTACACCGTAAAGCAGCATGGCACCTGTGGGGATGGGGTCCTGCAGCCTGGGGAGGAGTGTGATGACGGTAATCCCGATGTGAGTGACGGCTGCATTGGTGAGTGGGGCCCAGCCTGGGAGGCCTGGCCAGAGGGACCAGGGGGGGGGTATGGGAGGTGCGGGCGGTGGGGGAGGGAATCAGCCCATAAGCCCTGGCTACTAGCTGTGATGGTTTTAGGCAAAGGCAAGGGACAATATACTGGGGGCAGAGGGTGGGGTCCCTGGCCACGTGTTAATTCTTACTCCATCCACACATGTCAACAGGAGAGATGTTCAGGGTCATGTCTCCAGAGAGGCCTTCCTTGCCCTTGGCCCTCTTTCTTCCAAGCCTGACTTCTTGGCAAACCTGTAATGCAAGCTCAGGAGGAGAAAGTAATAGCCCCCACTTTGTACACTAGGGAGAAAGGCAGAAGGAGAAGCCAAGGCTGAATCAGAACTCCTTTTCTAATGGACACTAGGTGCAAGTCCTGTCAGCTGTCAGAAGAGCAGTGGGTCAGCCAGCACTGCCTCCAGACTCCTGGACAGTGCTAGGACCTGGCTCTGGAGGATCTGCCATGATTTGGGGGTTTTGCTGTTTGGTGTTGTGTTGTGTTGTGTGTTTTTTACATAAGGGTAGGAGGTGAGATGGAAATAGTTTTCAGAGTCAGCTCTGGATGCCACCCAGCTCATGAGGGAGGTGGAGGGCCATTTCCAGCTGAGCCTGGCTCTCTTGACTGTAGGAGAGGTTTTATATAACAATGGTTCCTGCCTCCAGAGATCCCTCCAGCTGATGTATAAAGAGGTTGTCTCGATGTGGCTTGGGTCAGGGCCTCCATCCATGACTAGGTTTGCTGAGGTCGAAACTGGACATGTGTGGACCCCACTGCTGTCCCTGCTTCCTAGGAGCTCAGGAGACAGATGACAGACACCAAAAGGAAGATCCAACCAGGGTAGGATTGAAAGGCAGGGGGAGATTGCTACTCTCTCGGTGTAGCTGCACCACATGGCTGACAACTTTTGGATGACCATCTATGGGTTACTGGCTTTTCTAAGGATTCCTTCCATAGGAGCCATCATAATCAAAAGAAAGTAGTGGGGTCTCCTTGCCCTTTAAAAATGAGTGTGGGTCAGGCGTTGTAGCACATACCTACAATGCCAGCATTTGGAAAGCTGAGGCAGAAAGATCACCAAAAATCAAAGGCCAGTATGGAGTACATAACTAGACTCTGTGTAGTCGGTATGCAGGTGGGTAGGCAGATGGGAGAATGGATGGATGGATGGGTGGATGGATGGATGGGTAGGTGAGTGGATGGATGGATGGATGGATGGATGGATGGATGGATGGATGGGTGGGTGGGTGGGTGGATGGATGGATGGATGGATGGATGGATGGATGGATAGATGAATGGATGGGTGGATGGGTGGATGTATGTATGTATGTATGGATGGATGGATAGGTGGGTGGGTGGGTGGGTGAGTGGATGGATTGGGGTGGATGGATGGATAGATGGATGGATGGATGGGGGTAGATGGACAGATGGATGGATAGAGTCCTACTCCGTGTAGGAAAGCAAAGATCTTGTGGAGGTTGCATGGTCCCTCAAGATCCCAGGCCGAGCCTAGTGGTAGCTTGCCTCCCCAGAGCTCTTTGCAGACAGAGGCTTCACCATGCTCTCACTGGGGTCTGCTGTTCCAGTCACCTAAGCCTTACTTTACCAAATGCTCCACAGTGGTTCTGTGAAGGGGAGGCAGTGCCACCATCTTAGTTTTACAGATGACATGAAGGTCCTTGTCATATAGAACCTTCATCTCACCATTCTTACTTCAGGGTATGTCAGTGTGACACTTGGTCTTGCATGAGTCTGAGGCCTTATGGAAGTTGGTTCTGAAGTGGGTGTGATGCTCTTGGGACAACTCTGGGCCGCATAGAACTCACTATGTAGGCAAGCCCATTCCATCCTGCCCCTTCTCAGAGCTATACTTTTTGTCCCTCTAGATTGCCATCGGGCCTACTGTGGAGACGGTTACCGACACCAGGGTGTGGAGGACTGTGACGGCTCTGACTTTGGCTACCTGACATGCGAGACCTATCTCCCTGGGTAGGGAAGACCTCCCACATTTACAGCAGCTCCCCTCCCCTGCTTTCCTTCACAGATTTTTTTCAAGGATCCTTTGTGTTCCTGGTTCTTTGTAATCACTGAGGTAGGGTAGAGTCCAGTTTCCCCTAGTTACCACAGTGCCCGAGGCCTCTGTCAGGCAGTCTGGCCGTCAGTGGCATGCTGGGCCAGGCAGAGCAGCAGCCTCCAGGTCTGCTGACCACAGTGGTGACTGGGTTGTGGGAGGACAAGGCGAAATGGCAGCAAGTAGCATAAGTGCATTTCACAGCCTCCATCTGCCCACCCAGCCATATTCCCAGAGCAGACTACCCACCACCACAAATCTAGATAGGATCAGACCAGAAGTAATATGGAACTTTTAGAGTCGTAAGATGGAGCTCAGAAAAGCTGGGCATGGTGGGGCATGCCTTTGATCCCAGCACTTGGGAAGCAAAGACAGGCAGATCTCTCACTTCTAGGACTACACAGAGAAACCCTGTCCAAAAAAAAAAAAAATTAACCAACCAAACACAAAAAAGGACATAGCTCAGTAAGCCAAGGAGGCCAGCAAGATGGCTCAGTGGTTAGAGGCACTTTGCTGTTCAAGCCTGGTGACCTGAGTTCAATCCTCAGAGCCTATGTGTATGGAAGGCGAGATCTGACTCCACAAAGCTGACCTCTGACCTGCACATGTACACCAAGGCACACTCCTACCCACCCTCCTCCTTCCCCACCCCCCCCACACACTAAGAGAGACAGACAAAGACACACACACACATAATCTTTACAAAGGAAAAGGAAAAATATCTAATCTTGTCAGTTCGTGGTCCCTCTAAGAAATTACCCCCTTCAAGGACCCTCTAGCTGCCTCAGAGAATCCCCAGTGAGTAATCCAATGTGTTAGTGTCCTGGCTTCCACAATGACATCTTCCCAGCTCCCTGCCCAGAACATAACCTTCCAGTCAAAATGCTCTAGATGATACTGTACTCACCTGAGCCCCCAGGAACCAGCTGTAGGGTGCTCTAGGGCCATTTACCTGCTGACTATAAAAGTAATGTTTATTTGCCTGATGTCATTGTCTCTGAGGCTTACTGCCTGTGTCTGCTAACCTAGGCCCAGAAGCTTCTAGCCTTTGTACAATCTAATCTAGGCCTAGAATGTTTTCAGCCTCTGAGATTTGCTGCTGAATAAGCTTGCCCTTTCTAGCTCTTTCTGAACTCTGGCTGGCTGGTCAACCCAGCTATTCTGGCTCAAAACTCCTCTCTGGGCCTCTCCTGAATTTCTCTGCTTGGCCTCACATCAATTCTGGCAATCTGTTCTAATCTTTTGACTCCTCTGTCCTCACCTGTGTCTAGATTGCTCTCTCTTCACTCTGTCTCTGTAAAACTCTCCTTCCTCCTTTCTCTTTCTGTCTACACAGCTCTCTTAAGTAGCTTCCCTTTTCTCTCTCTGTTCTTGTGAGAATTGGGAATTTCCTATCTCATTCTCTGATTTGTCACTTTGTCTGCCACTCAATTAGACATCATTTTCAAACATGGGTGCTTCCTTCTACAAATTAACTTTACCTTCATTGTCTGGGATTCAAGGTGTGTACTAAGGGTGTATCTGTGTTCCAGCCAGAGGGATTAAAGATGTGTGCTAAGGGCTGAGCTATACCACAACTAGAAACAGGTTTTTCCAGTAAACAGCACCATCTCAGGGATTCACGGTGTGATCAAATATCCTGCAGCAGCTGAACTTTTAGCTCTCTTAGTCTTTCATGAGTCCAGCTTTAGCTTTTATCGCTTTTGTTACTGACCTTTGGGCAGGCCTTCAGCAGGCCGGGAAGTAGATATCACCTTTCTCGAAGTTACCTCTGTCCAGTAATGTTGCCTAAACTAAGGATCTACTATCTACTGGATCTACCCAGACTGAGCTGTTTAATGGCTCCGTAGCGTCCTGTAGTGAGCATCCTCTGACAAGGAGCTAATGGCTGAATAGAACCAGGGGCTTATTCACTATCTCACCAGAGCAGTTACTTTGATCTCTAGAAAGCGTCAGAGACCGTTGTGAATGTATGTGGGTAAGAGCACTGTTTAAGGATCATCATTTGAATCTGCAGATGTGTAGACTACACTGTCCAACAAGGCAGCCCTTATTCCATGTAGTTATTCAATTTTAAAATCATTAGAATTTTTAAATTCAGTTCTTCAGTCACACTAGCCAAATTTCAAGGGCTCATGGGCTATACCAGGCTGAAGCTGTCCCTTGGGCACAAATAGAGGACATTTGCATTCGTAGAGCTCAATCTCATAAACAGCATGGGACACCCTTAGGCCTTGAGAAAAGGGTGGGTGTCTCCTAGAGGATGTGTTAACATCAGGGCTAACCATTCCTCCTGCCTTAGTCCCTGTGCTAAAGCTTAAAGTGGAAAATTCCAGAGATCCACACCCCAAATAGCAGAGACTTCCTAGACGTTGGCCCTCGTGAGGGTTGTGGTAGTCTAACGCAGTTGGATCATTTTTTAGAGTGTGCTTCTCCCTGCCCACTGTGCTATCTGCTGTCCCTGCCCTGAGCATTATCTTTGCCTCCCGTAGATCGTACGGGAACCTCCGGTGCACCCAGTACTGCTCCGTTGACTCCACACCCTGCCGCTACTTCACGTGAGAGGCTGCAGAGACAGGTGGGCCACAGCCCATGGAACCGGTGGCTGTTTCTCTACCCTTCACATCAAGCTGGTCTTGCCCTCTCCTGGGACAGTGCCTGTTGACCTCCATGTGACAAATCAAGGATATATTCTTGCTGCTACGACATGCTTTTGACTCAGTATGACTGGAAGAGTTTTGGACCACTGAATCCTGTCTTCTGTATGCCCACCCTGGAAACTGACCCCCTCCAACTGGCTAAACAGCTGGCTGTGATGCCTGATCTCTTCTGGAAAGATGCTGGCTCAGGCCATGGATTTGGCTTAGCACTGTTAAGCATACAGGTATCTACAGGGCCTGGTGTGGTTTGTTCTGGTCTCGTCCAGGTTTAGGGGTGCTCATGCACAGGCTGCTGCACCTCCAAGCACAGCAGTTCTGACCCAAGGCAGTCAACTGTTGGGTCTCTCAAGATTTAAGAACCACAAAACAGGAGGTGAGCATATTCTCTTGGTGCAGCTCCCAGCTTCAGACCTGCCGAGGGACCCCTCAACTGGCCAGAGCCTGGATCAAATTCATGTTGATCAATCAGAGGTACTGAGGAAGCCACAAGGTCCAAGCTTAGTCCCAAGAAGAGGGTGAAGACTCAGCTAAGTCACTTGCCATGTGACCCCTACCGGAACAGAAACCCTCCTCCTCTTGAAGTTCTCCAAGGGAGCCATCTTGACCTTGTGGTTCTCTCTGCATCTTGACCTCTGTCTTGGCAGTGCCCTTCACAACTGTGTCCTGTGTGGGAGACTCACCCCACACACCCTCACCAGGGCATGTGCGGATGTTTCCTCATGCTGGCTTCCCTGGTTTGGGGCTCCACAGCCGAGCCCTTGTTGGCTGCAGGAAGGGCCCCGTGCCGAGCCCTTGTTGGCTGCAGGAAGGGCCCCGTGACCCTCTTCCATAGACATCTTGCACACCCCTTGTTCCCTCACTGTGTGCCCAACCTCTTCTTTTTCCTAAACCCTGCATATCTGAGAACTGCCTTTCCCATAGTTCCTGAATGGGGTTTGGCTTTATTTTGGGAAAACATTGCTTTTTGTCCCTTTCCCCAATACGCACACCTGCCTTGTCACTACATTGGCTGTGTCTGGGCTGTTCAAAGCTCTTCAGTGAGCCTACGTCTTGGGAACTCAACAGGTGGCACCTTCTCACCCAGAAAGTCCGAGCTGTGGACTGTAGTTCCTGAGAGAAATCAGCTGAGGCTGTCTTCACAGGCAGACGGTTATGCTATTTGCTATTCTGGGACTTCTGGGTGGGCAGACAAGGAATAAAGATGATTCTAGGCTGTGGCCCACTCTCTTGGGTGCTGTAGCGAGAGCTTACTGATCCTGGATGGAGTGGAAAGATTGGGTTCAGTTCTACTTCCCAGATTCAGATGTCTGCATTCACAGAGCACCCAGCTTCCTTGAGGATACAGGAGGAAACTGATGTCCATAGGGGTTGTAGGACTTGCCAGCTGTACAGTCCTCGCTCTAACCCTGCTTGAGGACCGTTTAAGATGGGTGGGGACTCAGTGCCACCTGTAGATCTAGCTAACAGGCACTCTGTCCTGAGTCCCACACCCTGGGGAGCAGGACTTGAGTGGCCTGAACCTCCACACAGGCAGCCACAGAGCACACATGTGCCAGGTAAATGTCCCCTGAGGTAATTTTATGGCCAGCATGGAGATAGATGAGGGGCTACAGTGTAGTGAGAACATGGGTGGACACTCTCTAAGTTCATACCTAGTGAAGCACCTCTCCTAGCCTCAGTAGGAAGAGTTAGCCAGAGACTGCACTTTCTTCCAACTCCACCAGCTTGTCTGTGTAGATGCGTCCCAGGAGTAGCTGAGATTATGACTAGGTCTTCAGAGATGTGATTAGCAACCAAACGAGGTTATACCAGCCACAGGGTGGTATTTATTGAGTCACGACTGAAGTGTCCAGTGGTGGGTAGGCAGAGTTTGGTGACGGGCCCTGCTTCATTTCCCTTTATTCTCCCTGTGGTTCTCTTCTGCTAGTGCGAGCTGACTACAGGGTGACTTCAAGCTCTATCTGCTCCCCAGCAAGACTCAGAGGAAAACAACCATTCACAGGTTCTCAATCTCAAAGCCTCCAGCTAAATCTTGCCTTTAGATTACTTGGCCTGTTTTGGGTCCCAGACCTGTTTTTAAACAGTCAGAAACCTGATGTCTACTGAGTCAATCAGAGCTGGGCTCCTGAACACATGCTGGCAAAGCTCACACTATTACATTTAGCCTATCTGAGAATTCTCTAGAGACATAATGGCTACCTGGTTGACCACAGGGGGTGGCACAGGGTGGGGTAGTGAAATGGTTCAACAGGTGAAGGCACTTGCCACTGAGCTTGATGACCTGAGTCCAATCCCCATAACCCACATGGTGGAAGAAGAACCAACACAGCATATATGTGCCCACATACTTAGACACAGAAGACAAATAACTAATTTAAAAATATTTTAAAAGAGCTTAGGGGATGAAGGGTTTATGGGGAGGTCAGGGTGGTGGGAACTTCAAGCAGCTAGTCACATCCACAGTCTAGAGCCGATTGAGAAACGTGTGAAACGTGTGTGTGTGTGTGTGTGTGTGTGTGTGTGTGTGTGTGCTGCGTGCATGCTCACCCACATTCTCCACTCTTAGTTCAGGCTCACTGCCTAGGGAATGGTGCCACCCACAGTGGACTGGGTCTTCCCACATGGATGAACATAATCTAGACAGTCCCTCAACAACATCCTCACAGATCTAGACAATCTTTCATCTCTTCCAAGATGCTTCTAGATTGTATGGAGTTGACAAAGCTAACTATCATAGATCTGAACACCCTTCATCCCTCTGGACCTTCTCTCTTTCTGATAGGACATCTGTCACTTGTAATGTGCATACCTAAGCTCTAGACAGGTTCTGTATGGTCTGGTAAGAGAGGCTGGCTCACAGGGTACCACAGATGAAGAAAGATAGAGAGGAGTTTAGTGGGGAGGGATGAGATTCCCATATTTGGATTATTATTTACTGGCTTGGGTCTAATAAATCACCTATCTAGAGAGCCAGCAGTGGACATTTGCTTTGGGTTTTTTTTTCCCTTAAAGCTGGTTATGAGAGCTGATTTGGGGACCTGTTTGGACCATAATTCTTACTGCAAAATAGAAAAAAAAAAAGACAATGGTTCTTATATCGCTGCACAAGTTCCCTGCTGGCATGTCCCACCAACAAAAACAAAACAAAACAAATAAACCTAAAAAACAAAAACCCACCAAAGTAGGTTCCTTCACTTGCAGGGTGACAAAATACCAGAAAAAGGGACAACTCTTCATGCCAAAACAGAGGGGACATGATTTGAGGAAAGATGCATGTACGCTGACTATAAATTAAACAGTGATGATCTCAGCTCAGAGCACAGCAGGTTACACAAAACTGATTGACATCAGATCCCACAGCAAAGCAGGTGCAGGCCTGCTTCTTTGGAGACTCCAGAGTTGAGATGTGTATGGAGTGTTATGCCTGGAAATCTATCAGGAATTCTGAGGCTGGGAGCTGGGGACGTCAGTCTACAAAGGGCTTGCCAGACAAGCACCAGGACCCAAGTCCTGAGCACTATCTCCAGAATCAATGTTTAAAAAAAAAAATAAAGTTGGGCATGAGGGTGTGCACTTGTAATATCATCGCCAAGGAGGCAGATACAGTTGGATCCCTGAGTTCCATGTCCAGCAGTCAGCCAAACCTATTTAGTGAGTCCCAGGGTAGTGAGAGACCCTGTCTCCAGAAGAGGAGGAGGGGGGGAGGAGAAGGAGGAAAGGAGGAACAATACCCACCAGACGTTGTCCTCTAACATGCACACACATGTACCTGCACACATGTAGAGAGAAGGAGGGAAATAAAACAGGAGAGAAGGGAGAAGGGAGAGAGAAGGGAGAGGGGAGAGAAAGAAGGGGGAGAGGGAGAAAGAGAGGAAGAGAAAGAGGAGAGAGAGGCAATTCTGTTTAGGCTAAAAGTTGAAACTGCTTTTCTATGGCAGCATGACTGTGAGGCCAAGTCTCCCAGGCTATAACAGTGGGGTGCTCTATTCACACTGATAGGCTTTTGAGACAGGAAGAATTTAGAGGCTGCAAGTTCAGTCCCAAAGGCCGGCCTCTATAGGAGTGTCAGGTGATAACAGTAATGAAGCAAGTCTGGAGATCTCTGAAAAGGCAGATCTCTGGAGAGGAGAGGCCACTTTAAACTGCAGTGACAACAGCCAGCCGGTTGATGTCACTTCCTTTCTTTTTTAAGCTGGCTTTGTGGCATCTGCTAAGGCAGTCTGGTAAATGGCAGGGGCATAGGTGCCTTGGACTCCTTGGCTAAGGTTTTACACTTTCATTACTGAACTGCCTTTTTTGATGGTTTCATCAGTAAGAGAAGCCCATGTTCTACCCAATTTACTCCCAGGGACACAATCTGTCTGAGGTCAGGCCAGGACTCCTCACTATCCAGCTGCAAAGTTACATGATGCGTGTGTAAACAAAGTATTGCCTCAGGAGAAAGCCTACAGCCAGTATTTAGGGACCATGGTGGAACAGCGTATTTCCTGCAACACACAAGAATCTATCACCCTAATAGCAAACTGGAGGGCACACTGGGCATATCAATGGAGCACGTTCAAGGCTTACCACAATTGATGAATCAGCCTGTGCTTTAGTGGCTGCTCCCGAGAAGCTAGACCTTTCCATCTTGTGTAGTACAGCAAGCCAGTTTAAATCATCAGTGAAGTTCTGTTTTCCCACCTGAGTGGCAGGAGATCAGCTCCCGGGTCAAGGCCCTTGACCACTAACCGAGGATCTCACGTCAACATTAATTATATGTGTGCCAGAGGTTCCAGGAGCAAAGGTTCCTTGGCATATGTCATAGAGTTAAGTTGGGTGTGGTAGCTTTCACCTATGATCCCAGGACTTGGAGGCTGACACAGGAGAACCATGAGTTCAGGCCAGCTTATGCTACATAGCAAGTTCAAAGTCACCCAAACCAACACAGTGAGACCTTGTTTCTTAAGTGAAAAAAATAAAAAATAAAAAAGGACATGACTTGTAGTGGGAAATATTAAAATACTAGCCTGCCAATTCTCCACTGTGCTGGACTACGCTCCTGTGCTCCTGCCAGCACGCCAACTCTCTGGCCACGCTGGCCCACAGGCCATCTCTCTGGTGAGGGGTCCCCCCAAGTTCCTCTCCTACCTATCAGTGCCCACGCACCCCATGGTCAGCCATTTCAACACCTAATTATCCAGTAGAATCATGACTCTTAAAGCTTAATTAACCAATCATATATATATATATATATATACACATATATATATATAATATATGTATATATATCAATAATATCACAATTTACAAGAAGTCAATACAATAATTTCAAAGCCAATTGCTAATGATAAAAACTTTATCCCAATATTTCTAACCTTGTGGAATTATAGCTACTTGTAGCTGGAAAACGCCATGCGGGTATACATCAGCAGCCATTTTTCTTCCTCTTCCTACCCTGAGACCTCCTCCCTCCTTGACTCGTAGCTCTGCCTCCCTTTTCCCTGTCCAATCACAGGCCTTCCACTGCCCTAATGTGATTGGACAGGGAAAATCCTGCAACAATGACTACTTCTATGTACACAGAGGAGAAGGTTTTCTTGTAGATAAAAGGGAGAGCATAGCTAGAGGCAGACACATCTGGGAGAATCTAGAGTGAATGTAGCCAAACTGAGCTGTGCCAGATTGGGGGTGGGGAGAAGGGTGGGGAAGCCACCCACCAATAGCCCCGGCCTTGGCCAAGAGACTGGCCTAGAGAGTAAAGGGTAGACCAAAGACCAAACAACCAAAATGGCTGCATTATATAGGGAAAGGTAGCTGGGGGAAGTTTAGGGTAAGGGGTAGGGTATGATAAACATACTTGGGGATGCTGGGAGATTCTGGCAGCCAGGTCTGCTTTGATATGTTAAATAGCCAACTCAGCAGCTTGTCCCAGGCTTGAGACCTAATACCAACTCCACTGAGCTACAGAGAGAGTGAACCCACATTGCCTTTATCTGAGTGGCTCCCATCTGAGGGTCCACTGAAGGGAAATGGCAGTGGTCCCTCCCCACTTCTCCTAGCTTTTGTGAAGTCATTTATGACACTTTTTCTTGCAAGGCTCTGAAGTCTCCAATTTCTCAATTTCTCATGGTGCATCTGGGAACAGTAGATGAAGCAGAAATAAGTGAAAAGTGGGGGTGGGGCAGAGCTTTAAATATGCATCCATTATAGCTCTGAAATCTAGGTTTCTTCCTTTTGAATGGGAGAAGGGCTGTCTTGACCAATAGAATACTGTGACTTCCTCAGATGAGGTCATAGGTCATACAACTTCTTAGAATACACCTAGAAGGAGCCAATTTCCAGAAGAAAACCAATTACCCTGAGACAGCTGTGCAAAGCCATGTAGGCCCAGTGCCTGATGGTCTCAGATGTTCATCAAGGTGCCAGACAGGTGAACAAAGCCACAAAAGGAGACCTGCCCAGGGCTGGAGAGATGGCTCAGTGGTTAAGAGCACTGTCTGCCCTTCCAGAGGTCCTGATTCAATTCCCAGCACCCACATGGTGGCTCACAACCATCCATAATAAGATCTGATGCCCTCTTCTGGGGTGTCTGAAGACAGCCACAGTGTACTCACATACATAAAACAAACAAACAAATCTTAAAAAAAAAAAAAAAAAAAGAGACCTGCCCAGCCAAATGTGATCCCAAACCTTAATCAATAAATTCCATGATATAAAGTAGTTATTGTTTAATCTACTAAACTTTGGGTGGTTTGCTAGGGTAACTGGAATCTGGAATGTCATTGGGGTGTAGAAGGTGTTATAGCTTCTCTTGTCAACTTGACACACCTGGCAAGAGGGATCCTCAATTAAGGAATTGGCTCGTGCCAGGCAGTGGTGGTACACGACTTTAATCCCAGCACTTGGGAGGCAGAGGCAGGCAAATTTCTGAGTTCGAGGCCAGCCTGATCTACAGAGTGAGTTCCAGGACAGCCAGGGCTTCACAGAGAAACCCTGTCTCGAAACAAACAAACAAACAAAGGAATTGGCTCTTTGTGTCTGTGGGGGTATTTTCTTGATTGCTAGCTAGTGTGAAAGGACCCAGCCCACTCTAGGTAATGCTACTCCTGGGCAGCTGGGCCTCATCTATGTAAGAAAGGTAACTGAGGCAGCCAGAGGGAGCAAGCAGTTTTCCTCCGTGATTACTGCTTCAAGCTCCTGCCTTGAGTTCCTATCCCGGCTTCCCTGGGTGATGGACTATAACCCATAAGCCAAACAATCCTTTTCCTGACTCAAGTTTCTTTTAGAAACTTCTAAAAGAAGTTCTTTTAGAATGGCGGTGGGGGGGTTGGGGAGGGAGAGCAAACTATAGATCAGATGTGTGTGTGTGTGTGTGTGTGTGTGTGTGTGTGTGTGTAGAAATGGCCAACAGGAGCTGCTCACTTGCATTTGGTGCCCTCTGCAGGAACCAGAAATTAGAAACTTTGCTCCTACTGGGATTTCCTATCTGAGAGTTATATACACAATCCCCACAGCCTTCAGAGACCTGTTACCCTTTATTTTCAACCATAGTGGAGAAATAGGGTCTGCAGGGTAGACTGATCCTTTTAATAGGCCTCTCCATGTCTGCACTCTTTCCAAAAGCAGGCTGTAAAAGCCAGTGTTAACCTGTAAGCCCCTCTTGCCCAAGGACAGATAACAGGAATGCTGGGAGATGCAGTTCTTTGGAAATAACAAGCCACACATTTTTGCTCCTCTAGATAAGTTTGTTTGAGCTAGATGTGCTTGACTGGCTGTAAATGATGAATGAAAAGAAGAAATAAAAAGGAAAGGACATGACTGCCCCTAGGTATGGTGGAAGAGAAAGTTTATTGTAGATATAAGGGAGAGCAGAGCCAGAAGCAGACATATCTGGGAGAGTCCACTGTGGTCATGGCTCTAAGTGAGGAGAGGGGCGAGGGGAAAGGAAAGGGGAGAGAGGGGAATCAGTACAGCATCCAAGAGGCCCAAAGTGGATGGGTAACCAGAATAATTGGATTATATAGAGAAGGGCACCTGGGGGAAGGGAAGCCCAGCCTCTGGGCTGGAGAAGTTTAAGGTAGAGGGCAGAGTATACCATACCCTGTAACAGGCCAGGACTGGATAACTGGGAGCACCTGGCAGCCAGGTCCACTTTGATATATTAAATAGGCACACCTCAGCCATTTATCCTAGGGTTTGAGAGTTAAAAGGCAGGGAGTACACAGGAAGGAAATATGTCAGGATAAATGCTTGCCCCTGGTTGGACCTAATGGGAAATACAGTGGCCCTATTGCCTTTTTAGGCCTCTATAAAATATGACTCCTCACTATTTCCTGGGAACCCCAGAGTTCATTAATTAAAGCTCAATTCAAATTTGGCTTAAAATTGAGGAACTGTTTTTTCCTCTCACAATTTTTAGTTTAACATTTGAAGGCCCCAGGGAGATGGGCCACCCAAATTCTGCTGAAACTGGGCTCTTCACTCCAGGTCTAAGCTTTCTACTCTGTAAACTCCCCAGGTGAACAGTTGGACTCAAAAGGAAAACAACAAGCATTTTTCTCTCCCCACTTCCCCCACCCAGGAGGTTTTTGAATTTTGCTTCTCGGGGATCCTGCTCTGGAAACATAGGGGCTCTAATGAAGCCCTACAATCTTTTGTCCAGGGCAAAGGGAGACATCCCATGGTCCACTGGTTATTTCTGGTTAACTAAAAGTTCAGCCAGAGACACCAGTGTTTTTTCTCTTCTGACCTACCTTGGAGCCCTGAGGACACCCTGGTGAGGTAAGGATCTGAAGAACTTGGAAAGGCCCAGCACGTGAGCACCCATCAACAGGGTTTCAATGCCTAAGCAGCACAACAGAGTTGGGGAACCATAAGGACATCCCACAACACTGGGGGGCCAAGCCTAGTGCTTGGAAAGGCCTAGCCTTAGATGTCAAGCATTCCAGGGGCTGAAGAGAACACAGAAAGGCCCAGCCTCTGGTGGGTTCCTAGCATCTGGGTTGTTGAGGGAGGCTATTTTAAAATAAATAAATAAACAAATGAAAGAGTGGCCTACTATTTGTTAAGAGAATTTCTCTTGGTCAGGACCTCTGAAGGACAATTGCTGATGTCATTGTCTTTTGTTTTCTGTTGTTATTTTTGCTGTGTGTCTTGCCTTGTGTCTGAACCTGTCTTTTTATGTTCTGACTTGGAGCTCAATGGACAGCTTTGAAGAAAATCAAGGAGGTGCTCTGCTGAAGAGGGCCTATTACAGCTGGCCTTGGTGCAGCATCACTGTGTGGCTGAAGTTTCAGCTCCCATGGCCTGTAACCAGTTACTACTGAAGCTCATAAAGTCACTCAACTGTTGCTCTTATAGCCTCCTACTGCACCAAAAGGTTCTATTGCCTTCCCTTCTTCTCTGATGGAGGAAGACACTACAGCTTGCTGGGCACTGGCTCTCCTATCTTCTGGAATTACAACACTAAAGGAGGTAGGGAAAGTTTTGTTTGTTTTGTGTGTATGAATGGGTCTGTGTTTTCTGATGTGTTGGTAAGCTTTTTTGCAAACATGGAGTTGTTGTTGGTTGGTTGGGGTTTTTTGTTGTTGTTGTTTATTTTTGAGACATGGTTTCTGTGTTAGCTTTAGCTGTCCTAGAACTCCCTCTTCAGACCAGGCTGGTCTTGAACTCATAGAGGTCTGCCTGCCTCTGCTTCCCAAGTGCTGGTATTAAAGGTATACACCACTGCTGCCTGGCTCTGACTGTGAATCTTTGAATGTGTGAACTTACTGTGTCCTATGTTTCTGAGTTTTATCTTTGCTGTTTCTGTTGCTTCCAGTGATGGCCCAGGGCTCAGAATCTGTCTCTGAGCTTTCTGGCCACTGGATCATTTGGGTATGGATAATATTAAAGTTTTTTTTTATTGCTCTACTTTATTGAAAAGCTAGATTGTTATAGTTCTCCATTTCTCAACCAGGAATGGTTTTAAAGTTTCTATGTCTGGGGCCAAGATCTGTGACAGGGAAAAAAGAGCAAAGCAAAACAGCTAAAGGGCTTATTGGTTTCATTTAATTGCCTAAGACTAATATATGAATGCTTTGTGTCTTAGTTAGGGTTTCCATTGCTGTAAAGAGACACCATAACTCTTATAAAAGACAACATTTAATTGGGACTCACTTACAGAGTTCTACATCTTGTTCTGAAGACAAACAGAAGGAGAGTGGCTTCCAGGCAGCTAGGAGGAGGGTCTCAAAGCCTACCTCCACAGTGGCACATTTCCTCCAACAAGGCCACACTTCCTAAAGTGTCAGTCTCTATGGGCCAAACATATTCAAACCACCATACTCTGTATATCAAGATTTGTAAGTTTACTAAGTATGGTGTCTTAGTCAGGGTTTCTATTCCTGCACAAAGCATCATGACCAAGAAGCAAGTTGAGGAAGAAACGGTTGAGGCTTAATAGTGATGTGTTTGTGTGTCAAGTTGACAAGGGATCAATTGTACTGGCTGGTTTTGTGTGTCAACTTTACACAGGCTGGAGTTATCACAGAGAAAGGAGCTTCAGTTGAGGAAGTGCCTCCATGAGATCCAGCTGTAAGGCATTTTCTCAATTAGTGATCAAGCGGGGAGGGCCCCTTGTGGGTGGTGCCATCCCTGGGCTGTTAGTCTTGGGTTCTATAAAAAAGCAAGGTGAGCAAGGCAGAGGAAGCAAGTCAGTAAGTAACATCCCTCCATGGCCTCTGGATCAGTTCCTGCTTCCTGACCTGCTTGAGTTCCAGTCCTGACTTCCTTTGGTGATGAACAGCAGTGTGAAAGTGTAAGCTGAATCAACCATCTCCTCCCCAACTTGCTTCTTGGTCATGATGCTTTGTACAAGAATAGAAACCCTGACTAAGACATATGGTTAAAAATCTGTAATGTTTTTACATATTCTTTGAGTCCAAGGTTTCATTCCCTTGGTATCAAGGACCCTTACCAATGTAAGAGAGGTTATTGTATAGCTTTAAGAGGAAAGTGTTGTTTCTATTCATACCACCCAGGAATCATTAGAGATAATCTGGCTGTACTCAAAGAAACATTGCAGAAAGGAGGCCAAGGTGAAACAAATGACTGGAGCCCAGCATGGGTGCCCATTCTCATCCTGGCTCCTCCTAGATGTCAGCTCTGATATTAGCCATTGCAGGGCCTTTGACCCTTCTGTTTCTGCTACATAGTTTGGGATGCTTTCTTGTATAGCATGACAGGGGTAGCCATTCACTGAGAACAAAACTCCCACAGGAGGTGAGCTACACAATTACTTTCCCACCGAGATGGCTCAAGTCTGTGTTCACTTGAGAATAAAGATCTCAGCTGCAGAATAACTAGAAGAATCCCAGGACATCTCTCTTAGAAAGGAATTTTAGCCAGTCCAAATTTGTTGGGTATTCCATTAGAGACATTGGAGAAAAAAAACATCTAGAGGTTTACAGTTGTCTTAGTTGTCTTAGTTTATTGCTGTGAAGAGACACCATGACCAAGGCAGTTCATAAAGGACAACATTTAATCGCAGCTGTCTCACAGGTTCAGACCGTTACCATCAAGGCAGGAAGCATGGCAGTGTCCAGGCAGGCCTGGTGCTGGAAGAACTGAGAGTTCTACATCTTTATTCAAAGGAAGCCAGCAGCAGACTATCCTCAGGCAGCCAAGAGGAGGGTCTCAAAGCCCACCCTCACAGTGACACACTCCAATCAGGCCACACTGCCTAACAGTGCCCGCCCACAGGTTAAGCGTAGTCAAGCCACCACAACAGTTCAGCAGGGGAGTCAATTTCACAAGCCAGCGACAAGTTGTGATGAAGCAGTCATGTGAATGGACTCAGGAAGTCGAAATTACTGTCAGCTGATGTAACTGCCCGCGGTTACATCAAACGGATTACCTGGAAGGAAAGCTGGGGATGAAATAGAATGGGCTTGTGAAAGAAATGAGGAGCCAAGGCAAGTTTTCTGATCAAGGCTCAAAGTTTAATGGGTGTCTCCAAATATATAGGCAGGGGAGGGGAGAACCCTTCCCCCAAAGGCTGGAAACTCTGTTGCTCAGCAGGTGGTGGCTAGTGCCAGCTGGAAACTGCAGGTCCTTGAACAGTAGGCTAGAGCTCCACCCTAGGTGGGAAGTAGTGATTAGCATCGAGGTCTGAAATTCCCGCTCTAAGGCTGGGGGGAGGGCACAAGCTGACTGTCTGGTGGATGTCCCAGGTGTGTGCATATGTGCGGCAGGCATTTCAGGTGGCGGTGGGTGAGCTAACGTGACTGGGTGACACACACAGGGATCTGGCTTAACTCTCAAACCCAATGCTAAGCCCCTACCACATGGGCTCGGGTGCACTGTGTATATTTTGAACTCTTGAATCTTTATTCTTTGCCATGTGATACCTATACAATTATTATTTCTGACAGGGTCTTCCTATGCAACCCAGGCTGGCCTTGAACCATTAATACTCCTGTCTCTAACTCCTAAGTGCTGGAATCAGTTGTGCTGGTGTACTGGAATACCACCTTGCCTGGAACTTGTATGTTTAAATTAAGATAAACATGTATGTCCTCAAATATTCGCCATTTCTTCACGGTGAAATACTCTGTAGGAAATGATGTCATTTTTTTAATGGCTGAATATTATTCTATTGTGTGTATACATCACATTTCTTTTATCAGTTGATAAACACTTAGGCCGTTTCTGGTTCTTAGCTCCTGAGAATAGTGTTGGAATGGGGAAGCTGCTGTCCCTTTAGTATCCTGACTTCCTTTTCTTTGGACACATACACAGTAGTAGAATTGTTGGGTCATATGGCTGGTCTAAGTTTAAATTTTTGATTGGTCTCCATACCGTTTTTAAAAAATTATTTAATTTTATTCTATGTACATTGGTGTGAGGGTGTCAGATCCTCTGGAACTAGAGTTACAGACAGTTGTGAGCTGCCTAGTAGGTGCTGAGAATTAAACCCAGGGCCTCTGGAAAACTGGCCAGTGCTCAGTGCTCTTAACTGCTGAGCCATCTCTCCAGCCCCCGTATTGTTGTGTGTGTGTGTGTGTGTGTGTGTGTGTGTGTGTTTTATAACGAATGTATTATATTTCCAGCATTAAAGTGCAAGGATTTTTTTTCTCCACATTCTTGCCAATAGTTGTGTTTTCAGTCTTTTTGGCATTAGTCATTCATTCATACTAGGGTGAAGAGAGATCTCTTTGTGACTCTTGGATTGTGATTTCTTGATAGTGATATTGAACATATTTTCATGTACCCATTTTAATATTTTTGTCTGGTGTGTGTGCACACATGGAATGCATGCATGTGTGCATACCTGTTCACATGTGCGTGCATGCATGTATGGGGAAGCTGCCTAAAGTTAACTTCCTCTGTTGATCTCTACTCTATTTATTGAGGCAGACTCAGTGAACCTGGTGCTCACCAGTTCTGGCTCGTCTATACAGCCAGCTTGCCCCTGGAACCCCAGCTTGCCTCCTTCACACTGGGATTACAAGCAGTGTGTGTGCGCACACACTCTTGCATGTGTGCACCACACTCCTGCATTGCTTGTTTTGAAATGGGTGCTGGGGAGTCTTAACTCGGGTCCTCATGCTTGCACAGCAAGTCTTTCCCCACTGAGCCATCTCCCTGGCTCCTAACTGTATGTCTTCTTTTGAGAGATGCCCATTTAGATATATTGTCCATTTTAAAATAAAATGTTCTCAGAGTTCTTTGTGTATTCTGCATATATTGCCAATATTCTCTCCTACTCTACTAGTGTTGAATGTTCCCTTTGCTATTTAGAAGCCTTTTAGCTTTGTGAAGCAGTAAACTATTAATCTGCTCTGTGCTCCCAGTGGGTGTGTGCACATCTCTGCACCTGCCCAAGCCACTCCTGAACCTCCACATGGCTAACACACGCCCCTCCTATATTCCTGAATTAATACTTGCTAAATCTATATTCCATCTCTGCTACCCCAGACCCAATGGGGAAGTGGCCCCTGGGGCCGTATTACATGTCTCTCCCTCCTGCACCTTTTCCTGTGTGGTCAGTCTCCTGTGCTCTCCTAATGGTGGAATCTCTCTTCTGTCTGCCTGTCTTGCCCAAGAATCCTAAAAGCCCCTCCTCTGTCCCCCTGCCCAGACATTGGCCACTGGCTCTTTATTGACAGGTCAAAAAACCAACTGTTGGCAGGGACCTGCAGGTGACTTGTGAATTCCCATATCAAATCCCCAACAGTTTTGTGTAATCCTGTTTGTCTACTTTGTTTACATGTCCTATGCTTTGGGGGTATTGTCAAAACAAACAAACAAACAAACAAACATAGCCCACCCTGTTCTGAGATTACAGACTTCATTACCAAGCCTTGATGTTTTCTTCTAGTACTTCCAGGTCTTACATTTCAGTCTTTAATACATTCTGTTGTCATTGATGATTTTGAGATGGGGAATCTAGCTTCATTCTTACATTTGTGGAGATCCAGTTTTCCCAACAGTATTTATTAAAAATTCTTCCCCTTCTCCAAAGCATGTTCTCAGCCCTTCTATTGAAATCAATCATCTGTAGAAGGCTGGGTTTTCTTGTAGGCTCTCTCTTCTGGTCTTACTTATGCATCTATTTTATACTGATATATTCTGACAAGGGTGGATTTTTAGGGGCATGGGAAGGAATATTGTTTAGTTCTTGACAAGTTCTCACTATGTTTTTGAGCTTGTGGTTGTCTGCCTCAAACTCCCTAGTGTGGAAGCTGCCAGGCTGTTTTGATTACTTTGTTGTATACTTTGAAGTTTTCTAATCTGTTATTTTTTTTCACAATTTCTTAGGCTATTTAGGAATTTTTGTGATGTCATTTACATTTTAGAATTTTTCTTTAGTTCTATGAAGAGGCTGTGATGGTTTATAATTGATCACCAACTTGATAGGATCTAGAACCACCTTGGAGACAATTGTCTGGCCATGTGTGTGAGGGATTTTCCAGATTATATTAAACTGGGGCGGGGAGACGGGAAGACCCACCCTAAGTGGGGACAGTACACACATCCCATGGGCAGGTCTCCTGTATTATGTGACTAGGAGAAAGCTAGTTGAACACCAGCATCATCTCTCTCTGCTTCTGGCTGTAGATGTCATGTGACCAGCTTCTGCAAGCTCCTGCTGCTGTGAATTCCTCCAAGATAGACCAGAACCTTGATCTGTGAGCCAAAGGAAACTCATTATCCATGAAGTAGCCTTTGCCAGGGTATTTTACCATAGCAACAGGAAAAGCAACTGATACAAAATGCCTTCATGTATTGACAGGGATTGTGCTTTGTAATCTTTAATCTGTAAATTGCTTACAGACAATGTTAGCATGTAACCCCTGCAAGCCATCACCAGAATCGTCCTTCCACATCGTTGCACCTCCACTCCACCTATGCTGTGTGGTTTTGTTTTCAAACTCTTTCACATCTTTGGTTAATTTAGTCTTATTTTTTCTGTAGCTTGGTGACCAGGGCTGCCTCTGTGATTTCTAATCATTTGCTGCTGGCATGTAGCAGTTCTTCTAGTTACTAATTTCTGAGTGTTGATTTTGTACCCACAACTCTGCTAAATTCATCTTATCAGTTCTAATGGTTTTGAGTGCCGTTTGGGGAGGACTTACACATAACACATCACCACAACGAGAGACAGCTTTTCTTTTCTTTTCTTCTCTCTTCTTTTCCCATAGGCCTTTCCTCCTTTTGACCCCTCACTTTAACCAGGACTTGCAGTACTATGTTGAATAAAAGTGGTGAGAAAAGACGCCCCTGTTTTGTTCCTGATCTTAAGATGCTCTCTGCTCTTCTCCAAAAGATGCTCTTGTTCCTATGGCCACCTTGCACATCCTGGAAGTAAATCCCTGTGATGCTGAGGATGGAACCTAGGACACTGTGCCTGCTAGACAAGCACATTATCACCTGAGCTACACCCCCAATTACCATATAATTTAGGTCTCCCGAAAGAGCTTGCAGAAGCTGGTCACATGACATCTACAGCCAGAAGCAGAGAGAGATGATGCTGGTGTTCAACTAGCTTTCTCCTAGTCACATAATACAGGAGACCTGCCCATGGGATGTGTGTACTGTCCCCACTTAGGGTGAGTCTTCCCACATCAGTTTAATATAATCTGAAAAATCCCTCATACACATGACCAGTGTGCAAGAGCACAATCCCTGTCAATACATGATGCATCTGGACACCAACTCACAGTGACCCCCCTTGCCTCTGCTACCTGAGCACCGGGAAAGTGTGCATCACTATGCCTGGCCAAAAACTTTACTTTTGAACAATCAATCAATAAAGAAAAAAAATCAAGAAGAAAATGAAAATATTTCCTTAAATAGTTTGGTGGTTTGCTCAGAGTACAGCATTTTCCTGATATGTATAAGGCTGTGGGTTCGATCCCCAGCAGAAAGGGAGAGACACAGAAAAAGAGAGGGGGGAATTTTTTAAATAAAAAGTATTACTATTTATGAGGGTGTAGCCATGTGTGTAAAGATTAGAGGGTAACTGTGGGAAATCAATTTTTATGCATTGTGCTTATAATATTCAGACATTTGTATGCATAGCTACTTAATTTTTATTTTAAAGTATGGGTATGTATGTAGGTTTATGTATGGGTATTGTCTTAGCTATGGTTTCTATTGCTTTGAAGAAACACCATGACCATAGCAAGTCTTACAAAGGAAAACATTTAATTAGGGCTGACTTACAGTTCAGAGGTTTAGTCCATCATCATCACAGTGGTAAGCATGGTGACATGCAGGAGGACATAGTACTGAAACAGTAGCTGAGAGTTCTACATCTGTAATCCACAGGCAGAAAGAACAGAGTGACAACAGGCCTGACTTGAGCACTTGAAACCTCAAAGCCCACCCTCAGTGACACACTTCCTCCAACAAGGCCACACCCACTCCAACACGCCATAACTCCTAATAGTGCCACTCCCCTATGAGTCTGTGGGGGTCATTTTCATTCAAACCACCACATGTATATACCTGTGAATGTGGGTCCCATGGAGGCCAGAGGTGTCAGATCCCCCTGGAAATGGTGTTAGAGGCAGTTGTGAGCCACTGAACATGGGTGTTGGAAGTCAGACTCAGGCCCTTCATGTGAGCAATATCACACCTTCTACTCCTGAGCCAGCTCTTATTATTATCCCGAATTATTATTTTTACAGATATTTTCTTCTCATTGACATCTCTTTAAAATTTTTTGAGGGTTTTATTTTTGTGTGTAGATGCTTTGTCTGCATGTACATCTGTGTACCATGTGCACGCAGTACTTACAGAGGTCAGAAGAGGGCATTAGATCCCATGGGACTAGAGTTAGGACAGTTGTGAGCTGCCGTGTAGGTGCTAGGAACCAAACCTGAGTCCCCTGGAAGAGCAGCTGCCCCAAACTCTCAGGACAGTCCTCAGGGGGTCCCGGAATCACCTGGGAAAGAAAGAAGGCAGGAGACATGGAAAAACGGACAGCAAGTCTATTATCCCGATCAAGCTGTCAAATTTTATTTTTCTCATATGGGGTTATAAAGGGTAGCAAGCAGGAAATGGGGAGGGGGAGTAGGTGAGGAGTTAGAAGAATATGTTCTAACTAGTTCTTAACGCTCCAAAGGTCCTAAGCAATAGCTACAGAGCATTGAGTGGGGGCAGCCATTGTTTCAGAGACATGTTCCCAGGATCTAAGGAGAAAGTTGGCCACGGCTGTAGGATATTGGACATCAAAAAGTCCAGGTGCATGCTGTGTTGCTATGCAACCCAACCGTAAGAGACCTGCATTTGTTCTGCAAGCATGTATCCTGTTTGGCTAAGGCTTGTAGCAGTAGTTTTCCAATTTAGAAAATATATAAGTCAAGGTAAGGGGCTATGAGTTGCAAAGAGAGTGACTCCTGGCAAGCAGCCAGTGTTCTTAACTGCTGAGCTATCTCTCCAGCCCTTTGACATCTTTTGTGCAGTTGAATAATTCTTGCAGTATCTCTTTCTTATGATGTCAGGCTGAACTCAAACTCATTATGCAGTTGAAGATGACCCTAAACCACTGGTTTTCCTGACACTTCCCAAGTGACAGTGTTCCATGTACAAGTGTCTTTTATTTGCCAAATGTAATTGTGGTCTCAGAAGCTTACTTCTGAGTGAGTTCACCCTTTCTAGTTCTTTCTGAACTCTGGCTGGCTGGTTCAACTCAGCTGTTCTGGCTCAAATTCCTCTCTACGCTGACTGATTCAAACTGGCCCTCTCAGCTTCTCACTGAATTTCTCTACTTGGCCTCAAACTAATGTTGTGCCAGGAAGGATACATGAACCCCAAAAGACCACCAAGGAGCCAATTCCAATGCAATTGCATTAGGGTTTCTTTATTCAAACTTTGAGCTTGGGTCACATCACTTCCTCAGAACGGGAGGGTGTAGCCCCGAGCTCTCAGTGGGACAAGGCTTTATAGGAAATGGAGAGCAAGCAAGGGGGTTTCAGCCTAGCAAGCATCTAATTGTATGACTATTGTAAGCTGACAGGTGGGTACTTTGAAGCAAAACCATAAACAATCACAAAACGGTCTGAAAGTACATCTAAAATAATCAGACTAATCTTTGATTGACTGTTGCTAGGAAGTAGGTAGAAAGTAGTAACTCTAGAGGATGGGACAAGGACAAGACATGGGGTCCTTTCTGGTACTTGGGTGTAGCCTGGGCTCATCGACAGGTCAAGTTTCTCAAGATGGAGACTGGTCCCAAGAGGGAGTAGGTTTGGCCTCTCACTAACTTTGTTCTAATCTTCTGGCTCCCTGTTATTCCCTGACTTCAACTGTCTCTACTGACCTGAACTGCATGCACTACATGAACTACACTGACTGAACTGATTCAGCTCTCTACTTCTGACTCATTCTTCCCTGCTCTTTTAAGTTGCGTCTCTTTCCTGTGCTGTTCTTGTGAGAGTTGGGCATATCCTATCTCTGACTCATTCTGCCAAATCTTTCTCTGATTTATCACTTTGTCTGCCCCTCAGTTAGATGTCATTTTCAAACATGACTACTTCCATATACAAACTAACCTTACATTGTTTGGGATTAAAGATGTGTACTAAGGGCATGTCCGTATTCCAGCCAGATCATAACTGTATGCTTTCTGGGCAGATCATATCTTTGGATATGATTCGTTGACAGAGCAGCCATGTTGTTGGATTAAATTCCCTCTACAGTTACAAGGTTTATCAAGCACCTAGAGTAGAGGCAGATGCTCTCAGCTTTGTCTCCAGTCTTTCTCATGCCACTTTCTCTTGTTCTGTGTGTTGGTCAGGTTTCTGTCAATTTGACACAAACTGGTCATCTGGGAAGAAGGAAACTCAACTGAGAAAATGCCTCTAATAGATTTGTCTATAGGCAAGTATGTAGGGTATTTTTCTTAATTAATGGTTGATATAGGAGGGTCCAACCCACTGTGGGAGGTGCCATACCTAGGCAGTTGTTCCCTGGTTGTATAAGAAATTACACTGAGAAAACCAGTAAGCAGTGGTCCTCTATGATCTCTTTGCATCAGTTCCTGCCTCCTTCTTTACCTTGCTTTAGTTCCTGCCTTGGCTTCTTTCAGTGATGGACTATGGTGCGGATGTGTGAGCCAAACCCTTTTCTCCCAAGTTGCTCTTGGTCATGGTCTTTATCGCAACAACAGAAAGCAAATAGGAATGGTCTAAGGTTTCTATTGAGAAGTTCACTAACAGTGGGTAAGATGTTTTTCTGTTATAGCACTAAGAATATTCTCTTTCCCCCAGGTTGTTTTTAAGATGTTTAGGTCCGGCGCTGGAGAGACGGGTACCCAGGCTCTCCCTCCAATATAACATCACTTGGGACACGGCCTGTTGGGGCTTCCGTCTGTGCCCGAGGGCGGGTTGGCGCTGTGGTCGTCTGGGTGCCAGATCGGCGGGCCATCGTGACCACAGGGTGAGCGGCGCCACGGAGAGTGCCCTCCGCCATCTTTGCTCCAGTGACCAGGTAGTTGGGACCGCCAGGCTCAGAGACAGACAGGCATAATATCGCTTCGGTCTCAGGCAGCTTGTGTGTAACCTGCTCCCAGGTGCTGGGCTGATCTGCAGTAACCAGCGCGCCAGCTCTGCGGTGGGACCTTCTGCCTGGTGGAGGGACCCCGCGCTGGGAGGGAGCCTGCCAGCTTTCCTTCCGCGACCTCTGTTCCTGCAGACTGCGCTGGAGAGATGGGTACCCAGGCTCTCCCCCCAGTATAACATCACTTGGGACACGGCCTGTTGGGGCTTCCGTCTGTGCCCGAGGGCGGGTTGGCGCTGTGGTCGTCTGGGTGCCAGATCGGCGGGCCATCGTGACCACAGGGTGAGCGGCGCCACGGAGAGTGCCCTCCGCCATCTTTGCTCCAGTGACCAGGTAGTTGGGACCGCCAGGCTCAGAGACAGACAGGCATAATATCGCTTCGGTCTCAGGCAGCTTGTGTGTAACCTGCTCCCAGGTGCTGGGCTGATCTGTAGTGACCAGCGCGCCAGATCTGCTGTGGGACTTCTGCCTGGCAGAGGGACGCCCCCTCCCCCCCCAGGAGAGATCACACACCCCTGCATAGGGCAGGAGCCTGCCAGCCTCCCTTTGGCGACCTCTGCTCCAGGAATCCACTAGGCTGAGCCTTTAGATGTGCAAGGCCTCCCCAATATAAGATCACTTGGGGCAAAGCACATTAGGGCTCCAAAGTCACTCAGGAGCAGGCAGGCCCCAGAAATCGGTGCCAGGGGAATCCTGGTAATCCAGGGGGTCAGAAATAGCTTTGCAGGCTCACAGGAGGTCCAACCAACAGCCAGTGGCAGCAGGACCAACTAACACCAGAGGTATCCAGAAGGCAAAAGGCAAACGTAGGAATGTTACTAACAGTAATCAAAGTAATGTGGGACCATCCGAACCCAACTCTCCAACAGCAGCAAGTCCTGGATACCCCACCACACCCGAAAGACAAGATCTGGATTTAAAATCACTTCTCATGATGCTATTAGAGGATCACAAGAAGGACACAAATAAATCTCATAAAGAGTTACAGGAGACCATGAATCAACGGTTAGAAGCCCTTACAAAGGAAACACAAAAATCGCTTAGAGAAATGCGGGAGAACATGGATCAAAAGATGGAGGCGCACAAGGAGACAACACAAAAATCGCTTAACGAGATGAATCAACGGGTAGATGCACTCACAAAGGAATCGCAAAATTTGCATAAAGAAATGCAGAAGAATATGGGTCAACAGATGGATGCCCATAAGGAGACAACACAAAAATCGCTTAACGAGATGAATCAACGGGTAGATGCACTCACAAAGGAATCGCAAAATTTGCATAAAGAAATGCAGAAGAATATGGGTCAACAGATGGATGCCCATAAGGAGGCAACACAAAAATTGCTTAAAGAAATGAATCAACGGTTAGATGCCCTTACAAAGGAAACACGAGAACTGCTTAAAGAAATGCAGGAGACGATGGATCAACAGATGGAATCCCATGAGGAGGAAACACAAAAATCGCTCAGAGAAATGCAGGAGAACATGGGTCATCAGGAAGAAATCCTGAAAGAGGTAATGCAAAAATACCTTAAAGAAATACAGGAAAATACAAACAAACAAGTGAAGGATCTCAGCAAATCCATCCAGGAACTAAAAAAGGAAGTAGAAACAACTAAGAAATCACAAAGGGAGACAACTTTGGAGATAGAAAACCTTGGGAAGAAATCAGGAGTCATAGATGCAAACATCAACAATAGAATACAAGAGATGGAAGAAAGAATCTCAGGTGCTGAAGATTCCATAGAAAGCATCGACTCAACAGTCAAAGAAAATGCAAAATGCAAAAAACGCGTAACCCAAAACATCCAGGAAATCCAGGACACAATGAGAAGACCAAACCTAAGGATTATAGGTATAGATGAGAGTGAAGATTTGCAACTTAAAGGGCCAGTAAACATCTTCAACAAAATTATGGAGGAAAACTTCCCTAACTTAAAGAGAGAGAGATGCCGATGAACGTACAAGAAGCCTACAGAACTCCAAACAGACTGGACCAGAACAGAAATACCTCCCGTCACATAATAATCAAAACACCGAATGTTCTAAACAAAGAAAGAATACTAAATGCAGTAAGAGAAAAGGGCCAAGTAACATACAAAGGAAGACCTATCCGAATCACATCAGACTTCTCACCAGAGACTATGAAAGCCAGAAGATCCTGGGCAGATCTCATGCAGACACTAAGACAGCACAAATGCCAGCCTAGACTACTATACCCAGCAAAACTCTCAATCACCATAGATGGAGAGACCAAGATATTCCATGATAAAACCAAATTTTCACAATATCTTTCCACAAATCCAGCCCTGCAACGGATAATAGGTGGAAACCTCCAATACAGGGAGAGAAACAACACCCTGGAAAAAATGAGATAATAACCTTCTTGAATCAAACCCAAAAGTAGATAACCACTCAAACATAAAGATAGCGTCAAGAATGGCAGATGGCAATAATCACTATGCCTTAATCTCTCTTAATATCAATGGTCTCAATTCCCCAATTAAAAGACATAGACTAGCAGACTGGATACGTAAACAGGACCCAGCATTTTGCTGCATGCAGGAAACGCACCTCAGTGTCAAAGACAAACACTACCTCAGAGTAAAAGGCTGGAAAACGATTTTACAAGCAAATGGCCCCAAGAAACGAGGTGGAGTAGCCATCCTAATATCGGATAAAATTGATTTTCAACCTAAAGTCATCAAAAAAGACACAGAAGGACACTACATACTGATCAAGGGAAAAATCCACCATCAAGAACTCTCAATTCTGAATATCTATGCTCCAAATGCAAGGGCACCCTCATTCGTAAAAGAAACTTTACTAAAACTCAAAGCACACATCGCACCGCACACAATAATAGTGGGTGACTTCAACACCCCGCTCTCTGAAATGGATCGTTCAGGAAAGCAGAAACTAAACAGGGACACAGTGAATCTAATTGAAGCCTTGGACCAAATGGAACTAACTGATATATATAGAACATTTCATCCTAGAGCTAAAGAATACACCTTCTTCTCAGCTCCTCATGGTACCTTCTCCAAAATTGACCATATAATTGGTCACAAATCAGACCTCAACAGATACAAGAAGATAGAAATAATCCCATGCCTCCTATCAGATCACTATGGAATAAGGGTGGTCTTCAATGGCAACAAAAACAAAAGAAAACCCACATACACATGGAGGCTGAACAATGCTCTACTCAATGATAACTTGGTCAAGGTGGAAATAAAGAAAGAAATCAAAGACTTTTTGAAAGTTAATGAAAATGAAGGCACAACATACCCTAACTTATGGGACACAATGAAAGCAGTGCTAAGAGGAAAATTCATAGCCCTGAGTGCCGCCAAAAAGAAACGGGAGACAGCATACACTAACAGCTTAATGGCACACCTGAAAGCCCTGGAACATAAAGAAGCAAATACACCAAAGAGGAGTAGAAGGCAGGAAATCATCAAACTCAGGGCTGAAATCAATCAAGTAGAAACAAATAAAACCATACAAAGAATCAACAAAACGAGGAGTTGGTTCTTTGAGAAAATCAACAAGATAGATAAGCCCTTAGCCAGACTAACCAGAGGGCACAGAGATAGTATCCAAATTAATAAAATCAGAAACGAAAAGGGAGAGATAACAACAGAAACTGAGGAAATTCAAAAAATCATCAGATCCTACTACAAAAACCTGTATTCAACACAACTAGAAAATCTTGAGGAAATGGACAATTTCCTTGACAGATACCAAGTACCAAAATTAAATCAGGATCAAATAGACCATCTAAACCGTCCTATAACTCCTGAAGAAATAGAAGTTGTCATGGGAAGTCTTCCAACCAAAAAAAGCACAGGTCCAGATGGTTTTAGTGCAGAATTCTATCAGACCTTCAAAGAAGACCTAACACCAATACTCTTCAAACTGTTCCACAAAATAGAAACAGAAGGAACACTACCCAACTCGTTCTATGAAGCCACAATTACACTAATACCAAAAGCACACAAAGATCCGACAAAGAAAGAGAATCTCAGGCCAATCTCTCTTATGAACATCGATGCAAAAATACTCAATAAAATTCTTGCCAACCGAATCCAAGAACACATCAAAACGATCATTCACCACGATCAAGTAGGCTTCATCCCAGGGATGCAGGGATGGTTCAATATAAGGAAATCCATCAATGTAATCCACTACATAAACAATCTCAAAGAAAAAAACCACATGGTCATCTCATTAGATGCTGAGAAAGCATTTGACAAAATTCAGCATCCTTTCATACTAAAGGTCTTGGAAAGATCAGGAATTCAAGGCCCATATCTAAACATAGTAAAAGCAATTTACAGCAAACCAGTAGCCAGCATCAATCTAAATGGAGAGAAACTTGAAGCAATCCCACTAAAATCAGGGACTAGACAAGGCTGCCCTCTCTCTCCATATCTTTTCAATATAGTACTTGAAGTTCTAGCTAGAGCAATTAGACAACAAAAAGAGGTCAAAGGGATACAAATTGGAAAGGAAGAAGTCAAACTATCACTATTTGCAGACGATATGATAGTATACATAAGCGACCCAAAGAACTCCACCAGAGAACTCCTACAGCTGATAAACGACTTCAGCAAAGTGGCCGGATATAAAATCAACTCAAGCAAGTCAGAAGCCTTCCTATACTCAAAGGATAAGCAGGCTGAGAAAGAAGTAAGAGAAATAATACCCTTTACGATAGCCACAAACCATATTAAGTATCTTGGCGTGACGCTAACCAAACAAGTGAAAGATCTGTATGACAAGAACTTCAAGTCTCTGAAGAAAGAAATTGAAGACCTCAGAAGATGGAAAAATCTGCCATGCTCATGGATTGGCAGGATTAATATAGTAAAAATGAGCATCTTACCAAAAGTAATACACAGATTCAATGCAATCCCCATCAAAATCCCAACTCAATTCTTCATAGAGTTAGAAAGAGCAATTCAAAAATTCATCTGGAATAACAGAAAACTCAGAATAGCTAAAACTATTCTCAAGAGTAAAAGAACCTCTGGGGAAATCAGTATCCCGGACCTCAAGCTGTACTACAGAGCAATAGTGTTAAAAACTGCATGGTATTGGTACAGTAACAGACATGTAGATCAATGGAACAGAATTGAAGACCCAGAAATGAATCCACACTCCTATGGTCACTTGATCTTTGACAAAGGAGCTAAAACCATCCAGTGGAAAAAAGATAGCCTTTTCAACAAATGGTGCTGGCTCAGCTGGAGGTCAACATGCAGAAGAATGCAAATTGACCCATCCTTATCTCCTTGCACTAAGCTCAATTCTAAGTGGATCAAAGATCTCCACATAAAACCAGACACACTGAAACCAATAGAAGGGAAACTAGGGAAGAACCTTGAACATATGGGCACAGGGGAGAATTTCCTGAACAGAACTCCAATAGCTTATGCTCTAAGATCAAGAATAGACAAATGGGACCTCATTAAATTACAAAGTTTTTGCAAGGCAAAAGACACCGTCAAAAAGACAAAGCGGCAACCAACTAACTGGGAAATGATCGTTACCAACCTTACATCCGACAGAGGGCTAATATCCAAGATATACAAAGAACTCAAGAAGTTAAACTCCAGAGAGGCAAGTAACCCTATTAAAAAATGGGGTACAGAGCTACACAAAGAGTTCTCACCTGAAGAATATCTAATGGCTGAGAAGCACCTAAAGAGATGTTCATCATCCTTAGTCATTAGGGAAATGCAAACCAAAACAACCCTGAGATTCCATCTCACACCAGTCAGGATGGCTAAGATCAAAAACACAGGAGACAGCAGTTGTTGGCGAGGATGTGGAGAAAGAGGAACACTCCTCCACTGCTGGTGGAATTGCAGGCTGGTACAACCACTCTGGAAAGCAGTCTGGCGGTTCCTCAGAAAACTGGGCATGACACTCCTGGAGGATCCGGCTATACCACTCCTGGGCATATACCCAGAGGCTTTACCTGCATGCAATAAGGACACATGCTCCACTATATTCATAGCAGCCTTATTTATAATAGCCAGAAGCTGGAAAGAACCCAGATGTCCCTCAACGGAGGAATGGATTCAGAAGATGTGGTATATTTACACAATGGAATACTACTCTGCAATTAAAAACAATGAATTCACGAAATTCCTAGGCAAATGGTCAGAACTTGAAAATATCATCCTTAGTGAGGTAACCCAATCACAAAAGATCACACATGGTATGCAGTCACTGATAAGGGGATATTGACCCAGAATCTGAGAATACCCTAGACACAATCAGCATATCAATAGATTTCTAAAAAGATGGAAGGAGAGACCCCTGGTCCTGGAAAGACTGGATGTAGGGGAACGCCAGGACAGAGTAATGAGAGGGGGTTGAATGGAGAAAAGAGGGAGGGAAGGGGGCTTATGGGACTTTCGGGGAGGGAGGAAACGGGAAAGGGGAAGTGATTTGGAATGTAAATTAAAAAAATAAAAAAAATAAAAAAAATAAAAAAAAAAAAGATGTTTAGGTCCTAAAATTTCAACACTTAAAAGGTTGTGGCAGGATATCCATTGACTTGGAGGCTAGCCTGGGCCATATGATGAGTTCTGGGTTAGCTTATTGTATTAGTCAGGGTTCTCTAAAGTCACAGAATTTATGGGTAGTCTCTATATAGTAAGGGAATTTGTTGACTTACAGTCTGTAGTCCAACTCCCAACAATGGTCAGCAGCAGATGTGAATGGAAGTCCAAGGATCTAGCAGTTGCTCAGTCCCACAAGGCAAGCAGGTGAAGAAGAGAGGATGAATCTTCCTTCTTCCAATGTCCTTATATAGGTCTCCAGCAGAAGTGTGGTTCGGATTAAAGGTGTATGCCTCCATGCCTGGATCTGGGATTTGCTTTGTCCTAGATGACTTTGAACTCAGAGATCTCCCTGTCTTAATCTGGGATTCATAGACACTACACCTCAAGATCTCCAAGCCAAGATCCAGGTCAGAAACTTGTATCTCTGAGCCTCCAGATTAGGATCACAGGTAGCCTTCTAATACTTGTAGTTCATTCCAGATAAGGTCAAGTTGACAACCAGGAATCGCCACTACACTTATATTGCAGTGTGAGACCTCCTTTTTTTTTTTTTTTTTAAAAAAAAGTAAGCAGGAAGGCTAGGTGTAGATCTTCACCTCTCTTCTTCTCTAAATCAATCCTCCAGTCTCATCCGCATTTCGACATCAGAAGACCTGTGACCTCCATTTCCCTCCAATGGATCACGCAGATCTGCATCTCCAAAATTCCTTGCCTCCACTCATTGCTTTGTCCCAGGCTCCAGCTTCAGCAGGCACTCCATGGGAACCCAGGGGCCACTCTGACCAGGGAGGGAAGCAAGTAAGTGAACTGCAGATCTTCCCCTTTCCCTTCATTCTTCCAAGTCCAATCCCCAAGTCTCACCCTCAGCTCTATAGCACAGCTTCTGTTGAAGCCTTTCCTCACTCTCTGTCCCCATTCCCAGAGAACTAGCTAAACAGATCCTAGAACGCTCTACTTTCCTCCTTCTCGAAAAGCCCCTCCACAGTCTCCTAGCCCATCCCAATACCCCCAAACACATTTTACCTGGAACCCCAAGGAATCATAAATATCAGGACCCCAGAATATTTTCCTACAGACAACACCCAACTACCACACTCTCCTAAGAACCAGAGAGGAAACAGAAACCAAGGTACAAAATACCCACCCAACAAAGACAAGATTGGATACCAGCACCTAGAATGACAAACTTCTTAAATCCCAAATGCCTAGCTGCCAGTGTAAAAACACAATAAGAACCATGACAATCTGTCTCCATTAGAGCCCAGAAGGCCCTGAATATTTAAACACAATTGAAACACAGGTAAAAGACTTTAAAATAGTCTTTATGTGTATGATAGAGAATTCTATGAAAACACATCTAAACAGTGGAAGGAAATGAATCAAACCGTTCAAAACATCGTGGGACCGTGAAAGGTAGCTTGGTTCCTGGTTGAGCTAAGGTTAGAAGCCCTAGTGACCCTGAAGGGACAGTAGGTGCTTCGCCTGATTCCTGGGCACCAGGCCCCTGCCACTAGCTGCAGCCTCCCATAGATTTGTGGCCATCAGTCACGTATGGGCAAGGCCTCAAGCCCCTCCACTTGTAGAAGACATGACCTGTAGTCCTGTAGGCTCAAGACAGATCTCCATTTTAATCAGGTACCTAAAGGCCTGGAGGATTTAGCCAATAAGCTTTCCTTCCCAGACACTCCTTCTTACAAAAGGTATTTAATCTCAGGCCCACCCTGAGAAGTGGGGTATACATAGTTTTACACATCCACTTTCTGCCATGACAATAAATGCTTTAAAACCATGCACCGCCTCTTTTAGCCAGGATCTGCCTTGGGGAGCCATGGAGAAGGCCTCCGACTACGGAACCACCTAATCTCCCATAGAAGCCCTCTCTGTGCTTCCTGCCATGGCTGCCACCAAGCCATGCTCAAGCCAGCTGTCCAAAGACTCTCCGTGGGACCAGTTAGAGCTCCTCTCCTCTTTTCCCCCTCGTCCCCCACTCCACTCTCAGCTCTTCCGCAGCATCCAGCTGTACCTGGGTGTCTGAGAGCCTGAGACCCAGACGGCCCAGGCCTTTGGGAACCTCCGAGCCAGATCGGGCTGTCCCATGCCTCAGACTGCACTTTCCCACCCCAAACAGTGTCACGGGGCTGCCAGGTGATGGCGTGGGGTAAGCGTGGTCGGTTTCTGGTGTTCCACCTCCCCAGCAGCCTGTGGAGGAGCAGATGTGGGACCCCATAACCCTATATATAACTCATGAAAGTAGAAATTGACTCAATAAAGAAAACCCAAACTAAGGGAAATCTGGAAATGAAAATTTAGGAACTCAAACAGGAATCATAGAGGCAAGTTTCACTAACAGAATATAAGAGATGGAAGGGAGAATTTCGGGGGTTGAAGACACAATAGAAGACATGGATACCTCAGTCAAATAAAATGTAAAATCTAAAAATCCCCTGGAACAAAACATCCAGGAAATCTTGGTCACTACAAAAAGATGAAAAGACCAAATTGAAGAATGAGAGGAACTGAGGAAGAAGAAGAAACACAGGTCAAAGGCACAGAAAATAGTTCCAACAAAATCATAGATAAAAATCTCCCTAGCCTAAAGAAAGGGCAGCCTATTAAAGTACAGGAAGAACACAAAATAGACTCAAATAGAAAACAAAGTCCCCTTAGCACATAATAATCAAATCACACTAATGGTAAAGAACAAAGAATACAAAGAATGGCAAGAGAAAAAGACCAATTAACATCTAAAGGCATACCTAGTAGAACAGCACCTGACTTCTCAACAGAGAACCTAGAAGCCAGAAGGACCTGGAATAGATATGCTGCATCTAAGAGACCAGACTGGCATAAGACTACTATAATCAGCAAAACGTTCAATCACAGTAGATGGAAAAAGTAAGATATTCCATAAAAAAAACAATACTTATCTTTAATCCTGGCCCTATAGAAGGTGCTAGTAGGCAATTCAAACCTCAAAAGGTTAACTACATTCAAGAAAACAGGGGGAATAAATAAATTCAGACCAACAAAGTCAAAAGAAAGAACACACACACATGTGTGTGCACCAACATCATCACCATCACCAGCAACAAAATAACAGGAGTCAACAATCACTGGTTATTGAGATCTCTCAATGTCAACTGTCTCAACTCCCCAGTAAAAAGACAAAGACTAACAGAATAGATTGGAAAAACAGGATCTGCATCCAAGAAACACACCTTGACGGCAAGGATAGATATCACCTCGGGAAAGGGCTAGAAAAAGATATTCCAAGATAAAACTGACCTAAGAAGCAAGCTGGTATATCCATTTTAATATCTGACAAAATAGACTTCAAACCAAAACTAATCAAAAGAGATAGGGAAGGACACGCCATATTCATAAAAGGAATAAAGTCCATGAAGAGAACATTGCAATTGTTTTTTGTTTGTTTGTCTCTGAGACAGGATTTCTCTGTGTAACAACCCTGGCCGTCCTAGAACTTGACTTGTAGATCAGGCTGGCCTTGAACTCACAGAGATCTGCCTGCCTCAGCTTTTGGAGTGTTGGGATTATAGGCATGTGTACCAATACACAGCTTGACATTGCTTTTTTTTTTGGTGATCTTGGCAGGTTGTAGGAGGGAGGATCCCAGGACCAGGGAAAGGGGAGAACGCCCATCCTCAGCCATAGGCAGGTGGGAAGAAAAGCAGACTGTTGATTGACAATACTTATCTGAAGTCCATCTGACTTTTGGGAGGTGGATTTGAGTAGATTCCCTAAAGCCTATAAGAATCTTTTTAAGTTCACCAAAAGGTAAATTTCAGATATGTTAGTATTACCACTGTTTAATGTTAAAGCACTGAACTTTGAGGTCTCAATATAGCAGTAACACAAGGGAGGGAGGAGACACAAGGAGAGGAAGGAGTTTTTGCCATGCATCAGAGGGAGAAAGAACACCAGACATGTGATATCTCAGGCAGAGTGCCCATAGACTGCTTCTCCAGGTGAGAGGTTAGGGTGTTGATCAAGACTAAAGGTAACTCAGCAACTGAAGCTAAGGGCAGGTTGAGAGGTGCTGAACTAAGAATACTGGGAAGGGCACACTAGCAGCAGATTAGTAGTGCCCAGCAATTGAGACAATAAGGCAGGTTGAAATTAAGACACGTGTGTGTGGTGTGTGTGTGTGTGTGTGTGTGTGTGTGTGTGTTTTCCATCTGTGGATCCAGTATTCTCTGGTGGGGACTGGCAATGCGGTCTGCCTGGAGCTCAAGGTGCTACAGATGATGGGAAATGTGGAAGGCGAGAATCCACTATTAATTTAGGAATTCTCAGAAGGATTACACACACAGTGATGTAAGTCTAGGAAGAGGGGAGAATGGGGTTTCTCAGTGAGCAGAGCAAGTCACATGGCTCCATCCTGTGAAACTTGAACAAAGGAACACTGGGAGAGCCTCAGCTCAGAGACACTGGGAGCTCCTGCCGTGCAAAGAAACAGGCCAACAGCCCTAAGGCAGTCAGAGACGAAAGATAAGAGCTTCCTGCTTCCTAGCAAGCAGGTAATCAAAGGATAGATTTTTAAAATTTGATTTAATTGTTTTTAAGGATAGAAGGGAATACATATTTTGCCTGAGTCATGTGGGGATTTCTTCCTGTGGTTCGGAACTGATACAAAGAGCTTAAGATGAGAGGCAAAGAGCCAGCTGGTAGTCACAGCAAATATTAAGCTCCACAGAAGAGAGAAGTTAGGGAGAATGAATGAACAAATGTCTTAAATATATGTAAAAGTCTTGTCAGCACAACTTCTTGGGATCTTTGAACATGGTCTACTCATGGGATTTCTGGGATTCCTTTGCCTGGTATAACATAGAGAAAGCCTAGGTTCATATTGATCTGTGCACACTACATGTTCCATACGAATGTCTTTACAGAGCTATGTGTTGCTTTTAAGGTTTGTATATTGCAGAAAGGAAGAGGAGAAAGACAGCCCTGACAAGGTTCATACTCTGAGATGCTGTATATGGGACCTTCCATTCCAGCTCCCTGCTTGATCCTACCTTGTGGGATGGTAAAACCATGACAGGAAGGTAAGGTACAGCAGGTCTGAGACCCAGAGACTTGGTGGGTACACACCTGAGACTTAGGCTACTCCTTGCTCTCTGCCAAATTCCTGGCCTGGAACACGTCCACACTCCTCACGTAAGGAAATGTGACCTGTGGTCATGTAGGCCCACAGCAGAGTTCTCCATCCTAATGAGGTACCTAGAGGACCTGAGGGTTTAGCCAATAAGCTTCCCATCTCATCTCAGGTCATCCCTGAGAAGTTGGTATGGTAAGGTATGCATCTATTTTCCATGATGAACAGTCAATAAGCAGTTTAGAACCATGGACTGACTCTTTCATCAAGAACCACCATGGGGAGCCGTGGAGAAGGCGTTGGACTATCAAGCTGCAGCTTCATCTCCCACAGAAGACCTCTCTGCCCTCCCAGCCACAACAGTCACCAAGCTAAAGACAATCACCACTGAGCAAAGCCCAAGCTTCCCTTTCCCCTGACCCCAGGCTAAATACCACCCTCAGCCTGCAGGCCTCTGACTCTGCTCTCAACTCTTTGCCAACTCAGCAACACCTGAATGTCCATGAGATCGGGAACACCAGGTCCCAGCCTCATTGTGGGCTCATAGACCCCCAACACTGTTGCACACTTCTCTGAGCAGTTTTCTGGCAGAGACTAGATGCCTGGAAGTTAGAGAATACCAACTTCAGCTTTCTCATATCTCAGACTGCTCCCACTCCCCAGGCGGTGTCTCCACACTTCCCTGAAGCCCAGCAACCACCTGGGGGGTGTGGGATAAGTGCAGTCAAGCTCCCCAAAAGCTGTGCCCTGTGGCAGGGCAGGATGTGGACCCATACTACCTCAACTACATTGAACCTGGTTCCTCTAAGACTTGCTTCCAGAACAGATAGCTCGCCCATCCAGCCTTTCAGACTGTTACAGTCAGGATTTCAGCTAAGCCATTAACTTTCTCAGCAGAGAGCAAGTTTATTTTTAACATAGAGACTGGATGGAAAATGATGCCAGCTAGCCTTCCTTTAACAAAACCAGTTTTCCTATTTCCTATTGGGTCCCCCAGAAAGAAAAATGTCACCCCAATTCAGCAAGAATCAAGCAAAAGAAGATCATTGTCCCAGTCTCTTAGGTTGGGGTGGATGGTTCTGGTTATTTTACGAATTATAGACACATTGTCATTTAAAGGTATAATTTGCAAATGTTGTAGCTTTGGACAGGGAAGAAATTAGAAAGCTTAAACGCAGGAATTTCTATCTTTCCTCTTCTTTATGCTTCTTTCTTAGGTAAAGGAAGAGGGGTGGAAAAGAAAAGGAGGGATATAGTAATATTATAGAAAAATAGGGATAGAATATTAAATTTACTCTTAAATATTATTTATTTTTATTTACATGAGTACACTCTAATTGTCTTCAGACACACCAGAAGAGTACATCAGATCCCATTACAGATGGTTGTGAGCCACCATGTGGTTGCTGGAAGTTGAACTCAGGACCTCTGGAGCAGTCAGTGCTCTTAACTGCTGAGCCATCTCTCCAGCCCTTAAATTTACTCTTAAATAAAGCATTGTATAGCCATAATATTACATTCATAGAAATCTTTACATTTATACAAAATTGAAGTTATAATTTCTTACATTGGTGCAGAATTTATATATTGATTCAGGTTTAATGTTTTCATTGGTATAAATCTTTGACTATTGATACAAAATTTAAAATTAATATTGTTACTCTTGAATAGGCATTGTGCCTATGCAACTCATTTAAGAATACAAGGCTTAGTTAGACCCAGTCCTTTTAATAACTGCTATTACAAACTATTCAAGATGGTTAAGTAATACAAGTTAATTGTGAGATAATGAAACTCATGGTCATCGTATTAGATCCTAATTTAGTTAATTACAACAAGTGTTTTCAAGATTATTTCAATAGTGAATAGCTAAGACTAATCAATGTTTAACAATTCAGTTATGATATAGTTTTCAAAAGTTCAGAGATCCACAAAATATGGCATTTAATATTATTTCATTATTAAAGATCATTTGAATACAACACATATGTGCTCCTGACAGTCTCCCCATTGTACTTCAAGGAAGACACTGAGCATCATTACCTCCAGGCAGAGTTGTTTCAATCATGGCAAGGTAGCCACTGGGCAAAAGTTTCCCTAAATCTGCAGACAAAAAAATACTGTCCAAAAAAGGACAACCAGAGGTGGGATAGTTGACTGCTAAGCTCTGCCAAGACAGGGTAAGCTTCATAACTCCTGCTTCACTTAAGGTCTGGGCCAGAAGGCTGAAGACAGATACACCAACATTATAAAGAATTAAAGGACTGTCCAGGCAGACAGCTGTCTCTACAAATTGTAAAATTTTGGAAGCTAGGTCTTTGTGCTTCCTATGTATTCTGGTGATATTTAATGCTTTCTCAGATCTTTGACAGGGTTGAAGACTAGTTATAGTCTCATAATTGAACTAAAACTGCTTAGAAATAAAGAAGGATTTCCAGATGTGAAAGGATGGATTTCAGATGGTAACACAAGTTAAAGTCAGTATAATTCAGGCATGGAAGTATAAACTGTTTAAGTTAGGATAGATAATATAGTGCTTTATCTAAATTGACAAATATTATGGACTGGATGTTAAGTGTATATCATACCTTAAAATTTGCATTAATTGTTATAGTTGTTATAGTTATAGTTCTCAATTTGTATCTGAGAAAAAGCCTTTTTTAATTGGACAAAAAAGGAGAGAAATGTTGTGGGTTGCCCTGATGCTGTTTGTACTCTGATATTAATTCTGCTTCCTCTAGAGAGGTTAACAAGCAGTGGATCACAAATTTAGGTAATCTCATGTGAACCTTCTTTGCATTCTAACTGGTCAATAAAGGCTAGAACCTGTGATTGGGTGGCGGAGGGAAAGGTGGGATGAGAAGTTTGGGACAGTGAAGGAGAAGGAGAAGGGAAGAGACAGGATGGAAGGAGAGAAGGAGGAGCAGGACTACATGGCCAGGAGAAACTGCAAGAAGCAAAGGGTCTTATAGCTGGGGAATAAATTAGTATAACACTAGATCTGCCCAATCTAGGCATATAGCTTATAATTGTAATAACGGGATTGTGTGTTTTTCATATGGGTTTATTGGGGTTGGAAATTACTGCAACAGGTTTATAAATGCTAGAGTCCCGAGAAGGGGTGGGTTGTTGTTGATCATTGGTAGTGCTTTGTCAAATAGTCATGCACAGAGAAGAAACAAGAAGAAATTAGATATCCTGACAGTGAAGATCAAACCTGCCCCAAGGTAATAACACCACCCCTTTCCAATTCCTGACTTTATCCAAGAATCTCTTTCCTTTCCTCTCCTTTTTTTCTAGTGTCTAGTGTTAGGGGGTTGAAAGAATGGAAGAAAAGGGGTGGAGAAGGATGGGAGAAAGAAGCCACAAAGCAGCCAATGACAGCTACAAGTGGGTCTCTGATTCATGAGCCTTTTGCTGAGCTCCTTTCTTCTGTTGGTTTGTCTTGTCCAACTCTGAAGTGTTAATTTTTGTTTTGTTATTATATTTTGTTGTAACTTTACTAGGGTAAAGGTTAGCAACTGAGCTGTCCTTTATACCTGCTGGGAGAGGGAAAATTCATTTTCTCCAACAGAGTTGATAGACACTGGGTCTATCAACCACTCCAGAACAGGCCTCACATTAAGTAGTTGACAACATACGACAGACTACTTTGTGTGTGTGTGTGTGTGTGTGTGTGTGTGTGTGGTGGGGTTTGGTCAGTTTAGTGGGTTTTGTTTTTTCCTTTTTGGATGTTATTTTGTTTTCTTGGGGAGGGAAGGTTGTTGTATTGGGTTTTTGCAAAAGAACTTGAAGTAGGGTACATAGGGAAGGAGAGAGGATCTGGAAAGATTTGGGGGAGGAGAAGTATGATCAAAATATATTTAAATTTAACAATTGTTTTAAATAAGAAAAAGTAAAAATCAAAAAGAAAGGAAGGTCCCGCATAGTCCAGCTCTAAGGCTCATGTCACTCCTGGTAGCGATGCACGCTCAAATAGAAGTCTATTCTGCTGCATGAAAGGTGTAGAACACCATCTGCAGCCACTGGGCCGGGGTCAGCTAGTGAAAAGGTGCCTTAACCAACAAAGCAGGTAGCAACCTGGGTCTTATCTGAATCTAGTCATGACTCTAACACCTTGGGAGGGAGCAGGGATTCCGGCTCAAGGCCTAATGTAGCTGTAAACAAGTCTGTCCTGTGGGTACACAGGAACCCACCTGATACCCACGCAGGTCTTGACGCTGGGAGCTTTGGCCTCTACAGTGCAGAGTTTTTCTGCTCCATGGAAGTCCTTTGCTTTGCTGTCCTGCCCCCCAGAGTGAAGTCAATTGGACTCTGCTGCTGAGTCTCTAGTGGTTTTCAACCTTCCTAATGCTGCAACCCTTTAACATGGTTCCTCATGTAAATTTTTTTTGTTGTTACTTCATAATTATAATTTTGCTATTGTTATGAATAGCATTGTAAAAAACAAAAATCTGTTTTCTGGTGGTCTTGGGCAATTCCTATGAATTGTTTGAGTCCCAAAGGGGTTTTGAGCCACAGGTTGAGGAATACTGCTCTAGGGAATCTCTCTGATGCCTGACCTAACCTAACCTAGTTTTAGACATTTCTTCTGCAAGTGTTAGTCCAGCAGTTAAGTGTCATGGGGCTTTGCAGTGTACTGGGTTTTACAGGGGCGCAGGAGCTTTGGGGATAGGTTTCAAGTCTACAGCATGGACTCAGTGCATTTCCCTCCCTTAAGTGGGACACGTTTTCCTCCATTCCTCCCTGGAGTTGAGAGAGAGCTGCTGTGGGCAGCCCCTCCCACATGGATGGGTCTTGTTCTGTTAGAGTAATTGTGAGCACTATGGTCTCTCCTGACTTCCTCAGCCCTGTGAAGACATTTTGGTGTGTGACTAGTTGCTCAATTTGATCTATATAGGGGAAGAGACTGATTACCAGAAGATCTTAGCTACCCCCTTCATGCAACCCCAAACTTCATCTTTTTTTTTTGAAGTTATGAGTGTTTTGCTTTCATGTATATATGTCTATACATCATGTGATCACATGTACACAGTGTAGATCAAGAACAAAAGGAAGTGTTTGATCTTCTGGAGCTAGTTACAGATAACTATTAGCCGCCATGCTCAGAATCAAACTCGGTTCCCCAGGAAGAGCAGCTTGACTCTTAATGGCTGAGTCATCTCTCCAGTCCCCACCCTCATACCTTTTTAAAAAAAAAAATTTTTTTTTTACATTATTTTCTTCACAATCGAGTCATCCCCCCCATCTGCTCTATCACAGTTCCTCCTCCCTGCTGTCTCCAACACCCACCTGCAGCCTCAAGCCTCTCCAGAGTTAGGCGCATCTTCTCCCACTGAGGCCCAACCAGGCAGTCCCTCTCCTGTATATGTGTTTGGGGGGGGGGGGGGCTTGGACCAGCTCATGTAAGCTGCCTGGTTGGTGGCTCAGTGTCTGAGAGATCTCAGGGGTCTGGGGTAGTTGAGACTGGTGGTCTTCCTATGGGGTCACCCTCCTCCTCCGCTTCTTCCAGCCTTTCCCTAATTCAACCACAATGGTCCCTCAACTTCAATCCACTGGTTAGGTGTAAGTATCTGCGTCTGTCTCAGATGCTTATTGGGCTTCTCAGAGGACAGCCATGCTAGGCTCCTGTCTGTAAGCACACCATAGCTCAGTAATAGTGTCAGGCCTTGGAGCCCCCTCTTGAGATGGATCCCAAGTTGGGCTGGTCACTGGACCACCTTTCCCTCAGTCTCTTCTCTATTTTTGTCCCTGCAGTTCTTTTAGGCAGGAACAATTCTGGGCCCTGACCATCATACCTTTTTAAAACCAAAATTCATTTTTTAGTCTTGAATGTTAGATCTTCTTAAAGCTGAGGGGAACTTCATGACACAAAAATGAAAAAGAACTAAGTTAATGCATTAAACTTATGCGTTAAGGATTCTTAACTCTATTTCACATAGATGTTCAGCTTAAAAAAAAAAACAAGACATAAAATATATTGCTGACCTTCATTTTATTTAAATATATTCATCTTGAAACTACACAGAAATATTTTATATAAATGTAAACATGCATGTCTACATTAGAATTAAGCAAAATAAATTTTTAGGCACAAGATTTTAAATATCATTAAAGGACACAAGGAATCTAAGACAGAAATAACAGGAAACAAAAACACACAGTACCTAACACTTGAGTTGGTCTTCTCTTCCAAGCTACTGGTTAAGGCCTGAGTTTCAAAAAGTTTATGTTCCTTGCCAAGTGGAAAGATCCAGTTTGGCTGTTCTTAATACATATCTACAAAACAATTCTCTTTTAAAATAATTAATAAATATCTCACACACAAAACCAGTCTCTCAAAAAAGGGAAGGACTTTGGAATTTTCAAGTTTCCCTATTACTACAGCACATCACCCACAGAGAAAATTATTCTGCTACAGAAATAAACTAACAAGTGGCATTATTACAAATCTCTAGTTTATCTGTATTGCATTTTCCCAATGTTTTTCAAAGGATTGCCATGGCATCTCTGTAGAATTAGTCTTTCCACCTCACCCAAGTGAACATTGCATAGAGCAAATAAAAGGTAATTTACAGATTCAGTAGAGACTTGCATGGGCATTGTGTACATATTTCCAGCTTTGTCTCAATGCCTGGAATGTTTCCCTGTTTACCCTCCATCCTTCACTAGTAGTTGTCTCCGTATCTTCCCCAACCAGAGTAGGAACACCTGCATGTTTAGTTAGTTCCATGATGACAGTCCCTGCTTTTGAGGCGCTAATACCAACCCAGACCAGGTAGAACAGTAGTACTTATAGGCTGAAAGAAATGAAGAGTTTGTGAAATAGTGCCTGAGAAGCTCTGGAGAGAGGTTTAGAGTGGGCAAAGAGGAGGGACAGCAAAGGCACTGCGACGGGAAGGGAGTCCTTTGGTTGGCACAAGGATACCCCTGAGAAGCCATCTGGGAGGCTACATTCTGGATTTCCAAAAATGGCTTTCTTACTCTGGTGGGGGAGGCGGAGAGCCACTGAAGGATTTGTGTAGAGAGCAAAAACTGGAGCCATCTACAGAATGACGTGTGGTGCTGGGCAGGTCAGGCGACGGGGTCGTCTGAGGCACAGAAAGCTCCACTTACTTAAGCCCAGTGCCACATACAAGTACTTCCTATGGCAACAGTCACCGACTAGCATGCCAACACCACAGTTCTGTCTACTCAAACCAAGGCTCTTGGAGAAAAGCGGGGCAAGGGGAGTCTTAAATAGGCATTTTTAGTTCAAGTTCCTGGAACCTGCCACAGTCTGAACAGGTTAAGAGCAGTAAAACAATTCAATTCCCACATCTAGTGACAATTCAAGTCACCCAATCATAGCCTTCACCTTCCCTGAGCTATCATTACCAAAGATTATAAAGCAATTACCAGTTTGCTATAAACAGGTTCCACCTGCCGCTGGCCCACTGAGCATCTCCCAGTGGGCTGCAACAGCACAGGTGCTAGTGCACACTCTGCATCTGAGCTCTGCAGAGAGGTGTAGATGTGCTGCTGGGCAGCGGCCCCTACCCCAGCTCAGCTCACTTCAGTCTCGGTGTGGGTCAGTTGACCTATATGACCTAAGGCCCCACCATGGACCATTCACTTCCTTTTTAGGTCCAGACCACCTTCCTCCACTAGTGCGGAAGGAAAGGGGTGAGTGGAGAAACCCGAGGAAAGAACAGCATTATTAATGTCTTAAAGCGAAGATAGGGATTTCCTAAGATATATTCATTCATTCAGACTACAGAGATGGGCAGCGACACACAAGTCACCACATACTTCCTCAATGTAGAACATTGACTAGTGACCTGTTTCCAGCAAGAACATTCATTTGGAAATGGCACACAGCAAAAGGCAATCCTGTGATTCTCTTCTGTAAAAATACCCCATCAGACTGGGAGTCAGGCACAAACGGCTTCCAGAGACGGTGCCGCACTGCCCGACCCATCTGGATTCTCATCTGAGGAGGCTTGCTGCTCGTTAGCGTGCTCAGAGGTTCCTCACCACAGTTCTCTTTGACTCTTTGACTACTCTGCTAACATCCCGGGGAAGAAGAACAACCTAGGGATGGATGTGCATGAAAGCAAAAGCCTCAGGTGAGCTGAGGATGTGTCAGCATGGCGGCTGCTGCTGTATCTGCTCACTCTGCCTTGAATGTGCTGGAACTGCCTAAGTCTGAATCCAAGCTGAATGCCAGCAATGCTTTTGTCTTTTGGAATCTGATAGAAGGTTCCATGCAGAAGAATCTGAAGCCAGCAAGTGTGATTCAAAAGAGGAAGTAGTGAGCAAGCTTGCCCAGGGACAGGTGACGGGCTGTTTCCTGTTGTGTGCTTCCCCTTTCCTAGCTGTGCTGGACTGAGCAGTTAAATCTCCAGCGCGCACGCGCGCACGCGCACGCACACACGCACACGCGCGCGCACACACACACACACACACACCCAACTGACCCAAAGACTCTGCCAAGGCCAACTTCTACGGTCTTGTCAAACTAGGTCAAAAAAACTCTTTCCACTTTGTGTCAACACTGTAAAGTGGTCTTAATGTATTTCTATGACATAATTTGAGGATCTCTTTTCTTTCCACACCCTTATGAGACTTGTATTTGACTTCCAAGAGATCACCCAGCCAAACTAAGGGCTGCTGAATTACTGGCCTAGGAAGATACAGACTTTGAGTGTCCTAGACCCGGGTACATAGGTCTGTTTTTCATTAACAATGTTAACCAAATAAAACAGAATTCTGTTAGTTCTCCTATAGATATACTTAAACTCTGAATCAAGAGATTGTTCAAAAATTACATGAGAAAATCACCCACCACCACCAAGTTAAAGAATGAGTATCTGAGTGCTTCCAGCCCTTAACTCCTATTGACTCTGATCCGCAACATCCTCCTGTGGCATGTGGTCCCAGCAGACGTAGCTGGGTCTTGCAGCATGTTCACGTACCAGAAAGCAGATTTCAAAAGCCTGGTGCTAATCATCACTGTCACTGCCAGACTCACTTAGCTGCAGGTCATTTCCTATGAAAGAAAACAAAATCAAACTGAAAGCGTGGCCGTCAGCCATTAGCGACTTCTGTGGCTCCTACCTCTACACTTCCCTGTGCTCTACCTGCAATGTAGCTCACTGCACTTTAATATGTTTTATTTTGCTTTCACTTAAAATACCAAGACTTCCTTAAGATTTTTTGGCTGGTTGCTCAGCCATTACATCACAGTAAAAGCTTGTTAATCAGGGCTGGGGAGATGGCTCACAGATAAAAGAGCACTTGTTGCTCTTGGAGAGGATCCAAATTCGATTCCCAGCACCTACACGGTGGCTCACAACCATCTATCTATAACTCCAGTTTCAGGGGATCCGATGCCCTTTCTGGCCTCCTCAGGCTTCGATGCATGTGGAGCAACACATATAGGCAAGAAAAACACACAAAAGATAAAAAGAATAAATATAAAAAATTAAAAAGCAAACAAATAAAAATAAAAACCCAAAAAACTTTGCTAATCCAATTTATTAGGCGGAAAACCTATTTATTTGGCTCACGGAAAAGGCTGGTGCAGTCACACTTTGGAAAGAAACACTATTTTTATCATGTGCAAAGTATAGTTTGGTACTGCTTGTTAGTACTGAAGAGGAACACCAAAACAGGTTTAAATATGTTAATAAATAGCAAGGAAGTATAAATAACATACAGCATTTGTCAGACTACTTCACATTAAGTTGATTTATAATTCGATTATTTTATGTATATCAGAGTTTGGCTTGCATGCATGTCTGTACACCATGTGGGTGTCTGATACCCTTGGAGGTAAGAAGTAGTTGGATCCCCTGGAGCTGGGGTGATTGTGAGCTGCCATATGTGTGCTGGGAATTGAACCCAGGTCATCTGCAAGGACAAGTGCTTGAAACCCCTAAGCCATCTCTACAGCTTCATGAAGTTCTTTTAAAAAAAGCCAAGTAGAGCCAGGTGTGGTGACTCATGCCTATAATCTCAGTACCAAGGAGGCTGAGGCAGGAGGATCACAAACTCAAGGCCAGCCTGGTCCTATGCCACCATCCCCAATACCAAAAGAGCTAAGGAAGAGGCCTCCCATTATGGAAGCTGAGTGCTACTTACACCTGTAGTACACTAATCCAGTGTCCTCTCTAACCATCTCTGTCCAAAGTATTTATATTACTTTAAATCTCAAGTTTGAACTAGTCAGTTTCTTTTTTTCTTTTTCTTTCTTTCTTTTTTTTTTTTTTGGTTTTTCAAGACAGGGTTACTCTGTATAGTCCTGGCTGTCCTGGAACTCACTCTGTACACCAGGCTGGCCTTGAACTCAGAAATCTGCATGCCTTTGCCTCCCAAGTGCTGGGATTAAAGGCGTGTGCCACTGCCTGGCAACTTGTCAGTTTCTTATTTGGTATGTAGGTACCTAGGATTTAAGAGGACTTGACACTTTAAGCTCACATAGCAGAAATGTGTACAAAAGAACCTCAGCTGATACCAGTTGGATAAAGGTGAAGGTCTATATTTCTAACTTCCAGCCCTGCTTTTCTCTGTCCCTGGAACCCTTTCAGAAGACCCATCCCCATCCCAAGGACTTACTTTTCTGACTGTGAGGACAGACTTCCTACCTGGACCTTAACTTGCACAGCAGGTAAGCCACACCAGGCAACATGCTGAGGTGCTTCAGGTCAACAGGTGGAGGGGTCAGCAGTGGCCTGAGTGGGTAGGGGTCAGGCATGCTCCTACACATCCCCCCAAGGCACTGAATGGCCCTGCAAGAAGGAACCACCCAGCCCGGAATGTCCAGAGTGCTGAGACTGTTAATGACTGCCTGGCAACACTGCAGGGTTAGCCAGGTCTGCAATCCCACTTCTGCTGCCAGGCCTTCCAAGTTCCTCAGAGGAAGATTACCAGGAAGGAGACTACTCACCATTTGAGATTCCAGGGAAAGAGCAGAACTTCCCCACTCAGAAACAAAGCCAACTTTATTCTGGCTCTACTCTGTTTTATATCAGTTGGAGGAACAGCTACCCAAACATGACAACACTCCTTCTTTCCTCTTGCCAAAGGCTAGGTAGGAGGTGTCCAAAGAAGGTAATTAACTTTTAAAGGCCAGGTGGTAGGCAATGGAGGCATATCTTAAATCTGGTATATGGAAAACCAAAGAGCCTACACAATCAAGTTTAAGCATTTTGCTACAAATAAGGGACCTCCCCAGTTTGTCTTTGTCAAGACCTTTCCTGTGCCCTAACTGCCTGTAGTTGACAGGTTCTGGCAAAAGAAGACAAAAGAAGCTGCATATGGCCCTCCTTGTCTGAGCCACCAAAGGAGGGCACACTTACTGAGCGTGTTCATGAGCTGAGAGCTTCCTTGGGGCCGGCTGGTTCCATTGGCCACTGCAGGCCTGCTGTTGTAGGGCTGCTGGTGTGAGGACTGGGGAGGAGAGGCTGGGCCATTGTCCTCGCCTGCGCTGCTGGAGCTGTCGTCGTCACTTCCGGAGGAGCTCTCTGAGTCGGAGGAACTGCTCCCACTGCTGCTGCTCATCTGCTCAATAATGTCGACCTCAGCCCTCAGCTCTGCAACGACACAGCTCTGGGATGAGCCGACAAACCAACTGCAGTAGGGAATTTCTATCCTCCCTGCTTCCCGAGGATGCACACCGAACCCCAAACCAACAATATCTACAGTCTCCAGGGTTGATGAGAATACTGAATTCACCAAAATAAACAAAACGCCTGTTTTAGGATGACCCTTCTGTGTAAGAAACACATCAGGATTATTCATTCCCTTAAATAAATACTTTGATCTGGGTGTGGTGTGTGCTATAACCTAGCGGTTGGGCACTGGAGTTAGGAAGATTTTGAGTTCAAGACCAGACTGGGCTACAGAGCAAGACCTTGTCATAGACAAAAAACCAAATGTGAATTATTGTATAAAACCCCAAGTAAGAGAAAAAGAATAGAAAAGCATTTATCTAGCAATCGGAAGTCTGAGAACTTATTTTTAGATTCTCCTGTCTTTGTTTCTCTCTCTGTCACTGAGATTAAAGACAGAAGAAAGGATTTATTTTGGCTCACAGTTCCGGGTCCAGCCCATAAGGGATGTCACAGAGGCGGGAGCTTGAGGCTGAGCACGAGGCAGCTGAAGCTTCTGCTTGTGCCAGTGACTCAGCCCAGGGAAGGGTACTACACGCTTGTGTGTCTTCCTCAGTCTAATCCAGACAACCCCTCAAAGCATGCCCAGAGGCTAAATCAGCCCTCACAGGAGGACCTAGAGCCCTGTCCCTAGTACCTAGGGACATCAGATCCTGCAAGCTGACAGCACTAAACATCACAACTGCTCAACAACAATGAGATCAAAGTCAACGACTCTCTAAGCCAAGGCTGGACAGCCAGTCACCCTGAGGCCATTCTGACTCCCAAAGAAGCCTGTAAGAAGCCCTGGCAAGGGAGGACAAATGGTGAAGTGCCACACCCTCCTTTTGACTCTCACACCTTTGATCACCGCTATGCTTGTCCTGCATTCATTGTGGATGTTTTCCCTAAGCAATCCAATGTCCCTGAATACCCATGGGACTAACAATACAGCCACAGATTTTTCCTGTCCAAACATCACCATGGCCTTACATGGCTCCGGCCCATTCTTGGCCTAATTCGTATTACACTACAGTGGAAACTTCCACAACAGCGTTCTAGAATCAGAGAGGGAAAATAGCCAAGAGGTGCCATAGCTGTTCAAAATTCAGGGTGACTGTGTCTATGAGAAAACCGATTTCCACAGGGTAAGAAAGGCAAACTCCCAGCAACAAGCCTTCAACTCCTCCTGTCCTCTGCTATTAGGGATTGCATCTGTTCCATAAAACTTATGAATATGAAATATGCTTAGTCCCAAAATGCCTGAGAGTCTGGAGGACCAGAACACTCTACCACGTGGGACGAAAGTCAAGGTAAGCTTGTCTCAAGTCTGCAAAGGAAAGGCCCAGTCCTGGACTAGAATGCATCCCTCTGGCCTCGGCCTTCCAGGATTACATGCTTTGAGTCAGCAAAGCGCATCTACCCTGGCATTTGTGGAGTTCCCTTAGTAAGTGCTTGTATTTGTATATACTGATCAGTGCATGAGCCCAGAAGCAAGACACCTAGGATATTCTTTCTGGTTGACACTCCAGCCCTGTAAAGCTTTGGGTGATAGGAATGCTAATTTAGACCCTAAGCTTCTAAGAAGACAGTCACACTCAAGCCACCATGCCTGGACTCATTCTTGTCAAATGACGTCCATGATAAGGTCTCAGTGCTCACGAGCTCCAGAGCAGGGAACTCTGTTGAGGTATCTGTGTGGCAGCGAGCTCTCTGAGCACCCTGCCCACTCCCGCTGGCCCTGCTCTGGCTCTCTACCTCTTTTGATGTCATCCAGCTGGGGCTCAGGTGAGGGGTTATCCTTCAAGGGAGAAGTTTTGGGTCCAGCTGGAGGCTTCGTCGGGGCTCGGAAGGGCATGGGTGGAGGCGGCTGTGGCGGCTGCGGCGGCCGGGCGGGCTGCTGTTCCATCCGAGCTTGGATTTTACTGCTTCCCTCAGCTCTGAAATAGACATCAAATCAAGAGTCAAAGCAGCAGTTCTCAGGATGACCAAGCACACAGGCAGCCTGCACAACCAATGTTCTTTCCAGATGACTGAAAATCTAGTCTTTAATTTCACCACAAGAATGCACTCAACATCCATATGTCTACTGAATCCCAGAACTATACCACAAATCAGTGATGCAGAGTGGGCGAAATGACCCTCTGCTTCCAAGGCGCTCACCTATGTACACCCTAAGAATTCAAGATCCTTTAGCCACAGCCTTCCGAGAGCTGAGATTACAAATGGCCACATCTAAGCTCAGCAAGAAGATAAACACAGATACAATGTGATTAAGCGATTTTACAAGAAAGTATCCCACTATATCTTAAATTCAATATAAAGTTGTGATAAATATACAAGTTTCTGGATAAACTGGATTATGAATTAGTCTAGTGTTTCTTAGCTAAGTATCTACACAAATCCCCTAGAGGTCTCTGCAGGTTCTGACCTAGTAAGTCTTGAGATTCTGTGAGCATAACTAGTACCCAGGAGGTATACTGAGAGTCCCCAAACCACAGAGTAGATAGAGAACAGAGCACCAACAGGTATCCCAGGAGTAGCACATTTAAAACAGGCCTTAATACAAACCAACGAAGGATAGGACAGAAACGGGTACTGTGGGCAATTTGCTTGAGGTGAGGGCTTAGCTTAGCAGTCAAATTAGATAAATCATAACTTCTGTAATCCCCAGTCTCCAAGAGAATAGCGCTTTTCTAAGATTACTGGTAAATATTAGGTGTGCTACACCTAAAACATACCGGCCCATGATAATCTCAATAAATGGGAGCTGTTTCCTTTTCTAGGGAAATGAGTGAAAGAAAAAAATGGAACCACACATCAAGTTGTAATAGTCTCTTAAAACCTAATTAGTGTTCTGTGCGAAGGAAGGGTGAAAGGAGGACTGGGAGAAGAGTAGGGAGGGGGACTGTGACTGGGATGTAAATACATAAATTAATGGGGAAAAAAAAACCCTTATTTAGTGGACTTGTGATTTAGCTTGGTGGTAAGGGCACTTGCCCATCATGTGCAAAGCTTTGGATCTGAGGCTTAGTACCCTCCCCAACAAGAACCTTAATCATTATCTTACAATTACTGTATTACAGTGTGTTTATATAATGTACTGACTTTCAAATAAACTCTAACATTAAATAAACCCAAAAGTTCACTATTTGAAAAATTAGGAAAGTTTCTTTGTTATTGTTTTTAAGGTTTTTAAATTATCCTTTTATTTATGCTATGCTTTCTACCACATGGGTCCTGAAGACTGAACTCAAGTTGTCAGACTTGGTTGCAAACTCCTTTATTCACTTAGCAATCTTGCAAGACCATTGTTATTTGTTTTTGTTCTGAGACAGAGACCCATGTAATTCAGACTAGCTTCAAACTCACTATGCAGCGGCAGAGGGCCTTGAACTCCTGATCTGCTGCCTCCAACCCTCAAATGCCGGTCTGACAGTTATGACCCACCAGACTCAGTAGGCAAGGTTTTATTTTGATAGTATAGGCTCATCGAATATATCCTAATTTACAAGCAGTAATTTTAAATAAAGTTACGCTATTATTATTTTGTAATTTTAAGTCTATACATATAAATTGAATCCCCCACTTGGTAGTATAAGAACAATTATGAGTCTGACAAAATTGGCTCAATTATAAATACCTTCTCCCCAATGACTTCATGTTTTAGCTCTCAAAAGCATTATTTCTTTTTACTGTATTTGAGAAAAAAGTACATTTTATTATTGATGTGTCTGAGACAGGAATGGCTGATATTACCGATTGAATACTATGAACAAGCAGACGTTCACACCCTTGTAAACTGGACTAAATGCAACCAAGCTTTACAGACACCCACGGCTACCGGCCTGCACACAGACCCTAGTTCTGATCCCTGCAGTGCAGAGGAAGGGAGGGTGTGGGAGCCGGCCGGCCATACCTTGTCTTCTTGACCTGAATGCTGCTGCTAAGCTTCTCCAGCACGTACTCCCCAGTGTCATGGTTAATAATGAGCACGCAGTCTTTCTGATAAGGCCGCTTGTTCCCTTTGAACACCGTCATTGGCGGGGTGGACCCCTGTTTGCCACAAAAGCATAGGTATAAATACACCAATTATGAACACTCAAACGGTGCGTGCAACTGACCTCTGTCTTACTCCTCTGGCTTTCCAGGCAAAAGGAAAGAACGGTTATAGTAGGCCCCTAGTTTTAGGTAATCAAGAAATATAGCATAAAAACTTTTAAGTTACTAGGCAAATCTTTTAAGAATGTGGGGAAATATTTCAAAGAACAGTAATGCACAAACTGAGGACAATTAACTTTGCCCTACACTACACAGAGTTATCACTAACTGGTTAGAGTGCAGATTGATCTCTGTATTTCTTTGCAATGGAAGAGCCCAGGGCTTCCCCCTCGTGCAAATGACCAAAACAGCTTTCTCTGAGGGTAGCCAGCCCATTAGCCTGGTGAGTGGAAACTAACTCACATTAGTCTTCACCACAAGCCTTTGAACAGCTCCTCCCAGGCTGCTCTCAAACCAAAGGATGACGTCTTTAAGGCAGGCCCCTGGCTCCACCACCTATCTCTGGGCTCTGTGGTCTTCAGGAAGCAAGAAGTTCGCGTTCATGCCTCATGGCTTTAACTAGCCTTCTGCCTGCTATATTTGACACTGTCTAAATTCAACCTTTTGTTAAGTTCAAATATCTCTTCTCTGGTTTTCCACGAGCGTTTATTTTGGTTTGGGTATGAAACAGGGTCTCATGTAGCCCAGGCTAGCCTTATACTCTCAATCATCTTGTTTCCACCTCTCAAAGGCTAGGATTATAGGAAAAGTATCATATCCAGCAACTAGTATATATTCCTATATTTAAATTCTAGACCCTAAGCTGCAGAAAGGCAGAAAATATACCCATTTGGTTTAAAGTTAATTCTTAGAGCCTAGTAATGGGCTAGTACATTGTCACTGATTTAATATTTAATTTGTTGTTAAGAATTTATAGAAGCACAAAACAACAACAAACTAAATTGCCTGGCTCTTCAGCCCCTTCCTTATCTGCTCAGTAGGAACTTAGGTCTGAAGGGAGCTTGGGGACCACGTCCCTAACTCCTTCGGTGTTCACTTGGGAAATTAAGGTCTGATGGGAGATGATGTAATCTTCCAGGGACGACATGCAATAGAACAGGAGTTCAAATGAGAAGACCGTCTCCTCTGCTCAAGGGTTCCCAGGCTTGTGTCGCCAGGTACAGAACTTTCTGTTTGAGGACAGAGCTGTGACATCTACTAAGAAGCATTTTTATTCTTTTTCTGCTCTGTATGTGTGTGCGGTGTGCATGCACGTACTTGTGTTTCTTTGTGTGGGCAGGAATATGTACAGGTGCAAGTGTATATATACATGCACCTAGAAGCCCAAAGCTGACATCAGGCACCTTCCTCAATCACTCTCCACTTTTCTTTTTTTGAGGCAGGGCCTTTTGCTGAACCCAACTAAGCCTAGCTAGCCAGCTTGCCCCAGGGATACCACGTCCTTGCCTCTGTAAATATGGGCTCACAAGCAGCTGCCATGGGTTCTGAGGCACCCCGACTCCAGTCCTCAGGCTTGAGTACTTCATCCCCTCAAGCCATCTCCCCAGCCCAAAATTTGTGAGAGAAAACACAAGGTCTCCTGCCTGCCCTGGACCCCTTACTAAATATAGAGATGTCATTCTGGCTCCTGGCCTGCCTTCTGCCTATTCTATGTTCAGGAGCAGTTATTGCTACTCAGGGCACATAGGGCCCTTTTCTCCTGAACTGCTTGGGATAAATGTTATGTATGTCTAGCAAAGGGGCCACTGTCTAGGTGGAACCTTGCCTATTATACTATATATTGGACGGAGAGGGGGAGTCAAGAATAAAGACAAAGAACTACCTTAATAAACCAAGCCCCAAGACGCATGGGTAACAACACACCTGACTCCTAAATTCCTTTTTTACTTACGTTAGCTCTTTAAAAAATCTAAAAAAATAAAAATAAAAAATAAATAACTAGAAGGAAATCTGAACTGTGATAAAACACAAGGGTCTGTTACATTAGACCAACACTGGAAAGAACTTACAGGGATGTGTGGCAGCGTGATGGTGACTTCATCCCCTTTGCCGACCTGTAGCTCTCCTTCGCACGAAGTGTCTATTGATGCTGGTTTAAAATCGTCTAAAAGGAAACAATGGATATTTCCCACTAGGTGGCTGAAATGAAGACTTCTTGGGTGTTTTAATTTCAGATCAAATAAAAACAGTTGAGGATTCCTTTATGTGTGTGTGTTCCTGTATGTGCACAGGTACATGTGCACAAATATCTGCAGGTACCTATGGAGGACAGCTTTAGATAATCTCTTAGGTACTATTTGTCTTTTTTCTTTTTTTTGGAGACAGGGTCTCTAATTAGCCTGGAACTCATTGAACAGGCAAAGCCAGCTGGCTGGCGGGTCCCCAGTGATCCTTCTGTCTCAATATCCCTGCCACTGAGATTGGAACTGTTTACTCTGTGGCTCTTTTATGTGGATTCCAACTCAGATATTCATATTTTCATAGCAAGTACTTCCCAGATTGAGCCAACTCCCCAGTCCCATCATTTAAAACTCTAAAAGATTTTATCATAGAAGACTTCATATACTTCATTCGTAGTATAATGAGCCCCAAACGCTCTTATCCAATAGTTAACAACTCAGAAACACTTCTACAGATGCTGCCTTCAACTATACCACCATTTTAGAGCAGGGAGCTGAAACTTATATACTCTCTGAAACTTACATACTTTTATGTTAATGTAGGACAATCCTTTCTTCCAAGTGACAGGTAAACAAGTAACATCTCGCCATCCATAATAAGGTAATTATTAGAACTGTGTGTATAAAAGCAACACAGGAAACATTCTTGACTATAAATCCTACATGAGACATAGTCAGCCACATGAGGTTGACCTCATTTTGCACAGAAACGTTCAAAAATAGAACATGCCACATTCAAGTTCTCATTTTGGTGGGGGTAAAAAAACCCAAAACGTCTGGATATGTTCAGAAGCAGACTGGTGAACTCCAGAAGTTACCTTGCTTATTCTTGCAAATTACACGTACATATACAATAGAAACAGTCATTTTACTTCATGTTAACTCCACACCTGACTCAAACTGAAAGCCAGGGGAACATGTACAGAATCTCACTTAAACTTATACTGCCCTTCTGTGGAGGTAAAAAAAAAAAAACAAAACAAACTAGTCAACTGGGAAATGACAATCTTATCGTTGCCCCAGTGCTGTCTCTCTGCAACAGCTGGGTCTGCTGTCAGTGGGAAGCACAGATGCGGCGGAGTGACAAGAGGCCACACGAAGATGGAACTTTAATATCTAACACACCTCCTGCCTGTGTGTTGAGTCACATCGATTAACTCTCATGACAAAGCAGGTCTTAACCCATACTAATGCCACCGGAAACCCGAAGCCTGTGAATCACAGAGGGATGTGCTTGGTCAGCCATGTGTTGACTCAGGACACACAGGGGAAGCACCCCTCTCAGAGTCTATAATCATGTAGAAAAGGGCCCGACGTGATGACTATTTCCACATTCCTTATGCTGCTGTCTTCGTTTTCCAAACATAGATCAGGCTTTAACTTATGCCACATTCACAAACTCTAATTTTATTCTCCACCCACAAGTGAGTTGGCCCAGAAGTCAAGGTGATGTAGGTGACTTAAAGACATTAACCTCAGTTAGGTATGGTGGATCAGGTCCATATTTTCAGCACTACAGAGGCTGAGGCAGGAGGACTGCAGCATGTTCAGGGCTGGCCTGAATTATATAGTAACTTCTAGGCCAGCATCACCTACTGTAAGGCTGTCTCGAACAGCAACAACAACAACAAAATCAGTGTCAAACGAAGCGGAGAGGAAGAGAAAACCTTATGGGTGGCACGAAGAATGCAGATTCCCTGGTTGTGGAGACCAAGAGCAAGGGGAAAGGAAAGCAAGGAAAGGAATGGGAGTAAATGACGCTCGTGGCAAACGGGAAGGCTTTTCCAGGGCAAGAGTCCTGATGGAATAATTCGACAAAGAGAACTGGGACACAAGGGAGGTGAAAGAGGCATCGCTACAAAGGAGTAAAGAGAGGCTTAAGAGCTGGGAAAGGGAATTTGAAAATAAAGGGGCCATGACCTTCTGAAATGGTATTTGAGACTGTAATGTAAAAGAATAGTTGTCAGCAACCAGAGGTTTGGTTTGGGAGAAGCGATCTGAAAGTAAAAGAAGAGATCGAAGTTCCAGCGGATATGGGATGAGAGGTAAGGAAAGCGACGCTTTTGAGAGCTGGGATTAGACAGGAGAGTCTGGGCTGGCACGTGGCGGCCAGAGAGCCCGAAGTGAACCTCGAGGGGCGCTCACTCACAGCGAATGGTGTGGAAGGAGGCCCGCGGCCGTTTCTCGAAGCTCTCCCCGAGCCGCAGGCAGTGCTCCTCACGGTCCAGCAGCGGGTTCGCCGTGCCGTTCATGGCTTTGCACTTGCCTGGCACCCGGATTGGCGCTCTCCTCGCGCGGCCGCAGTCCCGGATCCCCGCGCAAGCAGCCCGCAGGACTGCGCTCCCGGGACACAGCTCCGGAGCGCGCACCGAACCAAGTCCGCGCCCACCCGGGGCTGGAAACCAATCTACTCCGCGTCTGGCGAGACTCTGAGGAAGTAAGGCCGCTGCACTTCCGGCATTGGGGCGGGACTTCCGTTTCCCCAACGGAAATAGCGGGGGCAGTGCCATGGAGAGAGAATTCCCTGGAACAACTGCAACCCACTGTTATTGGCGATTTCTGGTCTAGTCTAAGGAGGTTTACAGCTCAGCTAGAAGATTCTACCCCCCGGCGCCTGGGCTTGACTGACGGGTGAGTGCGCCCTGACCTATTCTTTGCTGGTGACTCCGATGGCCGGGAGCCCAGAGCGTGGGGAACTGAGTGAACGCGAGTTTGAGTGTAGGTATGAATGTCCCTGGACATGCCCGAGACCCTTGCGGCCTGGTTTATCCGAAGGTCCAGAGCGAGATGACGGTTCTAGGGACTTCAGCCACCCGTCACTCGGTCCTTCCCCCTACTTCGCTCCATGGCTGTGGTGAGAGGATTTCAGTTCTTGGCCGACGACGCTTCCTTCAGTTTATGGGTACGATCGGAAACTCCGGCCTCTCCGGATTAGCTCCGTCACCTCCTTAACCCACCGCGACCCCTTGTTTGTCTGGCAATCGTCTACCCGCTTTCAGTTAGGGCGGTTGTTGCCGTTGTTTTGAAGTCACGTTTTCCACGGGCACTGAACGTTGATGAGAATTTTTTTTTCTCACATTTTCTCAGCCAACTTGTGGATGCGTCCCTTTGCCCTAACTAAACCTATTTCTTGTAATACTTGACTCATCTGATTTGAATCGGGAGTCCGGTCCGTGAGAGTTCTGGTCTCTGAGTGTAGTAAGCTCTTGTGCAGTAGAGACTGTCTTGGTCTTTATGACCTCTCCAAACCCCGGCAGGGTGTTGGGTAGAGTCAGCATCTCGTGAGTGTTAAGTGAATTGACCCCAGCGCCTTAAAGAGCCCTCCAGGAACTTCTCCCCCAGAGATTTGGACTCCTTTAGAACCCAAACTCTAGAAGTAATAAAGAACGCTCTAGCTTGGTGAGCACAGTAGTTAGGAGCGTGAAGCAAGAGAAAGTACATTCAATGAAAGGCCTGGGCGTCTTCAAGGACAACCTTTCATAACTAGCCCCTGGCTCAGATGAACAGGATGGGAGAGAAGCAGGTAGGCTTTTAGAGAATCACTAGCCAGAATCAATCAATCAAACTCCCTCCCCTCCCCTCCCCTCCCCCTACCTTTTTCCTGAGTAGCATCCTATCTTGTTGAAGCTGGAAAGTTACCTGGGGAAACTGCACCAGAGAAACCCCTGCATCTGCTGTTTTGGCGTCGATTGTTCAGATGGTTGAAGGACAGAGGACCTTTAGCAGCATTGAATGTGTTTCCAGCAACTGCAATGGCTTCTTTCCAAAGGAAAGGACTACAGACAAGGATTCTTAACACTGAAGAAGAGGAGAAACTGCAAAGACACCAAACTTTGGTGTCTGCTTTTAAACAGCAAAAACTGGAAAAAGAGGCTCAGAAGAACTGGGACCTTTTTTATAAAAGAAACAGTACCAATTTTTTCAAAGACAGACACTGGACCACCAGAGAGTTTGAGGAGCTAAGATCATGTAGGGAGGTAAGCTGGGGGTTCTCCTGGCCCGAGCCATTTTCATTTATGATACCTAGAAGAGAGGTCCTTTATTACATGTAGAGTGTGCTCCTAGCTGGGAACCTTGGGTGTCATTTCTCAGGAGCTGTCTTGGTTTTTGAAACAGGGTCTCTCCCTAGACTTGGGGCACACAGATTAGCTTGGGCTAGATGACCAGTAAGCCCCAGGGAGCCTTCCTAGAATGGGACTCCAGCTGTGTGACACCACATTCCAGCTTTTTACCTGAGTGCCAGTGGTTGTGTGGCAAGCACTTTACTGACTCAGCTACCCTAAATAAAATTATGTAGTCTATCAAAATGTACCTAAGGAGAGTTCTGTTTTATTTCAAGTATGTTTTGCAGTGTCTGGGCTGTTTAATAGAAGACAGAGCATTAAGGTTTTCTTTTTCAATTTGTTTATTATGTATCCGGGTGTTTTGCCTGAATGCATGTCCATGCACCATATGCATGTCTAGTGTCTGGAAGTCAGAAGAGCATGTCAGAGCCACTGGAACTGCAATTACAGACAATTGTAGGTTGCCATATGCATGCAGGGACTTGAACATGGATCCTCTGGAAAAGTTGCATGTTCCCTTAACCACAGAGCCATCTCTCCAGCCCCTTAATGTTTTCTACTTAGTTAAAGCTAATCTGAAAGTTAGAAATATTACATATTCAGAGAAAACTTTAGTGACAGATTGAAGCTACTTAGTAGTGAATGAAGCATTCACTGTAACTGTTTTCTAAGAATTTTGCTTCTGTTCTCTTAGTTAAGCTTCATAGCAGCCCTATGACGTGCATTAGTGTTGTTCTCATTTGCAGGGAAAAAATATTGAGACACAGAGCTATAGAAGTGAGTTGCCTGAGGATAGAATACAGGGGCAAAGGGGGAGTTGGGATTTGAGGAGGAGGTTAACCCAGAGTGTCTGTACTGTGCAATGACCTTATTTTTAACACTGAACTGCCCATTGTCATGAGGTCAGCAACGTCTCGCCTGCTAAACATTTTAGCTTGGTCTGTTTATTATGCAGATGTAATGTGCTATAATTTTTGTGCTCTCATTCCTCAGTATGAAGGTCAGAGACTGACTGTGTTGGAGGCTGGCTGTGGGGTTGGGAACTGTTTATTCCCACTTTTAGAAGAAGACTTGAATATCTTTGCCTATGCCTGTGACTTTTCTCCAAGGGCAGTTGACTACGTGAAGGTTGGTGCACCATATATGCATTCTGCTCTTTGTTTCCTTAGACCTTTTGTCTAATTCTGTCCTCGTCAGGAGCTTACCAGCCACGAGCACCATGGATACCATTTTCTGTTGTATTACTAAACAGTCTCTATGCTCAATTCACATGGCTTACTTTGTAGATTGGTGTCTGATTGCGTGCTCTTTTTTTTTTCTTCGAGACAGGGTTTCTCTGTGTAGCCCTAGCTGTCCTGGAACTCACTCTGTAGACGAGGCTGGTCTTGAACTCAGAAATCCGCCTGCCTCTGCCCCCCAAGTGCTGAGATTAAAGGTATGCACCACCACTGCCCGGCAGGTGCCCTTTTAAGACAGGTTACTATGACCAGAATTGTGAACAAGGTTCACAAAATTTACAGGCACAGTCCTCTGTGATGAATAATGGAGGAAACAGAATCCCTTAGAAGGATGTGAATGTTTGCATTTTAATAGATAATGCTACATTTCCTTTCAAAAAGATCATGCCAATTTATAGTTTTACCAGTAATTGTTTCCTCAGACTTTTCTTTCTTTTTCTTTTTTTGCCAATCTATGAGAGAAAAAAAGTCTGAGTATTTTATTTTTCTCATTACCAGAGTTATTGAAGACTAAGATTCATAAATACACATACCATTTTTTCCTACCGTGACCTCCTTTCTTCTGCATGTGTTTACTGGGAGCTTACTATGTGCCAGTTGTAAGAATTCATCTGTGCATAACTTTTGCCTATTTTTCTGTTCTTATTTTTAGAATATAGTAAGGATGTTTGTTAATCATGCATATGTTACAAGCATCTTTTTCCCCTATTTTTATCTAATTGCCATCTTTGGTCATAAAATACTCAATCCTCACACATACACATGGATCTATTTAGGAATCGTCTGACTTAGCGAACTGTTTGCCATAATTCTCAAACCATATTGTTTTATTTCTATATTTTGTATGTTTTGATGTCTAGTGGTATATGTCCCTCTATTGGTAAAATTCCTTTCTGGGGGAGACCTTAATGATGCCTACCACTCCCTTCTGTGGTCTCAATGACATATCAAAGCATAGTCCGCCACAGTTCAGTCTGGGAACCAGTGTGTTTCTTGGATTTTCTTGCAGAGCGTAGGTGAGGGTGGGTTGCTTGCAGAGCTCTGAGTGCTGCACCTGTAGGCCTTCACCCAGCAAGGATGAGAGTTTTCCTTTAGCCAACCAAATGGAACATTGCTTCCTTTGCCTCAGCCAAGGCGGGGAGCAGTTGTATGGATGCTCAGGCAAGGTTCTTATGACTCTTCCCACCCCTCTCAGATGGGGGTATAAGCAATCAGCAAGCCCAGCTGGGAGAATCCTTTTGCAAGGATATGTAGCTGAACTCCCCAAAATAGCAGTTGCTTGGCTTGGGGGACAGTCACTCTCAACATCTATTTTCTTCATTTTAAAAGTTGACTTTTGCAGGACTAGAGAGATGGTTCAGTGGTAAGGAGTGCTTACTCAGTGAGGACCTGAATTCTATTCCCAGCACCCATATCTGGTGGCTAACAACTGCTTGCAACCCCAGTTCCAGGGGATTCAGTGCCCTCTGGCCTCCGAGGGCCACTCACCTGTACATACGTACCCATAAATAAAAATAAATGAATCTTTTTTTAATACTAAATATTCTCACCCAGTAGGCTTGCATATTAATTTGTTCAGGTCACTGTTGACACGATAAAACTTCTTCTCTTCCTTTATAATACTCATAAGTGTGTTGGAGTCCATCAACCAAACCAACCAAAATGTACCAGGAATCCACTTATTAGAAGGAAAGATGGGTTAGGATCTTTAGTCTTTTCTTTCATGGAAATATACCACATAAGAACTATGGCGGCATCCCAGGAGGCTAAACTGGAAAGATTTCTCACAGAGTGTAGGCTTGTCAGGGATAACCAGGGTTAGGAAGTAGCTGCCGACTTAGTATCATCCTTTTGGGAAAAGAGGCTTCTAAAACACTTGGATTTGACTGTGTCGCAGCCTGTAGTCTGCCCTCAGTTACAAAGAGGTTGCTGAAATGCTGCTGCTCCCTGTAGCAGTAATGAATATTACTTCCCCGGTGACAAGTGACCATTCCTTGCAGCAGTAAACAAGTAGAAACAGTGTCTCTCTCCAGCGCTGCATGGTCATACATGCACCAGCATGGTGGTTGATTCAAATCAAGTTCTTTCTGTTTTCCCCGTTCTAGCAACATCCTTTGTACAACACAGAGAGATGCAAAGTCTTCCAGTGTGACCTCACTAGAGATGACCTTCTTGACCATGTCCCACCAGAGTCTGTGGATGCTGTCACATTGATCTTTGTGCTTTCAGCTGTACACCCAGAGAAGATGCGCCTTGTCTTACTAAACGTGTACAAGGTTAGTGACTGGACATTTGTACTTGAGGACTGATCACCCTGTTTCTTCTCTTGCCTGCCTTCACTGTAAGGCTTGTGTGCTGCATTCCCAACATCTTCCCATATCCAGTGGGTAGACTGTAGCCAGTCTAGAGAAAGGGGGTCTCTGGCATGAAGCATCCCCTGTAGCTCTGGATTTGTACAGTAGTGTGGCTGCTCTTCAGAGCATCGCCATCCCCAGAGCAAGGAAGGTGTTGCAGTTACCTGAGATCCATAAGGTGAGAGGACGTGTAATTAAATGGTCAAGAACATGGTCAAAGCCTAGATCCTAAGCTAGCTCACTACTCAAGCAAGTTCCTCCACCTCTTCAAGCTTGATGGGATAATACTTCTGAGATGGTGGCATTTAGGGGAGATTAAATAAGGTGTATGACGTGTGCCCAGCACAGTGCTTCCACTCTGCTAAGTGCGCCTAAAAGCCAGCCATTGTTACATTACTACTACCGCAATGATTCCTATTAGAATGGCAGGATCTGGAACTGCTGTAGCCACCAGGAGGCTGCTGTAGCATGCCTGTAATCCTAGTACTTGGGGCCGTGGTAGGAGGAGTGCTGAGTTCAAGGGCAGCCTAGCCTACTTTGTGAGTCAAACCGTCAGTCAACAGGGTCTCAAGGGAGGGAGTGAAGATTGAAAAGAAAAAGACAATTAGACAAACATTATAACATGACTCCAGCCAGTTTTACTTTTTTCCAGTCAGCTTTTATACCATTCTAGGTACATGCAGAGAATAGGGTGAGTTCTTAGATCAAAGACAAAGTGATCAAACAAGGTAATGAACAAAGAAACCACACCGGATAGTAATCAAACAAAGTCCCCAAGTCACTGGGTCTGGGGGCTTATCAGGATTACCAAGACAAAAGCGAAGTCACACATTCCTTGGCTGTGTTCACCTGATCCTTGCATCAGCCCAAATTCTAATACTTCTATCTGATCCCATTTCTTTCTCCAAGCCCACTGACAAGCACCAAAAGCTCTCCATAGTCAGGAACTCTGCCGAGCTATAGACTCTCTCTGAAAATAAACAAGCCAGCGTGATTGTGTGCACCTTCAGCCTCAGGCGGGTCAAGAGTTCGAGACCCTTCTCATCTATAGAGCAAATTTGAAGTTAGCCTAGGTTACTTGATGCAGTGTCTCAAAAAAAAAAGCTTCCCCGTTATGGTCAAGACCGGCTCCGGCACCAGTCTCTAAGCCTGGTTCCTCCTGGTGCTAAAGCTGAGCACCAGTGAGTGATGTCGCTGCAGTGAGAACTGCTGTGCAGTGTTCGCTGTAGTGAGCTGGAGACGCTGCAGACAGTGTCAGTTAATGAAATTGACAGGCGGTAGTGATGCACCCTTAGTCCCAGGGCTTGGGAGGGCCTCCCAGACAGATCTCAGGTTCAAGGCCAGCCTGGTGAGTGAGTGAACTCACCCAGGTCAGCCAGAGCAAAAGAATCAATGAAACCAATCATTAAAAATGGTAAAGGGGCAAATTCTGACAGGTGCAATGGAACCTGCTTGTGATTTCAGGAAGCCTTAGAGGGGCTTTTGTTTGTACTTATTACGAGCACACCACCGAGATGCGAGTGCTTCCAGCATCTGAGTGTACCCCAACTCTGTCTTCATAGACTAGCCTCTTCGCAACCTATTGCAGTAATAAATGATATGCCATCTATATTTTAGTAGGTATGACATGTCATATTTGTAGAAAGTTTTCTGGAGCTTTTGTTCATTTTAGTATTCCTCCTATTTTTAATCTCCGTTAGAGGTCTTTTTCAGCTGAGCCACAGTGACTTTCTAGCCCAGTCTGATTACTTTCTCCCTGCCATCGTAGTGATTGGTTGGCTAATTTAAAAGTGGCTGCTCTGTTGGCATAGTTAGACTAGAGATCTCGAGAAGCCATCCTCAGGCTCTGCAGACAGGACAGCAGCAGCCTGGGCAAAAGCCCATGTGAACATTCTGCCGCATACACTCCCCACCGTGGCTCCCATCACTCTAGGGCGCCAATGCCACGCAAGCTTCCCTGTATATGACGAGTCTCCCCCCCAAAAAAAAGAGGGTGGAGAGAGGATATGGCTGTACAAGTGCCACCACACGCTTTCCAAGGGAGGCAAAACTTGTCACAGGAGATGGCATCTCTCATTATAAAACAAGTGCTCTGTGCTCAGCCTGGTGGTGTGGGTCTATGGAACACCAGTCAGTCTTCAAGTATATAGGAGGTCTGTGTGGCCCTGTCTACACCACAGATAGAAGACACAGATAGAAGGCTCTGAGGAAAGGAAAGGATCACTTTCCTGACTCTTCCCACATGGTGCAGACTTCTATACTAAGAGAAGATGGTCAGGCCAGAGCCCAGCACTAGGGGGGTGGGGATGGGGGGACAGTGTTGGGACCTAGTAGGGAGTCGCACACAGGAGCCCTTCAGAGGTAAGTTGTCAGAAGCAGATACCTGGGAACTCAGCCTAGGGAAGGAGACAGCTCATGCCTTGCAGAAGGCAGAGAGTGTGTCTTATGTGCTTGCTTTTATGTGGGGCGTAACTGGATTGTGCTCCATCATATCTAAAAAATGACTTTTAAGGCATTTTATTTATTTTTTGGTTTTTTGAGACAGGATCCTCTTGCTATGTAAACCGGGTAGGCCAGGTACTGTGTAGGCCAGGCTGGCCTCAAACTCAATCAAAATGATACTCCTGCCTTGGCCTCTTGAACTCCATGATATGGGTACACACTCCCGCACTGACATGGTTTTTAAGAGCAACCATTTGTGTTAAGGGTATTTTGTATGCCTTCTTTCACAACTCCCATAGGTCTGTGTTTTAATTCATAACGTCATCAGATTATATTTGGTTTGACTGGGTCATATACAACCTGCTTTACTTTTGTAGGTATTAAAACCAGGCAGAAGTGTCTTGTTCCGTGACTATGGGCTGAATGATCACGCCATGCTGAGATTTAAAGCTGGAAGCAAACTTGGAGAAAATTTTTATGTCAGACAAGATGGAACCAGATCATATTTTTTTACTGATGGTAAGAGGAATGGAGTGTCTCCTTAGAGTGTGTCATTCTCTACTCTGTGTACTTGACGGCACCATCAGTGGAGTGCTGCCTGGGCAGGTATGTGGTCATGCTAACACACAAGTCCCAAGTCCCTAGAACAAGTTCTGATATACAGCACTTAGCCAGCTCTGGCCTGTGGGGAGTTTAAAGGCCTCTGCTGACAGTGACTAGTGAGTGAGCCTCTCAGAGTAGACAGGCCTCAGATATGTCATGGGATGCCATCAGGAACTGTGCTGGGAAGCGGGAAGGAGAACCAGAAAGACACATCTTTCAAATAAGTGCCTTAAGTTCACCATGGTGGTTTGAGGGTACTTTCCCAGACCCAAAGGCAAAAATCCTTGACTAAAAGTGGTTAGATCTGATTTCAAGTAGATAAATTTGCTATCAAAGAATACCAGGAATGTAGCTCAGATGGTGACCTAGCCTTGGTCAGATTCTGGGTTCAGTCCCCAGCACTGCATAAACTGGGGTGATTTCACACAGGATTTAGACACCAGCAATCCCAAGGCAGAAACAGGAAGATCAAGAGTTAAAGGCCCAGCTGCAGAAATGGTTTAGCAGTTAAAGACACTTGTTGTACTTGCCAAAGACCCTGGTTTAGTTTCCCATACCCACATAGTGACTTAACCACTTGTAACTGCAGTTCCCAGGGATCAAACACCTCCTCTGACCTGTGAGCACCAGGCATGCACGTGGTACAAATGCTTCATGCAGGCAAAACTCTCATACACAGAAAATAAACTAAACCATAGGTCATTCTGACCCTTAGCTTGTTCCTGGGCTACATGAGACCGTCTCGAAAAACAATAACGGCAATGGTAGCGCATGCCTTTAATCCCTGCACTAGGGAGGCGGATTTCTGAGTTTGAGGCCAGCCTAGTCTACAGAGTGAGTTCCAGGACAGCCGGGGCTACACAGAGAAACCCTGTTTCAAAAAACAATAACAAAGTTAGATGCTTGTAACTGGGAAGATGGCTCAGTTAATAATAAGGTGTTTGCTGCTGGCTGTGATAAGCCAGGTATGGTGACATGAACCTGTAATCCTGGTGCTGGGAAGGCAGAGACAGCAAAGATCCCTGGAGCTTGCTGGTCAACTAGTTTTGTTGGCAATGCCCATATTGGTGAAAAAATCCTGTCTCAAAAAGTGAGGTAGACCAGGACAGCCAGGGCTATGTAAGAGATACCCTGTCTCTAAAAAATAAAAAAGTGTGCCCTTGTGTTTGGTGCATGGATGTTAAGAATTGCAGTGTCAAACCAAGAACTTGGGAGGCAGAGGCAGGTAGATCTCTGTGAGTTTAAGGCCAGCATGGTCTACAGACGTGGTCTTTCAGGGCAACCAGTGCTACACAGAGAAACCCTGTCTTGAAATCCTATCACCATCACCCCCAAAAAGAAAGTAAGGTGGAGGGCTGGAAAGATGGCTCAGTGGTTAAGAATACCTCTGGAGGACCTAGGTTTGAATCCCAGCAGCCACATGGTGGCTAACAAATGAAGTCTGTCACTTCATGTCAGGGGATCTAACACCTCTTTTGGCTGCCGTGGCCCCAAGCATGCATGTGATGCATATGTATGCATGCTGGCACAGCATCCATGGACTTAAATACAAATATTTTTTTTAAAGTGGAGAATGTGACCTCTTTATATGTGTGCATACTATTGCACACAGGTGCACACACATATATTACACATATTCCACATACAAGATAATAATAAAAAATACTTTAAAAGGCATTTTGGATCAGAAAATGCCAAACATCATTTCAGTTTTTGAGTATTTCAAGCATTAGTTTTAAGTCTACCTAATAATCTGGAATAAAAGATGATTGTCATTTTTTTTTTTTAGCTCTGTGGGTTTAGAGGGGAGGGGGTTCATTTATTTTTGCGATGCTGAGGCTTGTACCCAGGGCTTCAAGCATGCCAGGCAAGTGCTCTACCACTAATCCGTGTCCCTAGGTCTTTTCCCTTTTAGTTTTTGGCTTAGGTTTTTTGGTTGGTTGGTTGGTTGTTTTCAGTTTGTTTTGTTTTGTTTTTTTAATTTCAATGTTGTATATATGTTTTACCTGCATGTGTGTTTGTATACCAAGTGCATGCCTGGTGTGTGCAGAAGTCATAAGAGGGTGTCAGATCTCCTGGGGCTGAAGTTACGGGTAGTGGTGAGCCACCACGGACACCAAACCTGGATCCTCTGCAAGAACAGCAGGCGCTCTTAGCTGATGAGCTGTTTGTATCTACAGCTCTATAGTTTTTAGTTGGGTTTTTTTGTTTTGTTTTTTAAATAAAACCTCAAGCCCAGGCTATCCTTAACCTTATAGCAGTTCTGTGTCTGCCTCATATTTCTGTTTCTTGACATTATTCTAGATATTAAAACTAAAAAACAAGTGTTTACAATTAAATGTACCACGTCAGGTGGAAATGAAGATGAATTTAAGGTGTGTGAAATGGCCCCATCTGGCTAAATGCTTTAGAAGTCATCAGGAAGCCCCAGTGGGGTCTTCACAGTGCTCCAGAGTGCAGCCACACAGTAAGGCCCTTAGTGGGGTCTGCACAGTGCTCCACAACCCTTTATTGTACTTGTTTGGTTCATTTACCCTGTGTGATGTTTTGCTGGGGTGAAGTTATCACTACCTGGTAATCTCCCCCACCCCCCATTCTAGTCACAGATATACTTCCTTTCTGTAAACAGGTTGAGTGTGTACAGGCCTTTTCAATAGCTAACTTGGGCTTTGTTTCTTTTTAGTCAGACTTTGTATATGCTAACACAAGAAAAAGCCAAGATCTGTACATCTTTGTTGATTCTTTAATTGGAGGTTTCTGTTTGGGTTAAGACCATGAGAAATAGGAATCTGTTTGTTGTTTTTTTTTTTTAAAGATAGAGTGAACTAATGAAATGTGAGTGAGTGAGGGAGTGAGTGAGGGAGGGAGGGAGTGAGTGAGTGAGGAGTGAGTGAGGGAGTGGGTGAGGGAGTGAGTGAGTGAGGGAGTGGGTGAGGGAGTGAGTGAGTGAGGAGGGAGTGAGGGAGTGGGTGAGGGAGTGAGTGAGGAGTGAGTGAGGGAGTGAGTGAGGAGGGAGTGAGTGAGGGAGGGAGTGAGTGAGGAGTGAGTGAGTGAGTGAGGAGTGAGTGAGTGAGGGAGGGAGTGAGTGAGGGAGTGAGTGAGGGAGTGAGAACAGAGCAAGCCAGCCTGGCGTGCTAGCACAGGCCTGCATTCCTAGCACGGGGAAACTGAGGCAGAAGCCTAGAAAGCTCAGGCCGGCCAGAGATGTAAAGTGAAATCCTGTCTCAAAAGAGAATAGAAATCAAGGAAGAGAAGCTTAAAAACCAAATCAAATTCAGCATTGAAGTTTTCATTACAGAAACAGACAGACAAACCTTCCTGCGGCCTCAGCCCTCACAGCTCGCCCTGCTTGCCTCCTAGATTTCCTGGCGCAGCTCTTTGTGGACTCGGGTTATGAAGAAGTGGTGAACGAGTATGTGTTCCGAGAGACGGTGAATAAAAAAGAGGGCCTGTGCGTGCCACGAGTTTTCCTTCAGAGCAAGTTCCGGAAGCCTCCAAAGGACCCAGCCCCTGCCACTGACTCTGATTCACTTTGAAGAAGAGGATTTTAAACTATTTTGTATTTTTTTATATTCTGACTTTTTAAAACATGCACGTGTTATTTTTATAGAGAACAAGTGAAGACTGGGGAGTTGGCTCAAAAGGTAAAGGCGCTAGCTGTGCAAGCTTAGCAGCCTGAGTGGGTCAGCAATCTATGTCTAGAAAAGAAGGCAGCGGACAGGAGCCGTGGCTCCTCCCACATGGCAGTTCCTGCCCATCAGTAATCCCGGACCCAGGGTATTGGATGCCCTCCTCAGGCCTCGGAGAGGTGCACAGACATACGTGCAGGCAAACACCCACACTACAAAAGAAAAAAAAAATCCAGGTTTGGCAGTTTGTATTTATCCTAGTACTTCTACCTCAAAATGAGAAACAGAGACAGAAGAATCACCGTGAAGCCTCAGGACCAGCTAGCCTGGAGTACAGTGTGGCAGACCTAAGAGACCTGGCTTCAGAGAGATAGAGAGTGAGAGCCGATGACAATTGTTTTCTGACCTCACGTGCATGAATAAGTAAATAAAGTGAATTCGTTTGCACACTGTAGTAAAACAGAATTGTAAGTCCTGAAAGGAAAGTCTGGTGGTTTAGTTGTGTTGTAGAATTCACCGTCTCCACAAAGGGAAGGAAGCAGGGGAGCCGAGTGTGAGGTGTATGATCAGGTCGCAAACCAAGCATCTGCTGATGATGCATTTAAGACAATTCTTTGGTGTATATACAGCCTTGCCACTTATTAAAGACTAAAGCAAGTTTGCATACTAATTGGGTGGATGTGCTTGTTTATTTAAAGAATTAAATCTTGGGTTCAAACTGGCTGTAGCTCAGTTGGTAGAATGCTTGCATAGCATGCATGAAGCCCTGAGTTACATCCCCAGCACTGAGTTCACGGTGTGGTGTCACCCATAATCCCAGCACTTGAGGGGTAAAGGCAGAAAGACGGTCAGTGGGGGCTGAGGAGAAGGCAAGTACACACTATGCAAGTGAGGACCTAAGTTGAATCTCACAAATCTGCCTAAAGCTAGGAATGTAATCCCAGCAGTGGGGAGTGGGGACAGAAACGTTCTCAGAAGTGTGAGGGCCAGCTAGCCAGGTGTATGCAACCACACAGAGCATCTTAAATTCAAGGTCATTCCTGGCTACACAGCAAGTTTAATATCAGGCTGGGCTACATGAGACTGCAGTCCCAAACAAAAAGCCAAGGATTGAATCTTGGTTGAAAACTTCATACAGTAGGATGTTGTTTCATGGGTTATTGATACTTTTCTGTGATTGTTGTTCTTGCTGAAAACACTACATAAACATATGTAGTACAAAATAGGAACTGCTTTATGGCTGTTTGAGGAATTGTTGGGAATTCTGTCCTAATCCTAAACCAAAACATAATGACATTTTAAGAAACATAAGTCAGCGGCTTGTGTGTGTGTGTTTATGTGATATGAATAAATGTGTGAGTGTGAGTTCAGGAAGACATGCTGTCTTCCTCTGTCATGTTCTCCCTATATCCTGGAGACAGTTACTTGCTGACTTGGAGCTTGCCTTCGGGCTCTCAGAGCCACCAGTTCGCACCTCCCAGTGTTGGTGGAATAGGGTCATGCCCAGGTTCCTGCAGCTTCTTGCTGCCTGTTGGCAAGCCTTGTGTTTTCTTTTAGATTGAACTGCCCCTGCTGTTCGTGTGTGGTGTCTGCTGAGTGGACTGGTCTGCAGCCGCTGATTCATGTTTGGTGTTTGATAGTGGACTGGACTGAGAACAACGAAGGTTGAAATCGCCCCAAAGAACTATTTCTAAACATGTCCACTCCTCCCCCGCCCCCCCATCCTGATAACCTTTCGTTTCCTCTACCTCTTGGCAGGTGGTGGGCTAGAGGGGAGGTTGAACCTTTATTAAAGTAGGCTGTAAAAAATATATGGCTATAGCTAATATCTAAAATATATAAAGAACTCAAGAAGTAAGACTCCAAAAGCCCAAGTATCCCAATTTTAAAAATGGGGTACAGGAACTGAAGAAATGGCTCAGTGGTTAAGAGCACTGACTCCTCTTCCAGAAGTCCTGAGTTCAATTCCCAGCAACCACATGGTGGCTCACAACCATCTGTAATGGGATCTAATACCCTTTTCTGGTGTGTCTGAAGACAGCAATACTGTACTTACATATATAAAATAAATCTTTAAAAGAGGGGGGAGGGTATTACAGAGCTAAACAGAATTCTCAACAGAAGAATCTTGAATGTCAAGAAACACTTAAAGAAATGTTCAACATCTTTAGTCATCAGGGAAATGTAAATCAAAATGGCCCTTAGATTCCACCTTACCCCACTCAGAATGGCTAAGATCAAAAACTCAAGCAACAGCTTATGCTGGTGAGGATATGGTGAAAGGGGAACCTTCCTCCATAGCTGATGGGATTGCAAATTTGTAAAACCAGTCTGGAAATCAATCTGGTGGTTCCTCAGAAAATTGGAAATAGTTCTACCTGAAGACCCAGTTATACCACTCCTGGGAATATACTCAGCTCTGCAATATCACAAGATTCTTTAATTTATTAAAGGTAATAATTAGCTTATGTATATGGTGGTTTATCTTCATTAATGTTACATACCACATGCATGCCTGGTGCTCCAGAGGACGGAAGAGGGCACTGGATCCCCATGGGACTGGAATTACAGATAGTTCTGATCTGCCAGGTGGGTGCTGGGAATTGATCCTGGGGTCTCTGGGAAAGCAGGCAGAAGTGCTGCAGAGCCCTGTCTCTAGCCCACACCCCAGATTTTTACAAAGTAAAACCAGGCTGCAAAGTTTTCACTTGGAATAGTTAGCTCTAGTTTAGTGGCAGGTCTGACACTGAGCGGCTCTCAGTGATGTCCCCCCCCCCAACACATGTACAAAGTACAGTTGGCAAACAGGTGAAGAACCTAGACCATAAAAGTTTTAGCAAGGTTTTTAAAGTTGCACTTACTTAGTTGTGTGTATACATGTGGATGGTACACACATCACGGTGCAGGTCCACAGGTGGAGGAGGTAAGAGGACAAGTTGATGGAAATGGTGCTCGCCTTCTACCATAAGGGTCTCAGGAATTGAACTTAGATCATCAGGCTTGGCGGCAAGTACCTTTATACCGAGCCATCTCACTGAAGAGTCAACTTGTACGGCATTGCCTTGCACATACAAAACGGACCCCAGAAACCTACTGAATTCTGCCTAACACCACTTCAGAAGATGCTGTGTATATAGTCTAGTCAGAGTTGGAGGTATTATGTGTAAAACATACCTCATAATATAAATTCTGTTCTCTACAAGACCCTATGTGCACATATAACAGATACTTCATACTACAGTTAAACAGACTGCACACATGAATGCTAACAAAATGTTACAGGCTTTGACTTTGACCATCCAGGAGCAAGTAGAGGACTTGCCCCATGCAATCAGCCATGTCCCGGAACCCAGGGCTGCCACCAGGGCTAGGTGAGACCATCCACCTCAGGGTTTCAGCCTTGCTGTAAAGTATAAACAGTATGAAGCTAAGTCACATGTAAGGTATTTCTAATACATTCAGCCTTCAGCCTCCTGCTCCCACATGATTGCTATGTCCAAATGTTCAAAGCAGCTCACAAACCAGTTCTTCAAGAAGGCTTGTTTTAGAATCCTTGCAAATACCTGGGATTGAGAATAGGCCACCACAAGGTGGCGATAAATGCTCAATGTTCAATTTGACTTTTTTTTTTTTTTTGAGCTGATGGCTAACTTGCAGAGATCCTCCTGCCTCTGGGCTGGGATTAAAGCCCTGTGCTGCCATGGCAGAGCTTCTACTGTCATCTTAATTACACAGGGAGCATTTTTATTGTCATTACAGATGAAGGAAAGGATTGTTACAAATGTGCTTTCTAGGTCAGCATCAGCTGGTGAGAGCAATTTGTGCTTCACTGGACAAAACAAAATGCAGACGCTTTTACCCATCGATGGTTCAGTCTACTTCTGTCTCCTGAAGTCTGTTTGCTTTCAACTAAAATTTCACCTTTTTAGGCAATCTCTTTGATGTCTGCAAGGCCTCAAGGCACACCGTAGAACATAGTATCTGAGGGACCTAATGGACAATCTGAAGCTTTTCCATGTGGATAATTAAAATATACTCCATAGACCTCTTTTATTCCTAAATGGCTCTATGAGTGTACTGTACTTAAGATTAAGGTAAAGCAAGGTCAGGGCTTGGATATAGGTCTGCCTCACGCATTATTCATATTTGTGTGTTGGGGCATAAAGGGTACACAGGCTGGAGGTCAGAAGAAGCAACTTCCAAGAGTTGGTTCTCTCCACCATGTGAATCTCAGGATGGGATTCAGACCCTGACTTGGTGGTAGATGCCTTGATGGGCTGAGCCCTCTCCTGGCCACAGTAGCCCTTGATAGTAGCTGGTTTCCTAGTCCACATTTGCCACAGAAGGAAGGAGAAATGGGAAAAGGGTACGCTGAAGAACCACATTTTCTATTAGGAAGAAAGTATTTCCTGTAAACTTATATATATTCTCTTGTTAGCAGAGTTTTCCCACAGCAAACAGTGGAAGAAGAACCCATAAAGAAAGTAGCCAAAGCCAACTACGGCTGAGTCATACGGGAGATGTGCTTTTAGCTTCCTGACGAACCTCTGTAGACGTCCGTAGACTAGCATTTTATATTCCTAACAATAGTGTACAAGGCTCGCTTTTGTCTGCGTCCACACCAGCACTGGGCACTTGTTTTCTTGATGATTACCATTCTGACTGGGCTAAGATAGAATCTTAGTGTTCTAATTTACATTTCTCTGATGCAAGGGTTGAATTTTTTCATGTTTACATTGGCTGTTTATATTTCATCTTTTTAAAATATGAATGTGTGTGTTCGTGTATGAGGTGCACGTGTAGCCGTGTGTGTGTGTGTGTGTGTGTGTATGAAAGCCAGAGGAGAACCTCGAGGATCATCTATCCCCTTTGAGACAGAGTCTTTCATTGGCCTGGAGGTTAGTTTGGCTGTCCGGCGAGTCCCAGTGATGCTTCTGTCTCTGTCTTCCCAGCAGTGGGATGGCAAGCATCTGTTTCACATCTGGAATGGTTTCTGAGTTCTGGGTGTGAGGGTCCTCATACTTGCAGGGCAGGTACTTTACTGATTGAGCACCTCCCAAGCTCTGTACCTCATCTTTTAAGAACTATCTGTTCATTTCATTTGCCCATTTATTAGTTGATTTCTTTAATTTCTTGTTATTTAGTTGTGGGTTTGTTTGGGTTTTTTTAGCCCTTTGTATATTGTATTTTTTTTAGACTTTTTAAGCATGTGTGTGTGTGTGTGTGTGTGTGCGTATGTGTGTGTGTGTGTGCGCGTCACATGCTTACTCATGCAGGTGCCTGTGGAGGCCAGAGGCATCAGATACTCTGGAGCTGGGAGTTACAGGTGGTTTCGGATCACCTGATGTGGGTGCTGGGAATCAAATCTTTCTATATTCTAGATATCAGTCCATGTCAGATGACTAGCTAGCAAGAATTTGATTCCATTCTGTGGGTTGTCTCTTCATTTAATCAACTATTACCTTTGTGTGGGCAGAAGCTTAATTTTATGAGGTCCCACTTGAAAATGTTGCATATTGGAGACTGGCCTTCTCTACAGTGAATTCCGAGAGCCAGAGCTACTTGGCATGGATGGCTCTGTCTCAGAAAAGAGAGAGGCACGGCGGTGTGGGGATGGGAAAGGAAGAGACTTAGGGAGTTCGAGACCAGCCTGTCTTCATAGAGAGTTCCAGACCAGCTGGAGTTGCATGGTGACACCCTGTCTTAACTCCTCCCCCACTCCTAAAACAATAAAAAAATGTTAGCTACAATAGCAATAAGAGAAGCATAGCCAAGCATGGCAGCTTGGGCCTACACCCAGTGCGTGGGAGGCTGAGGCAGTGAGCGGGGAGCCTAAGGCCGGCCTATTGTTCACTGGAGAGCCAGTCTCTGGGCATCAGACTAGTCAGGGCCATGGGAAGGGTTGAGATATGGAAGACACAACTTTCCAAGTCAGCCAAGACATCTGAGAAGACGAGCCTAGAACACTCCTGCAGAGTGATCAATTTGTATGAGGGTCCTTCCTCTGCAATGTGGCAACGTGATCTGTCCCTTAACACGTGAGCATCAACACATAGCAGGGAGCCATCAAACTACCAGGAAAGGGAAGAACATACCAGGACTTTCAGTTCTTCCTATAATGGCAGCCAGAAACTGCCCACCATGACAACCATGTCAGCCTTCAGTAGGAAAAGTGACAGGGACCAGCTGTTGTGTTTGCTAGGTTGAACCTGCTGGCTGACCTGTAAACTTTGGTGCACACACACTCATACACACACAGAGTTCATTCCCTGTTTTTGACTGACTTTGTAAAGTACAGGAAAATGATAATCTATGTTGGATTACTCTCCAGTACTCAGATTGATAGACCACCATTAACTGATTGGAACCTTTGTGCAAACTCAATAGCCAGCCCTGGTAAATGTATCCCCTCTAAGCTTGGAGTGGTCCTTTGGTAGAAGGTGCTTTCTGCCGCTTAAACCTTCTCTTGGTGGGCTTGCTCAGCAGGCAGAGCCCCGGGTGGGTTTCAGGCCACTGCTGAGTCGGGCAGGCCTGAAGCTCCGACTGCAGGAAGGATTTGTTCCCTGTCTGTCCCATATGCCCCTCATATCAACAGCGCCAGAAGACACAAAACTCTTTCTTCACCACCGGGTTAGATAATTTTGTCTAGAAACTGGGCCTGCTGCAAATCTGAAATAAACACCAGATCGTTAATTTCCTCACAGAATAGAGATCTTCTGAGAAGAAATGACAGAGTAAGATCTGAGAAGAAGAAAGAAACGTGGCAGAGGGTGAGAAGGAGGTGGACTCCACCCTGGGATTCCTGGTCTCTGAGCCCATGGAAAAGGAGGTCCCACCAGCAGGCACAGCAGGGAGCCCACCCCGTCCCTTTTGCCGCAGCCATAGACTCACAGTCACTTACAGGAAAGTTGCTTAAAATGTCATCTGTGCCATTTTCTCTCACACATCTCTGAGATTCCTAAAATATGCATTTAATTTTTTTCACGAGCTTTCTGTGGGGTTCTTTTTGGGCACATTTGTTGGAGGCAGGGTCTCTCTGTGTAGCCCTGTCTGGCCTACGTAGACCAGGCTGGCCTCAAACTCACAGAGCTCTGCCTGGCTCTGATTCCCAGTGTGGGATTAAAATTGAGGCCCCCCCCCCCCCAGCCATCCCCACCTGATTGTTTGAGACCGAGTCTTTCAGTGAGCCAGCAGTCATTGATTCTACTAGGCTGAATGGACAAATGAGCTACTGGGATCCACCCGTCTGGTCCTGGGGTACAGATGTGTGCTACTGCACTCTGCTTTTATGTGGGTGGTGGGTTCTGAACTTGGTATTTATACTTTTGTGGCAAGGGCTTTACAAACTGAGCTGTGGCCCAGTCCTGCAAGTTGCATTAAGAAAAAAAGATTCATTTATTTGTATCTATGTGTAGGAGTGTTTTTTAACCTGCGTGTGCCTGTGTGTACCACGTGCATTCCTGGTTCCTGTGGAGGCCAGGAGAGGGTGTCAGATCCTTAGGGAGGGTCTGAGCAGAGTAATCCATGACAAATAAGAAGGAACTGAATGTTGAAAAGAATGAGAAAGGCCCATATAGAAGCTGGTGGGTTTGTTTTATCTTGAGACAGGAACTCTGGTTGCCTAGGCTGGCCTTGAACTCTGTAGCTAAGGAGAGCCTTGAACTCAAGATCATCTTTCCCCCGCCTTCCCTGTGCTCTGATTACAGGGATGCACTACCACACCTGGTTTGTATAGTGCTGGGGATTGAACCAGGTTCGTGCGCACTGGCAAGTGCTCTGCCGACTGAGCCTCATCTCCAGCCCCTAAACTTGCTTGAATCCTGCTTGGTTGTAGCTTTTGACTCTGTGAATCTGGAAGGGACCGTGAGATTCTATGTTGTTGTCTAAGACTCTCCTATTCCCTCCTCCTCATTCTCTTCGTCTGCTTCTTCCTCCAAATACGGTCTTTCACCGCCAAAGCTGGCCTTGTATCTCTGATACTCCTGCCTCTGCCAGAGTGCTGGGATTACAGGCCTGAGCCATGGCATCCAAACTCAGGGCTTTCAGCATGCTCTGCAAGTGCGCTACCAACTGAGCTACATCCACAGCGAACTGCAGTTCTTCTGAACTATGGACCATACCTGGACTAAACTAAGTTCCCCTTCTGCCTTAGTCTAGTCAAATGAGGGCCCTTTGGAGGTTGGTTAAACAGATCCCAAGCCAATCTTCTGCTGGTTAGCATAACCTCTTTCAGGCTGGGTTCCAGGTCACCTCCTCTAAGAAGTCCTCCACCATGTCTGGGTCTTACCATGTGTCTTAACAGTCTGGCTGGGATCCTCTCTCTTCATAGCCTGTGCCCAACTGTGACCACAACTCTTCCACACTGCACTGCCTAAAGTATCCTTGGCACTGGCACAGCACCTAGCAACTTCAACAGAAGACAATTATTATGGTCAAAGGTGAGTGGTCTTGGCCTAGGACTGTGGTTCTCTACTTTCTTAATGCTGTGACCCTTTAATATAGTCCCTCATGGTATGGTGACTCCCAACCATAAAATTATTTCATTGCTACTTCATAACTATGATTTTGCTACTATTATGAATTATAATGTAAATATCTGACATACAGGATATCTGACATGCAACCCCCCAATGGGGTCATTATCCACAGATTAAGAACAGCTGGCCTAGGAGCATGGTTTCAAGTTGTCTTGAATGATAAGTTCTACCATGGAAGAAATGACATGAACCTTCATGGTTATAGAACAAAACCAAGACATAGCATGAATCATTGTGTTTCCCAAATACATCTGTGGAACCAAGGTTAGGTGAGCTATAGACATGCAAGATCATTTCTGCTCTGTTAAGTGTCCTCCCAGTCACCCCCTACCCCCACCCCACCTCCACACTCCCACCCCACGCCCTGTCCTGGGACTGAACCCATAAATGTTACTTTATAGCATTCTTAGGTTCAGCCTTCAAGGTTGCAGTAAGGCCTTCCTTTGTCAAGCTCTGTGATCCAAGACTTTATCCACTGGTCACCAGGACGTTGGGTAAGACCCAGAGGTTGATGCTACATGAGTGTGGGAAAGGCCTAGCAGAGTCCAAGGACTCTTCAGCTCTGGATCTGCAACATCACAGCTTTCCACAACATGACGATCGAACGAGTTAAGGTCTAACAGCCTTGGGCTCTTCTAGGTGGGTGTAGCCTCTTCAGAGAACTTGACTCTAAAGAACTCAGTAAAGGGGCTGAAAGAGATGCCTTTGTGGTCCTGCTTTTCTAGAGGACCCAGATTCAGTTCCCACCGTACACATGGTGGCTCACAATAATCTATAACTTCAGTCCTAGGGAATCGGAATAACATAAAATGTAAAGAATTCTGTAAATATTTGTGGCAAAAACGACTAGAAGGACCAACTGGAAATGGGAGTTTGGCAGTGACACAGCATGCTCCTGACCAGGACGCACAGGACAGGCCTCTGTTTACTCTCAGGGCTACAGTGATCCACTTGGCTCTGGTCATAGCCCTAATTGTCTCCTCCTTAAGTTCACGCAGTGCAGCCCTGACCCCATGGTGACTGTGTCTGGGAGGTAATTGGAAAGTGGAGACAGGACGATCAGTAAGTAGTTCAAGGTCATCCTCAGATACAAAGCGAGTTAGAGGCCGGCTTGCGCAGTGCACGACCTTTTCCCAAAGAACCAGTGGGAATCTGGCTGAGGAGGCACAGCTGTAGACACTCGGTGGAAGTGGGCAGGAGAATTATGACTGAGTGAAGTCAGAAGTCTGGAGGCCTAATCCAATAAGAGTGGAGCCTTTAGGAGAAGAGGCACCAGAACGCTCATGCAACAGACAAAGGGCTGTGTACGGACTCAGTAAGAAAGTGACCCTGGGCACATCAAGGAGCCATGCCTCTGGAGAAAGCAAAGCTGCCTGCTAGCAGATCCGAAGCCTCCAGAACTAAGGAAGCAGCCTTCTGCTGATGTAGCCACCCGGCATGAGGTGTGGTAATGGCAGCCCTGGTGACTAGCCTGGGAACAGACCAGGAGCCCATGGTTTCCAGGCCAGCTCTGTTTTCACAGAGCTCTCCTTTAAAAGTCAGCTCTGCTCCTGTCCTCCACTCCCCCAAGGCCAGGGGTGGAGCACCTCCTCTGGGGTAGGGAGTTTTTCTGGGAAACTAGAAAAGGGGGCCCTCCTAAGACTCAAATGATAGTTCTCAAAGGGACATGGCTGAATTCCAAAACTTGGCTCTTGGTAATGTTTTCTCCTGTCCACTTCCACCGAGTGTCTACAGCTGTGTCTCCTCAGCCAGATTTCCACTGGTTCTTTGGGAAAAGGTCGTGCACTGCTCAAGCTGGCCTTTACCTCACTGTGTATCTGAGGATGACCTTGAACTACTTACTGATCGTCCTGTCTCCATGTCTCAAGCCCTGGTATTATAAACATGCACTCCACACCATTGTGGTGCCTGGCTTGACTTCTTTCTTTTTTCCTTCCTCCCTCTTTCTTTCTTTCTTTCTTTCTTTCTTTCTTTCTTTCTTTCTTTCTTTTCTTCTTTCCTTCTTTCCTTTTATTTTTCTTTGTTCTCAGAGTCTTATTTATTTTTTAATTGTGCATGAATGTGTTCATGTCTGTGTATGGGTATGTATGAACACAGTTGCCCTCAAAGGCCAGAGGCATCAGATCTCCCAGAGCTGAAGTGACAAGCAGTTGTTAGTCACCTGACTCAGGTGCTGTGCTGGGGACTCCAGTTCTAAGTAAGTGAGATATCTCTCCAGCCCTCAGGTTCCTTAATGAAAGCATTTCTCCCAGGGTCACAGAAAAATCCCCTGAGCACTGGAAAAATCATGTGACTGCCATGACATGTGACATGTATGTCATTCACATAGAAGACAGAGGGCATCTTGAACCTCTTTGGACCTCAGTTTCTCCATAGATATAACAATATCAGCTCAGCATAATGGCACAGACCTGTAATCCCAGCACAAAGGAAACTAAGATAGAGAATGGTCACATCTGAGGCTACATAGTGAGTTCCAGGACAACAGCATGGGCTTCGTAGCAAAACCCAGTCTTTAAAAAGAGCCAAACAATCCAAGCCCAGAGACATGGCTGAGCAGTTAGGAGTTCTTAGGCTCCTGTTCCCATCTCCCATCTCAGGCAGCTTACAACTACCTAAAGTTCTAGTGTCAGGAGACCTTTGTGTGTATATGGTACACACAAACTCATGCAGATACACACATACACATATAAATGTTTCAAACTGAGCTGAGCACAGTGGTGCACTCCAGTAATACCAGGATTCTGGAGGATCACCACAAATTCTAGACCGACCTGAGATGATAATGAGTTCAGGCCATCTTGGGTCACAGTGAGGCCTTATCTCAACCCTCCCCCCAAAACCCAACAAATGGGTAACAATGCAGTTGTCACAAGCAGTCCCTCTCTGCAGCTTGTGAGATTACCTTCCACCAACTTTTATTTTTTTAGTGCTGGGATCCAAAGCCAGGACCTCATGTATGCTATGTGAATAGTCTGACCCTGAATTACATCCACAGTCCAATATATTTATTTTTTCCTTATTTATTCTGGGTGTTTTGAGACAGCATCTTACTAATTTGTTCAGGCTGACCTTAAACTCATCGGTAGCCTAGGCAGGCTTTGAACTTATGATCCTCTTTCCACATCCCCACAACAGAGTCCCACTCCACCAGGACTAGCTCACTCTGAAAGCTGAATCAGACCACAAATTAAATACAACCGATTGAAAAGTAGTAAGATTTGGTATTGAGAACATACCAGGGTAAGGGATGACTTCGTGGATTCTACATACTCTTTAAATGACTGAATTCCATATAATCTTTAAAACTCAGAAAATTATGACATTATTTGTATTCTTGCTATACAAGTGTGAGCCATGGCTGGCAGTGCTGGCATTCATCTCTGGGAGCTTGTTGGAAAAGCAGTCTCAAGGCCCAGCCAGGCCTACCAAATTAGACTCTATATTATCAAGCCCATAAGTGATTTCTGTGCATGTTGATATTTGAGACACTCTGGGCTGCACCAGTGATTCTTAACCATGACTGTATGCTGGAATGTGGCTAGAGAGATAACTAGGTGGTTAAGAATACTGACTGTTCTTCCAGAAGATTCAGGTTCAAAACCCAGCACTCACACAGCAGCTAACAACCATCTGCAGCTCCAGTTCCAGGGATCTGATGCCCTCTACATAGGTATATATGCAGGTAAAACACCCATATATATAAAATAAATAAATAAATAATAAACAAATCTTATAAAATTAGAACATGGGTTTCACCTCCAAAGATTCTTATTGTTTATTAGGTGCATAGCTCAGGATCTGTGATTTAAAATACTTCCTGAATAAGACAGACTGCATAATCTCAGCACTCAGGAGATAGACAGGAAGGTAGCTGCAAATTCAAGACCAGCCTGTAGTCCATAATGAGTTGCAGTCCAGCCAGTGCTAAATAGTGGCACACTATCTCAAACACAGCAAGACAACCCTAGATGATGGAGAAGGAGAGATCGAAAGTAAGCCATACTCAAATGAGGAAGTCTATAGTGCCCACACTTGGGAAGCTGAGGCAGGAGGATTAGAAACCAAAGATTATTTCCAGCTACATAGGGAGGAGGAAGAGGAGGAAGAAGAGGAGGAGAAATCTGACAGTAGCCAGGGAAGGTGGCAGAGGCCTATAAGTCTGCACTTGGGAGGCTGACATAGAAAGATCAGGAGTTTGAGGCTAGTTTCAGCAGCACAGACACTTTGAGGCCAGTCTAGACTACACAGCAAGACTCCCATCAACATGGGTTTTTTGGGAGGAGTGGAATGGACACAAAGAATGTATTACTCTCAATTAAAGAAGGAAAATCCACAGAGACTGTCAGCCCAGTGGGTAGCCCTGCATTCCATCCCTAGAATCCACATGTTCTTAAAACAACACACTACAGATTAATCTCATATAATCTAGTAGTGATTAAAAAGTAGTACAGTAAGACCAAGCACAATGTAACCTGGAAATGCAAGGGGTAGTGTGTGTGTGTGTGTGTGTGTGTGTGTGTAAACACACACAGACTGGTTTAATAACGTTCTCTGAGAAAGAAAAACAAGTAGGCTCGACATATGGCATTGGACAACTTCTGTGGCATAAACACTCCCATCAGGACCAATTTTAAACTCTTAGCATGACCTCAGCCAGTTTGAAGGGTCTGGGGAGGTTAACAGTAGGCTCCCTCAAGCAGGTGAGAGCCAGCTGCAGACATTGCACCGGTTTACCATTCCAGTTTGTCCATAAAGATCACGATGTTAAATTGACTGCCTCCGGGACCAGGGCCACCAGGTGCACCATCATTGCACCAACAGCCCCCTATGTTTGTGACCACGTCAGGACCAGCCAGCCATGGTGTGGCCACTTTTCTGCTTACAGTCCTGGTAGGACTAGATTCAGGTCAGGCCTGCTGCAGACAAGTGACAAACAGGGGGTGTGACCTCTTGGTTTTTCTGCAGGAGAGGGCAGGGTAAACCACCTCTCCCCTCAGTTGGCAGACACCGATTCCAGACAAGCTTGCCCTCGAGGACTGGGAGAGCAAAGCAGGGTTCCGCCTAAAGTGTGCAGCGAAGGTGGCTCTCCTGCATGCTGGCATTCTTGGCCTGTCTTCCCGTGTCCCAGGGATCACACACAGCCTTTCCTTACTCCCCTATCTTCACTGGGCCAGGCCATCCTTCTGTGAGCCTTCCACATCTTTCCAGTAAGTTACATTTTGTTTAGCCACCCAATGTCTAATATCATGGATGCCAAATCATTTCTGAATACCACCAGTCCTTATGCAAGGGAGTGTAACCCCTTGGGCACAGGAACCCCAACAAGTCACGTCAACGATAGAGGATTACCAAATTCAATCTCTGGGCTTGGAATGGGATTCTGGGAGCATGGACTCAGCAGCTCCTTCCGTGTTTACTCAGTATCTTTAATTTTAGGGTGCTGGGGATTGAACCCACTTGGCCTTGCACCTGCCAGATAAGCAGTGTACCAGAGAGTAGCGCCCCAGATCCATGCCTGTCAGCTAGCTCCTTGGGAGGTTTCAGAGAATTTCTGGGAACAAACTGTTGTGCAAGCCACTGCCTGTTGCCTAGTGGTGGAGAAAAGAGTGTGGGCTCCTGACCTCCCTGCCCCACAGTGCGCCACCTTTGAGGAGCACTGTCTCTCCACACAGGGCAAAGCACAGTAAGAAGGTGGTCGGGCGCTGTGTGGGCTTGTCCATCCTCCATGTACTCACCTGTATCATTAGTCAGCACCCAGTAGGACCATTTTTTTCTGGGGACAAGAGCAGTAAAGCATACAGACATGGATGCCAGTAGGCCTATCTTTCATCCGGAGAAGGACAATGAGCAAAACAGTCCTAAACAAATGGAGGAATAGGTTGGATAAAGGGAAAGAATTTCTTTAGCTCTGGAAGTCAGGGAAGGGCAATCTGGGAAAATAACCCAGACAGGGGGAGCCAGGCATGTGAGGAAGAGCAAGTTAGCTTGCCAGTCAGAGGGAAGAGCAGAGGCAAAGACCTCACAAGGAGCTGGGCATGAGGCAGGGAGGCTAGGGGCCCAATGTGGCTGCAGAAAAGTAAGGTGGAGGCCAGATTATCACACAGGGCTGGTGAGCACTGAGGAGTTTGTATGTTTATGGTGGAAAGTGACCAGGAAGTGTTCAGCAGGAAGGGTCATCAGATAGGAAGTGTTCAGTAGGAAGGGCCATCAGCTCTCATGGGGTTTAGGGAATCTGCAGTGGCTATGGGAGGGAGAATGGATTATCATGGACCAACCGTGGAGACAGGAGCCTAGCTGGCAGGTGGGAGGGAGGCGAGAGATGGTGGCAGCAGAGAGCCATCTGGGATACAAGGCTGTGCTTGACTGTGGGAGCCATTCCCAAAGCCTCCAGCCAGAATCTGTCACTGCAACCCAGAAACTGTTTACTCGCCAAAAAACAAACTCTAGAGATTTATTCTGAAACTACAGTAATTACAAGGCAATTCCTCTTCACACTTTCCCTCCTAACCCATGATCACCCCCAGCAATTAACGTCTGTAATCTGTCCAGCCCACCTGCTCTGACACCACGTTCAAGCCATCTGCCACCCTTTTGTATATTACCAACTCCAATATTATGAATTTTTATCATCAATTTTTTGAGACAAGATTTCTCTGTAGCCTAAGCTGTCTTTGAATGTGCTATGTAGACCAAACTGATCTGGAATGCACTGTCCTGCCTCCACCAGCAGGCTGGGATTACTCATATGTTCCACCAAAGCCAGCCCTCCCAACTTGATTTTATATATTATCAGATGTAAGGGATGAGATAGATTTCTGAGCTAAATTTCACATGTAAGTTATTTGATTATTTTATATAATGTAAACATCCTTTACTATTTCAGGAATATATTCACTTACCTGTTTATCTATCTGTCCATCCATTCATCCTTCCATCCCTATGGACAGTCCCTTCTTTGATGGGTAGGAGCTGGAGAGCCTGAGGCAAACGGCACAGACTTCACCCTCCACTGGGAGGCCCATCTGCCAGTTTCATCATGGCTGACTCTTTATTGGGACCACATTGTTACTTCTCACAGCATCCTGGAAGGCTGATGTGATCACTCCTGTTTTTAATGGATGAGTGCATTGAGAAAGGAATGGTTTCCCTTTGGGTATAACACATAGCTGTGCATAGCAGAGCTAGGACTGAAGTATACCCTGTTCAACTCAGAACTCCACGCTCAAGCCTTGGGATGTAGCTTGGTGGTGGAGCACTTGCCTAGCATGCCCAGGGCCTTGGATTCAGTTTCCCACAATGCAATGAATTTCATTCATTCATTCATTAAAATTAATAATAAAAAATTAAAATAATAAATTTTAAATAAACATTTTAAAACAGGTGTAGTGGTACATATCTGTGATTTCAGCATTTGTGAGGTAGAGGCAGGATGATCAAGATTGTTCATGGCCAAGCTAGAGAGACAGCTCAGCAGTTAAGAGCACTTTGTTGCTTTTCCAGAGGACCCTGGTGCAGTTCCCAGCATCCACATGAAGCCTCAACCAGTCCCAGAGGATCTGACTCCCCCTCCTGGCCTCTGTGGTTTACATACATGCTGGCAAAACACACACACACACACACACACACACACACACACACACCAAAGCAAAACAAAACAAAACTTTGCCAGGCATAGTGGTGCCATCCTCTGCAGAACAGGGGTGAATAGGTTTTGCAGTCAGCCAGAAGTCTTAAAGTTCTTAGAAGAGAAACAAGGTTTGGGCAGCCTTCAGGGCAGATAGCTGAGGTCCTGCTACTGTAGCTGTGCCAGGTGCCAGTGCCAGCAGTAGGGGTAGTGGTGGTGCCAGCAGTTGGGGTGATGGCAGTGGCAGTGGCGGTGGTGGTGGCAGCAACATCAAGGGCTGGTCACATCATGAGCTTGGCCTGCCAGGCAGGTCTGGGGTCCAGTTTTGGAGGAAGAACTATTTTTTTTTTTTTTTTTGGTTTTTCGAGTCAGGGTTTCTCTGTGTAGCCTGGCTGTCCTGGAACTCACTTTGTAGACCAGGCTGGCCTCGAACTCAGAAATCCGCCTGCCTCTGCCTCCCAAGTGCTGGGATTAAAGGCGTGCGCCACCACCACCCGCTGGAGGAAGAACTCTTCCCCAAGTGTGACAGTTCGGTAAAACAGCCACTCTCAGACAATTCTTGGTAACATAACTTGTGCCCTTTATTCCATGTGGACAGGGACTTCATACACATTGAAGGGTAGGGTGGGATCTAGGGGTAGGTGTTTCCTACTGGCTCAGTTTGAGATGCTAGTGATGCCCTATTTACATGGGGAAGGACACCAGCTGTTTTCCCTATGTGACTGATTGTCACAGTCTCATCCTCTCAGTGGGGTGTCATGGTTACCTGTTCCAGAGCAGGTAGCATTAGGCAGGGAATCTGAGATTCATCGGTCTGAGCTCACTCAACCTTACCAGTGCTGTCTGGTGATGAGATCCACCTTCCCCATGTAGTGCTGCAAGCCTTTAATTTCAGCACTGAGGAGGCAGAGGAAGGAGGATCCCTGTGAGTTAAAGGCCAATTCAGTCTATATAAATAAAGAGTTCTAGGACAGCCAGGGCTATGTAGAGAGACCCTACCTTAAAAAAATAACTTCCTGACCAGCCGCACCTATACATCTGAAGTTCAAGGCCAGAGCAACCTGAGACTCTGCATCACAAATCTGGTGGGAGGAGAAAATGGACTCAGAGTGTGAAGAGGCGACTCAAACAAGCCACAAAGATCACACTAAGCCAAAGAGAAGGACCCACAGGCCAGGCCCCTCATGGTCAAATAAGACAAAAGGCACGTCCTGGAGGACAGAAAAGTCACAGGCCCTCTCCAGCTGAGGGGACAGCAAGGAGCCATGAAAGCAGAGTCCTCATGGGAAAACCCAGAAAGCTGCTTCATGTCGCTCAAGGAGTCGTGGAGAGAATTTAGAAGAACTACTGGAAAATAGATAGGTTTGAGTGCGATTGCTTCTCTGACCCTGACTGGGAGACAAAGTCCTGCCACAACTATCTAGTTATCACCCAGAAGGCTGGAGAGGTAGCGTGGGAACTCCTGGAGTGTTCTCACCACAGGGTCAGCGGAGGAGCCACTAGGTCCTTGTCCCTCAACCCGGGGGCCTGTACCTACAGAATTATTAGTGGGCAACAGACGAAAGAGAATAGGATCTTTAGATGTATCCATTTCAAAATTATGCAAAACTACCAGGCAAAGTAATTGTGCTTGCAATTCTAGCACTTGGGTCTGAGGCAGGAGGATTATTTTGAGTTCAAAGCCAGCCTGGGGATACATTGGGAGGCCCTGTCTTAAAACAAACAATAAGCAAAAATGGACAAACTAATTATTACCGATGGTGCAAGCCTCTTCTTGTAGTGCTCAGGAGGCTGGGGCAGCCTGAGATACCCAGCAGGGATACACAGATAGACCTTGTCTCATAAAAAGAAGAGTATGAAGAGGAAGGGGAGGGGTCTGATGCCAGAGACCATGGCACATACATACCTGTAATCCCAGCTACTCAGGAGAGAGGAGCAAGAGGATCCCAAGTTTCAGGTCAGTAGGTGCAAATTAGCAAGATCCTGTCTCAGAAAAGAAAGGGGTATGGGGACACTGTGGGTGTGACTCAGTAGTAGGAGTTTTGCCTAGTATGTGGGCCACATCCCTGGTACCAAACAAAGCAAAAGCCCTCAAAAGCCATGATCATAGCTGACCCTTGAACTGAAACCTGTGATCCCAGCTACTAAGGAGACAAGAGGATTACAAGTTCAATGACTGGCTACATACAGGGTGAGCCCAAGGCCATGAAACTTAAGGGAAAACCTATCTTAAAACAAAAAGTTTATAAAGAGGGACCCAACCCATGACTTTAATCCCAGGACTTGGGAGGCAGAGGCATGTGAATCTCTGTGAGTTTTAGGCCAGCCTGATCTTCAGAGCCAGTTCCAAGATAGCTAGGGCTACACAGAGAAACCCTGTCTTGAGAAAACAAGCAAGCAGAGCTGGAAAGATGGCTCAGTGGTTAAGAGGCCTCTCTTCCAGAGGTCATGAGTTCAATTCCCAGCACCCACATGGTGGCTCACAACCATCTGTAATGGAATCTGATGACCTTTCCTGGTGTGTCTGAAGACAGCTACAGTGTACTCATATACATACAATAAATAAATCTTAAAAAAGAAAAAACAAGCAATCAAATAAACAAACAAAAAAAATCCAACCCCCAAGCCAAACAATAACAACAAAAATGAGGGGCTGATTCTTATCTAGCATGCACGAGGCCTTGGTTTAACCCCCTGAACTAAAAATAATATCGTGAGAAAAACCAACAGTAAAATACAACAATAACATTCCTTTGATAACAAAAACCAATGTATTATTACATAAAATTTTAAGATGTACACATCTTCAACTTTAGTGGGCTCAAACTTGTCTACCATCCTGGCCTTTGGTGGGATTTGCCAAGACCTGTAGGATAGTTATCTTTTTTTTTTTTAATTTTTTTTAAGATTTATTTATTTATTTTATGTATATGAGGACACTGTAGCTGTCTTCAGACACAGCAGATCCCATTACAGATGGTTGTGAGCCACCATGTGGTTGCTGGGATTTGAACTCAGGACCTCTGGAAGAGCAGTCAGTGCTCTTAACCGCTGAGCCATCTCTCCAGCCCGATAGTTATCTTAAACATATCCGTTGAACCAGCCAGTCCCCAGTCTCAATCAGTTGTAACTGACATTCACTGAACTCTGCCTTAGACTTGACATTCTAACGGATCCTACTTCAGATTAGTAAGCCATTATTCACATAGCAGGCTCTAATGCGTGTCTACAGTAGCTGCTGTCTGCTGTGGAGGAGTGGCTCATCCTCCTAATCCAAGAAGGCTTTGCAAAGGAGGCTCAGCCGTGAGGAAAGGGAACTGTGGGAGAGGCTGGATCATTCTAGGCACTCAGAGCAAGTATGTGGTGCATGCTGGGAGACCAGGAAATGGCTGAGACTGGAGCTTTCAGAGCATGGGAGGCCCTGGTCAGTTGTTGGGTTAAGGTCATGTGGGACGATAGACTTCATACAGAGGGCCATGCTGGCTGGCCACTGAGGTTTAGAATTGGAGAGAAGCACGGCTAACCCTGCACTTGGGAGACTTACTGAAGGTGGAGGGTGGGTTGTAACAAGTCTAGATTTCTGGGCTACCAGAGCTGTCTGTCCTGACACAACCCAGTCATTTGGGCATCTCAGCTCATCCATGTCAGCCCCACTGACAGTGACTGTCTACATCTACAGAGTCCCTTATAGAGTGTGATTACCTTATAGGGTGGATTTATATGTTGCTACATCCTAATTTTGGGTAACATTTCAAAAATGCATCTTAAAATAATTGATTCTCTTAATAATCCTGTGTTTGGCATGGTAGAACGTGCCCAAGATCCCTGTGCTTAAGACAGGCAGGAGAATCAGGAGTTTGAGGCCAACCTGGGCTACACATGAGATCTTGCCCCCAAAACAAAACCAATATATGTATTATCTTAGAAAACACTCCATATAGTATAGAAGTCTTTACCTGACACCAAAGGGATTCCTGGCAGAGTCTTCAAACATGTTAAGATATTCTGTAAGCCATCTTCCCTCTTCTCCAGACATGCTAACGTCCAAACTAAACTAGAGTGTGTCGGACCACGCTCCTGTGCTCAGTGTGCTATCCTGCGTGTGGAACAACCTACCAAGACTACCATCCTGGTTCCCTTACTCCAGTCCTGTGACCTTAGTTAAAAGTCAACCTCTAATAAGTGTCCTGTAAAATAGTGCTATTGTCCTGGGATTGTTCCCAGCATTCAGTGAGTATAAGAAGGTTTAGCCTACTCCGGCTCCTTGTCCTGCAGGCTCTAGACCGTGGTGTGCTTCTGTGATAATTAGGGCCAGAATAACCTCAGGCAGACTATTTAAGAAAGGAGCTCCTTTTGTAATCTCCTTCTTTGGCTATTCCTAAAATACCGAAATTTCCAGATCTGGGAAAAATATTAATCAAATCCCTTTAAAGTCTGTGATAAGGGACTGGAGGGTGGCTCAGTGGTTAAGAGCACTGGCTGCTCTTGCAGAGGACACTGGGTCAGTTCCCAGCACCCACGTGGTAGCTTACAACCATCTATAACTCACACACATCTTGGGGGTAGGGACCAGCTGGGGACTCTGAGAATATACAGAACACAGCTGCACCTGTCTCACGGCAGTGAGGCGGCAGGAGGGGCCTCACCCACCAGCTCATAGTCCTTAGTTAGTCAGAGCTGCCTTGGGGGTGTTACTTCCCAGTAGCCCTGGTCACTGAGGAGCCTCAGGGAGAAAGGCAGCGGGTAGAGAGCTGTGTCCAATGCCATGGGTGACTTTGGGTGGAGTATTTACAAGCCCTCCTTCACTAGGAAGGGCTGGGTTAATACGGTGTCCAGGCTATGCACGAAATGATTACAAAACAGATGAACGAGACGTAAAACAGTTTTGTTTTTACTTTGATTTTAAAATGGCTGACAGATGTTTGACCCCGGCCAGAATCTGTCTGCTTTTCCTGCTTTCTACCCTCATTTGTCAAAACCTGCGATTTTCCTGGGTGGTTACTTTAGCTGCTTCTGTGTGATTTCATCTTTTAGGGTGTAATCAGAAATTCCAGCCACCCACTCTTCTAACCATGTGTTATTACTGAGACGATTTTGAGTGCTTTCAGACGATTGCTGTTGCTTTGGTACCTGCTCATTAGTGACAAAACTCAGTTCCTGGGGTATTTCCCTCTGGTCAGTGTCATCTACTTATTCAAATACATGCTACAACTTGTAACTCAAAACCTTAGATTGGGGCTCTTAGGTTCATCTAGATAGATGTCCCTGTGAGGTAGAGACACAAGAGTGTGCATCTTAGTTAACTAATGTTCATCGCGGTGTTAAATTCCATAAAAGGTGGCTACAATCTCCTCAGTTTCCAGGGGATGGACTGGATGCTAGAGAAGCAACATATCACCTACCGTTATTTTAAAAAGTAGTCCATGGAAAAGGAAAGGGAGTACAAATATCAAATTTGATGTGCACAGAGAACTATAGTGTATAAACTATAGAGCTTTGGAGACAAGCGGGAGGGTCATAATGGGGAAAGGAATAGTCTTCTTGGCAGTACAGTCAATTTTCTTTTTCAGTAGAAGACAGATCATGTAGTATACTCATAATCAAGTCTCAGCATGAAATATACCTTCCAGAATGCTTTCAGTTAGCCTTGGCAACTTCTCTAAGCTCATAGGAATTTACTGAGAAATTATCTAAAAATTATCCCTAGTACTAGAATAAAAACATTGTGGAAAAGGATGAACCTCACAATCTATGCTGAGTAAGAAAAGCCAGAGCCTGGCAGTGGTGGCATACACCTTTAATCCCAGCACTTGGGAGGCAGAGGCAGGCGGATTTCTGAGTTAAAGGCCAGCCTGGTCTACAGAGTGAGTTCCAGGACAGCCAGGCTACATAGAGAAGCCATATTGAGAAAACAATAACAACAAAAAGTAAAACCAGATACACAAGACTGCATATGGTATGATGTTGAAGGAAACAAAATGAGTTTCATAGATATCTGTAAAATAAGGTTTTGGGAAAATGAACTCGAGGTTGGTGGTCAGAGTGACCAGGCCTAGTTGAGACTGGCCAAAACAAACATAGCTGTTCTCAAGAAGAATCCCTTATGTCAGCATAATCTTCTCTGACCACCCTGTTCTTCCTCCCTCAAAGGAACTCATCAGCCTGGCTCTTGCTCAAGGACTTTCCAAGGCCAGGTGCAGAGCAGGATGAGGAAAGCTGACTGACTTAGCTAAGAACGCCCCCTTAAGTGAACCAACCAATGCCTGAAGAGATCCTTTGTCTTGTTTTCCACTAATCAGAGTACACCAACTCTTCCTGTTGCTAAGGACTGCCCTCTGTAAAGTATAAAGATGTGTGCTTTCTTTGTTCGTGGTTGTTGCCTCTCTCTGTGAGGACCAACCCCACGCGTGGATCAATCCATCAATAAACCTCATGCTTTTGCAGCGATCTTTCGTCAAGCTGTGGTCTGTGGGGTTGTGCACCTGAGCTGAGACCCTGGAGGGTCTGTTGGGATACAACAATGTCATTGCTATACAATTTCTAGAAAGGCAAAACAATGGATATGAAAAGTAAATCAGTGGTCCCAGGAACCGAGACCAAGTGTAAATGACACAATGAAGAAACCAGGTGCTGACTGGGCATAGTGGCACATGCCTTTAATGCCAGCACTTGGGAGGCAGAGAAGGAGGATCTCTGTGAGTTCAAGGCTAGCCTGGTCTACATAGTGAGTTCCAGGATAGCCAGAGCTACATAGTAAGCCCCTGTCTCAAAAACAAAAAAACAAAAAACAAAACAACAACATCAACAAAAAAAACCCAACCAACCCATAGAGGAATTTTAATCCAATAACATGGCTGCTCTGGCAAGGGATCACATCAAAGACCTAGGGCCATCAAAGACAGGCCACACACCTGGGATACAGACACAACCTTAGCATACACCTTTAATCGGAAACAATGATGCCTAATTGAGGGGCAGACAAAGTGACACATCAGAGAAAGATTTGACAGAAAGTGTCAGAGACAGGATACACTCAGTCCTCTGGAGAAAAGCTATTAGAGAGCAGCAGAGGGAGAGAGCGAGGGAGAGCAAGAGCAAGGGGTGAAATGGGATTTGCCATTGCCATGCCCTCCCTCCCTCCCTCGACTTGCTTTTTAAAAAACGAGTTCCACATAGTTCTGTGGAATTTAGTTTTGTCTTTCTCTCTTTCATTGTTTCCTCTCTCTCTCTCTCTCTCTCTCTCTCTCTCTCTCTCTCTCTGTCTGTCTCTCTCTCTCTCTCTCTGGTTCTATGGTTTTGCATCTGTGCATGCACACATGCTTGTGACTGTATGTGCTCCTACGCAGACATGCATGTTGGATGTCTTCCTTCATTCCTGTCCACACTATTTTTTCAGATAGGGTATCTCAGTGAACCTAGAGTGCACCTCCAGCTAAACAAGTTGGCTGGCCAGTGCTCTCTGAGGCTCTGCCTGCACTGACACCACCACAGGGTGCAGATTTAGATCGCCATTTGTACACAGCAAGCCCTTTACCCACTGAGCCATGTCTTCAGTCCCATGGAATATTTTTATTGTTCAACACTCAATGTGTTTTATTTTGATGTCATAGCAAATAAATTATGCTGGTCCCCTCAGAATGCAGGTGTTTGAAGTGACCACTGTGAAAGGCCAGGACATTGCATTTGCAGGCTAGGGATAGGAAATGAGGATTTGAACAAATCCTAAAGGTTATATCTTTTCATGATAGGATGTCTTCTACATCTTATCCTTGGGAAGGAACAGAATTGATGATCTACTGCCACGGGCCCATGTGATTTATATAGTGATTGAGCAAAGACTACTAGGAGTAGCTGTCAGAATGACAGTGTCATAGATCGAGAGTAACAGTTGGGGAAGGCCTTGGGGTCTCCGGTAGGTTTGTTTTGATTGGGAGTGGGATCTGAGTGGTTGGGTTTTAAGTACTACAATCACTTGAACTACGGTTAAGAGTCTTCTACAGCTTTATCAGTGAGTTCCAATCTGCTGTTCACTGCAGGAGAATCTGATTTAGATCCCCATGCTTGCATAGCTAATATTTACCCACTAAGCCATCTGACCAGTCCACAAAATAGTCAGCATCCAACTTTGTCTATGGTGCCTGCTGGTGACCATAGGACATGGTGGAATTAAAACTGCTCTTAGGATTTTTTCTTTTGGCACAAGCTGTGTTTTATTTTCATTAATCATATAAATAATTCTTATATGATTCCAGGGAAAATGGGTGAGATCTGTCAGGCTGTTTAGGGAGAGGTCCCCTTTGGAGAGCAGCAGGATGGGGCAGAGCACCTGGCTTCACAGTGCAGTTTGTAGCGTTCGTCCATCTTGCCAGTAACTCTTCCACCCCATCATGAGTGGGTCCTGGAGATGATAGGATGTGTGTCTAACGGTGAATCCTCCAGCCTAGGCTTTTAGGGAATTTTTCTCTGGATACTCTGCTCAATGGTCTCTTTATTTGGCGGGGCCTTCTTCTCACCAAGAAAGTGTTGGACTTTCTTCTGCTTGGCTTTATTGAACCTGGCCAATTCCCATGTTCATCTTGTCTAATGTTTTCTTACAATTGCCTGGCAATGTCAACTCTGGCTGGACTCCTGGCACTCCCAGGGACTAGAGATTTTTTTTAAGGCAGCACAAATATTCTGTATGACAGAATGTGGGGGGTTGGTTTTAACTGACACAATGTAGAATCACCTTGAAAGAGAGAGTCTCAAAGAAGGATTGTCTAGGTCAGGTTGGCCTGATGGCATGTCTGTAGAGGTTTACTTGATTACACTGGTTGATGTAGGAAGAGCCATTCCAAAGTGGACAATATCATTCATGGCCATTTAAGAGTGGACAGCAAGCTGAGTATAACATTCATGCACTACTCCTAACTATGGATGTCACATGACTAGCTGCTTCAAGTTCCTGCAACCCTGATGTCTATATCCCTTTCTCACCCAAGTTGGTTAGTCGGGGTGATTTTTTTTTTGTTTTAAACAGCAGCAGGAAGCAATGTCATTAGCCATTTGTCAGAATCCATAGATTGGGTTCTCTTTGTTTTAATATTTGGCACAGAGTCTCAGTATATTACACCGGCTGCATTGGAACCCATTATGTAGACCAACTGCCCTTAGACTCATAGATATTTACCTGCTTCTGCTTCCCAAGTGTTGAGATTAAAGGCATATGCCACTGTCCTAGGGTTTCTATTGTTTTGATGAAACACCAAAACCAAAAGCAAGTTGGGGCAGAGGGTTCATTTGGTCTACATTTCCGTAATTATTGAAGGAGGCCAGGGCAGGAACTCAAACAGGGCAGGAACCTGGAGGCAGTAGCTGATATAGAGGTAATGGGTTAGTGTTTACTGGCTTGCTCCCCATGACTTTCTCAGCTTGCTTTTTTTTTTTTTTTTTTTTAATAAAACCAAGAACCACCAGCCTAGGGATGGTACCACTCGCAGTGGGCTTCGCCCTCCCTGATCAATCACTAATGAAGAAAACGCTTTACAGCTGGATCTTATGGAGACGGTTTCTGCACTGAGGCTCCCTCCTTTCAGATAAGCTTAGCTTTTGTCAAGCTGACGTAAGCCAGCACAGCCATCATGACCAGCCTGTTTTTGAAATAAGCCCAGGCTAGCTTTAAATTCTTTTATTTATTTATTTATTTATTTTTTATTTTCTAAGTTTTTTTTATTTACATTCCAAATGATTTCCCCTTTCCCGTTTCCTCCCTCCCCAAAAGTCCCTTAAGCCCCAGCTTTAAATTCTTGACAATTCCTCTGTATCCAAAGTGCTGGGATTATTATATCTATAAAGCCCAAAGACTGTCTAATACCAAGAGTGATCTGATTTTCTGTACAGCAAAAAATACCCCACACTCCACATCTCACACCCCCACAAAAACCATCCAAGCAAAAAGGCATGTTTGTTGGCATGGTAGTACATGCCTGTAATCTCAGCATGGGCAAGGCTGAGGCAGGAAGACTGTTTTTGTAGAAATTTTCAATCCCAATCCGGGATTTACACCCCTCCTTTGATCATTCAGTTCTCTGGTAAAAGACACACATCTTTTATATTTACAATAAGCCTTAAACAGCACAAGAGCTGGGCAGATATCTGCCCTCTATGCTATTAGACTCTACTTTCCTCTCAATAACCCTGCGTTATTACTTACTATATCATCTGGTCTGCTCTTAACTCTAATTGGCCAGCCCTCAGGGCCACGTTTCCCTGACACCTAACCCATGGTGTCTTTCTCTTCCTTTTCCCCTTCTTTTCCCTCTCATGGTCTTCCTCTTCCCCTGATGGTGGGAACATCCAACACTGCCTATCTCAATTCTATCCAACTATAAGATATAGGCATCTTTATTTACCAATCAGAAATAGGTTGGGGGTCAAGGTCACATAGTGGAAGCACTCTCTTGTCTCTGGGACACAGGTCTTGGGGGCCTGCACTTAGCATTACAATACATAGCAAGGCTTGCCTGAGTTACAGAGTAAGTTGAAGACTAGCCCAGGCTACACTTGGAGATCTTGTCTAAATAATAGTAACAAACAAAACCCACTGACACTGAGTCTAGGTAGAGGAGGCCAAGCTATGGTAGGGACAGGAGAACTATACTCCACTCAGTTTTGCTGTGGACCTAAAACCATTCTCTAAGATAAAATGCCATTCATTTATAAACTTGTCCAGCTGCTGTGCATGGTGTTCATGCACGACATACTATAGGTGGCTCACACTGCCATCCTAGTACTTGGAAGACTCAGGAGTGGGAATTGCTTTGAGTTTGAGGCCAGCCTCTGGTACAATCAAACCTTGCCCCCACTCTAGGGGTATTTGATCTGTGGGTATAGCACCTGAAAAAAATGTTTCTTCCCTGGAAATGCCACAGCTATAGCTTTTCCCTATACACACAAAGTGAGGGGGACACAGGGAAGTCCTCATAAACTGGGCAGGAAGCAAGGCAGGTGATTTGTTTCTCAGTTATTGTTGGTTGTGCTGGGAAATTCCCGGGTGGAAACTGTGACTTTTGTTTTGCTTTTCCCTTTTCTGGCTTAGTCATGCCCCGGGGTGCAGGTGTCCTGACTCCAACTGTTGATTTCCTCAGGTATCTTCTAGTCCTGCACAAACATCCTCCTCCTGGGGGAGGAGGCTCCTTACCGGAATGCTGAGGAGGAAAGCTCTCTCTTTGGCTGCAGGCCTTCCCCCCAGGCCGCCTTGTGCTCCACAGGTGCAGCCGCCTTTCCTTCTCTGTTTCTAACCAGGGTTCAGGCCTCACCGTGGGTCTCTACAATCTACTCTGAACATCTATTTTTCTCAATTTATAATGTCCCCTCTGGTCCTCAGACTACAAGCAGGTCCTGGCTGGCATTCAGTCAGCTTTTAGCTGTAGTGTTTAGAAATACTCCAGCAAGGCATGCTGGGATTGCTATAAAAGCAACATTCAGGAGGAGAGTTTGAGACCAGCCTCAAACTGTGGGATTTATAGTAAGACCTTGACTTAGAAAGATGCTCAGAAAAACATGCAAAACAAAACAAAAAACAAAAACCACCATTTTTTCCTTCGTACTCAGAATCTGTCAATAAATATATGTATATCTGTAAACCAATGTACATATGGATACAGCATAACATGAAGAAAAGAAAAAAAAAGGCTAAGTATGAAGGGATGAGGAGGACTGAAGGAAGATGAACACAAGTAATGACAGAGGATGTAAGGCTAATTGTTTTCCTAGTTTTAACCCTGTCATGGAGCTTCTAGTTTGGGTGGTTCTGGTTTGAATAGGCATGACCCCCATAGACTCCTGTGTTTGAATGCTTGGCCCATAAGGAGTGGCATTACTAGGAGGTGTGGCTTTGTTGAAGTAGGTGTGGTCTTACTGGAGGAAGTGTGTCACTGTTAGGGGCAGGCTTTAAGGTCTCCTATGGTCAAGCTACTGCCAGTTTGGTGCACAGTCTCCTGCTGCCTGCAGATCAAGATGTAAAACTCTCAGCTATCTCTCCAGCACCAAGTCTACCTGCATGCTGCTATGCTCCCCACCATGAAGATAATGGACCAAATCTCTAAACCATAAGCCAGCCCTAATGAAATATTTTCTGTTATAAGAGTGGCCATGGTCATGGTGTCTCTTCACAATAAGTGCACAGAAGTATATTCAACAGGCAAGTGTGAAACCCAGTGTGAAGTTCCACAGGCTGAGAATGGCATTCTAACTCTGTAGACATTTTCTGAGATGTATAGACTTCTAGGTAACTTCAGTGTGTGGTGTTTTTTATAATAAAGTTTTACAAATTTTAAGTATAGGGCTGTAATTCGGTAATAGAGTACCTGCTAAGAATGTGTGAAGCCCCAGTTTTGATCCCCTACATGGGGAGTGGGGGGGGGGGAGAGGAGAGGAGGAGTAGGGGAGGGGGAAAGAGAAGAGTTGGAGGAGGAAAAGGGAGGCTTGGAGATAGCACTCCCCCCCACCCCTCATTGTTTAAGAGGAGGCAGGAATACTCAAAGCCAAGTGTCAAACCAGTCCAAACTAGGACTGAAGCTGTTTCCACCGTAGGGCAGTTGTCATGATGTCCTCAAAGCCAGAGAGGTCAAGGGTAGGAGTGGAGAAACCTCACAGGAGTGAGGAAACCCAGTCTGAGGGAATCTGAGAACACCAGTCGGGGCAGAGGTACGGTGTCCTTATGGTGGCACTTAGGGGAGACAAATGATGTCAGCAGGTGCCTGTCACCTGAGTATCTGCCCATGGTGGCATACATCTTCAATCCTAGTGCTCAGGAGGCAGGGGCAGGTGGATCTCTGAATGTTCTAGGACAAGATGGTCAGGAACAAGTTTCAGGACATCAGGGATACACAGTGAGAACCTGTCTCAAAAACAAAAAGCAAAAAAAATTGATGTCATTGATAGGAAAAACATTTTAGCAGTGATTTTGTTGCTTATTTTTTTGAGAAGGTCTTTGGGTAGCCCTGGCTGTCCTGGAACTCAATATGTAGACCAGACTCGCTCTGAATTAAAGAGATACCTGCTTGCCTCTGCCTCCAGAGTGCTGAGAGATTAAAAGTGTGTGCCTCAGCTACTGGCTCAAAAATATTTCTTCTTTTTGAAGTGAATTTATTTTTTCTAAACACTTAATTTCAGTTTTATTTCTGAGTGACTGTCTGCCACATGTATGCAGGTACATGGAGGCCAGAAGATGTGTTATATCTCCCGGAGCTGGAGTTACAGGAAATTATAAGCCTCGTGACATGTGTGTTGGAAAGCAGCCTTGGCTCTTCTAGAAGCGCAGTGTTCTAACCTCTGTGCCCCTTCTTCCTATCTTTAAACTGGCACTGTACAGAATATCCATTGTGACTTTTTCATATCTGTACAGAACATAACTGGAAAATAGATTTTGTTTTGAGACAAGATTTTGCTGTGGGTAGCATTGAATTTACCTCACTATGCAGCCCAGATTAGCCTTAAACTCACAGAAATTCTCTGGTTTTTAGCCTCCTAAATTCTGGGATTATAGGCATATGTCAATACCCTGGCTTCCACAGATACTATATTTCATTAAAGCAGCCCTCCCTCCCTTCCTTCCTTCCTTCTTTCCTTCCTTCCTTCCTTCCTTCCTTCCTTCCTTCCTTCCTTCCTTCCAAGACAAGAGTCTTCTCTATCCCAGGTTAGCCTCAAATATACAATATAGCCAAGGCTGGTCTTGAATTCCTGCTCTTCCTGACTCTACCTCCTTCATGTTGGGATTACAGGACATCCATGCCCAGCTCAAACTACCATGTATCTATCATACTCAGATTTTACACACACCTTTGCAGGCACTAGATAATTTCCAATGCGCAATTGCAAAGTAACTCTATTATCTTCAGCTTCCGGATAAGGAAGCTAAGGCTCACTGAACATTTGTGAGTCACTCGGGGTTGTACATCTTTACAAGCAGCAGAACTAAGATTCTAAACAAGTTCACAGGCAGACAGAAATATGACTCTTGTTACAAGGACATGCGTGCTTCTTAATAGACACAGAAAGCCAGAAAACCAAATGAGTCAGTCTGCCACCAAAAAGTACTGTAGCCAATGCTTCAAGGCTCAGATCTGGAGGCCAACTGACACACCTTGGGGCAAAAAACAAAGACAAGAGTCTGTGCTTAGAGAAAAAAACTCTCTCTCTCTCTCTCTCTCTCTCTCTCTCTCTCTCTCTCTCTCTCTCTCTCTCTCGGGGGTGGGGGTTTGCATGTGTGTGCTGTCTGTTAGGAATTGATCTTCATGGTAGACTCCTTGCCTTGTGCATAGAAGGTAAATGTTCTATCCCTGAACTGTCCCCAGCCCTTAAACATTATTACTACTTCAATGCTTTGGGGCTAGAGCCTTACTGTATAGCCAGGCTCATCTGGAACTCAGCATCCTCCTACCTTATCTTCCCAAGAGCTGAGATTACAATTGTGTGCCACTGTGCCTGGCTCAAAACCTTTCATTGATTTATATATTTATAGACAGGGTTTTACTTTGTAGCCCTGGCTGATCTGGAACTCACTTTATAGACCAGGCTGGCCTGGAGCTCAGAGATCCACCTGCCTCTGCCTCTGCTTCCAAGGGCTGGGATTTGAGGCATGCGCCACTACACCCAGCCAGGATTTCTTGAACCAGCTTCCTTACTAATGGTGGGCTTTAGTGTTTTCGAGTCCAAGGCAGATCTCTGGCCAGACATACTACTTGCTATGATCTGGACATAGTTTTTCCTCCTGTTCCTGTTCCCTGAAGGGAGCATGTTGTCAGTCATTCTCTACCAGGGGCAAGGATGCTTTCTACCCCTCAGCACCATTCTAGACTAGTGTCTGCAGTGTGCTGGGCTCACTCGTCTGCCAGGAATGAGCTTCCCTACTTTTCATGGAACACATTCCTATCTCCAGGACCCCCAGCACCATTATAAATATCTTCAGGTCTCCTTAGGACATGGAAAGATCTGAGGGCTCTGTTTGTTTGGTTTTGAGACAGGGTGTCCCATTGTAGCCAAGGTTGACCTGGAACTCTGTGTAGCCCAGATTAGCCTTGTGCTTGAGGCAGTCCTCCTCCCTTAGCCTCCCACATGCTGGGATTGCAGGCATTAACTACAAACCAGGCTTTAAAAGTGTTTTTCTGAATCCAGTCCAGGGGTGGTGTGGGTAGGGAGGTATGTTTCATTTTGAATTCACTCTGAGTTCAAGCAGTCTCAGTTCTTGGGCTCCTGGAGGAAAAGAATTCACCCCAGGGCACAGGTCAAGTGAGCAGGTAGCTGAGGTTTAGTTCAGCAGCAGGAACATCACTCAGAGTGGAGGGCAGTCAGGCTGTCCCTAGTGTCTGCACCCAGCCTAGCATATCAATGAGCTTCATGTTTAGGGAGAGACCCTTTCTCAAAAAATAAAAGGGGACGATCAGTCAAGGAAAGGGGCTCAAACTTGGGCTTCTACACACATGCACACACATGTGCATGCCTACCCACATAGACACATGTACCCAGATACATGCACACACCCACTAACAAGTCCACACACCCTCCACACACATCTCTTCTGAGTTCTCTGCTCTGTCCTTCATTTGAGTCAAGGGACTTGAGTCTAATTCAATTTCTAACACAAATAAAGGTTCTTGTCAGAGGGCAGTGGCTACAGTGCAGGACAGTTTGATAATAGATTGGTGTTACAAAATCACAGAAATAAACCGATGCCTTTGAGTATAGAGCCCCGGTTGAGTGTAGAACCAGCAATTGGGATATCTATATCTACCTACCTATCTCACATGGCTGCCAGAGTCCATAGGGCTGAGGAGATGTTACCTGGGTATGGTATGGCTCTGTGCCTGGCCTTGAGCCTTCTCTGCCTGACTCATCAATATGCCCTGTCCCAGAGAATTCCATTTATACAGCTAGATGTATTACATGATCATTTAGAATAAAATATAGGGGACACTGAGATGGCTCAGCAGGCAAAGGTATTTGCTGCCAACAGCTAGTACCAGACAAGCTGTGTGTGTGTTCTACTCACAAAGTACAAGGAGAGAACTGACCCCTTCGAGGGGTTCTCTGACCTCTATGTGTACTGTGGCATGCATACGTGCATGTACATATGAATAAATAAATACATGTATGTAAAATAAATAACTATAATAAAATCTGAATTCCTTACTGTCATGTACAGGCACTGCATGGTCTACCCCACTGGCGGGTCTTGGATGTCCCTTGCCTTGCCCTCTGTCCTACACATGCTCCCTTGCTCTGCCCACTCTCCTCTTCCCCTAGCACATTGCCATCTCCGGACTTCTGCCCCAGATGCTTTACTAAGTCACTAAGGTGGTCTGGCCTTCCCTGAAAGGTAGGCACAGGTGGTTTGTCTTCTAATGCCCTTCAGGTCTGGGCATGTTAAATGCCTGGTTCTAACCACAACGGCCGCTCTATACCATGACCCTTCCACACTTTGTTTTTCTCCTCAGCATTGATCATACCAGATGTAGGTTATTTTTCTTTTATTGTCTGACTCCACAATAGAATGTAGGCTGTATAACTATGGTGAGTCCATGTCTTTTGAGTTCACAGAAGTCACTTGGCATCTGAGGGTGTTCAGATGATAAATACCCAATAGGTATTTGTCGGGTGGATAAATGAACAGGCAGCTGAGTAATATCCTACTTCTCACTGTCTATATTTGTGCTGGTTAATCTTTATGATAAACTTAACTGGACTTAGAATCATCTGTGAGACATACTTCTGGCCAGCCTGGGAGGGTGTCTTTAGAGAGGCCCACACTGAGAGCAGGTGTCGCTGTCCCAGGAGCTGGGGTCCTATACTGAATAAAAGGGGGAAAAGGAGAACATCAGCTGAACACTGACATCCCGCTTGTGTGCTTTCTGATCTGTCCAGATGTGGGCACACTCACGACTGCCATGGCTTCCCGACCTGGATGAGCCACACCCTTGAACTGGACTCAGTCACGGCACTTAGAAATCATATCTCCTCCACCCCCACCCCATTCCACGGTTTTCCAGGATTTTGAAGAGAAAAAGAAAACAAATTGAAGCAGGATCTCACTATATAATTCCGATCGGCATGGAACTTGTTATGTAGACCACACTGGCCTTGAATTCACAGAAACGCTCCTGTTCCTGCTTTCTAAATACTGCTATAAACAATTACTTCGTCATATAGAGGAACACACAAAGTGAAAAGAGCTCAGCAAGGACATTAATTTTGCAAAAAGGACCCAGCAAGGTCCAAACTGGGGTAGCAAGCACACCAGGATAGGATCTTTAAAAAACAAAGAATATGTCCAGGAGCATTTTGCCTGCATGCTGTAGTTTGTGCACTACATACATGCAGTGTCTGCAGAGCCCAGAAAAGGGAGTCAGATCCCCTCTGGGACAGAGGCTGTTAAAGCTACCATGGGGCTCTGGAATAGAGCCCGAGTCACTCGGAAGGGCAGCCAGTGTTCTTAACTGCCGTGCCATCTCTCCAGTCCCTGAGTTTTTATTTCAGGGCAGGTAGTGATTGTGTGCTAACCATTAGCTGGGGTCCAACCTCATGGCCTTTCAAGAATGGCTAGTTTTAAAATAAATTAAAGGAAATTAAGGAGATTGGGGAAAAGTGGGTCACTTAAGTTCCAAGAACGGGATATATGTGAACAAACGTTTTATTGGTGGGAGGGAATTCAAACATTTCCATAAAGTTATCACAAGTTGACATTCGCTAAGGAATCTTGCAGCGATGCATGCTTTGGACAAAGTTCTAAAGCCTAAAACTAAAAGGGCTAAGAGATTCCTTGAGAGGAGAGAACCGAAACTCAGTGAGAACATTAAGAATGCCATGCTGATTAAAGGCGGAAATGCAACTGTGACACAAGTACTCAGAGACGGGAATGCACCGAAGAAGCCATATGGAGTTCTGTATAAAAAGAAAAATATTACAAGACCATTTGAGGATCAGACATCACTGGAGTTCTTTTCAAAGAAGTCAGACTGTTCTTTATTCATGTTTGGTTCCCATAATAAGAAGAGCCAAATAATCTAGCAATAGGTTGTATGTATGACTACCATACATGGACATGATTGAACTAGGTATTGAGAAATTTGTATCTCTAAAAGATATTAAGACTAGTAAGTGCCCTGAGGGAACAAAACCCATGTTGATATTTGCTGGTGATGATAACAGAAGACTACAGAAGATTAAAAAATCTTCTTACCCATTTCTTCAGAAGCCCCACAGTATCAAACGTCCGGCTGGCTGGATTAGAGTATGTTCTGCACTTCACTGCACTGAATGGGAAGGTTTATTTTCAAAGCTATAAGTTTCTGTTGAAGAAATCTGGGTGCAGAACACCACGAATCGAGCTAGACGAGATGGGACCGTCGCTGGACCTGGTTATGAGGAGGACACACTTAGCATCAGATGACCTTTATAAACTGTCCATGAAAGTGCCCAAGGCACTCAAGCCAAAAAAGAGAAAGAATATCTCTCAGGATACTTTTGGTACAATGTTTGGAAGGATTCATATACAGAAGCAAGACTTAAGCAAGCTACAGACAAGGAAAATGAAGGGGTTGAAGAAGCGACCTGCAGAGAACAGAAGACCAGGGGGAAAAATCAAAGAGAACTAAGAAAAATTAGTGGAACCTATGTGACTACAAGCCCTTTCTTGTGGTTGTTTACTAACGAGATTGTTTTCCTTGAGGCTGTTGGGTTTCTGATAGGAATGTGTTGCTTATTTGGATAGGGTGAGGGGGTAACAAAATTTCACACTATATCCCAGGCTGGCCTCAGCCTCCCAAGTGCTGCGATTACAGGCATGTACCACCATATACAGCATATTGTATATTCTATAACATTATTTAATATGTACACTTAAAAAAAAGATATCACAAGTTGGGGCGGGGATAAAAAGATGAGCATAATAAAATCTTACAAGGTGAGAGAGAGAACAAGTTCTGAATTCCTTGCACTAAACAAAAGTTTTAGAGTGCTTGACAGATAAAACTAATACTAGCTGAGGGCCTTAATTCCAGCACTCAAGAGAAGGTGGGTCTCTGTGAAGACTAACCTGGTCTACATAGCTGGAGACTGTCTCAAAAAAAAAAAAGACTAATATTTAATTTAATTTCTTACCCTTCTGAGACTAAAGGCATGTGTCGCCTTGCCTGGCATGAAAAAGTCATTTTTAATGAAAAAAGAGTCCAAGGACCATTCAGCACAGCTGTCCTCCTGAAGTTGGAAATGTGATACCCCAGAGCTCCACAGGACTGCCACTGCATGTTTAGTAAATAAATCCAAGTGGGTATAAATGGAAACACCCTGAAGCTCAGCTCTCCAAGGGGAGGACCAAGGATGGGTGCCTCTGTTGGAGCTCAGCTTGCTCGCCCTGGACATCAGGCATGGACGACACAGGCACAGCAATGTGACAGAGCTGCAGAGGTGAGGGTCACAGAGGACAGTGACTTCATCCCACACAGGCGCTGACAGGTGTCCTGACCAGAGAGGACTAGGCCAACACAAGCCTGGCCTGACACACATCTTTGTCGTTCTCCCTCCCTGATTTCTTCCAACATATTTAAAGGTTAACTGGGAAACACAGAGGCTATGAGTTTTATCCAGAAAGATTTGCATCCTGAGGAAGTGGTAAGGCAGATTACAAACATGGGTGGCATATTTCCCCCACTGTGTGGGGTTAAACAAACCTTTACAGGGCAATAAAAATAAACAAAAATGGAATCTTTAAGCAAAGCATTTCTCAAGATTTTGGCTAAGGCATCCCACCTGTGTTAATCAGACTTTTTAAAATTATTTTTTTATTTAATGTGTACAGGTGTTTTGCCTGTGTATATGTTGTGTACCATGTGTGTGCCTTGTAGCCAACAGAGGCTAAAAGACAGCATCAGGATCCCCTGGAACTGCAGTTTCAGACAGTTGTTAACTCCACGCAGTCCTGGGAACTTAACCTAGGTCCTCTGGAACAGCAACTCTCAACCTGTCAGGCATCCTGCATTTCAGATATTTACGTTATGATTCACAACAGTAGCAAAATTAATTATGAAATAGCAATGAGAATAATTTTATGGTTGGGGTCACCACAACATGAGGAGCTGTTTTAAAGGCTCACAGCGTTAGGAAAGTTGAGCTGCACTGCCCCAGAACATCACCCAGTGCCATCTCTTTACAATCATCACTGACAAATACACGAGAGAAGTAACTTAAATAAGGGAAGTTGCACTTTAGCTCCTAGCTTCAGGGCATGGCTGGCTGGCCCTGCTTCCTTGGGCCCGAGGCAAGCCTTGAACAACCTGGTTGCAGGAGCAGATGATGGAGGCTGTTCACCTCAGGGTTACCAGGAAGCAGAGGGGAGTAAGGGGAAGATACACTCCCTAGTGACCCACTTTCTTCTACTAGCCTCCAACTTCCGCAGTTCCATTACCTTCCAGCAGTCGATCAGCTTCTGGGTTCATCTATGCATCAGTCCTCTGAGGGAGGCACAACTCACATGTTTGGATCATTTCCCCAAAGCCCCGCCTCAGAACAGCATCTGAGTTAGGACCTGGCCTGGGGTTGTCTGCGGTGCTTCACATCTTCGCATAATAGCATCCTTGCCCACACCGTGACTGGAGCCCTGCCAAGCAGCGCCACTTTGACACAGACGAGCCACTCACCTCTCAGAGCTCTGAAAGTCTGGCAAGGATTGTCATCCTTGAAACAGATTACAGACAAGGCATTAAAAAGCTGCTTTCTCTACAAATGACACATTATGGTCAGGCAGTAGGCGCTTCCCCAAAATGACAAAACGCAGATCCAGGAAAGGATCATCATGGCACACTTTATCTAACCAGCTCCTGGGGCATTTCAAACTGTAGTTAAGCTCAAAGTGTTTAAAGTGGGCACCAAGATCCCTGCCAGAAATACGCCAACCGTGAATAGCCCACGGGGTGCTGGGGGAGGGGTAAGCATCTGCTTCTTTGAGTTCTGGCTGTGTAGCTCGGGCTGGTCTAGAACTTGTGATGCTCTGGTGCATGCCTCAGGTAGTAGACTGGAGGTTTTGTGTCCCTGCAAATGCCTATGCTGAACTCTTAACTCCTAAGTCTTAGGAAGTGAATGAAGCAATGGGAAGTGATAAGACAAGGAGGGTAGGAGGTCTGAGCAAATGGGATTAATATAAAAAGAGACCTTAGAGATTTTCTAAGGCTTTCTTTCTGACATATAAAAGTTTGTTGAGCAGTTGGAAGTCCACAAGCCCCGGAGGGCCCTCCTCAGAACCTGACTTTGCTGGCATCCTGTTCTGTAATTTCCGGCCTACAGAATCAGAAGTGGGTGCCATTTAGAAGCTGTGGTATTTTGACACAGCAGCCCTCACCAACAAGGGTCCTTCCTCAGTTTGTGGAGTAGTTAGCAAACTGTTTCCTGCTGCCTGCTGTGGTTACCCCAGTATATGTCTGAGAACTTGTAATATAAAGGGTTTGTCACTCTGTGCAGGTGGTAATGGGGGGCAGGGGGCAGTGCCAGCCAGGCAGTGGAGGCACATGCCTTTAATCCCAGCACTAGAGACAGCCAGGTGGATCTCTGAGCTCCAGGCAGTCTGGTCTACAGGGCAAGTTCTAGGACAGCCAGGGCTACACAGAAAACCCTGTCTCTCCCTCCCCCCACCCCCCAAAAAAGAAAAAAAATGAGTGAGGGAGCCAAAATGGTGGCATGTGTGTCTATAATCTCAGTGCTTTGGAGCTGGAGGCCAGTGTGACTATATATATACATATGTATATATATAGTATATATATATAGTGAGCTGTAGAGTGAGCACTACAGAAGGAATGCCTGATTAAAACTGCAACACACAGGAGGTAGATGTCAGAAGGTCAAGGCAGTCCCAGCTAATAAGAGCTTGACACCAGCCTAGGCTAAGGTTATTTCGAACAAACAAAATGAGTGAATGGGAAGTCAATAGACTGACCTAATAAGGGGAACTGTTGAAAGGGAAAACGGTCAGGCTCTTCCAGAGGAGAGACTTGTACCATGGGCACAGGAGGCCCATGGTACAAGGGAGATTCTCTGGTGCTGGCTTTGAAGAAGACCCACCACACAAGAAAGACAGCAGACACCTCTTGGGTTATTATGCCTGGCCTTGACTGTCAGCAAGGAAACCGGATCCTCAGACCTGAAGTTAACCAACACTGAATGAATTTGAAAGTCATTCTTCCTCAGAGCCTGCATAAGGAACACAATCTGGCTGAAACCCAGTTTAACCCGTGAGAGCCTGAGTAGAGACGACCCAGCAGGCCTGATCTTTAATGGCTATCTTGTTCCAGCCTTATCCTTGGAAACCAAAAGCCACCGTGTCTTTAGCAAAGGACTTCAAATCATCTCTCCCAGCATGACCAGCGAGGTACCAGCAACAAACAGGTGTGATCTCTTTAGAAATAAGCCTAGGGCACACACGTGGAGCATCTCCATCAATCTGGAGCGGGACCTTGCCCAAGAGTAACCCCTTTGCTTTGCTTCTAAGGAAAAAGAACGCGGCAGAAGCAACTCTTCTACTTTGATCACAGAACTCCTCTTTCAAGCAAAGCTGTCCTCTAGACTGCATGGGATGGACGACAGCCCTCTACAAAGTGTCCACTTTGCTCAGGGCATCTGACCAGGCATTCCCTGACCTCACAGTGGCCCTGGCACCTGTAACCATACAGAGAAACCCTTCCACTGTTAGTCCTTTTGAGATTCCCAGTTGGCTAGGTAATCTCTAGCTTGGCGATGTTGGGCAGAACCACATAGTTCCTACACTGGCCAAGCTTACACCCCCCCCCCCCCCAGCAGGCAGTGCAATCTTTTCAAAAAGCCGCCTGATCCGTTAGATTCCACCCTCCTTCCTCCCCCCCCCCCCATCTTCAGGGGCTCTTCGTGCATTCAGGATATCCAGATAGGCTCTAAGTGTTCATGCCTTCGCTTGCTGAGCTTTGCCCAGCCGATTCCAGACTTTGGATGTCCACGCGGTGGCTGGACCAGGCTAGCTATCCTCTATTACCATAGAGTTCCTTTTTCTGTGAAACCGAGTAGTCACAAGAGTAGCTTTGGAAAAGGGGAATCACCTGAACTTTCCTTCTGTGCCTTGATTCGCTTCACTGGAGGCGGGAGGAAGCCAGCTTAAGGCGGCCCACGCGCGGGATGGTGAGCCACTGGGCGGCGTCTCTCCTAGTGGCCATGGCCGGGACTCCAGGGCACTGGGCTTTTTGTGACAGAGCGTCGGGTGACACAGGCTATCAGGCGGCCTGGGCGAAGTGGGCGCGGTGTACTGCGGGCCGCTGCAGACAGGGGGCAGCCGCGCCCACTTCCTCCGCCACTCCGCACCCGCCGGCGGAGCACCCGGGGTGGCAGCGCTGCGCGCCCAGACCTACCGGGCTGCGGCGAGGCGGCCCTCGGCGCGCTCCGGTCCCACCGCGCGTTTTGCGACCCGGCTGCGGAGCGTTCGGCTGCCCACATGGACACGGCGCTGAAACGGAGCCGCTCTGAGGAGCCGGCGGAGCTCCCGCCGCCCGCCCGGGAGGCAGAGGAGAAAGAGGAGGAGGAAGAGAGGATGGAGCAGGGCCTGGAGGAGGAGGAAGAGGTGGACCCCCGGATCCAGGTAGGACGCGTGACAGGAGCCCACAGCCGCACCCCGCCAGGGCTGCCGTGGAAGTCGGCGTCTACGCAGACACACGCCTTACAGCCCTCGCGTGTTCGCGGTCGCAGGGTGGGGGCTGCCTAAATCCAGGAGCTTCACCAAGGATTGGGACACCCCATTTCACAGTCTCCCTGGGGAAGGCTTTGGTGCCCGCGTGAACGCAGCCTGATTATTGCGGGGATATCTGCAGACCCTCGGGTTGGGCCGAGGGTCCCTACGACAGGACCAGCGATTCAGGCGAATTCCAACAAAGGAAAAAGGGGGCGGGGGCCCCGAGCTGAGTCGGGGTACCTCAGTGCGGCTTTCCGCGCCCGGAGCACTGCACAGCCTCGGGGCTGCGGCGCAGTGTTATCCCGGCTGTGTGGATGCAGACATCGTGGTGGGCGAGCAGGACAAGGTGGTTGTCGCCTACCTCTGTAGTCTGGGCTGCACCGGTGCAGGGCGCCTCGTGAGCCCTCACCTGGCAGAGGTGCCTGGCCTGGGCCGCCTGCCTTCCTCTTTTGGTTCATTGTCAACACATGGTGGGCGTCGTTGCCAACGTTGGCACGGTGTTACACTTGGCCTGAGACTGTTTAAAACCCTCCTTTTCCTTGTGAGGTCAGTGAGAACACCCACCAGGGACAGCTGATGCGCAAAGCCGACGCGTGGCGGCAGGGAAAGCAGAGAAAGCCTGGCTTTCTGTGCCTCCATTTCCAGGAAAGATAGTTAAAAAATTTCCAGGAGTGACAGCTTAACCTCTTCACCTTCCTAAGCATAAAGCAAATTCTTTTCCATGACCCGTTTTGTACACTTTCCGTAAATCATTTTTTAAAAATTGCTATTAAGCATGCTTTGCAATTTCAGGATCCATAATTGGTTTTAAGTGCACAGATAAAGAAAAAAAAAGGAGCATGCTTTTAATTCACCAGTTTGGCTTAAATTAATTATTTTGTTAAACCAACACACTAAAGACCAGTGAGAAAACCTTCTCATTGGTTATTCTGTTAATTCAGATCCTGGGTTTGGATTATAGAATCTTGTGGTTTTGGTGTGGAATTTTGTTAGTAAGACCTTTGTTCACAGAGCAAAGATGAATTGAATAAAGATGAGTTAACTCATGTTGGCTACTTCTTACAAAATGTCAGATTGCAAATGTTTAAACAGAGGTAGGATTAAAGCCAGTTAACCAACAACACCCTGGTAAGGCAGGGTGACTAGTACACAGCTAGAAAAAAAAATCATCTCATTATAGGGAAATAGCCCTTGAGTTACTGCTGGAAGTCTGCCTTTGGCCCGGCTGCACTGGCCTTGTGATTCCATGTGGCTATATTTTCCTGTACTGATTTCCTTGAAAAGTTCTTTTCTAAATCAAAGGGTGCTGTTTTGACTGAGTTAAGTTACTGTTATAGGCAGTTCACCTGAAAAAAACAACGACCTTTCAGGGAAAGATAAATCTGGAGGACCTTAAAGGCGTCAAAAAAAGGACACAGTCTAAAAGGTTTTAGAAATGCCCACAGCTGTGTCTTTTAGCCTCAGTTGTTTTTCTTGAAGAATAAACCGAATTTTATCATTCAGGAATGACTTTCCAGTTGTAAACTAAGTTACGCTAAAAACAAAAGGCTAGTCTTCTAATCTCTCTCTCTCTCTCTTTCTCTTTTCATTAGGGAGAACTGGAGAAGTTAAATCAATCCACAGATGATATCAACAGACGGGAGACTGAACTTGAGGTACAGAGAGCTAGGGCACTGTTCTTGGGTGAAATAGTGTCAGTGACCTTTGACACTGGGCTGGAGGGTGACTGCAGGAGGCCCCTGCCTGAATGTTGAGCAACAGCATGTGCAGGACAGTGAAAGTCACCGGGCCCAGGCTGTGGGCCGATGCCTGTGGATCCAATTTCACGAGCTGGTTTTCATTATGGAGGCTCCATTGGAGCCAAAATCAGGGGCTGAGCAGAGTATTAAACAGTGCGTTAAGCTCCAAATACTCCTGTATCTGTGGAAAGGCTAAAGAAATGAGATTTAGCCCAACACTTTAATGGAGTTTACATCTCTCAGTATTTTATTCAGGGTGGCTCCTTCCATTCATGCTTGGAACTGTTATGGTTCCCTTGGATTTAAGCCAGATATTTTACTTCCTACCCTAACATTTTACCTTTTTCTGATTCCCTGCCCATTTCTTTACTATCTGCGTGTGCAGAATGTAATTATCTTTTTTTTGTTTGTTTGTTTGTTTGTTTTTTCTTTTTTCGAGACAGGGTTTCTCTGTGTAGCCCTGGCTGTCCTGGAACTCACTTTGTAGACCAGGCTGGCCTCGAACTCAGAAATCCTCCTGCCTCTGCCTCCCAAGTGCTGGGATTAAAGGCGTGCGCCACCACCGCCCGGCTGAATGTAATTATCTTAATGGTAACAAAAAGCTGTTTGGGCTGGGAAGGGCTTTCCTGCTGGGAAAAATTTCAGGAGATAAGATCTTGATTTGAACTTGAGAATGTTCCAGCCTTCCTGTAAACAAGTTGGAGTTCTTAGAAGCTACCAATTTCTAGTAATGGTTGGGGTACTAGCCAATGGGACCATACCGCTGTGAGAGACTGTCAGGGCTGAGAGACTTTGGAGAGCTGCTCTGAGAACCTGTTTCTACAGTAGAAAGAGTAAGACAAGCCTAAGGAGAACGCAGAGACCATCAGGCCCCTCGGAGCCAGGGTGTGGGGGATCGGAAAATCCCTCGCTGGAGTTCACTGCAGGCAGCCTGCTTTCTGACAGCATGGAGCCTTGGAATTCACAGATCCCTGCCTGGCAGTGTGTACTAAAGTTGCTCTGGGCTGCATGAAGGAAGGTTTATCTATCACTAACTCCCATTCTGACCTACGTAAGGAATTTGAGAAATGTTTGTGAAGTTGGGCAATTGGAAACTCTCAGAATATCACATTTCTAATACAGCAAACAAACAAACAAACAAAAGAACAAAATCTCTGCCAATTTTAGGGGGGAAACTTTCCCCTAAGGTTTCATTTGGTCCTGTCACAACAGCCCAGAGCCCGTGTGTGTGTGTGTGTGTGTGTGTGTGTGTGTGTGTGTATGTGTTTTAAACATTCTCATATAGTCTTGGCTGACTTCAAAATTCAGTATGTAGTGGAGGACGGCTTTGAATTCTGAATTCATCTCTATATCCTGGGGTTACAGGCCTGTGCCGCTATATCCAGCTACTCCAGACTCTTTCATTTCTGCATCCCAAATGGACATAGACAAGTTGGAAAGATTTTTTTGTTTGTTTTGAGCAGAAAGTTTGGCTTGTTTATGATTGCAGTGTTGAAATGAAGCCCAGGGCCTTATGCATGCTAGACAAGCACTCCATCGATGGACTTGTGAGACTGGGGTGAGCAGAAATCAGGGACAGCTGGCTAAGCATGCTGTACATTCCTGCAATCCTGCAATCCCAGAACCGGGGAGGCAGAGGCAGGAGGATCAGGAGTTGAACATCACATAGTCACAAGTAGCAAGCTTGAGGCAAATGACTGTCTCATAAAAAGAGAGAGAGAGAGAGAGCGAGAGAGAGGAGAGAGAAAGGAAGTAAGGAAAGTAATCAGGGACCATTGAGGCAGAGAGCTGGGGGTGGCAAGGAGAATGGTCTAGCTTTCTGTTTGGGTTTCCAAGAGAGATGATCAACCTTGGGCTGTCTGTCCTCTTTGCTTGCTTATCCACTGTTGGCCACCATTCTGGGTGGAGACAAGATAGTCCTGTAGCCCCATAACTCAGTCTTCAGGGCACCTGCCTTCTGGGAGTTAGGTTGGTTCATTTGTTAAACTCTTTTTAGCCCTGATTTCCAAATTCCACAGATTTGGTGTGTCACAGGAAGCCACTGGACAGGTGTTTCCTGCTAGGCTCTGGGGCACATTTGGAGCCCTGGATACATTAGTCAGGCTTCTCGTGAGGACCAGAGCTTAAGGATAATTCTCTTTCTCTACAGAAAGGGAGAGGGGTATTAGAATGACTTAAGGCTGTGGTCCAACCAGTCCAACAATGGCTGTTTACCAATGGCAGGTTCGGGAATCCAGTGGTTCAGTCCACAAGGCTGGGTGTCTCAGCTGGTCAGTATGCACTGGAATCTTAAAGAAGTATGCTCTAATGCCAGCGAAGGGATGGACTTGCCAGGGAGAGTGAGAGCAAGCAGGCACAGAGAGCGAGGTCCTTCTTCCATGTTCTGTCTGCGGGCTGCAAGAAGAAAGTGTGGCCCACATCAAAGGCTAATCTTCCCACCTCAAAAGCAGTCTGGATAAAAAGTGGGTCTTCCCACTTTACATGATTTAATTTAGAAAAAAGTCCCTCACAGGTGTCCCCAGCCACTTGGGTTTTAGTTCATTCCTGCTATAGTCAAATGCACAACCAGGATTCCCGGCTGAATGATATGAGCTGAGGGCTTGGGTAGGGTGGCCTGGCTGGGTTGTGTTGTTGGGTGGCCTTCCTCTGGTAGAGTTACAACCAGGACTGACTCAGGGACATTGTAATAAGCCACAGAAGCAATTTAAAAACTCCCTAGTTGCTACATTAAAAAGACATAGGGGAAATTAGTGATATCATATTTTAACCCAGAATATTCACAGTAGTATAAATCCAACAGGGACTCACTGTAACAAAATAATTAACATGGGGGCTGGCAGTGTAGCTCAGAGGAAGAATGTTCACTTACAAACCCAACCCCTCCCCCCCAGCTCAATCTCCAGGACGTGGGGGAGGGGTCAGCAGGTGTGGGGGCAGGCACATGGGATGATATGCTGTTGAAGATGGAAGCTGAGGGGACACACACACACACACACACGCATACACACACAAACACATACACGAACACACACACACGCACACTTACACACAAACACACACTCACACACACACACACACACACACAGGCCAGGGAAGCAGCCTTTCACCTCACCCTCGCTGTAACCCCAGCAGCTCTGGGTGTTGGTGTGCTAAGCTGTGCAGAGCTTTGACTTAGAGCACATCCCCACTGTACTGCAGAACTCAGTAGCCGTATACCCTGAACTAGTAGGTGTTTCCTATCAAATTCATGATCATGTTGCTAGAATCTGGAGTTGAGAACTGAACTGTGCTCATGAGTGTGAGGCTCTGGCCTCAGGCTTTGTGTCAGGATGTGGGGTGAATAAGACAAAACCTTACCTTCAAAGTGTTTCCATTTTCATTGAGCTGAGTAACAGTTTGACAAACAATTGGAAGCAAGCAGTAAGACTGCATCCCTGGACCAAGATCTGATACGGAAACAAGTTGAGTGTGGGGCTGGGGGTGTGGTCAAAAGACCTAGCATTTAGGAGATAGAGGCCAAAGGATCTGGAGTTTAGAGATTCCCTCAGTTACATGGTGAATTTGAGGTTAGCCTGGGCTACATGAGACTCTGTATACAAAAGCAAAATGTACTGTAGATATTGAAACAGGAGGATTACTGTGAGTTCAAAAGAAGTGCATTGTGGCCCTGTCTGAAATAGATAGTTTTCAAAGGTTAGGCATTTGACTAGCTCATGGAATACGACTGTATTTCCTCTAGAACAGAGTCAACATTACTGTTAGTAGTCATGTCTGTGGCTAAGAATGGGTCCCGCAGGAAGATGCTTATTAGCATGGCAGCTCAAGCCTATGATCCTAATACTTAGGAGGCTAAATCCGGATTTTGACTGTGTCCATTTTGTAATCCCAGTACTTGGAGGTGGGAGGCAAATCAGGTGTTCAAAGCCAGCCTGACTTCTGTCTCAACAAAAACAGACACCTATTCTGTCAGGCAGGAAGCTACAGATGTAATCCCAGCTCCTACTTAGAAGCTGGAAGCAGGAAGCTAACAAGATCTGTCAAGGCTAGCCCAGCAACTGAGACCCTATCTGGAAGCATGTAAACAGGGCCCGGGATACACATCAGGGTAGGTCACTTTTCTAGTACGTGGTAGACCCTGGCTTCAGGCCCTACATGCGTCCCAATTAACAACTCAAACCAAACCGATAGCTACTCAATATATTACCAGTTAACTAATACTGAACTAACTTCTACCTCCCATGTATGCCGTATGTCACACATAAACACATGAAGTACCACTAGAGCACTGTGGCATCCGTTAGACATTGTCTTGAAAACCTAAAAAACAAACCAGAACACTGGGTCCTTTCCTCTGACTCTGAAATGCTAGAGTTACAGGCGTATGCCGCCACATCCTGGATACCACTGCCATTTAAAAATAAATAAAAGAACAAAACAAAAACACCTTTTTTTTTTGGAGACAGGATTTTTGACTATATAGCTTTGAACTCACTCTATAGACCAGGCTGGCCTCAACACAGAGTGCCTGCATTTGCCTCCATAGTCCTGAAATGAAAGGTATGCACCACCATGCCTGACCCTTTAAAAAATACTATTTTATTATTTTCATGTGGATGGCTTACGAGCACATGCGTGTGTGCATGCGTGTATAAGTGCAGAGTCAGTTCTCTCCTATCATGTGAGCAGTTCTGGTGTTGGAACTTGGGTCATCTGGCTTGGTAGCACCTTTAACTGCTGAGCCATCTTGCTTTCTGTCCCCTTTTGTTTCAAATATTTAAGACATATTAGACAAAAAAAAATCTAACTCTAATTAGAGCCAAGATTTGCAATATTCCATGCTTTTATGTGTAAATATATACACGTACATATATAAAAATACCTTTGAAAAAAAAACCTGTCTTCAGCATTTCTCCTGCACATTCTGAAAAGAGGCTTTCCTAGGCCAGTGAGGGGCAGGAGTGGGAAGGCCAGCGGGCCCTGCTAGTCAGTCCTTCAGCTTCTTAGCTGGAGTTAACAGTTGGCTCCTCCCTCCTGCCCTTCCTGGGTGACAGGAGCCCAGCCTTGTGAATGTTTATCTGCTCTCCTCGCTCTGAGAATGAACAGCCTTGCAAGGTGACTTGAAAAATAAATCTCTGGGGTCCTCCCAGCTCTCTCAAGGCCTGCACCCAGAGCTGGCCTTTTCTTCCTCCAGGAGCAAGCAAACTTTTCACTTAAGAAAACAAAAACCAGAAACAAAAATAACAGCCCATGTTTTGAGCTTGGGAACTCCCGGGGAAGGAGGGGGCGGATTTTAGACAGCCTGACTTCTGTCCCTAATGGATTTATCAGCACAAGTCAGAAGAAAAAAATACCTTTATTAAAGGACAGTGCCACGTCATACCCTGCCAGTTTCTCTTCTGTGTATGTGGGCGTGGTGAGCACTGGGCTAGGAAGGCCCTGTCAAACAGCATGGTGCTTTGAAGAAAGTGCTAGAGAACATTTGCAGAGATAACTGAAAAAATGTAGCCAATAACCGTACATGTCTTTAAGCAGGTACCAAATCCAAGGCCAGCTGGGCTGGGTGGAGTCTGGCCTGTGAGATCTGGTTGAAATGAATTATCTTTCCATCCCCCACACATCCAGTGGGGTAGCCTGGAGTCCTGTTTGAGACACCAGGGGCAGCGGTGGTTGATGGATCATGAGCCATGAATCTACTGGCATGGGGCCTCCCATCGTGGAAGCATGAGCTGCCGATTGAGAGAGGTTCAGAGAGCGCGCGCCATGAAGGATCTGACAGGACGGAGACCATCAAAGGCAAGGCCCAACGAGCTCAGGTCATCCGATGTAACCCTCCAGAGGGGTGCAGAGGAAGAGCACTGACGGGACAGATGCTGCCAGTGTGAGGACTGTCAGAAGCAAGGAAGTCCAAGGTTGGGCTCCTTCTCAGCTTGCACAGGACGCTTCTGGCTGTCTTCTCATCAGAAAGAAAGCAAACAGTTGCCTAGTTCCCTTCTTGTGAGTACAGTCATCTGTGTATTGGGGCCCATCCATACAGCCTCATTTAACAGGCAACTCTAAAGGCCCCGTTTCTAAATACCATCAAAAGGAGACCTCAGGCCCTAAGTCAGTCCACAGTCACTTTCCTCAGTGGAGCTTCTGATGAGACCCCCAGTTTGTGAGGGACTTTGAGAACAGTTAAGAACTTACTAGGGAAACACATAATGGTGTTCTGTCCATTTGTAGTTAGGGGTTTAGAATGACGTCTGCTCCTGTTACTGGACCACGTTAACAGCTGGCTGGTTGTCTAGACAACAGGTCTCTTGTGAGCATCTCAGTATAACCTCCACTGGGCCTGCTGCTGTCCTGCCCCTCTGACCTGATGCTTTGGGTGCAGCATGCATGGTGTGTGATGCTGGAATCTCGATTCGGGCTCAGGGCTGGTGGTTCAATACTGAACTTTATCTCCCAGCCTTTCTCTTTTTCAATTTCAAGTTAGAGTTTCTCAAAGCTGTGTTGCCCAGGCAGGCCTCAAGTTCACTGTGTAGCCAAGCAGGGCATTAAGCCTACAATCCTCCTGCCTCAGCCTCTGGAGTTGCTGTGATTACATAGTCCCTGCTTACTGAGTGTGGGAACCTTGAGCAGGTCATGAGGGTATGAGCCTCAGTTTCTTCGTTTGCAAGATAGCTGTGAGCTAACAAAGCCCCAGAACCCTGGAGAAGGGAACAGGTAGAGAGAGGAAGGACCATGACTTGGGCATCAGGTAACTTGGGTTAAAATAAGAGGTCTGAGAACTTTGAAGGGACCTTGTAGCTTGAAGCTACAGGCTCATCTATGACTGTTGACAGTGGTGATTCCTGTCCAGATCCTTAGGTAGTCTAGGGAGGGAGAGGAAATGCTGGGGGAGAGGTTACTTTTAGAGTCATACACAGTGGAGGACTTATTGGGTTCTTGGATGGCAGGAGGCCTGAGGCCTGCTGGATACTGGTCAAAAGAAGACCCCAGTGAGTTGTCCATCTAGGCAAGACTGGCTACAGGATCTGGTAATGGTGCTGCTGTCCATACCATGACCTTTCTTGGTCAGAGAGATGGTTCTTGATGACGAGCCAGAGAGAGGGCTTGTACTGTCCAGGATTAGGCAAGGTGAATTTTGCAGCCATGAGACCAAGTGGGGCTTGGTGCTGAGGGTGTCTGCTGTGTCACAGAGACAGCTTGGTGTGTGGTGCGTGCCTGTAATCCCAGTGCTCGGAGGAGGAGACGGGATCATCAAGATCAACCAACCTCTCTACATGTCCAGTTCTAGTCCTGCCTGGGCAACCTGAGAGCTTTTCTCAAAAAGAAACAAATAGCATAGCAAGCATAAGTGAGCTTGGTGCCCTGTGTGGGCCCTGGGGACACCTCCTGAGGTTGGCTTTAGGGTGCTGGGTAAATGAATAACACCAAATGGTCCCATCATGGCTGCATGATCATAGATTGTTACAAGATGCATTGGGCCGCAATTTCCTAATTGATGATGGTAATAGTGTTGCTGCTTCTTGTCTGGGGAGGGGGAGCGCTGCAGCAGGATGGGGATCACAGGACAGGCTTTCTGTCTATTCTAGAATGTGTCTTCTGGCTCTTTTGGCTTCCTTGGGTCCTTTAATAATGACACATAACAACATGGGCACCTGATGTGTGCTGCGCTCTGCTCAACATCAAGCCCTCAAAACAATTATATGATAAACCATGTTGCCTCAGTTTCAGTTAAAAAAAAAAAACAAACTAATACAGGATGAATGCAGGTGTCATACCTGTAAGCTCAGCCCCTGAGTGGCTGAGAGGAGGGATCAGTTCAAGGCTAATCTGGGTTATATAGAAAGATCCTATTTCAAAGAACCCCATCCACCACCACCACCAAATCAACCAGTCAACCATAGATTCCAAGTGTCATCTTTATGGTAAGCAGTTCTGGGCACCACACTGTTCTTAGGGTGACTTTGAGAGAGTTGTGATTGTCCTTGATAAAATATAAGCTGTGTTCTCCTTTCCTTTCCCATAATCTGTTCACTTATGAAGGTGTTGGCTCATGAAAGTATAATCAAGTGTCTTTGAATATGTTAACATCTTAAAAATTGAGACAGAGTTGCCCTCTGTAGCTAGCTGGCCTGGGATTCAGACGAGCCTGTTTCCTATGTGTGTGCTACTGCACCTGGTCTATGATAAAACATTTTTAAAGTGGCCTTTTTTGGTGTGTGTTGGGGGTGGGGGAATAAGAGAAAGGGTCTCATGTAGCCTGGGCTGTCTTCAAACTCCTGATCCTTTTGTCTCTATCATGCAAGGTCTGGGATCACCACTTAACACTATTATACCCAGCTGTAGGGTGGCCTTTAGTATTAAAAAGGTATGACTCATGGCCATGGGCAAATGGATATGATCTATTTTGAAAACATTAGGTAATAAAAGTGTATGTTGGAGCTGTAGAATGCTCAGCAGTTAAGAGTACATGCTGTTCTTCTAGAGGACTAAAGTTGGTTCCCAGCACCCACCTTGGTCATCTTACAGTCAACTGTAACTCCAGTTTCAGGGGATCAACACCCTCTTCTGGCCTCTGAGAGAACCCACCAACAGCTTATAGTCACAAGACACATACATACACATAAAAAAACAAAACCATGTGCAAGGAAGGTATATATAGTAAAAGGAGAAAGGTCTTTTTACAGTGTCCCCAGTGTGGGCTGATCATTAGCACACAATGTATACTGATCACTACTAGTTAGGGCTAAGTAGACACAGAAATTAACAGCAAGTCTTCTGGTCTGGGCATGGTAGCTCATGCCTGCTGTCACAGCACTGGGAGGCTTAGGCAGGAGGATAAGTTCAAGGCAACCTTGCAAACAAAGATGACTTTGCAGAGTCCTTTTTAGTAGTTTGACAATGCTGTGGTGTTTTACTTTGTGTTTGTTTTACTATGTTCTGTAGAAACAATCAGTTCACAATGGAGTTTAACAAACCTGTCATCAGTAGTTTGAGAAGCACAGCTCAAAAAGTAAGACTACGCTCAGACGTTACCAGTGGTTAAGGCTGCTGCTGAGAAGGCGGGTGGCTTCATTATTCATTTCTTGGTGTTTTTCTGATTATTTACAATGATTGTGTCTTATTGTGTTAGGCAGAGGGCTGATGGAAGAAATGAACCTATTATAAAAGGATGATTTCTATGCCAGAGAAGTTAATTTCTATGGAAAGAATTTTAGGAACAATAAAGACTGTTGGGAAAAGCTTGGGATTGATAGTTCCTGCCTTAATTGTAAATAAACCCCACAGTTGATGGGTATGCTGTGTCAGTTTTTGTCAACTTGACTCAAATTGGAGTCACTTGGGAAGAGGGAACCTCCCTGGAGGAATTGCCTCCATCAGACTGGCCTGAGACAGGGCAGTGTTCTTGATTGGTGGTTGATAGTGGTGCTACCCCTGTGTGGATGATCCTGCATTGCATAAGAAAGCAGGCTGAGCATACCACAGAGAGAAAGCCAGTAAACAGAGTTCCTCCAAGTCTCTGCTTCAGTTCCTGCCTCAGTTTCCCTCTGTGATGAGCTATAAGCTGTAAGGTGACTCAAATTGTTTCTTCCCTAAACTGCTTTTGGTCAGTGTTGTTACAGCAGCAGAAAGCAAACTACCACAGTAGGACTGCTCAGTGAGGTGCTGCCTCAAGATACTCTCATTGTAGTAATTCATGGGAGAATGAAGAATGTCTTAATGGTATCTTAGATGCTCTGTAACCAAGAAGCCCTCATCTGTGTGGTTGGTGAAGAGCAATAGAAAACATCTCAAAGGGTAAGACTCTTTAGACAGTTCCACTTAGTTGTCGCTTGTATTTGAGTGTCTGAATACCTCCACCCCCTCTCTGTCTCTTTGGAGACATTCTCATGTAGCCCAGGCTAGGATTGTAGGTGTGTTGTTGACCCCACCCCCTTGTGGTCTCATTCTATCTCAGACTGGCCTGGAACTCAAGATTCCCCTGCCTCTGCCTCCCAAAAGGCGGGGTAAAATGTGTGCAGCAGAATGTCTAGCTTGAGTCATTTCTTAATGGACAAAGCCTTGTGGGCATGTGTAGGCTCAAGTCTTGTATACAGGGCTGGAGGCTTGCACAAATGCATGCGCTGTAGTCACAGCAGCAAACAATACACTCTGGGCTTTGGCTAAAATGTAGACATACCCATTGAATCCTGAAATCAGTCCAATTGACAGGAAAAATTGAATGTCTCATTTTGAAGCTGCAAAAACTCATGAGAGCATTCTTGGATCCTCAGCTGGGACCCATCATCCGGTCACAGGTGCCAGCTATTGTAGCACAGGCTGACTGTATCCCCAGGTTTGTCCAAGGTTGCCATCCATTATCGAGGTCTTCAGAAGACAGACAGGCTGTGGCACTTGGCAGATTCAGCATTGTCTCTGTGGTTTTAAGGATGGTCAGGTTGACAGAGTGCTCTGGTCTCCATGGACTGAAACCTTTTAACACAGAACTGTGGTCTTTTTTTTCTTCTTCAGCATTTATTGTGGGGACATTTAACATTTTGTGTGTGTGTGTGTGTTGGCTGGGGATATTAAACATCCCTCCACCTCAGTCTTTGGCAGCCAGCCCAGCTGTCTTTGCTTAGCCTTCATCTCTGGACTTCCTCATTCTACCCATGGATATTTCTAGCAGTAAGAATAGATGTGCCTTTCCCCTCCCCCCACAATGGATTGTACCCAAGAGTGTCAGAGAAATTTGCAAAGCAACTCTTAGAGAGCTTGGTGAATCAGCCCCTTTCATTTCCTTAAAGGAAGATGGAAAATTTTTGTCCTATTCTCGTCTGGGTTTTCCTTTGCTGGGTTTTGCTGGATTATCTAAGAGATACTCGTGTTTGCGCTGACCGAAATGAACCGTTAGTGGGCAGACAACAGGAGGGAATATCCGCTGTTTGTTATAACAGTGGCCAAACCCACTTTGTGGGACTGCTGCCATTGTTCGACATCAGACTCAGCCAAAGCATGATGGATGAATGGGGGATGAATGGGGTTCTCTTGCTGTGTCCACCCCGCCCTTCTGATGCCAGGAGTCAGAAGTTTGTTTTGACACATTTGAAGCCCATAGGTTGAATGTCTATCTCTTCCTTGGGTTTTGACTGTTTTTTTTTGGTTTTGTTTTGAGAGAAGAGATAAAATGGATATTGTTCTTTCTGGCTTTTATGGCTACCATTTCTGCCTGAGAACACCTGCTACCTTTGGAGTTGACGGCAGCCATTTTATTTGGATTTGGAAAAGAAGAAGTGAGGCTCAGCTGGGCTGTCCTTGCTTAAGGAGCCTCCTACAGCTGTGGTCAGGTGGTGGGTGGAAATGTGGTCATCTGAGGGCATGATGACATTCATGGTGGTCACTCGGGGGCCTGACACAGGCTGGCCCTTGGCTGGGAGTTAAGTTGGTGGTTGTAGCTTGATTCCAAGATGACCACATGGAAACCTGTCAGCTTTTTCTGTCCTATCCATTGAACTTTCAGTGTGGTGCATCTATATTTTCTTGACCCAAGCACAGACAGACCTAACTTCAGATTCCTTCGAATGGGAGCAGTGCTGAAGAATTCTGGGTTGTGTTTAGAAAGTACCATACTTATGGTGGTCTCAGAGACACCAGGACAACTCTATACTTCCCTTTTAGGGGCAGACTTTGCAAGCAGCCCCATTTTACCATGTTTTTGAGAGGTGCTTTAATGTTTAACCAGCCAGCAAAACAAGGACTTTGGTTAGTACTCGTGGTAACTGGAGATGAGGCAGCCACACGACAGGGCAGGGGCAGGTTTTAGCAGTGCTAGGGTATTGATTTGGCATAGGGAATTTGTTGCTGCTTTGCCATTTCTTTCAGATTGTGCTATGTGAGCCTGCAAGATGGCTCAGTAGGTGAAGGCACTTGCTGCCAAGCCTGGGGCTTAAGTGGGGCCCATCGCACCCACATGGCAGGAGAGAAGTTGTTCTCCAGCCTCCGCACACACTCCGTGACATCTGTGCACACACACATACAGCAGAAACAAAAATAATTTATTAAATTACGCTATGGCCAATGCCCGTGGGGGGAAAATAATGAGTGCCATCTAGAGCCAGGGACAGGAGTTCTGCCTGCTAAGCTAGAGGCCACCTTCCAAAGGTCTGCGGCCACTCCTGACTCAGTACATCTTTCCTTGTTGACTGCTGGGTCCTGGAGAAGTGAAATCCCAATATTGATTGAGTTCATTTGTTGGAAACTGGATCCGCTTCCCCAGCTGGAACTTGTTGAAGAAGCTAAGCTCTTAACATTGTGAAACTTGGAGTCAAAAAATGCCTGGGAGAGGTTTGAGGGGGGAAACAAGTCGAAATAAACTCCATGGCTGGAAACTGGCGGTTGCCCTTTGCCACTGGGGGGGGGGCGGGGGGAGGGGAGCACTGCCTTCTTGGTGCAGCTTGGAAACACCGGTAGGTTTGTTTGTTTTTCTCCTGTCAGGATTGAATTACTTTATTTCTTGATACAGGGTTTCATTATATAGCCCTGACTGACCTGGAACACTCCGCGTAGACCAGACTGGCCTTGAATTCACAGAGACCCATCCATCCACCTACCTCTGCCTCCCAAGCTCTGGGATTCAAGGTGTGTGTTACCAGTTCCTGCTTTTTACTTTAAATTGCATGCGTGTCTGTGGCGGGGGGCGGGGGGAGGGTATGCATATGACTGACTTAGAGGCCAGGAAGAGATATTGGGTCCTCTAATGTTAGTTACAGGTGACTATGAACTGTGATAAGGGTCCTGGGGAACAAGCTCGGTCCTCTGGAGCAGCGCCTCTTAACCCTCTAGGCATCTTTTCAGCCCTGGGTTGTTTCATCTATTCCGAATTGTAATTTCCTTCTCTTTCAGATGAAATAAAGAAAGAGAGGAAGGAAGGCAGACAGACAGGCAGACAGACAGATCTATCTGGCAAGGGCTGTTAATGATTTAATGAGGTGCTGTTCATACAATGCCCGGTGTACTCCGTGGCATGTAGTGTTTAGCCAGTCCTGGTCCTGCCCTTACCTTCTCTGGTTGACTAACCTACATCAAAATAGCTATTGAGTGAGAGCTAAGTGTGTGTTAAAGGTTGGGGTGGGTAATTGTGGTCTCATAATAGTCCTTGAGGACGCTGATGAAAAACACCACTGAGAGTACTGAGAGGTAAGTCGGTCCTCCTAGGTCATACAGTCAGTGGAGATAGAGCCAGGACTTACATGCAGGCTCTGAGGGGAGCCTGTGTACTTTAATGGTTTGGGGGGTACATGTTCAGGAGTATGGAGGAGGCCCCTGAGATCCCTGTTGGGATTGGTGAACTGAACGGAGCAGCTATGTTTCCAGTCCTTGCTGTGGCACCAGGCAATCGTCCTCACGGGAGATGGATGAACTTGGTTTCCTCATCTGTGAAATGGGAGCATCTGTGTTAACTGATGGGAATCCTTTCCTGCTCTCTCATGGATTTCATTTTTTTGGTTAGCCACGTGCGGCCTACATTACAAAACACCTATAAGCCTGACATGCTGGGAGATCCAAAGGCCTCGTAGTCAGTCTGTGCCACAACAGACTTAAACTTTAATTTTCTGCAGTACTAGGGATTGAACCTAGCTAGGGCCTCTTTCATTCAAGGCAAACCTCCGTTGCTGAGCTATGTCTGCAGCCTTTACATATTTTTTATTTTGGTCTCATTATGTTGACCACAGCTGGCCTTGAACTTGCAATCTTTTGGCCTCAGCGTTCCAGGTGGCTGAGACTTTACGCTTGTACCACAAGATCTGACAAAACCTAAAGTTTGTTGAAACAGTAGTGACACAAGTTGTACAAGGACCCAGAGATGTAGGGTTGAAGGTGGGGAGCCTCTGTCCTTGTGCCCTGTTCATTTAGAAGCAGATGCTTTGGCTGTTGCCTCTGGCGTGTCTGTGAAGAGGTGACGGTGGGTGGGGTTTGACACAGATCCCTCACACTGTGCCGTGCTCTCCTCTCCTTCCACGCTGGTAGCCATGGTGAGGAGGGAGACGTCTGAAAGCCGGCAGAAGTGACACAGACGGCTCGCCTGGAATGCTGTGGTGGGCGGATGCACACTGTGGGCAGAGCAGTGCCAGATGATCTCCAGAGCTTCCCAAGGCTGGGCTCTGATCTTGCCCTGTCGATGTGGTTCTAAACCCGAGCTGCTTATAAAGTGGACCTTGTATTTGGAACAGCTTGACTGATGGTGGAAACACTACCTGGTTAATGTGCACTTCGGTTGTACATCTGAACTTTAGTGACCCAGATTTGTCTTTAAGCATGGGTCTCAAAGTAGAAACAGTTAAACTTCTTTGGCTTAAACACGGAAACAGTCTGCTTGTGGCTGAGTTCAGAGAAGCCGTAATGTGCTTTAGTAATTCTGCCTCCCTCTTAAAGAATCCTGTGGGTTCAAGAATGTGTGTGTGGCTGACGCTTGAAAAAGTGCAGGCCTGTCAGTCTCTCCGGCTCGCGTCCTGGCCCGAGTCCACAGGGCGCCTGTCACTGCAACCCCTCCTTCCCCCGGAGGACTTGCCCGACTGACCCTGGCGCTGGCTGCTTTCGAAGGCTGATGAGTTTCTTCCTCTGTGGAGCTTTAGGCCTTGGGTGTTGAGACATTCCTTCCTGATGACCTGAGCCCCATCCTTGTGCCATTGAGGACAGAAAGTGAACTGAAAGGGAGCCATTTTCTAACTGAGAGGCATTCTGCAAGGTCACGGTCCCATGTCCCAGATCACACTGAGAAAAGAAAAGAAAAAGGAGGAGGAGGAAGGCAAAAGAAGCAGGAGCGAGGAGCGGAGGGTGGACAGGTCTCCCAGCCCGTACTACCGTCCTTTTATCTCCAGGCTCATCTGACACAGCCTTGAATTGTTTTTAATAATATGGGACAGTGTTTTGCAGAATGTCCCTATAAGCCACACTCCTCTTGCCTCAGCCTCCCCAGGGCTGGGATCATAGGCGTGTGTCCCAGACTCAAGGGAGATAGCTGATGTGGTGCAGATCAATAGCAGGGGAGCAGTGCTAATGTTCTGACTGTGCCATCATATATGGCGATGATTTTATCTTTAGAAAATGCAGGAGTTCACATGACTCCATTTGACCCCCACTTTTCCCCAATATGAAATTATTTTAAAATGAAAAAAAAAAACAACTTTCTTTTCATTCCAATTTTGACTGTGGAATCCTGACACTGGCCACATGTTTAAAGGAATGCTATGATGTTCAGGGACAGGTACTCATTTGCTGGTGTGGAAGTACTTCCTGGTCAAAACAGAGGTAACCAGAACCCCTCTACATGGAGTAGTGGTAGTGAATTCTCCCAAGGCCTTAAACTCTCTAAAGTCCTTCTTCAGTTTTAGGGGGATGGCAGGAAGAAACCATGGTGGTCTCCATCCTTCCTCTTGGTTCAGAACCAGAATGGGCAGTGTGAGGCCATGGAAGGATTGGGGTAAGGAGCAGGATCTGCCTTGGACACCAAAACTGTCCAGGGACCTGGAACCTCCCCCAAGATTGGGAACCTCCGTGCTTTGCCCCACTGTACGCTAAAGTTCTGAAAGGTCATAGGAGTAGTTCCTGGGACCCAGGGGAGGGAAGAGGTATTGGATATTCCATGTAGGGTGTCTTAGGGTTTCTATTCCTGCACAAACACTCTAACCAAGAAGCAAGTTGGGGAGGAAAGGATTTATTCAGCTTACAATTCCAAACTGCTGTTGATCACCAAAGGAAGTCAGGACTGGAACTCAAGCAGGTCAGGAAGCAGGAGCTGATGCAGAGGCCATGGAGGGATGTTTCTTACTAGCTTGCTTCCTCTGGCTTGTTCAGCTTGCTTTCTTATAGAACCCAGGACTACCAGTCCAGGGATGGCACCACCCACAATGGGCTCTTCCCACCCTTGATCACTAATTGAGAAAATGCCTTACAGCTGGATCTCAAGGGAGGCTCCTTTCTCTGTGATAACTCCAGCCTGTGTCAAGTTGGCACAGAAAACCAGCAGTACATAGGGAGAGCCCAGATTTCCCAGAGGTCTTGGTTGATGCCTGCTGTCCTCATACAGCCACTACCACGCCTCTCACCCTTCAAAAGTGTCCTCCGACTGTCAGATTCCATGACCACATTACTAGATGTCCTGGAAGAGCCCAGGGACTGCACTCCTCTGCCACCTCTTGCTGTTGTCTAACTGCGGCTTATATCCGAACACGGCATCAGGGTGCCCTCTTGTATGGGGGACGGTCCTCAGGGAGGCGGCCACCAGGATTAACAGGCCTCTACTCCCAAAGTCAAGGCTTGAAGTGCGGAAGGCGTGTGACCGAGGCAGGGCTGTAATCGCAGTGATCAGAGGTTTCCACAATTCAGGCTCCTGGTACTTCCTTCTCTCCGCCTGTTCATGTCCTCTGTCACTGTGAGGTCCTTTAGCCAAGGTGTCCTTTTCAGATGCTTCCACACACGGACTGGGCTGGAGCTGTCATGGCCTCTCCAGGGCTGGCCCGGCTCCTGCTGCTCCTCACGCTGGCCTCCTGTGCCCTCACTCCAGCCGCCAGTGCCCTCACGCCGGCCGCCGGTGCCCAGCCCTGCCTCCCGTGCCCTCGTTCGTGCTCTGCTTGGCTCTTCTAGTTTATCTTCCTGGGCCCTGCTCCACCCTGGCACAGCCAGTCAGCTTCAACCTTGCCGTGGGATCCTAAAGGTAGAAACTGCCCTGGCTCCCCTGTCACTGGGCTGTGGGCTGAGAGGAAAAAAAAAATGGAGACAGTGGCAAGAGCCGAAAGGTGCCGGGAGCAGGTCATAAAGATTGAGGACTTCAGGGCTAGGACCGTGCTGTCTAGTATGGTAGCCATTAGCGTGGGCAGTGGTTGAAGGTATAATTGAAATTAATTAAAATGTGGTACATTGACAGCAGCAAGAGTTCCTTTAGCAGCCTGTGGTACATACGGCTTCACTTCGGAGCCTTTCGGATAGTTCTATAAGCCAGCAGGGAGCACTTACCTTCTCTCCAAACATCACTGAGTGCTTTCTTCGTGTGTGTTAGAAGTGGGCTCTCCAGACCAGATCAGATGGCTTTGGAAAGCACAGTTTACAGTGAGCTCGTTTTAAACAGCTCAGGTCCCCAGCACCCGTCAGTAAGCGCCGGGTTTGAGGTGGCGCCTCTCACCTTGATTCTAGAGTGCCCCTGCCAACAGTGCTGGGACCCTCAGCTCAGGCAGTTCACCCCTAACACGGTGGTGCCATTTCCGCCTGTATTACTTACTCCATAGTGTCTGTTAAGCTGATAATTGTTTCCAGTTCACCCTGTCAGAAGAGGAAGCTTTGTTACTACACATGAGCAACCAGCCAAGACAAGGCAAATTCTTAAAAGCAAACTTTTTTTTTTTAAAGCCTAATTTGGACTAGAAGACGGGTGTGGTGACACACACCTGTAGTTCATCGTGTGGGAGACTGAGGCAGGAAATTGCCATGAGTTTGAGGCCAGCTCCCAGGCCTGTCTCAAAACAACAGGCAAGAAGCATATAAATCCCAAGCCAAGCAAGCAGGCAACAGTAATCCTACAGTCTGGAGGTGTCACTCAGTGGTTAGAACACTTGCCTGTAAGTGTGCGGCCCTGGGTTCTGTCCCTACCACAACACATGCAAAATAACACACGTGTAGAAAAGTGAACAGCGACTCTGAGATGACACACGCTGTGTGGCTCGCCAGGTTCCAGCAGGTCCTTTCTCCAGCAGACTCTGTAGCAGGCCCTCACTTTTCTAAAGACAAGCCTGGAGATGTAATGAAACCTAATGGAGGATCCTCCTCTGTAGAAGTCGGAAAGATGGAAAAGTGTTCCTGGAGGAGTAACTGCTCTGGCTCTAGGTGTACCTTTACATCTAGGCATGTGATAGCCGTGGTTTGGTGCCATGCAGCGCACTTGAAGCCTTTGGGCCTTGAGTCACTGTTACTCTCCAGTTATCACCTAGTGTCCTAAAGGATTTGTGAAGCCCCAGAAGTATTTATATTGAAAATTAAAGGGGGTGTGTTGTTGTTTTGAGACAGGGTCTCACTGTGTAGCCCTGGCTGGCCGGGAACTCACTTTATAGACTAGGCTGGCCTCGAACTTACAGAGGTCCACCTGTGTTGCCGGTGCTGAGATTGCAGGGGTGTGCCACCATGCCCAGCTTGATCTCTTTATGAAGAGATTGTTTACCTCACAGTTATAGTGGAAGTCCAAATTGCATCTCATCACAGTGGAAGTGTATGTGTATGTGTGTGTGTCTTGTCTATATTCTATTTCTTGTGATGAGACAAGTCACATGGCCTCTGGAAAACTCCAGGGGACACTCATGAGAGGATGAAGGTGAAAAGAGCCATGGAACGCAGCCAGTGGGATGGTTCAGTGACCAGAGACACTGCCACCAAGCTTGATGACTTGACTGTGGTCCCTGGAGCCAGTGTATAGGTGAGAGGAGAGAATGAACTGCACAGATTCATCCCCTGGTCTCCACTTGAGGGCCATGCGTGCATGCCCTACCCACAAATCATGCATGAAGGCCATGCATGCATGCCCCCCCACACACATCATGTACACATCATTCCTGGCCTCCACATGAGGGCCATGCACGCATATGCCCCCCCCACACATACACACATCATATGCACTACATTTTAAAAAGAAGGACAAAGTCAAGAGTCCCACTTTACTATGAAAATGGGTTCCAGCATCAGGATCTCTGAGAGGTCTGAGGGAACCACTGGGGACCAGTGCACACTGGATTAAAAGGTTCATTGTCTGGAGTGAGAAGCTCCCCCAACGTGCAACCTCCAATAGACCATGTCACCTGGCTCGGGTTGTCGTATCTGCATGCTGGGCCTGTGGCTCCTGCTGAGCCTCTCACTCAGGGTCGTTCCAGGCACACCTGTGCCTTGGAGGCCTCACTCCCCAAACCAAAGCTGTGTATTTATAAACAGCATCACCTAGGAGCCTTTGAAGTACATGTCATCTCTGATATGTAGGACAGTTATTTTTAAAAAGCTGACATCCTGTCATTGTGCACCTGCTTCTGGGGACACCTCCATGAAGCCATTCATTATTCTCAGTTTACAGGCGAGGTCATAGAGGCTTGGAAAAGCCGATTGGTCAGAGAGCAGGGACTTGTCTCCAGTAACACTGGCATGCTGTTCCTGAGGCTCACTGGCCCTGAATGTCTTAGCGTGAATTCTTATTCTATGTGGGGCTGTGCTTTTGACACACTGACACATTCAAACAGAGAGATGGTCACTGTCGGCAATCCTCTGCTTAAATAAATTACCCTCCATGTGAGTCACCTAAGTTGAAGATCTAAGACATCACACAGAGGGAACCGATTTAGAACTCTCTTGGAGTGCAGATTTTAAAGTCAGCTGGATTCCTGAGTGTGGTGGCACACGCCTTTTAACACTGGCACTTAGAGCAAGTTCCTGGCCAGCCCAGGCTTTATGGCAAGCCATCTCAAAACAGCAGATTGACAGTAAATGGCCTGCTTTTGGGGGGAGGGGACATCTTGAACTCCAGATGCTCCTGCCTCTACCTCCCAGGAGCTGGAATTACTCGCATGTGCACCTGTGTTGCAATGGCTCAAGTGTTTTGAGAGTAGAGACCTGCCCGTCTTCCAGAGGTGTTTGGCCTTATGAATTACCCATCTCCGTGGATCATCTCTCAGAAAAACCATGTTCTGTGCACCCAATCCTGAAGTATCCCTACTCCGTTTTGGAGGATCATTTGACTGTGATGTAGGTGACAGGGAACCAGAGTGAGGTCTTTTCTTTACTAGGGAATGGAGCAGAAGGCACCAGTCTGCGGCAACCAGCTGTTCAGATAGTATTTAAGGAAATCTTCTTAGTTCAGTTCAGTCTCGTCAACTCAGATCCAGAGGCAGAAGTCCTCCGGTGACCAGTTGCACTTAATTACAGTGCTGAGCTGGGTGAGGGTGGGCTGCAGATTGGCCTTCCTCTCCCTACCCATTTAAATGTAATCAGTATAGCAACTAACGAAAGGTCTCTGGTTCAGTCTTGTGGTTTTTAAAGGTCTGCTTGAATTGCATTTGATAGAAGTCCAATTTCGGATCATTTGGACGAAACAGAGGGTGAAGGTGGCGCTGGGGGTAGTGTGGGGCGCCACCTTAAGGGAGAGAGAGCAGTAGAGCAGGGGCGGCTGGGCCCTTCCTCCATGTATATACCTGTCGCCTCTCCTGGCTCCAGGGTGACAACAGTTCAGAGTTACTCTGTGCTTCCACCGTCCTGTTATCTGCTTCAGTGGGGAAGTTTCTTCTGCTAAGTTTCCGAGACTCTAGAATGACGTCTTGTTAGTTCTGGTGCTTTGTCCTCTTTCTCCACAACCACTGTGGCTGGGAGTGTCATTGCTGATTGGCCGGGCCGTCACTTGACCGTTCTTGGGCCCAGAGTCGCAGGTGGGAAAGATTTTGGTTTGTGGGCTCCCATACCCCAGTACTTCGGGGGAAATCATTACTCAAGTAGACTAGATTTCTGGTAAAATTAAGAACTAGATCATGCTACCCCCTGCCCCAACAACTGGAGTGGGAGCGATCCCTGACACTGTTGCCTGCCTGTGGAGCCTGTTCCTAAACTGGCTGCCTTAGTGGAGAGGGTGTGCCTAGTCCAGCAGTGAGGGGAGGAGGGAGAAGGGGCTATGTGAGGGGAGGGCACTGGGAGGAGAGGCGGGGCTGCGACCCAGATGTAGGGTGAATAATTAAAAAACTTACTGGTAAAAAAAAAATAGTAGATAACTTTATTTCAGGAAAGTTGAGCCTGTTAGCTATGACTACTTTATGACTAGATCTGTGGTGCTAGATAGAGCTGATCATGTGATATCCAGGTATATAGCTCATTGTTGGGAAAACTTGATTATTAGGCCCACATTACCCTCGCCGCCACCCTTGTGCTCTTGAATATACAGAGTCTTGAAACGGTGTTAGCCAGGCTGGTGGGCCCCAAAAAACTGCCCAAGGCATCTTCAGAAATACTCAAAACCCTGTGACAGTTTGATAAGTCCCAAATGATCAGGTCATTTTTCTGAAATCCATCACAAACTGTGATCCCAGCCTCCCAGGGAGGCTAAGGCAGAGGGTTATGAGTTAAGGTCAGCTTGGGCTACAGAGGGCGATCCTGTCTCAAAAAGCAGAAAACAAAACAAAACAGCCAGTCACCCTCTACTATCCCAGCATGGGTGATGACGTGGGAACTGAGCTGAATGAACAACTTGGAGACAGCATCTGAGGAGATACCAGCACTCACTTAGGGCTCACGTAACCGAGGGCAGGGCTTGATCCTCTAACGTTCTGGGCACCCTGCACTCTGAATGCTTGTGGAATTCCTGAGACTTGGGAAATTCCCACCAAAACCCTGATGACCGTGACCCAGAACTGGGGCCTGGGCCTGTGTCAGAAGTGGGATCTGGGCTCCGGAGCTCCCAAGGTCAGCGGAGCACACACCTTCGTGTGTTCTGGAAGGTCGGCTGTGCTGTCAGACACATCGGCCAGGCCCAGAGCCTGAGATGCTGGGGGGATGAATTAAAAGAATTGATCCAAGCCTGCTTCAGCCCGGCGAGACCCTACATTTCCATGTCAACAGCACAAGTTCTTAAGAAGATTAATTGCAAGGAAGGCCCTTTCCACATTGCAAACATGTGGCTCCCTCAGATGCCTGCAAACATTGCTGCTCCCTTCCTCTTCTCGGCCAAGCAAGGCCATTCATTCTTCTTGGGATCAGCTTCCCCACCCACCCCACCCCACCCCTCAACCCCATGTGTTCCCTCTGGCCTCTGTGTAGATCCTCCCTACTCCTTTGAAGGTTTTCTAGGAGTCTCCTCTGCAGTAGATGGTCTGGTGAGGGTCTCTGCTGCAGAGTCCCACAGCATCCTCACAGAGTCCCATGACACTAGAATGGACACACCTATCAGACTGGGGGTGCCCTGAGGTCAGGGTCCTGCAGGCGGTAAGCCTACAGTCAGTGTTTAACATCTATAAGTTCCAGGGTTTAGGCTTTGAGAGAATGTGAGAAACGGTGCAGACATATGAACTGAAGCCACCGAAGGCAATTGAGAGTTTTTCCCCAGGGGACCAAGGAGGTTTTGACATAACACTGGGCTTTCTGACACTGTAGTCACTGGACATATGTTTTTACAAGTAAATTATAGGGTATGGTGGTGAAGGCCTATTAAATTTCGGCACTGGGGAGGTAGAGACAGGAAGATTGAGAGTTCAGTGCCTTAGCAAGACTGTTCTGAGTGTGTAAGCGAATGAATGATTGATTGAAAAACCTAAAGTGTAAGTGATGCTAAAGTAAGTTGTAAGGGTGTTTTCTTCTCAATCACATGTCCAGCTTGAAGTTCTCATGTACTGGTGGCAGCCACTGATTGGACAATGTAGATTCTGGATCCTTCTTCCTATGGCCAACGGGTTTTGAGTGGTGCTAAGCCTACTGGCTTGTAAAGAGATTCAGGGTCCCGGCCATGTGTGGGTTCCTTCCTGGTATCTCTGGTCAGATGCAGCAGATGCTTGCTGCTTCCTTCCGGAGCCTGATGATAATTCCTCCATCTTCCCCCTGGCTTATAGGATGCACGCCAGAAATTCCGATCTGTCCTGGTTGAGGCGACGGTGAAACTAGACGAACTGGCGAAGAAAATGGGCAAAGCTGTGGAGGACTCGAAGCCCTACTGGGAGGCCCGCAGGGTGGCAAGGCAGGTAAGACGGCCTGGAGGTGCCAGCTCTGCCCACTGTGCCCCAGTGGCATCCGGGGTCATCTTTTCTGTTCCGTATCTCCCACTGAAGGTTAGAAGCACCTGCCCCACGTGAAAGGTCATGGCTCTGTACAAGGATGACTGCCTGCCTTTGATCGTCAGCCTTCTTATGTCCTGCCTCATGGGCTCCATCCAGCTCACAGAGTGTGAGCGCTGATTTGGATGGCCCTGTCACATGACGTGTGGCTGAAGCCTCTGAGTTGAAGAGCTGGACTCGTGGGCACCGTGTCCTGCACCTCCTTCTGTGTCTTCCTCCTCTCTTAGCGGCTGCCTGTGAAGCACAGGGCGGATGACCCTTGGGTAGCCCTTCTCACCTCTGACCTGTTAGAGCTTGTGTTTACAGTGAGAGCAGCTCCACACGCATGGACTTTGTCTAGGGTATCACATACAGAAGGAGTCAGATACAGAGGGGATTGATGGGCAAACAAGCCAATGACGGGCCTGGGGAGCCAGAGTTCATCCTGTGTCCTCTTCTACCTCCCTACCTTAGAATTCTCGCCCACCTCATTACCCACATCCCTCCGAACCCCTTCCTGCTTATAGCTGGGTGAGCAAAGCTGACTGGTTGGCTTCATCCAAGTCATGCCTGGTGTGTGGGGCCCCATCTGGCTACGGCACATCCTGGAGTGAACCTTCCAGCCTTCCCTTTCTGTACCCCCAGTCTCCTTGGTGGAAGGGGGCTGTGTTGGGAGGCCCCTCATCTGCTGGGAAGCGGAGGATTGTGGCATGCCTCTTCCTTCTCAAATCTTCTCTTGACCCTAAAGATGATCAAGATCATCACGGAGCCCCTCGGGCAGCTCTTCAGTCGTCAGGTGTAGCCAGGCCAGGTGCTAGCGGGTGGGTGACCGGCTACAATGGGCAGAGCCAAGATGAGTCCGGAGGGGATCCTGGTGGCTGGTGGGGATGTCCCTACCCTCAGCTCCAAGGGACCCCGTCTCTAATGGAGGAGCTGGAAGGGTGCGCAAGGCTGAGGCAGGAGGATGTTACACGTCATTCTGTGGCTATGGATGGTGATCTGGGGCAGACACTGTGTGTGGCCCTGTGACCTTTCTGATAGTAGGAGAGTGGCTACCTCAGCTGCTGCCAAGTGGGGCTTCCTGTTTTCTTCTGCCTCCTCCCCGCCCCCTTCCTTTTGATGGTCGCAAACCCCTCTGAGCATGCCCAGTTAGGGTGGTATCTGAGAGTCCTGCCAAGCACTTCCTTCAAGTGTGCACTGTGAGCTTTTGCATCCCATTCTTGAGATGCTGGTGGTGAGGGGCCAGCATGGCTCTTGGGACTTAAATGAGAGGGTGGGTCTGACAGTGGGACCCTGCATGGGCCTGGGTTTCAGCCTCATTTTTAAAAAAATAATTTATTGTGGAAAACTTAGAACCAGCTTACTGGCTCCTCCCCTCCCTCCCCTTTCTCCATCTTCAAAGGAGGAGTCATACATCTGAATGCCTCTATCCCCCATCCAGCATCTTACTGAACCCCATCGGGTACTTATAAGGAGAACAACCTTTCCTACAGCTTGCGTTTCTGTGGACATATAGCCACAGGACCAGCAGAATTGTAACCGTGCATCAGAACCCTGCACTGCCTTGCTCCTGATGTCAAATCCTTCTCCTGACGGTAAATCAGGCCCATCCTGTGACCCCAAGGCCAAGACCAAGTTGTACCAAGAGGAGCCAGACCATGCCATCTTTTCTGAACTGGGCTGGGGGCAGAGACTGGCTTTGATTTCTTTGAGAGCTTTTGTATTTGGGCCCGAGCTTGTTTCCAAGGCTGCTCTGATGTGTCTGTATCTCATCTGGTGAGGATGAGGGCAGTGTGGCTTGTGTCTCTGCTTGCTCTGCTCTGTGGGTCTAAGTGCCTGCCGGGTACCACAGGTAGCCCAACCCAACCTTTCCTTATCTGCTGGCTTTTGCTTTTTGTGTTCTCTCTCTCTCTCTCTCTCTCTCTCTCTCTCTGTCTCTCTCTCTCTCTGTCTCTCTCTCTCTCTCACACACACACACACACACACACAACGAGAAGTTTTCCATGTAACCTTTTTACCGTGTGCTAGTTCAGTACCATTAACATTCACCTTGCTGTGCAACCCAGACCACCAGAACCTTTTCCCCAGTTCAGATGCTGCAGCCATGACTACGCAGTCTCTCCCCCTTGCTCTCTCTCCCCACAGGCCCTGTCAGCCCCCCCTCCTGCTTTCTTCCCTAAGAGCTTGGCGGCTCTGGATGCCTCATAAGCATCGGGTATTAAGGAATGTTCCATGTCTGACTGGCCCATGGCATTTGACATGTGTACCTCGTGTTCGTCCCTGGCCTGTCATGTCACAGTTCCTTCCACTTGTCTGTTTATTGAGACAGAGTCTTACTGTGTGCAACCAACTGACTGCAGAGAGAGCTCCCTGCCTCTGCCTCCTGAGTGTCAGGGTTAAAGATGTGGGCCACTATGCCCAGCCCCCTTCCTTAAAAAATTCCTTTTACATGAATTTATTTTATATATATATGGGGTCAGGGCACGGGGAAGTCAGAGGACAACCTGTAGGGATCAGGTCTCTCCTGTACAGTGTCTGTTCTAGGGATCAAACTTAGGTAACGAGGCTTGGTGGTCAGCTCCTTTATCCTCTGAGTCACCCCTCCCAGTGACCCTCCCTCGGTTTTTAGGGTGAATGTTATGCCACTGTGTGTATGACCACATCATGTTTGTCTGTCATCATTGGCAGTCTTGTTATTTTTGAATGGTTGGAATGTGTCAGAGGAGTGTAGAGCCCTTTGTAGTCTATAAGGACAGTGTCAGCGTGAAATGACAAGGTCAGAAAGCTCAGAGATGCTGCATGTCGGGTGTTTATGAGGCCACATAAGGCCATGTTCAACATTTAACCTTCTTTAGAAGAGTCGCTAAGGGAGGAAACATCTGATATTTGTAGAATTACATGGCTGGGAGAGAGCTGGTAAAGCTTGGCCAGTGAACCAGAAAGTGGCTCAGAATCCCAGGTCACCAGTCAGCTTGCGGCCTTCAGCAGGCCTCTTACTGACAGAGCCTTCATCCTCCCGTAAAAAAAAAGCTGTCAGCTTTTGCTACAAGTCAAACCTCTTGTGACTTAGTGGCTTGAAACACCTACTTAGTTTATGACTTTGCCTAGCTAATAGTTTTGCCAGGCAGTTTTTTGTTTGTTTGTTTTGTTTTGTTTTCCTGATCTCAGGCTTGACTGCTGAGATTGTCTATACTCCGTTGGTTTGCTGCAAGTGGCCCGTCTTGCACAGGCCTTGTTTGTTAGACATTCGGTTGGTTGGCCCCTGGGGTGACTGTCTCCCATTTAACAGGACAGACTGGTCCTTTCTCATGGTGTTGGGTTTCAGAGCATGCCCTTCCTAGGTCACTGTTTGATTTCACATTTGTTGATATCCTTCTGGCTGGAGTGGGTCACATGGCCAATCCCCTTTCCAGGAGGTGGGGAAAAATGACCTTCACCTGGAAGGTTTGCTATAGGCATTTGTGTGATCTACCCCATCCATTGAATTAGTATGTGGGAAGTATTATTTAGAGAAATGCATTATTATGGATATTTTTCTGTCAAATATTGTATATCTATGATGAACTCGCTGACTTAAAATAGCTAGAGAGACGGCTTGGCAGTTAAGTACAGGACCCCGGTGGTTCTCAGCACCAACATCTGACAGCTCACGACTGCCCATAACCCTAGCTCCAGGGGATCTGAGGCCACACACATACACACATAATTAAAAATAATGAAGATAAAACTTTTTTAAAAAACGCAATTAAAAATCAAGCAGTACCCAACACCCTAGGACAGACTAAGAAGCAGACCTTTGCTGGCTGGGGGGGGGGGCTTCTGTAAGTCATCAGTACCAAATGGGTCCCACAAGTGCAGCCACTTCCCCATCTTTTCCTGAGCTTCGTTATGTCCCCCAGATGTTCCTCTCGCACTTACGAGAGCAAACGTGTTCGCACTGGCTTTCTTTTCCTGGGTGTGTTTTCCACAGCCGACTCATTAGCTAACTCAGGGCCAAAAGCCCTGCAACTCAGGCTTGTGTGAAGCTCAGCTAGTCCACACCTTGGCTCCATGAGGCACATCACACTCCAGGGCCCACCAGCCCCCACAATCACTATGTCATTGCCCCCCTGGGGCTAGTTTACCGTGTAAATGCAGAGACAGAAGGCAGAGAGTTACCTCAGCTCAGAACATGTCTCAGGTAATATGGTGCTGTTGTAGCTCCCCGCACGTCTCTTCCATGACCTGGGAGTACCCCAAGCACCGATTTGTCGTTACAAGGAAAGCTTAGCACATAGCCACATGTGCAGGTGCGGAGTCTGTAACTGATGGGCTCTCCTGGGCTTGTTAAGTAAAGAGCCAGGGCTCAGTTGTTAGTGTGCTGACCGCCACATGAGCACAACATCCCCGTGGGATGCTACTGACCAGGAAAGTGTGGGAGTCCTATAGGGAGACAGGCTGTGGAAACATCAGGAGAACAGAGGTCTAAGGGAGGAAGTGGCGTGACGTATGAACATGGGTAAGTGTGCCTGCTCAAGGACCTGGGGAAAGAGGACAGGGGCCGAAGCCCCACTCGGAAGGAACATGAAGGGCTAGTGAGAGTGCACAGGCTGCAGATCGGCTGGGGCATTGTGGGGCCACTCTGTGGGAAAACACATATGTTGCGTGGTGTCCCCACGTGAATGTCCCCGCTGCTTTATTTTGGTTTGGTTTGAGTCGGGGTGGTCTAAGGTGGTGTGTCCTGTCATGCCCAGGGCTGCAACACCACCTGTTCGAGCTCTAACAACATGTTAGTAGGTATCACTCTTGGTGGTATCATTATCTTCCCTTTAGTTTTTTTTATTTTATTTTATGTGTGTCTTAGGGTTTCTATTCCTGCACAAACATCATGACCAAGAAGCAAGTTGGGGAGGAAAGGGTTTATTCCACTTACACTTCCACACTGCTGTTCATCACCAAAGGAAGTAAGGACTGGAACTCAAGCAGGTCAGGAAGCAGGAACTGATGCAGAGGCCATGGGGGAATGTTAATTACTGGCTTGCTTCCCCTGGCTTGCTTAGCCTGCTTTCTTATAGAGCCCAGGACTACCAGCCCAGAGATGGCACCACCCACAAGGGACCTTCCCCCCTTGATCACTAATTGAGAAATTGCCCCACAGCTGGATCTCATGGAGGCACTTCCCCAACTGAAGCTCCTTTCTCTATGATAATTCCAACCTGTGTCAAGTTGACACACAAAACCAGCCAGTACAATGTTCATGAGTGATTTGTTTACACATATGTCTGTATACCCTGTGTATACCTTGGTGCCCTTTGATCTCAAGAGTGTCAGATCTCCTGGAACTGGTGTTTTAGTTGGTTGTGAGCCACCACATGGGTGCTGGGAATCAAATTTGGTTCCTTTGGAAGAACAGTTAAGTGCTGAGACATCTTTCAAGTTCTTCCCCCCTCCCCCTGTGAACCCCCATTTTACAAATGATAAAACCAGTATTGGAGCCTAAAGATTGCTTCTTGGGCCTCTACCCAAACCAATCCCTTTTGGAGACCTCATCTGAGAGAACATGAAGCAGACTTATGCCAAATGACACAGGAGTTGGTTGTGGTCAAGATTGTGTGATGGTCAACCTGGCCAATAGGAAGTTGTCAGAGACTGGGTCTGGCCTGGGTGTTTGGGATTTCTCAAAACAATTAGCTGGAGGTGACTGGATGCCTTAGTGGGAAGGCAGGAAGTTCAGAGGGACAGGAAGATGAAGACAGGATGTGTATAGATTGCCAAGAGTCAGAGGAGAGAGGTGGAGGCATGTGTTTATCTGCCTGAGGAACTTCCTTCTAGAGCAGGCTTGGGGCAGGTCAGGCTGGCCATGGGGCACTGCAGTTCTCAGTGACGAGCGGTACCAGGCAGCTGGGCCTGTGGCAGTCAGAGCATTTTTATCAAGGTGTCAGAGTGGGATTAGCTTCCTCATTCTCAGAGGGATAGCAGGTTGAGGAAGGACGATGTGGTACCCAGCCCCTGTGAAGAGACCTGCTCTTAGAACTGGACCCGAGCTTGCCTGTTCTGGCTGCTGCCCATTGTGGGCACTCAGGATGGTATAAGTTTGGCCAACCAACCCATGGGCAGACTGAGACTTGCAGGGCACACAGCAGCCCGAGGAGTCTGCAGTTACCCTCTCTGCCGCCTGCCTTTTTCTAGGCTGGGATGACCAAAGGTTCCTCCTTTTGTTCTGTTTTTCATGTAATGGTGTCTGTAAGTCTGTCTGCTCATGAGCACGTAGGTGACGTGATCTGAGACAACACTTAGTAGTCAGTTTTCTCTTTCTACCGTGTGGTCCTAGGGATTAGACACAGCTTGACAAACCTGCTGGCCCATTGTGCTAGCGGTACTTGTTATAGCCTGGGCCTTCACAGTACACTCTCCCCCTCCCCCTTCTTCTCCCCCCCCCCCCAACTTCAGTATGGCTTCCTCACGTCTCCTTTCAATGTTAATTTCTGCCCAGTCAGAATTAACTCACCGTGGGACTTGGGTGAGGAGGTCTGTCTTGATGACGTCCTTCCCTGTGGCCCTGGTCACATTCCTTGGGGTGGCCACAGGCCAGGTCTGGGAACTGCGTCATCCATGCTGCCTGAAGTGAGCACAGTGGGGTGAGGGGGCACTTGTCCTGAAGCAGGGTGATTTACAGTGCTTAGGAAGGGCAAGGTCACTTTTCCCTTGCCCAGAGGATGTGCCCTGCCTTGCAGGATTGGCTGGAGCGTCTGGGAACGAGAGAGCAGCAGCACTTTGGAAGCCTAGATTTTTTCAGTTCTTGTCTTTGTTTTTGTTTTTGTGTTTTGAGACAAGGTTTTACTGTGTAGCCCTTGACTAGCCTGAAGCTCCATATGTAGACCAGGCTGCCCTTGAACTCACAGAGATCTGCCTCTGCCTTCCTTTTTTTTTTTTGAGACAGGGTTTCTCTGCCTTCCAAAGGCTGGAATTAAAGATGTGGCTTTTTTTTTTTAAGGTAAGTTTTCATTATGTAGTCCAGGTGGCCCTGAACTCCTGACCCTCCTGCCTCAGACTCCCAAGCACTGGGATCACAAGTATATGCATGCCACCATACCTAGAAAGCCAATGTTTGTTCAGTTTGTTTGTTTGTTTGAGACAGGGTATCACTATGTAGCCCTAGCTGGCTTGGAACTTGCTATGTTGATCAAGCTGGCCTGAAATTCAAGACATCTGCCCGCCAAATATCTGGCTTGCAAAGATGTGTAACATCACACCTGGCTGACAGCACTTTTGAATTAGGATGGGCTCAGGATGGGTGGCCGCCTCTGCCCAGCCAAAGCCCCCAACACAGAGGGACATGTCTTGGCTTCGGCCAGCTGTACCTCGTCCTGGGGTTGGCCGTGAACACCTGCTTGGCGACCGAGCTCTGCCGTAGGCATCCTGGCTTGGGGTTGGAACTTGAAGTAGATATGGTTCAGCCCACCTGGAGGTTTCCCTGGCAGTCGCATCGACCACTTGCCCTTGAGCCTTCCCTGAGTGCAGGTGGCTGAGAGGCGGCCACTGAGGGCTGGTCACACAAAGTCCCAGCCAGGGAGTGAGGGGAATGAGCCATTGCCGTACTTTTACTCTGTAACAGTGATTGGCTTTTCTCTGGGATAGCGCATTCCCAGCAAGCCCTGAGGGCTGGGCAGCACCTGCTTTCTGAGGCCGACAGTTGTGCTTGGCATCGCAGCACAGCAGTGAGGGGGAAATTTGTTGTAGAGTTTCTACACTGAATCCTCAGCTCCTCAGGTGTTTCTGGTTAGCTGCTATATACTTTGATTTCATTGTTTTGTTTTTTGAGATAGGCTCTTGCTATGTAGCTCAAACTGGCCTGGAGCTTGCAATCCTCCTGCCTCTGCTTCCTGAGTGCTGAGATGACAGGCCAGAAATGCCACACCCAGCTTGCGCTCCCTATTTTCACTAGAATGATGGCATTAAAGAAGAGAGTCCCCTTCCTTCGCTCTCTGACACAATGGGTATTCCCTGGAAAGAGTGACAAGGGATTAATCACTCAGTTTCAGAAAGTCAGAGTGTGTTTCTGTTGCCAGTTTGGGCTGTGCAGGTAGACCTTTTTATACTGCTAAGAAGCGTGGTTTGAGCTCTGGCCCGACGGCAGGATTCCTCAAGAACACTTGGTACATTTTCTGTTCCTGTTTTGTTTTTTTAACTTTGGGGGTACCCCATGCTTTCTTTCTTTCTCTTTTCTTTCCTTCCCCCCCATATGACTCTAAATTTTCCTCTTTCCCTCCTGTGAAAATTGATCTTTAATGTATATGTATAATATATATTATATATATATATTATACATACATATATTTACTACCTCAAAAAGCAAATAAACATAAAGCCACCTAAGCGAACTCATTCACATCAGGAATCAAGAAGTTGGAATGGCTTAGGGATGGACTAACTCTGGGCTGTTGATTTGAAAAGGTTCTTGTGGCTTAAGATACCCTGCTTCCAGCCCTGGGGAGACAGAGTTTATCCCAGGCAGGAGCTTCTTGGCATTCGAAGGAGGAAACACGAATGCTCCCCCAAGCATGAAACACTTAGGAGTCCAGACTTGGGCAGTATTTTCTTGTCCATCCTTCCCCCTTCCCTCCCAGGGCCTTGTGCCTGATACTATATATGCTCTTGCACTGAGACACACCTCCAGCCCTGGCAAGCCATGTAATGTCTGCAGTGGAATGAGTGGAGCCTCTAAGCCACAGCTAGAATTGGCAGCATACTCTGTTAAAGCCATATTTTGGGGAGTAGGGTGGAGGTTGTTTGTTTAAATGTCTCTCCTGCCTTACCAGGTGGATCATATCTGTAATCCCAGCCCTTGGGAGGCTGAGGCAAGAGGATTGCCGTGACTTTGAGACCAGCCTGGTCTGACAGTTAGACCTTCTCTCCAAAAAAAAAAAAAAAAAATCCCAAAAAACCAAAACCAAAAACAAAACCCTAAGTATAGAAAGATCCATATCATGTAATATTTGGGGCTAGACATTAAAAGGTAATTTTCCTGAGCTGTTGAGATGGTTCAACAAATAAAGTTACTTGCCACCAAACCTGAGAACCTGAATTCAATCCATAGGACACATGGTAGGAGGAGAGACCCAGAGACCGGTTTTAACCTTCATGTTGGACACTTGAGCACTCACACACAACAGAGAAATACAAAAATAAATTAAAAATTTTAAAGGTATTTTTTTCTGAAATGCACATTTAATGGAAGTCTTTTATTAATAGTTAATTTTTTAGAAGAGTGTGTATGTGTGTGCATGTAAGCAGGTACCTGGGAGGCTCACCGAGGTGAGTGCCCTGGCCCTCTACAGGGACATGCTGATGTAAAACCCGCAGCTCTCTCCACAAAGGGATTAAGAGGTTATTCTGGAGCTGGATTTGAGTGGCCAAGTCCCAGGAGACTCAGAACTAGGTTACCCCAAGTTCCTTGTTCCCACACAGAAGCAGTTTCATAGTAACAAAACAAAGAAGGCTATAAATCAAGGCATTTAAAAATACACTGGTGGGGTGTATTCAAGAGTTCTCTATAACAAAGTAGGGTGGTGTCTCCCATAGGCCTGAGACGCTGCTGCTTGCATTGCATCTGATGGCTTTCTTAGGGTTAGGCTTGCTGCAAGCTAGTGGCGTGCTAAGTTGATAAATTCCAGAAGGTTTTAATCTGTTAGTCACAGGATGTTCTGATAGGGACTAGGCGGGGAATGGCTATTCAGGGGCCTCACGCTAGCCTGAGATAAGGTAATTGGCCTCTGGACCTGAGGCATTCCAACCTCTGCACCTCACTGTGGTTCTTATCAGTCAATCAGCCTTCATAGCCTCAGCTTCTTTCCAGGGATCCCCCCACAAGCAGTGTGCGCTCTTAACCCCCGAGCCAGCTCTCCAACCCTCTCGTATTTATTTTTATGGGTTAAATCTGCACCCTACAGAAGCAGGAGCCTGCAGTGAAGTACTATCAGGAAAGTTTGGGGTATTAGCCACCCTTCCTTTGGGCTTCTGACCCACATCTTGTGGAGCCATGCAGGCCTGTTTTGCAGGGACCCGTTGCTTAGCTGGGGGGTGAACGAAGACAGTTTGGTGCTGAAGAGAACTCGGCCTATGCAGCTCCCAAGCCCAGGAGCTTTATTTCACTCCGATAAAGAGCTGGAGGTTTTTCCTGGCCTAAGATCTCCACAAACAAAACTGCTGGGAGATGGTCAGCCCCACACAGAATTCCAAAGGGCTTCTTGGGAGGCCAAGTCAGCTGGCTCTCTCTGAAGAATCTTCTGGAATTTGGGCTCTTCAGAGGCTGTTTCTTCCGTTGTCTTCTCCAGCCGCTTTTTGGTTTCTCTCCAGCCGCTTTCTGGTTTCTCTCTTGACAGCTTTCTCCTCTTTTCCTTCCTTCCATTATTATTATTATTATTATTGTTTGTATGTTTCGAGACAGTTTCACTCTGTAACCTATACTGACCTAGAACTTATTATGTCACCCAGGCTTGAACTCATGGCAATCCCACAGCCTCAGCTTCCTAAGTATGGAGATAAACTAGTTGAGCTGCCACCCTCCCCTCTTTGCTCCTTATTTGCATATGCTAATGGTCAGAGTGGTGGATTTCCCGTGCTAATCTTTGATAACATTCATTCTCCTGCTGCCCGGCTTTCCTGTCCTTATTCAGTCCTATCACCTCTGCTAAAAACGAATTGAGTTAATTGTTTTATTTTGAGACAAGGTTTACTGTGTAGCCCAGGATGGCTTTGAGCTTTCAGCCTCCAGCTTCAACCTGTTTGTGTTTTGTGAGCCTGTCTCATGTCTCCTAGGCTGGCACAGAACTTGCTGTGTAGACACCAGAGATCATGATTTCCTGCCCCAGTCTTCCTTGTACCGAAAGTACGGACATGCACCACACACCTGGCTTCCTCTTTTTAGCTTCGTTTCCACGTATGAGATAAAACACGTGATGCCTGCCTTTTTGCCTAACGTAATCATCTTAGTTTCAGTTGTCAGCATGACGGTCTAGAGTCGGAGTCATCTGAGGAAAATCTCAATGGAGGAATTGCCCGGCCCAGCTCTGTCTGTGGGCAGCCTGGGTGTGTGTATGTGTGGTCTTAGCATTGATTGGTGCAGGAGCATCTGCAGGTCTAGTCCTGGGCTATGTAAGAAAGCTAAGCGTGAGCCTGGAGTGAACCAGTGAGGGTCAGCATGCTGTGGTTCCCACTGTGTCCCCTTGCTAGGAGTCTCCTGGTGAGAGAGAGGTGATGCTCTGTGGAATAGCAGGTAGTCCTGCCTCCAGATTCTCACCTCCAGTTCCCGCTCTCACTTCCTCCAGAGACCTCCTAGAGGTGTAAGATGACGGAACCACTCCCATAGTGCTCTTTGCCAGTGTGTTTTGTCACAGCGACAGTGAAGCTAACTAGAACAGTGATTATCAGCAGTCCCACCAATGTTTCTTACAAATAGCATGCTTTTCTCTTCGTGGCTGAATAACCTACCACATTTTCTTTACCCTCTGCTAATGGCACCTAGGTGACTGTTATGAACAGTCCCATGATGAGCGTGGACGTACAGGGATCTCTGTAGGACACTGGGTCCTTCCGGATGTGCTGGTCGCGGGGTAGGGTAGTTCTATATTTAGTTCTTTGAGGAACTTCCACACTGATTCCCACAGTGACCCCTTCATGACCAGTCACTGCCTTAAGTAGTTAATTACTGACTATTGGCTGTTAATGTTTCTGTGTAAGGCTTTCCTAGGCCCTGGGGAAGCTGCTGCCACCTTAGAGGGAAGGGCAGCATCTCTAAACGAGAAGACTTTCAGATCACTGGAGGCTCTTGTCTTCTTAGAATTCAGTTCTCTTAACCTGAGGCCCAGGCTAGCCCAGTGAAAGTTCTCTGTCTAGAAAAGCCTGGGAGGTCTGTTTTCACGTCACTGGCTCATCCAAGGCGGTAGTAGGAAGTGTCTACACTGGGCTTTTGTATTTTTAAGTACTTCTTTTTCTTTGTGGGTATATGTTCACACGTGTGTGCAAATGAATGGTGGACCAGAAGAAGGCAGAAGGTCCTCAGAGCTGGCGTCATGCGTAGTTGTAAGCCACCTGAGGTGCCTGGCACTGGGAACTGAACTTGACTCCTTTTCCATTGCTCTTAAGCACCAAGTCATTTCTCCAGTCCCACTGTATCTGCATTTCAGGACAGAAGAAAGAACAGAAAGGGAATTTGTTTCTTTGCTTTAAAGATCTTACACAGAGTCTCATGCAGTCTTTGCTTCCATTTATCAGGCCCTGGTTGCTATCACCGGAACTGTCAGGAGGCTTGGCTTTGAGCTTGCTAAACGGGTTCTAGGGATGGAAGGGAGACTGGCTATTGGGTGACTCCTGACAGCCTCTGCCATGTCTGCACTGTAGTTTACTGTCTTCTAGGAAGACGCCTGGCTGGAATAACTAAGAGGTAGGCATTTGTGACCCACAGAGCTGACATGGGACCCTCTGGCCAGAGAAACACTGTGTGCCTCCCCAAATACCTCTGCTGACTCACATGCAACCCTTGCTGGATGGGAAACCCTTTCTTTTGTTGTATTAATGTCCTGTGAGGAAATCATTGCCTCCCACACATCTGTAAGTGCATGTACTTGTGCTTTGTAAAGTTGCAGACTTTATTTTGCAAATATGATTTTGGATGACTCACTTCCAAGGGCCACATCTTAGATGCAAGCCCTCATGGCTTACGTACGCTGTAGGGCAGCCTTTCCCGAGCCTAGCTCATCTCCTGGGACCCCCATCTCCTCAGCACCTCCCAGCCCAGCTATCTTACCAAAGTCAGTTTATGATAGCTCATCCGGAGGAGCACACATAACAGTAATCTTAGGTGTTCTGTGGCTGGGTCATGGTGTGTGGCATGTGGTCAGACACTACAGGGTTTCCTTAAGGGTGCTAATGCGATAGACACCTGAACAGAGCAAAGAGACCTTCCTGGAACAAAAGGGCACTGTGCAGACTTGAGTCTCATCCCTGTCTCTTCCTGGGGACTCCACTACCCTCTACAGATTTTAGGCCTCCCTGGCTCCATGCTCACAGGAACCAGTACCTTAAAATCAATTGTTCACAGGTCTGCAAAATAGACCAGCCAAGTGCCAAGTCTGATGACCTGGGTTTGATCCCCAGGACCCATGTGGTGGAAAGTCCCAACTTGTCCTTGAACACCTACATCATGCCATCCCACACTCAAACTAGGTAGAAAAAGAAAAGAAAAAAGAAAATCAGTGGTCTGACTCTCCTCATGCTACACGGATCCTGTTCCCTGGGGAACCCTGACGGTTGAGCACTTGGCTCCTGTGTCCAGTGTCAGGTCTCAGAGACAAGCACTGAGCAAGAGGCCTTCAAGCCTGACTGTCCTAGCCAACCCAGCTTCCCTTCTCTGACTCAGTGCTGTTCCTCAGCATGCCTCTCCCCTGGCGGATCAGTTGTGAGACTGTGGAGTTGTTCTCACAGTCACTGAATAGTCATGGGATAGTCTGTGTCTTTTCATATTCTGTTGCCTTTCCTCCCCAGACTGACTAACTCTCAAAGTGTGGGGCTTATAGAAATTTCAGAACTGTGGATGAGGGGTACTCAACTAATAAAATCTATATAACTTTTACGCAATCTGAAAAAGTCTGAGCTTGGAAACACCGTGGTCCCAAGCATTCAGGTAAGATGCTTAGCCTGTGGTGGAGTGAATCCAGCCGTATTGGCTCAGAGGCTGGGTTGGAGGGGGGACCTTGACCCTTCAGTGAGCCAAGTGAGCCAGGGAAACCCTAAAGGCTGGAGCAGGCGGGCTTGGGAAGTCAGGGCCCTAGCTGATGTGGCTTTGGGATGACCCAGGTTTCTAGATATCTGCAGTCCCGGTTATGGGACTCAGTGTCTCCAAGGTGTTTACAAGATTAGTGAGAAAACAACCAAGAAGCAAAATCACTTAAGACATTGGTTCCCAGTAAGTTTGGCAGCTTTCTCTTTCTTAAAAACAAAACTGTGTGTGTGTGTGTGTGTCTGTGTGTGTGTAGGTCAGAAGACAACTCTTAGGGACTGGCCATTCCTTACACCATATGAGTCCTGGGGATCAAACTCAGGCCATCAAGCCCCACCACCAGTGTCTCTGCCTCCTAACCATCTCACTGCATAGGTCCTGATAAAAATCAGTTTATTTAAAGAGTCGATTTAGGCATCTGCACTGGTGGCTTCAGCCTCCCGCTCAAAGCTGCTTGAAGTCGTCTGTTTTAACAGTCTCAGAAGTCTGTGTGTCACACAGTGGCTTGTTGATTCACAGAGTTAGAACTTTCCCCACAATGGTCTTCTTGTAGTGTTTTTGTGGGTGGGGAGGAAGGGTGTGGGGGTGGAGACTGAGCCTCACTGCCTAGATCAGGGTGCCCTCAAACTCAGAGATCTGCCTGCTTCTGTATCCCAAGTGCTGGAACTGATTTTAAAAAGTGCGTGCCACCTTGCATGGCCTCTTGTAGTGAAGCTTTAGGTCTTGCTGAGATGCAAACTAGTCCTCTGGTTTTCTGAGGATCAGTTCCTTTATGCCTTTGGGCAGATCAGTACCCATCTTTCTACAGACTTCTCTTTGTACCTGGTTAAAGGCCATTTTGATTTGGCGAACCACCCACTTGGGTGCCCCGGGTGTCTCTCTGTGTCTTGGAAAACCATGGTGGGGCTGTGGCCCCCCTGGCCAAGGTGGAATAGTGGTGAGACAGGATGGAGGGTGGGGTGGAGCTCACCCGCATCCTCAGCCACGCCTCAGGAGATGCTGCGCGGTTGGTAAGAACCACAGAAACGTGGACTTCTCTTTTCCAGGAGGCTCAAGTTTCCCCTGGGGCCTGTTTCCTAAAGTCTCGGGATCTGGGTTACCCTCTAGCTTGGGAAACAGGTTCAATGAGGGATAAGCTGGGGCTGGAGAGGCGGCATTGCCGTGGTCACTTGGCGCATACGGTGGACGGAGGATCATTCCGGTGCTTTCCCGTCGTCCTTCTCTGGATACGTCCGAGAATAAATGCACATGCAGAGACATTGATCCTATTGTGCGAGCCACAGGAGAGCCAGAAGAATCACAAATGCCTTCAGATAAGTGGCCACAAGGGAGTTGTTTACAGCATAGCTTATAGGTGGGTACCTTAATTAAACAAATATTTCTTACACACTGGCAGCCTTCTAGGTGTGGGAGGGAAAACCACAGCAGCAGGGCTGAAGGAATTGATTGGCCCAGTGGCTGAGTGTGCTCGTGTCATGAGCACGCAGCTCACAACTGCGGTAACTACCCCAGCTCCAGGGGATCTGATGCCTTCGTCTGTACTCTCAGACACCTGGACACCTCTCTCTCTCTCTCTCTCTCTCTCTCGTGTGTGTGTGTGTCATTCACAAAAGTGTGCCCTGCTGTGAATGAATGAGGAGCTGGCGTGTACTGGACTTTGCTATAGCATCCTGACCCCAAGGCTCTTGGGCTCTGGCCACCTCTCACCCAGTTGTGTTGCTTCTATAACTTTGAGTTGCCCTTCAGTCTCCTCCCATCGTGTTCTCCCTTCCTGTTCTTCCTGGCTTTGTCCCAGGCCTACAGACAGACACCCTAAGCAGTTCTCCAGTTCCTAGAAGCCTCCGCCTGGTGCGGAAGGGTCATGGCTGTACTTCTTGTCACTAAGGCATGGCTGTGAACTTAGTTAATGTGGTGGAAAGCAGGCTCCAGGCAGGCGTAAGGAACACATGGGATTGACTCAGCCTGGTGTGGGTCGGGGTGATGTCTGGGCTGGTGGGGTGCCGGATGCTCTGGCTGGTACCCGTCTCTGAATGCTGACCTCTGTGTGATAAGCCTGATGTCTCGTTATAACACTAGTGGAGTTTGTGGTTGCGTATTGTTCTGGGAATGGTGGGTGGCTTGTGAGTCACATGCCAGCATAACCTGACTATGGCCTTCTTGAGCACACTGGGAGCTCGGGACAGCTCCTCCTCGGTCTGGCTTCCCGGGGTGGGGGGTGGGGGTGGGGAATGATGAATGTAAAGGAGGTGCAGGCAAGTTTGGAGGGACCCATGGTCACCTGTGCTAGGTGCCGTGGTGTTGACATAATTGTGCTCATGTGAAGGTTCGGTCTGCAGACTCATGGCCCAGCTGCCCGTCTCGAGGTGCAGACTGCCTTTCAAATTGTTATCGGTCACATGCTGGAAAAATAATCGAAGTTCAGTGGAAGTTCAAAAAAGAGGAAGAACCACTCATGGCGTACAAGCCTGTAATTCCAGCACTGAGGACGCAGAGACAGGAGGACCTTGTCCAGCCTGGGTTACAGAGTAAAACCAGTATGCTTAGAGGAATAGTACTCGTTACTCCCAGGAAACTTCTGACTGATAACTTTTATAAGAGTCATAAGAAAGAAGATAAAATAAATAACATGTCTCCAGTATTCTGTAGTAAATCAAAAATGCACAAAAGATGGGACATTTCAAGTGGGTTTTAAAGGGTAAATAGGAGTTTTCTAAGAAGGGGGGGGGGTGTAGGGTGTGTATTCCCTGTTGAGGGAATGGCAGGTGTAAGAATGGAGAGGGTGGTGAACTCTGTAGCTTACTGAGGGGAGGCAGACAGGGTCTCCCTGTCTGTGTTATGGCTTTGTTGGGGCATTTATTAGGCAGAGAGATATTTCCAGAAACAACCAGATATGTGCCAGAAATCACCAGACATGCACATTACAAAGAGTACCAGGTCTTCTACACAAAGGCATGGAGACCACATACAGCACTGCATTGCAATTGGCCTTGTGGGCATGGAAGGTGAGGTAGAAAGTACCTCACTGTGTGGCCCAGGTCCTCCTGGCCAAGCCTGGCCTGGTGACACAGTCTACAGTCCCAGCTACTCAGGAGGCTAAGGCAAGAAGACCACAGGCTCAAAGCCCGCTTAGGTCTCAGAGCCTAAGGCCAGTCAGAACAACTTAGTGTGTCTGCCTCAGAATAAAGAAAATATACAAAAAAAGGGATGCTGGAGGCGTGGCTCAGGGGCAGTTTACAGGCATGTGCAAAAGGTCCCAAGTGCAATTCCCAGTTCCCCATACCACACACACAAATCTCCCTGCTTCAGGCCTCTGAATCCTGAATTACAAATACACACTCTGTATCTACCACAGCTGGATGGAAATGTAGGGCTTTCTCTTTTCTTTTATCCTTTTTCTTCCTTTCTTTTCTTTCTTTCTTTCTTTTTCTTTTTCTTTTTCTTTTTCCGACACGAAGTCTCACTATGTAGATCAGATCTCAAACTCAGAGATCTGCCTGCCTCTGCCTTTGTCTCCCTGGTGCTGGGACCAAAGGCATGTGTCACTGTGCCTGGTTACTTAGGGATTTCTTAAGCGTACCCAGGAAAAATTGAAAGAGTAACTAATCAATATCAGTACTGTTGCCAGCAGGAGGAGTTCTTCCCAGGACACAGGGGAGGGGTGGCAGTGGGTGGTGGTGAAATATGGTCTCGTGTCGTTCAGGTTGGCCTTGAAGTCTCTAGAGAGCCAAGGATGACCTTGAACTCCTGACCCTCTGCCTTCACACGCCAAGCACTGAATCACAGGTGTGCACCACCACACTGGGCTCAGCGCAGACCATCGAGGGCATGTCTCCCGGAGTGTCTCACCCCTCTCTTCCTCTAGCTTTGTTCTTGTCTAGAATCTAAGTCACACACTTTACCTCCCACTCCCTAGTATTCTCTCACCTAGATAGGAAGCTTTAAAAGACTACATTTTAGGTTGGGTGGTGTAGCTTTGCTAGAACTCGCCTAGTGTGAGCAAAGCACTGAGCTCAGGCCTCAGCAACAGTGGGGAGGGGAGAAGGGGAAGAACCACATCTTTCCAAGTTAATGATACTTCATGTAATTCAGTTCTTTCTCAAATTGCTTCGATGGTGTAAAAATGTGTTCTTTGGGCTGGAGAGTTGACTCATTGGTAGCTGGGCAATGGTAGTGCATACCTTTAATTCCAGCACTGGGAAGCAGAGGGAGGTGGATCTCTGAGTTCAAGGCCATTCTGGTTTACAGAGCAAGCTCTAAGACAGCCAGCCAAAACTACACAGAGAAACCCTGTCTGGAAAAAAAACAAAAAGAATGCTTTTGTAAGCCGGGCGGTGGTGGCGCACGCCTTTAATCCCAGCACTTGGGAGGCAGAGGCAGGCGGATCTCTGAGTTCGAGGCCAGCCTGGTCTACAAAGTGAGTTCCAGGACAGCCAAGACTACACAGAGAAACCCTGTCTCGAAAAACCAAAAAAAAAAAAAAAAAAAAAGAATGCTTTTGTAGAGGGCAGGTTTGGCTCCCAACACTGGACTGCTGTAGCTTCTAGGGGATCTGATGCCCTCTTCTGGCCTCTGAAGTCACTGCATGTACATGATGCACACAGGTATACACACACACACACACACACACACACACACACACACACACACACACACGTGCGCACATAAATTAGAAACAAATCTTTGAAAAATGTGTTGTTATAACTGGTTTAAAGCAGGCATCCAACTTTTTGACGCTGACAGCATGTTACCTACAAATATGTTGGGCTGAGTTCATAGCCATCCTGGGACAGAGGCAGCCTGTGGGTCACAGTTTGGACCTGCCAGGCCTAGAGCCTTGGACTGGGAAGAGCCGTGCCCCAGTCACATGCCTCAGTTGGGCACAGAGCTCAACCAATGACTTAATTTTGAGTTTAAAGGAAGAGCTGTGTCACAAAAAATGAACCAAGTGAGAGCTGACAGAGTACATCAGGGGCACTTAGCTTAAGTGTGATGGCGTGTGCTCAGGAGACTGACCGGGCACGCCTTTAATTCTCGCACTTACAAGGCGGAGATAGACAGATTTCTTTAGGTTTGAGGCCAGCCTGGTTTACATAGTGAATTTCTGGCCAGCTAGGGCTCAGAGAGACTGACACTATGACTCACTCTGTCTCTGCCTCTGTCTCTCTCTCTCGTTTTGGCATTTTTTAAAAAACAAGGCAGCCAGAGTAGTTGTTCAGTGACTGTCCACTGACGCATGCGCCTCCCCCTTACAGAACACCTCCTGCAGGTCCCTGTGCTTTGGACACTGTGAGGTTTTCCAGGTGCTATCAGGGGCCTTGGCATTCCAGCTGGAGACGAGTAGCAGCTTGTTCAAGGTTGCAGGCCCAAGACAGTGGTCTTTGTTGCTGTATCCTCCCGTATCTCATAGTGTCCCAATTGTCTGGGCCATCAATGCCACTTCTGTGCAAGGCACTGGGATGTGTCTCTTGTCAACATTCTGGGTGGTGAGAGCTGGGACCCTGGAGACTGGAAAGCCACAGGGGGCCTATATGTTCATACCCCCATATGGTGATGAAGGATGGTGACCTTCCCTCACAGTCCCAGGTCAGGAAGGATGTGGCCACAGGGCCAGAACCAGAAGGCTGCCCAATAGAGAGGAAGGAGAGGAGGAGGGAGGGCCAGAACTCTGCCAAGGGCTCCTGGTGCTTCCAGGTCCTTGACACTAGGCCGGAGACCAAGGCCATGGGATGGGGAGGCTCTGTTTCCAGCTCCAGCCTCCTAGTTCTGTTCTTTTTTAGAGATTAAAGTCACTCCTTTATTTCATTATTATTTATTATGTGTGTATGTGTATGAGTGGTGTGTGCATGCTTGTGTACATGTGAGTGCTACAGCACAAGTGTGTGATCAGAGAACAAGTTTGTGGAATCAGTTCCCTTCTGTCCGTGTGGAATCTAGGGATTGAACCTCGGAGTGCTGGGCAGTGGGTGACTCGGTCACTTTGTGCCCTGTGTCCCCAGTGGAGGACTCATTGGCTTCTCAGATCCACGTGTGTCTGAAGCCAGCCTATCCAGAAGATGGCATAGGAGCCATGGGTGGGCGTGTGGGACGTCAGTCCTGCTGACTTGGAAGCTGCCGCAGCAGAGGATGCTGTCAGTTGAATGTATAGTATAGAGCGCGCAGGACCCTGGGAGAACAGTCACTGCTGTCTGTCCCTTCGCTCATGCCCCTGCCGCATGCCTGGCCCAGGACTCCTGCCATCAGCAGTCCCATAGCAGATGGCTCACCCCTCACTGCTCCAGAATGGTGGATGTGGGAGGAAGGCCCAGGAGAACTGTGGGTGCACCTTCTGGAGAGGGTGGGAGGGGAGAAGTTGGCATCTGTGGTGTCAGGAAGAATGTGATCTGGAATGTGTCGTTCCTGGAGGCCCTGCGGCACGTGGCTGGCAGTTGTGTAAGCTGCTAGTCGTTATGATGGAGAGACAGGCACGGGAAGGAAGTAGAAACAGGCTGACAAGTCGATTCGGGGTAAATAGCTGAGCCAGTGTTCTCTCGCTGTAGTGGTGACCAGTAGATTGCCCAACCACCTGTCCATAATGCCAGCGTCAGAAGCGCCCTGGCAGCAGACGCTGCGTGTCCTGGGGCCTGACTCTGATAAATGCAAGATGCGTCATTACTCAGCCTTCCTTAGAAAAGTGAGGGGGTTAGCCTGGGTGGTCTGTAAACCTCATTCCGCCTCACCCTTCCCTGTAGCCAGTGTAAATATCTGGGTGCCCTTCAGAGAGCAGGTAGGAGCTGGGTGGACTCTAAGTCGGAGGGCACAGATGCTCCCTGCCTGCTGCCTTCTGGCCATGTGTTTTCATGTGCTTCGAAGACACGGCTGACTGGAGCCAGTGTGTAGTGAAGGTCACTTACTCGCGAGAAGCCTTTAAAAATTCTTCCCTTGACTGTCTCTGTGAACTCTGTCAGCATTCCTGAGTCAGCTCTCTCTGGGATTGCTAAACTGGCTTCTGCCACTGAGGTCGTGTGTCTTGTGACACAGTTGGGATGTTCTCTCAAGTGAAATCTTAAACATAGGCAATAGCTTTTAGGTGATTTGAGTGGCAGGGCCTCAGTCCAACCCCTGAGAAATCTAGATTAAGATTTTCATACTGTCTTCTTGCTCCAGCTCTCACAGCCCATGGATGGTCTCCTGTGAGAGTTCCTTACACAAGTGGCTCTGTGTTCTGGAACAGTCTCTGGAGGCATTTGATAGAGTTGGAATCGCATGTTTCTTGCTGGCCAGTAAGCCATAGAATGTCCCTCCCGTCATGTGCCCTGTCTTCTTTGTCCTGCGTGTGCAGTTTTAGAAAGTGTCTTGTGAGTAGCCCTCTGTGTGGTGGTGTATGCCTATAATCCCAGGTTGGGGTTGAAGGATCAGGTGTTCACACCCAGCCTTGTTCCGTAGTGACCTGGAGGTCACTCTGGACTACGTGAGACTCTGTCTCAAAGAACCCAGAGAGAGCAAAAGGGGAAGAGGGATGTGTTGTGGAAGGTGGCCTCCAGTGCACACCTCAGAGGTCCCCATACCTACCTGCTTCCACTGTTTAGACATTCCTTTTGCGGTACCTCACCTCTTGGCATTGCTGTAACAAAAGACCATAGGCTGGAGCCTTTAAATAGCAGAACAGCCGACACACTCTGGAGGCTAAAAGACTCCCACGGAGCCCGTGTTGGTGAGGAGTCTATCGGCTCTTCACTGTGCACTCACTGCAGGAGGCCATGCTCAGTGTTTTTCTAAGACTTAATTTTTTTTTTACCTTTTATTTGTGTGTGTGTGTGTGTAAGGGGATGCTGGGTCCCCTGGAGCTGGAGTCACAGGTGGCTATAAGGCTGACATGAGTGCTGGCAGATGAACTCCTGTCCTTTCTTTTCTTTCTTTTTTTTTTTTTCCTTTTTTCGAGACATGGTTTCTCTGTATAGCCCTCGCTGTCCTGGAACTCACTCTGTAGACCAGGCTGGCTTCGAACTCAGAAATTCACCTGCCTCTGCCTCCAAAGTGCTGGGATTAAAGGCATGCGCCACCACTGCCCAGCTTCTCCTGTCCTTTCTAAGAGCAGTAAGTGTACTTAGCCACTGAGTCCTCTCTCCAGCCTCAGGTTCATTCTTAGTTACATATTAAATTCAGATTTAAGTCTGGCCTGCGCCATATGAGTCCCTGTCTCAGAATTTGAATGAATGAATGAATGATGAATGAATGAATACAGGGTTGGGGAGCTGGCTCAAAGAGTAAAGTATTTGTTATGGGAGTGTGAGGAGTTGGGACCCTTGGCACACATGTAAATGTTGGGTGGGCGTGGTAATCTGCCCGTAATCCCAGCTCCTGAAGAGAGATAGAATCCTGGAAGAAGCTGGGTAGCTAAGCCAGATGACTTGATAAGCTTTAGACTCGGTTACATATAAGGTGGAGAGCCATGAAGAGGATACCCATTGTCAACCTCAAACACATGAACACATTTGTACATACATTCTACACACGCTCGCTACAAACAATAACAGAACCCTCCACAAGGCTGGGTGTAGATGAGAAGCAGAGACAGGTGGATTGTGGCAATTTCAAATCCAGCCTACTCCATATACCAAATTCCAAGCCAGCCAATGCTGTCTATAAGTGTGATTTGATTCATCTTTCAGAAGGGCAAGGCAGGAGGATTTCCTTGAGTTTGAACCCAACCTCAAAGCCTCAAAGAAGGTATCTAAAAATTAGGTAGGTAAGTAGATATATAGGTAGGTAGGTAGGTGGGTGGGTGGGTGGATGGATGGATGGATGGATGGATGGATGGATGGATGGATGGATGGGATGGATGGATGGATGGATGGATGGATGGATGGATGGATGGATGGATAGATAATAGGTAGCAAATGAAGAAAGGGCAGAGAGATCCCATTTTAGAAAATGTTGGAGTTTCAGGGGATGAATCCCTATGTCTTAGAGCTATGGAAAATCAGTGGGTGTACTGAGGTTGAAGGAATGGGTCACAATTCACCGGCCTTAAGCCTGTCGGGATTTCCCTTCTTAGATCTGTCTGGAGAAGTAAGAATGGGCAGGAAGCTCAGCTTGGGGAGAGTCAGGTTGTCAGTGTGGCACCGTCACTTCTCAGTGGCTGGTTGGTTCTAGAGAGGGTAGGCATCCCCACCCGTGTGGGCATGAACCCTCTGTGTGGTTCAGGCTACCTTAGTGGATGTAGATGGCTGGTAGGTGAGTATTCATTTAGGCTTCTGTTGTTGTTGTTGTTGTTATTAATTTTTTGAGACAGGATCTTGCTGTATAGCCCAGGCTGCTCCTTTCCCGGCATTATCAGATCTCCTAACAGTCCCTGTCTCATGATACATCTTCTGAGTCTTAAGTGCTTCCCTGACCTCCATCAGCCCTGAGTTGCAGCTCCTGCCTGCCCTTCAGGCCTCTCTTTAGGAAAAACCTTCCTCAGTTTCCTCTTATTCGAAGCAAGTCCCATTCTCCTGCCCTGCACACAACTTTGAAGCATAAATTTCTGCACATCAGCTACATGTGGGGTGCAGTCCCCTGAGTGGATCTCTGTGGGCTGTGGGTGTGCACAGACCAGACTAGCAGATGCCAATTGTGGGTTACCGTGGGTTACCGGGGTGTTTCTTCCCCCAGGGCTGCGGTGTTCTCAGCTGTTCCCCCTAATTTTCTTTGCAAAGTGCCCTCAGTCTATGTGAAAATTTCCTCTAAGTCACGTGAGGCTTTCTCTGGGGAAGGGTGGGGCCTGCTTGTTCCCCTCCTAAGTCCCAGGGCCTGTCCTGGGGGTGTCCTATCAGGGCTTCCGTAATTGGCCCCAGGACCCTATTGACTCTGGGAGTGGTGCTGGGACAGATTAGCAGTAGCCATGTCCTGCCCCTGCCCAGGTGGGAATTTGGAGGTGAACCTGGGGGGGGGTTGTCAGCAGCGACTACTTTCAGGGGAGCGTGTGCTATGGCATGAGTGTGGACGCCAGAGGACGGACTCGGGTTGGTCCTCACTGACTACCTTGTTTGAGGTATGGTCTCCTTTGTCTCTGCACTCGTCACACTTGCTGACCTGGCCTGGGAGCACCTGGGGGGACTCTGCTGTCCCAGCGCCGCTCTCCCCTCTGGCCCTGGAGCACTGGGTTTCAGATGCATGCTACCGGGTCTGGCTTTACGTGGATTCTGGGGACCTGAACTTGGGTCCTCACACTTGCACAGCAAGCACTCTCCAAGCCATCTCCCCAGCCCTGTCTCTGGGGCAGTCACATAACATAGTCCGCTCCTGAGGGAGGGACATCAACAATCCTAAAGTAGTAGCGAGTCACCTATGAGGAAACAAACAGATGGAATGAATTTCAGTCTATTAGATCTAGCTTAGTATTTCTCAGATCTCATTGTTGATCAGAAAAATGGCTAATGGGATAATCAACATTTTTCTACTGAGTCTTTAAAATGAGGTATTTTTTTTCTTTTCATGTGTGTGGTGTGCATATATGCATATTCACATGCATGGCACACATGTGAGCAGGTATGTACTCATGAATGTGTGTGTACATGTGCTTGTGAGTAAGCGGGTATCAGGAATCATCCTCAATCAGTTGTCCAGTTCATTTTTTGAGGTAGGGTCTCCCGGTCAAGCCCAGGACCCTAAGATTCAGCTACTCTTCCTAACTGGCTTGCTTCAAGAACCCTGTCTTCATTTTCTGAGCTGTGGCAGCTGCCACACCTCCCTGGCATTTATGTGAGTTTTGGGGATCTGAGCCTCTGGTCCTTCTGCTTGTGTAGCAAGTACATCAACTACTGAACTCTCTCTAGGCTGTGAGAGATGCTTACATCTTTTGTTAATCACATTTAGATGCTCAGGGGTTCCATGTTGGCCTGAGATTGTTCAGTCAGTACAGTGCTGATTGTGCAAGCATCTGGACCAGAGTTCCCAATCCCCAGAACCTGCGTTAGAAAGCCGGGTGTGGCAGGAATCCCAGCAGTGGGGAGGTGGGTGGATCCTGGGCTTACTGGCAGCAGCCTAGCCTAACAGGGGACTTCCTGCCAGTGAGAAAACAAGGCTCCCGAGGAGTGGTCTCCAGCGTTGATGGCCGGTTTCTCCATGTGCACACGTCCACATACAGACACAGGCACGACATGCACTGGTGGCTGCCGTGGACGCGAGGGCAGCTGCCGTTTGTACTGACCCTTCTTTCCTGAAAGCAGGGCTTGTGCTCACAGTAGGCCTGGGCCTGGGTTGTTAGTGTGGGCTGAGAGGGCTGTCTGCCAGTGGACGTGCTAGGCTAACACTCGTGTTGTGGGTCATTTGCCTGGAGCCTTGTTTCTGACCAGCTCTGGAGTCTCAGGAGAAGCTGTTTTCAGCTACTATGCCTCATCTGTAGAACAGAGCCCTACCTCGGTGATCTCTGGAGCATCCTGGACTGTGATGTGCAGGGACGATTCCCAGGGCTGCTGTGCCTACCTAGGCTTCAGTCCTAAGCCAGGGCTTTGGCGAAAGGCTTAATTAGCCTTTGACATCACATATGCAAGATCCATGCGTTCGATTATCTGTTGAGCTCTGGACTGTGGAGACTGTCTGCTCACCAACCTGGTATTCACCCAGCCACCTGCTACCCCGTCCCATGGACGAGGAACCTGCCCGTGCAGCCTATCCAAGAGGGAGGCAGTGATGGATAGGTCAGATCTTGGGCCACTCATCTCTGGGGGTGAGAGAGATGGACCCCAGGGACTCCTGGCCTTTGCCTCAGGCCTTACCAGACCTTCTCTCTCATCAGGCTCAGCTGGAAGCGCAGAAAGCCACACAGGACTTCCAGAGGGCCACCGAGGTGCTCCGTGCAGCCAAGGAAACGATCTCCCTGGCCGAGCAGCGGCTGTTGGAGGATGACAAGCGGCAGTTTGACTCTGCTTGGCAGGAAATGCTGAATCACGCTACACAGAGGGTAGGCGTGGCCGTGCGTGCTGGTGGTGGGGACCCAGGCCTACATGCCATATGCTCTTCAGCTCCCCCCCCCCCGAAAGGAGAGACAGGTTCCTGGGTGGCATGAAACCCTTCTGTAAAGGTCATGGACTATCTGCCCTATGTAGTCTGTTGGCTGGCAAGGCCATAGCTGACATGACAATCTCCCAGTGACAGGTGGAGATAATCTTTCTCTATCTTGCCTGAAATGTGTCAGGCTCACATGGTCCATCAATGTCTTGGCAGTGGTGTTGGGTTTCCCAGACAGTCCAGGATGTTCTCCAAGGTTGGCTCCCATGACATCAGAAGGCAGCAGGTCCCAGGTAGAAGCCCCCTGTTAACAGTTTTGACCTGCCACTTGGGTATCTATTGTTGGTGGCTGAAGTGCCAAGACCAGAATCAAGTGTGCTCTCTCTCAGGCAGGGCCTTCCAGGTGGAGCTGGCATCCGGGGAGTAGTGCACAGTAGGCAGTAGCTGGGAGTGATCGTCATATAGGAGTCAGGTCACCATTATTTGGCTCTCTCCCTGCCCCCAGGACTTCTTTCTTGCTCAGAATTGGAAGTGATACCATCTGGTCTAGGCAGACTAGTAAACAAAATACCATGACCTGGCTGGCTCCAAAACAGAAATACATCCTTACAGTTCTGGAAACCAGGAAGTCCAAAATCAAGGCTGACATATGCAGTGTCTGATGAGGACACATTTCTGGTCCTCAGAGGGCCGTCTCCTCTGAATGAGCCTTCTCAGACCGACCTTTCTCTCTCTCTCTCTCTCTCTCTCTCTCTCTCTCTCTCTCTCTCTCTCTCTGTCTCTCTCTGTCTGTCTGTCTCTCTCCCTCCCTCCCTCCCTCCCTTCTTTCTTTCTTTCTTTCTTTCTTTCTTTCTTTCTTTCTTTCTTTCTTTCTTTCCTTCCTTCCTTCCTTCCTTCCTTCCTTCCTTTTTCTTTCTCCTGGTGCTAGGGAATGACCCCAGGACCTTTCACACTGTAGGCAAGCACTCTGCCTTGGGGACCGCAATGGCCCCACAGCATTATTCCCCCAAGCCCGCCTCAATGTCCACACTGGGTACATTTCTCTTCCCGCAGGTAGGGCCATGTCTTGACACTGTGGTGTCAGGTTTACTGGGACCACGGGAGACTCTGGACACTGCTTCCTTCTGCCAGGAGCAGCCCTTGGTGCCCTTGGCACTAGCCTGTCCTCCCATGAGAGCCTGGAAGGCCAGTGTGAAAGTGAGGCCAGAGGTCTGGTGTCGGGCAGGCAAATGAGCTGCAGTCCCTGATGGAGAGGCGCAGGCTGTAGCTTTGGTTCGGTGAGTGACAGGAAGGCACTGTGGGGTAGAATCGAGGTCAGGAGTCAGTGCCAGTGGCTGTTCCCTTGTCAGTGTCCCCGCCACAGTCGCTCAAGTCCTGGGGATCTGATGATTAAAGATGGCCTCGAGTGTCTTTAAATAGAAAATCGTGACGCACAGAAGACTTCAGGAGTCAGATCTGACTGGACTTTATACCAGCTCTCTGAGGCTGGGGACACATGCCTCTGGCTTGGCTTGGTGGCCTTGAGCCTCCTGCCCCCTAGTGGGCGTGATGCTTGTAGCTGTGGACAAACCAAAGAGGAGGTTGGAAGTCTTGCAAAGCAGAGCCAGATAGGTGAAAAGATCCAACTAAGTACACAGGCTGCAGGCCGGCCTTCCTTTGATCCTCTTGCCCTCCAACGCTGGAGATCTGTAGCAGCGTGTAAGAGGCCATTTCACTAGTCACCAAATGGGCCTGTTTATGTATGCCTCTAATGCCAGTCAATAATGCCAGTCCGGAGACTGAAACAGGAGACTCAAGACTAACCTGAGCTCCACAGGGAGACCCTGTCTTCTAAAAAAGGAGAAAGGATCCTCCGGATATGTCATGAAAAATCCACATTTTAGTCAAGGGGTAATGGTAGTGCCTATGAAGAGGCGCCTTGAGTATGTGAGTCTTTAGAAACAGTGTTCTCGGTTTGTATGGTGACAGCTTCAGAACTTTGCACGCCTCAGACCTCCTTGGCTCAGTGGGGGTCTTCACAGTGGCCTGTGGGCCATCTCATGTGTAGCTTCTGGATACCAAATGGAAGGACCCAGGCATCTGGTGTGGTGGCAGCAGCCTGTAAATGAGTGGGAGTTCTGGGTCTCAGGTCAGGACGCCCCCATCATGGGTGGTTCCATTGTGGTTGCATAGACTGGGATATGCTTTTCCTTGGTCTGAGGAGAAGGGATCCTTCCCCTCAGAGCAGGCAACTCTGTAGTAGAACAAGTGCTTGTATTTAGCCTGTGAGAACCCAAATCCATCCCAGGCAACGGAATAATAAAAAACCAAATACACACACACACACACACACACACACACACACACACAAATACTCCCAAGAGACCATGAGCTTTCCCTACCTCACTATTCACTCTTCAGAGCCTCCGCCTCAGGGCAGGCTCCTTGATGAATCCAGACCCAGTGCTCCCTGCAGCCCAGATGCTCTTGTTTGGCTCTGAAATAGCGCAAGTGACTGTGACCCTCTGACTGAATCAAACATTTCTCCCAATGGGGCTCATGGGGACCATTTCCCCAGACCTCATGGGGCCAACATGCTGGGCTGCCTTGGCAGAAGACCATGCAGGGACTGGCTGACTTCTGGGGATACCAGGAAGCCTGTTTCATTAGAGGGATGGAGCTTCATATAACTGTCTCCTACATCTCCATGCGTTCCTCTCCTGAGGAATATCAGTCTCCTGTGACATTAGATGGCCATACTCGAAGCTGTGGCAGAAGCTGAGGCTAAATGTCAGGAAACCCAGTATTCTCTAGTGGTCACACACCTAATAACAGACAGGCCATGGGGACAGTTCCCAGCTCAGTGCTGGGGAACAGCAAGTGATTTCAGTAACGGTGTCAAGCCTGCAGCTGAGCCACCTCCCTTGAGGCACAGGGCTCAGTGCCTGCTGTTCCTCAGCACCAGAGAGAGGTTTGAGGGCAGAGGTATCTCCACCCCTTGGCCACTTTGACTTTGAAGCTGCCTTTTGGGGAAGGGCAGTGGCGTTATATTGTCTGGGACAGGAGTGCTGCAGCCTGGGAGGAATTGGCTTTTGCCATCTGCTCCAGGGGACCAGATGGTGGAAGTGTGTCCTGGACAGGAAGGCAATCCTTGATGAGCTGGCAGTGGGGCTCCTGGAGAGGAAGAGACAAGATGTGGCCAGTCTCTCCTCCAGCTTCCAGGAAGTCCGTGAAGGCCGGGATGGAAGAACTGCCTGGCGGGGGAGGGGAGCCACACTCTGGCCCGTGAGACTGTGAGGAGACAGGAGGGTGTGGGTGGGCCCCTGGACAAGGCCCACACTGGGAGAATATTCTAAACCACCTGAATGGAGGAGACCTCTTTCATCTTAGACAGCTGTTTCCTTGAGCCTGGTTCACCTGTCGCCTTCTAGCTCAGAGAGGAATGAGGAAAGCTCCATCGCCCGCCCGTCTTTGTGTCACGTGTGCTCATGCCACGGCAGTGTCAAATGGGACCTAGGGAGTCTGTGGCGAGACGCAGAGAAAAAACTGTCAGTGTTTCCTACATATGGCATGTGTCAGATGGTATGGAGATCCACGGGGGATCCACGGGGGACACAGGGGACACACAGAGGAGGGGGACACAGCCATCACAAATAACGGACAAAGCCCAGGGATGTGTTCCTCCCATCTGCTACCTGAAATGCCATATACTAAGACACCCTCCCCTCCAGATGCTACCTCTGCTGCCACATTCTCTGAGTGATCAGCGCTGTCCCAGCTGCCTGGAGCCCACAGGGCCTTGGAAGAGGCATATCGCCTCCGGAGCATTTGTACCCTGCTAGACTGTGAGCTCCAGGTTTGGCCTCTTGTTCCTTGCCACAGTAGGGTGCTTGATTGGTATAGATGGCTCTGAAGTGTGGGAATGGTGGCAGCAAGACAGAGGCGACTCTTGTAGAGCCTGGCCTAAATACCTGACCAGCAGGGGCTCTAGGAGCCAGGGCCACCCCAAGGACGGCTGTCCTACGTGGCTCTATCCTGTTCCCACTTTCCTGGTGGAGCTTCTGTCCAGGGCCCTGACTCTGCCTCCCCTCATGCCTGCCTTCCCCCCACCCCTGGACACAGCTTATGGCTGGTTCTAGGCACAGATGGAGAAGCTGCTTGGTTGCCTAGGCAGTATACCGTGGAGACTGACGCACTTGGTGGCCACTGGGCAGGAAGCTCTGTGTGTTAGTGGAGCTGTCTTTTCCAGTGCTAGGGGTTGTGTAGGTGGAGAGGCGAGGTGCAGACGAAGTGTTATCCTGATAGGGCGTGGCAGAAATACTGACGTGTGTCACCTCTGAAGGCACTGCTGGCAATATAGCCAAGTACCTGAGGCTTTCTCCATGCTTCCGGTTAGAGAGCCTTTGTTTGCAGCCAGGAGCTGAGGTAGAACAAGAGCCAGTGTAGACCTGGGGGAGCCCTGCTTCTCCCAGGAGACACAGTCTGTTCAAGTTGCAGCTTTTCAGTCTCGTCTACTTCAAGTGCACTCTTTCGGTTCTGTACAGATCTTCTTCCCACAACAGAATGAATCCCACCTGTTACGCTGTCTGAGAAGCGTGGGGTTTTCATTTTTCATAAAGGTTGTACGTTGATTCATTAACAGCCTAAGCTCTAGAGTAGACCCACGTTGCTGTTCCCAGGTGTCAAGCATGACATATTTTTGGTGGATTTTGTTTCATTGTGAAGTGAATGTAGTATTTGTGTTAGAAATCCAGAAGGGAAGGATTCTTCTGCCTCCAGGAGTCATTTTAGCCAGCATGTTGCTTCCCTCTAGCTCGACTCTACCCCCCTCATTTTCTTTAAAAATTATTCTACGTTTATAAAACAACACATTTGTTTTTACTATTCTTCTTTTATTTATTCTTCTCTCATACAATGCATCCAGACCACAGCCTCCCTCCCTCCTCCCTTCTCCGTATCCCCCCACTCACCCCCCCACCCACCCCCACCCCCGCTCTCGCCCAGATCCACTACTCCTTCATTTCCCTTCAGGAAAGAGCAGGCCTCCCAGGGATCCCAACCGAATACGGTATAACGAGATGCAGCAAGACTAGGCACAGTCCTCATATCAAGGCTGGAAGAGGTAACCCAGTAAGTAGGGAGAAAAGGGTCCCAAGAGCAGGCAAGAGTCAGAGACACGCCCACTGCAAGTGTTACAGCTCTTCCCTGTAGGCTTCCCCTAGGGAAGTTCAGATCCAGCTGCTGGGAAAGTTTCCCGTCCCCAAAGTGTTACAGCTCTGCACAGAGTGGGAGGTTCCCCAGCAAAAGCTCTGCTCTGGGCTCTGCTCCAGGGACAGTGTTACAGCTCTGCTGAGAAAGGTGTCCTGCAGTAAGGAGTCAAGGAATACCACAAAGCCACACCACACAGCAGACCTACACAAGAGATTTGGGGAAGGGGAACTCTCAGGAGGGTGGCTACCTCTGCTCAGGGGACAGAAGGAGCAGAGAACCAGGCAGAACACAGAGTTTATAGAGGGGTTCTTTGGGGTGGGGGGCTTTCCAGGGTGACCTGGGATTGGGGCAAGCTCAGGGATTGGTGGGATTTGTTTTTCTTGTAGGGCGGAGCCAGGCCACTCCCCCACTTTGAGGGGCTGGAACAGCCATTATTGTTGTTTTAACCTTTATGGCTGTTAGGACAGTCTGGGGGTGGGGCCTGGCCCCTAGAGCTCCTCAGGTGAGGCCGGGCCACTTGTGTGCCTTGAAGGTTTACAAAGTTTGCAGAGTATGCAAAGTTTACAGGAAAAACCTTCCCTGAGTATTAGTTGGTGTAAAATTGGCATAAGCAGCCAGGACCTACTACCACAGTTGGGAGTCCCACAAAAACTCCAAGCTAAACAACCACTGTGTGTATGCAGTGCCTGGAACAGACCCATGTGCAGTCTGTGAGCCCCTGTGAGCCTTGCTAGTTGATTCTGTGGGCTGTGTTCTTATGGTGTCCTTGACCTGTGTGGCTTCTACGGCTCTACCTCCCGCCACTCTGCAGGGTTCCCCGAGCTCTGCCTAATGTCGGCTGTGGGTCCTGCTCCCATCAGCTGCTAGATGTGATGGTGACTGGGCCGGGCACTGATCTATGAGTATAGCAGAGTATTGTTGACTTGTTTTTTTTGTCTGTAGACATCTTTTTTTTTGGCGGGGGGTGGGGGGGAGGTTCAAGACAGGGTTTCTCTGTGTAGCCCTGGCTGTCCTGGAACTCACTCTGTAGACCAGGCTGGCCTCGAACTCAGAAATCCGCCTACCTTTGCCTCCCGAGTGCTGGGATTAAAGGTGTGCGCCACCACTACCCGGCATCAGTAGACATCTTAATAAGACATACACATCTTAATAAGATAAAAGCATAATTATTATACAAGTATAAATTATTATCATGACGATGACTTTTACCTGATTAAAGAGGAAATTACTATGTTATACTAGCCCTGAATCTTTGGATTCTAAGTAATTGGATTTAGTTATAACAATAAAAAAAAAGTTTGAGGGAGTCGCTCCCTCCCAAGTGGTGACTCCATCTTGTCAAGCTGACAAAAATTAACCAGCACCACTGGCCCCGTCAACCTGACACAATACATCACTTTATACCGTGTTCCCAAGCATTCTTACTAATATTGCAGTATAAAGTACAGACCAGAGTCAGTATGTGGTACATACCTTTAATCCCAGTAGTCAGGAGGCTGAGACAGTGGATCTCAGAATTCAAGGTCAGCCAGGGCTACACAGTAAGACCCTCCCAAAACAAATAAACAAAAAACAAAAAAAAGAAAGAGAGAGAACCAATAAAATGCAGTCAAACATTTCAAAGTCCCATGGCAGTTTGGAGCGATGGCTCAGCAGTTAAGAGCACTGGTTGTTTTCCCATAGGACCCAGGTTGTGTTCCCAGCACCCTCATTCCAAGGAACCTAACATCCTCCTCTGACTTCTGCAGGCTACAGGTACTCCTGTGGTGCGCAGATATACATGCAGGCAAAACACTCACATACATAAAATAAAAATAAATATATCTAAAAGATAGTTTCAGAATCCTGTTGTCCAAAATTTCAGCACTTAGAGGTCCAGGATTTATTTTTACATATCCCAAGTCTCTTTAACTGTAAAATAAAACAAAAAAACAAAACCCAACCAAACAAAAACAAGTTAAATACTTTCTTCAAAAATGGGTAGAAAAATAGTCGGGTCAAACCAAAACCCAACATCCGGGAGTGTAAATGAGATTCTGTAGTTCATTGTCCAGCATCTGGGACTCACTCCTCATCTGGATCCAAAGGACAGGCCCCTCCAGCTCTGCTATCCACAGCTCATTCACAGTGTGTCTCATAGGCTAGGTCAGAGGTCAGAGGATGCCAGTAACCTGTGTGCTTCTTTACCCTCAAGTTTCATACACCATAGCCTTTTCTAAAGTTGTCCTGTGGGTCTCTATCAGAAGGGCCAAGGACTGTGGCCCACTGAGCCCCCTCTGTTCCTCGTTAACAGAAACTGACGCCGTGACCCTGCCTAGCCTGGCTGCCATCCCTCTGGTTCTGTAGCACAGTGTGGCTATGAGTAGAAGTCAGGGGAAGTGTGTGTTCATGTGGGTTCTCTCAGATGAGGCATTAATCCTGGCCTTCGTAAAGACAGGGAGACCAGCATGCCCCACATCTCTCCTTGTTGTGTGGCACTCTGGCTTCTTGCTATTGGTTTATCAACAGGGTTAGCACTGTGCTCCCACCAGAACTCTGCCTTTCTCTTAATGGTAGAGTTTTTCAAACTTCAAACTCTAATATGAACAACTTTGTTTCATTTTAATTTTAACTGATTAAATGTGAAGTCTGACCCTCTTGCATGCTGGGCTTTTCTGTGCCTGGCTAATGTGAGGACGTTGGGGAAAGGCTGCCTGCTGGCTTTTCTGCTGTTGTGCCTAGTTTTGATCCTTTTTAGTCTTGATGCTCTTTTAGCTCGGTAGCTCTTGGTGATTTTGGCCATCTGCCTGTCCATCAGCCTGGCGCCAGGGTTCCCACAGGCTTTGCAGGCCAGAGCAGGAAAAAAAGTAGATATTGGTTGAATCTGAGTATTTCAAAAATTCCTCAAGATTTTTATATTTCTATTTTCCATCCCAGTCACTTGTCATAGCCAACTAGGGTTTGTTATCTGACAGGCTTTTCCGGAACAGATCAGGAAGAAAGCAGATCCTATTTTATTGAAATTTAATCTCATGAAATGAGCATATGCAGTACAAGCCAGGAGCTGTTCAGGGCTTGACCTGGCTTGTCTCCGCTGTTGTTTATGGAAGGTTATGGAGGCCGAGCAGACCAAGACAAGGAGTGAGCTAGTGCACAAGGAGACAGCAGCCAGGTACAACGCCGCCATGGGCCGCATGCGGCAGCTGGAGAAGAAACTCAAGCGAGCCATCAACAAGTCCAAGTAAGTCTGCGGGGGTGGGGAAGGGGTGGGGGGAGGGGGTGCTTCTGCATCTGCTCTGCCTTTGTGTACTGTCACGGAGGGAGTCCCCCGCTTAGTGACCTGATCCCCACCCTGTCCCACCCCCTGCTGCTGCCGCCATGGACAGGGATACTGGCAAAAGGCAAGAGTCGTTACAGATATGACTTTCATGGGTGACAGAGAAAGGAATTTCCAAAGCAAACCATTATCTAGCTCATAGGCTCCTCTCTGGGGAGCTCAGCTTGTGCCCTTGGCTCTGTAGCTGATGGTGTGGGCTGGACAAGGCCATGTCCCTCAGTTTACCTATCGGCATACTAGGGGTGAATTCTGCTCATCCTTCATGGTCTCTGTGGATCAAGAGCTGATGAAATGCTACAAGACTGGTTAAGTGGAGCCTTCCCTCAGCCCTTCTCCCTGATGCCCCTCTCCATTTGACAAAGTAACAATCGCAGTGGGAAAGCATGACTGGAGGGAGACAGGGTCCCAGTTTCATTCACTGGGCTTCCAAGAGAAAGGCACAGGACTCTGGACCCAACAGTGAGTCAGAGCTGGGAGAGTGCATGTCTGCTCCTCCTGGATTGCGCAGCTAGAAGTTTGACAGAAGTCCTGTGTGTAGGTGAAGGAAAGGTGCCAGGTAGGTAGAAGAAGAAGTTATTAAAGGAAGGGGGTTGGTCTGCTCTGTACCACCCCATGTTTTCTCCTGGGCTTGCCCTCTGACATCTGCCTGATCCCTCCAACATACATGTATACATGCATCTGTAGAAAATGTTTAAGTATTCTCCACCACAGTCCTTCAGTATATGTGACCTTCTGGGGGACATGGTGGGCAAGGGGGTCCTGAAAACCCCTCCCCAACCCCAAAGCTGAGAAAGCAGCCTTCCACACAGGTTGCTTTGTTTGGTGTGAGTATGTGGAGTCTTAACGCCCCTGGTACCCTCTGTACACTTCTCCTACACTTACCCTGCTCACTCATCACTAACATGGTTAAGGAAACAGACTTCCTGTGGTCACATTCTGCCAAAGTTTCCATATTGTTGTTTTGTTTGTTTGTTGGGCGACTACACACCAGTCGTGCCCCCCATGGAATGGCTTCGGGCTCCGGTGGGCTCACTCTGCCTTTCCGCTGCTTGGTCACACTCCGCCCTGTTCTTCATCCTTGGCATCCATGTTCACATCTTTCACTCAGACATCTCATACATCTACCACATATTCTGTACACCAGTGCTGGCCTGATACCCGTTTGGCCACTAAAGGGAGCTTATGCCCAAGTTTCAGATTTTCCTTACATACCAAAGGGGTCCTGCAAGGTGTGACCATTAGCAATTATAGATGCAGGACTTAGGAATTTGATGGAGGAGGAACAGCTCAGACACCAAAGCTGCTACAAAGTACCAGCTCTTCTGTCGGACCCAGAGTCCATGAGACTTGTCATTGTCCTTGACTGTAACCTAATTAGTCTAATAGTTGTCTGACACCTCTAGCCTTGGTTACTGTACAGGAGGACTGATGTGAAGTTGAAGAAATGGTGGTCTGCTATGCCCAGCTGTCGGGGAATGGTGTTGCTTTCTTCCATAGTTGGTCTCAGCAGAGAGGGAGTATTTTAAGCAGCCTGTTCCTCAGCCCCATCTTCTTACACTTGGCCAGTAGGCCAAAGCAGCCACCCTACAGAGCAAAACAAGCCAGGATATAAAGTTCCCAAATCTTGAGATGGGTCTCCTGTCACTGAAGCCTTGAGCTAGCCAATAGCTCTGCTGGTATTTGTCACTGCCATGGCCTGTATGCTGAATGACCTGACTAGCTGTAGTGGATGTATCTAGAATTCATGAGATCATATTCTTACGGGTTTTTTCTGTCTTCTGCAGGCCTTATTTTGAGCTAAAGGCAAAGTACTACGTGCAGCTTGAGGTATGTGTGATCTTCTATTTGTCGATAATATTTTGTTCCCCACCCCTCCTCGGATTCAAAACTTCAACGAGGTAGCAGGCCTTAAATGCCCTGCTGTGAGGGGAGAATGGAGAAACATAAACCTAGACTTTTGTTCTCAGCATGGTCTTGGGTGTTGTGTATTGTCCAGAGTTGTCAGCATTCGCACTCTCAACTGCTTGTTGTATTGTCCCAGCCTTTATTAGGTCTCAGTGTGAGTGCCCAAGACCAGCTTCCCTGATAACATTTTGGTAGAATACCCAGGCTCCCCACCCTATGTCAGAACCTTTGGGGGTTGGGTCAGCAGTCTGTATTGTAAATGACCATACAGGTGATTCAGATAAGGGGCCAGGAACTTCTGTCAGGAAACCAAGGCTGCCGGACTTAATGTGTCTACTGTCCCTTCCGTGAGGGCTGCATTCTATTAGTAACCATCTGCATATTCTCATCTGTCACATGGCCTGCTGCTGAGATGGTAGAGATTTTCTTCACATTGAATGGGGAGCCATGAGTGAAAGTTATTGGATCCTTCTCTAGTCATTGTCTTGGGAGTCTAAGGAAGTTCTTTGTGTTGTAATCATGTATAGCCCCTTGACCAGTGGGGACATCCAGGGCCACTTTGGCTTAACAAGTTCCCCATCTTCCAATTCAGCAACTGAAGAAGACAGTGGATGACCTTCAGGCCAAGCTGGCCCTGGCAAAAGGCGAGTATAAGGCAGCCCTGAAGAGCCTGGAGAGGATCTCAGATGAGATTCATGAGCGGCGGCGTTCCAATGCCATGGGGCCTCGGGGCTGTGGCGTGGGGGCAGAGGGCAGCATCACCTCAGTGGAGAACCTGCCTGCAAGCAAACCTGAGCCTGATGCCATTTCTGGTGAGTCTGACCAGCAGGAATCAGTGTGTGTGTGATCTGCTTTCAGGGCCATCCTGTCCCATGGTCCCTATCCTTTGCCCATCACAGATGAATCTGAGAGTTGGGCAACCTACAGTCTGTTTTTTTGGTGGTTTCTCATGTATTGTGGGACACTGCGCTCATCATATTGCTACTGAGTATTAGCGTCCTGTGGTCCAGTAAGATTGGGAAATGTTCTACCTCCACCCCCTCTCAGACAATCTAAGTACACTAGAACACTCAAGGCTTTCAGAAGTTCTAAGGAAAGATGTAATAGGGACTTGGGATCCAGATTTGATTCAGATCCCATTTTACCAATGGTGTGGGACAGAGGGGCCTTGACATGTTCGTTGCTTCAGCTGCATAATGATAGGGTCTACTCTCCTACACAGGGTGCTGAGACAGACAGACATCCAGCAGCTCTCCCTCAGGTTTGACCACACAAGTCTCCTCTGTTCAGGGATATCCTGTGCAGAAACGATAGGTGACTGACCTAGCTTCTGTTAATCAAGAAAACTACTGACAATGAACAGCGCCTCACAACTCTTCCTTTCCTGTGCTTCTTGGCTTCTTACTCAGCAATTCTTTTTTCTCTTTTCCTTATTACTATTATTTTTTAAAAAATAATTTCTAGGGGCTGGAGAGATGGCTCAGCAGCTAAGAGCACTGACTGCTCTTCCAGAGGTTCTGAGTTCAATTCCCAGCAACCACATGGTGGCTCACAACCATCTGTAATGGGGTCTGATGCCCTCTTCTGGTGTGTCTGAAGACAGCTACAGTGTACTCATATAAAAATAACAAATCTAAAAAAAAAAAAAAAAAAGAAAGAAAGAAAAAGAAAAAGCTGGGCGGTGGTGGCTCGGGCCTTTAGTCCCAGCACTTGGGAAGACAGAGGCAGGTGTATTTCTGAGTGCGAGGCCAGCCTGGTCTACAGAGTGAGTTCCAGGACAGCCAGGGCTACACAGAGAAACCCTGTCTCAAAAAAACAACAAAAAAATCTGTGTATTTTTCCTGCATGAATCTATATATACCACAAAATTGCCTGATATCAGAAGAGGACACTGGGTCTTCTGGAATTAGTTATTAGCTGCCATGTAAGTGCTGGAAATCAAACCTGGGTCCTCCGGGAAAGCAGCAGGCGCTTAACCATTGAGCCATCTCTGGCCCCACCCTCAGCAAGTCTTAAAGGCCAGCAACAAATGCTGAATTGCCAGGTTGAAGGGAAATGAAACTAATGTAACCAATGACTATGAGTTACTTTATATATTACTTCACTAATCCTGTATGTAGAGCATTGTGAAGCTGGGTGGTCAAGTAACTTACAAGGCCACACAATCAACAGTGGAAGTAGGATATGAGTTCAGATCTGAGCCCATTTCCTGTCTCAAGTGGCATAATACTTCTAACAATCCTCTCTGGAATGCTAGGCCATGTTTAAAGACATCACAGGCACAATGGGAACTCAAAAGGATCTTAAAGTGAGAGCGCAGGTAGAATAGGCTTTGAAAACAAGAATGGCCTGTCTCTAAGCCTTGGTCATTCTGTCCACAAATTCAGGGTCAGCTAGAGCACTGGAAAGGAGCACTGTGCTTTGTAGCATGTCTTTGGAGATCAGAAATTAGACGTTCCACACAGGACTGCCCTTCCAGCAGTTCTTCCTTCTGAGACTGCCTAGTATAGGATACATTACAAAGGGCTAGTGTCCTTTGTATATGCTAGACAAGCTGCTTCCTTTCAAACTGCTCTGGAGGCTGCTCAGACAGGTTCAAGAGTGATGTAGGTCCTGCAGACTCCATGCTGTGTGAGCACGTTCAGCAGAGCGCAGGTCTGCAGGCATTTAAGGGACTGGGCTACTATCTAGCAGATGCCATGTGATTGATGTTCTCTCTCATCACAGTGGCTTCAGAAGCCTTTGAAGATGACAACTGCAGCAACTTGGTGTCTGAAGATGACTCGGAAACCCAGTCTGTGTCCAGCTTTAGTTCAGGACCGACAAGTCCATCTGAAATGCCTGACCAGTTCCCTGCAGTGGCTAGGCCCGGCAGCCTGGATCTGCCCAGCCCTGTGTCCCTGTCCGAATTCGGGATGATGTTCCCAATACTGGGTCCTCGGAGCGAGTGCAGTGGGGCCTCCTCCCCTGAATGTGAGGTGGAACGAGGTAGGTTACAGCTCAACTTGTGCACAGTCCATACCTTTGCCAGGTCTCAGGGGCCCGGGGTGCATTACTGCATCTTCTAGGGTCCCTGCCCAACTTTAATCAAGCAAAACTTAGGTCCCATATCTCTCCTAAGAACAGTCCTCTTGGTAAGTTCCTGTTGGAGGTCTGCTTCCTAGCTACACAGTGAGAATGGTACATCTCATCTCTAAAGAGACGTATTAGGGAATGAATGCAGGGTGTCACCCAGTGCTGGAGAACCCTCTGAGGCGTATGGTGGGTGGCAGGAACGGCAGAGGGCTCAGGAGGCTGATGCTGTTGCTATGGTGCTCTTGAAACTGACCACCCCCATTTGGCAATCTTTGTATCTCTGCAGGAGACAGAGCAGAAGGAGCCGAGAATAAAATGAGTGACAAGGCCAACAACAACCGTGTCCTCAGCAGCACCAACAGCGGCGGTGGCAGGAGCAGGAGCCAAAGCAGCACGTCCCTTGAGGGCCAGGCCCTGGAAACCCGTATGAAGCAGCTCTCCCTACAGTGCTCAAAAGGAAGAGATGGAATTATTGCTGACATAAAAATGGTGCAGATTGGCTGATCCACCCAAGGGCTATGGCCCATGTGCAGATCATATTTATACATGAAATTCAAGAACATTGTGCCAATAATCATTTAACATAAGCCAAATAGTATGCATTTACTCTAAACTGCACTAACCAAGTTTCAGTGACCTTGAGGGCTAAACGTTTTCCCTCTGGTAAGAGCTCTTGGGCTGGTGTATTTTTCAGAGCAGAGCCACTGCAGGTAAACTGTGACCAGGGTTTACAGAGCATTCCCTGTAGCGGCAGCGTGGAAGCAATAACTAGTTTCTGTGAGAGAACCTGAGCCAGGAGGAGCGCTGGACACGCAGCCAGACTGAGGTCACCAGCCTACATCTCTAGCCCCACTTACCCCTACTTGGGGAAACAGATGTTCTCTCCATTCCATCACAGGGCACCAAAATAATTTAAAAACTGACACAAACAAAAACTCACGTGTTCAGAACACACTGTTGTGACCTAGTAAAAGTGTAACAACAGTGCCAGGGACACAGTTCATCACCTCACCTCTGGTGCTCAGAGGGGGCTTTAGGAAGCATGTCTTCTGGGAAACCTGTCAACCATGAACTGCACTTTTTGGGGTGGGACGGTGAACGCCAATGCGGGGACGGGGAATGAAGTAGCAGGGACGTAGATAGCATAGAGGGGATCTATGGCTGGGGCGGCTTATACCTGACCTCAGCCTGACAGCCAAGGGTCTTTATTCTAAGAGAAGTGCATGTGAGGAATGGCTGCCATTGCTCTATCTAGATTGACAAGGAGTTCATTTCTCTGTAGACTATAATTTCTACAAAAACTGAGATGATTCAAGGTTTATGCTGCACCTAGTATTCCTTAAAGCTCGGAGGGAATGGCATGGTTGGTAAATAGAAGCAATGGGCCTGTTATGCTGATAGTAGTGTATAGACTTAGTGCTTATGGTTATGCATATTCACAACACTGTATTTTGTTCGTCCTGTTTTATTAATCTACCATTTCTGAAAGAAAAAAACCCAACTCACTCCCCATTTCAAACTGTCTATTAATTTTAGCCATGTGTGTACAGCTCTTCATATACTAGTGGTCTCTCCTTTTTTATTGATGGACACAGTATCCTTATTACAAGGTTATTTTGTACTTGTTTTATTACCTTGAGTGTAATAAAAGCTGAGAAGACTTTGTGACTTCCGATGAGAAAGTCCACTGCTGTCTGTCCTCTCTTCTTGCCTTGTTAAGAAGGACCACAGGGTACTGGGGCCATCTGCTCTCCTTTTCTGTAAGGTGATAGAGCCTGGTAATGTTAGCTTAGACACCAAGGTCTGGATTAGAAGTCCCACTTTTGCTGTTACAAATGCAAGCACTGAGGAGAGACAGGCAGATAGCTCCAGGTGACAGTCCCAAGAGCAGTTTCTAGTTTCACTAGTCAGCATAGTCTTAGGGGCCAGGGGACACACTGTTATATGGTCTCATCTGACTCATTTGGTTTAGTTAATTTGTGGCACTAAAGTACTTTTTCTAATGGAAATCTGAGAGTACTAGACTTTTTTTTTAAAGAGAATTATTTATTTTATGTATGTGAGTACACTGTAGCTGTCTTCAGACACACCAGAAGAGGGTATCAGATTCCATTACAGATGGTTGTGAGCCACCATGTGGTTGCTGGGAATTGAACTCAGGACCACTGGAAGAGCAGCCAGTGCTCTTAACTGCTGAGCCATCTCTCCAGCCCCCAGTACTGGACTTTATAATGTATATGCTACATACTGAAATGTGGGATTAAGTGCCTAGTAATCCTAAGTGCTTTGCCTGTTAATGTTCCATCTCGGAGTTGGTGGAAGTCCCTTTCAACTGCTCTGTTCCGGCAGTGAGGCACTGCTCATTTCCCCTTCCTGTCAACATTCCTGAGGTAAAGTTGAGTAGTCTATTTCTGGCAGAGACTAGAAGATGGAATATTCTCCGGTTGGGAAGTTTAGTGCTATATCCCTTACGTGAGCACAGGCACTTCATGACATGCCTTCCTGATTCAGTTCCCCTCACCCATCAGCCTGCTGTCTCCCACAGCAGGAAGGACACATGACCTCTGACCCTGTTTCATTGTCACTTCCTCACCTGTCTCCCTTCACGCTTCCAGATTAAAGGGCCACTCTTGTCACCTTGGCCTCCTCTGCAATGTTGGGGACTCACTCTCCTACCCTGCCCTCCTCTTCCTCTGTGTCTCTCAAGTTACCATTTCTGAAATTTAGCTAATTTCAGTTTTTGACCCTCCAGCTCATGTTTGATTTTTTGAGGTAACCACAGTAACTGAACCATGTACTACTAATTCTAGAATACAACCTTTTCTGGATAATTTCCTTTACTGTGTCAAGGCAGGGAAGTTTCTTAAGTCTGAAATTAGATACCCGAACCACCCTCCTCCCTCTAGCTATTTCTCATTTTAAAAATCTGTTCCACAATGGTGCTTCTGATTCAATAGAGTCACATTCCTACTATCAATTCCAGCCTGCCGTCCCCACATAGAGAGCAGTTGGGCCCTGGGTTCAAGTTTGTGAACTTGAAGCTAGCCCCTTCAGGCTTGTTTCCCCTGTTGTAAAAAGCAGTAATAAAGCCAATGAGAAGATTAAAAAGAATATGCAAGGTGAGTAAGTTCATAGTAAAAAAATAACTCATAGCTATTTCTCTATTCTGTACTTACAGCATTCAGATGGCAGCCCTTGAAAGTATGTGTTGAGGGTACAGTCTTACCTATAGGTCCTCTGTACTGGGTTTTTGTTTGTTTGTGGTGTGCATGTGTGCTGGCCATTGAACCCAGGGCTAAGCCAAGTGCTGAGCCATTGAACTGCCTCACAGCCTTCTGTTATGCTTTTGAGGGCAAAAATTAACTCTTATATTTAAAGTTCATGTGGCTAATTTTAGCCAAGTGAAATCTCATTGGTTTTATTCTTGAAGCAAGTATTTCTATGCATGTCTGTCTTCTTTTACAGGGACATATAAGACTAAATAAATTAAGTTCTAGACATTAAACTACATATAGTTTCCATAAGTATAAATATTTTATTTCAATCAAAGGCAGTAGAAATAGTTTTGATAATTATAAAGTAGAGACAATGACAGATCCCATCCTATTTTCCAGAACTTGAAAATCTGGAGCATCATTCTGTACCAATGATTTTTATGTAAACACTAACTCCTGACCACTCACTTTGTATGAATGCTGTATAACTCAATTCTCAAGGACTCCCCAAATCCCTGTGATGAAAGAAAGCACTGACTACAGAGCAGTTAGAAACTCTACACGCTAAACCTTAACATTTCCAGTCTGATTACTGCATTCACCAACCTGCTAAGAATTAAAAACAGCAACAGTAAGTACCCCTCATTTCTCTCTACAGCGGACGATGCATCTAACAGCGACAGACAGCCTTCATTCTTAAGCCTGAGCATCTTCATGCTAAGCTAAACAGTGCTTTTTAAAGCTTAACATCTACGCAACAATAAACATTTAAAGAAAAATTCAAATTAGCTACAGTGACCTAATTCATTTGGTAATTAGTTGCTTAAGATGTATGGTGGGTTCAACATAAATGGGCTAAACGTACGTGCTCTGTAAAAACAGGAAACATAATGTAAATATTTCAAGATCCTAAAATAGCCTGCTCTTGCATTCTGTGGATCTGTGGCCTTCGTCGTCCTCATCATGTCCTATCAGCAAAAGCATCTCACAGTGATGGCTGAATCTAACCTGTAATTTATACAAAGTTAGCCACTAAGTACATGCCAACTCTGTATGCACAAAACCATGTAAACAGTATTCCAGGTGATTAAGGTAATTCTGACTATCTAAAATTCTTACCAAACACCACAACAAGCACCAGACTCCACTGTAACATGCTTTTGATTTCATTCCATTCTGATGGTTCACCATCGTGATTTGTCTCCTTGTCTGAAGAGCTGAAGACTAGCAAGTATGGAATCCAGTAATAGCTGAGAGTTCTCTATCATTGAAGTTGTGTTGTCTTGATGGGAACAGTACTATTAAAGTCCAAGAAAAAAGGTCCTTCCTGTTTAGGCAAAAAAGTACTGGGGATGATATTAAAGATCCCAGCAGGTATGTTTTCCAGTTCTAAGTAGCAAAATCCACACCTATATTCAGGGAAAATGAGAGTAAGGTTTGTAAACCATCATGTTCCACAAAGTGTACACTGAACACAAACAAAATGCCAATGTTACCTATAGTCACCACTCGATTTCCTCTGAAAGCCATGAGGACCAGGATCTCCCATTATGGAAACTGCTACAACCTCAAATCCAACACTGTATTGCCTAATGTTAAAATCAAATAGCATTGCTATATTAGTAAGCAGTTTCAAATGCACTTCTACATTTCTATGCATATATGCTTCAGTTTTACCAAGAGAAAACAGCACTCTGAAATTATGTATACTATTTTTACTCATGATTTCTACCTAGTTTTGAAATTGAATCCATAAAGACTAATAATGCATTAAGCTTACCTTAAAACATACTTTTTGTTTCATTGTGCTTGTTTGAGACAGGTCTCATTAAGTAGCCCTGACTGTCCTGGAACTCACTATGTCGACCAAGCTGGTCTCAAACTCACCAAGATCTGCCTGCCTCTACCACCTGAGTGCTGGAATTAAAGGCATTGTGCCATCACTCCAGGCTAGACTTATATAAATGAAATGTTAGCATTGTAATTGACAGAAAACCTTACAGAAGAAAGCCCAGGAATAGAATCTAAATTCATGTAATAGTATATGGCCCATATGGCATTCCAAGAATCGCTCACTCACAGAAAAAAAAATGTTGAGCTGCATTTCATACCAGATATCCATTTGTACTATATTCTAGAAGATATTGTTTGTTTTTAACATTTAATCTGTAATCTAGACCTGAGATTTAGCCTTGATGTGAGATAGGTCAAATCACTATTATACATGGATGATGAATTCCATACCACTTATTGATGACTGGCCTCCACCCTGTAATGTCATCATTATCATAAATCCTTTGCCTATGTTTGCGCAGATTTGTTTCCAAACATTGGATTTAACATATCCTCATTAACTTAAAACTAAGGATTTTGAGTTAATGAGGATACATCTTAGTATAAAGTTCAGTGGCAGACTGGTTGCCTAGCATTCATGAGGCCCTAGATTCAGACTCTAGCACGTACACGTACATGTTTACACACACACACACAGCTACAAACCTTGGTCCTCTCAACTCAATCAGTAACGGTCCAGTCTTATCTATATGGAATTGGTAGATGGGGTTATTTTTGTGAGTCTCCTGAAAATTCCCACATCCTCCAGCACTTTGACCACTCCACTTTCCATTAATCTGTAAAGTTAAAGTTTCTGTATTAATAAAATGTCACATTCTGATTCCACTATGGTTTGTCACAGCTAGTCGAAGTCTTCTCCCACCCAAGCTGCCTGACTATACCCCACCTCTCAATTATAAAATTGTTCTCCCTACCAGGAAGTCTGTCTGGAATCTTCTGTACATCTGTTTTACCCACACCACAAGCTATTTTCAAATTCTCTCTGAGTTCATTTACGTGGACTGCTAACAAGCAAAGATACAGCTAATTCTCTCTCTAGAACTACATGTTCTCTATTTCCACAGAAAATACTGCTCACTGTATTCACAACACAGATCTTGTATTCTGACCAAAATGAACAGTAGTTTCCCTTGTATTTCTGTAAAATTCCTAAAAGAATTTACTTAATGAGAAATGAAAGGACATGAATTTCTAAAAGGCTAAAACAATGAGATTACAACCCTCAGACTTCCTACCCGCTTTGATAAGGTGTACGGTGAAGGGATCTTCGAAAAGGTAAAGCTGCAAGCGGAATATACCTGGGATAAAAAAAAAAAAGAGAGAGAGGCCCACTGAAGATTATCCTGAGAAACGTCATAGGAACAGTCAAGGCATCATGGAGCATACTGGATCTATTCCACAGCTCAAATACTAGCTGGGATCAAGTCACACTGAAGTATAACCAGGAACCAGGAGATTTTGTCTTGACTGTCAACGGTGTATGACTTGGGACTGAAGAGCCAAGAAATATTAAACAGTTCCTAATGTCTTTTATCATTAAAAATCCATCCAAATTGAATTTCTTATATGTGACAATCCTATGTACAAGAAAATTACAGTGACTACCCAGCAATGTGACAACAGTGTAGTAAAAACAGTTTAAAAATTGTTTTTGTTTTGGGGAGGTTTAAGATGAGGTCTCAAGTTAGCTTTGAACTTGAGATTCTCTTGCCTCTGTGATTACAGGTGTGTGCAGCCTCCACCACTGTTCCCTATTGAAAATTGTCATTAAATTGCATTTATTAATCTACCACATCTCAGGAGTAAACCATTACTATGAAAATGTGTTCATTCAAAATGTTATTCAAAGTAAAATACAACTCTTTTTTTGGATTTTCCAGACAGTTTCTCTGTGTAGTCCTTGCTGTCCTAGAACTTATTCTGTAGATCATGCTGACCTCCAACTCAGAGATCCATCTGCCTCTTGCCTCCCAAATTCTGGGATTAAAGATGTGCACCACAACTGCCCAGCACAACTCATTTTTTTTTCAGAGAGCATAATTACTTAATTGATAAAAATACAAAAGTAGAAAATGACTTTCAGAAATAAAATATTTTCCCTAGCACTCTGGAAGTTGAGGTCAGAGTAATGAATTCAAGACAGCCTAGGCTAGAAAGTCAGCCTAAAATGCAGGGCAGGAGCCTGTCTCCAAGAAAACTCTTCTAGTAGACCCACATATAAAGCAGAGCTTGTCATGAGCTCTGTATCACTGTCACTACATGGCTCATGGTCGATGACTCTTACCCGGACTGTGTAATGAATCGTATTCTGTTTCTCATACTGAGAAACCACTAGGGTGAAGGTGTGAGTCCCGGGCGTGGTCAGCTTTATCTTAGTCAAGTAATGAGGACTGTTAATTCGAATCCCATCAATGTATGGAGGTGGGTCAGCTGCACAGACAGCACATTTACAGAAAAGATTTTCAAAGTTAGGATTAGCTTTTGTTTTCTTTTAAGATACAAAAAAAGCATATAAATACATCTATCAACATTACCCACCCCTAATGTAGAACTAAATAAACCTTGGGGATGTTAAACTAGCCTCTTAAAGTCCCTCTTAACCACATATCTTATTTTCCTTTCACTAATCAATGATTTGGTGGGGATTTTTCTCAGACTTTTTTAAAGGGTTGCTAACAGTGATTTGTGTGTCTGCACAGCCAGCATGGAGGTCAGAGGGTACCTTGAGTCATTTCTCCCCTTGTGCCATATGGGTCATAGGGACTGAATTCATGTTGTCAGATGTGGCAGCAAACACCTTTATCTACTGAGCCATCTCACCAGCCCATGGGCTAAGTTTTTAATTTGTGTCTCTGTTGATTCTGGAGAGCAAAACTGTCTGTTCTAGTGTGATGAAAATAAAACTGTACCCTAGAAGTATCCTGAAAAAAAAATCATAGAAAAGAGAGAAGCACTGTTTAAGAAAACATAAGAAAAAAAAACCCTTTAATTTTTAAAAGTAAAAGTAGTAGTAAATGTATTTGAAATTATAAAACCATGTAAAATTTTCAAGCTAGAAAAATATTTGTTTTTTTTTTAGTTATATAATGATCAACATTTGAAAATAGCTAGCTTGATTTGGTATTGACCACGGGACCTCGTGTGTCATGCCAACTGCAGAACTGAGAGAGATTGGTAAGGTTTAGTGCCTGCCCTGACCAGTGTAATGGTGAAGAACGCACGTTTTCCTCTATGACTGACAAGACATCAAACAATGCTGATCCTCTCTAGCCCTACCTTCCTGACAACCTTTTCTTATCAAGGTCAACAATGATCACAAGATGCTAAGTCTAACTGCATCTTCTCTGACCTCTCTGACAGCAGGAGAGATAGATGTGCTCTTTTCCTCTTGGAGTACCCTCCTTTGCTAAGGTTCTATCAAATCTCACTGTATCATCAATTATTTCATCAAGCATCCTGACCAAGTACCAACTCCTTTGCCCAGGTAAAGATGCATGAGAAGCTAAAGGTCACGTCCTGGGCAGCTCTAGCTACAGCTCTCTTGAGAAGGATTTTTATAATTCAGTCTTCAGAGGCTACCTACCTCTACACCTATCTCATCAAGCTAGACCTCAAGCCCCCACCTCATACCCCTACCCCCAAATCAGCTGCCCACTTGGCATCCTTACTGGAAATCTTATTGCCTCAAATTTAACAAGCCAAAAATTAACTTCTGAGTTTACTCTGTAACAAAATCTTATGACTAATGCTTACCCACCTTAATAACTACTACAGCTTGCTTTTACTTTAAAAACAAACAAAACAAAAACCCCGGAATCAGCCTTGATTCCAGGGTCCCCTACATCAGCTCAGGAAGTTCTTATACAATCCTACTGAAATTCAAATCTGTCCTCTTGGTCGTACTTTACAACTACCCAAGGTTTGGCGCTGTAATAAATGCTTAGAAGAAATCCAATGCTCTTAAAAAGACAAAATCAGACCACGTCATTTTCCCTCTGTTCCCTTTTTGGTGCTTTATAAACCTTTGCTCATTTTAGAAATTAAGTTCTGATGATTATGTACAAAAATATATAAGCCCAAATTTTAAGAGTTTCAAAATTAAAAGGGTTTACATATACGTCAACCTAAATACCCAGTATGCTTTGTTGGGTTTTGTTAGTCTACCAGCATAATTATAATTGATTTCTGCATGCCAGCTACATAAAGGCCTTTCCTTTCCAGCTCAGTATCTAAGAATGCTTCAGCGTGTGCTCAGCAGAACTTACCTGGGTAATAAACTTTCTTGCCATCAGTCTTGTACACAACCATTGTGATAAACTCACGGTTATTTGCAAAGTCATCCTAAAATCACAGAGAATCCAAGGTGGTTAGGAAAATGGACTCGGGATGTTCTTAAGTGTTTAGAAAATTAATTTTCAAGAGCACCTCAACTGTTTAGTTCTATAAAAGCCATGCTTTTCTGAAGAAATGACTATTATGTAAATGATTAAGATTATAATTAGTCTTTCTACAATCAAAATTAATGACCCACTTTTCAAATCCCTTCCAGAATATACTAATCTTACTAAGTTTTAAAGTATGTATCAACCTTCATGTTCTCATTGAAAAGCAAGCTTCTCCTTTAGAGAAGTCTGAATAAGACTTAAGTATCTAATTATAAAATAAGGAAATTTACCCTGGGACTCATTAACTTGAGAAAACATTTTCAGAGCACCTATATAAATGGAAATGGATAGTGATAAAATTATGGACTTAACAGTTGATTAAACTTGGCAGAATTTCTGAATGGTGGGTGTGTCATTAGAAGGGTATCTGTACCTTGTCTGTTATGTGTCTACTAAGCAAAACCCAAACTGCAGCACCCCCTTGTGGACACTGCACCTCCAATTTGTACTGGGGGTTGTTGGCCAGGCTATAAGCATCTTTCACAGGTCCTTGTTTAGCATCCCAAGTACTAAAAAATAAACAAAAAGATATCAATGGTTAAATTTCTCATCCAGCCAAAAATTTTTAAAAATAAATATTATTTCATATTTGCTTTTTATCTTAGGAGTATGAATGTTTGGCCTACATATATGTTTGCTTGGTGTCTGTGGAATTCAGAAGAGGGCATCAGATCCCCCCCAGATTATTCACAGATGGTTGTAAGCTACTCTGTGGGTGCTGGGAATTGAACCTGGGTTCTCTGCAAGAACAAGGACTTTAACTGCTGCCATCTCTGCAGCTCGTGGCTAACCTTTTAAACACTACTTTAGATACCGATGTATTTCAAATGCCATTAAGCTATCAGGATTGATTGCTTATTAATTAATTAATTAACTTATTGAGACAGGGTTTCTCCTCGTAGTCCTAGCTGTCCTGGAACTCACTTTGTAGACCAAACTGACCCTGAACCCAGAAATCTGCCTGCCTCTGCCTTCCAAGAGCTGGGATTAAAGATGTGCACATAACAGTTATCAAGATTTTTGTTTTATCCTTTAAAAAGTTTTTGGTGTAATAAAGTAGTAAAAAAAATGGCTACTGGGAATGACAAAAAAGAGGGGTTGATGATCCTCCTAAATTGATCACTATTTGAAAATTTTAATGTGGGAATAGGCACTGGAAAGGCAGCTTGTGGTTAAGAGCATGTACTGCTCTTGTAGATAATCACAGTTCAGTTCCCAGCACCCACATTGGGTGGCTTACAACTGTCTATAACTCCAGCTCCAGAGAATATAACACCTTCTTCTAGTCTCCCAGACACATAGACTCATGTACAAAGCCCCATTCCTATCCCCACATAAAATTTTTAAATGTTTAAAATCTTTCAAATGTAGAGAATATTATGAAGCATAGTCTAAAATGTATAAAAACGTACCTGTGAATGCAAGTTGATTCTTTAAAAAGAGCTGGATTCCAACTCAAATAAACTACATCATAATACTGGCAAAGATCATCCCAGGAAATCCAAAATATTCCTAAAAATTAAATGTATTTGTTAATCTAAAAAAATTTAGCAATAAATAACTTAAGCAAGCTGGAAAAAGGCTCAGTGGTTAAGAGCACCTGGCTGCTCCTCAAAGGACCCAGATCCTATCCCAGCACCCATATGATGGCTAACAACGTTTTCTAATTCCAGTTTCAGGGATCCACCTCTACGGGCACCACACGAACACACACAGTGCACAGATTTACACGCAGGCAAACACCTATATATGTAAAATTAAATAAAGTAAAATAAAAGAGACTCTTAAAACAATTAAAGTACATCTCATCTTGAAAATGAGTTATTTAAAAATGACATTAAAGGCTAGTTGAGCTACAGAGATAGCTTAGTGCTTAAAAGCACTTGCTGCTCTTGAGGAGGACATGGATTTGATTCCCAGAACCCATACAGTGGCTCACATCCATCTGTAACTCTGGTTCCAGGGGATCTGATGCCCTCTTTTGACTTCTGCAGGCACTGTACATAGGCGGTGCACATACATACATGCAGGAAAAACACAAAAATAAACAGACAGACTGGGGAGTTGGCTCAGTCAGTAAGGTGCTTCCTGCACAAGCATGTTGACCTGAGTTCCATCTCCAGCACTCACATAAAAGCTGGGATACCAGTATGTGCTGGGGAGGCAAAGACAGGTGGATCCTGGGGTTTTGCTGGCTAGGCAATTTAGCCAATCAGTAAGCTCCTTGTTCAGTGGAAAGGAAGATCCCTGATGTTGAATTGTGCCCTCCATGTGCATATATACACATACACTTGTGCACCTTCACACTTCTAAAATGGCAGTAAATTACAGAGATACTTACCATTATCTATTTTCTGCGCTGTTCGGGGATCAAAGTTTAAATACTTTTGCAATTCTGGGGTCCAGTTTTTCACATCATTTTCACTATACCTTCCTTTCCAACGTAAATGGCTCCAAGGGTTTTTTAGCTGAATAAATCTCAGTCCCTATATTAAAAGACAAAACAAAATAATTAACAACAAAGAGACTTACCACATACTTATATACTCTTATATATACTTATAATACTCTTAGAATGAACTTTAATTACTTAACACTTAATAAAAGGGTAACATGAAAGAAAATTCTGCCAAACTCTTCAGAGGCATATCTCAGGCATCAGAACATCAAGAGCATATGGCTGCAGATTCTTATTGATAAACAGAAAAACAGCAATTTAACCCAGAATAGAGGAAGAAACGGAAGAGAATTTTAGAAAGCTTGGCATAGGCTGCAGCATACCAATTCTAGCTATTTCCAGCAAAGGAGAAAGCCTTAGATAGGTAAGAAATGCTGCAGGGCTTGTGTGCACTGAAAAGCAAGGGCTTGAACCATGGATGAGCCTGAGAGTAAACTAAGGAACATTCCCTCCAGGAAAAGACATAGAAATGACCCAAAGGAGTAAGGAAAACTGAAATGAAGACCACAGCTTGTGCAAGAATGTTACACACACACACACACACACACACACACACACACACACACACACACACACACAGGAATGTATTCATATAAGAAAATCCTAAGTGAAAAAAGTCATGAGATTGTAGCTTTAAGATTATATACAAAAAGAAGTATAGGCCTAGTAACATAAAAGAAAGTCAAAATCAGCAGGACATGGTGGCATATGCCTTTTAATCTTAGCACTTGAAAAGCAGAGGCAGACAGATCTCTGAGTTCCAGGCCAACTAGAGTAACCCAGTAACATCCTGTTAAAAAATAGAAAAAGAGGAGGACGAGGACAAGAAGGACGAGGAAGGAAGGAAGGAAAAGGGAAGAATGGATGTCAGATTTGAGTAAATGTTTCAAAGATTAGATATAGCAGAAATAAAATCACACAATAAAGGAAGAACCCAAGAAAGGTTCAAACTCAGATACAAAGAATACTACTTAGCCGGGCGGTGGTGGCACACGCCTTTAATCCCAGCACTTGGGAGGCAGAGGCAGGAGGATTTCTGAGTTCGAGGCCAGCCTGGTCTACAAAGTGAGTTCCAGGACAGCCAGGGCTACACAGAGAAACCCTGTCTCGAAAAACCAAAAAAAAAAAAAAAAAAAAAAAAAGAATACTACTTAAAGCTTCAATTTTAACATACGTAAGGCTGACAGCCCAAAGCTCACATACAAACTTAAAATAGGGTACTCTACAGGCTATAAAATCTGCTCAAGCTGGGTAATAATGTTACAGTCTGCAACTTGAAAGTTATTATATTAATGAAATATATTACTTGGCCACAGCTTATTTTATTTACATATACTCCAGTAAAATATGTCTTTACAGAATCACTGTTAAGAAATCAATACTATGCAACTCATTGGCAATAATTTGTAGCTAAAGGGCTGTTGTTTCTCTATCTGTACAAAGTTAAATCATATGCCACTATCTTACTATGTCCACACTACACTGCCACCTCACAGGAGACTGACAAGGAGCTCAGGACTGTACAGTAGCCACTAACTGCAGCACTTCTGTGTGTAGAAAATTGCATTTTAAAGGAAAACAAATCTTTCAGCTTTCCTAATTTACATTATTTTTACTTTAAGGAATCAATTTTGTTGCCATGTTTAAAGAAATACACAATTTTATGTAACATGGATGGGGCTAGAATCCTGTGTAATTCATAAAGCCTTGAGATCATAAAAGTTTTACCAAGGATTGAGGACTGAATCTACCACACCTCATGCCTGCTAGTCCAGTGGAATCTTAAAGTTTAACTTGTGGCAGGCTCATACTGCCTCCCATTCCTATACAATCATGTGTCGCAACAGCACTTGGCCAGTGATAGACCTTATGTACCACAGTGAACACATAGTTTCTGAAAATTCCTGCTGCGTAGTGACATCACAGCCATCCTAATGTCACAGTGCATTACACACGTTTGTAACTAAATAGGCCAGGCGGCTTGTTTGATTAGAACTGAACCCGACACAATCACCAGCCAAAATATTATGAGTAACAGTTATTACTGTTAAGTATTATGTATTTGTTGTTTGAAAGGTCTTATTTCATATCCCAGAGCAACTATGTAGCCCAGGCTAGCCTTTAATTTGCTTCTTATCCTGTCTCTTGAGTTCTGGAATTTTATCTTTTATTCACCTTTTTTTTTAATGTATGTTTTTCTTTTATTGTGAGCCTTGTAAAAACAAACCTATTGTACTGTAAATTGTAAAATAGTGTAGTATATATAGCACATGTGCTTATGTACAGTGAACAATACCTAACAATGACAAATATTTATAGCACAAGTTTATACACTCCCTGTATTTGGGAGGGGGTGTCATTATTTTAGAATATATTCCTGCTGAGAAAAAAAAGCCAGATATGGTGGCACATACCTGTAATCTCAGTACTTGGGAGGCTGGGCAGAAGGGTTATGAGTTCAAGGCCAGTCTGGGATACATGGCAAAACCCTATCTCAAAAAAAAGTCTTAATTGTAAAACTGTATGCCTTAAACTAACAACAGCTTCACATATCTTTGTCTCCTGTTGCACCATTTTCTCTTGTGTTTGATTTAATCTTGTATTTCTTCCTGAAGGCCCTAGGAGCAAGACAGACAGACAGACACAATATTGCCTAGCTGTGTAGTAGACCATATCATCTAGGCTTCTGTATATATGCTATTATGTCTGCATAATAACAACAAAATCACACTCAAATTTCTTTGATTATATCCTGGGATTAAATGACCTATTTCTGTGGGCCAACTTAACACCTGGTTTAATTAACAAATAATGACTTTTAGCTGAATGACCATGTCTCTCTATTCAATTAAGGGCTCTACTGCAGAGAACTCATCAGTTTTTCATTTAAAAATAACAATAACCTGAGAAGTAATAAAGTCACATATTCTAAGGCCTTGGCTCAAGCACATACCAAGAAAGGTCTAAAGGCCTGTTAGTATGCAAAGAAGTTGCAGAAGAGAAATCCATGTGCACACAGATCCGTGGCATCTCTTATTTCTAGCCATCTTTCTCCTTTTCCTTTCACAGATATTTGTCTTTTATACCTTTCTACCATGACTAACACAAAACACTAACATGTAACCTAGGCCCTTCAGAGCTGTGTATTCATCTCAATGGTGGTGACTTTTATGGAAAGGAAAAAGGTGTAATGGCATCCCTGTTCTGTTGTCACTATCTATACTGTCACTGAATTTCATTTTCCACCTTTGCATCTCCCAATTTCTAATGGTAGAGTCTGTGTTGTTTACATTCGTAGGATGGCTCTAAAGTCTGATCATCATTGCGATACTATCACATCTTATCAACCAAGAAAACAAATAAAGAGAAAATTATTAGGCGTAACCTTGAACTCTCTAATATCCAAAACAGCATAAGCATGCGTGGGAACCAGGCCCCACTTCTCCCCTTCAGCTTCAGTCATCATTCCGGTTGACGCGGTGATGAGGACATCCCCTTTGTGAAATCTGTAGAAGCCCCAACACAAGAAATTAAAGAAATGCATTTGAAATATCAGATCACACTATCATTCCTATACTCTCTCCTGGCATACAAGAAAACTTCAAATTTGAAACCTTTTTAAAAACTGGCTATTCTAACATGACTTCCCTTTTACTTCCCAGAATAACTTCTCAGGCATAAACCTATCAGTGAAGAAAAACAAATGCTGTATTTTCAGCTTACAAATAAGGATAAAAATATGAAATAACAAATTTACTTTTCAAAAAAAGATTTGGCTTACCAAGTAACAGGGATTCCTACCTTTGATTGTGTTTGTTATGATTTGGAAAAATTCCCTGTCTCTCCATATAAATTATCCACTTAACAGCTTAAACTCTCAAGACTTTCTTTTCCCATCTTCACTCAAACTTGAAAAGTACTAGTAGGAGCAGGTAGTTTTTCCACATTTCGTATTCCATATTCAATGACTTTGCAACTTCTAAAATTTGGATTAACTGTAGCCACTACTGGAGATAACTTAGGCTGGCAGCAGCACACACAGTGAAGTCTGTGTAACTGACAGTGAGTGCAGAGGTGATCCCAGCACTCAGATGCTGAGGCAGGCAGATCACAAGGGGAAGTCCACCCACACTGTCAAAAAACAAAAGGTGACAGCTTTGCAATCTCTATTCTAAACAAAGCATGATGTCTTTAAACAACCTTGTTTACTTCAAAAGGAAAAAGGGAGGGAGGAATGAAACAAAAGGAGAGAGGGCAGGAAATACAATTACCTTTGATAAAGCATTCTGAATGAGTTGTCCTTACTGAACGTCTGGCTATCTGAATGCATGGCAATCCTTTCTGGTATCCACCCAGTCAGTGCATGCAGATCAATATTCTGAAACACAAACACATTTCAGAACTGTCAGTGGTTTTAGGCTGTTAAAAAAAAATCCTCAGGAGAGCTATTAAAGCTCATTTGATTTGGCATAATGATCTAGTAGATAAAAATTTGAAGATGAAGTTGCTTTTCTGCTCTCTGAACTCAAGAGAATTATTTTTTAAAGATCAGGGGAGAGACTGTTTAAGGGAGGTAGGGATGAAGGAGCGATAGGGATGTAAAATGAATAAATAAGTCAATGGAAAAAAAAATCAGTATGATGCCCACTCCTCATTTGATCTGAAAAATCGCACTGCTCTGTATCTCAATATCACATCAGACTCATATATTTTAGGTTTTTCTGGATACATAATTTGCACAATGTGCTGTCCTTACATAAGAAAATAGGTATCCTTATCATAAGGAAACTGACCACATTTTTCAGGGGATTGATAATCTGCTTTATTTTCCCATAAACAAAAACATCTATTAACTTTAAACTTTACAATCTACAGGTGTCTATAATATATATCCATGACTTACTGAGTTGGATCCTGGGAAATCATATCCTCCCATAACTTTCATGTATGCTTTCTCTATAAGTGACACCCACAATTCACTTTTATTGTTGGAATAAGAACACAGCAATTCTCCTTTGTGATCAACAGGTAACTGATCATCAATTATCACCTGCAGAAAGAGCACATTAGCTTCCTTAAAGAGAACAAAATACCTTTAAATCTCAAGATTAAAAAAAATTGCATGGCTGGGCAGTGGTGGCACATGCCTTTAATCCCAGCACTTGGGAGGCAGAGGCAGACGGATTTCTAAATTTGAGGCCAGCCTGGTCTACAGAGTGAGTTCCAGGATAGCCAGGGCTATACAGAGAAACTGTCTCGAGGGAAAAAAAAATTGCATGGGTAATAGACACAATGTATCTATTATTAAGGTAGTGACAGTTTCATAAGATGTTCATCATTTTAATACAATGTCTTTATGCAGTCTTACAAGCTAATCTCACTGACAAGCCACTAGTTACAAGAGACATATATTTGTATATGCATGTGTGTATATATAAAATTAAATTGTTTAGAGATTCTAGAATGTACATTATATTTAAAGTTATAAAAGAGCCTTGCTATTTTTTGGTTTAACCATACAAAAAATTCCTATTCTATAATTATAAAAGTACATATTATAACTAAAAAATACATGTAAATAATTGAGCAAGCAACACCACAAAGACATGATATCTAATTAATATTAACAATTATTTGCAGGCCAGGTATATAAGTGCTATGATGTATAATAGGTGTCATTCACAGTGTGAACAAGGGACACTGCAGGGAGAAGAAAACATGAATATTTGAAAAGAAAAACAGTTTGTAAGATGTGAAGGGAAGTCCAGTGTTGTATGTTTGTGAGGAGTAGAAAACTGAACAGCTAACTGAGACGGGCAAGACAGTGTCCATACAAGACTGTCAGGTCTGAGGCAGCTGTAACGCTGGACAGAGTACAGCCCTCAGGGCTCTGCACAGAACTGACAAGGCTACGGTACCTTGAAGGAGCCCTGTCAGGTGCTGTTAGAAACTGCTGAGTATGTGTGCCAGCCTCATTTCCTTCTGTGATTCTGAAGGGCAGAGGTTAAGTCACTGAGTGAGAAGACTGAGCTCCAGTCCCTATCAGACACAGGACTACATTGATAGTGGTGGCTTAGGGTGTGGCCTGTCACAAATCAGTGTTTCAAGTGAATGTTTTTAAGGATTAAAAAAATGCTTTCTTTTGTGATTGGGTTACCTCACTAAGGATATTTTCCAGTTCTGACCATTTGCCTAAGAATTTCGTGAATTCATTGTTTTTAATTGCAGAGTAGTATTCCATTGTGTAAATATACCACATCTTAATACCAAGACAGAGAAGCGAGAGGGGGTTGAATGGGGAACAGGGGGAGGGAAGAGGGCTTATGGGACTTTCAGGGAGGGAGGAACCGGGAAAGGGGAAATCATTGGGAATGTAAATAAAAAAAATATAGAAAAAAAATGCTTTCTTGAAAGAGGGTAAGCCATCAGGGGAGAAGGAGATGGTAACAAATCATTCAGCAGTAAAGTATATGAAAAATGGCATTTTGTAGAAAATAAGACATTTTGGTTCAAGTATGAAATATTAAGAGTCAAGAAGTTAAGTGATTAATAGTATTATAATGTTTTAAAAATTTTTAAATGAATCCAGGAAATTTAAAATAATGAGTCTTTTTTAAGGTTTTTGTTTCATTTTGTTTTGATTTTCCCCTTAAATTTTATAGTTGGTCTAGAAACAGAACATCTCTCCAGAATTTTGTTAGCGAGAACTAGAACTCTGGTCACTTGAGACTGAATTTTGCTCTTCATGTCTACTTGCTAGGGAATTCAATCAGTTTTCAGGGAAGAAAATACTGATTTATTTTCAGTATTACAATGTTTTTTAAAAGATTTAAGATTATTTTAAATTATTTCAATGTTTTCTAAATTCCACGTTAAAATTTTATTGAGGTGTATCTTTTCCATTAAAATTGACTCTACGGGGGAAAAAAAAGAAAAAATCATTTGCAAAACATAGTGATAAAAGAGGAGTGTAATCTAAGATTAGTACAAAGATTACTACTTCAAAAACATTTTTTTTTTTGAGACAGACTATGTAACCCAGGCTGGCCTTGAACCAGTCATCCTCCTGTCTCAGCCTCCTGAGTGCTAGGTAATAGCTATGTGTCACCATTCTCAACATTGAAAGACTCTTTTAAACAAGAGGTTATTATGTAATTCTAAAGGGCGTTCCCAAACAGCAGCACCGTCATTAGGATTAGCACCAAGCCTGTTACAAAGACAAGTTCTAGTCTCATCAGACACACTAAGTTGGAAAATGAACTGGGACTTGTGGTTCAGGCCTGCAATCTAGGCTACTTTAAAAGCTGAGGACGGATTGCAAGTTCAAGGTCTGTATGGATTAAAGCATGAGTTCAGGGATAGCATGTAACTTAGTGAGTCCATGTCACTTAGACTGGGAATTCAACACAGCTTAGAGACAGAACTTTTGCCTCACCATGAACAAGACCCTAGCAGGCTCAATCCTCAGCTCTACCAAAACATACTTAGGGGTGAATCAGAATACTCAATGCCCCCTGGGTAATTCTATGTACACTAAAATTTAAGTATTACTTACTAAGCTACAGAACAATGATTTTCAGTCTCAATCACCAGGTGATTTTGTTAAAATGCAGACTCTGGGGACAAGAGGGATGGCTTGGTGGTTAATGGCACTGATTACTCTTCTCTTGGACCTGGGTTCAATTCCTAGTACCCACAAATCAGCTAACAATAGTTTGTAATTCTAGTTCTAGAGCACTGTTTCTTAACCTTCCTAACACTGCAACCCTTTAATATAGTTCTTCATGTTGTGGTGACCCCAACCATAAAATTATTTCATTGGTACTTCATAACTGTAATTTTGCTACTGTTATGAATCATAATGTAAATCTCTGTGTTTTCCAATGGTCTTAGGTGACTCCTGTGACAAGGTCATTCAAGCACCCAAAGGGGTCACAACCCACTGTTCTAGAGGATCTGATGGTCCTTTTCTGTTTCCTTGGACACTGCATGGTCCACAGACATGCATGAAAGCAAAACATCCACACACATAAAATAGAAATGGATAAAACTTTAAAAAAAAATTGCAAGTCTGATTCAGTACATCTGAAGCAAGGCCTAAAATTCTACAAGTCTAAAAGCTCTCAGGTGATGCTGAATTGAATACAGGAATCTGGGGGTAGACAGGTGCTAGAGAATGCTAACAATACAAGGAAGGCCTTATTATGGAGTTCAGACAGCTAAAATAAGCCACAGCAGTATAATTTAAAACTACATATATGTCACAAGAAACAATAAAAGTTTCTTATATCTCATTATGATTGTTTATGAATTTTCTGATCTAATAAACTTAATTTATCTGGTTTCCTTAAATTAATTAATTTATTTTTTGAGTCAGGGTCTTACTGTGTAGTTTTGTGTGGCATGAACTTATTATGTACACCAGGATGGCCTCAATCTCAGAGATCTATCTGCCCGCCTTTGTCTTCTGAATGCTGGGAATAAAGCCATGTGCCACCAAACTTTTATTATTTTATAATTTTTTAAAAAAAGATTTATTTATTGTTATATCTAAGTACACTGTAGCTGTCTTCAGACGCACCAAAAGAGGGTGTCCAATTTCATTATGGATGGTTGTGAGCCACCATGTGGTTGCGGGGATTTGAACTCAGAACCTTCTGAAGAGCAGTCAGTGCTCTTAGCTGCTGAGCCATCTCTCCAGCCCTATTTTATAATTTTTAAGAATTATTATTAGTTATTGTTGTGTGTGAATGCACATGATTCATGTGTATGTGTGCAAGCACATGCCAAGGCAGTAGTGAGGTCACTCTCACTGTCCTTCCACCTCTATGTTCCAAGGCATTCCAAGGATTGAACTCATGTCCACTAGGTTTGCAAGGGAAGTCCTTTACCCATGAAACTATTTAGCTGCTCCTGATCTCCTGATTAATTAAAAAGTTAGAGCCTTCTCATTGTTCTCAAGGTTGAGGGAGGCAGGAAGCATTCCAAGTTTGAGACCAGAATGGGATACATTAACAATAGCCCATCAGAAAGGAAATAAACCAAAAAAAGTTAAAATTTTTTAATCATTAGCAATTCTTTATTAGAAATGTGCATAAGGCATTTGAAAAGCATTTTTTTAAAAAGACTTTAACTGAGTACAGTGACTCATGCCTGTAGCTCCAGTTTACTCCTGAGGATCACTTGAAAGTAACTGTAGACAATTTGTGCAAAACAATGAAACCCAACTATAAGAAAAGATGTTTTTATGGGGTTTTAGAGATGGCTCAATGGTTAACACCTGCTGCTCCTCCGGAGGAACAGAGTTCAGTTCCCAATACCTGTACCAGACAGCTCCCAAGGACCTATAGCTCTAGGTCCAGAGGATCTGAAACTCTCTTCTGGTCTCTACAGTTACATGTACATATGTGGCTCTTGCTTACATGCAAACACACACACACACACACACACACAATAAATCTTTATCAATTAAATTAACTTTTAAAATCTTTACACAGTCAACTTTTCTTAGTTGTTTCCCTTCAAGATTCAAAGGTAAGGAGATGAAGAAAGAGAAAGTGGAAGTAGGAATTGGGAAGGGAAAAGACATTCACCTTTCTTGGGACACCATTGAGGTGAAGTTTTACCATATACTTTCCACAGGGATTGTACTCTGGTTCTCCATCTTTATTCTGTGGGTAAATTATGCTTTGGAAAAAAGAAAATAGATATTAAAATACCAATATTAATATTCAACATCAACTAATATATAAGACTTTATATTACATTTAAACAAATGTCATTCAATTATAAATGCTACTTTCTTCTCAATTCTAAAAAAATGAACACAAGAATATTTAAATATTTTAAATACTTTCTGGTTTTGGTTTTCCTTTTGAGATAGAATTTCAATACGTTCCCCGGGTTGGCCTAGAATGCATGATTCTTCTGCTTCAGCCTCCCAAATGTAACACTACACTCAGCTTAAGAAAATAGTTTCAAAAATCATAAACTAGAATATAAATTTTTACAATATTCTGAGGCAGTGTCTTACATACTTCAGATTTCTGATTCTCTGCACAGGAGTGGAAGATTTTGAACTTCTGATCTTCCTACTTTCACTTCCAGAATGGTGGGATTATAGGTATGAACTCAAGAGGCTTGTATACACTAGGCAAGCACTTTATTAGCTGAGTTATAGTCTATAGTCCTCAAATTTAACTGTTTTTAACAAATCATAGACTAAGATATATTTTAAGCCACTTAAAATTAACTTTTATCATTGATTTCGAGAAGTAAGGTCATTTCAATAAGTCATAATTAAGGCACTAAGTACAATTCTGATAAAGCCACATAAAATTCAAACTATATAATGAGGTCTAGAGAGATGGTACAGCACTTTAGAATACCTGTTGCTTTTGCAGAGGCCCTGGAATCAGCTCCTCGCACCCACATGGTGGCTAACAACCACTTTTAACTCCCATACAGGCAATTCAACACCCTCATCCAATCTCTAAGGGCACTGTTTCACCTCTCCTGGCCAGGACAATTTTTGTGTGCAGACTAAAAGCATATCACACATGATCACGTAATTACTTAATTGCAAAGCTGCACAAAGGGCACATGGTGCAGCCAAATAACCATCCATACAAATTAAGAACTTTCACTACCAATTTTCTTTTAAAATATATTGTACAAAATCAAGCACACTCCAAATTGTTTATTTATATGGAAAATAACTAAAATTAAGGATTGTCTAATTTATCTTTATTCTTATGTCAAACCAAATAAAAATTATGATTATAGTTACACTGAGTGGTTCTGAACTTAATATAATCTTCAAAAACTGAAAATCTTTCAATACATTTTAAAGCTGTCAGAGCCAACATTAATGTATGTCATTTTCTATTTTCCTATAGCCACATTAAAAGTTAAAAAGAAAAAGCCTTTAATTGCAACACTAGGGAGGCAGAGGCAGGTAGAGCTCTGTAAGTTCAAGGCTAGCCTGGTCTACACAATGAGTCTCAGGCCAACCAGGCAACACAGAAACTCCAAAACAAAACAAAGTTAAAAATCAAATTAATTCTAATTATATATTTTGCTTAATTCAATTTTAAGTTCAACATATACTCAATACTTAAGGTATTTTCCAACTTCACCATTTTTATGCTGTTTTCAAAATCTCATGTACATCTTGCAAATAGTTTTCAAAAATCTCATGTACATCTTGCATTTGCACCCCATCTTAACTCAAAGTAATCTATTTAAATTCTTCAATAAGCACAGGTATCTAGTGGCCAACTTATTGTAGTTTTAAAATTACAAAGTATAAATAGGACATGATTTCTACTTTCATTACATTAATTTCAAAACATTACATTATTTTGTTATATATGTGTATATTCTCAATGCTTTAGAAGAACTTCCGACATTCAGGAATCATCCGTTTAACTTCCATAGAAAGGACAAAAGTTTACTGATATATTCTCTCCACTTTCAACATGCATATGGTCTAAGTTTTAAATCTTCAATTAAGTAGCAATCATATAAAAGATAAACACAAAAATTTACCTGGTAATTAACTTCTTATTGAACCGTCTCTCATATGCTGCACTGATAGCCAACGATGCCACAAAGGAACAATCTGATACTATTGTCTATAAATAAGAACAACGCATTCTTTCATTTATGTAACATCTGTTTTATACAATATGTATTCATTATACCTACATCCTTAGCTTTTATATTAAATATTCAAACAGGAAAACAAAAATGTCATGCTGCCAACTTACATTTTATTTTATTCAAAAATGTTTCAATGAAGCTAATTTAAAATTCTTAGAGTGTTCCCCCTCCCTCTCTCTCTCTCTCCCCCTCCCTCCTTCTCTCTCCCTCCCTCCCCCATCGTGTGTGTGTGTGTGTGTGTGTGTGCACACACACACTCACGAGTGTAAGCACGAACATGTGTATATATGGAGGTCCAAGGTCAATGATGGTGGCATTGTTCCATTCAGTCACTTTCTACCTTTTACTTTTAAAACATATTTGTATGTGTATGTGTGTGTGTTTATTTTTAATTATGTGTCTCTGTATGTGTCTATTTTGGGCTGTATGTGCACATGAGCATGGATACACATAGAGGCCAAGGGAGGGCACTGGATATCCTGAAACTGAAGTTGAAGGCACTCGCAAGCCCCCATATATGAGTAGTGGGAACCAAACTCATCTACCCTTTACTTTTTGAGACAGGGTCTTTTCACTGAACTTGAGGCTTACCAATTTAAATAGTCTGACTGGCCAGAGAACTTCAGGGATCCCTATCTCTGCATGCCCAAGGCTAGGGTTATAGTAGTGTGCAGTCACCCTGACTTTTTCTTTTTTAAAAATGTTATGTTTATGGGTGTTTGGTCTGTATGTAATTTTATGTACCACATGTATGCCTGGTGCCCAAAGAGGTCAGAAGGCAGCACTGGATCCCCTAGGACTGGAGTTACAGACAGCTGGTAGCTACCATGTGGATGCTGGTATGAATCCAAGTCCTCTGGAGGAGCAGCCAGTGCTCTCCATCACTGAGCCATCACTCATCACTCCATCATGGAGCCCACCTGACCTTCTATGTGCTTCTGGGGAAGACAGCTCAGGTCCGTCCTTATGCTTATGCAGGAGGTATGTTACTGACCGAGCCAAAGGTGAAACTCAATTCTCAAGTTTCACATCTACAAAAGCAAAAATCAGTAGTTGGGGCTGGGGCTGTAGCTCAATGATAGGGTGACTTATGCCTAGCATGCATAAGACCCTACATTCAATTCCCAGTATTGAAAAAAAAAATCTGTAGCTGGGCAGTGGTGGCGCATGCCTTTAATCCCAGCACTTGGGAGGCAGAGGTAGGCGGATTTCTGAGTTCGAGGTCAGCCTGGTCTACAGAGTGAGTTCCAGGAAAGCCAGGGCTATACAGAGAAACCCTGTCTCGAAATAAAAACAAAAACAAAAACAAAACAACAAAACAAAAAAACAAAAAAAATCTGTAATTGCTCCAGACAGTTCCTCATATTATCATTTTCCCAATGTTAAAGCCGAGATGTACAGAATGCACCAGGCATGGCGGCACACACCTGCAACCTGCTTGGAAGGCTGATGCTGGAGACTACTGAGTTAAAAGCCAACTCAGGGAACATAGCAAAATGCTGTCTCAGAAGAAAAAAATATTTAACAAAATGTCGGTCTGTTTTAAGAAAGAATCTTCATTATGCAGTGCAGACTGATCTCAAACTTGCTATGTAGCCCAGTGTGGCACTGAACCATGAGTGCTGAGATTACAGGTATGTACTACCAAGTCAAGCTGAGAATAACATGAAGGATGAGAAATTTTCCCAATTATACCCATTAATCTAAATATATAGAACCTAAGAAAAGTCAAGTCTAGTTTCAAATTCCCTTAGAGTGAAAACTTTCCTGAACATTATACAAAATAGATGTTTACCTGCTTTATGCTAAAACTGGATACAGTATATATCATTGTAGGATTGTTGGTGAGGTCTTCCGGTCGTACCCATTTAGAAAATGTAGATTTTTGTTTAGGTGATAATGGAAGCTTGCCCAATCTATCACTGAGGTAACAATAAAAGTTAAAAGAATATATTAACTTTTAAAGATGACTTGAAGCCAGAATGAAACCTTCTTTTTGGTGTAGAGATCATATAGTTATACTTTTGTCTTCCTAATATAGCCAGTCAAATCTGGCGCTTTACACATAACCTTGAATTCAATAACTCTGAACACCTTTTCCAATAAAAAATAAACATAAGTGAAGACAGAAGCTTATATTTACTTAAAAAATATGGTATAGACATTTAACTTAGCACAGTTAAGATGCTCAGGAAAGTCAACAATAAATGGAGTCACTAACAGCACAAGCTAGTCTACTGAGGCCTGGGAGCTACAGATCCTCCCTTGCCTCTTGAAAGGACAGAGAAGCTAATTTAGCAAACAGTGGCCTGTGCCAAGCATCATGCTAATGCACTTTATATATTAGTCTGTACGTAAGTCCTCAAAATAACTGTATTTAGTTAAACATTTTGGGGAAAAGCACAAAATGGTTACCAAGGTCATAGAGCTAAGAAGTGACATTTGAATCCAAGTCTGTGACGCCAAACCCACCATTTTATCTACTACACTGTAGCGGCTCTGCGCTGCAGTGCCTCTTTAAAGCTGACCTATAATACCAAATATAATACCATCCACCTCCCCGACCCGGACCTTCACTTTCCTATAGCAATGTCAATACCTGTCAGATTTCCAAAGATTTTGTGTAATGTGTAATATGCAAACCAAAACAAAGTTGTGTACCATTCTTTAATCCAAGAGCACCAATGAGTAGTAGATAAAAAAAATTTTGTGTTCAAGTATGACCTGAAAACTCCCAAAGTACAAGTTTCCTCACTGTAGGTAGGACACCTCTAGATTTTTATGTGCCCATGTTGTTGAAAATCTCTTGAGTATAAAAGATTACCTACTATACTGCTCCAAAACATTTTTTTTAAGTTTTGAGACATGTTCTTGAACTTATGCTCGCCCTACAGAATAAATTTAAGACTCCACAGTATTTGTTCTCTCAAACTACTGAGTATTAAAGTCAGTGTTTAAACACATTTCTTCAACTCGTAAGGATATTAAAAGTATTTTATAAAATACAATGCTTATGACTGAAAGGTTAACATATCACCAGATGAAAAAAAATTCTTTTTTAATCTTTCAGTCTTTACACCTGATTCTCAACCTGTGGGTCATGACCCCTTTAGGGGATTTGAATGACCTTTTCACAGGGGTCACATGTCAGATATTCTATATATCAGATATTTACATTAAAATCTATAGCAGTAGTAAAGTTAGTTATGAAACAGCAAAAATGTTATGGTTGAGGTCACCACAACATAAGGAACTGTACTAAAGGGTTGCCGCATTAGAAGGCTGAAAACCACTGCTCTAAAGGAAATTACATGATGGAGTCCTTTTCCTGTTAATATGTTACATGAACTTAAAATGTTTACAATTATTTTTTTTTCTTTTCAGTATACTCTATGTAAAACAATTTGGATGACAAAAATGGAAAAATATTGCCACTTAGTTCATTTCGGTATTTATCTATTCTTCTTCAAATTTAATTTATTCAGTAAACTTGAGACTTACTATAAAACAGATATGGTGCTAGATATGGAGTGGGGCATGGTTAAACAGACATGGCCTCTGTCCTTATGAAGCTTATAATCTCAGCAAGGGGGATGGATTAAGCAAATAATTACATAAAGAAAGAAAAGGCAGTAAAAGAAAACATCTGACTGTGATATGCTAGTCTTAAATTTAAAGATTTTTGTCTATGGCCACACTTCCCTGAATGAACTATCTCCTGCAAATTAAAGGAGTTCCTTATTTTATATCTTACTTTTCCAGTTATATTTTTAAATTGTCCCCAATTTTGATTGCTCATGCTATATTTTTTCTTTTAGATTCCAATATTAGAGATGTGACTTATCTTAATATACATATAAATAGAAACCACAAATTTACATCTCTTTAAATATATCCATTCAGCACATACTACAGTGGTTTATTCTTATAATTATGATAGCAGTATCTTTGTGTAGGTATTTGGGTACATCTCTAAACAATTATTTTCTAGACTTTTTCTATTGTGAGCCAATCATCAACTAGACAAATGTCTCCTTAGTACTTAGTACAGTGCCAAGTATTATACTAAGCACTGTGTCTATAATGTTAGGTTAAAATAAATCCTCGTGAGCCCATGACCAGACCAATTAAAACAAATGTGAGCGTGTGGCAGGACATCACAGCACTGTACTAAAGTGACAACTTCATGGTCTTTACTCAGATCTTTATTGGACAATTTCCCACCTCTTTCCCATAACTACTCTTTCCAACCAACGTCATACACAAAATTTAATTTTAAGGCTATGAAGTAAACTGGACTTCAGAGTACTGAAAAACTCTTTAAATGATCCTGGAAGAAAAAGTTAAAAGTGCTTACTTACCAAAAAGGCATTGGATAAGCAAAACGTTCCCTTAGATCAACACTCATGAAAGGAACATATTCTACACCATTTATTTTTGATGTTGTTCTACAAGGCACAAGAAAAAAAAATCTGAGCTTTCAAATCTATATTAATCACCTATCTTACTTAAATTCTAAATGTAATTGACAACAGTTTCTCAGTCTTTTAGCTAATACAAAGATAAAACTTCAGTGACAAAAGTATAACAGTGTGTTACATCGACAACCTCATGGTATTCAGAGCTTTATTAGGACAGTTTTGATAAAAAGAAAAAAAAATCAGATAATCACTGTTATAATTCAATTCAGTTTAATAAAAACATTCTTTTAAGATTAACATCCTGGGTTTGGGATGTAGTACAGTGGTAGCACTTTTGATATCATGTGTAAAAGATTCAACCTTCAGCACAAATATTTAATTAGCTAAAATAGCACCAGCATTGGGGGGTGGGAGGAGCAACCACCTGACATCCACTACAGAAAAACTGTAGTCTTAAAATTGGCCTTCGTGTCCAATACAAGGATACAAAGCCGAGTCTATCCTAATCCCAACAAAACAAAGCAGTAACTTAGTTATTTAGAAATTTAAAAACATAATACAACTCTAAAAAATGTTGTCTTTCTATATTCTGGCTATAGGAATATGGAAAAAGTCCTGAAGTCCTGAAAGAAGAAAGTATCGTAGAAACAGCTATGGTCTGTTGACAAATTCAAGTGAGGTTTGTTGAGGCTCTGCATGTTTTGTTTTGTTTTTTATGTATATTAACTATCTCCCTTTGGGGATCCATTTGTTGGTACTGTTTAACTGAGACAGAGCTTTTTCACTATGCAGCTCAGGCTATCTGGCTGGCCTCAAACTCAAAAATCCCTTCATTAGCACTGAAAGTGCAGTATGTGTCACCATGTTTAGTAACAATTTCTTTCTTATGGAACTGCTTTTTTTTTTTTAAAGAGTATGTGCAGAGTAACTTACTTAGTCCTTGGGTAATAAAGCAGTTAGCAACGGATGGATACAATAAATGTTGGGACATATACCCTCATTTTCACTTGTATGAAGGATAGCTGTGTTCTCAGAGAGTTGTTTTGTTACAGTGTGGAATTTCAAATGTGTGGTATATATAAAAGTAGTATACAGATACTAAGTAGACAAAATGATGAATTTTCACTGTTCTGACTAGCCTCAATTGAGGAAATGGCTCCATAAGATTGGGTGTAGGCAAGCCTGTAGGACATTTTCTTAAGTAGTAGTTGATGGGGTAGAGTCCAGTCCATTGTAGCTGGTGCCATGCCTAGCCTCGTGGTTGTGCATTCTATAAGAAAGCAGGCTGAGCAGGCCAGTAAGCAACTCCTTGGCCTTTGCATCATCTTCTGCATCCAGGTTCCTGCCCTGTCTGAATTCCTTCCTGCCTTTCTTTAACAATGAACAGTGATATGAAAGCATAGTTAAATAAACACTTCAGCTAAATAAACCTTTTCCTCCCTAAAATGCTTTGGTCATGGTGTTTTATCATAAAAATAGTAAAACCCTAAGACACTAATTTAAAGCCTCAGCTTTAAAAGGAACCTTTTTTGCTATTGTTTTGTATTTTGTTTGTTCACATACTATTTTCTCTAGGCAAATGAATCAGGTTAATAGGTGTATAATTAAAATCTTCAGCAAGAAAGGAGCTGCTCTGGAAGGCTGTGATCTAGGAGGGAATGCCTCTCCCTTCAGTTCTACCTCAGGAAAATTTAAAATGAGTGTCCAACTATGAATGCCCAAAATAAAATGACCTCCCCAACCCAAGAACAGCCAGCTGGCTCAAAGATTATCCTCTCTCAAACTCACCAACTGACTCAGAAGACAGCCAAGGGTCTCTACATTATCATGAGTCTTGCCATTCCTGCTTTTTGAGGTAGAGTCTCCCTATGCAACCTAGGCTGACCTTGAACCTGAATTTATAAGTGTCTTTCCTCCAGAGTGCTGGGATTACAGGCAAGTGTCAGGCCAGCTCAGGCTCTGCATTTTTAATAGCCCCCAAGACTGTTTTTAATACACTGAGCTGTCTGCCCAGACAAGGAGTCTGTAAACACTTTCTGTAAAGACAGACACCATGTAGTTTAGGTTTTACAAAGTGGTTTCTGTCATAATTCTATTCTCATTTTCTTAAACTATTAAAAATAAAAAAGTATGGACAGATCCAGACTTGTGTGTGCTATGTCAAAGTAACCCCCATGCCCCTGAGAGTTGTGGTTGCAAAGGTGCACAGAGTATTCGCAGCTTGACATAACTGCTGTGCTCCTCAATCTTCAGGACTCAGTTCTGCAGAGTACATGTGTAGGAAAAAGTGCTAACACTAAAACATATTAGAACCAACACATTTTAACTATTTAAGCCAATAATATAATGATGTTAAGTAACAGTACAATGTATCACAACAAAGATCTGAAGACAATTCAGAATGAAATGATCTGCACTATTACGTTTAAAATTTTCATTAAATGGGTTGTAAGTGGATTTACCTTAGCACTTCTATTTCTTCTGCTGTATATTTCTGTCCTTGTGCATCACATGACTGTGGACTTATAAACGGTTGAGGCTTTTCAAGGAAAGGATTAGGTCCTAGAGGAAAATGTGTTCTTACTGGAGGAGTCTTTGTTTTCATATTTGTTGACTTGAGTTTGCAAAATGGCTTTGTCAAAGGTTCACTCAATGCTTCTGCTCTAAAACAGAAGCACAGAAGAACTGTTCTAGTTTTCTTCTTACATTTAGGCTTTTATTGTTTATGACACAGGGTCTTGAAAAGAGGCTGGGTTCAAACTTGCTGCATAGTCTCAAGTTGCTGATCTTCCCACCTCTACTTCCTAACTGTTTCATTTAAACTTACAGAACACAAAACTTACTTCCAGTTAGCAAAGCATCCTAATACTAATCAAAACTCCTCTATATAAGCTACTACTCATATTTTGTAAGTACTACTTAAATGAACATTTATTATATGTCAGATACTATGCAAGGTAAAGATAGTATAATAATGTATACATCATATCTTTAAGGTTCTGTGGATAAAAAAGAGACAATGGTGTTAAAATGATAGATACCAGAACAGAAGCATTTCATGCAAATGAATACCCCAAAGAAATAATAGCCCTAGTGACCAAGAAAAGAGGGTGAATCAAAGGAAGGATGCTTGTATTTAATGACTGGGTCTCAGAGAAGTTCACTGTAGTGAGGAAGCAGATACAGACTATGCAGTAGTAACAGACAGCAGAGTATGGTAATTTCAAAAGGAAGGATACAGGCCCTGAGAAAAGCACGAATGAGAGATGGCAGACATGAGAAGAAAGGAGAGTAGGATTGATGACAGAGGGCATTCATGACATATACGGGGATTTCGACTGTTCTGTCAAAGAACTAACGAGCTAAAAATGTTCTTAATCCAAGATCCACATATGAGCTTCACAAGTCTCGTAACACTCCAAAATTACACACTAAGCCATAGATTTTCCTAGAAAGAAGCTGCTTAATTTTTAACAGATTAGGAGCCTATAATTAAAACCTCGACCTACCGACCTCTGCTTAGGATGCATTCAGAAATACTGGATGGTTTATCTACACAAGAATAAAACTCAATGATGGTTATAACTGGTAAAAGGAATCACAATGGAGAAGGCAACTATGTCAGGTGAGCATGGAAACCCCACGTCATGAAACTGGAGAAGGCCACTGTGTCAAGTGTCATACCTTCATGAATTTGGGTAAACAAACTAAAGTTTAGCTGCTGCTGAAGCAGAGAAGGGACGAGTGACAGCTCAAAGAGCCAGAACACAGCCACGGTAGAGCTTCAAACTAAGGTAATTTCAAAGTTCACACTCTAGGGAAAGATGGAATTTCCACTCCTTTCCTTTACAAGACAATAGTTTTCTACTTCAACTCTTGAAAAGAGGCACAATTCGTGTATACCTTATTCATATTATACATATACATGTATACATAGTATACATACTTACATTACACATATTATCCATTCATTCAACAACTACCTACTGAACACATCTATGTTAGGTACCCTACAGGTGTTACTTCAGCACTGAACAAAATAGAACAACCGGTCCTCACAAGCTTCCAACAGGGAATAAAGGCTGAATGCAACACAGGCCTCAATAGCAAATACAACAATATCTTTTTGTGTATTCCACAGTGGGGTAGAATAATGGGAAGGAATATTTGAGACAATCAAAATCAAAGTGCTGGGGGAGACTCAACTTTAAATAAAATGATCAGAGCAGGTCTCAAGCCTGAATGAAGCCTGAAATGAAGGCCACACACATGGTGTGATGCTGGGAAGGGAAGGCCATTCTCAATGTCTAATTTTACAGTAACTCTGGAGGGCTTTTGCAAAGTCTGTCCTAGAAGCCTGAAAGTTTTCTTGGAAGTTTGATATTATACAACACGGAGGAAGTAATGCATTTAAAATATGACTGTCAGGGACTAGAAATAAAGCTCAGTGGTAGACTGTTTGAAGAGCATGCAGAATATCTTAGGTTCAAGCAACAAAACTCCCACAGCCTCTCAGTAATGTTAGGGCTATAAAACCAACCAAATACCACAGCTCTTTTTTCTATACAACAAAAATTGACACTTCTTGAATAATGGATGGCTACTAATTTGGTCTAAAGCAAGGAGCTAGAAAGAAGGTAAATTTACTCAGCAAAAATCGGTAGACTTTTAAGTCTCAGCTTATGCAGCAACATTTAGACCTCAATCACACATTAAGATAAGTGGTATGTTTGAAAAAAGAAAAGCACAATTCATGATATCCATTGATAAGAATTTGAGTGACAAAACTCACCTATCTAGAGCCTGTCGAGCCAACTGCTTCAATTTATTCTGCAGAGTCTTATCAGCAGTTTCGTAAGACTTAAGAGAAAGAGAGACATTCTAAAGCATAGTTCTTTATTTACTTAATCCATGTTTCTATGCAAAAATAGAATACTCTTCTTGAAATTATGAGTAAATAAATACGTTTTATTTCTGTCTTTAAAGATTATGACTTAAAACTATGTTGTATATCTTGTCACCAGGGTGAACGTAAAAGCCATTTCTGTAGACAAATGCTAATGAGACCATAAACATATAAACATGTACACAGAAGGCTGGGCAGGAGGAACCTGGACAGAGCAGCACTTAGCTATCTTTTCCAGAGTTATAGAAATCAAGGTTTTTCTGACCCTAACAACCTGCCAAAAAGCTGGCATCTGAAAGACAGTGGGAGCACCCTCTGCTGCTTTATGCCATCCTCCTGACAAATGCACTGTGCTCTTACATAGTAGATACCCCTTGAAGCTAAGTGTCTCAGCCACGGTTCATCAGGAGCACTAAATACTAATCTACATTCTAAGATGCTCAGCTTATAGATTTTATATGGCAAGTTAATGAAGCTCTCCCAAACCACTACTTTATTTTTACTGTATGAAATTGAAAAAAACATTATACTAAATTCACAGATTTGTGACGGTGAACTGTTCTTATAGAAGTTTTAGTTACTTACCTTAAACCGTTTAAACATGAGCAAATGTAATTTCAAAATGCAATTGCTTAGTGATTCAACAGTGGTAAAACCGTACATAATAAGGTATAAAACTCTGCTATTAACTTTCTACTCAACACTTTAGTGAAGATTAGTTTTATTTATGATAGAATGGCAGGGTTCCTTCAAAATAAATAAATCTGTTATTAAGTGAAGCAGTTTCTTAACATAATTCCACAAGTTTAACTCACAGTTATACCTACAGTTTTTAGACAGAGATCCACAGCTTCTGTATATAATTCTATGGCATCTTCTACATTCCCCTTTTCATCCTCATCGAAAGCTTGTGTAACAAGAAAATGGGCGCGCTCTAGATCCAACTGATGCTTTGATTTCAGAGGATCAGTGCTCTTTGACTGAACTAGTACAGGATAAAGAAAAACACACAGTAAGAATAATTACTTAAATGCAGCCCGGAAACACCAACATTTTAATATATTTAAGACAGTCTTTACCAAACTCTATAAGTCTTCATTTAAAAATTAGCAATCTTTTTTGAAAGGAATTTCTCCCCTCTCATAATCTTAAGTCCCCGACCCAAACCCAATTATTCAGACATCAGGGACAGGATATTAGAAATGCTTTATTTAAAAACTTCCCTTCAATTATTCTTCTAATAGCACTCCCTTCATTAAAATAAAAAACAAAACAAAGGAGTCTTCCTCATATTCTTCTCCCTCTGTAAAAACAAAGCAAAAACTTGGAAAATGATAAATATTAAGAAACACACAGGGCTGGGGGTGCAGCTCAGGGGCAAAATGAGCTTTCCTCACAACATGCCCTGGTTCTATAGCTAGGACCAGAAACAGACACAAGGAAGAGGAGGAAGGAAAAGAGGAGGGAAAGGAAGAGGCAGAAGGCGAGTCAGCAGTCACTACCGTTTTAGTACAGACAATACTAGGCCCTGATGATAAAGCTCCTGCTGCTCTTACCTATTGAGGTCCAGGAAACCATCATGCTTTTACTGCTCTTTGAAATAAGTATTTCAATGTGGGGTTTGTTTGTTGTAAAAGATTTATTTATTTTATGTGCATGGGTGTTTTGCTTGTATGTATGTCTGTACACCATGTGCATGCCTGGTGCTCTTGGAGGTTAGAAGAGGTCTCTCAGATCCCTTGCAAGCCACCATGTGGGTTTTAGAAATCGAACCTGGGTGCTCTACAAGTGTTCTTAACTCTCCATCTCTCCAGTCCACAGCACATGTACAGATGCTCAGTATCATTGGCCCTCAAGCAATGAAAATCAAAGCCCAACGAGATGGTACTTAACATCCATTAGGACGACTAAAAATAGAAAAGTCGCCCAGCAGTAGTGGCACATGTCTTTAATCCCAGCATTTGACTTTGGACCTCCTGAGGGCTCTTCTTCCACCTACTTACTTACCATCTAGCCCAAACATTCATTCAGTTGATTGTGAAATAAAGGAAAACATCTATAGAAAGGACAAAGAAGTCATGGAAATAGTCCCGAAGGGCTACCTTCTAAACTTTAAAAATGATTTTCTGGGAAAACAATATATGAAATAATATGAATTATTTATAAAACAAGGCATTACACTTAAGAACTTCATTTACTTGGCTGGAAAATGAAATTCTTTTTAATCATGTTGGGTCCTGTATACTCCACCCACCATGTTGAGAAGGAAACCTATAACACAACCTCAAGTATGCTAAATAAGTGCTCCAACTGAGCGACTCTCAGAGCTCCTGACAAGATATTCTGAGTGCAGTGATGACTGTAACTTTCTACCAGGCAAAGTGCAACACACAGACAGTTCCTACACCACATGCAGCTTCTGGACATCATTTTAAAGTGACCTTCCAACTGTTTAGAAGACTTGTAACAGGGAATCAAAAGTCGATCACATACTTTATCCTAACTACGTGCTTGTAACTGCTCGTTCCACAAGTGACAGGCAGTAATAAAATCCATTTAGAGTAAAAATCCTCTGAGGATTCCTCTGTGAATTATCCAGCAAAGGAAAAAAAAGGGGAGGTCTAAAAATCATCCTAAAGAGGTAAATATATTTCTAAGCCAAATGTTAGCATTATTTTTCTTTTCCGCCCACATAAACAGCAGATTTTGACACAACTCCTTTTTCTCTAACAAAACTGATCACTAAGCTTATGTATGCTTCTCTCGTGGCACCTGCTATGCTGTTTATTAAAAAAAAAAAAAAAAAAACTAAAGACAGTAAGTGACTTAACTTTAGGGTCAGAAGAGGGCATGTGTCTGACATGGGCAGGCTCTGACAGGGTCCTCATCCTAACTTTGTCAGTGATAAATTCATCGCAGAGAATCTACTATCTCTGAAGCTAGAGAAAACTAAGTATACTCTATTATCTCTAACATCTTTCTAATAGGTCTATTAGTTCATTTCCACATCATGATGTCTTAAATTTCTTTAAGAGATTCTTCTCAGTGAGCAGAAAGAGTACCAAGATCCATGATGGAGAGGCAGGAGAAGCATGGAGCAAGTGTGGCGGACAGAAGAGAAGCGCGTGGCGGCTAGGACTGACCTGCAGAGTGTAGAGCTTGGACTCTTTCCAGATATTCACTGATCTTCTCTTGGACTCGTTCTAGGCTGGATCCTGCCATCTCAGCATAAATTAAAGCTTGGGCAGCTTCCTTAAAAGATAACAATAATATAATTCAAAGAATCCAAAAGACCTATCACAACATGAATCTTAATTACTACTAATTTTCTATTTCATGATAACAAAACAAAAACATCTTCAGGATATTTTTCATACAGCAAATAAGTCACAAAATCCTCTTAATAATACCTTTTCTTCCACTTTCAATATTCTTAACTTTTATATTCTGTTGAAAATTTAAGAACCCAATTATTAAACACTTCTTCAGAATAGCCATGATTTACATGTTTTCTGTTTCCTTATGTATAAATCAGATGTAAATGATATACTTTGAAAAGGTACACTGAGTCTTAAAAGCATTAAAACAGGGTCTGGGACTTAGCTCTGGCATAGCAGCTGCCTAGCATGTTTCAATATCCAGGTCCACCAAAATCAAATCACTAAACAAAACAAAACAAAATATCAATTTAAAAAAATCACAAGAAAATGTAAAGGTAAAAGTCTTAAATTAGAATTTAAATATTAGGGTAGAATATATTAAAGTAGATTTCAGTTTTATCAGACAAACTGAATTAAGAAAACCTGATTCGCTTTCCAGCATCCCATAACTTCCACAGTCAACTGGGCTATGGCTAGTGAGGAAGAGCTTCCAATTTCCCCACTGCGGTTCTAAGGTTAACAATGCTACCCGCCTAGCAAGAGCAGACAGATTCCTGCAAGTGAAGCCCCTCTCTGCAGGAGCTGAGTGTGTGCTACACCTCACAGGTCTCATGCTGTTTCCAAAGCAGCTACACTGAGCAGCATTTGCAATGAGCACTGCAAGCCAGTTTTTGAACAGTTGTTTAACTGAGTCCTACAAAATCAGTAAATCCAGTTTAGACCCCAGGAGAAATTCAACCATAACAGCCAGGGGGAATAGAAAGGATGACTTCTTCAGAGTCCATAAAGCATGTATTTCAAGGGAGAAAAAAATAACTTTCCACATAAATATTAAATACCTAATCTTACATATACCATAATTACTAAAATATATTATACTTCAATAACTGAACCTCTTATATATAAATTAAATATTAGTTCAGAGTATATTTTACCCCTCACACATAAGTACTGATTTTCAAATAATCACCTTGCTTTTTTAAAAAAGTCAAATAGTTACCAACTTTATTTTACTCATTTTATTGATACTCAAAAGTGAAAACAGAATCACGGGCAAAAGTACAACTACTTTTTTTACTCTCCTTCTTAAAAAAAAAAAAATTAAAGACAGGGTTTCAGTATGTAACCCGGGCTGGCTTAGAAACTGAAAAGAAGACCAAGTTAGTCTCAATTTTATGGAGACCCACCTGTCTCTGCCTCCCAAGTGCTGGGTTACAGTGGGTAAACAGCTCTTGCTCTAGTGCACTTGCTTGCTTCCCCCACCCCACCCCACCCTCTCCTCCCTTCAGGGTCTCATACTTCCTAAACTGACTGGTTCTCCTCACTCCTGGTTTTACACAGTGCTGAAGACCACAGCCCTCCCTCAGCTTTTGTTTTAGCTTCCTAAAGGATGATTTTTTTTCCTTTTGTTTTAGAAAAAGCCATTTATATTGACAAAGTCTTACAACGTAGCCCAAGTCAGCCTGAACTCAGTGATCCTCTTACCTGAGTGCACTGTGTGCAGGGATTACAAGCAAATAAGCAGGTGCCACCATACTTGGCTATATGGTAGTATTTTACTGACTTAATATTTGCTGAAGTTGTTTCACAAAACTGCTACAATTTTCTTTTTTATTTTAAAGAACTATCACCTGGTAGTCTGGCATGGTGGCACATTCCTGTAAATCTCAGCACTGGGAAGACTAAGGCAAGGGGAGGACCAATTTAAAAAGTTTCCATTATATAGCAAGATCCCTGAGAGAGAGGGAGACACAGACACAGACACAGACACACACACACACACACACACACACACACACACGGGTGTGGTAGGAAGGTAGGATTGTAAAATCAAAATTAGGAAACTTAAAAGGAATGATCCTAAGACAAACCAAAAGTATCTAAATATAAGGTAGGTTTTAAAATAAAAATAGTAAAATATTAACGGAAGCCTACCACGCTTTACTGATAGCACATAAGCTCAGAGAAAAAATTTACTACCTCTGTGTAATCAAGGAAAAGATGCCCGTATAATGAAGATACAACTGGAGGGGTGTGTTTGCAAACCTTCAGGCCTGGAGAGCACAGGGTGAACTGCTGAAGTTTGATTTAGCAACTGTGCTCCCAGTCAGTCATCCAAAAGAAGTATCACAATTTTTTTTTTAAAAAGCTCTAAGAATATTAACTGTACCACTACAATGCTAGAAAGCCACAACCAAATACAGAACATGCTGTAAACGTAGCACATGCAAGCAACCAAATGTTATCTAGGTACAATGCAGAAGTGAAGTGTCAAAATAGTACAAACAATATGATTCAAGTAAAAAGCCGCGTACACACACATACGTTCAGGAAAACAATCATGGATACACACATCGAATGCTAGAGTAAGATGAATTTCTTTCCTAATTTACTTTTTCTTTTTTTACCTCGAACATGCACTATTGGCATATCCTGACAGATCACCCACGGTTGGCCTCACATCAAGTGTTACATCAAGACCAACAGAGAGCGAACAGGCTACTCATTCCCCATCCCTCCTCAGCCTCCATAAGCAGCCGAGCGGGCGGGCCTGACAAGCAGGGCTCGGGCGGCCCGAGCAGGACCCCGCCCCTCCGCCTCGGGTTCCGCCAGCACTCGATCGATCGGGTGACGCGGCCCGAGCTGGGTGCCTGTCCTTACCTTGTAGTAAAACACCGCCTCAGAATAGCGGCCTTCGTGGTCGCGTTGCACTGCCAGCCGCGCGAACTGCACGGCGTCCCGCTCCAGCGCCGACGCATCCATGGCGCCCAAGGCCCCACGCCGGGGGAGGCAGACAGGCCCTGACGGCGGACCGCGCCGCCCGGAGGCACTGCGGCGAGAACTGGGGACCCCGCGGGTGGAGTGGCAAAGTTTACTTTCGAGGGCGGCGGAGAAGAAGACGGAGGCCCGACTACCTCAGACCCGCCCGGAGGACTGCCAGCTCCGAGCAGCCCGGGCTCGGAGCCCTCGCGGCCGCCCCTCCTCGCATCCTCGCCCCGCCCACCAGCCGCATTGCGCAGGCGCAGTCGACCCCAAAAAGTGGGGCTCCCTCCGGAGCGGGCGGGGCTCAAGGCGACCGCAGGTGGGCGGGGCCAGGACAATGTCCAGTGGGATTGGACGAGAGGAAGCAGGTGCCAGGTCGAAGCTGAGGGCTTCGCTTCCGCCTGCTAGGAAGGAGGTGCCAATGCCCGGGAGGTTGTGGGAGAGGGTCTGGGTAAGGCGTGAGAGGCGCATGCGCGTTATGGAGCCCTTCGTCCACTAAGTGAAAAGGGTAGGAATTAAAAGAAAACCAATCAATCAGTAGCACCTCCCGTTGCCAATTGGTTTAATTAAAAATAAAGACAAGAAGTGAGGCTAAGAAGTGCTTTTGAGATGCTCTGATAATGTTCATTTGACAAACTAAAGCATGACCTTCCACGGCTCCCCAAGGCGCGCCGCAGTGTGATAGTGTTTGAATTGTCTACAAACCAGATGATGTATTTTTACTTGTATCTTAGGGCAGGTTGAACGTTTGGTTGCTTTCTTTTATCCCCTTTAAAGTTTGAATTCAGCAGTGATGAAACGAACTAATGGCAAGTGCCAGAACTTGGAAGAGACTCAACATTCATGCTGTGTCAAAGTAGTAAGTCTTGACAAAATTATACACTGTGTGATTCCACACATAAGAAACATCAACGCAGCATATGGTGACACATTCCTGTAAGCCAGCAGTCTGGAGGCTGTGGTTAGAGGACTCAGCGTTATCTACACAGCAAAAACCCTGAACCAGGAAGCATATGTCTGTTATAGTGCAGCGCTTCCCGGTGCAAACATGAACACGAATCAGCTGGAGATCTTGCTAAGCCTTGATTGCAAGCCTGGCTGTGGTACTCGTCTTTAATCCCACCACTCCGGAGGCAGAAGAAGCAAATCTTTGAGTATGAGGTCAGCCTGGTCTTCAGAGATCATTACAGAATAGTGTGGTTACACAGAGAAAACCTGTCTCAGGGAGAGAGAAAAAAGGAGTTGATTGTGATCCAGTCTAGAGTGGTGTCCGCTCTCTTCAAGCTCAAGAAAGACTCCTTGGTGATGCTCATGCTGATGGTTCAGCATATTCATTATCAAGGTCACAATGGTGTGGATGCTACTACAGAAACTGGTCAGTATACAGCTAAAGAGGCTGTAGGCGGCATCCCTGAACATCATGTGTGACTCGACCCTCCACCTTGCTTGTGCCAGTCATGACTGTCTGTCATCCCCTTCCTCCATTCCTACAATCTCAAGCCCTAGCAACAGGATTTTCTTCATAACAACCCCCTAAAAGGGCTTTTGTTCGATGTCATCATCCCCTAGAGAAGCTCTTAGTGTTTAGTCTTGGATGGCCCATCACAAATGAATCATGAGACAGACAAATGATCTTGCAGATGGGTAGTTTGTTTGTTCACATTTGTGAACAGACATTTGTTTGTTTGTCCACCAATTGAAAAATATTTGCTTATACTCACACATGCTGGGTCCTTACCTGCCAAATTTCCTAGGTTTCATGAAGCTCAAAAAGTATGTTCATGAATCTATCTAAACAGCAGGAAGTACTTTTAAGGCTAAGTAATTTTTCCCTAGGTTTAGAAAGATGGCTCAGTGGCTAAGAGCATTTATTCCTGCACAGGACTGGGGAGGGATTCCCAGGACCCACCTAATGACTCACAACCTCTGTACTTCCAGTTTCAATGGCCTCTTCTAATCTCCAAGAACATACACCAGTCACACACCAGACTACACTGGAGCAAAACATTCATACACATATATAAATCTCATCATAAAATTTTGTTTAAAAGGGGCTGGAGAGATGGCTCAGGGGTTAAGAGCACTGACTGCTCTTCCAGAGGTCCTGAGTTCAATTCCCAGCAACTACATGGTGGCTCACAATCATCTGTAATAGGATCCAATGCCCTCTTCTGGTGTGTCTGAAGACAGTGACAGTGTACTCACATATATACATATAATAAATATATAAAATATTTTTAAAAAAAATTAAAAAGAGCTTTTCTGCAAAAGGCCATGAATGTTCATAGTAGCTTTGAACATAGATTTATTTTGCAATTAATAAGTATACATATCCATGGTATGTAATGATACCTTAAAATATATTTTTGAAAGGTTAAATCAAGCCAACTTTATTCTTGCAGCTTTATTCTTGCTAACTAAAAAACTAGAAATAATTAAAATGCCCACAAACAAGTGCATGGATAAACAAATTGTGAGGTATCTATACAATGAAATATGTCTCGACAACAAAGATGGGACTCATTACTGACAACATGATGAATCTCAAAAATATTATTCTGAACAAAGAAAGCAAGGACAAAGAAGTACATTCTCTGACCCTATATTTCTAAAACTCAAGGGAAAACAAAATGAACAGGTAAGGACAGACTGTATCAGTGCTTGCCTAGAACTGGGGTAGACTGATTTGGAAGGATCACTGAGTTTTCAAAGTGCTAGAGTTATATGAATATATAAAATTTTCAGTTATACACTTAAAATCTTACAGCTTATTACTTATAAATTTCACCCTAGTAAAGTTGGTTTTTAAATATAAAAATAGTCATAGGAACGATTTCATAAATATGCTTTATTAGTCATATCATTACTGCTTCTTTTTATTATTATACAGCAACCCTGAATATCTCCTTAGGCAAAGTCTTACCCTCCACCAACTCTCTTCCCCCTCTGCTGCCTCAAGAAGAACCGACAAGAAAAAAGACCCCTGCCGGGGCTGGCCCCCAGCAATGGACAAAGAAACAACTTGTTGGTGGTGTTCTTCTTCTATCAGTCTGCAGTGAACAGTTGACAGTCCTTTGTTTGTCCTAGCTGGATGCCCAGTTTGGTGGCCAAAGCTGTTTTATATGCCTAGGACTCATAAAAATCAAATCAAACCCAGGCAGCATTGCATGGGAGGAAGAACACAGAGACCTGTGTTCAGTCATGCCACCCAATGTGGGCAAGGAAAGATGCCCACAGACCTGCCCACTGCCCCACAGCACAGGGCACCCCTGTATAACCACCACAGAGCACCCCACCTACTACCACACAGCACAGTGAGGGAGAAGGAAGATAGACAGAGACCTGTGGATTGCCATGGTGCCCACAGACCTACCGTTCTGTGCAAGGCACAGGTGGGCTGTAGACACCTGCTTGCTGCCATGCTGATCACGCTGTATGAATGGAAGATGCCACCCAGAGCATGAGGAGCCACAATACGCAAATACGTGGTGGACAGATGGGGGAGAAAGAGAAGTGGAGCTGTTTGAGCATTATGGAGAGAGATGGACGTGGACAATCAAGGGTGGAGAGGAGTAGCGGCCAGCCCCACCGCCAAGGGCCATGGTGGGCTCCCAGCCCAAGCTGCCTCTGAGGGTCATGTCTATTTTTTTTCTTTTTCTTTCTTTCTTTTTTTTTTTTTTTTTTTGGTTTTTCGAGACAGGGTTACTCTGTGTGGCCCTGGCTGTCCTGGAACTCACTCTGTAGACCAGGCTGGCCTCGAACTCAGAAATCATCCTGCCTCTGCCTCCCAAGTGCTGGGATTAAAGGCGTGCGCCACCACTGCCTGGCTCATGTCTGGGTTCACAGCTACACAATGCCATGGGTTGGTGTCCACGGCTCATATATAACTAGAGAACATGGGGATGTCTGGGCAGCCACAAAGGACCTCATGGATGTCCAGAGCTGTGCTGAACTGACCCTACCCATCACTGGCTGTGGCACTCTGGAGAGCTGTCCCCAGATCTCACAGGCAGCAGTACTCTGGAGAGTGCCTTGCCCAGGCGGTACAATGGAGCTGCCCCTGGTGGCGGTGTGTGGATGAGTCCACCCCAGGGCGTGAGTGTGGGAGAGCTGACTCTGGCATTCAGAAAAGCTGCCCAAAGAGTCATGAGCACGGTAGAGCTAGCCCTGCCCCTCACCAGGTGTAGTATTCGGGGGAGCAGGCCCTGCATCTTGCCTGGACAGCACAACAAAGCTGACCCTAGCAGTGGGGGTGCAGGTGAGCCAGCAGAAGGGCAAGAAGAGAAAAGGCCTGTCCCCACCACTCCTCCGCCTCGATGTGAGCTGAGCAGGGAGAGCCGCCCTCCAGTCCCTTGCTCCTCACCACACCACCGGCAGTCAGGAGAGCTGACTCTGGGGTCATGAGAACACTGCTCTCTCCCTCTCTCCCCTCTTTCTTCCCATTCAGTGCTCCTTTCTTGATGAAGTCTTGGTATGAGGCCCTGGCTGTCCTTGAAACTCACGGCAATCCTCCTGCCTCTGCCTACCAAGTGTTAGGAATTACAGGTGTGTGTCACAATGCATGCCAATAATAATGTATTTCACCCATGTGTCTTCTGTTTTAATAGTTTTTTGCAATTTTTTGAAATAGGGTTTTGAATTCATAATCCCCTTGTCTCAGTATCCAATTGCTGAGGTCTACTTTAATAGGTATTAATACATAGCTTGGGATTATTCAGCAATGATGAAATAATTCTTAGAATGATGAAGTAATAAAATATTTTACCACATGGGGAAAAAGTAGCTTATAATTCAAATGTAGCTTATATTGTAAATGATCCAATTGAAATAATATGGTAATTGCTAGATAGAATGAGTTTTATAATATATATCCTCAATTATATAATATGTATTATTAGCATATGTTAATTATGCATAATAATAGGCTTTGTGATAACATTTTTGTTGATTTTTTTCACTACAGGAAACTGAAAAAGATCACAAGAAACTAAGATCTCAGAATAATAGCCTTCTTGAATGTAGACAAAGATGTACTCAATGTAATACTATCAAACTGAACAGAGTAACATATCAAACACATCATATATCATGATAGTGTGGTTGCATTACAAATGTGTGACTTAATATCTAAAATAGTATGTTGTGCCTATCATATATATCCTTTCAAATTTTCTGCTCTGTGTATGTGTGTGTGTTGCGCGTCCGTGCGTGCAGGCAAGTGTTATCTAGAGACTTACTGGGACTGGAGAAATGGCTTAGTGAATAAGAACACAAGATTTTTTCCAGAAAACCCATTTTTCATTCCAAGAACCCACATGGTAGCTTACAACTGTCTATAGCTCCAGTCCAAGAGAATCCAACACCCTCCTCTGGCCTCCTTTGGTCCCAAGCTCACACATGATACATAGACAAACATTCTGCCAAAAGATCCATACACAAAATAAAAATAAATATTTTTAAAAGAACTTATTAGGCCAAGTCTATTAAATATTCAGCTTTCTATATATTAACTTAAATTATAACTTCTGTAAAAATTATTATATAATGACATTAGTAAATAAAAATATGGATCTGATCATCTAATTAGCAAGACAATAGCGATTTTCTAAATCTATTTATGATTAAGAACTAAGAAAAAAGCTGGGTAATGCCTTTAATTCTAGCACTCTGGAAGCAGAGGCAAGCAGATCTCTGTGAGTTCAAGGTCAGCCTGGTCGATAGAGAACTCGTTCTAAGACGGCCAGAGCTACGCAAAGAAACTCAAAAAAATCACCAAACAACAAAAAAAAGAAAAGGAAGAGAGAGAGAGAGAGAGAGAGAGAGAGAGAGAGAGAGAGAGACTATTTCCACACTCTAATGAAGTGTGTTTAGGGAGTCTGCTTCTTTGTATCCTAGCCAGAGTAATTGTACCCTGCAGCAAGCTGCACTGGGTCTGCATTCTAGACTGCATTATTATAAGTACACTCTTCCACTGCCTCAAAGTATTTACTGAAGCCAGGAAAATTCTTGATAAGAGCTATGTAGAGCTGTATGACCATGAAGCACTGAGCCTGGCTTTGTTTGTGCTTTGTTATCTGAGTGTGTAGTCTCTTGGGCTGTGAGCACTGGGTGGTGTCCATCCCTTTGTAAACCTAAAGCCACATAGCACAGCAGCCTGATGGGTTGCAGGGGGTGGGGGAGTGGGGGGTGACGGCAACTTCCATACATGCACCGTAAGTCACACATCACGCTGACAGTGACCGATAGTAAACATTGCGCTTGCCCAGCTGGACTTTTACAAGATGTTCTCTGAGCTGTCAGTAAGAAAGTTCAGCAATACTGCAGGATATGACATCAAGGCATAGGCATAAAATGTGTTTCCAATCATTATCAATGAATACATCTAAAGGTAATTTAAAGTACATTCTAAATATGATCAAAAAGAAAGATAGAACAGAGAGGTGCCCCTGTGGTTAAGAGTACTAGTGTTCTTCCAGAGGATTAGAATTCAACTCCCAGCACCCATGACAGTTCACACCTGTCTGTAACTACAGTTCCAGGATCTGACACCCTCTTCTGGCCTCCATTGGCACCACACACACATGTGGTACACAGACAAACAGGCAGGTAAATATCCACAGAAAATAAAAATAAGTGAAAACAAAAGAAAGTAAGAAAGAAAGAAAGAAAGAAAGAAAGAAAGAAAGAAAGAAAGAAAGAAAAGAGATAATATTAAGGAAGATTTTAGGTGTAAACTGTCAAGCTCTATACTGTCTGTGTTTGCAGAATTTTTAAAAGCTTGGACACAACCAAGTGTTTGGGAGCATAAGTTTTAATTAAATACCAATGAAGGTGTGTGTGTGTGTGTGTGTGTGTGTGTGTGTGTGTGTTGCTCTTAAGAATCCAAGTAAATCCAATAAAAAGGAGGACTGCCACCCTTTTACTTAAGGGGTGAGGATGGCCTGAGAGATGATAACAAATGATAACATAAACGAAAAAAATAACTAATTTGAAATTTAGATGTTAGACCCCCTGAGAGAGGGTCTGATGAGCAATGCCTACTAAATACACACACACACACACACACACACACACACACACACACACACACTCCAAAATTAATCTTTTTTTAAAGATACTATATTTTCAAAGACACTCAAATACATACACACACTCCAAAATTAATCTTTTTTTAAAGATACTATATTTTCAAAGACACTCAAAACCAAACCAGTACAAGATTTTTATGTGATAATTGTACTGCTAATAAGCATAAAATCATGGATTCTCACTAAAAGATGTCAGTTCTCCACTACATTGTAGCATGCTATCAAGTATATGTCTTTATAAAGAAGTACAGCAAGGCAGGAAAGTCTTCTAGGTTGTGTTTCCTATGTGATTCCTGACCTTGGGAAAAGAAAATGCTCATTTCCACATGCTTTTTTGACTTGTCATTCTAAACTGTTAACAGGATGTCTTTCTGTTTGTTAACAGAAAACTCATTCATATATACATACATATATATATATATGCCAGTGAGTTGGCACAGCAGATAAACATGCTTGCTACCCAAGCCTGACAACCTGAATTCAACTTCCCAAACCCACAAAGAGCAGGCAACGGTGCCTCACATGTGCAACCCCAGCTCTCATAGACATGGATGCTGGTTCTAGTGAAATGGCCCGGGAGCTCAGGAGCCAGCTAGCCTGGAATACACAGAGAGGCAGAACAAGAGAGAACTTGCTTCAACATGTGTAAAGAGAGAATAAACTCTGAAAAAAATTTCCTCTGATCTTTACATCATCATCATCATCATCATCATCATAATTTTAGATTATGCATAGAATCCATTTGTTAAATTGTGCTCAGATATAAATTATTCCCATTGTCTAAACAATAGGAGGTCTTTTTTCCTTGGTCGTCTTCAGTTTTTTCTCAGTCTTCTGTGCTGGAGCAGGCAACCCCTGGTATAACAGTCATGGTCAGGAAGTGAGAAGTTAGGAGCATCTCCGGATCCATCCTTGGAGCTCGGCAGCCCCTCTGCTGTGAGTAGTGGCACGCTTTGTCCATGCATCTCAAAGGTCACCTTCACTGTCTTGCTATCCCAGAATCCCAGTGGGCAACTGTGAAAGGTCACGGGGACAGGGTTGATGCAGTGCAGAAGGGAGCCCCACAACCATGCTCTCTAAATCTGGCTGTTAATGGAGAATACAGGTCACAAAGACAGGAGAGGACGCAGTTTACCCTTTTCTTTTTCGTATCTTCCCATTATACCAAGAACCAGGATATTAGGTGGCAAAGTGTAGAAGGTAAACAGGAAGCTGAGCAGGGTCCCTTTGGAATTCAGGAAGTATTGCTTCTTGCCGCCGCCACTAAACAGGGAGAGAAGGAGTCACACTCAGAGTCCACCCTGAAGAACCGCAAAGAGGAGCAGGAAGGGCTGAGAAGGACTTGTGGGAGTGGCCAACCAGTGACCCACACCGTGACAGGGAGCCCGTGCCCAACACTGCCTGGGTGATCAGTGTCTTAGGGTTTTATTGCTGTAAAGAGACACCATGACCGTGGCAACTCTTATAAAGGAGAACACTGAATTGGGTCTGGCTTAGGGTTTCAGAGGCTCAGTCCATTATCATCATGGCGGGAAGCACGGCAGCGCGCAGGCAGACATGGCGCTGGAGGAGGAGCTGGGACTTCTGCATCTTGATCTGCAGGCAGCAGGGGACTATGTAGCACACTGGGTGGAGCCTGAGCATACAGGACCTCAAAGCCCACTTCCACAATGACACACTTCCTCCAACAAGTCCACACCTCCTAATAGTCCCACTCCCTATGGACCAAGCATCCAAACACAGGAGTCTGTGGGGGCCATCCCTATTCAAACCAACACAACCAGGAACTAGAGGCTGTATAGCCCCCAAGACCTAGAGTGGACCAACTAGGCCAGTCGTCATGAGAGAGGCTGCCTCAGGCCGCTGATGGGAGCAGATGCAGAGACCCACAGACAAACAGGACACAGAAAGAAAGTCCACTTTGGAGAGTATCATCGGGTCCCTCCCCTTGGAAACCCATGGAAGAAGAGGAGGAATTGTGGGAGCCAGAGAGGGCAAAGACACTGGGAGAGCACATTCCACAGAATCACCTAAGCAAGGCTCACAGGGGCTTACAGAGTAGCAACTGTGGAGCTTGTGTGTGTCCGTGCTAGGTCCTTTGCATGTGTTATGGTTATTGGCTTGCTGTTCTGGGGGGACTTCTGATGATAAGAGTGGGGGAGTCTCTGACTCTTTAGCCTGCTTTTGAGACCCTTTTCCTCCTACTGGGTTGTTTTACCCAGTCTTGATGTGAGGGTTTGTACCTGGTCTTGTGTCTTTGTGCCAGGTTTGGTTGCTATCCCTTGGATACCTGGTTTTTGTTTGTTTGTTTTTGTTTTCTGGCAGGGGGATGGATCTGGAGGTGAGGGCAGATGGGAGGAGAACTGAGAGGAGTGGAGGGAGGGGAAGCTGCAGCTGAGATGTATTGAATGAAAGAAAAATAATTTCTTTAATGGCAGAGTAGACCTGTGATGGACAACATGATCTAGAACCCACCCTTCAGGCCCATCTTCAATCCTGAGCAAAGATTCTCAACCTGTGGATGGAGATGCTTTGACAAACCTCTATCTCCAAAAAATTACATCGTGATTCATAATAGTGACAAAATTACAGTTATGAAGTAGCAACAAAAATAATTTTATGGTTGGGGGTCACCACACCACGAGGAACTGTTTTAAAGGGTCACAGCACTGGGACGGTTGAGACCCACTGATCTAGAGGAACATTCCATGACTGTCCTAGGTGAGGAAGAGGGCCTCTGTGAGGTGATCCTCCTGAGAATGGACCCTTCCCAACATGGCCTGCTCATGTGTCTAAGAGCTATGACCCTGGGGTATCCCCAACCCGCTAAGATGCTTAGTCACCTTCTCAAACTAGTAGCCCCTCTCATCCTTGATGTCCTGCCATGGGCTGACGTGGCCATGGCAACCCACATGGTTACTGCAATGACTTGAACATGTCAGCCAACACCAAGGATGCCTGTGGACAGGCCTCCGTGTACCCTGAGTGGGGTACACAGCCTAATCCCAGACCCTTGGAGAGCCACGGCCACCCTGTCTGGCTCTGGTACCCTTTACACTCCCACCTGTCTCGGAAACAGACACTGAGTGATTACAGAAATTACGTGGAGCACATGGAGCCATGGTACAAACTTAGACAAGGTTGTGCCAACATCCAGGTCTGACGGTGCCGAGACCTGGCCGGGAGGAGGCGCTGGAGAGATGCTCTGGAGGGAAAGTGTAAGCCAGCACAGAGGCAGACAGACCTCTGTCTCAGGCAAAGCTTAGCCTTCTCTCTGCCTTTAGATTCTTCCTAGCCTGGCCCCTCTGGTCCTTCATTAATGTTGTACAGCCCAGACTGGGATCAATTTAATTCTGTGCACTTAATATCCAGTGCAGACCTGTCAACCAGCCAGAATTATTAATGCATTGAATAAAATTCATGTAATGAACACCAGACCCTGCTACCTCCTTCAATATTAATAGGTCTCAGTGAACTCAGTTTACCTACCTATGAAATGGGAATATTATGGGAAGGCTCTGGGCAAGGGTTCCACAGTTGAAAAGGGGAACTTTTTCTTTTCTTTTGGCTTGCAACCTACTTCTTCCCTTTACGGGACAGAAGGCAGAAGAAGTGGGCATCAGTAACCTTCCAATTCCCCAGGTGATAATATTTAGCCATTTTTGCTTGATCTCTTCCTTCTCTTAGCGTCTATACTGTGTGCATATAATTTTTACTGAACCACTTGAATGGAAGCCTCAGCAGACACTTGCTGTTACGTTGAAATTTAGGCTGCATTAAGCCAAGGACATGGGGCTAAAGAGATGGCTCAGAGCTTGAGTTCTTGCTCCTCTTGCAGAGGACTGGAGTTCAGTTTCCATGACACACGGGGTGGCTCTTAATTGGCTAATTCCAGGTCCAGGGGTTCTAGCGCCCTCTTCCGGCCTCTGCAGGAAATAGACACCACGTGGTGTGCAAGCGTACCTGTAGGCTAAACACTCATACGCATAATATAAAAGGAAATAGATCTTTTAAAATGTCATTTTAAAAAACAAGGACACTCCCCTATATACCACAATAACTACTATCGCAAAAGAGGCCAGCAGCTCTATGCCAGTTCCTAGCCAGTCAGGGCAACATAGTGAGACCTTGTCTGAAACAACTGAAAACTTAAAATTACTCGATCTTCAGGACCGGGCAGGGAACAACACGAACCTATGCCCAGTGTGGACCAGATGAGGATATTAGACGGTGACACCTACTATCCAGGAGGGTGATGGAAGCCCTGCCACAGGAGGAAGATGCGTCAGGAAGCTGGGACTGCCGGTGGAGGGTGAGCCGAGCCTCCGGAGAGCCAGAGCTAGCCGCCGTCTGTCTGCAGCTACAGTGTGAACACCAAGTTCCAACTCACAATCTCCTCACATCCTTCCTATGGATGTTTAGTAGCTGTTTATTGTTGATAACAGCCACGTTGTTGTTTGAGATGGGCGTATCTCCTAGCCACAGCCAAGAATGACCTTGAAGTTCTGGTCTTCTTGCCTCTACCTCCCTACTGCTGGAAGAACAGTGTGCACCACCATTCTCCAGACAAGCCAACTCTCTACCAAATGAGAAAGTCTCCAGTCCCAGTAGCTTTGTTTTGAGATGGTTTCGGGGAGCCCAGGTTGTCCTCAAATTTGCTATGTATTCGAGGTGACCTTGCTTCCACACGCTATGTGCTGGGACTACAGGTCTGAGCCACCACTCATGCCAATCAATCACCCCTAATTCCCTGCGCATTATTCAGAGTTGTCCTGCTGCCTTTGACTGTCTCTCATTGCTAGAGGGCCCTAAAGGGGGAAGTGGGTAATGCAGTCTGAAGTTTAGAATCAGACGCCCACCTCCGGACCCGCCTCTGCCTGAAAGAACCAGACCTCTGGGGAAGTTCGTAGCCGGAAGCTTCCGCCCGCGGTGCCAAATGGTCCCGCCCCCTCGCAACGGGCCCAGCGTCCCTAGAGACAAGAGACACCGAAAACTTTGCTGTTTAGGGGAGCCGGTAGGTCCGTGAGGCGGCGGGATGATTGGGTCGGGGGAAATTCATTAAGGCGTAGAAGTGGACACGGAGGAAGCACCCTTCCCCTTAAGATCACCATCCCCTCCCCCCCCCCAACGAGTGTCCCCTACTGAGCCTTGCCGGGTCAGGGCTGAGGGAATAGGTTATAGGAGAAGGCACCTCAAGTCCTGTACTTAGCACAACTTTTGGGGTGCGGATGCTACTCCTATGACAGGGAGTGTGTGACTCAATGCCCTCCTCCTACCAGAAACCCATTCTCTCTCTTTATCTGACCACAGAGTTGTTACAGAAATGGACTCCATCCCTTCCTTTACAAACCCCATTCATTTATTTGCTGGTTCACCCAATCACTCTGCAAATGCATTCTGGGGACCTTCTGCGTCCCAAGCCAGTGACTTCCCCATGGTAGGCACCCAGTTTCCAGAGATCAAGGTTACTTGAAAATTCCTGTTCAGCAGTCAGAGGAGAACGAAGTACCATATAATTTCAGGCTGTGTTCAGTGGTGCAAGAAGCTGTGGGCACAGAGCCAGTTTTCCTCAGGAGAATACATCAGAAGGATGAAGGAAGCCCCAGGCTTGTGAGAGAAATGACCACCTACCATGTTGCTTGCTCAATAGTCTCAGCAGAGGCAGAAGCTTCCAAAATCCTTTAAGGTTCACATTCTTTGCCAAATGAGAGCTTACATTGTACCCTGAGATGTTCAAAGAGTTGCAAGTACTTTTTGAGTTAGGAGATGGGTAATTTGGAAGCCCTCCTGCTTCAGGCCCTCCTTGGGCAGCTGTTTTGCACACATCTCAGGGCTTCTCCATACACTGCTTTGAACCTGACTTTCCTTGTTTGAACTGTTGGTGGTGGTGGTGGCGGCGGCGGCAGCGGCGGCGGTGGCAGCAGTGGTAATGGTAGTGTTTGTTATGAGGACCATGCACCTCTATGCTCCCCAACTCCCACATTCATTCAATCAAGTGGTTGAGCATGTGGGTACAACTTGTTGGCTATGAAGAATTGGCCAGGTCATGGAACCTTTTGAGGGTTCGTTTTCTTGTCTCTGAGAAATGAGAATAGTCTCAATTTCTACATGGGCTTAAAATGGAATTGTGTTATGAAAAGAGTCTACAAGCCCAGTAACACCATTCCTAGGTCTGGATCTGCTAGGACCAAACCTGCCATTTCACTAGCTTGTTGTTTCCTCACACGCACAAAAAAAGAGGGGGAGGGGAAAGGAGTTCCCAGGGTGACCAGCAGCAGAGGCCTTGCTGCGAATCTCTCTCTCTCTCTCTCTCTCTCTCTCTCTCTCTCTCTCTCTGTGTGTGTGTGTGTGTCTCTATCTCTCTGTCTCTCTCTGTCTCTGTCTCTCTGTCTCTGTCTCTCTGTCTCTCTCTCTGTCTCTATCTCTCTGTCTGTCTCTGTCTCTGTCTCTCTCTCTCTCTCTCTCTCTCTCTCTCTCTCTCTCTCTCTCTCTCTCTCTCGTGCTAGCCACACTCATTCCTGGGCCAAGGCCCCTGTTCCCCATGGTAAGACAGCAGAAGTTTGTCTTTCTGTTACAATTCCTGCACACACTGGTCTGTGTAGGTGCCCAACCTTGGGGCAGAACTGGAAGAGTTTTGTTGTGATGGATTGGGGAGCAGAGGAGAACAGGGTTCTGAGTCTGCAGCCCACTCTCCCACCTTCCCTCGTGGGCTGTGTTAATGAGTTCCTCCTAGCATCCATGTGTCTCTCCTACTACAACCTCCTCAGAGAAAAACAGCGCACAGTGCAGGGGCAATAAATCCACTCATCCAGACTCCTTTGCTCCTGGCACACTGAAGTTTCCTGGACAGTCGTGTGTGTGTGTGTGTGTGTGTGTGCGCGCACGTGTGTGTGTGTGTGTGTGTGTGTGTGTGTGTGTGTGTGTGTGTGTGTGTGTTATTCCCATGTCCCAGTAAAGCGGGCCAGGCATACTGAATAAACTGACTGGAGAACCAGAGACTGAAACGTTTTCCTATGGAGAAGGGACCCTGGCCTCTCCAGCCATCTGTATCTTTTGTTCAAAGATGATATCTGTGGGTTTACAGGTTGAGGAAGCTGGACCTCAGGGAATCATCTTATCTGTTGTGTTGTCTTGAAAAAGGCAGGGAGTGTCACATGGGAAGACCAGACTTGGTATTATCTTTAGTATCTGTCCTAGGAGGCAGCTGGAAACCAGGAATAGGTTCAGGTAGAGTTTCCCACAGGGAGGCCTGTCAGGTCTGCCTAGTCAAAGGACGGTGGGTTTGTCTGTCCTTCAAATGGCTTTCAGCTCACCATCTTGTACTTAGAAAGTACTCATTCACTGCAGTTGGCCTCTGGGCTGCTGTACAAGGTTGGTCCATATAGGTCCACCCCACTCTCCCTGGTAGTGTAGATGATATACTCTCCCGCCGTAGTGTCAAAGGAGACATACACCAGTCCCACTGGGAATGGAGAACCCCCAATACATCCACAGCTGTCACTGCAAGCGCCTGCCTGCTTTGTCACTGTGTGGAGATGAGGGCTTGCCAGCTCAGTCCTTGGTTTCTTTCTGTTAAGATGTCTTCTTTTGTGCCAGGGAGGTGGCTCAGCGGGCATAGTGCTTGCTACACACGCGTGAGGCCTTGAGTTCAGATCCCCAACCCATGGGAAAGCCAGGTGTGATGACACACACTTGTAAACCCAGCACTACAGGATGGCAGAGACGGGTGGATTCTGGGAGCTCACTGACCTGCTACCCTAACTGAACTGGTGAACTCTAGGCTCCATGAGATACCTTGTCTAAAAAAAAAATAATAATGTGGCTTGCAAAATGCTTCAGGGAAGAAAGAAAGGTGCTTGTCACAGAGCCTGGATTCAATCCCCAGGACCTACATATTGGACAGAACTGACTCCCAGAAGTTGTCCTCTGACCTCCACACATAGGCTGTGGCACATGCACACATACTTAGTAAATGTACAAAACATATGGAGAAGTCTAAAGGAATGTGACTGAATTCAGCCTCTGGACTCTACATGTGTACACACAGCCGAGCACGCTCAGACACATGTGGGCACACGTTTATACAAAACACACACACACACACACACACACACACACACACACATGCTTTTTTATTGAAATTTTTATTGACTGTAGACTTTCCTTTTATTTCTGTGCCACCCTTAAATGAAAACCTTTCATTCCTCACACATTTATCTGATTTACTGTAACATTCTTCTGCTTAAAGGATTTCCCCTGATGATAATGTTTTGGGGTAGCGAAAAAGCAGCAGTAATTTTGGAAGGACTTGCTAATAATGACCTGCAAACCCTTCTCCTCAAGGTGGTAGATGTGCCCATGGCCCAGTGCCACCTGCTATTCCCTATGTGAAGACAAGAGGATATACATTCCTTGAGCTGAGCTGACCCTCTGAGTCAGGGCCAGTGGATGCCACTTTATGGCCTATAGAAGGATCTGTGGGCCTACGGATGGTTATATTTGGCCTACTATTGGCAAGATCACAGAGTCCTCTGATTCCTGGAGTATGGGAGAGGTGGAGCGGGCAAGGACAGGTGTGGGATGGGTATGGCGGCCTTGTGCCCACATGGAGGAGAAGAAAGCCCAACAGGTCTGGGCCAGGGCATTAGACCTGCTTCTGACTCTATGAACGCCTCTCCCTGGGCAGGTGAGCTCTGGGTCTGCCCCTCCATCTCCCGCAGCGGGGAAGGCAGGTCTTGCTGGCTAACAGAAGGGAAAGAGTGGAACGTCGGGAGGCACTGAGTTGGAGGCATCTACAGAGTTTCCTTCCCTCGACCCTTGACTCTCAAGGAGAGCCATTGTCACCTGTGGGACTCCTGGCATCGTCTGTCCTCTTGTGTTACCCGTGGACAGCAGACTTGGACTTGAGGTGGAGAGGCAGTCTGACCATCTGTGAATCATGGTGTTAACTGGGCTGACACAGAGGCTGTCAGAGTGTGTCTTAGTTAGGGTTTTACTGCTGTGAACAGGCACCATGATCAAGGCAAGTCTTATAAAAGACAACATTTAATTGGGGCTGGCTTACAGATTCAGAGGTTCAGTCCATTGTCATCAAGGCAGAAGCATGGCAGCATCCAGGCAGGCGTGGTGCAGGGGGAGCTGAGGGTTCTACATCTTTATCCAAAGGAAGCCAGGAATAGACTGGGCATGCTCAGGCATCTAAGAGGAAGATCTCTAAGTCCAACCCCACAGTGACACACTTCCTCCAACAAGGCCACACCTTCTAATAGTGCCACTTCCTGGGACGAGCATATACAAACCATCACAGTGTGTAAACGATCCCGAATCTTTTCCTAGGAGGTCTGGCTGGGACAGCTCTCTGAAGAACAGCATGGAGGAGTGCAATAAAGAAGAGCCAAGCAGTAGCTCTCAGGGCCCAGGATACTGTCCAGGGAAGGTTCCTGAAAGTCGTGACCTGGAGAAGATATTACAAGAATCAAGTCATCATCCAGAAAGAACTCCTCCAAATCCTGACCCCAAGACCCCACCTTTACCCCTCACAGACCTAGGGCAGCCCAGGAAGTCACCTCTGACAGGCACTGATAAGAAGTACCCACTAATGAGGCAGCGTGGATTCTATTCTGACATCCTCAGCCCTGGAACCTTAGACGAGCTTGGGGTGAGTACGGCAGCCGTCTCTTGCCAGCCTTGATCCCCCACGAAGGTTCCACTCACCCATCTTTTGTCCTGCTCAGTGTCAGCTCATCGGTTCCCTTCCCGACTGTTATCTCTGCATCTGTGTGTCCATCCATCCACCTACCCACCCACCTAGCTATCCCATCCCTCGGTCCACTATTTTTTCAGTTCCTTGCTAAGCCCCTCCTACGTGCCAGACCCGGGACTGAGCACTGGAGATGTAGCAAAGCTAAGACATCCACGTTCCTGTTGGGATGGCCTTTGGAAATCCCCCAGCACCTGTTCTGGTTAAGAAAGGGGGTGTATGGATGAGATCTCAAAGTTAGAAATTTGTTTGCTAGATAAGACAGGGGCTGAGGTTCACGTCAAAGCAGGGAGAGATGCATGGACAAAGCTGCGGGCCCCGAGAAGGCTCGGCCCACGTGAAGAAGTGGGCGTAGAACGGGAACGGAGAGATCAAGGGATGACGCTGGGCCTGGGGAAGACGGGAAGGAAGGAGCCAGAAAAGAGTTCCCAGATCCCTGTAGGTTCCAAGAAGCCTTAGGAATATTTTAGGCAGGGGAAAGACTGGAGAAGCAGTGAGGATCCGCCGGTACCCAGCTCACCAGTAGTGCCACAGTGGCCTTTGGGAAAGGAAATATACCCAGAGACAACTCCTGGCTTTGCAGTTCCTGCCTCATGGCTTGGCCCTTGGACATATGCTGAAGTGTTCTCTGGAAGGAGGGAAGCTAAGTTGAACTCAAATGGGGTGGGGAGCCAGGGGCGTCCCAGGTGGCCCCAGTCAGACATCCCCTATGGCCTCTGAACAATGTGTATGAGCTCACCCCCATACTCCTGGGGTACTCTCTGGTGGGCTGTTGGAGTCTAGCCTTGGAGTCACCCCTGGGTCCTGACTTCGTAAAGTGTTTGTACACATCCGGGGTTCTGGGCTTTGTTTCAGAATGTGTGCTGTGGCCCCTACATGAGCCAGAATTTGATCCGTCAATCTGACCTCGACAAGTTCACCCCAAAAGGTCAGTGCCATGAGCATTGGGCAGGTAGTGGTAATGGGCATTCAGACTCCTCAGGTCTCACGGAAATAGCCTCTTCCTGGCAGAAAGCCTCAGTTTCCTTGAGGGTTAAATGGTGTTAGTGAATTATGAGTTTTGCAAGGGCCCAGTTCCCAGGACCTTCTCATGACCCTCAGCAGAGGTGTGTAAGGGCCTGACACTAGCCTCAGGCTCCTGAGGCCACAGTTCTCTCTACTGGGCCGGGCTCAGTAGGGTTTGAGTTTTCTTCTCCCCCAGAACATGGGCTGTAGGGAAGCCAAGGTCATACCCAAGGCGCACCTGAAACAGTCTGGAATAGGTAGGTGCCTGAGAGATCTTTGCAAAGGGACTTCATGGTATGTCTCAGAGCAGGCCTAGGGGCAGGCCTGTGGCAGAGAGAAGGTCACCTTGGTGGAATCCGGGTTATAGAAGGAACCTGGCCTTATTGTCTTCCTCCTCCAACAAATAGTCCCACACACACACATCTCCAGTCTATCAGGTTCAGATGCCCCATGACTGCCAGCATCTATCCCATGTCCACTTGAAGAAAGGCCTGGCTCTTTCCTAACACTGTTCAAAACATCCCTATCAGCCCCTGAGCCTATGAACCCTTAAATGGCACAGAAAACACCCCAGCCATGGGTGTCTGTGTGCTTGTGCAAGGGTCTAGCCTTTTCTCCACAGCCTCACAAGCACCGAGGATTCAGGTGAAGAGCCACAGGTCTCAGCCTATGGAGGACGTGGCTGAGGCTCCTCCATCCATGTCAGTGGGCCACAGCGAAGGCCAGTGGCTCAGCAACCTCCCCTCCCCACAGAAGGAGGAGCATGCAGATGGGTCCCATGGTGGTGGCCGTCAGAGGCCTTGGCAGGCACTGACAGCTGTCTATTCAAGGCCTCTGCAGAACCTCAGCTACTAGCCCAGGGTTCTGTGGGATTCCAAGGGACACCTCCAAAGTTAACTCATGCAGTAGAACTACTTTTTTACCCTAGAGAGGAGGTGGGGTACCAGGGTCCCACAGAACGTAGGGGAGAGCAGTAGCCCATGGAATTCTATAGCATATTACCACACCCCCTTTCTTTACCCATATGGTCTTGCTTTACCTGGTACTTTTCCCTTAGCACCTAGTGGTACAGGATACCCCCATCCTGGCCAGCTGGGATAGTAGGTCAACCTATCTAAGACCCTCTTCACACTGACTCCCTCTCCCAGAATTAAGCCAGAATTAAGAATGGGCACTCTATGTGCCATTGCCTAAAGAGGGGTGGTGCCGGGGGCCGGCCCCAGCGAGGAGTTCTTCTTTCTTGTCAGTTCTTCTTGAGGCAGTGAAGGGGGAAGAGCTTCAGTTGAGGGTAAGACTTTGTCTTACAAGATATGGGGAAAGACTTTGTCTTACGAGATATTTAGAGTTGCTGTATAATAATGAAATGTTTACTCATCTAAGTCTCAGTTACTATGCTACTGTAGCTGACCTGCCTTCTGTGATCCTCTGAGGCCAGAGACTGCAGTTTCTAGCACTTAGCACCTCTTCCTCAGACAGCAAAGGATTAAGGAAATAGCCTTTGTGCTATCTCAGCAGGAACTGCACGACTCTAACTTTCAAACTGCTAGTCAGAAGTCGCAGGAAGAAAAAGGGACACTTAGAGAAGTGATTATAGAATTTATTACTAAGTTGAAAAAAGTTTCCTATGAAAGCTATCTAAAGGGGAAAGCAGAAAGATCTTAAATGGGGAAAGGGAAAAAAGTCTAATAAGGAAAAAATTCTTCTAAAGGAAAAAATTCTCCTAGGCGTGGTGGGGGCGGGGAGGGGGAGGAGGAAAAAATCCTCATCTATCTGCCTCTCATCTCTTTTTCCTCACTACTTATACATCTTTCAGAATACATGATCACATGTTACAAAGTGAATCTCAAGTTCACACAAAAAATAAAATCATAAATTGAAATAGAAGTTTACAACAGAGAATGTTTGCATGCGATATCCATTAGGAGTAATTCTCTGACTAAACATCCATCACCTGTTATAACTCCACAGATTCACTGAAGGTTTAAACCTATAACTAAGTTATTAGTGAAGTTTTGTATAGATAAACCCAGTCACTATTTTTATCATCTATCCTAGCACCTATAATAAATCGTTAGTTCCATTTTTATGACCTTTGGTTAATTGTTTTACAACCTCTTAGAATATGCTCTGAGTAGTAGAAAGTCTGGTTACTATCTAAGAGACAATTAACTGGTGACACACGGGAGACTAGCAGAGTTCTCATTGCGGTTTTGACTATCAGAAAAGGTCCTAATAGCAGTCCCACTATAAAAGAGCTTAATAATCACTGGCATAATTTTAGGAATTCTTATAGGATCATCATTAAGACTTAAGTCATCTATTTGTCTATATAGCATCTCTGCAAAACAGTACATTTTTGTGGATCTGCAGAGATCTGCTCAAAAGGTGTGGGCTAATACCTAGTTACTATTATATATGTTTAATAATAACAGGAAAAGCATATAAATAGCAGGAATCTTTACTAAAATGAATCCCTTACAGCCTTGCTAAATAAGGGCGAACCTGTCACAGATTATATAATAATCTGAAGGAGGCCATTTCAGGAAGATCACCTGCTAGTTATTAGCTTGTCCCATTATTGTTCCTGACAGGGTGGCAACCATTTGGTGGCATAAGGGTCCCAGGGAGACTACTTACTCCTACAGTATCCAGGATGCCTCACTCCTGGAACATGTGGCATTCAGACACTAACATGCAACACGCCATGGCTGTCTGGGATTAAGTAACAGAAAGGGATTCCATTTTATCTTCCTTTCCAGCTGAGACCCTCACTAATGTTGCAGCTTGAGCACTGGCCCCCAGTTTAGAACAATTGGTAGCTTGAGCAGGAATGAGCAAGCATGCTGGCTTTGGACTGGCAGAGCAACCCATGGTTTCTCATTTCTCCCTGACCATGCCAGGCCACAGGCAGACCTGAGCATCCCATACCCCAGGCACGCCTGCCTGGTTCCTATCTGAGGATGAGCCACATGGCATGGCTCAGGGTCGAGCCGTTGGCCCTGGCCTGAACCTTCCGCTGCTGATCTTTCGGTTTCCCGTAGTTGAATCGTTCATCATTCCTGAGGACTTTGAGGAGCGTGTGAAGCAGCAGAGTATTGGTACTACCACGCGACTGCTCACCCAGACTGACTTCCTGCTACAGTCCTATGAGCCCAAGGTGCAGGTCCCGTTCCAGGTGCTACCCGGCCAGTGCCCTCGGAAGGTTGAGATTGAGAGGTATGCTAGAGAGCTGGAGAGGGAGGCCTGACCCAAGGGGGGGGGTAGCATCTGCCAGGCTTGAGGGACGGGGCACTGCAGACCATGAGGAGAGGGAAGCCCGGCAGCAGAGCCTGTGGAAATGTTCAAGCAACTCTCCTTTAATAGGAACACATAGCTTTTCTTGCTGTGGAATCGGGAGGGTAGCAATTAAGTCATTGAAGTGGGGCTGCCAGGGCAATACAGAAGTGGCACTTGGGGACCTGGGTCTTTACTGACACCCCCGAAGTTACTTCATGAGCTGTCATCCGTAACTCCCCCTGCTCTGGCTAGGAGGAAACAGCAGTACTTGCGCCTGGACATTGAGAAGCTGTTGGCCAGTGAGGGCATCGACTCTAACAAGCTCATGCCTAGACACCCAGACCTGCTGCACCCACAAACCATCGAGCAGGGCCGAGACCCACTCTTTCCCATATATCTCCCGCTGAAGGTGAGCCGCACTGCCATGACCTGCTGATACACAGTAGTCCTGCACCCCTGCGGCAGAGGCTGAAGGTGTCACATCCCCACACTCCAGTCACAGGCGCTTATTTGTCACACAGAGCGATAATCAGAACCCACCCTGGGTTTTGTAAGCATCCTGGGTTGAAGCAGGAGTGGTTCCCCAAACCAATAGGTTACCGATTCCTTACTTCTTCCCTGGAATCCTGGGCAGCCGCTGTACCTGCTCCCTACCCCAGCCCTGGCCACGGGCATCTATGAGCAACCAGGTTGAAATGTGGAATGGTATACAGACCCCTGACCAGAGTCCTCCTGAGGGTGGGAGCCTGTGAAATGGGGAGAGTGGGATATAGGAGGGACTTGGTACCACTTCCTCAAGGTACAAACAAGGAAACTGAGTCTGGAGAGGAGAAAGAGGGAGCAGAGCCAGGCCTTGGCTCTTGCTGTCTTCCCCTCCCTTCCTCTGTGTCCGATGTATCTCTTGCCTGGAGTCCCTGTGGGAAGCAGAGTCCAGATGAGTATCACTCTACTAAGGTTGTCTGCTGACTGCACCAAGTCTCTGTTGTTTCTGGTCAGCATGGATTTCTGAGGAAATCCCAGAGCCATCTGTCCCCTTGGGCCTGAGCTCAGTGGTTCCCCACAGTAGTCAAGAGAGCTCACATCCTCCTCTGAGACCCCGAACATCCTCAGACTGAGCCTTGAGTGGTTTGGCTAGATGTGGATCCAGAGTACCACCCCCATTCAAACATCATGGGTCACTGGAAGCAGCAGTGTAACTGACCGCCTGTAACTGCCTGACCTGGGGAGGCTGCAGAGGCTTCTGGCAATGCTTGGTTTTGCTTGGCCAATAGAGGAATTGTTTCATTGGACAGTTGCCTGTTTTCTCCAAGGTGTTTGATAATGAAGAGTTTGATTGCCGGACTCCCACAGAGTGGCTCAACATGGGCTTGGAGCCAGGCTCACAAAACAGGAAGCCCGTCCCTGGAAAAGCCCTTCTTCCCACAGATGACGTTCTGGGGCACGGTGAGCAGGACCACCCTAGGGTGGCAGAACTGTCTTGTCCCAGCAACCCTTGGCCAAGACCTTTAGGCTCCCTTGGGATCTGGTAGCCAGGAGAGCTGGAGTGTCTGTTGAAATCCCCCAGCTGTGATGCAGTCCAAGGATCTGGCCACACAGAGGCAGAGAATGCAAACAGCAAAGACAGCACTGTCAGGAGGGCTGGCAACCGAACAGCTAGGTGCTGTCAGGGATTTTCAAACAAACAAACTGGGAGGGTAGGGAGATGGCTCAGTGGGTAAGGACGCTTGCTGCTCAAGCAAGAGGACCTGAGTTCAAATCCCTAACACCATGTAAAAAGCAAAGTGTGGTGGGCACATCTATAACCTCAGTACCAGCGGTGTGGCTAGAGACAGGGAGATCGCAGGGGCTTGCTAGATGCCAGCCTAAGCCCCGCCCAAAAAAAAATCAGTGAGTTCTAGGTTCAGGGAGATAGTGAGATACTTGGTATCAAGGGAACAGCAGAAAGCAACAGAGGAAGACGCCTGATGTCCTTCTTTGGCATCCATGAGCATATATACAGATGTTTATCTTCACACACAGCACATTCATACACAGCACATACACACATGCACAGGCTACACACACTCATACAGAACATATGCACACATGCACACGCACATGCACACACAGAACAGACACAAGAAACCCTGTTTTTGGCAGTGATGTAAGCATACTGAAGATGTTTAAGGGCACAATGACAGTCACTGCTGCTCCTGTCCTCAGTGAGCTCTCTGCTCTTTCTCTTGCATGGACTGTCACACATTGGCTCGCAGGAGCATAAATAGGGTTTGTCACATACAATCAAGTCATTGCGTTCAAACACGTCTCCACCACTCTAACTCATGCATCTTGTCCACAGTTACACAGTCAATACCACAACACACCCTTTCCACATAGACCCACGGGATGCTACCCAGACTGGCATGTAGCCACATCTGTTGCTTGCCCACATCTGTTTACATAGTGCTCATGTTTCCTCCAATGGCCCCCAGTTCGCCCTGACAGTCACAGAGGTTCTCTCCAATTGCCTGCTGTCAGGAACAGTGACAGGGACACATAGATGCCACTCTGGCCTGCATGACTTGGTCTTGTGAAGCCTTCTAGGAAGAGTCCCAAGTATGATCTGGAGGTTGGTAACAGAAGAGCTGAGGGCTATACAGGATCAGACAGAGGCCGCTGTTCCATGTTTTGGGGTGGGCGGCCATGATGTGGTGGGCGGCCATGATGTGGTGTGAGTAGACCCAGTTACCCAGTCACCAGGTGGAAGGCAGCACTGTGGGAGCAAGGACAGGCTTTAAAACCATGTGTCCTCTGCAAGGCCCATGGCAATTCACTGAGCAGGCTGCAAACAGGTTTCATCTTTAAAATGTATTAATGCTGGAATCAATGTATCTGAAGCAGACAAGAAGCAGAGCGTTTCCTTCACTTTGAACTTAAATGACAGACATCATTTAACTAAATTGATCCTGGTTCTTCAGTTGCTAGCAATTAAGCCATAAGGAATAGTGCTGCATTAAATGCATCGAGTCCCAGGTTCCTTGCTTCACTGGGGCCCTGGCCTTGAGCAGGAGCACCAGAGCAAAGAGGGGCTCACAGGAAGCATCTGCCAGGGACCTCTTAGTTTTTGGTAGTCTCTCGGCACAGATTTTTCTATAAGTTGAGCTAAGATGAGATTGAAGTTTTCACAAAGGAAGCACCCCAGGAAGGGAGGAGCAAAGTAAAACCTGGCCCGGTGAGGGCACAGAAGTGGCCTCCTTGACCCATCTGATGGCAGACACAGGGGCAATTTTCCTAGAACTTGAGCCCTTTCTTCCTTAGCCCAAGCTGGAGAACCCCAGCTTGTTTTAAGCCACTACAGGTTGTGAACTCTCTGCTGGGAACTAAGTGTGCATCTTACTTTTTCAATAACTTATTTAATACTGACTGTGCGCCAATTTCAGTCCTGGTCCCAAGTCTTCGGTTGTGCTTAAAATAGGACAAAGAGGGCCCTGCTCTTAGGGACCGAGAACAGCATGGCCAAGTTGGGGTGAAGAATACAAAAAGAACAACGGTTTAGAAATCGCATGGGCCGAAGACGCTATGTGAAGCTGAGGTGCTTCTCCAGTGAGGAGCTGGGAGAATCACCAGGCAAAGGTCATGGCCAGTGCAAAGGACCCAAGGCAGAAGTGAGCCCAAAAGTCACAAGGATTGGCAGACAAGTAGCATACGGGCAGAGCAGTGGTTCCTGACTTTACCCTGTCTTTCCCTCTTTTGATACAAAGAGACCAGAGGTGCTTTGGGAGGGCTTTACCTGGCCTTGGTCACCTTAAACAGAGTCACCTAGCTTCACCCATTATGACCCCTTGTGATGGGCCATCAACAGTGTTGTTTATAGTTCTGGTTTTTGTTTCGTTTTGCTTATGAATATTTTGTCTACATGTATGTCTGTGCACTGTGTGTGTGTGTGTGTGTGTGTGTGTGTGTGTGTGTGTGTAGTTTCAGTAAAGATCAGAAGGTCAGAAGGCAGTGTCAGATCCCCTGAACTAGAGTTACAGACGGTTGTGAGCTGCCATGTGAGTGCTGAAAATCAAACCTAGGTCTTCAGAGAGCAGCCAGTGCTCTCAACCACTGAGCCATCTCTCCAGCCCTATCCCACCTCCCTTTAAAATAAAAACAAAACAAAAGACCTTTTTGTCTTAAGACAGGGAAGACTGAGTTTCCAGACTATCCCTAAACTCACTTTGTAGCCCAGTCTAGCCCTGAACTTTTGCTTTCCTTCTGCCTCTGTCTCCCAAAGTAGCCGGGATTACAGGCATGTGCCCCGGTTCTACGCTCAGCTCACCAGTGTTCTGTTTGCTCACACCTGTCATGGTTCCTCATCAGTCTAGGTCTCTTTGCTCTTGCGAGGGTTGTGCCAAGAAGCCTGGTCCTTTTAGGTCCTCCCATGACTAAGGCTTCCTCAGAGCCAGCCCTTCTGAGAAGAAGCAGGATTGTTCCTTGCTCAGCTGGAGCCAGAAACTATCCTGGAAGAAGAGACACCAGTCAGGTGACCTCTGACATCCATCCCCACATGAGCTGCCACATCCAGAAACCCCTCTCCACTTGCATGGCAGAGAACACTGGCAGGGTGTCCCCCTCTGTTTTAGAGGACCCCAAGAGTCAGGAACTGGACTATCAATGGTGCAAAGTTGGCGTCCTTGACTACGATGAAGAAAAGAAACTGTATTTGGTGCAGAAAACAGACAAGAGAGGCCTGGTGCGCGATGAGATGGGGATGCCCATCGTGAATGGAGGGGTCACCCCTACAGGTACAAGCTCTGCACCTTCCCTGGGTGGGCCCCAGCGCAAGCTTGGCCCAGCCTATGACTACGGCCCAATCCCACCAACTCAGCCCTGAGTTCTACCTTACTGGGGTTATTAATCAGGGTCTGCCCCCTCACCAGTTTGAAACAGAGGACCTGCAGAAGGCAAATGACCATTGGTTGTCACGTTGTCTGTGAGCACCTGGCCCAGTGGTTTTTAGCACGGTATTGTAAAGGAAACCAAGGCCTCCTAATCAGTTGTGTGCCTGGAGTAGTGTGGAGAACAGGACAAGCCATCCCTGTGTAACTCCAGCCAGTGCAAGACTCTTTGCTGTTTACAACATATTTCGCATGCATAAATCTGTGTGTTAACCTTGTGAAGTGGGCAAAATAGGAAATGTCATTCTTTCCATTTCACATATTTGGCTGTGGGGCAGGGGTGGGGGGCACTACACATCACAGAAATGACAAATTGCTGAGAGCCACTAGCTGAGGCACAGCTGACCAGAAGCCAGTACTCCAGCCCGGAGAGTCTGACTGTGTCTCTTTCACGCCCCCTACCCAATCCCCAGGAAGGCCACCACTCCTGCCCACCCAGTACTGGGTCCCGAGGATCCAGCTCCTCTTCTGTGCGGAGGATCCACGTGTGTTCACACAGCGCGTGGTCCAGGCCGATGCTCTGCGCAAGAACACAGAGGCGCTGTTGATGTACAACCTGTACGTGGATTGCATGCCCACCGAAGGCCGGCGGGTCATCAATGAGCAGAGCATGAGCAAGATAAAACAGTGGGCTTTGAGCACACCACGCATGCGCAAGGGGCCGAGGTGCGTCGTGTGCGGCAGCCACCCTGGGTCTATCTTTGTGGTTGGTGTTGTCACAGCAATCGCTGACACATCTCTATGGGGGTGATGCCATGGGGCTTCTGTTACTGTGGTAAAACACCATGACCAAAGCAACTTGGGAAGGAAAGGGTTTATTTTATCTTGTACTTCCAGGTCCATCACTGAGGAAATTTGGGTCAGGAACTCAGCAAGAGCAGGAATCTGAAGGCAGGAACTGAAGTAGAGTCCATAGAGGATTGCTGCTTACTGGCTTGCACCTCCTGGCTTGCTCCTCACGGCTTAATCAGCCTGATTTTTTTATATATATATACAACTCAGGACCACCTGCCCATGGGTGGCTCTGGGCTGGGTTCACCCACATTAATCACTAATCAAGAAAATGTCCTGCTGTCTTTGCAACAGGCAATCTGATGGAGGCCTTTCTCCGTTGAGGTTTCTCTTTGCAAATATCACTAGCTTGTATCAAGTTGGCACAGGTGACTTGCTGACTACATCAGGCCTTAAATTCTAAGCACTGTCTGATTGTCTCCAGTAGCCTCACTGTGGAGCCTTCTTACTAGGTTGACAGGGTGAGAGTGCATTGCAGCTTCTTTTTCATTTCCATGCTGAAATGTGAACTGTCATTTCGGGCTAACCTCCTGCCATTTTGCTATGTTCTCATCATGCTTTGAATAAGTTTGTACTTCCTGGCATAGGACATCCTCAGCTTAATTTGTATTTTCCCAGATACAGTCTTGAAGTAGACTTTTAAATTTTATGTGTGTGTGTATGTATGTGTGTGTGATATATCTATAACTATATATCTATATCTATCTATATCTTCATACACACACATATATATACATACTTCATACACAAACATATATATGTGTGTGTGTGTGTGTAAAACATGCATTTGCCTGGTATCTGTGGAGGTCAAAAGAGGGAATCAGAGCCTCTCGATCTGGAGTTACTCGTGGTCGTGAGCTGCTTTATGAGTTTTGGGAACTGAGCCCAGGTCCTGTGGAAGAGCAGACAGTGCTCTTAACTTCTGAGTTGCTCTCCAGCCTCTGAAATAGGTTTTTTTTCCAAGAAGGCCCTGTTGCTTTTAGTGGGGAATTTAGAAGCCAGGATTTAGGCATTTGGTGTACTCATTGCTGCTGGGAAATGATTCCTGCAAGGTTCTTAGAACAGACAGATCTAAGGGAAATATTTTTTTCTAGATATAGTTAATCTTATATAAAGCACCTCTTCATACCTCCATATTTTCTCTATCTGTATTTTCAGAGTGTGAGGCCCCAATAACATCTTCATAGTGACTGCAGCACCACAGGGCTCGTTCTGACTTCCACAGACTTGTGGCTTTCTTGACTGAAGAGGATTAGTGTCCATTGTAGAACACATATTGGCTTATTTACTCAGTCCTAGAATACACCAAAAGTAACTTCAAATGGCTGACCTATGCCACTTAGAATAAAGAGTCTATCCAGTTTTTAAATTCTTCTTGTTGTTTTGAGACAGCTCTGATTGAACTAATCAGTCTGTCCCACCTCTCAAATGCAGGGATCACAGGCACGGACCACCACTCCTGCTTCTCAGTTGACATTTCTGGTGTTTGTGTCCTTTTTCTATTAGGATGGGGAGTCAAATTATTTTGTTCAAGGCAGATTTGGTGTGATTACCCTACATCACTTGGGTATATATATTTATTATTTAACTATTTAATATAGTTTGGTTCAATTATTTTAATTTAAAATTTTTCTTTTTAAAATTACATTTGGGGTGTGTGTGTGTGTACACACTAAAGTACATGTCGAGGTCACAAGATGAATTTTGGGAATTTGTTCTCTCCTTCCACCATGTGGTTCCTGTGAATCAAATTGCAAGTCATCAGCTTTGGTGACAAGCCTCTTTATCCACTGAGCCTTCTCACTGGCCCTCAATTTGTCTCTGTTTCATATAAACTATATCACATTCATAAGTTATGCTCAGCAGGGTGTGTGAGTCTCCCGTCTCCTCTCTCTGACAGTGTCCTGGAGCACCTTAGCAGCCTGGCCAGAGAAGTGAACCTGGACTACGAACGTAGCATGAACAAGATCAACTTTGACAAAATTGTCTCTTCTAAGCCAGAGATGTTCTCCTATGTGACTCTTCCTGAAAAAGAGGAAGGAAAGGTACCCAGTCAAGGTGAGAGCCCCTGGACCCTGGCTGCCCATCTGGCTAGCTCAACCTACCTCCGCCTCTCTTGATGGGATTTTGTTCAGTCACCAAGGGTCTCATAAATCTGGTCTTTTCTATGCCCACCATATCCTTACTATTTACACTCTTCTTTTGCCAGATGCCAGGAAATCTTGTCTGAGGAATAACTGTGTGTGTGTGTGTGTGTGTGTGTGTGTGTGTGTGCGCGCGCGCACGTGCACGTGTGCGCGCGTACATGTGTGTCCCAGTAATGCAGAAGCCTCAAGGTAAATATGTACCAGGAAAGCCATGGTCAAAAGTAGATGTTAGGTACCTAATAGTCAGGCCTCAAAGACACATAAGCCTTCTTCCCCCTGAACAAGAATAGAGTTACATTGCCACAGCTCCATGGACATATAGATGACCAAATCTCAGAACAAAACCCCAAAAGTCCTCCTTGCTTTGAGCCCACCCATATATGCTGAGTACATTTCCTGGCCCCAGATTCATGTGTGTGATGTATGTGCCCAGGATACGGGCTGGGCTGTGGATAGCAAGCATTCTTGTACCCAAATATTCCTTCTTTGGGCTCCCTGAGCAGGCTCCAGTCCAGCCTCTGGCTTTGTGTAGCCAGGGTAGGAGGAAAGGAGGGGATCTACAGGTATCACGCACTGCTCAAAGGGAGCCAATGATGACTAGGGGGCCTGGAGGGAAACTAGGGGCATGTGACTCACTTTGGGTCTTGGGGTCACCCCCAAAGGCTAGAGTAAGGAAAGGAGGGTTCTGTGAATGAAGTTGACTGTTCTGGGAAGGAAGCTCTCCTCCATCAGACACTCTGTCGAAGAGTCCTGACGGCTCTGGCGTGTGTCCCAGACGTCTCTGATGCTGGCTCTCGCCCCCTCTGCAGGGCTGGTGAGTGTCCCTGAATACCCCTTCCGGGAGCAGAAGGAGGATTTCACTTTCGTGTCCCTGCTCACTCGGCCAGAAGTCATCACAGCTCTGAGCAAGGTGCGGGCTGAATGCAACAAGGTGACCTCCATGTCCCTGTTCCACTCAAGCCTCTCCAAGTACAGCCGCCTGGAGGAATTTGAGCAGATCCAGTCTCAAACCTTCTCCCAGGTACCTGGGCATCAGAGCATGGAGGACGGGGCCTCGGGCCCTGGGAGCCAACAATCATGGGCCTCAAGGCTCCGCTGAAGTGGGACAAGGGTGGGGTGATGGTGGAGTCCATCCTGCAGGTCAAGGAGAACCAGAGTGGGCTTCTTCCTTCCCATTCCCTCTGAGCCAGCCTTAGTAGTCTTAGGGCAGTTCCCCTGTCTTTAAAGGGAGAACAGGAATCCCACTCCCATATCACAACACTTGCGGACAAGGGTGTAAGGGGCATGGCTTCAGCCTCTCTCCACTTAGTTCTATCCTACTATTATTCCTGTGTTCTCCCTTTCTGCCTCTTTCTCTTCTGAGTGTCTGTCTCTTTCCCATGGCTATTCTGAGCCCCATGTGCCCTGCCTCTCTTCCAAGCATCCCTGGACCCCAGATATCACACTGAGGTGTTGGTCCACAGTGCTTGGCAACAACTTGTGGGAGATTTCCCTCCATTGTCATACACATGAGTCCTGAGGTGGCCATCTCTAGAACCTTGCTATATTATCTTCAAGCATAATGACTTTGAATGGTGGATGCCTGGTGTGGCGTTTTGGTGACAGCTGTGTCCACACCAGGTGCAGATGTTCCTCAAGGACAGCTGGATCAGCACATTGAAAGTCGCTATGCGTAGCAGCCTTCGAGACATGAGCAAGGGGTGGTACAACCTCTACGAGACCAACTGGGAGGTATATCTCATGTCAAAGTTGCGCAAGCTGATGGAACTCATCAAGTACATGCTTCAGGACACGCTACGCTTCCTGGCACAGGACTCCCTGGCCAGCTTCTCACAGTTCATTGGTGATGCCTGCTGCAGCGTGCTTGAGTGTGTAGATGACATGGACTGGGGTGAAGACCTTGTCAACAGCCCCTACAAGTGAGTCCAGATGGACAGAGGCACAGGGGGAATGACTCTGTCTTCAGCCAAGGTCAGGTGCCCACCAGGTTCTTGACATCAGAAAGAGTTTGGCTATCTCAGAAGTGCCCCCTCAAGCTCTGGCTTATGTTCTAGTGTTCATCATTTTTGTGGTCACTCTGAGTTACTCAGTTGATAATACTGAGCCCTTACCGTGAACCAGATGTTGGTCTTAGGGAAGTCTGAGATACAGTTCATACTGCCAGCGGGAGACAGGCATAGCAAGATATTTAATAGGTACTATCATTGCCAATTCTATGATGAACTCTGGGGGTGGGCCTTTGCCTTGCAGTCAGGGAAGGGGTGGCATTTGAGGCACGGGGACACTAGAGGTAATTAGCAGGACCAAATGGAACAGGAACACCACAAGTAAAAAGGACTTAGGGCAGCTGAGGGAGGACAGGCTACCAAGTGCAGCCGGAACGGGAAGGGCAGGTAGGCCAGGGCAGAGGAAATGAAACAGGGTGGAGGGACCAGTCTAGACCACCAAGAACTTCCTGGGTATTTTTAGTAAGGCAGAAGCTATCCACAGGGCCCTGGCTGGGATGTATCATCAAGACTTTCGATGTGCCTCAGACTTCTGAAACTGATGATAGTGGGCTCTCAGGAAGAGCGTGGGGCCTTTAGCAAGTGCCTGTGCCAGGCCACCCTGTCCGATAACCTCAAGACCAAGGTCTGGGGCAAGAATCTAAAAACCTTCCTGGCTGGCCTGGAGCCTCGCTCTCTAGTAAAAGTGGGAAAAGCTGTGCTATGCTCGAAGAAGCTTGAGATCACAATACTAGCAGGAAGAGACAGGCATTCCCTGTCAGCACAATTATTTGCCTCCAGGCCCCGGAAGAATCCTCTGTTCATCGTAGACTTGGTGCTGGACAACTCAGGGGTGCACTACAGCACATCTCTGGAGCAGTTTGAGATGATTCTGCTCAACCTCTTTGACAAGGGTATCCTGGCCACCCATGCTGTGCCCCAACTGGAGAAGGTACATGCTAGAGGCTGGGCAGGGCCTGGGTGCTGAGAACCACAGGGTGCTCTCTGCGTTCAGACATTCAACTGTCTGACAGTGCCATTGAAACATGTAAGAGGCATCACAGATGCCAGAGCCGTTTGTTAGCGCTAGCCTTCCACTTCATGGGCAGTAGGTGTGGCTCTGAAAGTTACAGCTGTCTGCTTTAATCCTCAGCACAAATGGAACTGTTAACATTGCTGCCTCGTAGACCTGGAGAAATCAAACTGGCTAAATCTAGTTTACAAAGCTGCTAAGTGTCAGGACATCACTTTGAATCTTAGAATGACTGGACTAATCCTGCCATAGCTGCACCTGTCCTGTGTCCTGCCTCCTTATCCTCAGCTCCTAGCCCCTTTCTCCACCTCAGCTGTAGACCCAGGTGGACTTCCACACATAGCCAGTAGCCAAGGTCTCCACAAGTCACCACCACTGCACACACACCTAAACTGCACACAGCCCACTCTCCAGGCCCACGAGCCTCCGTAGCTCAAGCCCCTTCCTATATCTCCTGCTGCCAGTTAAAGCCATCAGCAGCCTGTCCTTGGCAAGTCTGAGTCACACCAAGCGGAGAGGATATGGTCCCTCAGTGAGCCTCACAGGAGCGTCTGTGTGTGTGTGTGTGTGTGTGTGTGTGTGTGTGTGTGTGTGTGTGTGTTATGTCGTTGCAACCCTTCCCCCACTCCTGGGTCATATTGCCTAAGCTTGCCCATGTCGTTGCCCACTCTGTCTTTAGACCACTCTGTCAACCACTCCAGGGCTCATCTGGCTCTGTCTCTTCTGTTCTTTTTCTTAAAGCTGGTGATGGAGGACATCTTTATCAGTGGTGACCCTCTGCTGGAGTCAGTGGGGCTTCATGAGCCACTGGTAGAAGAGCTACGCGCTAACATCACTAATGCTATGCACAAGGCCATGATACCACTGCAGGCCTATGCTAAGGAGTACAGAAAGTATCTGGAGCTGAACAACAATGACATTAGCACCTTCCTCAAGTATGTGTGTGTGTGTATGTGTGTGTGTGTGCGCGTGTGTGTGTGCATGTACATGTGCATATATCAGTGTGCCTGTGTGTGTGCACATGCGTGTGTGTGTGTGCGTGTGCATGTGCATGTATCAGTGTGCCTGTGTGTGTCCATCCGTCTGTCCATCAGTCTGTCTGTCTGTGTATGCATCCCTTCCCAACCTGCTAACCATCCTCTGCTCCCTGCACATGCACACTGCCTTCAGGACCTATCAGACTCAGTGCCCGTCAGCAGAGGTGGTTCGAGAAGTGGTAATTACCCACCTGCAAGAGAAAGAGATCCTAGACAACTCACTGCCTGGCAGCATCATCATTGGTCCCTTCTACATCAATATCGACAATGTTAAGCAGAGCCTGTCCAAAAAACGCAAGGCCCTGGCCACTTCAATGCTGGATATCCTAGCCAAGAACTTACACAAGGAGGTAGACAGTGTAAGTCACTACTGGCCTGGCCCTAGCGACCACAGCAACACACAAGCAGCCTTGAACACATGGTGTGTTCCCACTAGTAAGATGCCCTAGGCAAAGTCTGTGGTGTCTTCAGGTGCCTGGGTCAAAGAAAGGACCTGGAAGTCATTCTGCCTTGATCCCTACCTGCATTCATATATATCCATATGTTAGTAGAAGGCTGATATCTCCATCCCTAGACTTTCAGAATCCTGGGAAGTTCTTGTGAAGTACAGGATGAGCTTGATTGCTCCATGGAGCTGAGAGTATGCAAGTGCAGATATCAGAAACCCCAAGTTTGTTCCTGGGTCCAGAGGAGACTGAGAGGGTGACACCTTTGCCTCAGAAGAGATTTTAGCACCCTAGTGACCCTATCAGGAACCTCTCTCTTGGAAAGAATGGCAGAGGGTGTCCATGGTAGAATAATTGACTTCGAGACCCTGGGGACCTTGGAGATAAAACAGGTCCCAGTGTAGGCAAGGCACATAACCGTCCCTAGAACCCTGCGATCCCCACCACCAGATCTGTGAAGAGTTCCGCAGCATTAGCCGAAAGATCTATGAGAAACCCAACAGCATTGAGGAGCTTGCTGAGCTTCGAGACTGGATGAAGGGCATTCCTGAAAAGCTGGTATTTCTGGAGGTAAGCCAGGCACAGTGGTGCTGGTGTCCAGAAGCCTAGTGGAGCCAGAAATTAGGTGGTGCATTAGGGACCCAGGGGCTGGATAGATACATAAAACTATTGGTCAGAGACTAGGGGCTGAGACAGGCAGAGGCTGGGAGATCATAGCCAGTAGGTAAGGTAAAGCAAACAAGCAGGGACTGACTGGTGGGGACCCAGGGTGAAGTTTGCAGGGTACAGCAGGGATTCAGAGCTGTGCTCTCTGGACAGTCAGGAGGACTGAAGGCATAGGTCGGAGAACTAGACCCAAAGATGTGTTGGCAATGGCTCCTAGAGCCCTGGTCCTGGCCTTGAAATCTGTTAAGGCTTCCCCTCTCTGAAAGACAGTGCCTTTTCCCTGACCCCAGCCACTTTGGAGATCCCATCCAAGTAACCCCCTCCCCAGCACAGCTCATCATTTCCTGCTCATGCAGGAGCGGATTGTAAAGGTCATGTCTGACTACGAGGTCATGGATGAATTCTTATACAACCTTACCACAGACGACTTCAATGACAAGTGAGTGGGAGCATTGTTTCCAACACTGGCTATTGGGTGGGCAGCAGGAGATGCCGGGCTGCAGTGGTGCTCAAAAGTACCAGCTGTCACAAGCGATGGAATCACACCAGAAATGCTCTGCCAAGATGCCCTAAACCATAGCTCCACCTGGGAGCTGGGAGCAGGCAGGGTCAAGAGGCTTATGGGCAGAAAGAAATCATGTGGGAATAAATTCTCTTGTTCTGGGGACCCTGTCACTGTCCTACCAATGGTCTTGTATTCACATAGATGTTGCATGTGGACTGGTTGGGGAACAATGGGGGAAAGCAAACATTAGAAACAAACCCCTCACTCAGTTCTGCCTTACAGATGGAAGTCCAACACGTCAGCCTGACAGGGCATCATTTTCAGATGGAACTTTCCCAGGGGCTGACATCCCTGAGCCAGCTGTAGTTAGAAACCTTAAGTTCCATTGAGACCTTGTGTCATGTGGCAGAGGGAGTTGCTGGTGTGCTGGAAGCTGGCCTAATGGCTCTGGCTGGTCAACAGAGGCATGAAGGCTAGAGACTAGACTTGATTTCACTTCATCTGAGAACCCCGGGATTTCAGAGGAAATACATTGTCTTAGCTAAGGTTTCTGTTGCTGTGATGAACTGCCATAACCAAAAGCAACATAGGGAGGAAAGGGTTGACTTTGCTCACCATTGCATATCACACTTCATCAGCGAAGGCAGTTTGTATAGGAACCTGGGGGCAGGAGCTGATGCAGAGGCCATGGAAGTGGTACTTTCTGGCTCTCTTCCCTATGGCTTGCCCAGCCTGCTTTTTGTTTTTTTATAGCATCCAGGATTACCAGCCCAGGGGTAGCACCACCCACAATGGACTGAGCCCTTTGACATCCAACACTAATAAAGAAAATGACCTATAGGCATGCCTATAGTCAGATCTTATGGATTCAGTCCCTCAATAGAAGCTCCCTCCTCTCTGATGACTCCAGTTTGTGTCAAGTGACATAAAACTCGCCAGGCCAGCGCACTTGACATCACTCTCTTGTTATTTCTGTTTTGCCCATTTGCATGGGCACACTAGAGCTGCATCTCAGTGGGCGGGGGGCAGGGAGGGGGTGGCAGCCTCCCAGCTTACTCAGACTCCCCAGTTCCCCAGTTCCAGCTAGATCCAGCTGACATCTGGATTCTCCCATCCTCCTTCAGCCCAGCTCTGCCCACAGCCTTGCTGCCTAGGTTTGGGGCCTGGGCACATGGAAGGGTGGCCCTTCCTGTCTATCCTACCATTTCAACTGTGACATCTCCTCAAATCCTGATCTTCTTTTCTGCCAGATGGGCTGCCAACAACTGGCCCTCTAAGCTCCTTGGGCAGATAGATATGGTGCGGCAGCAACATGTTGAGGATGAGGAGAAGTTCCGCAAAATCCAGCTCATGGACCAGAGCAACTTCCAGGAGAAGCTGGAAGGGCTGCAGGTGGGACCTGACTTCAGGCTCTCTTAGGAACTCCCTCCCCACCACACACACACACAATGCTGTCCTAGGTCTAGCATTTAGGAGATGCAATGTCAATGTATGATGGATGACAGGATGGCCAAATTTTTAAATGGCTGAAGAAATGAGACACCTGGATAGAACATTGTAGAAAATTTAACAATTATGGACCCAGTCCTCTTGATTATGTAACTGGCACCGCAGTGGACAGTGCGCTTCATATGCAAAGATTCACATCTGTTCCCCAATCCTGGAGCAGCCTGCCTGTGATTGGCCAGCAAGTGACTCAACTACAAAACAAAGTTCTCTCAGAGCTAAGAGTCAGTGCCCTGGGTATGTGGAATACATACATGCTTAATCCTAGGACTTGGGTGCATCTGACTCTTGCTCCTTGGCCCACAGCTGGTGGTAGCTGGCTTCTCCATCCATGTGGAGATTGCACGAGCACACGAGATTGCCAACGAGGTGCGGCGGGTCAAGAAGCAGCTGAAGGACTGCCAGCAGCTAGCGATGCTCTACAACAACCGCGAGCGCATCTTTGGCTTGCCTATCACCAATGTAGGCCTACTGCAGGCTTTTGCCCTGCTTCCCAGGCTTCAAAAGCAACTTAGTTCTGCAGCCATAACAGGGCCCAAGCTACTATGGGGCACGGCTCAGGCATGCTGGGGTAGAAATGAGCTGGCTACAGGGCAGAGCTAAATTTCTTGCTTCCGGGGATGGGCAGTATATGCAAGCAGGAGGTTTCAGAGGGCGGGGCCAGCCTAGACCTTGGAAGCTCAGCACCCAGAGTTTACATATAGCAGGAGAAAAGAAGTCCTGACTGGGTCCTTGGGGGCAAGAGCAGAGATAACTGCCAAGAGCAAAGAAGGAGGTGGGGCCTGGCCAACGTAGAGATGGTGTGGAGAGAGCCCAGAGAGCATCCTGACAGTCTCACCCTCTGTCCCTGTAGTACGACAAGCTCTCAAGAATGGTGAAGGAATTCCAGCCCTACCTGGACCTCTGGACCACAGCCTCAGACTGGCTGCGCTGGTCTGAGAGCTGGATGAATGATCCTCTGTCAGCCATTGATGCTGAACAGCTGGAGAAGAATGTCATTGAGTCGTTCAAGACCATGCACAAGTGTGTGAAGCAGTTCAAGGACATCCCAGGTAGCCGAGAATAGTTACTGGTGGGGCCCGTAAAAGTCGTGATGTTTTTTGGTTGAATGGGTTTGCTCTTCCCCATCCAACACTGGCCAGAGAGCGTGGTGACCATTCCTTTCCTGTGGACCTAGCCTATCCTCTTTCTCTGGACTGGCTGACTTTCATGCTTTCCTGCTTACCCGGCAGCCTGCCAGGACGTGGCTTTGGATATCCGAGCACGCATAGAGGAGTTCAAGCCGTACATCCCACTGATCCAAGGCCTGCGTAACCCTGGTATGCGGAACCGGCACTGGGAGGTACTGTCCAATGAGATCAACATCAATGTGAGACCCAAGGCCAACTTGACCTTCACCCGCTGCCTGGAGATGAGCCTTCAGGACCACATTGAGAGCATCAGCAAGGTGGCTGAGGTGGCTGGCAAGGAGTACGCTATTGAGCAGGTGGGTACCAAACCACCAGCAGGTCTGATCCCACTGCTGAAACCCTGCCGGACAGGCTGGTCTCTAGCCCTTGCAATGAAGCCATTTGGGAGAGTAACTGTAACGGCCTCCTGGGGTAAGAGTACATTTCATTAAAAGTTAATAATGTGGGTGGAGTGTTTGGCATAGTACCCACCATTGCTATAATACTCAGTTTCCCTGCCAAGACTCTAGCAGGGAGCTAATAGCATTATCACCATTTAACAGATGAAGAAAAGAGTTGAGAATGCAGCCAGCCTAGTTGCATGAGTTTAATCCCCTGCATTGTTAATAATTAATTAATTAATTAATTAGAGAACCTAAGACTCATCTGGGTGGTATTATATACAGTAGAGTATCAAGGAGCATCCTGTGGACTTTGCTTAGCAAATGAGAAGCTGAGACTCTGGGCTACACATTTCCAAACCTGCTCCTTGACCCCCCAGCAAACATGGTAGTTTTCATCTTGGAAGCCCCTGGGCTGGCCAAAGTCTGAGTCTCTTAAAGCCCTTGGCAGCCTGAAACAATATTCTTTAGGTGTGAGCAAACTCCTAACTGGCACCCAAGTGCCTCTCGTGTTGCTCACCTATGAGCTTGAGTGGACCCTGCATCCAGACAGAGGCCCACTTGGGAGCATTTTCCAGGGTGTCTCACACAAAGCCATGGCCTGGAGGGTCCATTTGTCTCCTGCCCAGTGCTGGTGGGACAGCCTAACAACCAGTCCTTTCCAAGTGCACAGTCCTGATCGTCCCCCCTACCACAGGCACTAGACAAGATGGAGAAGGAATGGTCATCCATCCTGTTCAACGTGTTGCCCTACAAGGAGACAGACACCTACATCCTCAAGAGCCCAGATGAGGCCTCGCAGCTGCTTGACGACCACATCGTCATGACTCAGAGCATGTCCTTCTCGCCATACAAGAAACCCTTCGAGCAACGCATCAACTCCTGGGAGACCAAACTGAAACTGACCCAGGTGGGCCTCCCTTCCTCTGTCCTCCCCTCCAAAGAAGCACTGTCCACCAAGTGGCACTTACTGTATTTCGGTGTAGCACCTGTTCTCCTCAGCCCCTGGCTCTCTGACAAGCCTCCATCCGGAAGAGGATGCCAGGATGGATGTGGCCATTCATGGAGGAGGTCTGGCTCCTGAAAGAGGCAGTAAGGGCCATGGAAGGAGTGAAGCTTAATTAAACAATGTGGCTGCCTAAGCTTGGGACAATCTAGTCATTGGAACTTTGTGTGCTGGACACAGAGTGGCCCCCGAAGCCTCTCTGTATCCCTTTCCTCCCTGTCCTGAGCCTCCCACCCCCATCTCACTCCGGTGATACTTTGAGGACAGGGGCCAGGGTGCTTGGGACTATAAATGTCTCAGCCTTTTGAGACCAGAGGCAGGGGCTGCCTAAAGATACCTAGAATGTAGGCCTGAAGGTGTATCTCACAGTACATACGCCACTGGAGGCCAGAAGTCAGGTGAAGGAGGAATTGTCCATACAGCACTGACCCTGGGCTTTCCTGCTGTGTGCACATGTGCATGCGTATACACACACACACACACACACACACACACACACACACACACACATACACACACCTGCAATTCCAGCCCTATCTCCTATCTCCCCCAAAGCTTATCATAAGTAACTCACCATCTCACCCACACCTGCCTACATGATATTCCCAGTGAGGCCCTTGCTCAGCACCTATTAAAGGGGTTTCACACATATCAGAATCTTAGTGCTCCAGAAGCAGAATGACCACTAGTGTATACCTCAAGAACAGAAGCCCATGTCCACTTCCCCTGATCTTCCTGGTGTCCATTTAAACCTGGCATGGACCTGATATAGAGCTAACCGTGATGCCCATCTCATGAGCAGAGATGAGTTTGCAGTGGTGGGGAAAAAATGAGGTAAATCCCAAGTGCAGAATTGGGAGGCAGAAAGGAAGATGGCTCCGTATAGCGTTACCTAGTAGATGCTGACGCTGATGCGGGTGCTCGGCACTGCACTCCGATGGGGCAAAATGTCTCCACCACAGACACCAAACCCAGCCCTGAGCCCCCAACTCTGGTGGTGCTTGCCCTGCTCCACTTTCCCAGGAGGTGCTGGAGGAGTGGCTGAACTGCCAGCGGTCCTGGCTCTACCTGGAGCCCATCTTCAGCTCTGAGGACATCACCCGGCAGCTGCCCGTGGAGAGCAAACGCTACCAAACCATGGAGCGCATCTGGAGGAAGATCATGAAGAATGCCTATGAAAACCGGGAGGTGAGGACCCCCAAGGGTCCTGATCACATTGCTGGGGACTTCTGGGTCTTTCTCTTCCCTAAACAAGTATTAAAGATCAATCTTAAGGCTTTGGTTGTGCCTCGTATCCTTGGGCGTGGACTCCTAGTACAAAGATGCTCCTTAGAAACACAGCGGTTTTAGCATTTTAGAGATCTTCCAAAGTCTGCAGCAAGACAGCTCCTCGGTCTTCTTACCTTTCTTTTATGACTACAGAATGGTTTCTCGGAACTGATGGAGGCACTCCCGAGCCTGGGAATCAGTTTCCTGCCCCTTACGCTCCCTGGCGGTGTCTGGCTGGCACGGGCACTGTCTAGTAAACCCACCTTGCCACCTCCCAGCTGACAATGCTCTCTTCCTCTCTCTAACCCCCGCTGGGTTTGCTTTCTGCAGGTGATCAATGTGTGTTCTGACCAGAGGCTGCTGGACAGCCTGAGGGACTGCAACAAGTTGCTGGACCTGGTACAGAGGGGCCTCAGCGAGTACCTGGAGACCAAGAGGACTGCCTTCCCCAGGTAGGCATCACAGCCTAAGTCCACACTGTGGGCCCCCAAGTGCTCTGCCAAGCTCATGTATAAGCACCATGTCAGTGGTGTCAGGGCTGCCAGGGCCCAAGTCCACCTGACCTTTTTTCCTCACCTGTGTCCCCCTGGAAGATTCTACTTCCTGTCAGATGATGAACTACTGGAGATCCTGTCACAGACAAAGGACCCCACAGCCGTGCAGCCCCACCTGCGCAAATGCTTCGAGAACATTGCCCGGGTACGGAGCTAGGCCTGGGGCTCGGCCAGTGCACTAGGGCACATTCCAGAGGAGGCTTCTCTCCTCCCATGTCAAACCCTCTTAGAAATGAGGCAGCAAGACAGACCCTGGTCCTCAGAGATGTACCTAGGGCGGTGGAAAGGTTAGGTAAAGGAATGGATACCTGGGACTGATGGGAAGAAAGGTAAAGAACCCATTCCTCCCCTTGAGTCTGGAAGCCCCAGGGTCCTAACTCAGCCAGCAGCTCCTGTCCTCCTAGAATACTGAGATCTGGGAAGAGGGAAAACACAGAAAGCAAGTTTAGCCTCATTTCCCAAGGGCTTAAACATACTCTGACAAATTGCTGTCAGGGAAGGCCCATTGAAGGCGAGCACGGGGGGCACCCCAGCGCAGGAGCTAGCTCCTCTAAAGGGCAAGAGTCTGGCCAGGTCAGACTGGGGCTGAAAGCAGGCCCTCTGGCCTCCCAGAGCAACTCACTTCTACCCACCTCCGATGCCCATAGCTGCTGTTCCAGGAGGATCTGGAGATCACACACATGTACTCAGCAGAGGGTGAAGAGGTGAAACTGTCCTTCTCCATCTACCCCTCCAGCAATGTGGAGGACTGGTTGCTGGATGTGGAGCGTAGCATGAAGGGCAGTGTACACGACATCATCGAGATAGCCATCAAGGCCTACCCTACAGTGAGTGCAGCCTTCCTGCTCAGCCTCCGGCGTGGTGCTCCCTCCTCAGTGCTCTCCACTCCAGCCCGTAATGAGGAAGACGGGTTAGAGTTGTGAGCACCTGCATCAGCCTGCTCATGTTTTCTTCCCAGATGCTCAGAACCGAGTGGGTTCTCAACTGGCCGGGCCAGGTGACCATTGCTGGCTGCCAGACATACTGGACAATGGAGGTAGCCGAGGCACTTGAGGCTGGCACCACCAGCAGCAAGCTGTTCCCCCAGCTCTCCAAACAGGTAGAACTAAAGAGGATCGGTGCTCCCCACACTCCAACACCCCATACCCAGTTCTCCTAGCAACATCAAGCCTGGATGAGGCCAAAGGTCAAGTCCAAGGAGCAGATCAGACTCTGTAGCACCAGCAAGAGGGGACCTAAGGAGGGCTCCAAGACTAGGCAGGTGGCCCTCCTTTAATGATCAGTGAAGTGGTCACCAGGTTCTTCCTGTGCTGTCTGCCCCTTGGGCTCCCCACGATCCATGCTTCTCACTGCACTGCGGACTCCATTTCCAGCCATGAGCAGGCACACAGATTGTACACTACAGAGGCAGTTCCCACATGTGTGACTTGCATGTTTTTCCGTCTTCCCTTTGTCCTGGTCCTTCCTCTCCTCCCATCTCAGATCAGTAGAAACCTCCAGAATATGGACACTGTCTGTGGCTGAAGCCCTCCCTCTGTGGAAGGGATGAGGAGCTGTAGATTCCAGGTTTCTTCAGAGATTTCCTGATTCTTTCAGCTCAGTGACCTGGTGGCCCTGGTGCGGGGGAAGCTGTCCCGCATGCAGCGGATGGTGCTTTCGGCACTCATTGTCATCGAGGTCCACGCCAAGGATGTGGTGAGCAAGCTGATCGATGAGAATGTGGTCAGTGTACACGACTTTGAGTGGATCTCACAGCTCAGGTGAGGCCACGGAGGACTGCCCCAGGGCCAGGGTGGATGAGGCTGGGCTTGAAGATACTCTCAATCCACACTAGGTTTGTCCCTGCCCACAAAGAAAAAACGAGACAGATATGGGCACTTCTGTGTCCTCGTGCTCTAAGAGAATTCCCTCGTTTTAGCTGTATACCTACTCACTGGCCTGTGGCCCCATGTCCTGAATCTTGTGTCCCTACGTTGTAGGTACTACTGGACAAATAACGACCTGTACATCCGTGCTGTGAATGCCGAGTTCATCTATGGCTACGAGTACCTCGGCAACAGTGGGAGGCTGGTGATCACACCCCTCACTGACAGGTGAGCCCTCTGCAGCTGGTTCTGAATAAGGGAAATGGGTAGAGGTCAGCCAGCCCCATGGAAATCTAGACAAAGCTCAGCAAGACTCAAAAAATGGGGCAAGGAGAAACACTACACAGGCAGTCAGTCCCAGGCTCCAGTTCCCAACCCTGGTGGTCAGGACTGGCATACCTGTGCCTCAGAGGAGTATGGAGGAGCAAGAGATGCTGGTCCACAGACCCCAGGAAAGGGATCACCCAAGATGGGTGTGGCTTGTGTCTATCTGCTTTCACCCACACAGGTGCTATCTGACCCTGACTGGAGCCTTGCACCTCAAGTTTGGAGGTGCACCAGCTGGCCCAGCTGGCACAGGGAAAACAGAGACCACAAAAGACTTGGGGAAGGCCTTGGCCATACAGACAGTTGTGTTCAACTGCTCTGACCAGCTCGACTTCATGGCCATGGGCAAGTTCTTCAAGGGTCTGGCCAGGTGAGGCTGGATGTGAGACGGCACAGGACAGGGGCAAGTAGGGGAGAACACTGGCCAAGAGGAGTCACACAAGCAAGAGGATGAAGTGACAGGAGTCAAAGGCCCAGCCCAGTGGGCTAGGGGTTGGGGGGAGGCATGGGACTGAGGTTGAGCTGGTGATCACCAGTGAGAGCTTCCTCCCCAGTGAAGCCAGAGGGTTGCTGGAAGGAGGTACCACGTATGCTCCAAGTGCATGCCCTACCCAAATGCCTTGCTTTACTTAGTGCGGGGGCCTGGGCCTGCTTTGATGAGTTTAATCGGATCGACATCGAGGTGCTATCGGTGGTGGCACAGCAGATCACCACAATTCAGAAGGCACAGCAGCAGAGGGTGAGCCTTGGTACCCTAGAGGGATGGCACTGCCCCTTCATAACTCTTACCACTGTGTTTAGAGGGGCTTTATAGTCAGTCTCAAACCCCAGATCCCAGTCTCAGCCCACGGTCAGGTAAAGAGAGACGCTTCCCATACAAGGGAGGGTCCAGGGCACTGGTCCTTTGGCCAGCTTCATTGTTCACAGTAATCAAATGACAAGAGCTGAGAGGCCAACAGATCCCACTTAAATAATGCCCTAGGTTCTGTTCTTGGCTGAGTTTGAGTAAATCTGAAGGGCTCAGTTAGAATTGGGACTAGTGGATGGAGGGATGCAGCAAAGGGATGGAAACCTCTGAGGACCTGGAGCCAGGACCATGGAGTCCTTGGGTGATCAGTGAGACCTAGAGGTCTTAGGCTAGATCCCGGGAGAAGATCTAACCCATGACCAGGTGTCCTGTCTGACTGACCTCTGATGTCAGGTCAGTGGCATGGCAGAGCCCCAGTTAGAGAAGGTGAAAGTCTGGGCATCTTCTCTCTAATGTGGGTCATCCCCTTTGCCCCGCATACAGGTGGAACGTTTCATGTTTGAGGGTGTTGAAATCCCCCTTGTACCATCCTGCGCTGTGTTTATCACCATGAACCCAGGGTACGCTGGCCGCACAGAGCTGCCTGACAACCTGAAGGCAAGTCCAGGCCCAGGGTGGCGAGAAGGTGACAGAGCTTTAGACTGGTCCCTAAGATGTTAAAATTCTGATTTGAAAACACATAGCTACCTGCTTGGCATGAAGAACTGGGGTTCCCTGTAGTGGAACTTCTATTTAAGGAACCCATTGGACCACACCCATCTACAGAGTGGGGAAGGCCCTGGACTTGTCTTCATGGGGGAGGTCTGGGGTTCCTATGGGCTTGGGCCTGATAGAAGGCACTAAGGTAGATCTGTTTCTTTTTTTGGGGGGGGTCACCTTTTTCTTTTTTTCTTATTTTTTTAATTAGATATATTCCTTATTTACATTTCAAATGTTGTCCCCTTTCCTGGTTCCCCCCCTTCCCCGAAAATCCCATAAGCCATCTCCCCTTCCCCAATCAACCCTCCCCCGCTTCCCTGTCCTGGTATTCCTCTACACTACGGCATCAAGTCTATCCAGGACCAAGGGCTTCTCCTCCCTTTGGTGTCTAACAAGACCATCCTCTGCTACCTGTGTGTAACTGGAGTCATGGGTAACTCCATGTGTACTCTTTGGTTGATGGTTTTGTCCCTGGGAGCTCTGGGAGTACTAGGTGACTCATATTGTTGTTCCTCCTGTGGCTCTGCAAACCCCTTCAGCTCCTTGGGTCCTTTCTCTAGCTCCCCCATTGGAGACCCTGTGCTCAGTTTAATGGTTGGCTAAGAGTATCCCTCTCTGTATTTGTCACGCACTAGGAGAGCCTCCCAGGTGATAGCTATATCTGACTTCATTCAGCCAGCACTTGTTGGCATCCACAATAGTGTCTGGGTTTTGTGACTGTATATAGGATGGATCCCTGAGTGGGGCAGTCTCTGGATGGTCTTTCCCTCAGTCTCTGCTCCACCTTTTGTCTCTGTTTTCCCCTTTCTACAAAGGACCCAAGGATCCATACTTTGTTCTTCCTCCTTCTTGGGCATCATTTGATATGTGAAATGAGTCTTGGGTATTCCAAATTTTGGGCTAATATCCACTTATCAGTGAGTGCATGCCATGTGTGTTCTTTTGTAATTGGGTTACCTCCTCAGGATGATATTTTTCAGTTCCATCCATTTGTCTAAGAATTTCATGAATTCATAGTTTTTAATGGCTGAATAGTACTCCATTGTGTATATATACCACATTTTCTGTATCCATTCCTCCGTTAAGGGACATCTGGGTTCTTTCCAACTTCTGGCTATTAGAAATAGGGCTGCTATGAACATAATGAAGCATGTGTCCTTATTACATGCTGGAGAATCCTCTGGGTATATGCCCAGGAGTGGTATAGCAGGGTCCTCCAGCAGTATTATGCCCCGTTTTCTGAGGAACCGCCAAACTGATTTCCACATTGGTTGTACCAGCTTGCAATTCCACCAGCAGTGGAGGAGTGTTCCTTTTTCTCCATAACCTCTCCAGCACCTGTTGTCTCCTGAGTTTTTTTATCTTAGCCATTCTGACTGGTGTAAGGTGAAATCTCAGGGTTGCTTTGATTTGCATTTCCTGATGACTAAGAATGTTGAACATTTCTTGAGGTGCTTCTCAGCCATTCAATATTCCTCAGGTGAAAATTCTTTGTTTAACTCTGTACCCCATTTTTAATAGGATTATTTGGTTCTCTGGAGTCTAACTTCTTGAATTCTTTGTATATATTGGATATTAGCCTGCTGTTGGATGTAGGGTTGGTAAAGATCTTTTCCCAATTTGTTGGTTGCCGTTTTGTCCTATTGACAGTGTCCTTTGCCTTACAGAAACTTTGTAATTTTATGAGGTCCCATTTGTCAATTCTTGATCTTAGGACATAGGCTATTGGTGTTCTGTTCAGGAAATTGTCCCCTGTGCCCATGTGTTCAAGGTTCTTCGCCAGTTTCTTTTCTATGAGTTTCAGTGTATCTGGTTTTATGTGGAGGTCCTTGATCCACTTGGACTTAAGCTTAGTACAAGGAGATAAGAATGGATCGATTTGTATTCTTCTGCATGCTGACCTCCAGTTGAACCAGCACCATTTGTTGAAAAGACTATCTTTTTCCACTGGATGGTTTTAGCTCCTTTGTCAAAGATCAAGTGACCATAGGTGTGTGGTACATTTCTGGGTCTTCAATTCTATTCCATTGATCTACCTGCCTGTCACTGTACCAATACCATGCAGTTTTTAACACTATTGCTCTGTAGTACTGCTTGAGGTCTGTGATACTGATTCCCCCAGAAGTTCTTTTACTGTTGAGAATAGTTTTCGCTATCCTGGGTTTTTTGTTATTCCAGATGAATTTTCGAATTGCTCTTTCTAACTCTATGAAGAATTGAGTTGGGATTTTGATGGGGATTGCATTGAATTTGTATATTGCTTTTGGCAAGATGGCCATTTTTACTATATTAATCCTGCCAATCCACGAGTATGGGAGATCTATCTTCTGAGGTCTTCTTCAATTTCTTTCTTCAGAGACTTGAAGTTCTTGTCATACAGATCTTTCACTTGTTTGGTTAGAGTCACACCAAGATATTTTATATTGTTTGTGACTATTTTGAAGGGTGTCATTTCCTTAATTTCTTTCTCAGCCTGTTTATCCTTTGAGTATAGGAAGGCTACTGATTTGAGTTAATTTTATATCCAGCCACTTTGCTGAAGTTGTTTATCAGCTGTAGGAGTTCTCTGTTGGAGTTTTTTGGGTCGCTTAAGTATACTATCATATCATCTGCAAATAGTGATAATTTAACTTCTTCCTTTCCAATTTGTATCCCTTTGACTTCCTTTTGTTGTCTAATTGCTCTAGCTAGAACTTCAAGTACTATATTGAATAGATATGGAGAGAGAGGGCAGCCTTGTCTAGTCCCTGATTTTAGTGGGATTGCTTCAAGTTTCTCTCCATTTAGTTTGATGTTGGCCACCGGTTTGCTGTAAATTGCTCCTACTATGTTTAGATATGGGCCTTGAATTCCTGATCTTTCCAAGACTTTTAGCATGAAAGGATGCTGAATTTTGTCAAATGCTTTTTCATCGTCTAATGAAATGACCATGTGGTTTTTTTCTTTGAGTTTGTTTATGTAGTGGATTACATTGATGGATTTCCGTATATTGAACCATCCCTGCATCCCAGAGACAAAGTCTACTTGATCGTAGTGAATAATTGTTTTGATGTGTTCTTGGATTCGGCTGGCAAGAATTTTATTGAGTATTTTTGCATTGATATTCATAAGGGAAATTGGTCTGAAGTTCTCTTTCTTTGTTGGATCTTTGTGTGGTTTTGGTATCAGCATAATTGTGGCTTCATAGAATGAGTTGAGTAGTGTTCCTTCTGTTTCTATTTTGTGGAGTAGTTTGAAGAGTATTGGTGTTAGGTCTTCTTTGAAGGTCTGAAAGAATTCTGCACTAAAACCATCTGGTCCTGAAAGCACCTGTTTCTAATGGTAAGAGATGCACAGCCAGTAAGGAGTGGAAGCCTCAGTGTGGCAGGTGTGGTACAAAGTCCCAGCACTAGCTATGAATCAGACAGTCCAGAGGGTGTGTTAAGTCCCTGGGTGGGGCTGTGATGTGTCTACCTTTCCCATGTGTGTTGTATGTCCAGGCCCTCTTCCGACCTGTGGCCATGATGGTCCCTGATTATGCCATGATTGCTGAAATCTCTCTCTATTCCTTTGGCTTCAATGAGGCCAGTGTGCTGGCTAAGAAGATCACCACCACCTTCAAGCTGTCTTCTGAGCAGCTCAGCTCCCAGGTAAGGCCTTGCATCCAACCAAAATATTGCCAGCTCCAGAGCTGTTCTGAACTCCCCCCTCTGGGAGGGTGCTTCAGAACAGGGACTCCTATAGACAGAGGGCTGTTGGCATGGTGACATAGAAGGTGCCAAAGCAGCCAAAGGAGGGCACCTAACCCAGGCTGCAGTATGCAGGTGAGTAGCCACAGACATAGGTGATGAAGCATTGGCCAGATTCCATGTGGGAGGCCATGTTCCCAGGGCAGCATCTGCACACACCTCTTCTGTGCGATATGTTTAGGACCACTATGACTTTGGAATGAGAGCTGTAAAGACGGTCATCTCAGCAGCTGGGAACCTTAAGAGAGAAAACCCTACCATGAATGAGGTGAGATCTACGCACAGAGTTCCTGGGAGGAGGACTTCAGGAAGATCCTGACACCAGAGGGTTGCATGGGTGGGGGACCCAACCCACCATTCTGAAGCCCTGTCTGGCCCCTACTATAGGAGCTGATCTGCCTTCGGGCCATCCGGGATGTGAATGTGCCCAAGTTCCTGCAAGAAGACCTCAAGCTCTTCTCTGGGATTGTGTCTGACCTGTTCCCTACCATCAAGGAAGAGGAGACTGACTACGGCATCCTGGACCAGGCCATCCGCAGGGCCTGTGAGAAGAACAACCTCAAGGATGTGGAGGGTGAGTCTCCAGCCCCACGATTCCTGTAGACCCATGGTGTTCCAATTTGAGGAAGTGTTGGCTCCAGCCACCTTGGAGTCCAGAATTGGAGACAGGGACAGGGCAAGGCTGTATCAGGGGCCCTTGTCACTGACCTGGACTTGTCTTTACTCCAGGGTGAGTCTTTGCTCTCCAGGGTGAGCGGCAGCATGTCTTTTTACTGAAACCTCACAGTCTAGGTTCTCTGCCCATGGTAGGAACCATCCCAACCCAAGGTCCCCTCTGTAGTCTTGCTTCATCCAGCAATAGGTCTTTGTTGAGTGTCTTAGGGTTTCTATTGCTATGACAAAACACTATGAACAGAACCACTTCGGGAGAAGGGAGTTTATTTCCTCTTATAAGTCTCTGCTCACAATCCATCACTGGAGGAAATTAGGAAAGGAACTTGGAAGCAGACACTGAAGCAGAGGCCATGGAGACGTGCTGCTTACTGGCTTGCTCCCTTGGATTGCTCAGCCTGCTTTCTTATAGCACCCAGGATCATCAACACGGGGGTGGCACTGCCCACCGTGAATGGGGCTCTCCCACATCAGTCATCAATCAAGAAAATGTACCCACATCCTTGCCCGCACCCCAATATGATGGGAAAATTTTCTCAATTGGGGTTCCCTCAGCCTGGTCACCACATATGCATGCAGCTAGAGCTCTTAATCTGTCCACAATCTCCCGGCACAGTTTTTCCCTCTTCCCCTCCCAGTACCTCCCAGATGGTCCTTAGGAGTGGGAGCTCTCTAAGGAAAGATACCCTGTGCACACAGGCTCTCCACTAGGGCCTTCTGATGAGCTCGTCTCAGCTCTGCAGGGCCCGTACCTCAGTGCTCCTTGTTTCATGTGTAGCTTAGCATGCCCTTCCCTGGCCACCCCTGCACATAGATCCAGCAAACTTGTTAAATCAAGCCCTGGCCTCTCCTCTCCCCTCCACAGCCTTAATTAAGTCAGCTTTGTCACCCCTAGGTAATTTGCACCCTGTTCCTTTGGCAGATTCACAACCACCACAACCCCTTGGACCAAAGCAATGTGCTCTTTCCTAAAGCTCCTGACTGACTAGGACTCTGACCCTTGAACTTTGTCTGACACTGGAACACTTTCTCAGGCTGGTGCTCTCGGGAGGCCACACAAGCTGCTTTGGGAAAGAACTCGACTCTGAGGCCCCATGATGACTGACCACCCAACTAGATGATGTTAGGCAATGGTAGTAACAGTAATAGTTACAGTAACAGCATCTAGAGAGGTCCTACTCTGTGCCCTGTAGGCCCTGTGAGTGGGGCTTCACCTCCCCTGCCTGTGGCATAGGCGTTACTACCTTCCCCACTGTGCTCATGAAGACACAGAGGCTCAGGGGCTCAAGTGTCTCGCCTAAGACCATACTAGCTAGCCTGAGAGCCATGGTTCAATTCCATCCTTTAACCGGCGTCCCCCTGCCTTGTTCCCTAGGCTTCCTCACCAAGTGCATCCAGCTGTATGAGACCACGGTGGTCCGGCACGGCCTCATGCTTGTTGGACCCACAGGCTCTGGCAAAAGTAATGTAAGCAGAGTCAAGCATGACCAGGGTGGGGGTGGGGGGGGGCGTGCATCTCCAACAAGGGCCTCAGCCGCCATTTGTACCCCTCTGGCGACTGGACTGCCTTCCCCCACTTTCTGCGGTCCCCTAGCCCACTGTATCCCTGCTCTCTGAGAAGACAGGAGAGTCACTTTCCGGTGGTGACTCCCCAGTGTTACAGAGTCCTGGCAGCTGCCATGACATTCCTGAAAGGGAAGCCGTCCATCAGTGGTGGCGTGTACGAAGCCGTCAACTACTACGTGCTCAACCCCAAGTCCATCACGATGGGCCAGCTGTATGGGGAGTTTGACCTGCTCACCCATGAGTGGTGAGTGACCCCCAAGCTGTTGCCAGCGATGCACCCCCAGGCTGCCTGCAGTGGCAGAGAGGAGTTCACACTCTCAGCAGAATGACTGGGATGATACACACCATCCCACTTCAGCCCTTAGCGACTTTCCTCAGTTCTGTCATTGGCACAACGATGACGATAGTGGCAGGGTTATGGTGGCAAGGAAAGGGGCTTGACACATGAAATGTGCTGGGGAACAGTGGCTGGTGTGGATGAGCATTCAGCAAACGGCTGTCTTTACCCTGAGAGAAGCTGAAGAGTTCACTTCCGGGCCTTGCTCCCAGGCTAGGGCATGCATTTTAGGGAGCTGCATGCGTCTGGGAGAAGAGCAGCTGAGGGAAACAGCCTTGAATGTTAAAACCCAAGGCTCTTAAGAAGCAACAACAACACAAAAAGCAAAATATCCGAGCATCTTCTCTGTTCTGTCTCCCGTCTCCCATCACCTGCTGGAAGTGTGTGCTCAGCTGTGGTGCCCTGTGAGCCAGTAAGGGCTGGGCACCGATGAGGACAGAGTCACCATCCTTTTCCAGTGTGACTGCTCAGTCTCTCCATTTCTGTTTAATGGTCTTTTCCCATGCCCACTATTGACTCACGTGAGTGGTGATGGGGTCCATAGGTCAGCCCAGGAAAATGTCCCATTGAAGAAAAATATTTAACTGTATCTCAAAGAAGACTTTATTTGGGACCATGACCACAAATATAGAAACCACCTGGGCATGGTCTCAAGGTCAGGGACAGAATGGACCCAACTCCAAATACAGCATGGGCCAATGGGGCAGGGTAAACACCAGTGGGTAGAGAATTCCTAAGAGGGCACATCAGGGGCAAGGGTGTTTGTGGCTAAACTGACCTCACAGGGTTCTTGCTTAAGATGGGCCAAGTGCTCAGAACTCATCTGCAGAAGAAGGGGAGTGGGGGCCTGAACAGGTACTGAGGTGGGTAAGTATGCGAGGTGAGGGCTTGTCTAAACTGACTTCACAGGGCTGGTTGCTAATGATGACTTCATGGGGAAGTGTACATGTGGGCCTGGGAGACTCAGTAACCAAGCAGGGACTCTCCCTGGCATACAAAGCCAGTGAAAACTGAGCCTTTCTTAGGTTATGAAGCAGAATGTGTCCCTCTCCAGCTCCTCCCACCTCCCCTCCCCTCCCCACTTCTTCCTCCCACTGGGACACTATCATTCACTTCATGCACTGTGAATTCCATGGGAATTCAGCAGGGGGTGTAAGCATGGTCTCATGATCCCCATTATATCTTAATGGGTGAAGATGTGAAAGAGTTAGAGACATGAGAACCAGTGATCTGCAATGCAATATATGTAAGAAATACACTAGTCAAAAGAATTTAAAGTCACCATTAAGGAAATCGATTGACAGGTCATAGATTTGTATCTATATGTGACCGTAGAGTTTTATTCAAAATATAGTAGAACCCTGGCAGTTCCCACACCACCCCATCAGACAGTTCATTTCTGTATTCATTTGCCTGAGATCAAGTGCAGTCTGTAAATATTAAATGGGAAGTCCCAGATATGCAGAGTTCCTGCATTTTAAATTGTACACCATTTTTAACAGTAGGAAGAAATCTTGTACTGATTCATCCCATCCCACAATGGGAAATGAGTCTGTCTATTGTTCACTGGGTTCACGTTCTTTGTCTCCCCATTAGCACCTATTAGCCATGTCAGTTACCAGACTGACTCATGGTCTCCCTGCTTGTGTTAAATAACCCCTTGTTTAACCAACTATGCCCCATAGTGTAAACTTTTATTACAGTAACCTACTACAAGTGTTCTGTCTGTTAGCATATTTAACTTACCAACCAACTTTCTCATATGTATTTATATGTAGAATAAACCAGCTTATATATAGGATTCTGTACTATACACAGTTTCAGATATCCACAATGGGGATGGAGGTGGGGAATCTTAGGATAAATCTTTTGAAGATAAATCAATGTTTTTAAGTAAGAAACCAGTTTCTCTCTCTCTCTCTCTCTCTCTCTCTCTCTCTCTCTCTCTCTCTCTCTCTCTCTCTCTCTCTCTCTCTCTCTCCAAAGTTGACCAATACTTCTATGTCTGCTTGGTAACCACTCAAAAACCATATTATGTCATGTAGGAAGACAATATGATGGAACCCATTGTTAGACATAATTAATATGTGCTAATAAAATTTTTAAAGGATAAGGGCCAGCTGGGTAACCAGGTTTCCCTGAAGGCCATTTGTACCATCACCCCGCCTCCCTGGCACCTACACCATCCCTTCTCCTCCCTGGGTTACAGGACAGATGGGATCTTCTCCTCCCTCATCCGGACTGGGGCCGTTGCATCTGACACCAACAAGAAATGGTACATGTTTGATGGGCCAGTGGATGCCGTCTGGATAGAGAACATGAACACTGTGCTGGATGACAACAAGAAGCTGTGCCTCAGCTCTGGGGAGATCATCAAACTCACAGAGGTGTGCCGTCCGCCCACCCATTCTCTTCTGCAGCTGGCTGGCTCTGGAGACTGCGCCATGCTGGCCAGGCCTCACCCCACTCTTCCCATGTTTCAGCACCCCACACCGAGGAGCCCGGATGACAGGATGTTGGGCCCAGCCCCCAGCATCCCCTCCCAGCCCTGAATCCCTTTCTCAGTGCCACATCTTATGCAGCTATCTTTCAGGAGACCTGCTTTCTGTGGTGTTCCATCCAAGCCTAGGGCCATGGTCATGCCCTGCTGGTCCCCAAGCTTACACTGCCTCATGCCTCCCAGGTCCACTCCACTTTTGGCCATGTCTGCCCTTTTGTAAGCCAGTTTTAGTAGTGTGTTCAGGGGCTGGGGACTGGTAGCAGAGGGGCCTGATTGGTATATGTAGCTCAGTTTTGAGACATCTATCTGGCTATGGCCTGGGTGTGAGAGCATTTCAGAATGTATATGCACTAAACCCCTGAGAGCATGTGGCAGTCAGTGTGAACCTGGGTGTGTGACTGGGGCTATGAAGCAAAAAAAACATATTTCCTATCTGGTTTTTCAGGCTTCTAGGAACTCCACATTGGCCAGAAAGTCCAGGACTCTCCAACATTGTCTCTCCCTCAGGGCTCTGTGGAGGGCCACATTATCAAATGAGGAGTCAGGGATCCCTGAACCTCAGCTGCAGCCGATCCTCCCTGCAACTGCCCAGCAAGCCTTCTGGCAGGATGGACAAGCAATTCCCCCAAAGCCCCGTATCTCTTTTCCTTACTTGGGGGCCGGTAGCTGTCACACTGACATGTTCTGTCTTGGCACCAGGCAATGACCATGATGTTCGAGGTGCAGGACCTGGCGGTGGCCTCACCAGCCACAGTATCCCGCTGTGGCATGGTGTACCTGGAGCCCAGCATCCTGGGGCTCACGCCATTTATCGAGTGCTGGCTAAAACACCTCCCTTCCATCATAAAGCCCTACGAGGAGCAGTTCAAGAGACTCTTTAACAATTTCCTGGAGGTAGGTTAGGCCACAGGTACACCCAGCCAAAGAGGTGGCAGAGGGCTGTCACCACTGGCCACGCGAGCCTGGTGCTTGTTCCCAACAGAACTCCATCAGCTTCGTTCGAGCCACAGTGAATGAAGTGATTGCCTCAACCAATTGCAACCTGACAACGAGCCTCCTCAAGCTACTCGACTGTTTCTTCAAACCTTTCCTACCCCGAGAGGTACAGCCGAAACGGCAGAACTGGAGGCCTCTTCCCTCCTTCCCCCTGTCCTCCTTGCTTAGGCTGTAAAGGGCCTATCCAGCCTCCTGAAAGTACTGGATCATGACCTCCTCCCTCTCCCCAATCCTGTGTGTTGCAGGGAAACAAAAGCTACATGATCTTCCCACTGTGGTTTCTCACAACTGCCTCAGACTTAGCCTAACGCTGCCCCCTCTGTTCCCAGGGCCTCAAGAAGATACCCTCTGAAAAGCTGAGTCATATCCCAGAGCTGATAGAGCCCTGGTTCATCTTCTCCCTGGTCTGGAGTGTAGGTGCCACAGGGGACTACACCAGCCGCCTCAGCTTCAGCCAGTGGCTAAGGATGAAGATGATGCTTGAACAGGTGAGAAGTGGAAGAACAGGGCCAGGTCCCAGGGACCAGTGACAGGCGGTCTGCCCTGCCTCACAGGCTACGGGCTGCTTCCCTTGGTGCTGACAGGTGAAACTACCTTTCCCAGAAGAAGGGCTTGTGTTTGACTACAGACTGGATGACGCAGGGATTAGCAGCACTGAGGATGACGAGGAGGAGGAGGATGAGAACAAACAGGTGGCCACGGGGCTGCCCGGGAAGGAGGGAAGGGTAGAGTTGGCTGGGCTGCGGGGATTTCCCCCTCAGGGAACAGTGGCCACTCAGAGAAAGCCATGCAGATCGCCAGCAGGTCACACAGAGCTTCACACTTTACCAGGTGTTTATTGCTGTGTTCATTTTACAGACATGGATACTGAGACACAAAACTCTCATTATCAGCTAGTCCGTGGGAGAGCTGAACTTGAGTGTGGAGCTTGGAGGCTTCAGTGTGCCTCGTTTCCCAGACAAATGTTCCTTCTGTACTGGTGCTGAGTCCCGGGGCCGGCCCCCTCTTCTAGTTAACAGCCCCCATTTCCCCTGAAACCTAGCTCCCTAAGGGCCCAGGAGCATGCCTGGCATCCTGCTTTAGTGTCCCCATCTTAACTACCAGCCAATCAGAGGTCTTGAATTCACCATTATTCCAGGGTCAGGGCCCTCAAACCCCAGAGGTGAAAGAAAGTCACTATGTAGCGTCCTGCTGTGGAGCTTTGAGACATTTGGGTCTAAGCGTAAGAATGGCCACAAGTGGGCCAAACTGAGACCTTCATCAAAGGAGTTTTGTAAGGGTCGTGGGTGAGGGAATTTATGAGGCGGGAACAGTGTAGGAACAGCAGCAGGTGGCCTCTAGCAGCCAGCTGTCAGTGCCCTGGGTTCTGGTGTCCCCACTTCTTTATCAGCCTGAAAATAAACAGTGGGCTATTCAGGTCCCAGAGCATCTTCTTGCCAAGACCTAGGGACTGGCTGCGGGTAGGAAGGCCGCCACGTCAGCAACTGCAGTCAGGTAGCCCCTACTTGTCGGCCGTGTTCAGAGATCCTCCATTCCTGGCAGTTTGTGGTGGGAGCCTGCCATCCCATGTAAAGAGCAGATGACAGGAACTCCTGTCTCTGTCAGAAGCAGCCCTTCCCCTGATGTTCTTGCAGAGGTCCCCCGAGCAGGACAAACTCTCTTCCTCCTGCTGTGGGGCCACAGCCAGGAGTGGGAAGGGATTTCAGACCCATCCTGAACCAGATGTGGTTCCAGGTTGCCTGGGTAAAGTGGATGGACTACTCGGCTCCATTCACCATGATGCCAGACACCAACTACTGCAACATCATTGTGCCCACCATGGACACCATGCAGATGTCCTACCTGCTGGGCATGTTGATCACCAATAACAAGCCTGTGAGTGCCCCATGCGCCCTGTTCCAGTCCACCCGAGGTTAGGGCATGGCTAGTCTTGCACACCAACAAGTGGGAGGCTCCCTCTGCATCTGCTCTGTGTGTGCCCCACTTTCCTGTTCACCATGCTCTCAGGTGCTGTGCATCGGGCCAACGGGCACAGGGAAGACGCTCACAGTCTCTAACAAGCTTCTCAAGAACCTGCCACTGGAGTACATCAGCCACTTCCTCACCTTCTCAGCCCGCACTTCCGCCAACCAGACCCAGGACCTCATCGACAGCAAGCTGGACAAGAGGCAGGACACCTCCACAGTGTCCCCAGCCTAGCTGAGCCAGCTCTGATGTGTCACCTCCCCGCCAAATTCTGTTCCTGGCTTTGCCTGAAATGACCCGGCAGGAACCAGAAAGCCCCACAGGGGACCTTAGGTTGCCTTTCAGATCCCCCCTTGCCTCTTTCAGGGTCAGTCTAGTCTATCTGCAGGGCTTTCATTGGCCCCTAAGGCAGGGCTGTGCAACCTATCCACCTTTCTGGGAAGTAGGACTCTTTTTAAAGACCTAAGATAGAGTCAGCTCTTCCCAAATGTCCCAAGATGGAGAATTGGTCATGAGTTTTGGCAGTTTGGAGGAGGCTGAAGTTTAGTGAGGAACCGTTCAGTTGTTTCTTATTCTCAGAGGATCTGGTGCCCATGGGTGCTGGACTCACGCAGCTTCTCCCGTAGGCGAAAGGGTGTGTTTGGGCCACCCCTAGGGCGCAACTTCATCTTCTTCATTGATGACCTGAACATGCCAGCCCTGGAGACATATGGTGCCCAGCCACCTATTGAGCTGTTGCGCCAGTGGATGGACCATGGTGGCTGGTATGACCGAAAGATCGTCGGTGCGTGGTATCATGGGACAGCGGGGAGAGGGCTGAGTGTGCTGGGTGGAGAGTACAGTAGATGCAGGTGTAAAGGCCAGGTTAGGAGCCCGCAAACAATAATTTCTCTTAAAATGAGGGATAAACTGTTAGGTCAGAGAAAATTTTCGATGTCTGTTAACACATTCTCTTTATATTGGTAAATCATATTTTGCAGGCATACATGTACATGTGTTTGCATGAGTGTGAGCACACATGTTTGTGGGTTCATGTTGAGTATCTCCCTTGATTGCTGTCCATTTAACTGAGGCAGGGTCTCTCAGTGAACCCAGAACTTGCCAATTCAGCTTGTCTAGCGAGCCAGCTTACCTCTCGAGATACTCTCAGATGGATGGAAGTAGTTTCTCTACCTCCTGAGATGCTAGGATTGCAGACACACTGTCACTACCTGGCTTTTATGTGGGTACCAGGGATGCAAATCCTCTATGCTCTCTCCACACCAGTAATTACAGCTTCAACATATATTCTTATCCTGTGATTCTGACTTCCTACTCTCACTCAGGAGCCTTCAAGAACCTGGTGGATATCAACTTTGTCTGTGCCATGGGTCCCCCAGGGGGAGGCAGGAACGCTGTCACCCCAAGGCTGACACGCCACTTTAACTACCTGTCTTTCATCGAGATGGATGAAGTCAGCAAGAAACGAATCTTCACTATAATCCTGGGATGTTGGATGGGTGAGTATCAGGTTGGGCCAAGAGAGGTCATGGACAAAGACCAAGCTAGTTGTCACACCAAAGACAGCTGAATAGCACTGGGCAGGAAGAAGGGACTGAGCTACTAACTGCAACCCCAACTTTATGCCTTTACTCCGCTGTTACAACTGGCAAGTTCACGAACCTCTCTGGTTTTTTTACCAATGGGTGCTAATATTAGTACCTATTGCCCTGAGTCTTGAGAGTTGAGTAATATATGGCACATAGCATCTAAAATAAAGCCACACAGCAAATCTGCATATTGCATATGTAATAGATATGCATCTCCTCATATGCATTTGCTCATGTCGAGACGTGTGTGAGTTCATGTGGAATGACCACCACTTTTCTAGAACAGGAAAACCTAGAAAGACTAGAGGGGAAAAGTAACCCTGCTCCATCCTGGAGCTTGGAAGAGGTTACGCTGGGTGCTGCTTCTCCAGTGGCCTACCTCACACCCAGCACACCCTGTCCATGGCGCGCCATTGGCACCATGCTGGGTAGAGAGTGATGGAAGTCAAGCCTTCCATCCGGCCTGGGTTACCCTGCTAGAGTGCTAAGCCAGGTCTCTTTCTCATGTACAACTGGAGGAAGGGGCATATTTCTCTAATGAGGGGTGGGAAACAGCTGCTTCAGGAGCTTCCTGGTGGGCCTTGGCTCGCCTAGGTAGGCAGCAAGTGATCGCCTGATTCTGAACCTTATATCTGCCTCTCAACCCTGCAGATGGACTCCTTGGAGAGAAAAGTTATCGAGAGCCTGTGCGTAAGTGTGGCCAGAGCCTGGGAGGATCTTGAAGGAAAGGGACTCTAGTCTGGGGGCAACCCTGGACTCTGGCTAAAGCTAGGTAGGTTAAGGTTAGGACCATGGACCATAATGGGCCCTACTCAGGCTCATCTGGAGCCTGAGCACAAGTCGGCACTGCCACCGGCCCTCTTCAGGCTCTTGGAGTCACTCTACCCCTTGGTGCCTAGCTCATGGTGGGAACGAAAGAGGAGTGAATGAAGAAATGGAGCCAACAAACTCCACAGTCTCAAAGAGCCACACTGAAGAGAAGCCTGCTTCTCCAGGGAGCAGGCACGAGCAGGAAAGCAGGCGATTGGCAGCCAGGAGGCAGGCATCCCTCTGTGTGAGCAGGAGAGCGGGCGATTGGCAGCCAGGAGGCAGGCATCCCTCTGTGTGAGCAGGAGAGCGGGCGATTGGCAGCCAGGAGGCAGGCATCCCTCTGCGGCAACCTCGTGCAGCTCTAACCTGTCAGTCATCACCTCAGGGCCACGTCAGGTTCTGTCCTGTCTTGGTCCTCACCTCTTCGCTCTCTTCCTTTCAGCTGAAAGAGGTTGTCAAGCTCCCTCTCTGAGCCTCAGGATCTACATCTCAACCTGTTACAGGCACTCCCCTGTGACTCCTGTCACCTTGACTAGGAGTGAACTTCCTACTCTAGTGCACACCTGACTCCTTCTCTTTGGCCTAATGGAGGATGGGAGTCACACATCCCCCAGTAGCTGTATTTTCTGATCCACTGGGCCACTCCATCAACATATAAAGATGTTGTGGGGCATGTGGCATATGCCTTTAATCCCAGCACTCAAGAGGCAATGGCAGGCAGAGCTCTGTGAATTTGGGGCCAGCCTGATCGACTGGTCTACATGATAAGTTTGAGGACAGCCATAGATAGCTACATAGTGAGTCCCTATTCTCAAAACAAAACAAAACAAAAACAGACGAGCATGTCCCGGTTTCTCCGGTCTTAATTAAACAAAACCCCAAATTATCTCTGTCACCCAGATCCCTCCTTCACCCACTGTCTCACTTCTCTGCTTAGCTTTATAACAAAACTGCCCCAGAACTCTTCTTCCACTAACACGCACACTGCCCTCCTGTCTCCCATTGAGTTACCTCCTCCTCTGCTGACCACAGTGACGAGAGGGTAGCCATGCCAACAGTCAGCTCTCAGGCCTTATCCACTCGGCAAACAGTGTATCAGTCAGTGTTGTGTTGCTCTGATAAAATAGCCTAAGGAGAAAGTTTCGTCTGATTGGCTTGCTCCGTTGCTCTGGGTCTGTGAGGAGAAAAACTCCATGACGGCAGGAAGCATGGTAAAGCAAACTTGCTCACCTCGTGCCATCCGGGAAGCAGAGGCAGACAGGAGGATGCTGGGGCCATGTAGCGACTTCAGAGATGCTCCCCAAGCAGTCCTCTTCTTCCAGCCAGGTCCGCTTCCTTCACAAATTCATTACAAACCCCATTTGTCAATGAATTAGCCTATTGATGAGTTTAGTGTGTTTGTGATCCACTCATCTTTCAATGACCACATCCACCAGCTAGGGACCAAGCTTTCAAATCACAAGCCTTTGCAGGGAGTCACTTCAAACACAAACTGTCATACTAGGCACCCCATCTTAGACTAACTAGACACTGATCTCCAGCCCCCTTTCCCTCTTAAATACATTGTCCTCAGACAGTCTCGACCTGGCTCAAATATAAAGTCACCTTTATGTCACCAACATCCAAATTCACACCCTCAGCCCACACTTCTGCCCTACACATCTAATTCCACACTTCTCAGCTGTCCTCTGTGTATCTCAGATTGAACCTGTCCAAATCCAAGTTTCTGATGCCCTGTCAGGCTCACCTTTGGTGATGGCAGCTCCGTCCTTCCAGATGCTCATGACAAGAACTTCACGGTCATCCTCTTCCTCTCGGGCCATCTGACAGCTGTCAGGAGATCCCTTGGCAATTACCACAGGGTCTGTCCCCAGTCAGCTCACCATCCTGTCCTCATTCTCCCGATCGTCAGGGCAGCCCCTCCCTGGTCTACTCACTCTTCCTCCACTGAGCTATGATCCATCCTCCTTGGGCAGCTAGAGGGACCTGTTAAAATGTCCATAAGCCTGCCTATATTCCTAGCTACTCTGGAGGCCAAGGTATGAGGAGGATCACTTCAGTCCATGAGTTTACAACTACCATGGGCAAGACACTGTCTCCAAAATACACAGCACTAAAAGTCTAGTAAGATCAATGCTCCCCTTCTGGTCAACTGCTGTAGCCAAGTGACAAGAGTGTCCATGCCTCTCACGGCACATCTTAGCTCCGTCTCAGCCTCTCCCATTGGTCCTTCTCCTCCTGTCTCCAGGCGTTTGCTCTTGTTGGCCCCTCTGCCTGAACACTTTCTCCAGCAGTGCGCACGCTGCAATCTCACTTCTTATCTCTGCTCGAATGTCTCCCTTCTCAGGATGATGTCCCCCAGCCTCTCTGGGATCACTCCAAAGCCTAACTTTGAGGTTTCCCAAACTTTCCCCTTGCTGCTAGTCTCTCCATAGCATTTTCCACCTGCTCGCTGTCTCCTTGTCGGTCCAGTTCCAGGACAAAGCTTGCCAAGGGTGAGAGGCATCTCTGCATCACCTCTGGGATATGCTCCGTCTCCTGACCTTTGTCCCTTCTGAGCTCTCCCAGGACCCAAGTTCCCACTCTCAGAGTTTAGTTCCAGATGGAGACAGGGGTATGCTTTTTCATGTAGCCAGCACATGGGTATGGTAGTGATAAAAACCAGACGGAGCTTCAGCAACCCAACAGAGGGTAGTGAGCCCACGGGGTCGAGCCTGAGGTCCAGGCCACCCTACACACACCATAAGCTTATTCCTGATGCCTGTAGACCCACGTGTGACTCAGCATTGCCATGTTCAGGTCTGGCCATAGACTCATGAGGCAAGGCAGGAAGGGCTCCCCCAGTCCTAAGCCCATTCATGCCCACAACTCTGTGACTGCATCTCAGTGCCCTGTGCATGGCTAGTTGTCAGGAATGTGGGAATAAATTTAGGGCACAGAGAACAAGAGATCCCCGTTCTGAGGTAGAGACATCAGGAAGACCTTACAAAGAAGGAAGCGTCTAAGAAGGGGCTGAAACAAACATAGAACCCAAGGCTAAGGCTATGGAATGGGTACTGGGGAAGATCAAAGGAGCAAAGCTAGGACCTGTCTGGGTGATCCAGCCCATTCTCCTGTCCCACAGCTGGGGCCCCCAACATCGTCCATTTGACGGAGCCCCTCGTGAACGCTACCATCAGTGTATACACTATCATCACCTCCCAGCTGCTGCCCACACCAGCCAAGTCCCACTATACCTTTAACCTGAGGGACCTGTCCAAAGTCTTCCAGGGAATGCTCATGGCTGAACCAGCTAAGGTTGAGGTGAGTATCTGCCAGGCCTCTGCCCCATCCCCTGTTGCCATCCTCTCTTGACATCTCTCAAGTTTAGGCCTTCAGCCTTCAGTCTCTAACCCTAATGTAGCCAGGCCTGGAAGAAACCGGGACATAAAGGTCAGGCCCACCAGAGCCTGACCTTTGTGCAGCTAAGCCTATCTTGTGAGCCAAACCCATGTCCAAAATTTTGACCGTGATGAAGTCATAAAAAGAACAAACCAGGAGAAGACAAGGAAGCAGGGAAATTTCCAGTAGAGGCCTTACGTGTGAGAAGACTTGGGTGGAGACAAACAAGGCGCCTCTGGAGACTAAGCACGTGGAGATTTAAGGAGTGGGCAGGGGATGCACAGGAGCCATGGTGTACAGGCTGTGGGTCCGACAGAGAGCTCACATGCGGAGCCACATGGAGCCACTGGCTAAGCAACCAAGGTGTGGCTGGCCCTAGGAAGGTGGGGTGGATAAGACAAAAGTCGGTTCTGCCCTTGCCGAGCTCATAGCCAATGAGTTAAGAGAAAAGTCTGGAAGTTCCTTAGTGTGCCCAGGTACCCTAGGGGAGAGGCGTGGAGTCTGGAACAGAGTGGGCAGCGGATCTAAACACAGAGAGATTGGCGGGGCTTGCTGAGCAGTGAGATGTGGGGTGTCAGAATATGCACGACCTGCTCCTGGTGCTGGTGCCTGGTGGGCCCTGGGAGCTGTGGACAGGGAGGCTCAGAATACTCTGCCCCCCACTCAGTCTTCAGTTGTGCAGAAGGCACGTCTCCCAGCAGTTCCTGCATGTGGCTCTAGCTCTGAGTCAAAGGAAGGAGACTAGTCCCATGCGCCATGCTCCTAGCGCCCTGGTACTCCGTCCCCCCTGGCACTTCAAGTGATGACTTGGGGCCAGGGACCAAGGCAGGCCCTGACACTGGGTGCTTACAGGACAAGGTGCAGCTGCTGCGGCTGTGGTACCATGAGAACTGTCGTGTGTTCCGTGACCGCCTGGTGAATGAGGAAGACCGCAGCTGGTTTGATGAGCTCCTTGAAGCCCAGATGGAGGAGTTGGGGGTGGCCTTCAACAAAGTCTGTCCCTTCCAGCCCATTCTTTATGGGGACTTCATGTCGCCAGGCTCCGATGTAAAGTCCTATGAGCTCATCACCAGTGAGAGTAAGGTGAGTTAGTGCTCTACTCTGGTAGGTGCTCTTCAGTCTGTCTCATGGACTCCAGAGAACACCAAGCTTCGGGTCGAGAGAGTCTGAAAGTCTACACGGGATAAGTGTGAGACCCCAGGCCCTCTCCCATCACCATTAGAAAGTCAGGATAGTCAAAAACTAAACAAAACAACAAAAAAAAACCTTCCAGCTTCTCTGAGCCCCCATTTCCTGTTCACATGGGTTTAGCGAGGTGGCCCATCTGTGAGACCAAGAGTTCTTCTGAAACAAATCCCACCAACAGTGACACACCATGCCCCTTTGTCATGCTGCCATTCTCATTCATAAAGGGCAGAAGGACTTTGGTGCCATGGCTCAGTTAGGATCTTGGGAGACAGGGCTGAGGTTTCCACTGGTGGCCTCAAACCTGTGAGGCTGCAATGGCCCTCCTGGTGGGCTTCCCATATACACCCTCACTTAGTTCCCAGATGGCTCACCCGGGTGGCTGTCTCATAGGTCAGGCTTCTCATAGGCAGACCTGACTTCTGAAAGCCAGCATTCCTTCTGTGCACAGGGAACTGTGGCCAGCTCTGTGTCAAAGAGGGCCTGGTACTCATCATTCTAATGTTCCAACTACTGAGTCTATCTGTAGCGAAAGCTACCACAAAATCAGTGGCATGGGATTCCTACAGGGGCCTCCCCACACACTTTCAAGGTAGAACCAAAGAAAGCAACTTGGGTGATGGGCCCAAGGCATTTATTGAGGACTTTATGAATAGAGAGAGTTAGAGTTTCCTCATGAAGCAATGTGTGATAAGCTATCCTAGTGTGTCCACAGTAGGGGGCTGGGGACTGGAGCTAATCAGAGTGTAGAGACTTGACTGGGGGAGAGCTAGCATCTGCGTAGGGTTCTCTCAGTATGTCGAGTGGCCACCTGAGCCAACTCAGCTGCACCTGAAGATATAGAAGTTTTGAGCCCACGGGAGAAAAATCTGCAACTGGCCAGGTCACAGACTGGTCAATCACTGACGTTTCTGGGTCTGAACAGAGAGAAGTGGGGAGCTGGGGGACCCCTCCACAGAGGAGAGCCTGCCATTTCCCACCATCCCCATGTGCCCAGATGATGCAGGTAATCGAGGAGTACTTGGAGGACTACAACCAGATCAACACGGCCAAGCTGAAGCTGGTCCTCTTTGTGGATGCCATGAGCCATATCTGCCGCATCAGCCGGACCCTGCGTCAGGCTCTGGGCAATGCACTCCTGTTGGGTGTGGGTGGCAGTGGCCGCAGCTCCCTCACTCGGCTGGCCTCCCACATGTAAGGGAACACGGCGGGCAGTGGGTGGTATGTGGCAGACTGTTTATAAGAGATGCCTTCCACCATGGTAGAATCCTGGTGTCGCCCCCAACATAAACCCACTCAGCCCATGAGGTTCTAAAAGAGCTGCAAATGTGACCTGGACCTCAAGAAGAGGCAGCAACAGCACCTCCTGTTGTGCTGTGGGAGGGAAGTTAGAAGAAAGCATCCCAGAAAGATGCCTAGGAGAGAGACCCATGAGCCTGCTTTCAGAATCCAAGCGTGGAGGGCAGGTGGTGGAGGGGACAGGCTTCTAAGCCATAGGAATAGTAGGCAAAGAACAGGAAACAAGAGAGTGTGCTCAGGGCCTCGGGAATCTGCAAGTCCACTCTGGATAGGAGCAAGACACCAGGCGGCTAGCAGGGGGTGTGTGTATGAACACCCACCACCCATCAGTGCTTGGCCCCAGGCCTCCAGCACACCTTGACAAAAACTCCCGCCTCCAGGGCCGAGTATGAGTGCTTCCAGATTGAGCTGTCCAAGAACTACGGCACATCCGAGTGGCGTGAAGATGTCAAGAAGGTTCTGCTCAAGGCTGGCCTGCAGAACCTGCCCATCACCTTCCTGTTCTCAGACACTCAGGTGCACCCACCGCCACCGCAGTGGGCAGGGTGGGCCGAACACGGAGCATCCCCAAGTGATATCCTATAGGGTGCTCAGTCCTATATGCTTGACTCCCTATGTATTAGGACCGAGTGGGATTATGATTAGGCTGGCCAAGAGAGAAACCAAACCCAGTCTCTCAAGGCTAAGCGGAGGCAGAGGTCATTACCATGCTCCAAGAGTTGAGAAGCACCTTGGTACTGTAACACATTGCTCATAGCTCAATGGCTTCCTACCGTAAGGACCACAAGTTTGTTCCTGATGTATAGGGAACCCATAGCTCCACTTTGAGGGGAATAAGGCCTCTTTCCAGGTAGAGAGGCCACAAGACAAACAGGAAAGCCCTTAAACCTGATTGGCAGTACAGGTTGTGTCAAGGGCTCCAAGATCATGCCCCAACCCTAGACAAGGTCCCTCCCCTCCTAGACCTGTGCAACCCTTTCATATAGTCAAGAAAGTGAGGTTTCCCTCTAACACAGGCCAGGTGCCTCTGTTGGTGGTCATGGTTTCTTCCTGAAGTAAAATAAAGCCTGGAGGAAAGCTAGAAAACGATCAGGAAGACTCTATACCCACACCCAGGTTCTCAGGCCCTACCATAGCCCATGAGTTATAATCAGAGCCTCCACAATGGGGCAGATCTGAGTGTAAGTCCAGGACTTAGGAGGTCAATGACATGACCTTGGCCTAATTTCTATATGGGGTTGTTACAAAGGTTGGGTCAGACTGTTCGTGGAATGTGATACCTAAGAGCTTTCATAAAAGCTTAGCTCCTACCCCTTGTCCTTCTCCAGATCAAGAATGAGTCCTTCCTAGAGGACATTAACAATGTCCTGAACTCAGGTGACATCCCTAACCTCTACAACGCGGACGAGCAAGACCAGATCGTCAATACCATGCGGCCCTACATACAGGAACAGGGCCTGCAGCCTACCAAAGCCAATCTCATGGCCGCCTACACTGGACGTGTGCGTAACAACATCCACATGGTGTTGTGCATGAGGTACATGTAGCTGTCACCGAGCCACACTGGGGCTTCAGGGATGCAAGAGGGCACTTCTGAAATGAAAAGTGGCCCCAGGCCTGGCCACCCACCATGCCATTCAGACAGGACTACTAGGTTGATTTGGCCTGGCTACTATGAGCAAGGCTTACAGACAGGCCCTGAGTGCTGAGTGCCTAAGTCAGTGCTGTTAGGCCTCACACGGACCCTTCTCCCGCAGTCCCATTGGAGAGGTCTTCCGAGCTCGCCTGAGGCAGTTCCCCTCACTTGTCAACTGCTGTACCATTGACTGGTTTAACGAGTGGCCAGAAGAGGCCCTGCAATCTGTGGCCACCATGTTCCTGAATGAGATCCCAGAACTGGAATGTTCGAGTGAAGTAATTCAGGGACTGGTAGGTATCTTGGTGAGAAGCAGTCTCTTGGGGAGAAATGTCTCACTTAATAGAGGCTTGGGGTCACTAAGGCCTTCCGCTACCAGCAAAGGGTTGGGGAGATGGCATTACCTGGTTATGCCTCAGTTCTCCCATGTGTGAAACGAGGCCATGAATCACATGGTGACCTAGAGTGCTCTACAGATGGATAGCACCCCTTTCTTCCAAGGGCCCCCTCTGATACCTCTTTAGAGACTGCAGATAGGATCAGCCAAATTTGTCTGGTTCAGTCTCAGAGAGCTGGCCCTTTGAAGTCCAAGAGCTAAGATGAAGCTAACGTTTCCCTGTCTTAGGCCCAGCCTCTGATGGAATGCCATATTAAGCCTTTCAGGGGGAGGCAGCTCATGGAGCTGTGGCAAGGGCCCTGGGCCACGGCTGGGAGACACCTAGGTCCATGGTCAAGTCCAGGTCTGTTCTTGACTCGTATGGGCCTTGGACTTTTCATCTACATAAACGGTTACCTCAGCCTGGATCTTAGGAAACCATTTATTTGAAGTATGGTTGTGCTATGGTGCTTTCCCCAGGACCAGGACACAGTGCCTTACCTGGTACCTGCTCTTTGCTGAAATGCCACAAGTATCCACCATCTCTACCTTCACAGATTCAGGTTTGCGTATATATCCACCAGTCAGTGGCCAGGAAATGTGTCGAGTACCTGGCAGAGCTGGCCCGCCACAACTACGTGACCCCCAAGAGCTATTTGGAGCTGCTCAATATTTTCTCCATCCTCATTGAGCAGAAGAAAATGGAACTGAAGACTGCCAAAAACCGCATGAAGAGTGGCCTTGACAAGGTAGGCCTGAGGAAGGACAGTGGCTAGCTACCTGGGCTGGGTCTCAGCAGTCTCTGATGCCAAGGTGACCTGGCATTTCAAACTGTATAGCCCTAAGTGCTGCAAAGGGTGACTTTCTTCTCAGTGAAAAAAAATAGAAATTATCAGTGAAGGATGAGGGCAAACAGAGGCACCCCCAACCCCTCAGGGAATGAGGCCTCCTCCTCTAGAAACAACTGAGCAACCTGGGGACCACAAGTGGAGGTGATTCAGCAGAACCCTAAGTCTCTTTAGTCCCTGTAACACCTGTTTTTTGTTTATTTTTGTTTTGTTTTCTCTACTCCCAAACTCAGCTATTGCGCACTTCCGAGGACGTGGCCAAGATGCAGGAGGAGCTGGAGATTATGCGCCCCCTGCTGGAGGAAGCTGCTAAGGACACCATGCTCACTATGGATCAGATCAAGGTTGGGGCGCTCACAGAGAGCTATTGAGCCCACCTCCTCTCTGGCCCTGTATGAGGATGCTCAACATGTCACATATCAAGTGGCTAACGCCTGGCTTTCACACGTCGGTTTCCTCATTCTCCAGCTGCTCCTTTACCAGGCAGACACTTAGGCAGAACTATCAACACGCTAAGCCAGGCGCTCCTTTGGCAAGGCATCCAAAGAGAGCAAGGCAGATGAATCCAAAGAGGCCAGGAATTGATGTCACAACTCAGACTGAGCAGCAGAACTGGCACAAGCAGACAGGCAGATGCCACCCAGAATCAGGGTTTACATCGAGGGCTTGGTTCTCTCAACACAGACCACCATTAGCACGACAGCTTTCTGCCAGTACTCGAGGGTCCTGATCTACAGATTCAGAGTATTATAAAAATGTCCCCTGAAGAAATGGGGAGGTGCATCTTTGCATCCTGCACAGATGGCAATGTGGGCCCATAGGGCTGGAATACCCAGACCTGGAAACTCCTAAGCCCTGGAGATATGTGGGAGGACCTCCTAGACTTCCCGGGTCTCAGCAACCTATTGCAACTAAGAGACCCTTGGAAAGGGTGAACATCTAAGCCCTCAGAAAGGGGGGGGTGGTGTTCTGCCCTGGCCACTGGCCACTAACTGGATGCCCTGTCTCCCATCCCCAGGTGGACACAGCCATAGCTGAGGAGACCCGGAAATCAGTGCAGGCGGAGGAGATTAAGGCCAATGAGAAGGCCAGTAAGGCCCAAGCTATCGCTGATGACGCTCAGAAGGATCTTGATGAGGCCCTGCCAGCCCTGGATGCAGCCCTGGCCAGCCTTCGAAACCTCAACAAGAATGATGTGACAGAGGTGGGCAGCCAGTAGTCTCCTCGCACTCACTGCCATATCCCTTCCTGTGTCCTCCTAGGTCGTAATGGTATCCCCAGGCCCACCTGGTGACTGTGTACCAACGGGGGAGAGCGGAGTGAGGGCCAGATCCTCGCTGCTTGTCCCACTTTCCTGGTGCCAACACCAGGCAGTCCCAAGGCCCTGAGTCCTATGGCAGTAAAGACTTGGCTGGTAGGCCCACCTTGCCCAAGGGTAGGACCTTCCCCTCTACACCTCTTGGCATGACCCATAGGTGCGTGCCATGCAGCGCCCACCCCCAGGAGTGAAGCTGGTCATAGAAGCCGTGTGCATCATGAAGGGCATCAAGCCCAAGAAGGTCCCTGGGGAGAAGCCAGGCTCCAAAGTGGATGACTACTGGGAGCCAGGCAAGGGGCTGCTGCAAGACCCCGGCCGCTTCCTTGAAAGCCTCTTCAAGTTTGACAAGGTAACCACACTAAGCACACGGGTAAGCCAGTGGGTGGGACATGGCAGAATGGTGAGAGCTGTGCCTATCAGCAGTGTCTGCAGGTGCCACGCTCTCTGTTCTGTCACTGCCTGCCCCACCAGCAGTAGCATCACACATGTCCCTGGGAGACATCGAGCTGTCTGGGGCCATTGGACATGGAGTCTACCTTAGGAGCTGTCAGGTGGGATGACAACATCCCCTTTCCCAACAGAAGTCTGCTGAGGATACTGGAACCAGGGCAGGTTCCTGTGCCTATAGGATGTCACCCACAGTCACTCCAAGGCTCCGCAGCTTGGAGATTCTTCTTGTCTAGTCAAGAGGTCCACCACCTGCTCTGCATTATCTCCCTGCCTGAGGAGCTTCAGCTTCTGCTGGCTGCCTCCAAGTTCTCTGTACATCTATCCAGTTGAGATTTTCAGTCCATGGGTATCTATCTGCTCTCTTGGACTGTGTCGGGCATGGTTAGGTCAGCCTGGAGGCCAGAACCCCTTCAGAAAACCCCTTCTCCAGTCCAGAAATGCACTGAGCGCCACTTGCCTGGCCCACATGATCAGGACCAGAGACACCCTTCTTAGAGAGGCATCTGGTCCGGGATGGCTCACGGCCTGCACTCTGTTTTCCGGGGCTTGCCTTAGCCCCCGCCTCCGAGAGCCCGCTAACAATTCAGGCTCCCAGGCCTATCGCCAACAATGGCCGGACTCAGGTCGGGCAGAGCGTGAGTGGGAGAGGCTCTCCAGTTCCTGAGATACAGGGAAACAGGATCTTAGTTATCCCTCTTAGGAAGCAGTGCCCTGAGATCAGTGATTTCTGCCTCAGGACAACATCGGGGAGGCAGTTATCAAAGCCATCCAGCCCTATATCGACAATGAGGAGTTCCAGCCAGCTGCCATTGCCAAGGTGTCCAAGGCTTGCACATCTATCTGCCAGTGGGTGCGCGCCATGCACAAGTACCATTTCGTAGCCAAGGCCGTGGAGCCCAAACGGGTGAGGACTGTACAGAGCTGGTAGGGGCTGCTTCCCCTACCCAAGTACTGGCAGTGAGCCGGACCTCTTTCTGTCGGCAGCAAGCCCTGAGAGAAGCCCAGGATGACCTGGAAGTGACCCAGAGGATCCTAGAAGAGGCAAAGCACCACCTGCGCGAAGTGGAAGACGGCATCGCCACAATGCAGGCCAAGTATCGGGAGTGCGTGGCCAAGAAGGAGGAGCTAGAGATGAAGTGTGAGCAGTGTGAACAGCGTCTTGGCCGAGCTGACAAGGTGCGCACCCCTCTTCCACGGAGCCCACAGGCAGGCCCGGGTGGTGGTGCGGAACAATCATGGGCTGGCTCTCCCCACCACCTTTTTAGCAGCCTATGGGTGGGGTCACAGTGGGCAGAGATAGCCCCAGGCCCCAGCCCAACCTCCCAGAGCCCACTGCACAAGGCTGCTTCCACAGCTCATCAGCGGGCTAGCAGACGAAAAGGTCCGCTGGCAGGAGACTGTGGAGCGTCTGGAGAACATGCTTGACAACATTTCTGGGGACGTGCTGGTGGCTGCCGGCTTTGTGGCCTACCTGGGCCCCTTCACGGTAAAGAATCCCCCCAATGTACCCCTGACCAGCTTTATCCCATAGAGACCCTCCCTTGAGGCCTTGCCTCTGTGAGGGCAACCTGTGGATAGGTTTGCCTTCCTCCCCTCATTGTAGGATACAGGTGCTGAGCAGGTACACAGCTGTGCATGCACGTTGGCAGAGTCCCCATTGGAAGTACATCAAGGCTCACACATGTGCACCCATGCTAGACAATGCTCTAAAATGCTTCATTCTGTACCCTGTTTAATCTTCAGAGCTATCTTTTAGGAAGATGTTGCAGGCATGACTAGTTTCATAGACAAGGGTCTGAGGTTTGTAGGATCCAAGCAGGTCTGAAGGGTCCATGATGTCTAGATCCTCATCCTCATGAGGTCTGCATGCAGTGTTGTAGCAAGAGGGGAGGAGAATGCTGTGTGCCTAGTGTGGTGGCCTTAAGTTTTACATCTCTCCAGGGCCAGTACCGTGCAACACTCTATGAGTACTGGGTCAACCAGCTCACATTGCACCATGTCCCGCATACCTCCAAGCCCACACTGATTGCAACACTGGGAAACCCCATGAAGATTCGCTCTTGGCAGGTAACTATCAGAAGACGTCAGAATGTGCTTTAGGCTGGGCCTAGAGTCTTCTTTCTACCTTCATTTCCATGGATACCTCCTCTGGATCCTCCTGACTCCTTTCTACCTTCATTTCCATGGATACATCCTCTGGATCCTCCTGTCTCCTTTCTACCTTTGTTTCCATGGATACATCCTTTGGATCCTCCTGTCTCCTTTCTACCTTTGTTTCCATGGATACCTCCTCTGGATCCTCCTGACTCCTTTCTACCCTCGTTTCCATGGATACCTCCTCTGGATCCTCCTGTCTCCTTTCTACCCTCATTTCCATGGATACCTCCTCTGGATCCTCCTGACTCCTTTCTACCCTCATTTCCATGGATACCTCCTCTGGATCCTCCTGTCTCCTTTCTACCTTCATTTCCATGGATACATCCTCTGGATCCTCCTGTCTCCTTTCTACCCTCATTTCCATGGATACCTCCTCTGGATCCTCCTGACTCCTTTCTACCCTCATTTCCATGGATACCTCCTCTGGATCCTCCTGTCTCCTTTCTACCCTCATTTCCATGGATACATCCTCTGGATCCTCCTGACTCCTTTCTACCCTCATTTCCATGGATACATCCTCTGGAACCTCCTGTCTCCTTTCTACCCTCATTTCCATGGATACCTCCTCTGGATCCTCCTGACTCCTTTCTACCCTCATTTCCATGGATACCTCCTCTGGATCCTCCTGTCTCCTTTCTACCCTCATTTCCATGGATACATCCTCTGGATCCTCCTGACTCCTTTCTACCTTCATTTCCATGGATACCTCCTCTGGATCCTCCTGACTCCTTTCTACCCTCATTTCCATGGATACATCCTCTGGATCCTCCTGACTCCTTTCTACCCTCATTTCCATGGATACCTCCTCTGGATCCTCCTGTCTCCTTTCTACCTTCATTTCCATGGATACCTCCTCTGGATCCTCCTGTCTCCTTTCTACCTTCATTTCCATGGATACATCCTCTGGATCCTCCTGTCTCCTTTCTACCCTCATTTCCATGGATACATCCTCTGGATCCTCCTGACTCCTTTCTACCCTCATTTCCATGGATACATCCTCTGGATCCTCCTGACTCCTTTCTACCCTCATTTCCATGGATACCTCCTCTGGATCCTCCTGTCTCCTTTCTACCCTCATTTCCATGGATACATCCTCTGGATCCTCCTGACTCCTTTCTACCTTCATTTCCATGGATACCTCCTCTGGATCCTCCTGACTCCTTTCTACCCTCATTTCCATGGATACCTCCTCTGGATCCTCCTGACTCCTTTCTACCCTCATTTCCATGGATACCTCCTCTGGATCCTCCTGTCTCCTTTCTACCTTCATTTCCATGGATACCTCCTCTGGATCCTCCTGTCTCCTTTCTACCTTCATTTCCATGGATACATCCTCTGGATCCTCCTGTCTCCTTTCTACCCTCATTTCCATGGATACATCCTCTGGATCCTCCTGACTCCTTTCTACCCTCATTTCCATGGATACATCCTCTGGATCCTCCTGACTCCTTTCTACCCTCATTTCCATGGATACATCCTCTGGATCCTCCTGACTCCTTTCTACCCTCATTTCCATGGATACATCCTCTGGATCCTCCTGACTCCTTTCTACCCTCGTTTCTATGGATACCTCCTCTGGATCCTCCTGACTCCTTTCTACCCTCATTTCCATGGATACATCCTCTGGATCCTCCTGACTCCTTTCTACCCTCATTTCCATGGATACATCCTCTGGATCCTCCTGACTCCTTTCTACCCTCATTTCCATGGATACATCCTCTGGATCCTCCTGACTCCTTTCTACCCTCATTTCCATGGATACATCCTCTGGATCCTCCTGACTCCTTTCTACCCTCATTTCCATGGATACATCCTCTGGATCCTCCTGACTCCTTTCTACCCTCATTTCCATGGATACCTCCTCTGGATCCTCCTGGGTGTAGCAAGAGGGTGGTGAATAGAAAAAGAAGCAAGAGCCAGGCCAGATGTGGCATAGATACTAGCAGCTGTAGGGAGAGGTTTCAAGTCAGGTCTAAGCAAGGCCCCAAAGGCAAAGAGAGAGACCAAGGGTGGGCAAATATAGGAAGGGCCAATGGGATTTAGGCACCCTGAAGGTGATATCACTAAGCAAGCATGCAGAAGCCACATGAACAAGGAGGCCCAGCAAAGGAGGGGCATTAGGAGACCGTCCAGCAGCAGAAGAGAATCGTGGTGACACATCTTTACCCACACTGCCACTTCTATCCCTCATGCTCCCATCCCATCCAAAGCATACGACAAGGAGAAACCTACAGCCAGAGTTAGGAGTAGCCAATGTCCCAGCCAGCTGTGCTCATACAAGAACCCTGACCGAACATGGCACCTGGCTTCCTATAGATTGCTGGCCTCCCCAATGACACTCTGTCAGTGGAGAATGGGGTCATCAATCAATTCTCCCAGCGCTGGACCCACTTCATTGACCCCCAGGGTCAGGCTAACAAATGGATCAAGAACATGGTAAGCGGACCTCCCAGCTCGGCCTCCTCAGACAGACTCAGATGTCTTCTCCCAGTGCTTGGGGAAACAACTGAGCCTTGGGTCCACTCTAAGCTCCCGTAACCCCGCCTTCCCCTGCAGGAGAAGGAAAGTGGACTGGATGTGTTCAAGTTGAATGACTGTGACTTCCTGCGCAGCATGGAAAATGCTATCCGCTTTGGCAAGCCATGCCTTCTAGAAAATGTGGGTGAGGAGCTGGATCCAGCACTGGAGCCAGTGCTGCTTAAGCAGGTAGGCCTGATGAGGAAGGGGAAGCTAGGATCACAGCCCTTGACAGAGCTGTCCACACTCCAACGGCTGCCGGCCCATCCTGCCTCCTACAGACGTACAAGCAGCAAGGGAACACAGTCCTGAAGTTGGGAGACACAGTGATCCCCTACCATGAGGACTTCAGGATGTACATTACCACCAAGCTGCCCAATCCTCACTATTCACCAGAGATCTCCACCAAACTCACCCTCATCAACTTTACACTGTCACCCAGGTAAGAGCTTCCACCTAAGAGAACACAATCATCAGCTGTCCCTTCCTGACAGCTGTCCCTTGGCCATCCCCGAAGCTACCAGAATCAAGAAGTCTGTCTTTTCTGTTCAGTGACCCCATAACTTCCTCCCAGATACTCTAGCATCTCAAGGCTTTCCAGACCTTCCACTGACTCCCCTTCTCAGCTTCATTTCCACCTAAGAGTATCCCTCTTTTCTCTCTCTCTCTCTCTCTCTCTCTCTCTCTCTCTCTCTCTCTCTCTCTCTCTCTCTCTCTCTCTCTCTCACACACACACACACACACACACACACACACACACACACACTGCCTGCTACATATTAAAGTCTTCATTTGAGTAACCACAATCAATGGGAGGAAAAGCAAGTACTCTTAAGCTTTATCTTACTTGATCATTTACATCCTCCTTTGCCAATGAAGAATCTACCCCTGCTACCCAAAGTCTCATGGAGAACCACTGATGTGAAAATAACCCTGTATCAGTCCCATAGATTGAGGCTAGGCCTCCCAGGCTGACATCGGCAATGGTGCTGGGCTCTTGATAGATAAGTGTGTACTTAACATTGATCCCTGGAGTTCCCCAGGTGTTATAAACATGATGTCCTCCACCCTTGGTAGTGGCCTGGAGGACCAGCTACTGGGCCAGGTAGTGGCTGAGGAACGACCTGATCTGGAAGAGGCCAAGAACCAGCTGATTATCAGTAATGCCAAGATGCGCCAGGAGCTAAAGGACATTGAAGATCAGATACTGTACCGTCTCAGTTCCTCCGAGGGTAATCCTGTAGATGATATGGAACTTATCAAGGTGCTAGAGGCTTCCAAGATGAAGGCTGCTGAGATCCAGGTTGGGAAGTACCTTCCTATCAGCCTAACTCTCCCCATTTGCCCCAACCCTGCTCCAGTCTACCTTTACCTTCTGCTCTTTGCAGGCTCCCTGGCCCTTACACCTTCCCTATTGCCCCTCTACCCAGGCTAAGGTCAGGATTGCAGAGCAGACAGAGAAGGACATTGACCTCACACGCATGGAGTACATACCTGTGGCTGTCCGCACCCAGATCCTCTTCTTCTGTGTGTCAGACCTGGCCAACGTGGACCCCATGTACCAGTACTCTCTCGAGTGGTTCCTCAACATCTTCCTCTCAGGCATCGCCAACTCAGAGAGGGCAGGTAGCTCTAGCACACTGACACAACAGCTGTGTTCTGATGTGGATGGAATGCTTATGGGCACATTTCTATGAGCCCTCATCTCTCTTCACCCTTACAGCATACACTCATGATACCAAGAGCACACCACCTCTCATCCCTACCCTACTTAGAGCCCCTTATTGGAAACACTAGCTATCCAAGGAGATGCACAGACCACCCTGATAGCTGCTAGGAAGACTTTGAACCTTGGCTAGGCCTTGAGGTTCTCTCTCTCCTCCCATTTCCTCATGCTCTGCCACGACTTCTACCTTGTAGACAACCTGAAGAAGCGCATCGTCAACATCAACCGCTACCTAACCTTCAGCCTCTACAGCAATGTCTGCCACAGCCTCTTTGAGAAGCACAAGCTAATGTTCTCCTTCCTGCTGTGTGTTCGTATTATGATGAATGAGGGCAAGATCAACCAGGTGCAGGAACAGGCAGATGGCCCGGGGACTGTCTGAGGGGTCACCCTATTGTGGGCCTGAGGGCACAGGATAGGAATAAAGGGAAGGCAAAGAAAAAGAGCATAACTCGGTTAAAGGGAACAGAGATCTTTGGAAACACAAGTCCTTGCTTAAACACAACAGAGGACTCTAGATTACTATGGCCCAACTGATGCTATGAACGCAGGTCTTCTCAGAGCCTTAAAGGTGCTACTGAGCAGAGAGACTGTCCCCAGGGCCAAACTGTCCTGAGCCTCCCATACTTGTCTAGTCAGGAGCTTCTGTGAACTTCATATCCAAGAAAGGGCAGAGTAGTGGACACTAAGATTAAATAACTCAGTTTCTCTGGGTAAGGTGCTGGCTACAAGGTGTGGGCACCAACTCAGTCTGTACACTACTAGGCTGAGTGGCGCCATCTCTTGTCTGGAGGCTCCATCCAGACCATGTCTGAGAACCCTGCACCACAGTGGCTATCAGACCGGGCCTGGCGAGACATCTTGGCACTTTCAAACCTGCCAGCCTTTGCCACCTTCTCTACTGACTTCGTGTTGCACCTCTCAGATTTCCAGGCCATCTTTGACAGTGCTGAGCCTCACAGGTGAGCTGGATCCCGTAGTATGCTACCAGGAACATAAGAGAAGACCCCAGAAATAGGCCTGCCCAGAGACCTCCCCCGAAAGATTACCTAGTATTGCCCTGCATCTATGGCCACATCTTCCTGTGCTTCTAGCCCTGTTCTCTTGGAAACCCCTACACATCTGGTAAAGTCCATGGGCCAATGGTTTCCTCTAGACTGGCTCTGAGGGATATGTTGGCTTTATTGCAGGGAGCTCTTGCCTGGTATCTGGGGCACATACCTGGACGAGTTCCAGAAACTGCTTATTCTCCGATGCCTGCGTGGAGATAAAGTTACTAATGCCATGCAGGACTTTGTGGCCACCCACCTGGAACCCCGATTCATTGAGCCCCAGGCAAGTGCTGGTTTCTAGTCAGAGGTGGTATCCTGGGTCTCAGGTATGTGGCTGCTATGAGAACTACCTTCCAGCCTGTCCAGGATAGAACTCTTGGAATGCAGATGATCTAGAACCTTGAAGGCCCTTCTGAAACTGCTCCAGAAACCTTGGGAATCCCTTCCCTTACCCTGAACCCTGATTCTCACCAGCCCCATGTGGTTTCAGCATCTCTCCCTATCCTTCTAGACAGCCAATCTGTCTGCAGTGTTCAAAGAGTCCAACTCCACAACACCCCTCATCTTCGTGCTGTCACCTGGTACTGACCCTGCAGCTGACCTCTATAAATTTGCAGAAGAAATGAAGTTTTCCAAGAAGCTGTCTGCCATCTCCTTGGGACAGGGTCAGGTAAGGGTAAGACAAGGAAGGAGTAGGCTAGGGAAAATGAGCAGCAGTTTCCTACTTAATGCTCCTGTCCCCACAGGGCCCTCGGGCAGAAGCCATGATGCGCAGCTCCATAGAGAGGGGCAAGTGGGTCTTCTTTCAGAACTGCCACTTGGCACCAAGCTGGATGCCAGCCCTGGAACGTCTCATTGAGCACATCAATCCTGACAAGGTGCATCCTGATGCCTCCCCACAAAGCATGCAGCCCAGACCCAGACGCAAAGCATACTACGATGCAACTAGATTATTCTGGATTATTAATTAGATTATTATTGGCCCTCTGAGTTGCTGAGAATCAGGGGGTTGGTGACTTCCCAGAGCTACCCAGTACAGACTGTTGGCCCTATGATTTGCTAAGGCCTGTTCTTAGCCAGTTGTCTGCAAAGCCTTATATCCTAACCAACTCAAGGAAGGAATAAGTCAGAGGATGAGTTTGAGTTCCTGGATGGATGAAACCTAGGTCTTTGTGCTCATGAGGCGCTGTGGTCACCAGGTACATCGGGACTTCCGCTTATGGCTCACCAGCCTGCCCAGCAACAAGTTCCCAGTGTCCATCCTACAAAATGGCTCCAAAATGACTATTGAGCCACCACGTGGCGTCAAAGCCAATCTGTTGAAGTCCTACATCAGCCTCAGTGATGACTTCCTCCACTCCTGTCAAAAGGTAAGGCATCAGCTAGAGAGATGATGGCTCAGTGCTTGGGAGTAGCGGGGGTTCTTCCAGATGGACCCGGAGTTCAATTCCCACATCCACATGAGGCAGCTCACAATGGCCTGCAACTCCAGCCCCATAGGGATCTGAGCCCTCTGGCCTCTGTGAGCAACAGCACTTGTGTACATACCCATGCAACTCACATATAGTTAAAAATCATTTTTAAAGGTGAGACACCTCCCTGTCCCTGCCCTTCCTCTTATGACCTTGTCCCTTTCTGTCCTGCAGGTAGTGGAGTTCAAGTCCCTGCTGCTATCTCTCTGTTTGTTCCATGGAAATGCACTTGAACGCCGTAAATTTGGGCCCCTGGGTTTCAACATCCCCTATGAGTTCACAGATGGAGACCTGCGCATCTGCATCAGCCAGCTCAAGATGTTCCTAGATGAATATGATGACATCCCCTATAAGGTAGGCAAGGAGCAGACTCGGTGCCACTGACTTGGGCACCTCTAATAGGGACCATTGTTCACCCATCCCATAGGTTCTCAAGTACACAGCTGGAGAGATCAACTATGGTGGTCGTGTCACTGATGACTGGGACCGCCGCTGTGTCATGAACATACTAGAAGATTTCTACAACCCTGCTGTGCTCTCTTCTGAGCACAGCTACAGCGATTCTGGCATCTACCACCAGATCCCACCCACCTATGACCTCAATGTGAGTCCACAGGAAGGGGTCTTCCAGAGGAGTTCCTGGGGTCCCATGGAACCTTAATACAGGAGGAGGTAGTAGAAGGAGGGACAGCTCTGTCTTCCAGGGCACCGAATGAAAACCTATCCCACAGTAAGAAACACAGTTAGTTAATCCAGGGGAGAGAGGAACCCTGCCTCACTAGTTCCAAGTATCACTAAGTGTGATGGTAATGCAGAATATGGGGGCAGAACTCCCTGAGGACATGCTTCTAGGGTGGTGGGGGAAGCATCCTGAATTGTGGCTAGGTTGGGTGAGTATCACATAGAGGGCTGTGACAAGAGGGAGCATGTTAGGTTTGAGCAGCTACAGGGTGGGATGGCAGTAGAGGGCTGAGAGGAAGGTAAGAGCTATGATACACAGCATCACAGAGACCGTCTCAGTTCCAGAAGCAACAGTAAAAGGAACTAGGAGGTAATGGTGAGTCTGAAGGCTGGGGCAGAGCAGGTCGGGGCCTTCCGTTTCAACCTTCTTGCTTCCTAGGGCTACCTCTCCTACATCAAGAGCCTTCCTCTCAATGACATGCCTGAGATCTTCGGTCTGCATGACAATGCCAACATCACCTTTGCCCAGAATGAGACATTTGCCTTGTTTGGTGCCATTCTCCAGCTACAGCCCAAGTCCTCCTCCGTGGGCGGCCAGAGCCGGGAGGAGGTGGGTAGCAGTAAGGGGCCAAGGTCTGGGCAAAGCCAGGCTGCCCTGTCCTGCCTGCACATGGCTAAGAGTAGCCAGCCTTGTCCCTTCGTGTCTCTTTGCCCCTGCAGTTAGTAGAAGATGTGGCCGAGGAAATTCTGTTCCAGGTGCCAGAGCCTATTGAATTGAAAGAGGTGATGAGCAAGTTCCCTGTGCTGTATGAGGAGTCAATGAACACTGTGCTGGTACAAGAGGTCATTAGGTAATTTCTTGCCACGCCTAGGCAAACCGAGTCAGGGACCACTGCTGTAGAGAAAGTTATTAGCCAGCTGTTGTGCTAAGTGCTAAATGTCTGTCCTCTAATTCAGCAGCTTATTATTTTATAGATGAATAAACTGAGGCCCCCTAGAACGTTGACTGTCTTAAGTCACGTATTTGCTAAGGGCCAGGGCTGCTATTGTACCCAGTCTGGCTCACCCAGTTCTGCACTTAAGCTTTTGCATTCCATCACTGTCTGTGGTCTCAGATGGAGAGGCATAGATACTACCATAGAACTCCAGCCCACTAATACCTTGCCACTGACCCCACAGGTACAACAAGCTCCTCATGGTGATCACACAGACACTTAGTGACATGCTCAAGGCAATTAAGGGGCTAGTGGTAATGTCCTTGGAGCTAGAGTTGATGTCTACCAGCCTGTACAACAACACTGTGCCTGAGCTCTGGAAAAGCAAGGCCTACCCATCACTCAAACCACTGGCTTCATGGATCATGGACCTGCTGCAGCGCCTGGACTTCCTGCATTCTTGGATCAAAGATGGCATCCCACCTGTCTTCTGGATCAGTGGCTTCTTCTTCCCTCAAGCTTTCCTGACAGGCACCCTACAGAACTTTGCCCGAAAGTTCGTCATCTCGATCGACACTATCACCTTTGATTTCAAGGTCTGAAGGGGATGGGGGGAGCTTAAAGGTTGTAGTACTCCTGAGTAGGAGGTAAAAAGACCCAGGCCAATAGTCCCAGGGGAAATCAAAGGGACAGGGCAGACTACAGGTCACAGACTATAATAGCAGATAGGTGATGTGGGCAGGCAGCAGCTTTCAGGAGAGAGATCTGCCTCCTGATGCAAATCCTAATCTTGTTTCCAATGTGGTGTCTGTGTGCTCATCACAGGTGTTGTCCCAGGCAGCATCAGAAATTAAGGAAAGGCCTGAAACAGGGTGCTATATCCATGGACTGTTCCTGGAAGGTGCTCGCTGGAACCCACTGGATTTCCAGCTGGCTGAGTCACGGCCAAAAGAGCTGTATACAGAGATGGCTGTTATCTGGCTCTTGCCAGTAGCTAACCGAAAGGTCCAGAACCAGGACTTCTACCTGTGCCCCATCTACAAGACTCTGACCCGTGCCGGTAAGGTTTCCCAAGGCAGAGAATCTACATTACAGGTGGAAGTCTAGGAAGTTTACATGGACCCAGGAAGGCTGGTAGAGGTCTGGGACAGTCTAAAGCCCAATGCAGCAAGGTAGTATTTGGAGGTTCAATTCCCAGCCAGCTTGCCCTCATTAGTCATCTATTGTGCATCCTACAAGCCTAAAGACCTCATCTTTCACCAGGGGCTCAGAAGAACTGAGGCCAAAAGCAGGGATGAGGCAGTGCTAGGCTCAATAGGGAATGAGATGGGTGGTAGCACCTTCCTCTTCAGTCACAGTGCCGTAACTAGGCATGCCTGAGCCTTGATCAGATAGTCACGAAGGGGCCTGACTGTGGGGCTAGGGTCCCTCCCTATCCCCAACCCAGGTTTGTCAAAGTCACTGTCCATGTTCCTGTCCCTAACCCTAATCCAGCCTTTCTCTAGCTGTGACAGGGTATAACCTAAACTTCCCCCTTTCTTGCCTGCTTCAGGAACATTATCAACTACAGGCCATTCAACCAACTACGTCATTGCTGTGGAGATCCCCAGCAACAAGCCTCAGCGACACTGGATAAAGCGTGGTGTAGCTCTCATCTGTGCCCTGGATTACTAGACCCAGATAGGATGGCAAGAGCCATTAAAAGTTCTCCAGTAAGTCCTGCTGTGCCTTGGCTATGTACTTGAGGCCCCATCTGTAGGGTCACCATAGAGGAAGAGGGCTACAGCATTCTCAGGAGACAATGGTAAGGTGGAGAGCAGCAGAGGCAGTTCTGGCCTGCTGTACCTGCCCAAATGCGGTGAGGGATGAGACATACACCCTCTCAAGTCCTAGTGACAATCCAAGAAGAATGCACCCGGTAGATAGATGGGTAGCCTAGCTTTGAGCCAGAGCCCCAGCATTTTCACGTTCAGAGCCATCAAATCTGGTGAAAGGCAAGCACCTCAACTCAGTATACCTTGACCACAGCCCATCTGAAATCTTCCCCTCACTTTAGGTCCTAAATCCCATCCCAGGCCTACCATAGCAACCAATCATTTCTACCTCAGTCTAGTCAATCTCTCATTCCACCATCCCAGCCTACAGACCTCAAGATAACAACCAGAAGATAATTTATTAGCACACTTTTATTCACTCACTGATTCAATATTTACAGAAACTAGAGGGGTCAGACTGCTGTCCCATCTCCCCCACAGTTACTCTGTACAGATGAGGGGCCTGCTTGGATCACCTGTATCTAGCAGAGGGCACAGGGCTATTTGGGGCTGGACTTGTGCTTACTACCCCACTGGCATCAAGCCCTCTGGGAACACAGAAGTTCTAACTCCTCTTGACCCTGTCCCCTACCCTGAGTACCTCGCAAGAGGCCAAGGAAGCTGGCACAATCGGTAGAATTGAATAGTGCCAGCTTCATTCAAGCAGCCCTGCCTCTGATATTCCTAAGAGGAGACATGGTAATACTGAGGGGCTAGGTAGAGGCTCCTCTGGGCCCGAGAGACAGAGATTAGGAGCCTAAGGTAGGCCCATGGCTAGGGCCACAACACTGAAGGCAAAGAGCCCCAGAGCCTTGCTCTGACTCACTAACCAGTCTGCATGCCACTGGGACAGTTCAAACACTTGTCTCCACCATAGCTGCGGGACCCTGACAGGCTGTACATCCTACTCGGATACCCATGCCCAGTCCAGCTCAGCAGCCAGGTCCCTGAGTTTGGCGCTCTCCCGGAGGAATGAAGAGTAGGCCCAGCTTCTTCCCAACAAGGACAGGCTAGTGGCTGGTGCTAGAGCACCAGGACCAATGCCTTCTGAGTTTCACAGCTGGGACTGTGGTATGTTACAAGAGACCTGGCCCCAGCAGAATGACTGCTGCTGGGAGAGACAGCAGAGTCAGGAAGCTGCCATGTTAATACAGTGGCAAGATGGCCAAAGGCCCCAAAAGTAGACATCTCCAAGGTAGAATGTATATCCTTCTGCCCAGGCAGAAAGGCCAGGTCCTGCTGCTCCTCAGATGGCTGTAGAGACCACAGCACCCTCCAGCTCCAGAGCACTGTGGATCTGCCTTGTCCCTGCAGACCCCAGAGCACACTGCAGAATACACACGTCACTCCCACTCCCAGGGCCTGGGCTCTCGTTGACCTACTCAGTAATACTTGGAAAAGAAGGACAATGAAGGGCCCTGGTGAGGGCCTTGCGGCAAGAGAGGCTGCAGAGTCAGGGCCAGAGGTCCTCACTGGCGTTTGGCCTTGTAGGGGCGAGAGCGTTTCCGCCGGTCAGGCTTCCGCTGCTTGTGAAGCCGACCAATGCTGACCCCCTGGCGGCGCCGCACGGAGATGTTCTGTTCCACTAGGTTGGCCAGCATCCCTGTGCAAAGCAGAAAGCTGCTTAGTAGGTGGCTGTCCCCCAGGCTCAGGCGAGGAACCAAGGCTCTAACAGTCTCCCTGTACTTGAGTCTCATCGGCTGAAGATCAAGTCTTGGGGGGGGGGAGGTCTGAGGGACATGGCCCTCAACAGAGTAGGACAATTAAGACATAGTAGGCACTGCCTCACCTTCCTGAGCCAGCATGGATATGAAGGTACAGATAAACTCATCATAGTTGTGGGTCCTTCGCTGGTCATCAATCTGTGGAAAAGAAGGCACATGAGGGCCTCCCAGTACATCTTCTCAGAGCAGCTGTCCCTGGGCAGTAGAGGGGTCACCCACCTTGAACTTCTTCCTTTTCTCCACCTCCTCCTTGAGACAGGCCTCATAGTTTGCAATCTCGGCTTCTACACACTTTAGCAGTGCTAGCAGCTCCTGCCACAACCCAACATTGCACCTTAAGGGCCTGACTGGCACCAAAGTTCCATTACTAAGAAGCAACTAGAAACAAGGGTGAACAGCCAGTCCATGGGGCTACCAATGCCATGCAATCCCAAAGGGCTTCCTGGCTTTAGCCACCAACTTTCACACCAAATTCCAATCAAAAATCCAGGGGCCTGGGTCCTTCCCTCTGCTAAGAAAAAAAGCTGAAAGAGAGACTCACCTTGGGTGAGTACTTCTCTCCACTCAAGGGCTCGCTGGACCTGTTCAGCCCAGACTTGTCCCTGCTCTCTGTGACTTCCACCACCTCCTTTTCCTCTAGGCTGCTGGACCCCTGGTTGCCTTGGCTTGATCTGGTAGAAGGTGAGGAACCCTTCCCACCCTCTAGGAGAGGACATAAAAAGATGCATCAGAGTACATGATACTTTGTAGTCAGTCACCGGGCCACCTCCCTCCTTCTCCTTGAGTACACCAAGTGACCAGTGAGGGAGTCCAAGGCCCACCTGTGAGTGCCAGGGGACTCAGTACACCATCTTCAGCAAGGTGCAGCAGGCCCGTACTAATGACAGGACCCAGGTCACGGACAGCACGGTTGTAGCGTATGCAGTCAACACGAAGTAGGCTGTCATCTTCTCCAAAAAGCACCTTGGAGATGTGAGAGGTGACAGGGCTAGAGGGCCTTGTTGGGTTGGCCGAGCGGATGGGTGAGCGCAAGGGTGAGTTGAAAGCACTGCCAATCTCAGAGGCTGTGTCCGTGCTCTCATTGCTAGGGGTGGGTGAAGGCTGCGAGTGTGTGGGCACAGCCACAGCTGGACTCCCAGCCCCACTGCTAGTCTTGATGGACAGAGGAATTGAAAGGTCTTTCTGAGACTCTTGAAGCTTCTCAGTTAAGACATTGATGGTGTTGGGCTGCAGCACTGACAGCTGCCCATCTGAAGAATTGCTCAACGATCCTGGTTTCCCTGTCCCCTTCCGCTTGTATCTGTGGGGTCCAATAAGAGGTAAAAACAGGGAATGGGCCAGATGACCACACCCAGCAGGGTCCAGAATGGCTCAAATATATTATCTTCTTCCCAAGCCCAACTGGAAGCTCTTATACTTGGTCCAAACAATCTTTCAGCAATGGCACCCTAACTGCCACAGAACAGACAGGTGGCCTCCTCTACTCTAGCTACCTCACTTCTAACCTTCCAGTGCTATATCCTCCAACAAAACTGCCCTCCTACTCAATAAATCATCTCTCCAACCTCTTCTCCTACCCTAATTCTTTGAGGTTGGACTGAAAGATCACCTCAGCAAAACGTGTTGACACATACATGGTAAGATGTTTCGTTCCCCCTAAACCTACCATAAATTTTTTGAAGACTTGGGGGTTAGCCCATCAGGCCAACCGCCTCCAGGACCTGCATTCTCTAAGTGCCTAGAGGTCTCTGCAGAAATGCCTTCTCAGATACAGGGTGGGATATTCAGAACAGGGTCTGAGGTACCCAAAGCTTGACAGCTTTTCAGAGTCGGGACTGACCTAATGGCAGAACTGGTGTTCTGCACGTCATCTTCATCATCCTCATCGTCGTCATCATCATCAGAGTACTGCTGAGGCGGTCGGACCGGAACTCGGCTGCGGCCCACACCTGCCGCCAGGTCTTCCTCCTCCTGGGGAAGGCAAGAGCAATAATAAGCAGAGTTCACCCAAGCCAGGCATGGTATTGCAGCTAGGGAGGAAGGTAACTAGGCTCTTGGCTGTGAAAAGTGCTTCTGAAAGAAACAGAGTGCCTTGCCATGTACTTTGGAGTTACCAGGAGAAACCTTCCCATGTGCCAAGGAGTATGCCAACTGTGTAGCCGGCAAAACACATTTAAAAGTCAGAGGAACAGCTCTCTTGCCCACCTTAAGGCTATGCTAGTGAGCTGTGGTGGGGCCTCTGAGTACTAGAGGAGCCTGGTCATCAAGGCCCAATCAGAGAGTCAAAGAATTAACCCTGGGAACCCAACACTGTGGCTTCTCAGATGAGGGTACTTCCATCTTACCTGCATAGGGGATTTGGCATAATTGTGATTGTCTAGAAAGGCGGGCAGCCGCTGGACAATAGGGGTAGGGTTTGGGGGAACCCCATTGAGGCTGCTCCCTGGAGGCTTCACCACCAGCTTAGATTTGCTGGGAGGACTATGGGTTGTAGTTTGTGGGCACGAACCAGCCACCTCCTCTGCACCATCTGAGACAAGGCAGAGTATAAATAGGACATTCAGCTGCGTCCTTAAGAAAAGCCTACAGTCTATAATCCTGTGACAGTTGTTTCCCCCAGTGAAGACAGCTAACAGGATAGGCAGGTAAGCTCTAAGTCACATAATGAGATGGAAGAAAACAAGACGCAACAAGAAGGCAGCCTATAGAGAAAATAATAGGGGTGAGAGGTATGGGATGGGATGGACCACCCAGTACAGAGAGGTGTGGGTCTAGGGTCACGACAGTCCTTTTCAGGTATCCTTTAGGAAAAGTTCACTCTATTCTCCCTGTGTTTTATGAGGAAAGCTTCAGGTACTGGGATTTCCTGCTAGAGCCCCTGTACCACTGCCCAGTACCTTCTTGAAGTGCTTCTGCTTGGGCCTCCCATGTCAAGCTATGATGGATGGCTGAGGCCCCAAGTCCCTCCAGTACCTGTGTGAGTGCACTCAGAGGCAGCTGGGGTTCTGCCTGCCTCCAGCCCAAGGGGGGACTTGCTGCTGGCTGGCTTGCTCTCCTCAGGCAGTTGTGACTCTTGAGATTTGTGGGTCTGAATCAGCTCCGGCTGTGTTACTCTAATCAGCTTAAAACAAAACTCAAAGCTTAGAAGAGAAGGACAGAACCAGGTTTCCACCTTAGATAGCTAAGGGCCTTGACCCTACCCATTCATTTATTTATTGGAAAATAAAAAGGCCAAGCCACAATGCCTTTTTAGAAGTTAAGTTCTACTACCTCTACAAAGGAAGCAAAGAAAAGAAATAGTTAGTTAAAGCCTCGATCTATAAGACACTGATTTGGGAATTAGAGACAGATACTAAAATGTAGGAGAGACAGGGAGCATTGGGTTGGCATGGCCAGACAACTTACCTGCTGTAGGGCCTCCAGGACTGTTTGTCGGTTCACTTTCAGCACATGTAGTCTGGCCTCATACTTGACCCTGCGGTCAGGCACCACTGCCATTAGGTTGAAGCGAATGTCATGGTAGGGCTCCCTGCAGTCACAGTGGCAGCCATGAGAAGAGTTCCCACTCAGTCCTGCTGTGAGACTGAGGCAAGAAATCTTGCCAGAGCTCCTTTCACAGCCAAATCTGTAGCTCTAAGTACAGGCCCCACTCCAGGAGGCAGCCAGCAGCCAGACAAACATCTGAAACCCAGCTATACCTTCCCATGAACTATGAAAGGGGCCTGTCAGGAAGTAAGCCAGCACACCTGTGCCACCCAAGTCCCCCACAAGGCTTGTCCCTCCTTCAGCCCAGCCCAGAGCAGGCTACAGGCAACCTAGGCAGAAAAGCAAAAATTGAAATCCCAAGCCCCAAGCCTGATCTTGCCAGATACCACGTGGCCTTACCATCTATAGCTCATTAGGCTTCTCTTTCCCACCCAACGGGGACACAGCTGTACAAGGACACAACCGAGGGTCCTTACCCTGCAGTAGCAAGGCCGATTCGCTCCATGATGACCCTTCGGGCTTTATCTGTCCACTCCTCGTCCTCTCCCCAGGGCCCTAGGGAAGACCAAGATGAGGAGTCAGCAGGTGGAAAACCCTGAGACGGGGTAGGCCAGGGTTAACAGATTAGTGTGGTTGAGCAGCTACAAGCCAGTCACATAAATGGTACAAGATGAAATCATGGCAAGAGTTAGATGTCCCTGGTACCCACTCATGCTCCTACATCTCAAGGATCTAAAGTCTCTGAGATCCAGAAAATCAGAAGGAAGCATGAGAAACCCAACAGGCCCCTTCCTCAGAAGGCCTACCATGATCAATAGGGTAGACTTTCAACCCATCCAATTCAAAGAGCCTCCCTGTGATAGGCACATAGCTGACAAAGTGAAACGCCTCCATGGTCCGCACTGCACTGAGGCCATTCTGTTTCTCAGGAAGATGACGTGGTTCTGGCCTGGAAAAGGACAAAGTCAGGGACATCCTCCACCATTCCGACCCCAAATCAGCAACCACAGCTCTCACATACCTGGCATGGCTATTATGTGCCTTGGCTAGTTCAGGGGCATTACCAATTGCATATCCTTTGCTCTAAAAAGAAAATAAGACTACATCAACACATATTCTCAGGTGAGCCTCTGGATAGGGGAAAAGTTCCATAAAACAGGCTCAGAGGCATTCCAGCAGTCTCAAGCAGCACAGATGAACCTTTCTAAAGGGCAAGTGGTGGCAGATGAGACCTTAGGACTCAGAACCTCTCAAAGAGATGGGCCATACTGGCTGTGCACAGGAATCAGTGACTACTGGGGAGCAACACAGCCTGATAGAAAAAGTCGCAACAGAAAAGGTCTGACACAGGTCACTTAAGTCTTTTCCTTCTATCATCTCATTTCTTAACAGCAAAGTCTAAAATCAACTACCTTCCACATTACTTATTGAGTCAAATAGATGTTAGTAAACATTAGAAAAAGAAATGACCAAAAATTACCAGATACCATGTAGTGGCATTACCAATGGCTCTGAGGATCAGATGTGCCCGGCAATCTGTGAGCCATGATTTAAGGTACTGCAGCATACGTACCTCAGGGCTGAAGCCTTTGGTGAAATCCTTCATTCGACTCAGCGTGGGCCCCAGATCCACATTGCTGCAGTTCAGAAGCACGCTCAGCAAGGCATGAGTGGCACAAGAGTTGGGAATCAGCTATAAATCAAAAATAATCACTCATATACCTCACATACTCTTTACCCCAGGCATCCCCATGCCCACATTTATTTAGAATGAAGACTAAAAAGAAAGATGTCAACATCCTTCAGTTTCCTTTGTCTCACCCAGTCTTTATTCATTTAACATACACCAACTAAATACCTCCTATCTAGGGACACGGAGAATGTACTAAGCCACCACTAACTATAGAGGTCTTCCCTCTCATGAAAAAGAGCTAGGTCTGCCTGCCATAGGGTTTCTGCAACAGCCACTCTTCTCCAGTCTAGCGCTTCTTCCTGTTCCCCCACTGCCACTTTCCACACAATACCAGAAGCAAAGAAAGATAGCATCCTGGCCTTCAAACAAGCTCAGAACTCAGCAGACCTGGTGAGCAAAGAACATGTTATTCACAATATCATCATCAATCACAGACGTATCATCCACCAACGTAGAAACCTTGCGGCGGGACCTGCGTTCTTCGATCCATTTGAACAGGAAGATAAATCCATATACAGGCCTAGAGAAGCAAGAGGCAGATGACAATCAGCATCCCCTTCTTCCTTTCCCTAATTCTTAGTACTGAAATGCTCTTGCACTGAGCCCCTCACTCTTACCAATACCGTATCCAAAATGGCTCTGAGACCTCGAACCCCAGAAGCCTATCACAGACAGTCAACTACGAGCTTGATGCCCTGAAACCCCACTCAAGTCTCATTATGATGTCTACGCAAGACAAGAAGGAAATCTGGAACTGCTGGCCCAGGATGGAGCAAGGCAGGGACACAATAAAAGGCACAAAAGATGTTGATGAAGAACAAGTATCAACTCTCACTGGTAGATCTCAGCCTCCAGCCCTAGTAAAACTAGTGTAGCACATCAACTCCTGAACCAGTTCCTTCATTTCAAAGCTGTTAGGTTCTCTATGCCTCTATTCTATAGACTTCCAAAACAAGAACTGAGTTTAGGTACCTAAAAAGGCCCTTGTCACACTAACCAATCAATACAGGACAACTTTGTTTACTTTTGTTGACACATGGTCTCACTAGGTAGCTTAGGTTGGTCTCAAACTCAGGGATCTGCCTGCCTCTGCCTCCCAAGCAGAGGGATTAAAGGAGTTGTGCCACCACTACTGGTCAGGACAAATTTTGTGTAGTGGTTAAAGGCACAGCACATACAGTTATGTAATTAAGGGACAGTACACTTACAAAAAAGGCACTGTGCAACACTATGCAAGTGGAGGCTTCCTGCTGCAAAACCAGAAAGGCAGCTGAACTGTAATCCAAGAGTGCTTAGGATTGAAAGGTGGGCTACAACTTCCTAAGGGGAAACACTGAGGAAAGACTAAGAAGGAAAAAAAAAGTCCAAGAGGGCACCCACAAAGAGTGACACTTTCTTTTATCTTTTTCTTTTTTTGTTTTTTTGTTTGTTTGTTTTTTCGAGACAGGGTTTCTTTATATAGCCCTGGCTGTCCTGGAACTCACTCTGTAGACCAGGCTAGCCTCGACCTCGGAAATCCGCCTGCCTCTGCCTCCCAAGTGCTGGGATTAAAGGCATGCACTACCACTGCCCGGCCGATTGACCCTTCCTTATGTGATATTTTATACAATTTAGGTTTTCTAATACTGCCTCCCTTGAAGGGGTACTATTCCCCTGCCCTTTTCTCAGCCCTCCGGAGGTAAGGGGCGTCCCAGCCACTCACCCCTGGCATTTACTCTGAAGGTCATAGATCTCCTCCACTTGCACCCCTTTGACACCTACGATCAGGAAAGGAGAGGTCGGCAGGGCAGCCCCAGGCTCTGCAGCGAGAACTCAAGGACCACCCCCACATACACACCAGCCAGGGACCGACGATCGGGGGTAAAGGGGTTCTTACCGAAATCTTCCACCAGGAGGGTGAAGAGGCCTGGGTAGGACGACAAGAAGAGATTTGTCATGCAGGTGCGTCCGGGGCCCATCCGGCCTCCCAAGTCCCCGGCCCGCCGAGGCCCCTCCGTACCTGGGTCACTCTCTAGCTCCAGCCAGCCCTTATTCATCTTCCCGCGGAGCGGCCTCTCAGCGCCATGTCCAGGCCCTGCTAACCCCGCGCCGCCCCCACCGGGAGCCCCCACCACCGTCGGGGCTCCTCAGCCCCACACAGACAACGGGCCGCGTCGCGTCACTCGCCCGCGCCGACCGTACAACGTCATCATCACACGACGAGCCTAATCCGGGGCTGGTCTTCCGCCTGCAGACCGGCAAAAGCGGGCGCGCACGCGCGCGCCGAGGCAAGGATACGCACGCGCGGAGGGTGGGCTGGGCGCGCACGCGCGCGCCGGGGCGAGGACGCGCACGCGCGGAGGATGGGTCGGGCGCGCCGGGGCGAGGACGCGCACGCGCGGAGGATGGGTCGGGCGCGCGGCCGTTGGCGCGCGGCCGTTAGCGGTCCTCGTATTGATAACTGTCCCCTACGCTGAGGTTCCCGCGGGCCACAGTCCGCGTGTCCCATCCCCCGTTAGCGCGCTCGCCTCCTTCGACGGCGCAGTCACCGCGCGGGGCGTCCGCCCGTGAAGTAGCTACCACGTCTTGTGTCAACGAATAAAGCTCCGGGACAGCGGCGCCCTCGGCGACCGCTGGGTGGGCAGCCTGGGCTGGGAGCGGTGGCCCGTAGCTTCCGTGAGAGCGAGCAGCGGAAGCTACCTCCAGCCTGGCCTCGAAACAGCCTCTCGGCAAGCGAGACCTGATCCTGGTCTGGCATGCGTAGAATGCTCCTTGAGTCCTCTTCTGACTGTTATCTTCGGGGGACGGTTGTGGCCACACTGACACGTATTTTCCAAATAAATCGTTTATTCTTGCGGCGGCGGGACCGAACACGTTAATATATTTTTAATTTACCCAACACTTCTATCCAGTGATACAACTTGGTAAGCGTTTCGAGCGAGCATCCGCCGAGTTAGGAAGTCGCGGACTGAGCAGCTTGCATTTTGTCACGACCGTCCTCAACTGTTTTGAAGATTGTTCCATCTTATAACTACCAGTGTGCACAAACTCCTACTCAAGTAATCGTGGTCCAGCAATGCAAAGAACTGAAATCTCAAGGTTCATTTCTGTTCTAACACAGTCGGGTTTAGCACCAACAACTAGGAAGTAGTTACAGTAGATTCCTCCGCCCTCCCCCCCCCACCCGGACATGGAAAGGTTAGAGCCAGCACCTCACTCAGCCCATCCACGTTTAGTAAGAACACAATCCGATGTTAGCTCTGCAATGGCATCTCCTGTGTTGGGAAAAGCTAGCCTGAAGTTTTGATGGCTTGTAAGCAGTTAGCATTTAGAAGAATAGTTGGACATTCATGAAGAGATTCATAATCCCCAGCCTTGATTTGAGGCTCTGGGTACTGAAGTATAGAATGTCTCTGGAGGGATCTAATTGAGTTCTCTTAAGAAATGCTGTCCTCCTTCCTCATACTAGACATAGCCCTTCATAGGGTGACTTCGTTTTGTCTGAGTTCACTTTTGGAGACTTTGACCAGTGAAAACTGGGTAACTTTGTAATCTGTTTACATTGGCAGCGGGAGTTCGATTTTACTCAGTTTAAATCAGTTTACTCAGTTTACCTAGACAAGGATGGAGCAGGCAAAACCTCAGTATGGCCATCTGAACCTGGTAAAAGGGATAAAAGCTAAGGGATGGTGCACGCCTTTAATCCCAGCGCTTGGGAGGCAAAGGCAGGCATGTCTACAAAGTGAGTTCCAGGACAGCTAGGGCTACAGAGAAACCCTGTCTTAGGGGGCGGGAGGGGGAGCTAAGAGATGGTCTTTATTGTTATTTTTCCCTCTACTAGATGGGGTTGTGGCTTTTAAGCAGTCAAATCTCTCAGATTCCTTTTGCTGGGAAGGAGCTACCTTATTTAACTGGGTAGAGCAGGCAATCACTTGGGTATGAAAGATGCCTTTTTCTTGAGTATTGTCCCATACACTTAGTAGAAACAAAGAACTATTTGACTAGGTCTGTCAGTGGTTCCAACATTTTTTTAAGATTTACTTTATACATATGAGTACACCACCATTGCTCTCTCCAGAGACACCAGAAGAGTACACCAGACCCCCATTACAGATGGTTGCGAGCCACCATGTGGTTGCTGGGAACTGAACTCAGGACCTCTGGAAGAGCAGTCAATGCTCTTAACCACTGAGCCATCTTTCCAATCCTGTTCCAAAATTTTAAACAGTGATGAGATACAATTATAACATGGTAGTTGATGTCAGTCTTTTGTTATCAGATCTCACTGATCACTGATTCTGACCTTGGCCATGATGTTTATCTCTCTGTAACTTTAGTCTCCTCAACTTGAAAATAAGGATTATTATTGTGCCTAGTGCAATGTGCCTAAATGGTTCTTGACACAATTTAATTACTATTGGCCATTACTAGCATTAATATTGGCTACAACCCTTTTATCACATGAGTTGAGAAGTACACTGTTGCTTTGATCTTGTAGAACTTGATAACCAAATGTAAAATTAAATTGCTAACCTATCTTGTTTATGTTTGTAGCTGGAAAAGCCTGCATTGTCTTCATAATAGCACAGAAGAATTGTAGATAGGAAGGACAGACACAAACGAATGAAGACTATAAAAGAAAAAAAGGAACATCCAAGATTGAGGTAGACCTGAAAGAGTTGGGAAAGTCCATTGGTACACGCTGCATTTTCCACTCCCTTGACATATTCTCAGGCTAGGGTTAGAGTGTCAAAGCATACACCAGAGCCCTCCCCTCACCCCCAAGAAGCCCTTCCTCTCTTCCCAGTGCTGTTCCCAGTGACTTAAGTGGCAGCTGTGGAACTTTACTACTTAAATCTCTATTGTGCCTGTGTGCTTAATAAGTGCATGACCTGAGACAGGCCACGTGTGCCTCAGTTTACTGAGGCAAAAACATGTGTCACATAGTGCTCCTCTGAGCAGGGTTAATCCCAGAGGCAGGCAGAACTCTATATAATAGAGTCTGCTCTATATAGCTAGCCTGGTCTATAGAGGGAGTTTCAGGACATCCAGGGTGGTTACACAGAGAAACCTTGTCTCAAAAACCCAAATAAAAAACAAATAGTACTCCCTTTTTAGAATGTTCTGCAGATTTGTTGAACCAATTCATGATAAAATATCAACAATAGTGCCTATTACTAGAAAACAGTCCACTCCAGGGTCATTTTAGTGTACTTGGGAAGCTTGCAGAAAAAAATAAAAGTAGAATTACTCCCGTGTCTTTCAACCCAGGTAGTATAGGCTCAAATAATTTAGTATATTTTACACTTTAAAAATGAAATATGAAAGCCATCACAGAGTTTGGTTATTAATCAGACTGTGGGTGGCATTCTGAGGGAGATTCAGAAGGCTTGTCAGAAGGGTCCTCCACACTTTTACTCTTCTTTCTCTTCTACAGAAAAACTACCAGGACTAAGAAGGTAACCCAGAGGAAGCCATCTTCAGGTCCTGGTAAGAGGGATGAGGTGGAATCGAGTTGCTGCTTCCAGCATGAGCAAAGAAGGCTGTCTCTGTGGGCAGGACTCACACTCTTCCGTTACGAACCCTACTTCTTTCCCAGATTCTCTAAGATCCCAAAGAATCTGCGTCTGAAGGTTTTTTTGTTTTTGTTTTTTTGTTTTTTTTTTTTTTGTTTTTCGAGGCAGGGTTTCTCTGTGTGTGTAGCCCTGGCTATCCTGGAACTCACTCTGTAGACCAGGCTAGCCTCGAACTCAGAAATCCGCCTGCCTCTGCCTCCCAAGCACTGGGATTAAAGGCATGCGCCACCACCGCCCGGCCTGAAGTTTTAAAGTTTCATATCTGAGGTTCAAGAAAGTATGTTTAAAACAGTATGAAGTACTTAGTCACACCCTACTCTGTCAGTGTGACCAAAATTATATCAGCGCCTGATACCCACTGAGAGTTAGCCTTTGTTCTTGACAAAATTACCCTCTCCCCAATAAAGATGCCTCCTGATTACAGTGTTTGAGTTTTGGTTTTGTTTTTACATTAAGGTGATGCAAAAGTAGCATACATTCAACCCATACTTCAAATTTTGGACTTTGATGTTTTCCCAAGTTAGTGCTACATAGTCCAGTATTCTCTTGAAGTGCTGGGCAGTGGTAGCAAGGCACAGCTCCTGGTCAGCCACACAAACACAATAGAAAACAACTATTTGCAATGTGCTGTGCTGCTAAGCTATGGTGTTTGATGAGCTACATGTAGTTAATGCACTTCCAACTTAGGATATTTTTTACTTGTGGAAATTTTATCTAGATAAAACCCCTTTATAAGTAAAGGAGCCTCTAGACTCCCTGCTATCCCTAGCTTGTTTTTGGTGTTTTGCCTGTGTATATATTTGTGTGAGGGTGTTAGAGTCCCTGGAACTGGTTATGGGACCTCTGGATCAGCAGTCAGTGATCTTAACCACTGAGCCCTCTCTCCAGCCCCCCACTTCTCTCAATTCTTAACTGTCAACTTAAGTCACTCCTTTAATCTTAATGTTCACTCTTTCAGTTTGCCTTCTATGCCTTCAAGAACCTGGTGATCCTGAAAAACTAGGAGAATTTCTTCAGAAAGACAATCTTTGTGTCCATTATTTCTGTCTTGTAAGTAAATAAGGCCCTCTTTGCTTTGAATGTGTTACAGCTTTTGCTATACAAACTGCTTTTGCATCTACCCTCAAATTTATAGCCATGTTTGTTTCCAAATAGTTTTTAATATTTTAAAATCCATTTTTAAAATAATAAATGGTATGATCTAAAATCCTGACAGTATAAAGCGTGAACAATAAAAACCTCTTCCCACAGTCATAGCCTCTCTTCCCCTTCCTCCCTCAGATGAACAAACACTCATTTGGATTGTCCTTATGCTTTTTTAACCTGAAAACTATAAAATGAACCAACCTTAAGATTTATCTTCATTTCATGAGTATATTGTTGTACCTGTGCACCATGTGTATGCAGTGCCCTCAGAGGTCAGAAGAGCATGCCCTAGAAGCACGGCAGCCCCACTCTTAGCCACTTAAACTATACAATTTATATTCTTTCTGTTAGGCCCAGCTCAGGTAAACAGAAGGATTGCTACTTAAGGTCAGCATTCCTCAGGAAACCTGTAAACCCGGTGAGGTGGGTTTCTAATTGTCAAGAAAAGTCTTTATTTTCTTATCTGCACCCCTCCCCCAGCAACCTACCTCCAGAAAGGGCATCTAGTTCCCTATTAAACAAGCCTCCAACAGATCAAAGCCCCATGCTAGTTCCCAGGCTAACTCACCTTCCTCTCACCAAAAGATAAGTCCTTAGAACCATGCTGTCTGTCTCTCAGAGGAGAGTCACACAGCAGTTTCCTATTTCCTCTGCACCCATGGAGCGCTGTCACTCAGTGGTCTCACTGCACCCTCACTCACTGCTGCAGAAACAGGGAGGAGACAGTGGGTTCCACCTTAGAGGGCCTCTGCCCCTTGTAACCAAACTGGGTGCACATCATTTGCAGCTTCTGGCTCCTGCCACCCACCATATTTGACCACAAACTTGGGAGTCCACATCTCCAGCCATTTCTCTACCTATCCTACTCACTCCTCCCTCAGCTGAGTGTCCTCCCAGAGCTTCCTGCCCTGTCTGGAGCCTGCTATAAAAGTCATACCAGTGTGCCAGGCTAGCCTCCCTACACCATCCTGTGCTCCCCATCAATGTGGTCAAGGGCCACCTCTCCACTCATCCCTTGGGGATGCCCTTAGATTAAGACACTGTCCTAATGCTTAGCCCTGTCTTCCCTGTACCTCATCCCTGTGCTATTGGAGTCCTCCCTGGGTGAAATTGCTGTTTACAGTGTCTTTCCCCAAGTCTCTCCCAACTCCTCCTCACTCTGCTCCTGGAAATTCTTTACTGACACTCTTTAAGGATGTCTCCCTTCCTTCTAGGCCTGTCTCCCTCTCCCTAGTTTGCCTGCTGGAGCCTGACCTGACCATGGGTCCTAATTACAGGTGCCAGCTCCTCTCCTGCCTCCTCTAATCTCTTTCCCACTGTGGACTCAGAGATTCCATTGAGCCTGGCTCACATATGGTGCTGAAATGATTTCCCCCCCCCAAAAAAATTGCTTGAATATGTTAAAGTTATCTTTTCAACGATTGGTAGACATTTGATTTGTTTCAGTTTGGTGGACTTTTGTGAATAAACCTGCTAAGAACATTTACATGCAACTCTTTTTGTGACGTGCATTCTTCCTTCTCTTGGGCAGATGCCCAGGGGCGGGATGGCTGGTTCCATTTAAGTAGACATGTATGTGAAGCCACCAAGTCACCTTTCCAAAGTTGTTGGACCAGTTCACACACCCATTAGCAACGTGTGAGAGTTCCAGATGACAATTTTTTTTACCAAATCTTGGTATTGTCATCTTTTTCATTTCAACCACCTATAGGATGTTACTAACATGGTATTGTGCTTTTAATTTGCACTTGTTTAAGGAGTAAAAATGTGAGCTTTTCATGTGTTTGATTTTCTATTTTTAAATACTTCACATATTTTTATTGAATTTGTATGAATATTTTCTTTTGTTAAAAGAAACCAGATTCTGATCTGAGCATTGTGGTCAATGCCTTTAATCCCTGCACTTGGGAGGCAGAGGCAAACAGATCTCTGTGAGTTCAAGGCTAGCCTGGTCTTACAGTGACTTCCAGGACAGCCAGGGCTACACAGAGAAACCCTGTCTCAAAAGAAGAAGGAACAAGAGGAAGAGAAGAAGAAAAGAAAGTGGATTCTTTTATCTTGCTGGATTGTAAAAATTGTTTACATGTTCTGGATAAAAATCTTTTTTACATAGTTACATATTATTTCTAATGATGTATTAAAATTTTTTAAATTTTGATGCTATATTTATCAGTTTTTCTTTTAGATTAGAAATTTTTGTGTGTCCTAAGTAGTACTTAAATACTATGGAATTACCTAGATGCCTTTATCAAAAACAATTGGATATATATATATAGATCTGGAAAATTATTTATACTATTAATCTATATATGTCTATCCATATACTAGCACTCCACTGTCTTAATTCTTGTGGTTTTATACTGTCTTAAATATGGTAAAATTTACAGTCTGTTTTGGGATTGTTGGGTATCAATTCCTTTCAATTTTTTATTCATAATGTTCTGTGGTCCTAGTGAAAAATATAGTATTATGCATTTTTTGTTAAATGTTCTTCTAAATATTTTGTTGTTGGATTATAGAAATACAGTTGTCTTGCATATTGACTTTGTATTCTACAATTTTGTTAAACACCAATTCAACAATTGTATTTATTTATTTACTTGAGATTCTCTATGTAGATAGTACCAAATTTGTCCTTTTTTCTTTTTTTTTTTTTAAGATAGAGTCTCAGCCAGGCAGTGGTGGCACACGCCTTTAATCCCAGCTCTTGGGAGGCAGAGGCAGGTGGGTTTCTGAGTTCGAGGCCAGCCTGGTCTACAGAGTGAGTTCCAGGACAGCCAGGGCTACACAGAGAAACCCTGTCTTGAAAAACAAACAAAAAATTAGAGTCTCATGTAGCCCAGGCTGACCTTAAACTCATTCTGTAGCTTGAGGGTGACCATAAACTTCCCCCTTTTCCTATTTGTGTATGGGCAGGGGCAGTGTACTTGTGTACAAATTCATGTATGTGTGAATGTATGTTCAGGTGTGTACATGTGGAGATGAGGTTGACATCAAGTGTCTTTCTCTATTTCTCTCCACCTTGTTTTTTCAGACAGGGTCCTGGTGTGCACCCATCTGGCAAAAAATATCTGACCATCAAGCCCCAGGGATCCTTCTGTGTCAGCCTCCTTAGTGCTAGGATTACAAGTGCACATTACTGTGCCCGGCAGTTTGTATCTGTGGTGGGATCTGAGTTCAGGTCTTGATGCTGGTGCAGCAAGGGCTTAGCTGCAGAGACTAAGCTATCTCTCCAGCACTGACTTTGAACTTCTGATTCTCCTACCTCTGACTCTTAAGTGTTGGGATTACAGGCATTTGCCACCATGCTTAGTTAGTTAGTTAGTTAAAATTGTTTTATATGTATGAGTGTTTTGCCTACATGTCCTGCCTGATGCCTGAGGAGGTCAGAAGAGTGGGTCAGATCCCCTAGAACTGGACTTAGAAAAGGACATGAGCCACCATGTGGGTGCTGGGAACTGATACCTGTATTATGCAAGAGTAACAAGTGCTCTTAACTGCTGAACCATCTCTACAGATCCCCTGCCAAGTTTTTAGTGGGTGCCACCCAGGAACTCACACATGCTAGACAAGTACTCTTACCAACTGAGCTACATCTCCAGCCCCTAATTTTTTGCCTTTTATTTCTTCTTGCCTTTGGTACTGGCTAGGGCCTTCAACCCAATGCTTAATGGAAATAGTATAAATAGTTGTCCATTCCTTTCTCCCAGCATTAGGGGACAGCATCTAATTTTTCATCATCATAAATGTATTTGCTGTAAACCTTTCCTAGATACGTTTTTTTTTTGGTTTTTTTTTCGAGACAGGGTTTCTCTGTATAGCCTTGGCTGTCCTGGAACTCGCTCTGTAGACCAGGCTGGCCTCGAACTCAGAAATCCGCCTGCCTCTGCCTCCCAAGTGCTAGGATTAAAGGCGTGCGCCACCACCGCCCGGCTCCTAGATACGTTTTATCAATTGAATTTCTCTTATTCCTGGTTTGCTGAGGATATCATGAATGTATCGAGTTTTTCAAATGTTTTGCATTTACTGACATAATTTTTCTCTTTCTCTGGTTTGTTGTATCCACTACATTCTTGGTACAGGCCCTTCTTGGTCATGCTTTATAATAAGGGGCTGAATTAAAATTACCAATACTTAATTTTTTATATCTATCCTCATGAGAAAAAATTGATCTGTGATTTTATTTATTGCAAGTTCTGCCATGTGTTAGGACTTGGTTAATCCTGATATATCAGTAAGCATATACATTTTAACGTAAAGTTAACATATATAATGTTTTGTAGGGCTTTCTTTCCATCTCATATATTGTGGAGATCTCACCATGTAGAATATAGAGACCTAGTTCTTTAGATATGTAATGGGAATTTCATATTATGGGTGTTCCTAAAATTTTAAACTCCCATTAGAGGCTCTCTAGGGCTGGGTGTGGTGGCACAAATGCTGTCTCAGCGAATGGGAGGTAGAGGTGGGTGATTGTGAGTCTAACTCGGCCTCAGAGTCCAGAGACAGCCTGGATTACATGAGACTCTATCTCAAAAAATGAGATACCAAAAAATTGAAGAGGACATTTAAATTATTTTTGTTCTTTATTGGTTTTTTTGTTTATAAAAATAACACATATCCACTATAGAAAACATAATTAATACCTAAAAAGTATAAATAAGACAAAAGTCACTCATCGTGATAAAGCCTTGAGATAGTGATAAAATATTTGTGAAATGTTTTAAGCATCATTAGAACCTAATGACTGAAGACTGATGAGGCAGGAGTATCACCAGTTCAAGACTAACCTTGACTACACAGAAAGACTGTCTCTAAAAATAAATAGGGCTAGAGAAATAGCTCAGTTTCTCTAGACAGCATTTGGTTCCTAGAATCCACATAGCATTTCACGATCGCCTGTGACTCCAGTTCTAGGGGATCTGCACACACACATACTTGCAAACACTCAGACACATTTAAAAATCTTTTAAAAATACATTAAATATATAACCTAAGCTCCCACTACACATTTTATAACCACTGTAAGAAGCCCAGATGAGCAGAATGTCCCAATGAATTTAATAGAATCAGAAAGCTTTGTTTTTCTTAATTATTCATTCCAAAACCATGTTTGAACACTTTTAAAGAAACATCCCTTTAAAGTATGGTTTTAAAAGTGCAACTCTTAATCTTTTCCTAATTAATGAAGAATGCCCATTAGGAGACTTTAAAATCCCATTTACCTTTGTGTAGTACTCTGAGAAAAAAATATTCTTAAAAATCCTGTACTAATGGGGAATATAGCAAAGGGGGTATGAATGTGAATTCTGTAGGCCCAAGTATGAAGGCCACCTTTGTAACTCTTTGTCATGTGACTCCAGCCATGTCACTTGCCACATTACACTTCAGTGGCCTCTCTGTAAGATAACAGCCACAATATTTCTGTGTCTTTAAAAGTATGAGATGAATGAGTCTAGAGAGAACATGTCCCTAGTGTTCACAGGACGGCAGGAGCAGCCCCTAGCAAATGAGAATAGCATAAAGGTACCTACTCAGAGGCTCTGCGGCCTTTAGCAAGTTATGCTTCTCCATGTTGGGTTGTCTAAAGAGTTAAAAAGTGCTGGTATATCCAATTCATACCATTATATCAGACATCATTAAATAAATTGTCCTACATACACAAATGAGTTCCAGCAAGCTCCATTTCTTAGTTCTTTTCCCTGGTCATCGGCACCCCACTGTACTATTTCTATATGTTGACAGTCTGGTTTTGCTGCTCCCTTAGATCCTGTCCAGCAAACTGCCTCAGAAGGGCCAACCCAGCAGAGGTCTCCATGGTTTTATGCCTGAAGACATCAAAAAGGAGGCAGCCCGGGCTTCCAAGAAGGTTAGAATTTCTTGAAATGGGGACCTTAGGATAGGCCTTTCCTGTGCATGTTTCAGAATCAATCTCTCTCTCTCTCTCTCTCTCTCTCTCTCTCTCTCTCTCTCTCTCTCTCTCTCTCTCTCTCTCTCGTGTGTGTGTGTGTGTGTGTGTGTGTGTGTGTGTCCTTGAGAGCCAAACCTACTCTTTCTCTTAAGTCCCGTCTCTTCTAGAATGTATCCTAAGAGAGGAAGCAGCACCCTAAGAAAACAGAAGAAAATTCAGTGCTTCTTGAAGTTCAGTTCTGGGTACCCTGGACCACTGAGGGAAAGGGGATAGCTGTTACTTCCCAGAATTTCCAATCTGTAGAAAGAAGAACCACAACTTCCGTTTGTTTGTTTTTTTCCCGGATCACAAAACTTTGTCTGGAATCTCATTTGCAGATCTGCTTTGTGTGCAAGAAAAAAGGAGCTGCTATCAGATGCCAGAATGATCAGTGTGTCCAAAACTTCCATCTGCCTTGCGGCCAAGAAAGGGGTTGCCTTTCACAGTTTTTTGGAGAGTACAAGTGAGTGAGGAAAGAAAAACTGTTGTATTACCTACCCTCTTGAAACCTGCTGTTTAGAAAGCACTGAAGTCAGAATCCTGTTCTCATGAGACTGTTTTGACTCTCCCACAAATCTGTCCCTCCACTCGATAATGGGAAACAGTGTCTTGTCTTGGAAGTTTCACAGGGGCTTCTTCTTGCTTCCTGTCCCCTCCTTAAATTACAAACAGCTGGGTTCTTAGACAGCTGCTCATAACTAAATAGGGCATTCAATAATGGGATGCTATGGAGGTAGTCCCCATAGCTCAGTGGGTAAGCAGCCATGAGAAGTCATGTAGCTGCTCTTCAACCTTCAGTGTACCGATTGATTCACTGAGCACCAAGCAAATAGCTGATTGCCCTTCCTAGACCAGGCAGCTGGGAATCTGCATCAGTGACAAGCCAGAAACCAAGTCTATTTACCCACCACAGATCATATTGTGGAAAACATCGGCCAACACAGAACATCCACCAGGGAAGTTCGGGGGAGGAAAGCTGTGTCTTATGTTGCGAAGACTTATCCCAAAAAAGTGTTGAGAACATCCAGAGCCCATGCTGTAGTCAAGCTATCTATCACCGAAAGTGTATCCAGGTGGGGCTCTCTGTACTGGGGGACCTTCCATGATTGCCCTGGCCCTGTACTTGGAACCAGGGCATTCTGGGAATGCTCAAGCATGTATAAGATTCAGAACTACATTCTGCAGGCATGTACCCAGGAACTGCTTTCAGGTCTTTGAGGGAATAGTCAACCCAGTCTCTGGTCATCCTTGGCCTAGGGCCTCACTCATCATAAGATTTAAACTAGGCAAAATCTTCAGGGTTTCTGAAACGTGGGTGTTTCCAACAATGAGTTAAGGAGCTCAAAATCTGCCTCACTACTAAGGATGAAAGGGAAGGGAATGTATTCAAGTGCCTGATCCCTGCTGACTCCTACCAAGCCCCATGGCCAGAGGGGACAATTGAGGCACTCCTGGGAACTCTCTTCAAAAACCTTTTGGTCCCAGACCTGACACCTGGTGGCAGCCCTCATCCTAGTACACCCAGACTGCTTTTCCTGACTGTGCATGCAGTGAGGCTGAGTGGGAAGGTGGCCTGCTTGTTTTCACAGATGCATTCTTCTCTTACAGAAATATGCCCACACGTCGGCAAAGCACTTCTTCAAGTGTCCCCAGTGCAATAACCGAGATGAGTTTCCACAAGAGATGCTGAGGATGGGAATTCACATTCCAGACAGGTAGCAGGAAGTCTGTATAGCAGGAGCTGAGCCAGGGGGTGGGTTGTGTGGGTTTCTAGACAGGAGGTGAGTGTGAAGATAGTTCAGAGATGGGCCGCAGCTGAGGCAATGGGTACAGTGAGGTGAGAATGTGGCTAGTGTGCTTCCTAGTAGTCAAAAGGAGAGGGGAATGGGCAGAAGGCAGTTCCGCTCCTGAAAAGGCACTTAAAGAACAAAGCCCTGGGGATGGGGCTTTGAACCCCCATCTTCTACTCTCATTACACCAGTTCTGGTCTCACAGCCTTATTGGCAGTGCTCCGGCCTTTGAACTCTTGCTGTGCTGTGCTTGGATTCACCCTAGTAGACAAAGGCCCACCAGCAGAGTATGTGTCCCTTACAACTTCTTCTCCCACTGTAGAGACGCTGCCTGGGAACTCGAGCCAGGGGCTTTCTCCGAGTTATATCAGCGCTATCAGCATTGTGATGCCCCCATCTGTCTGTATGAACAAGGCAGAGACAGCTTTGAGGATGAAGGGTAGGAAGAAGCCCCTGAGTAGAGAGCTCTGGTACTGTTGTTAAAGCAGGACGTCTATTCTTGTCTGCAACCCTCAGGATGAACCCAGTTGCCAAGTCCCGTATTTGACCAGCCCCTGACTTATTTATGCACAGATGGTGGGTCTCCTCTGCAGGGTCTGCTGTTTGGGCCTATTGGAAAGACACTCAGGAACAATTACTTTCCAGATTCATCCTGCCAGGGCATCCCCTGCCTGCCTGTGGCCTCTTAGGATCAACACTTACTATCCCAGAGTCATGGGGTAATATGTATAGCAAAATTACATTGATTTAAAAACGCTTGGGGCTGGAGAAATGGCCCAGTGGTAAAAGCACTCATTGCCCTTCCAAAGGACCCCGCTCCTATTGCCACTGTCTACATATCAGCTCCCAACTGTCTGCAACTCTAGTCCCAGGGGATCTGACATGTTCTTTGACCTCCATGGGCATTGTATGCATATGGTCCACATACATACATACATACATGTAGTCAAAAGACCCATACACATACAAAATAAAATTCCCAGGAAATTCTTTCTCCTCATGCTGAGACTGGATGGTAGCTAACATTCAAAAGTGACAGTTGGTGTCCTGATTGTCCCTACATCTCTCCGTGGCTCTTCTGTAGACAGTGGCGCCTCATTTTGTGTGCTACGTGTGGATCCCATGGAACCCACCAGGACTGCTCCTCTCTTAGGCCCAACAGCAAGAAATGGGAATGTAATGAGTGTTTGCCTGCTTCAACCAGGGGTAAGGCTGGAAGGATGCTCTGCTGTAAGAACTTGGATGGGGATGGGGCTGTCATACCTGGTAATGGAGATAGCATGTCACAGAGGGGAACTTTGGATACAATAGCTTTGGAAGGAAGTGGCCGAAGAGGGGCTTCAGGACCTGTACACAGGAGAAACAAAGACTGAGTTACCTTCCCTTTTCTGCCTCTCTTTCACCACCAGATTATGTATCTAAAGACTCAGGTAACACCCCCTGTTGCAGCAGCACCTTCTGCCCCCATGAGCATTTCTTAAGGGCTACCAACCTGGAAGAGAATCCCAGCTCTTCTGGACCGATTCGCTATGGCCTTCCCTAATAGAAAAGCCTGAGTCCTCTGGTGGAAGAAGCTGTCAGTCCTAACGATCCAAAGGAATCAAAGTCACTAAGGATTGCAAACCGTCCAAGTAATAGCTTCAGAGTGGTTCCTGCCCAGGACAATGAGGTACAAAACAGTGTTGCTGCATCAGGTTGGAGAAGTAGCACTTTGAGACCATGAGACTCAAGGGGCCAAGTGAAGAGGTCTCAGGGGGACACTGAGTCTGCGTGCCAACAGTGGAGGGTAAGGGCACCATCCACCATAATGAGGCTCTCATGTGCTTCCTCAAGCTTCACTCGTTTGTTATTGACAAATAAAGGTCATCTCTCCACTCAGGTCTCCTTGTGAATTGGCTCTGGAATCTGGAACCTGGAAGGAGTAAGACAAAAATTAGTCACTAGGATTTCAATATAGAGGGAATCGACTTTCTGGGTAACTGGGATTCCAGGGGTGGAGAGTGTCACCCTCATGTAAGTGTGTAAGTTCTGGTCAGTGAGCCAGCATGGCAGCCTACTTTGGTCTCAGAACAGACCTTGGTGGTGAGGCTGGGGTCCCTGAACTCAACATAGTAGCATTTGCCATACTTGTGTGGGGCGGAAGGTTCCACTCATTCTAGCCAGTGTGGTCTCAGCTCTGCAGCTGGAGTGAGCCACTCACATCCTCACAGCATTTCTGATGGGTGTGACGATGAACTTGGATACCAGAACATTTGCATTAGGCAAGGCAGCTGGGATGGGAATCTGGCTGAGGGCCTGAAGGAAACTCAATAGAGCCTATCTTACATTTGCATGTTTTTAATGATTTCATGGGGCTTGGCTTAGTGGGGGAAACTCAGAGAATTGCCACATGGTGAATTCCCAAGGCTTCAGTGAGTCATTGTCACTAATGGGGAGAAGCGTCTTCTCATGTCAATACTTCTGAATCCTGCAGGCTTAGATCCAAGATGTATACGGTGGTCGCCTTCAGATCTGACTAGATTCACTTGAAAACATAAGTGTTGTTACTATCGAAGTGTACGGGAAAGCAATATATTCTTTTTAATACTTATTTTAAATCTGTAACATTCATTTAAAAGTCTGCAGTGCCTAGGAGTGGAGCTCAGTGGCCGGCACATGCTTACCATGTGCAAGGTCCAGGCATGGCTCACTCGCCAGCACTCGCATTAGACTATTGAGTCCTAAAAGGACCATAATGGAAACCACTCTTAAGTCACCCTTCTCTCTTTCTAGTTCCGTTTCCTAAAGGCAACTACCGCCATTTTTTAAGCAGTTTCTTAAAACTTTTTTATTTTTATTTTATGTATATGAGTATGCTGTCACTGTCCTCAGACACACCAGAAGAGGGCATCACATCCCATTACAGATGGTTGTGAGCCACCATATGGTTGCTGGGAATTGAACTCAGAACCTCTGGCAGAGCAGTCGGTGCTCTTAACTGCTGAGCCATCTCTCCAGCCCCTATTGTTTTGTTTTTAGAGAGCATCTCCATATGTAGCCCTGATTGGCCTAGCACTTGTTATGTAGGTAGACCAGGGTGTCCTTGAACACACACATACACAGCTCTGCTTGTCTCTGCATCTAGAGTGTCCTGGAATTAAAGCCATGCACCACCACTGCTGCTTTTCCTTGCTGTGCCCACTGCAAGCTCTGGATCCTATGTCATCGTCAGTTTCCCCTCGTTTCTGGGAAGCTCACCTTCTACCACCTAACCTTTATTGGCTGTTCTGGGCATCCCAAACATCTACTCTCCTGGGTCTTCCAGGAACTAGGCACTTCATTTTCTATTTCATGGGGGAGGAGGGGATGTCTTGTTCTACAACCCAGGCTAACCTGCAACTCACTGTAGCCTAGACTGGTGTTGAGCTCTCTAGGATAGCCTCAATGCTAAAATGACAGCTTTAAGCCACCAATCTTTTAGTTGAATTTACTTTCTTAACCTAAAGTTACTACAAGTGTTATTTTTCTTAGAGATTGGTCTTAGTACCTTTCTGTTAATAGGAATTAATTTTATATGATACAAAAATGTAAGAAACCATCATCCTAACTGAAAGTAATGGCTCCCCATCAGTGATTGCCCTCACTCTCTAGCTTTGAATAAAAGGCAGAGTTTGTGGCAGCAGTGTGGGAGGATTTGCACCCAGGCATTGAGCTGTCCTGCCTCTGGCCTTATGGGTACATGTGCGCACGCACACACACACACACACACACACACACACACACACACACACACACACACCTATTGACCATATCTTTCTCTAAGTTTATACTCTGCTCATATTGCTACCTGCTCCCATTCTTACAGGCCAGAAAAATCAATTATATCTTTCCTCTGGGCCATGCCAGTCATTTTACACTAGATATCTGGATTCTCTTCAACAAACTTTTGAAAGATTGATTTTACGCATGTGAATGTTTTTCCTGAATGTACATATGTACACCACCTGCATGCCTGGTGTTCGTGGAAGTCAGAAGTGAGTAGAGCCCCTAGAACCAGGGCTACAGATGGTTGTGAACCACCATGTGGATTCTAGGAACTAACGTAGACCCTCTAGAACAGCAACAAGTGCTCTTAACCTGAGCTATCTCTCCAGCTCCTTAAACAAAATTGTAATTTTAAAATAGTTTACAGGAAAAAAGTGTGAAAAAACAGTGCAGAGAACTCTCACATGTTCAACCCAGAGCCTGTTATTACTGATGTCTTAGATATGGCAAATTTTTCACAACAAATAAACCAATACTGGGTAGGGGGCTGGAGAGATGGCTCAGAGGTTCGGAGCACTGCCTGTTCTTCCAGAGGTCCTGAGTTCAAATCCCAGCACCCACATGGTAGTTCACAACCACCTGTAATGAGATCTGATGTCCTCTTCTGGTATGCAAGCATACATGCAGACAAAGTACTCATACATTAAAAAAAATACAAAAATATAAAAATTAATATGGATTTTCAGGAACTCATATGTAAGCCTTGCTGGCCTGGAACTCATCAAAATCCACCTGCCTCTGCCTCCAGAGTACTGGGATTAAAGAGAGGTGCCACCATTCCCAGTCACATTGAGTCATTTTTAGGTTCCTCTAGGAGGTGACAGATTTTTCTGTGACCGTTTTGTGGAGTACTAATCGGGTAGTGTCCCCTCACTAGGATTTATCTAATAACTTTTATCATGATCAGACTAGGGTTCTGACCTCTGAAGACCACAGATAAAGTGCATTTCATCGCATGAAGTTCCAGGCTGTCAGCAGGATTGACGGCAGTGCCTGTCAGCTGTGCCCCCTGTGCATGCAGCCCGCAAGGTGTGGAGGACTTAAGCACCTCCTCTGTGAGAATGGGGTTCTACACAGATTACTGCTCCTCCCTCGTTTGTTTACTGACTCATTTATATCTTTACTGTATATGTGTATTCTATTGTGACAGTCATCTGGTTTTCACGCCCCCCTCTGCCACTGGTGCTCACTCAGACCCTTGAGCCCCACAGGCCTGCAGCAAGAACCTGTCTACATGGTTCTCTAGGTCCGCTTCACTGACTCACCCGGCCTTCCCCTACCAGTCACCACATAGCCCGTGGTAGCTTTTGCTTAGGATTGTCATTTGTGGCCTTTCTTGCAAATAGGGCCCTGCACAGCTGGGCCCCCCACGGCACCTCACCCATGGACTTTCTGCTTTGTCCTTTTCTGAACGGCTGGGCCTTGGGTCCCCAGCGTGGAGAGCGCTGACTTTCGCCCCTGGCCTGTTGAATGCCACAACCACCGTCCGTCCTACAACAGTAGGTCTGTCTGTGCTGCTGGATTGGAAGCCCCTTGCAGTCTGAGACCTGCTCGGTTAGCCATTCTTCACGTTGCAGTGCGGAGCCCAGAATTCCACCTTCACAGGCAGTTTACTATCCACACTGGGTTCTTGATCATGTTGTTCTGCTATTGCACACCAGAGGGCAGTGTTAGCAAGTTGAGGAAGGAAATTGTGAAATCTCTGTTGTTAGAACAAGCTCCTCACTTGTTCTAAACACATTAGTTCAAGTTTATTCACGAGGTGTATTTATGTTAGGCTGAGAGGTGGGTATCAAAACTAACAACACTGCTACTCGGGTCACATTTAGACAAGACTGTTTTTTTTTTCCATTTTATTTATTTTTTTATTTTCTATATATTTTCTATTTACATTCCAAATGATTTCCCCTTTCCCGTTTCCTCCCTCCCCGAAAATCCCATAAGCCCCCTTCCCTCCCCCTGTTCCCCATTCAACCCCTTCTCACTTCTCTGTCCTGGTATTCCCCTACATCCAGTCTTTCCAGGACCAGGGGTCTCTCCTTCCATCTTCTTGGAAATCTATTGATATGTGAATTGTATCTAGGATATTCCGAGATTCTGGGTTAATATCCCCTTATCAGTGACTGCATACCATGTGTGTTCTTTTGTGATTGGGTTACCTCACTAAGGATGATATTTTCAAGTTCTGACCATTTGCCTAAGAATTTCGTGAATTCATTGTTTTTAATTGCAGAGTAGTATTCCATTGTGTAAATATACCACATCTTCTGAATCCATTCCTCCATTGAGGGACATCTGGGTTCTTTCCAGCTTCTGGCTATTATAAATAAGGTTGCTATGAACATAGTGGAGCATGTGTCCTTATTGCATGCAGGGGAAGCCTCTGGGTATATGCCCAGGAGTGGTATACCCGGATCCTCCGGGAGTGTCATGCCCAGTTTTCTGAGGAACCGCCAGACTGCTTTCCAGAGTGGTTGTACCAGCTTGCAATCCCACCAGCAGTGGAGGAGTGTTCCTCTTTCTCCACATCCTCGCCAACAACTGCTGTCTCCTGTGTTTTTGATCTTAGCCATTCTGACTGGTGTGAGGTGGAATCTCAGGGTTAAAAATACTCCTCTAGCCTCAAAGTGGCCTTCCTGACCCTGGTGTGGCATCCCACCCCCACCAAATGGTGACTCCCATTCCCAGGGGATATGTGATATGGTTCTATTGCTCCTCTGCATTGCCTTCCTACCACATATACATACACACATGTGCACACATGCAAACACAGAAAGGCACATGCCCACACACAGCCACCAGAGTCTGTCGTTGATGGTCCAAAGGCTCCAACCTCTATGGACAAGACAGAGATGCTGTGAAAAGTAGCATCTCTACTAACCCTAATCCAGGGACACAGTGTCAACTTCCCCACCCCCATGCCTCCCCCCACCTCCCCCAGCCCTGCCCGTGTTCCATGCTGACAGGAGGTGAGTCATGGCACCATGGAGGCCACCAGATGAAAGAAGACTCCTTAGTGACCAAGCAAGGAAACCCCATTTTAAAGGATCAGAGATCACGAGGCCCAGAGTTGGAGTAAAGCCTCACAGCCCCTCCCCCTTGGCCCTGGCTTCTTGACCCTAGCCTGCATACATGCCCGATAAACAGGAAGGCCTCCTCGCCATCAGTGTCCATACGTCTAAGTACATCTGTAACCTGTCTGGGCCTTCAAAGACATCCCTAGGCATCAGGATTAGACTAGAAGGGACGCCATCCTCAAGGAAGCAATTCCCCATTGTGCTCCATTCCTTGGGAATAGTGAATTTGTAAACAGGCTCTTACATTTAGACAAATCCTGCCCTGGCTTTGTGCTGGGCTGTTGTTTTTTCTCCCCTGAACAATGCCCTTTCCATTCGGCCAGCCGTTCACACTATTGTCCAAGACCCTTGGACTACAGGAAACAGCACCAGATTCTTATCAGCTGAGGTGGGTGGAGGTGGCGCGGACAATGACATCATGTCCACAAAGCAGCCTGCTGTTCTGAATGTCATTCTATATCTGTATCTGCGAGAGCAGAGCTGCCTTGACTTCCCAATAGGACAATCTGACGTCACGTGTTCCTCATACAGCCCCTTCTATTGGAAGGTAGACACCTGGATTCTGCCTCGGGACTTTTTTTTATTAACCTCATCAGGCCACAGTTTTCTGATGGCCCTGGTTGTTTTTCTCTGTCCATGGGAAACCGATATCGGTGTTGGATTAGCAACTTTGAATCTATTCCTCCCTGCATTCCCCATCTGCAGAGCTCCTGGGAATAGGCCATCAGCCGACTGCTGGAGGCCCATGGTTGGAGATCCCAGCATCCCTTCCAAGCCTCCCTGGAGACCTTGCAGCAGTTCTTATTCCCGACAGAGAATTATTGAGGAACTAGAAATTTCCTTAATGAAATTGCAGCTCAGAAAGTGAAAGGCTTCATTGTGAAGCCTCCTTGGAGAAAAGGAGGGGGCCAAGGTGGACAGGCTGGGAAGTAGGCAGTAGGCACCAGGCCATTGCTGTCTCCCTCGTCTCCCATCTACCAGAGAAGTAGGCGAGTCCGGAAAAGGAGCCAGGGTAGGACCCCAACAACCCCCAAGCTTCTTATCAGATATTATGTCCAAATCTGGCCCTACCTACCCTTTCCCTCCAAGTCTGTAGTCTGAGAAAAACAGAGATTAATTTTCAGGGTATGTTCAAGCTTCTCCTCACACACCCTCCAGATCAGGACACAGTGAGCCTAAGCTGGCTCCTTATTGAAGATGAAAATTGGTGCTTGCTTCGGCAGCACATATACTAAAATTGGAACGAAGATGAAAATTGGGCTGTTTCTGTGTACCCCCCCCCTCCTAGTTTTAAGAAAATGGTGCTACATCGAGGAGCCTCCATTATTGGTCTGACAGGCACATGAGCTGATCTAAGGACCTAAGTGGAGCCAGGCTGCTGGCAGCCCACAAAGTCTAAAAGGAGCCCATCTCCTGAGAGCTGCTACAATGCCCACTCCTCAAGATTCTTGGGTGTCTAGGACCTGAGCCAAGCTTAGCTCAGCGAAAAAGCACAGAAGCCAATTGAGAGAGCAATTGACTCTTGTTCTGACAAGCTCCCCACCGTCCCTGAGAAACTGCTCTGTTCAATAGCACCACAGGCTTGAGGTGAAACTCAGCCCCCCCCCCCACACACACACACACACAGATAGCCATACTAGACACTGGAAGAGCCAGAAGAGGCTGAGGAGGCAGGCTGAGAGCAGAAGCCAGGGCAGGAGAGACGCCAGACTCAAGTGTTCGATGCTAGAGGGTTTCCAGCGCTGCCCCCAGGGCAGAAGGGCCTCTCTTGGTGAAGGAAGTGGAGTCTGACATCTGGGAGTCAGGATCTCTGGTGCTTACAAACGTGGGAGGCAACGATTAACAAATTAATCTCATGTGTAAAGGGAAGGAGTTAATCTAATCAGCACTTTCCCAAAATGTGCTCTTGAGAGCACTAGAAAGAGACGTCAGCAGCCCTGACAAAATGAAAACAAAGGACAGAAGGCCTTGCCACAGTAGATAGGAGCTGGGCAAGACACCATCACAGGACTCCATGGGGCAGAGGGCACCCAGCCTTGGAGCAGCCGTGAGTGCACAAGTCCTGGAATCTGACAGACCACGAAGAGCGGGAGGCCATGGACGGTGTCCTGGGATTAACAGTTCTCAGGACGCCATTTCCGCAACACTTAACTCGTCTCTTTATCCAAGCCTTTCAGCTCCAAACCTGTGTGGGGAATCATGAACCAGGGATCCAGATACCAGGGGAAGTGTGAGACTCAGAGGGAAAGACTGCGGGACAAAGATAGAAAGAAGTGAAATTACTGAGGCCAGAAATTGGGCTTGAGCTGACAAGGGTGAGGGGAGGGAAGGCAGGGGAAGACTTTGGGAGCAGAGGCTGTGGGGAGATGTGGGGACCACACCTGTACTCTTTGCTGGGCCACTGCCAGGTCCAGGCAATGTGAAGTCTCTTTGACAGTGGCAATGGTGGCTTGAGCTTCAGGTTCAAGTCAGGTCTAGGTGTTCGTGGAGGGGCCAGTTTACAAGATAAGAGCAGTGACCGGCCCAAGGGATTTATCCAAGCCAGATGCCCCAGGCTAGCTTCCTGGGGAGGTAGGCTGCCTTCCCTCTGTCTTTGAAATGCTTCTGTAGTTCTTTCCATTTTCACCTACTATTGGGCAGGATGTCACTGGAGCAGTGGGGGATCATGGTCAGAAGGCCTTCTGAGCATGCTCAGGAGCTCAGTCTCAAGGCTTTCCCTCCTTCCCACAAGCTGTAGCCTAGCGCGGCCTGGGCATGATTTTAGTGCTCTGATCTATATTAGTATATAGCTTGGGGAGACGGCAGCAGCAGCTAAGAGGCACTGTTAAAATGCCGAGTGTTGTGTGAAAGGAGAAGAGCTGCCTACGCGCCTGTCTGCCCTTTGCCAGCTTCCCCTGCCCCCTCGAAATCCTTCTGAAGTTCCAAGAAGGTCGGCTTTATAAGCCTTCAGGACAGGATTGTCCTTGTGGATTGAGCAATCTCTGCTTTACAGCGAAAACCCTCAGCCCCCTTCGGCTGCCACAGATCTCCCCATCTGCTGGAAGGAAGTGCCTATAGGCTGAGCATTTCCGGGAACACACAGTGCTCTTCCCTCCTCATCAGTAGCCAGTATCCATCAGTCTAGTACAAAGGCACACAGAGACAGTCGTGATATGATTGAGAGATATAAATAGTCCTTCATCCCTTTCTTTATAGGCTCTGCTTTTCTCATCAGAACTCAAGGGCAACATGATAATAAAAATATCAATATCAATTTCAATAAGTATGCTTGGAAGACCGAGAGGCCAAAAGGCCCATTTCAAAACAGTAACACAGATACAATTCACACATATGGGCGTTTCCAGGATGCTCGGAGTACAGTACCTTGGGGAAGGTGGCAGTGGGCAAGAGCTGTCCTGTGTCCCCAAGTATAGGGATACATTGTGTCAGATATTGAGTCCCTTCTCCCTGTGTTTTCCAGAGCCATTTCCCTAGAGGACCCTGCCCAGAGCTGGCCAAACCTAGACTCAGTCCAAATGCCACTGGGGGCTAGGTTGCCACCATCTGTCTTCTCAGGGTCTCCTCCACCCCTTTCTTTTCCTCTGTCTCCCCAACCTTTCTCTAGCTTTTACCCACTCCTCTCTCCTCTTCTTTTATCCACCATTATCCCAAGGGACCACACCCACAAACAGAAGGAATCTGGCTTTGGGCAGGTAGATTTGCCAGATAAGCAAAGGGTGCAAGTTCAGATCTCAGCACCCTGGGGGTGCCAGGGCAGAGGAAATGAGCCCAAGGTCCTCTGGTTTGAACTTCAGTACAGCAAAAAGCCCTGTCTTGCTTTCATCTCCCCCCACCCCCACCCGCCTCCACTCTTCTTTTCCCCCCTTTTCAAAGGAGGGAGCTCAGACATGCCCTCTTGTCCATCTTGTGCGTCACTAACTTCTTCACCCTCAGGCTGGGAATAACTTTTCATTTAATTGTCCTCCTCCCCCTCTCTGCTCCCCAGCTGCAGAAACTACTGATGGCTAAGCTCCTCCCCCAGGCCCCAGACAGATGAACCCCTGTCACTCACTCAACCCCACCCCCCAGACCCCGAGCAGCAGGATTTACCATACCAGCTTTCTACTTCTTGTTCTCCCAGAGAGAGAGAGAGAGAGAGAGAGAGAGAGAGAGAGTTGGGCTTTAACTCAGTGGTAGAGCATTTATCTAGCATGCATGAGACCCCTAAATTCAATCCCAAGTACCACAAAACACATGGGAGTCTTGTAAATGAACCATCATGACCACTCTCAATAGAGACTCCAGTGGTTCCTGAAACAACTGATGTCACTTCAGTTCTTGAGGACACCTGCTCATGGACCATGGACCCACCTCTCTCCAGTTCCTTGTGGCCCTACACAAAGCCCAGGATGCTGGTCCTGACCACTGGCTGCAGAGTGTCCACTGCTAGCCTCTCAGGCCTGAGTGTGCCCGCCTCACCCTCAGAAAGGTAGCCCATGCTTCCCACTCCTACCCTTCAGGCTCCCTTCTTCCTCTCTTTGGTCCACAGAACCTTCCCCTGGTCCTCAGGAAGAAGCTCTGATGGTGAGATGTGGGCACCCCAGCAAGCCTGGCCTGACAATTTGGGATCTGGGAAAGGGTATCATATTGTGAGACAACTCTTCCCGGTTTAAAAAGGGCGCCAGGCCCAGGCAACCTCCAGGTTCCAGCAATTCTTGCCTCTGTGAGTGTGAGATGGTGGTGGGCTGAGAAGCGTGGAGCAACCCCACCTCCTCAGTGCCTCTACCTTCTCTCACACCTCCGTTGGGGCAAGTGTTTCATATCAGGAGCTACCTTAGGCATCTACTTCCCATTCCTCTGGTGGACTGACAATATACCCCCTCAGCGCCACCCATACACCCACTCAGAGGGTCACTCAGAATGGCCATTGTTCAGCAAGCTGGGAAAGAACCACCCAACTTGCCTCTGGGCACAGCCGGAAATGTGCTCCGGAAGCCACACCATCTCTGAGAACAAATAGCAGGCCCCTTGGGACTACAAGTGTTCCGGAGGTGCCCGCTCCAGCCTGGGACTGAGAAGAGGCGGGGGTAGGCTGAGGTGCAAGGCCCCTCCCACCAGCCCCTAGTCTTTCCTGTAGGTGGTAGAGATTTCCTCTAATAGGTAATCAGGTGTCCTGGACTCCTCTTTCCTAGCTGGGTGGGAGAGAGATACTGTTGAGTCCCCCAGCCCAGCCCGACCACCCGCTCCTCAACCACCTTCTATGTGGCTTCTACCTCCCGGGGTGTCCGATTGTGCTCAGCCAGCACCCTGCTCTTCATCTTCTTGCCCAGCTCTAGCCCCGCCCAGTTCTTGCCCTTCGCCTCCTTTCCCTTTCTGCGGAAGGAACCCGAGCGCTCCCCGATACCCCTGCACCATACACGTTCACAGTACTCATCCACACGGGGCAGATTGGCGAAACCAGTGAGCTGAAGGATGTCCTTATACCAAGTCTTGGGTGAGGCAGAGGCCAGGCTTCCCCAGACTGAGGGCTCCTCTAACTTTGACGCCCGAAGGAACAGACTGTCCAGCTGCACAGACGCAATCACCTCCAGGGCAAAACGAACCACAGTCTGGGAGAAGCCGTGCTCCAGAGTGGTACAAGTGTAGTTTCCTGCATCAAGGCGGCTGAGCCTTCGGAACAGCAGTCCCTGGTCCGTCTGCATGACTCGTTCATCTGTCTTCACCTGTAGGGGGAGTGGAGTGGGAGGGTACAGGAGACATAAGCAAGGAGTTGGGGCGAACATTCACCTCATGTTCTTTACTCCGCTTTTTCACGTTTACCATTCGCGGGGTCCAAACCCTGCCCCCTCCCACCCTTGCCTATTCCCTCTCTCCCAAGGTTGGCCTAACCGCTTGACAGGATCTCAGACAGACCAAGAGCTAATTTCAGGCAAGCAGGTCTCACCCTTTCTGCAGAGCAGGACAAGGACCTATGAAGAAGGCTTCCCTAAGACTGAATGGTTGTGTGTCCCCAGGTCAGAGCCCTAAGACCTTCTGAGAAGTCTACACAAGCACCCAGGGACCCAGCTGAGGAGTTAGGGTCATGTCTATGAATGAGGTTTTACTCTGAGCTAAAGAAAAGTACACACACACACACACACACACAGAGTCATGTTGGGCCTTCCCTGTCTTGGTCTGTTCTGCTCACTCCCCCACAGTGAGAGGCCCACAGTCCAAGCCTGGGGTGGGCTAAGTGCCCACTTGCATGTGGGAGGCAAAAGCTGGCTCTGGTCCCAAGCTCTTCCGCTAACCCTGTCTGTGCATCTGAGCGTTGAGGGTGAACCGCCTGGGTGGTTAGCATTGTGTAACCTCATCTTATTGCTCTCCCTACTCCAGGGAGTCTCCTCAGTGCCCAGCCCTACAGCTGGTCCCACGCTTGCCTCCCCCGGCTCCTGAGCTGGAGGAAGAGCCCCTCCTGTAACCAAACCCCTCCTTGCCCCCTCCCCATGGGAAAGCAGTTCCAGACTCCGCTCTGCCCGTGCTTGGCCTCAAGCCCTAGACTGAAGCCATCTTAGGGGTTGACAAATCTTCCCAGTCAGGGGGGAAAGAGGACTTGGGCAGACAACTTACTTCTAAGAAAAGAAACATACAAGGCTAGGAATGGGAGGTAATGTGGTGGTCGGGGACCAGGCTTGAGGCAGAGAAGAATTAAGACACTCCGGGGAAGAGGTCCCTTGGAAGCTGAGCCACTTGTGTTAGCATGAGAACTTCCAGAACAACTTAGTCCCCATTCCCTCTGCTCAACCTCTGGCACCCCTCACAGAGTAGGAAGGCTGGAGCTACATGCGGCCTGGGCACTCCCGGAAGTGGAAATGGGGGCAGTTCCTCACAGGTACCCCAGGGTATCATAGACATTTTTCTCAGGAAGACCTTGGCTAGCTTACTCTTGAGTCCCTTTCTAGAGCTTAGGATTTGGGGTTCAGGGAGAGAAGTGGATCTCCAGGCAGGGTCTTCATTTACCTGGTCAATTCCCTTATCCCCCGGCCTTTGTAAGAACCAGTGCACTGCAGCCTGAGGAGACTTGGGCAGGCACTCAAGGAAGGTACTGTTGTGCTCTGTGCCGAAGACTCTGGTCACCAGTCCCACAGCTTCTTCTGTAGAGAGGACCAGGCCAGATCAGTTTAGAAACCGGGGGACCCCGACTTTGAGGACCACAGGCTAACTCCCCCAGGATTCCTGTGTAGTGAGGATTTAGGTGACACTACCCTAAGGCTCCATGTAGCTGCACAGATAGGGAAACTGAGGACTTGATTACAACAGGACTTTTCCAAGTCCATGCTTCCCAGGGACAGAGCCCAGTCCAAAGGGTGACCCACGACCCAGGACCCACCACTCACTGTTTTGGCTCGGGTTCTGGCCCAGACACTGCACAGCAGGGTTGCCGTGACGTATGTCCTGCCGACGGAACCTGCGCTTGCCCGAGCTGGGGCGGTAGCGGGCACAGGAAGAGCCATCCCAGCCACAGTATGGGTCCCGGGCCAGGCAGCACTCAGCACAGGCACTGCCGTAAGTCTCACATTGGTGCAGCTGCAGCCGGGCCACGCCCAGTGGAGAGCCCACGTACAGCGTTTGCTGGGGAAGAAATGTAAGCAGAGTCCCAGTGAGCTGGGTTTCACCGACAGGCTCTCAACCCCCAAGCTTTTCTGAGAACCATCAGTTTCAGGAAGGCTTCCCGAACCTCTTGAATTCATTCACAAGGAGAGAGATTCTGAATGTATTCCAGAGCCCATGCTAGGCTGTGAGTAGGTGGGAGTGGAGCTGGGGTCTTTTCTATAAGGGACTTCTTCAGGCCTTCTCTGCTGTCAACCTCTGCCTCTAGCCTACTGGACTCTGTGTGACTGACCTCTGGCTCCTGCAGGCCTGTCCAACCTTTTGACCCTGTGATATGAAGTTGTCATCTGCAGGGGTCATGTATGAGCGACCAAGTAACCAAAAACAAATTGGAAAAACAACTCACATTTTAAGTAAGTGAGTTTGTGTTGGGCCACAGGCGTGGCTGTCCTCAGCTGCATGTGGCCACTGGGCTATGGACTGGGCATGTCTACAGTGATCCCAGTCCAAAAGCTGAGCTGTGGACCAGTAAGATGGCTCAGCAGAAAAGGTGCTGGCCACCCAACCTGACAATCTGAGCTGTTCCCCTCTGTCCTGCCTGGTAAACGGAGAGAATTGGGCTCCTACAAATTGTTCTCTAATCTCTAGCCTCCATTTGCCATGAGAACTTTTAGGGCCTTGTAGACTCGGTGCCTTATTTACTGCAACCTGGGCTTGGCAGAATTTATCAAAGTAAATAAAATACATTTTAAAGAAGTTTAAAAAGTTGGAATTTACACCCAGAGCCTAGGGATGATGACTCAATCAAGTGCTTCAGCAGAAAGACCGGAGCTCATACATGTATATGTAAAAAAGCAGGACACTGAGGCCCCGCTTGCAATCCCAAGCTGGGGAAGCAGAGAATTCTTGCTTAGGGCTTGCTGGCCAGTCACCCTAACCTGATTGGTATGCTCTGGGCCAATGACTGTCTCAAAAACGATGAGCAGCACCTGAGGAGGTCCTCTGGCCTACACACAGGCACACACACACAGAGGCACACACACAGACATACACAGGCACACAGTGGCACACACACAGAGGCACATACACACACACACAGAGGCACACACACAGGCACACATAAACACAGACACACATACACACACAGGCACACCTACATACATACACAGGCACACACACACAGGCACAGAGACACACACAGGAACACACAGAGACACACACACAGAGACACACACAGGCACACATACACACACACAGGCACACACACATAGGCATACATATACACACAGGCACACATACACACACAGGCACACATACACACACAGGCACACATATACACACAAGCACAACACATACACGCAGGCATACACATACACACAGGCACACACACAGAGAGACACACACAGGCACACATATACACACAGGTACACATACACACACAGGCACACATACACACACACACAGAGGCAGACAAACACAGGCAATAGGCCCAGCTCTCCAGGAGAGTCCATGGCAAGTTTAGGAGAGGTGATACAGGGCCTGGCCTTACCCTTTTGACAGAGATCTCCATCTCAGTGATGGGCGTTGGCACCTAGAGAAGGAATGGGGTCTTAGGATGGGCGGGTGAAGGCTCTGCATAGCTTCCCTGCTTTCACCATTGTCCAAGCCCCTGGTGGAAGCCAGTTGCCCTCACCTGATCACTGTGTCCAATGGCTGGACAGGATTTGGGAAAGGTAAGGCATACCCATAACTTCAGCCCTGGAGCAGCTGAGGCAGGAAGATGGGCAGTTCGATGCCAGGCCACTCCCTATAACAAGTCTAAGCTAAGCTATAGAGAGAGAGATGGTCTCAAAAGTACAAACACATGCTGGGTGTGATCGTGCAGGCCTTTAATCTCAGCATTGAGAAGGCAGAGGCAGGTGGATTTCCATGAGTTTGAATCCAGTTTAGTCAACATGGTGTACACCAGGCCAGTCAAGGATATATAGCAAGACCTTGTCTTAGAAAGGAGGAGCGGGGAGTAGAGTGTTTCCCAGACATCTAGGAAGGTACCCTCATCCTGACTGGCTTCCAAGAGGGAGGCTTGGCACAGAGTTCCACAGTCTGCTCCCACCATGTTCCCCAGCCATGAACCAGCTGTCCTAAACCATTACCCTCATGTCCAGAGGCAAAATAGCCCCCAAACATAGACAATCCCTGTCCGGTTATGTGGGGGGAGGGGGGACTTGGAATCTCAGTCACTTTGCACTGCAACTTGAGCCTGAGGAGGCTTTCAACCGGCTCACCTCGACTAGCCCTCCCCAGAGAGCACCAAGCATCTTGAGTGCACAGCCTGCTTCTCCAGCGGTGTGTGCCTTATTTTGAGCCCTCCCCTGGGTTCGCTGTCCTGGAGCCTACCCCAGGCCCAGGGGTGGAAGGTGGAGCTGTTCATTAACCCCTTGCTTACCTTAAACACCTGAAGCTCCTCCAGAACTACCTCTTCAGGTTCGGTCAAGTCACTCCCCTGGAGGGCAATGACCTTGAGCACAGACCCTGAATCTGGAGCAGGGGAACAAAGGTTAGTGAGGCAAGAAGGAAGAAGCTACCCTCCCCCCCTTCCCTGACAAACCTGGCTGCCTCCGGTCATCCCTCTTACCAGTCCCTAGGAAGATGACATCATAGGTGCCATCCTCAGCCTCCACTCGGTCCACCACAATCTGACGCAGTTGCTGAGCCAAGTGAGTTTTGACCAAGATAGGGCGGCCACGCCGAGGCCTCACAGGCTGGAACATGAGTGGGTGGTCTCGGACAAACTGCAGCACCTCATCCGGGTAGTCCTTGGTGCTGCCAAAGGGTCGGCCTGGCTGTGCCGTCATCTTGCTAGGACACTGGGAGCAGCAGCAGAGGGAACACTTGAAGTCCCTACGATGGCACTACCCAGCCTCTTCCTATCTCCAGGGGCTCATGCACACAGCAGAGACTCTCCCCCCAAACCCTCTGGAGGCCCAGCCCACTGCTGCCAAGTAGGCTGAATGTAAACCGGAAGCTTTTCTAAGCGAGAGCCCCTGTCATCTACTTAGGCCTCTGTTGCCTAACCCCAAGGAGCTACTTACCACACCAGGGCGGGGGAAGGGCACCTTGCCCCCATAGGGTCCCCACTGATGCTGAGGGCCATCTCGGTGGGCAAAGGGCCCATTGAAGACCTCCCAGATGTCTACCATGTGGTACACACAGATGGCAAAGCCCTGGAACACAGCACTGCCAAAGGCAAACAAGGACAGTCAGGCCAGGCCAAGGTGGTTGGGGGGAAGGGGGTGTAAGCTGACTTCATAAGTGACAAAGAAGATGACAGCGGCTGCTGAAAACAAAGACTGGGACACAGGACACAGAAACAGAGACAAAGCAAAGATGGAGATCAGAAAAGAGACAGTCACCGAATCAAGGAGAAAGACCATCGAAGGTCGGTGGTATGAGGGCAGAGAGGCTCAATAGAAAAACCAAGGGGACAGAGACCAGGCTGGGGTGGCAGGGTACCGGGCGCATATGTGCCCACCTGACGGTGCTGAACAGTGCATACACCTCGAGGTTCTTCCCCGCCTTGGACCACAACAGGAACACATCCTCTGGGACACAGAAAGAGACATAAACATTATAGTCACTGCCAATGACCTGATTTACCAGCTCTGAGCCCTCCCCACTCCCAGAACCTAGGCCTGCCTGGCCATTCCCTTACCCAGCTGGTCAAAGTGAGTCTCAGCCCCACCCGGGCCAGGCACAGAGCATACCAGCCTGGCCTTGAGGAAGGTGCTCCATTTGTTTACCAACACCCGCTGGCCGCCAGCGTCATTCTGGGGAATGGAGGGGAGAGTCAGCTTTATGCCCCATGAGTATGGGCCCCGCCTCCTGTTCCTCTACCCTCAACCACAGAGAGAGGGATGTATGCCAGCGCTGTACCCTTGCCTCAGCTCAGTTTCTCTACTGTGAAGGGACAGTCTAGGAAAGAGGTCACAACAGGGATCTTGAACCTCACCACCCCCACCACGGCTCTCACCACACAGATGCGGCCCACACGGCTGATGGTGACATGACCTGGGCCACCATCTGGTGACGGGACAGTCTCAGAGAAGAAGAAGTACACCTTGTCATCATCCCGGTCAGAGTTATCTGGGATCCGAGCAGCCATCACAAACCGGGGGTCTGAGAGGGTGACAAGGTAATGATGTGGCAAGGAAAGCCACATGTCTCCCCAACCTCAGGAGCTGGAGGTGTGGCCTGTCCATCTTGGGCCACATTTTATCTATCTTCTCTCCTCCCAGTTAGAGGGATGGGTCCCAAGCAGCCTTGCCCTCAGGGGGCCTCACCATGTAGGAGGCTCTGGTCAGAGTCAGAACGCAGAGCTGGTCGGGGACCCCCACTCCGGAAAATCATGGCCTCACGTCCCAGGAAATCAGCAGTGAGGCCTGTGTACAGCTCCCCACCTAGAGGGGACCAGAGTCAGGAGGGAGGGCCAGGCCTAGCAACCAGTCCCATCCCTTCCCAGCGCTATGGGCCAACTCCCACCCTTCCTGGCCTGCTCTGGCTTGGTATCACCCACCTACGAAGGTGCTGGCAAAGGGACGACTGGGCTCATGTGGGCAACGCCCCCTTCCATTTTCCACAGCGCTAGGATCCAAGTGGAGCACATGCTAGATACAGGGAGGAATGGGGCATGAACGGGGTCTCCTGGGAAAGATGCAGCGCCTCAAGCACACAGTGATCTTTGCGTGCAACTGGAGCGTAGGGTTGGGGGCGGAGGAAGAGATCTTCATCCGAGGCCGTGGCCTTTCTGATGGGGTCAGCACCCCAGTACAAAGGCGCCTTTCAAGCCCCTGCCCCCTCTGCCCTACCCTGGTTCAATGGGAAGCGTTCAGACAGTGGAGAGGAAATGTCACAGCTTCCCAACTTCTCATGGGGACAGGCCCAGGCTCACCTCCCCTCGATGTCCCACTGTGACAAAGGTGCAGATGGGCTGGAAGGCTCCCGTGCCACAGGCCAGCACGTGGGTCCGGTTATGAGGTTGTAAGACCCGCACGAAGTTGGCACATTCCGTCTGCAGGAAAAGAAGGGGGGTGAGAGAAGCGCAAAGTCTCCTTGGGTTCTAAGGCTCAGCTCTGCTGCATATCAGCTCTGGGAACATGGTGAGGGTCACATTCTCTCCAGATGTCTGTCCTCCCAGCAGAGGCACCAGGGGAGTGGCTGCAGGCCATTCTGAGACCCCAGGTAGAATGAGCTGAGAGTGGCTCTTGCCAACAATACTCACCAATGGGTCTTTTCCCTTTCGGACACATTCCACCTTCTGTCCTGGCTGTGGCGGCCACAAGACCTGAAACACAGTCAGCAAACAATCTCAATGCCCTTAAACTCATGGTCTCAGTTTCTCCATCTGGCCTCCACCTGGAAGTGCCCCCTTTCATCCCCATAAGTCTGGCTCACCTCCCGGGGATCTGGCCATGCCTGATCCAGTCTCAGAGAGTAAAGGGCATCTCGGCCTCCCAGAAAGAGGCGATCTCGATACTCATCCAGGTACATGACTTGGAGGTCTAGGGAGCCCCGTGGGCCCAGAAAGACAGCAGAGCGGTTGGCAGACAGGAGATCTAGCAGAGGACAAAGGAAGAGAATTAGGGTCTACTACTGAGCCTACTTCCCCAGCCAGGAAGCAGGAACCAGGATCCTAGCTATGCACTCACCACACATGGACATCTGGAAAATGTTACCATCCACAGCCTTGATATCAGGCTTTTGGGACATGGTTATTGGGGCAAGTAGTACCAGCAACTCTCAGCCCCTGCCCAACCCTGCCCAGTTTATCTTCATTGGTTTTTTTTTAAGATATATTTATTTACTTTATGTGAGTGCTCTATCTGTGTGTATGCCTGCATGACAGAAGAGAGTGTCACCATGTGGTTGCTGGGAATTGAACTCAGGACCTAAAGAAGGGCAGACAGTGCTCTTTACCACTGAGCCATCTCTCTAGTATTTTTGTTTGTTTTGTTTTTTTAGTGGACCTGGAGATTGAACTTAGGGTCACCCTCCATCATGCTCAGCACCAAGCATTCTGCCACCATGCCACATCCTAAGGGTTCCCTGTCCTCCATTCTTCAGACCCTTGGTCTTTCAGCTGACAGCTTCCCAGTATCCTATCAAAGTGCTTGGATCCTTGTATCCCAGAGTTGTTGCTAAGTGACTGGGGAAGACAGCTCCGCTGACGGAAAGTACATCAGAGAGCTTGGCGAGGAACAGGAAGAACCAGGAAGAAGGTGGAAGAGTATGAACACTCAACAGACTGGCTCCACTGAGAAGGCAGGGAGGTCAGGGGAACATCCCTCAGCAGAGGGCACACCAAGACATAGGGCAGACCGGGCATGGCCAGACAGAACTCCAGCCTCAGAGCTGCAGACAAATGACTTTCTCCCCTGTACACACTGCCCTATCATCTGACCTTAAAGATAGAGGGATCAAGAGTCCCAAGAGTTTTGATATAGTTCCTTGGGTCTGCTTGGAGAGGTGGGAGCGAGGCCTCAACAAAGGACTGGGAGAGTTGTCCAGAAGGGTCAGCCTGCCACAGAGTAACCCTTTGTCCAGAATTCCTCAGGTACTCCACTCCAAACTTATTAGTGACCACTTCAGGACACCCTACTTGGTTAGTAGAGACTCTGAGACTTCCCTCTTGGAGGCCATTCCTAGTAGCCTGATTGCCCATCAAAGCCACAGCTCCCAGAACAAAGAGTCCTTTTCCCCCATGGTCTCCACAGCAATCTCCTGCCATCCCCCTTCTAACTGATGTTCCCAGGGGAAGATGATTCTTCTCCCCCAAGAAGAATCTGCAGGGCTGCTGAGATGGCTCAGTGGGTAAAGGCACTTGTCGTCAAACCTGACAACCTGAGTTCGATCCCCAGAGCCTCACATGTTAGAGAGAACCAGTTCCTGCAAGTTGTCTTCTGACCTATACATATGTTCAACATGCACTGTGGTACATGTGTGTCTAGACAAAACACTCTCACATCCTCTTTCTCAGGTAGATAGATAAATAGATAGACAGACAGACAGACAGATACATAGATAGATACATAGATACATAGATACATAAATGCAATACATTTTTGTTGAAGAAGAATCTATAATTAAATCTTAGTCTTATTTGTCTCAGACCATCAAAAAAGGCAGAACCACACAGCTAGGTTAGAGCAGAGGACCACTTCTACACACACACACACACACACACACACACACACACACACACACACACACACAGTGAGAGACAGACAGAGATAGAGACACAGAGAGAAGATGGCAGAGGAAAGCTGAGACTCTGCTGGACTATAGATGGAGAGGGGATGGTCAAGTGAACATGGACGATAAGTCAGGGCAGGCTGCAAGAGGTGGAAAAGGCTCCTCCCTTCCCTGTGGCTCAGGACCAGAGGGACAAACTTCTACCCACTCCCTTGATGTCTACCAAGACCCTCTTTATACTCTCCCTCCGCCCAGTCCCTTCATTCCCCTTCCTTCTCCGTGCCCATCCCTACAGATAACTCTCAGAGGTTCCATCTCCCTCCCTCCCTCTGTAGCAGTCTCCTCAGTCTCCCCTCGTATCAGTCCTCCACTTTGGCCATGGCTCCCAGGATGTGTCTACTTTTCCTGCCCACGGTCATCCCTAGCATCCAGGGTCTGACTAGGAAACCTCACCCGTGCTGCTGCTGGCTGACTAAAGGATGGAGCCACAGACATTCACAACATGCACACACAGGGCAGCACTGACCAGTACCTCTGTAGGAGAGCCGCAGACGAGGCACGCTGGGGCTGGGACCAGGGCTGGGGCTGCCCACAGGGAACAGAAGACTTCCCAGGAGGCAGCAGATGGCCCAAGCGGAGGGGGCCATGCTGGGAAAAAATGAGCTGCCCTCTGATCCTGCTGCTGGGTGTAGTTTGCTCTGCTGCCACTAGGCCAGCCACTTATAAGGCAGTGGCTCCACCCAATGCTGGGCGGGAAGGCGGGAGAGGAAGAGCGAAGCGCTCCAAGCCTGCCATCTACCTGTCATTTCTCCGGCCACCTCAGCTGGCCCATTCCATGCCTGTGCAGCTAACTGGCCCGTTCCCCCTTGGGAGACTCATCCAGCTGAGGTGTGGACAGTTTGAATGACAGACGCTCACAAATGCTCCAGCAAAGTGGCAAAGGGAAGGGATGACTTGAAAAAGAGGTCGCTCCCTGCCTCTCCAGAGACATCCTCCTCACTAGTCCTGAGCCAGTTGGGTATCCTTGACCTGACTGCCAAGCCCTCCACTGTGCCTAAGCTGCTGGGGAGAGATGATCCATTTCGATTTCATCCTGGTAGGGCTTAAGGTCTAGCCATACTTCACAGGTCTGACACTGGTAAGAAATGGATGTCTAAGGCAATGGTTCTCAACCTGTGGGTTATGACCCCTTTGGGGACCAAATGGACTTTTCACGGGAGTCATCTAAGACCATCTAAGACAGATATGTACATTACAATTCATAACATTAACAAAATGACAGTTATGAGGTAGCAATGAAAATAATTTTATGGTTGGGGAATCATCACAACATGAGGAACTGTATTAAAGGGTCACATCATTAGGAAGGTTGAGAAGCACTGACCTAAGGTCTCCTACCCAGATCTCCTCAGGCTCCATAGCCCCTCTCTGAATCCACAGGGTTCTATCTCAGCTCAGCAAGCTTTCTCTGAGGTAAGGGATGAGGTTTATTCGATGCTTAGGAGATCTTCCATTGTCTTGCTTCCTTCAGACCCCAGTGCTTTAGAAGCCCAGGGACCAGAGCACAACAGGTCGGTGGTGAGTTCTTCCCAAGCCCACAGGCTCTACAGGGTTCACTGTTCTCCCCTAAACTCCGGCGAGGAATGCATGAAAAGGAGCCAAGGGGGAGATGCACCAAGGAACTGAATCTGGGTAAGTGGGAGGCCCCCAAACCCTCCTTTCAGAATCCATGACCTTCAAAGTTAGAGCTCCCAGGTTCTAGAAACACCTGTAGGGTGGGCCTCCCAGATGGAATGGCCTGAGACCTCAGAAGGCGGGCAGCAGGGTGTTCACCACCAGCCTCTCAGAGACAGTCATGACTAAGATCACAGGAGGCCAAGAACAGGATCAGCTCAGCCCTGGAACCCTCTTTCTGCTGGGCCTCCTGGAGGACTAGTGTCCTGGGACCCCACCTCCCCTCCCTATCTCTTCTCTAGAAAGAAAACAGATTAGCCCTTGGCTCAGCACGAGAAGGACCCGTGGCTCGCAACTCTACCTCTCTGTTCCCCTGGACCCTGGAACATTAATATGGTGGGGGTTTCTTACCTGGAAGCAGATCAGGGGCTGCTCAGAGACACCAGTAACTGGGCCCATCCCACCTCTGCCTCTGAGTCTGCTGAAGAGCCCTAACCAATGGCCTTTATTTCCTGGATCTGCCTTCTCCTGAGGCAAGGACCAGTCATGCTGAATATGAACTTACAAGTGAAGACTAAAGCCTGTACAGAGGCCGCTACAGAGGTGGTTCTGTCCTGGGATCTCAGTAGGGTGGGTATTCTGCCTCTTCCTCCCTGAGGAAATGTGGTACCTAGCCCAGGCTGAGGCCTTACGTCTTGCTTGAGGTTAAGCTGAACAACCAGCCCTTCAGCCAGCATGTGGCCACAAGTTGAGGGTGTGAGCAGGAGACCAAACCACTCTTCCGTCTGCCACCCTTGGGGTCTCTACTCAGCCAGACCTTCAGCTGTGGCTGTAAGGAGGGCTGTGTCTACCAGGACAAGCATGTGGGGTAGGCAGGCTACCTCACATCACAGAAGCCTGGGAACCCAAACTCAGGTGTGTGCACCCAGTCAGATTTCTCACTCTTCCACCCCCTCTCCATCTCTCCCTTCCCCTTTTCTTCCTCAGTTTCCCAGGCTAGAGAACAGGATAGAGGGCTTTTCTAAAGGACCCCTCCCGCCAGCTGCAGCTGGCATCCGGAAAGGCACCCTGAAAGCACAGGTCAGCGAGCTCAGCACAGACACCCCATGCCACCTAATGGACAAAGGTGGAACTTCATGACGGAGCAAAGGTGCCAGTCTATTTTTGTGCTGAAACCATCTCCTGAGGAATTCAGCAGTTACCCAGGCACCGCAACACAAAGACACAGACACAACGAAAATGTTCCAGTGGTTTCTTCTAAGGGGAAAAACCTTAAGGAGGCTTCATGGAGAAAGCGCTACCTGGGCAAAAGATGATGTAGCTCAGTGGTGGTGAAGACAGAAGTAGGTGATACACACAAGTAACTTGGCCTTAGTTTCTTACCTTGGGGAGCTGGGACTCCCTGGGTTAATTCATATGTGATGCGTGTGTTCCTACAGCAGCCGCCACCAGGTGGATACACACAGGGTTGTATAGCCCAGCCATTGCTGGGCAGAATTCTGAGGCAGTAATGCTTGAAGGATCAACTCCCCTTCTGTCCTTAATCCACATGACCTTTTATAGAATTCCCTTCAGCAGATGGGTCACCATCTCATTTATCTTTCCCAGACATGTCCTCACCTCTGGAAGCTGATGAGGAGAGAGTCAGGGTGAGCAGTGGTGTTCCTTCTCTCCCTAATGCTTCTTTTGGGCAGTTCTCACTTCTAAACCCCAGGTACATGGCTACTGGGAGCAGTACTCTCCGAAGAGGCAGCTATAGCAGTCTCAGCCATCTTCCTCCTTCCACCACAGTGGGCTTGGCTCTGTTGCCTTCCCGTCAGCACTCACTGCCTATCACTCTCTGTTTCCCACACATACCTCAGCCGCTCTTCAAGTGGTCGCCCAGGCCATGCTTTTCTTCCTCTGGGTTTCAGCACCCACATCCACACTGCCATCTATACCACAATCTTTCGCTCATTGAGGCTACTTGTCTATCCCTGCCCCCATTGTGTCAAGCCACACTCTTCTTGCCTAGTTCAAATCTTGGGCCTAGCATTATGACCCAGCTTTGTGGACACTGGTGACTGAGGTGCTCTGCTTCTTTCTCATCTGTGACAGGTTGTTGTCATCAGTGTGCCAGTCATCCCCCATCCATCCTCAGGCCCTCGTCTTCCCTCAGCCCCTACCCCTTCCTCTGTACCAACCCCCTGCCCCTTCCTCTCTGCCTCTGCCCCTTCCTTTCTGCCCCTGCCCACTCCTCTGGTTTTTGGCTGCTCTCTACACTGCTCACCACCTTCCCAGCTTCTGCTCGATTTCTTCAGGCCCCTCTACTCTGGCTTCCACCCCACCACTCCCCTGGGACCCTCCCATGCAGAGAGCTAAGGCCTAGGGGAGGGGGGAGGACTCCAATTCTAAGACCCTGGTGCCATCAGCTGTTGTCCAGGCTTGTTTCACCCACTACCTCTTGTCCATGCATCCTTTCCAGCTGCTCATTTTAGGTACAGATATACCTGGTCTCTGCCACTGTTCCTGGGAGTGTCATTTATGGACAAAACTAGCAAAGGGTCTCCTGTTCTGCTGACACCTTTCTTCCTGACTCTGACTCTGCCCTGTCTGCTCTGTCCATCTGGTTTCCATCTTCCTACTAAGCCTGTTGCAGGGCCGCCTCAACTTGTAATCAAGCCATCAGAAATGCCCTGCCTAAATTTTAACCCAAGGAAACCCACCAGAACTCCCATAAAGTCTACAAAAGAACCATCCGGGGAGCTGGAAAGATGACTCTAACTAATCTGAGACTGATCCCAGAGCCCACTTTACAAAACAGGTGTGATGGCACACTCTTGTGATCCCAGCACGTAGGAGGCAGGGACAGGAGATCCCTGGGATGCGCTGGCCAGTCAGTCTAGCCTAGTCAGTGAGTTCTAGGTCAGGGAAAGGCTCTGTCTCAGAAAGGAAGCTGGACAGAACCTGAGGAATAATGCTCTGAAGCTGACCTCTGGCCTACACACAGACACACACACAGATAGACTCATAGACACACAGACACACACACAGATAGACTCATAGACACACAGACACACACACAGATAGACTCATAGACACGCAGACACACACACAGATAGACTCATAGACACGCAGACACACACACAGATAGACTCATAGACACGCAGACACACACACAGATAGACTCATAGACACACAGACACACACACACAGATAGACACATAGACACGCAGACACACACACACAGATAGACACATAGAAATACAGACACACACACACATACACACACACACACACAGATACACGTGGAAACACAGATGCACACAAAGAGACACACATAGAAACAATACAGATACACACAGACACACAGAGATACACACACATAGGTATACATGCACACACACACACACACAGATACATACAGTACATACAGAAACAGACACACACAAATACACATAGACATAAAAATACACACACAGACACACAGGTATATATACACAGATACATACAGACATAAATACACACACACACTGAGTTCAAGGCCAGCCTGGTCTAAAGAAGGAGTTTCAGGACAGCCAGGACCACACAGAGAAACACTATCTCAAAAAAAAAAAAACAAACCAACCAAATAAACAAACAAAACCAGGGCTGGAGAGATGGCTCAGTGGTTAAGAGCACTGACTGCTCTTCCAGAGGTCCTGAGTTCAATTCCCAGCAACCACATGGTGGCTCACAGCCATCTGCAACGGGGTCTAATGTCCTCTTCTGGTGTGTCTGAAGAGAGCAATAGTATACTCATATACATAAAATAAATAAATCTTTAAGAAAAACAAAGTTCTGTTTTTAAAAAAAAACAAACAAAAGCAAAACAATAAAGTTCAAGTTCAAACCAGTAGAGTTTTCACATCTGTAGTCCCAACACCTGGGAGACGAGGTGAGAGGCTAGCAAACTTGAGCCTAACCTGAACTACATTGAGAGACACTGTCAAAGTTTGAGGAAACTGTCTAAAGTACAGTCGAGAGCCATTTGAGTATTTTTGCGCAGCTATATTCCTGTACGTGTATCAGGGTGGGAAGGACTGAAAGCGGGCGACTGTGCATGTGAAGGTCAGAGAACAACTTGGAAAATGACTCCCACAGTCCCTTTGAGCCAGGCTAGTTCTCCATGTGACAGGGAGGGAACAGGACAATAAAAAGTCCTTTGGGTCCCAGGGATTAGTCTCAGGTCATCCAGCTTGGTCGCAGGCGCCTTTACCCTCTGAGGCATCTCCCTGAACTGAAAATGGGAGTATTTTGTGCCATTTCCGCAACATGATTGAAAATCTACAGTTTCATAAAAAATAAACATCAATACAAAGAAACCTCCATCCCCAAAACCTCTGATCTAAACCGGTGCCTGCCTAGGCTTCCATACCTCAAGAAATGTCACTGTGACCAAAACTCCAAGGGCCACCCTGGAGTCCCTGGTTCTCTCAAGCTCAAACCTTCGACAACTCCCTTTACTAGTTTCAAAATATTCCCCAAACCCAGAACCTTCTGTGCCCTTTGCTCGGGCATCCCACAGTTCCAAGAGCCACCCGACCTTCCCTCCCGGCCGCTGGCAGGCCTCCTGGCTCTCTCAGAACCCTTCTCCCTTCTGCACCCCTCCAGTGCCTCACTCCTCACAGCCCAGGAGTGCACAGTGTAGTCTATTGGTAAATCACCCTGTGCTGTTTAAGCTTGTTGAAAGTGGGCTCCGGGAGCAAGGGGAGGCTCTTCTTTCAGATCCAGCATGTTTATTTCAAATATCCTCCAAAACAATTCCTGCGGCAAACAGAAGAGAGAGATGTCTAAGAGTAAAAATGCTGTGTCCTTGAGAATAACCAGAAGGCCAACCATTTTCAACTGATGTTACTACTATTTAATCCTATAATGTAAAGATGCCTGCAGAGAGACTGAAGCCATGGGAAGAAGGCTCCACGGGGAGCATCTGGCTGACTCAGCTGGTCCCGTTGGGGTCTGTTTGGAGTCTATGGATGTTGGGAGGACCTGAGTTGATGCTGTCTGTCTGCTGCTCTATGTTCTTTTACTCCAGGGCCTCACTAGCCTCACCGAGAACACAGTCTCCTCCACCCAAGACTTGGTGGGGAACTCCAGACGGTTGCCCAAACAGGGCTTCCGCAGTTGATTTCAACTGGATGGCTATAATCTCCTTTTGATGGTATTTTCTGTTTGTGCTCTCAGTGGAGCTGAGGAGGGCATCTCTGCTGAGTGTTTCGAGTACCTGGTTTGATCATGTCAGCTAGCTGCTGCTTCTCTCTATCTGGGACTCACTGTTTATTCTTTTACCTTTGCTTTCTACATACTTACTAAACTCATTTGTAAACCAAAGGCAGACTACTGCAGATCGCTCCCTAAGCATGACAGAACAGGAGGCCTGGCACTGCCCACCTCTCCCTGAGGCAGCTGGGGTTGGGCTTCCGTCCTGTTTGAGGCTCATTCCAAGTCTTTCCCTTCATGAACCCCACAGTTGTTTCACTGGGGTTCAGCTCAAAACCACCTCTTCTAAGAAACATTCCAAGATGACTTTATGTCAGGCCAGCAAACCATTCTGCTTTTCTCTCTGAATTCCTTTGTCTTCCCATCTCCCAGCGTTGGCTAGACATTCTTTGAGATTAGGAATGAGGCCTCGCTCTGATGTACGGCAGCATCTAACCCTGTAACTGCAGGCAGGGCATGTGGACAGGCCACTGAATGGAACTGGAAGGTTGCACCACCCACTGTGACTCCTCATCCTCTGGGACATCAGCCTTGCTGGGTCACTCTGGATGTCTTCATAGGACCCCAAGCTCTCCAGTTCCCAATCCCAAGGGCAGAGCAATGAGACCCCTCTCCACTCCTCCCATGGCTTTGCAGGGACTGGAAACTCCTGGCAGCTCTTGCCTGGCCAGAGGCATGTCTAGAATTCCAAGACTATCTGTGGAATGTGCAGCCTGTCTGGAGAATGCTTAGGCTGGGGCACAGGTGCAGGGCGGAGCAAGGACAGCTGCTGGCATTACGACTGGAGCCTGGTTGTCATTATCAGCTGTCTCTCCTGAAGGTGTTGCCACCAAAACCTCCACTTCCTTGTAAACCCCCAACTTCCCCTCCCTAGTTACTGTTCCGGCTGTAGCTCTGACCTGCTACACACCCCTCCTCCCAATACCACCTCTAAGCTGGGGATATCACAGACCTTAGGCCTTCATTTCCTGTCAGGGAAAAAGACCAGGTGGGTGACTGGAGGCCAGCTTCAAGAGGGCCAAAGGAACTAGAAAGTAGGTCCATTTGAACCTGGTCAGTTAGACAGAGTCCTTGGCTGGCTGCAAGGTAGCTGGGTCCTCCTGCAAATTTGCCAGGTGACCTTGGCTGTCTGGGGTTCGCATCTGTAAAATGAGTGCTAGAAGGTGGAGCAAATGACACGTTCTCCAGAGACTGGGAGTTAATATTCCTGGTGAAAAATGCAAGGCAGTGGGAAGATAGTGCTGTAAGCCTGCTGGGTCTCAGGAGATTTCGCTTCATTCCAACCAGGATGGAGAAGTTGCTGTGCCAAGGAGCACCCAGTGCCCTCTGAACTAACTGCTCCCCTCCTGAGAGAGTATCTGTTGACTGACTACTGTCTGAGCCTGGCAGTTCACCCCCAGTGGGAAAGTGGGAATGGGCAACTCTGAATGCAGGTCTAGTGTCTACTCCACACCTTTCACGAACTCCAGGAGCTTGTTAAAATCCAGGCTCTGGGGCTACAGAAGGGCCTAGTCATCGGTGGGGAACAGAGCAAGATATCTCTGATCTATTGGAAGTCCTCCGACAGAAGGAGGGTTGAGCAGTCAGAATACAGGCTCTGCAGCCAACCTGAGAGGGATGGCATCATCAGGCAGGAGAGAATCCCGAGAAAAGGCTATGACCCCAGGAAAATCAGAGCAAGATAACAGGCCTCTGGAGAGCAAGGATTTATTTGCATTACCCAGGACAGGAATGGGGAGGGAGTCCGGAAGGGCCAAGGTTCAAGGACACAGCCAGGTTCAGAGTCTAAAGAACCCAGCTGCACTCCTACCACAGGGTCTGGCTGGAGAGAGAACAGGTGCAAGCAGCTGTGCAAAATCAGTGTCTACTCCACACCCTTCATGAATTCCAGGAACTCTGTGGAAAGAGGGCCATGTATGTGTTAGCGATAAGAGCTGAGTGAAGGATGAACGAGAAGGGACCCGGTCCTCCCACCCACCTACCGTCATAGTCGATTCGGCCATCATTGTTCTTGTCACCATCCTTCATGAGCTCTTCAATGTCATCTTCCGTAATGGTCTCACCTGTGGCCTGTAGCATCATCTTCAGCTCATCTAAGTCAATGTAGCCATCGGCGTTTCTACGGGGAGGGCAAGAGGCATCTCAGAGCCCAGGAGGACGCGGAGGAGGAGGAAGCCAAATAGGAGGGAAGAGGTGGAGGGGAGAAGGGGGAGGAGGATGTGGAGGAGGAGGGAAAGAGCCACCCACACACACACAACTCCAGGAGGCAGGGCAGGGACACTAGGATATGGGCATCCTGTGTCTCATCTCATAAGATGCAAAGACTGCAGGGTATCTATCCTGGGATCTGAAACTACTCTTTTTTCTTTCTTTCTTTCTTTCCTTCCTTCCTTCCTTTCTTTCTTCCTTTCTTTCTTTCTTGTTTTTGTTTTTTCTAGACAGGTTTTTTTCTGAGTAGCCCTCGCTGTCCTGGAACACACTCTGTATACCAGGTTGACCTCAAACTCAGAGATCCGCCTGCCTCTGTCTCCTGAGTGCTGGGATTAAAGGTATACGCCACCACTGCCCAGCTGAGACCACCCCTTTCTCCTCTCTTCTGGGCCAGGGTCAGAAGCCAAGCAAGTCCTCACTTGTCAAACATGCGGAAGAGATCTGACAGCTCCTCCTCAGACTTCCCTTTGCTGTCGTCCTTCATGCACCGAACCATCATGACAAGGAACTCATCGAAGTCCACTGTGCCACTGCCTGTGGGTAGGCAGCAGGGCCGGAGGGAGAACGCTTAGTGTTCCGGGAGTGGCTCCCCAACACACACACACACACACACACACACGCGGACACACACTAACACACACACACACACACGCACACATGCGCACACACGCATACACGCACACATGCACACACACACGCACACACACATGCACGCACACACACACGCGCACACACACACGCACACACACACGCGCGCACACGCACACACACGCGCATACACACACACGCGCATACACACACACGCACACGCGCGCACACACGCACACACCAACACGTGCACACACACGCGCGCACACACGCATACACGCACACATGCACACACACGCACACTCACACACACACATGCACACGCACACACACACACACCCCAACACTACAGCACTAGTGTGTTCCTTTGCCCACTCCTCTTGTTTGAGCGAGAACTCTGCATAGCTCTTGGATAGCTCTGCAGTCCAAGCTGGCCTGGAGAGCTCTATGTGGCCCAATCGGACTGGCTTCAAGCTCACAGCATTTCCACTGCCTCAGCCTTCTTGGGATTACAGTATGAGCTACTTGCCAAGTTTCTGGATGAGATGGTTAGGACACGGAGGAAAGGCAGCTCCTGGGCCAGTGAACCCAGCGTGCCACACGTGTGGAGCCTGGAGTGGATGAAGGGACTCACCATCCTCGTCTACTTCGTCAATCATCTCCTGCAGCTCCTCGGGCGTGGGGTTCTGGCCGAGCATCCTCATCACCTTGCCCAGCTCCTTGGTGCTGATGCAGCCATCCTCCGCACCCAGGACAAAGATATCGAAGGCAGCCTTGAACTCTGGGTCCGACATAGGGTGAGAAGATTGGATCAGCAGTCAGAAAACTAGAAATCCAGGTCCCTGGGGCTACCAGCAAATTGTTCACCTCCCTTCAAGAGTTCTTTGAGGTCACAGCAAGGAGAATCCTCAGATTGTAGCCTCTAATCTGGGGTTCTTTCCTGGGAAGACATCCCCACTTTCCCCCCCACTTAGCCCCACTGTCCCCTCAATGGGACATACTTACCATTCTTCTGCTCTTCTGTCAACTGCTCTACCTAGAGAGGAAAAGGGGACTGCTGTAGAGACCAACCCATTCTACAGGTGGGAAGAATGATAACAGGAGGCTATATTCCCAGGTTACAAAGTCCTCGAGTCCTCTTTTCCTGCCTCCAAAGCCCTAAGGTGACCCAACTAGTTTCCAGAGACTGGGCTAGGGCCAAGGTGACAGGCAGGCACCCCTCCCAGGACCAAGGTGTCCTGAGTAACAATACTCAGTGACGATTCCATGTCCTTTAGATCATCCTAATGAAACTTAAGCTCATGGCCTGAGAGACAGCTGTCCCTCAGGTTGAGACAATAAAACTAATGTGGGGGTGAGCAAAGCCACCCACTGTAACCTGACCAGGGTGGCTGCTGAGCTATTTTTAAAGGGGGACAAAGTTAAACCTGGTGATTGTTCTGGGGACTTTGGTATGCAGGGGGTGGGGCAGTGTTATCTGCCCCCCTGGCCTACTGGTGCTGCCTCAGGAGCCAAAATTAGTCCCCAGCCCCGCCAGGCCTTGTATGGGCACTGGGTGGAGGGCCACCCCCCTACTCCAGCTCCACAGACTCCCACAAGATAGCCAAGGATACCATAGGAACCAGCTGCAGCCCTTCCCTGCTCACAAGTGGGGTCATATTCCGGGGGTTGGGAGAGAATTTCCTGGGAACAGCTGTTTGCTAGGATTTTCTTGTCCCTGGAGCAGGTATATTAAAAGCCTCTCAGTGTCCCCAGAAAATTGAAGAGTCTTATGGTCACTGTTCTCTAACCCTAACTCTTATCACCCTCAACTCCTACCTACCATCCTGAGCCTGCCAGGGACTGAGGTTTCAACAATCTGTTTCTTCTCCCCTGCCTCTCCCCAGGCCTGCACCTTCAAAGCATCTTCCCCATCCCAGAACTCAAGTTCTCCAGTACTCTTACAATCTCCTCCCACCTTCTAAAGCCTCCTCAGCCAGCTAAAGGGCTATCTGAGCATGTAGGAAGCAGACTGTGAGAAGTGGAAGTTGGGGGTGGGGTGGGGTGCGGACCTGGAGACACACAGAGAGACAAGGACTCGGAGACACAGTGAGGAAGGAACAGAGATGGAAAGATCTTGAGAAAGACCAAAATTTGTCTAAAGAACAGAAACACAAATACAGCCAAGACAGTGACAGGTTAGACATTTAGAAACAGAGGGAGACACAGGATGCTGAAAACTGAGACCACACCCTCTAGACACATTGACAAAGCCAAAATTGCTACCTTTTCTTCATCCCCCAAATGTCAGCTCAAAGGGCTGGGCTACAGGTGTGTGGGGGCCCTTTTGAGTCCTCCATCACTTCCCTAGGGTACCCCTACCCTCCATTCTTAGCTGAGTGAACCCCCAATGGACCTACCCACCCTAACCCCTTAAAGATTCATCTCTCACCGCCGCTTTGTAGATGTCATCCATGCTGGTGGCAGCTCAAGGGATAGGCTACTGGGGTTGCCAGCCAGCCAGCCCTCGGCCTGGGTTTAAATAGCCCTGCCTCCCTCCACCTCCGCTGCATTCCCAGCCCAGCCCACCACTGCCTGTAATATCCTCCACCCCCTCCCTGGTCCCTGTAATCTCAGGCTGGCCAAAGTCCCTGTATCCTCTTCCTAGGGCCAGGAGCTATGAAGGACTGCAAGGACTAAGTCTCTTGCCATCTGTTCCCCAGACCACCACCACCCACCCCCGGGAAGTCTCAAGAAAAAACAAGAATTTATTGCTTTTATTTGTGAGTGCGCGTGGAAGACAGAGGACAACTTGCAGGAGTCATCTATCTCTCTCTGCTACCTAGGTTCCCAGGACTGAACTCAAGTTTTCAGGTTTGGGAGCAAGCACCTCAATGAGGAAAAAGTTTCCTGAATGAGTAAAAACATGAGCCCAGGCCCACACAGGAAATATGAAGTAGTGGGCTACAGGTCAGCGGGTCTCTAAAAACAGTTCAGTCTTCTATGCAATCAGAGAGGTGAGTGACAACACCCCTATTTTACGGATGAGGAAACGAGAGGATCTCAGAGGGACAGTGACTTGCCTGAGGTCAGGCTGACTGGAGAATCCCTACCTTATATTACATCTCTGAGAAATGGTAACATGCCAATAGAGGTTGTAAGTCTTGCAAGAAGAGCCTCTTATGTGAGGTTCAGAGTATAATATGAAACTGGTAATGGAAGAAGTCACTGGCCCACAAGGAATAGGCTGGCCTGAAGCCCTTCAGCCAGATCCACCATGCCTCAACCTTCCATCTTTCAAGGACAAGAGTCAATGTTCACTTCGGGCTTGAGTCAGCTGCGCTCTGTGAGTCAACAAGTGTCCCTAAAAGAACCCTATCTACATCAGGATTCTCTCTCTTCATCCTCCAGTTAGGTCACCTCTTCTTCAGCTAGGTCTTCCCCATGGTTAAGGGTGTTTCCTCATTCAAGCACTGAAGCTCTTGTGTCTAAGGTCCAGTCTGTCTCCTTCTCACCTTGAGCTCTTGCAGGACGTCATCTGGAAAACCAGATGGACAGCGCATATCCCTTCCTTCCTGCACATCGGCTTCATACACATTCTCCCTGAACACACCAGTGTTCCACCTAGCACACTTCTGGTGAAAGCGGTTGGGGAGCGGAGCACTGCAGAATCACCACAATCAATCCTCCACCAGACACGTAGCAACAAACCCCCTGAATGTCGGAGAGTCACTCTGGTCCTTGCTCTAAATCTAGTCTTATCTAAGTCTTATCTTCTTCATTTCGCTCTTGCTACACAGGGAATGAGCCCAACAGCCAGGTGAGACCCTATTAATGTCCCCTCTGGAAACTGAGGCCAGGCGAAGCAGACTGACTTCGGAGAGTTCAGAAGGCCCCTCCCCTCTGCCCTTCGCTGCTGTGGGCCCAGCGGACAATAGCCACAACTGCCGGAGTGAGGACAGAAGCTGCACAGTTATTCGGAAAGCAAATTAGGCAAGACTGCAGGAGCTGCGCATGCGTGCCATTAGCTGTGCTGTCAATTACGGGCGAGGGGCGGGGCGAGGACGCAAGAAGGCAGAGGGGCCAAGATGGCGGCGCGGGCGGGGGGCAGCGGGGCCCGGGGGGCGGTGGGACTCTGACCCCGCCCCCTGCTGCTGCCACTCTGCGCCGGGCGTCGGCAGCAGTGGAGCCGGCAACATGGCGGCTGCGACACTCAGCTTCGGCCCTGAGCGAGAGGCCGAGCCTGCCAAGGAGGCGCGCGTCGTGGGTTCTGAGCTCGTGGACACGTACACGGTGTGCAGGGGGACGCGGCCATCCAAAGCGGGCATAGCGCCTGGAACCCGGAGTTCAACTCGGGGCCTTTGAGGAGGGGGTCTGGGTCGCACAGTCGATGAGTGGGTGAAAGGTTCTGCGATCGCGACGAGGGAGCCCGAGAAATGAGGGATTCGGAGGAAGGGCTGGGTCGCATAGGTTCTGGAGGAGGTTCTAGGCGGGGCGCGGGAAGGGGGGTTGGGGAAAGGGTGCGCGACCAGAAAAGGAGACTTGTGTTGGAGGAATCAGAGGGTGGGGGAGGAGGGGATGATGAGATGGAGGCCCTCTAGATCCTCCAGGAAAGGAAGAATGCCAGCCTAACAGACCTTCATAGGGAGTCTGGGAGGAAGGGGACTCGGAAGGGGTGGTCTGTGATCGATGGGACCAAGAGAAGGGGCCAGAGATCCTCAGGTGGTGAAGGAGAGACGGCGGATCCTGATCTCCACCCCCACCAACCAAACATTAGTCGCAGTCCAGATCAGCCCTGTGTGTGGGGGGGTGGGGGGGAGGTTTGGGAAAATAGGCCCTCGGGGTCTGGTGAGAAAGGAATGGATCCCAGCCGTGCAGAAAGAGAAGTTACCTCGGGCTGAAGTACAGGGCCTGCAAACCTTAGGGGACGTCACGGCTTAGGGAAGAGGGACACGAGCTTCTAACATATCCTTTAGGCTACAAGGGAAACCCGACAAAAAAGGGTAGTTATGGAGATGGCGTTAGAAGCCTTTTGGGCCTGCAAAGGGTTGGATGCTAGGCCTGAGAGCCTCGTGGGCAGGCTGCCAGGTGAAAACTTGTTCTGTGGTGGGGGCTCACTGAGCACTCCCTGTCTCCTTGTCCTTTGTTCCCAGGAGGGTGGACAGAGGTAAGGGCCTTGGGCCTGCCTTTGCCCCACCCCATTGGCTCCCACCCTAATACCGGATCCTGAGGGCTATTCCTCTATCTAGCTCTTTCTCCCCACTGCAAGGAAGAGAAGCCGTCACAGTGGAATTCTGGCGAGTGGCTCCTTTTAGAGCAACAGGCGGGCACCGGAGAAATGGCTGCTTCCGGGGGTCAGAGGAATCAGCCTCGCTGACTGTTCCCACTAACCTCTCCATACTCCAGGCCGAGGAAGGGAAGCTAGGACCATGGGACTTGATCTAGTTAAGGGATGAGGTCACTCACCTATGACTAGCTGCCGACAGTAGATGCCCTTCCTATTCGAGGCTTTGTCCTTCTCCTTAGTGTCAGGAGCAGGGTGGCGATCCGAGCTGACCATTCTCATTTGTTACTGGGTGTGAAGCACTTGATGTTAATAACATACCTAGCTTCTATTCGTGTTAGGCCTGCACAAATCCTTTTATACTTAATTGCTTTACTTGGTCCTTAAGCCCACCAGGTTTTAAAATGGAGGAATTGAAGCCCAGAGAGAGCTTAGGTTCCCAGTCACTTACATAAGTGGCACATAAGCCACACCCAGGAAATGGGAGAGCCAGGTTTTGAACCCAGGTTTTGGCGGACGATTAACCACCAAAATTATATTGCCTTCTGTTAAGGCTGACTGAATCACTGCTGCCCTGGAAGCATGGTGGTGCCTTGCCTCCTGGTTCAGCTGCAGACGTCAAAACCACAGCCAGTGGAGTTAGGGTCCCTGGAAAGACGCATAGCAGAGACACTGGTGCTGCCATACCGGGCTCTGCCTCCCTTGGAAGGGGCGGCCTTGCCTATAGTACAAGTTGGATTTTGAATTATACAGAGACAGGAGGTGAAAAAAATCTAAGGAGGTGTGTGGAGCTAGTCACCCTTACCATTCCTTCCTGATAATGGAAACCAAAGCTTTTCTCCAGACCTCACAGGGCTGTAGAGGAGGCTGAGGAAGACTGGGTGACATTGGGTGTGGAAGGATGCCTGATTCTGGCTTTTGGGGGAGTGGGGACTGAGTCCCTTGCAGCTGTTCTGGGTTGGGGTTCTCTTGTCACAAAAAATCATTTTTCCTTTTAGGTTTATGTCATACAGGTTACCGATGGCAACCACAAGTGGACAATCAAACACCGTTATAGTGATTTTCATGACCTACATGAAAAGGTAATCTGAAGAGCTGGGAACCTATATCTCGGGGATGTGGGGCTTGTGGACCAAGTCTCCATTGTGCCACACATTAATTTTAGGGCAAAACTGCCTCCACATCTATTGCTTGTAAATTTTAAAAACATTTATTTATGGCCAGGGGTAATAAATAGTGCACACCTTTAATCCTAGCACTTGGGAGGCAAAGGCCGGTGAGTTTAAGGTCAGCCTCATCTACAGAGTGAGTTCCAGGGCTACACAAGAACCCTATCTTATAAAAAAAAAATAAGTGTATGTGTGTTTATTTTAGGTGAAAGAAAGATGCACACATGCCACAGCCCATGCATAGAGGTCAGAGGTCAGTTTGTGAGAGCAGCTTCTCTTTCCACCATAGAGGCCCCAGAGATTGAACTCGGGTCATCAGACTTGGTGTCAAGTTCCTTTACCAGATGAGCCATCTCATGAGCTCCATAATTTACTTTAGTAAACCAGTTCCTTGATACAGCTGGCAAAAGAACCAGTTGCTCCTAGGAGTTTAACCCTGATATGAGATAGTCTATGGATAATATATGTAAATTTTGATTTTAAAATTGCTATACACCTTGAATATAAGACAGTCTCCTGAGGAGGGTACAGGTTTGAACTTGTCCCACCAAATATATTTTTATTCTCTAAAAACAGATTGAAGTTATATTTTCCCTTTTATTCTCTAATAACAGATTGAAATTGTATTTTCCCTTTGCTTTTAGAAAAAGCTGCTTTCTGTGGGGCATTTATAGTGAGCATGTCTTAAAGATACAAACTCCTTTGATTTCCAAACTTCAGGCACCATAAACACTACTTTTCTGAATATCCCCAAAGACTAAAGATGGAAATTTCTCAATTGGAATTATATTAGTGTTTCCAGCACTACTTGGATTCCAGGCCAGATTCCAGATGCATTAGTTGGAGCACTAATCCTGGCGCTGCTACTGACAGTGGCGCAGAAGTTACTATTGATGACGGCTTGCCCGGATCTGACCAGCCCAGATCTGACATAGACGCAGATCTTCTTGGTCTGTGGCTGATGTGCTTGTGTTCTCTTACAGCTTGTTGCAGAAAGAAAAATTGACAAAACTCTACTTCCACCCAAAAAGATAATTGGAAAGAACTCGAGAAGCCTTGTAGAGAAGAGGGAGAAAGACCTGGAGGTGTACCTCCAGACTCTCCTGACGACCTTCCCTGATGTGGCTCCCAGAGTTCTGGCCCACTTCCTGCATTTTCACCTCTATGTAAGTTCCTCTGGGGCTCTCTGCTTTGCCTGTGAACCCACAACCACCAGAGCACAAGCTGTAGAGCTTGGCTTTGGGAGGACGCAGAGTGGCCCCGACCCTGAGGTGAGACGGTAGAGGGTCAGGGGTAGATGGTACAGAGTCACATTTGTGTTGGTGGGTTTACATTAAATTGAACTGGCTGTGTATTTTCTTCTACTACACGACATTTTACTTTGCAAAAATAGCCCATGGTTTGTTTTTTTGGTTTTTGTCTGTCTTGTTTTGTTTTAGATTTATTTATTTTATTTATAAGTACACTGTAGCTCTCTTCAGACACACCAGAAGAGGGCATCAGATCCCATTATAGATGGTGGTGAGCCACCATGTGGTTGCTGGGCATTGAACTCAGGACCTATGGAAGAGCAGTCAGTCTCTCCAGCCGTAGGCCATGGTTTTTAAGGTAGATTTCCCTCCCTCAGATAGGTGAGCCCGGAGTAACTCTGTGTAATGCCCGGCATACACTCAGTGTTGCCATGTGGGCTCAGACTCAACACCAACAATGGAGCTATTCACTTTGTTGTACTTGTAAGCTTATGTTATTTATGCGTGGGCTGTGTACACATCGAGTAAATACATGGAATCCAGAAGAGGATGTTTGGGTTCCCTGGCGTTCAAGTTACAGGTGGGTGCAGGCCACCTGGGGAACTGAATTTGGACATGTACTCTTAACTGCTGAGCCATTTCTTCAGCTTGGACTTAGTTATTCCTAACTGAAGAATTGCCATCATGGGACTCATGGTGACACCCCCACTGGCAGTGTACTGAAGCTGAGGGTACCCACTTTCCTTTCATGGGAGAAGGCAGCATAGAACAGTTCTGCGCTCCCTGCTGGGCAGAGAATGATGTAAACCATGCTGAGCAGACGCTTCATCAGGTTGTGACTGTCCAGAGCGACAGAGCAAGACCATGTCTCAAAAATGGTAAGTCTTGTCAAAAGGAATTTAGTTGTCAGACCTTAGGAAGGGTAGTTTAGCAAGCAGTGTGAAACAAAAGTATCAAAAGCCACTAGCAATTCACTTCCGAGAGTTTATTCTCAGGAAAGAGGGCAACTGTAAAGGGACACGTGAACAAAGGTAGTCGTGCCAAGATTCAGAGCAAGATACTGAAGACAATACCGAGAACACTGGGCAGAAACTTCTTTTAAAAAAAAAAAATCAAGCCAGGTATGACGGGACACACCTGTAGTTCCAGCACTTTCCAGATTATAGTTCAAAGCCAGCCTGGGCTACACATCAAGACTCGTCTTGAGAATCCAAAGAAAGCTGGCATAGTAGCACATACCCTTTATCCCAGCAGGTCGAAGCAGGCATGTCTCTTAAACTTGATAATACTTAATGAGACTCTTGTCTCCAGTCAATCAAACAAAACAACAAAAACGTGGCCAGCCATGCGACTGGGCATTCTATTGCTGGTACAGCTGAGACCCGCTGTCATGGGAAATAAATACGTAAGAGCAAGTCCTAGCCATGCAGGTGCAGGCCTCTGCTCCCAGCACTTGGTAGGCAGAGGCAGGTGGATCTTTGTTCAAGGCCAGCCTGGTCTACAGAGCAAGCTCCAAGCCAGCCAAGGCTACATGGTTACACTCCATTTCAATCCCCTTCCCACTCCAAAAAACCCACAAAAGAACAGGTTGAAAACAGTATATAGACTTCGGTTCTGGTTTTATAAGAAAAAGGGTCACATAGATGTCATTGTCTATTTAAAACACATGTGGCAATTTTCTTTGAGAGGTTTTCTGATAACATTTAATATTTAATTATTTTCCCATTAAATGATGAACATGGCCTTGCTTTATAGGAAGTACCTTCTTTGAAATAAATCTTTTTGAAATGGCAAAGTAAGACTCATGGACCTTATTTGGAGTACTAACTCAAGCCTGGAGATTTGGGATTTGCTGATGTGGCTTGTGTCCTGCCACTAAGCTGGAAGGAACCAGACACAGTTAGATGTGGTTGTATCCAGCTCCTGTTGTAAATGTTTTGTTTTATTTTTTATTTCTTTGTGTTAGAAAAAATTCTCCCTTGCTATGTGAGTCTGTTAAATAAACGTCACAAAACTTCCAATCTCCACTGAAGAATGAAACCTGATAAACATCTCTTTGAAAGTCTGTGTCTTCGGGGAGAGATTTTCCTGGCTGCCTCAGGTTTGCCCAACTCTGATCTGGGAAAGGCCTGGAATGTTCTTTTTAGTTGGACTTTCCTGCGATAGTCTGAGGCCAGCCTAACTCTTGTGATTCTCATTCGAAGCATGGTCTCCGAGCTGTTTGGACATACTTGACATTTTTAATGTGAAACATATACATCGGTCACATAAATCTGAGGATTTTAAAAGTAATTAACCTGTCATTAGATGAATACAGGGGTTCTCAGCCATGACACTGTTGTCATTCTGAACTGTGAGGGACTGGTCTGTGCTGTTCAGTAGCACCCTTGGCCTCAGTCCACCCAAAGCTATTTTCCTTCCCAGTTCCATCATCTACAACTACTCTCTGGAGGAGACAATGCCCATCTTCTGGGGGGAGGGGGGCAGTGAGAGGGGTGGGGCAAAAATCATCCAGTTGAGAACCACTGGGTTAGCTCTCCATTTAAATTTGATCCCACACAGTATAATAGCACTGTTAGCTTTTTTTGGGGGGGGGTTGGGGAGCTCTCTGGGGAATCTTTCGCCAGTCTCTTCCTCAGAGTTGGTCCACATATGTCTCGTGTGTAGACACTGGATGAGGCGGATGGACACAGAGATCTCTAGTGCCATAGTGTGAACTATTTACATTTTACTTTGTTAGGACAGGCTCTCACAGTATAGGCATGGTTGGCATAAGATTTGCTCTGTAGCCCAGGATGGCCTTTAGCTTGCAGGGATCTTCCTGCCTTCTTCCTGACAACTGCAAGTATATGCCCACATACCTGGCCTTTTGAGGGGGGTTGTTTGTTTCAAGAAGGGTTTCTCTGTGTAGCCCTGGCTTTCTTGGAAATTCACTTTGTAGATTAGGCTGGCCTCAGACTCAGAGATCTCACCTGCTGGGAGTACAGACATGGCTCCACCACACTCAGCTCCATGCATGGCGTTTTTGTTGGTTTCTCTTTGTTTAGGAGAATTACTTTTAGATTGAGATGTCACTCACTATAAGTTTACCTACCATAAGTACACAATTCAGTAATTTTTATTTGATTCACAGAGTTGTGAAATGAACACGACTGTCTAAATTCCCTTAACCTGAGTTGTATCTAGGAGCAGTAACTGTTTGTTCCTTCCTGAGTCTGCTCATTCTCAGTGTTTCAGATAAGTGGTTCATACAACACGTAGCAACTTAATTTATTTCCAGGATTGATTCATGTTGTAGCATTAAACTTTTAGTTCTTTTATGACTAATATATTCTTCATTTATACATTCAGAAATCCCTTTTTATCTGTGATTTTTAATCCCATGGTTTCTGTTGCTTACTGGTAACCGTGGTTTGAAAATGTTAAAAAAAAGAAAGAAAGGAAGAAAGAAAGAAAGAAAGAAAGAAAGAAAGAAAGAAAGAAAAGAAAATGTTAAATGTAGACTCCAGATGTTTCATTCTTCGTAAGTTTTAAAGTTCGCCCCATTCTGAGTGGTGTGGTGAAATCAATCGTTCTCAGGATTAAGCGCCTTCTTGGTGTTTCCACGCTGTGCATACTTCACTTAGTAGCCATCTCGGTTGTCAGATCACACAGTACAGTATCACAGGGCCGTGTCCAGGTAACTGACACTGTGAAAATAGCCCAAAGAGCCTGAGCCATGATGCTGGCCAGCCAGATGAAGTGCTTCCTGTAAGTGGAATGGTAAAAGAAAAAAATACCGAGAGAGAGAGAGAGAGAGAGAGAGACTTTGCAAGACTGCATTATATAATGTTTAATACAACATTATGTTAATAATTTTATTTTAGATTATTAATGTTTGGCTCTGCCTTAGATTAGACTTTTAATGTGTGTATTTGTAGAAAAGAATGTAATATATGAGCTGTTTTGAGCATCTGTGGGTTTTAGAGCATGCCCCCTGTGGGTAAGGAAGGACTGTTGCACCATATTGTGTTTTCATTCACCATCCCCTTATGTAAGGTGATGAATATATTAAAAGATCCCGGTAAAGAGCTAAAACAAGGTTAATGTGAGCCCTACTTATGCATATACAAATCTTTACTACATTTGCAAATCTGTTGTTTCTCTTAGGATGGTACTTAGTATGTATTCTAACCATAGCTTTTACAGTTTGAAGTATCACAGCAAAACTAGCAGGAATCTCCTCTTCACAATTTCCTGGGCTGAAGATTTATTTTTAGTGTAGATCTTAACAACTAATTTATCTTCTTATCAGATTAAAAACTTTTCCTTGTTTCTCTTCTGGAGTCACTTTAAGACGTATCTTTGGCGTTTCTGAATCTCTTCATCACTGCTCCTGCATGTACAGACTCTCCGAAAATCAAGGAAGAGTTACTCACACACATCTCAATACAGTGTAGCCAAGGTGGCTGCTAGTGACTAGTTCATGATGATAGATTAAGTATCTGTGCTGGACAAGGGTGCCTTGGGTTCTAGGGGACAGAGTGGGACAACTGGAAGTTTCCTGCTACTCAGAATGATGTGTAATTTAAAACTTAATGAATTTTTTATTTCTGGCATTTTCCATTTGATAATTTTGGACTATAGTTGACCATGAATACTACAGAAAATGAAACTGAATAAAAGAAGCTGATGGAGACTACAGCGTAAGGTTTTAAGTGAGTGTGTGCTTCATACCTACTGGGTGTGTACCCAGGAGAGGAAGGTAGACCAGAGGAACTGCTACTTTCTGAGGAACCACCAGACTGCTGCTCTTCTACATTCCTAGTCACAGTGTGAAGGTCCCAGTCTCCACAGCCTCCCACTGGTACATGCTTATTTGTCATTTGTATCTTTGGAGAAATGGATTTAAATCCCTTGTCCTTGTAACATCAGGGGTTTGTTGCTGTCATTTTGTTCTGAGTTGTAAGAGTTCTTTATGAATTCTGGATGCTAGACCCTTATCAGAAGTGTGATATGCAAATAATTCATCTTATTCCATGAAAGTTTTTTTTTTTACACCTTTTGTTCTTTTTTCTTCTCCTTTTTTTGGGGGAGGAGGAGGCCTGCGATCAAATTTAGGGCTTTTTACACTCCAAACATGGAGTACCACTGAGCCATGCCCACAGCCTTTCACTTTATTCTGTTTTTATTTAGGACGTGGTCTCTATATAGCATAGGCTGGCTTAGAACTATGTCGAACAAACTGGCCTCAAACTCACCGTCCTCCTGCCTCAACTTCACAAGTGCTGGGATTATAACATCTGTTACTACTCCTGGCTTCTGTAACTTGATAGTACCCTTGATAAACCCTTTAAAGATGTTTATTTATTTTTATTTTATGTTTAGGGGTGTTTTACCTCTCTGTGACTTGAGTTAAATTAGACAGTTGTAGGCTCTGTGGATGTTAGGAATTGAATCTGGGTCCTCTGCAAGAGCAGCAAGTTTTCTTAAGTACTGACCCCTTGACAGCATCCTTTGAAGCATACATGCTTTTGTACGTTTTGGTCACATGTTTTGGTTACCATATCTGAGAAGCCATTGTCTACCAGCATCACAGGAATTTATATTTTCTCTTATGAATTTTGTTTCACATTCAGGACTTTGACCCATTTTGAGTTCATTTTTGTGTATGGTGTGAAGTGGGGGTCTAGCTTGATTCTTTTGAAGTATGGATTTTAATGGCTAGGGGGAAAGCATCTTTCTCTCCCCATCCAACTCTAAAGTGGAAATCCAGGGGATGGAGCAGCCTTTGTTTCCGACTCCTGGATAGCTGCACTCTTAGCTTCCTAGACTCACAGTGATAGATCCCATCTCAGAACCTCTAGAGAAGTTTCAGACTCTAGAAACCAATCCATGGATTGTCACAACCATAACCATTCTTGGGTAGGACACCTTACAGTGGACTTAGAAATAGACAGAGCCAAGTTTGTCTTCAGACCTGCTCGTTTCAACTTAATTCCAAGTCAGTCATTTAACTTTTCTGTGCCATGAACTGTTTTTTGAGCTGGAAGATGACAATCGATAATCTGGGATTTTTTGAAGCTGCATGAGATTGCGCGGTGAATGAGGCATGGCTTAGAAGAGGCATGGTTTACAGTGCATCATGTGTCACCAAACTGGGCTGTAGATAGGGAAGGAGACTCAGTTCTCATCAAAAGTAGTGTTTATATCATTTCTCTTCAAAAGTAACATTTATATTAAAGCCACTTGGCTGTAACCAAGAAATTTTTTTTTTAATTTGAGGTGTAACCGTCAACTGTCTTAATACTGACTTTAGAACCATTTTATTGTAATTTGTTTTAGTTGAAAGGACTGTGGGTGATGACAAGCCTGTTTGGTGTGTTTGTTTTTAAAGCTTATAGTCTTGGAGCTCATTTAAAGTTTTATGTGAATCCTTCAATGAGGACTCTTTAAGTTGAATCACATATAACATGCCTGACTTCTACTAGCACAAAATAAAAGCTAGACAAACTCCCTCAGTCCTTAATATGTGTATCCAAGTCACATCTGGGCGATGGCCCCGATGGCCCCCGTGGTTTGTTATTAATGCATGACCAGTGCCCACTGACGGGCACAGGGCTTTAGCATGGGCCAAGCAGAGGTGTCAGGTCCTGGCTGGGGGTTGGTTGGTTTGAATTTTACTTATATATTTTATGTACAAGTGCTCTATCCGCATGTACACCTGTATGCCACAAGGGGGCATCAGACCCCTTTAAAGATGCTTGTGAGCCACCACGTGGCAGTTGGGAACTCAGGATCTCTGGAAGAGTAGCCAGTGCTCTGAACTGCTGAGCCTTCTCTGCAGCCCCTGCCTAGGGGTTTTTAATTGAGCATTGGCATATGTATTTGGGTTATACTTGCAGCGAGGCTCTGAGTCCATATGGTGTTTATATGAAGCCCAAAGGGGAGCTGTAGCTAAGGTAGAATGCTTATCTAGAATGGGAAAGACCTGGGTTCCATCCAGCACAACAGATTTTTAAAGATGTGTGTGTGTGTGTGTGTGTGAGAGAGAGAGAGAGAGAGAGAGAGAGGTGCCTTTCCCCCCAAGAGTGCACACTGACACACAATCCTCTTCCCGGCATGGCTGATTAAGTGTGTAACACATGTTATTTTACAGTTTGTGTTACCTCAAAGCACTTCAGGTCCCTTCAGTGCAAATATAATATGCTATGTAAAGAACACCCTGGTTGGGAGTCCATAGCTGGGCTCAGGGGCCACTGAGACCCCTGCCCCATTTCTTCCTGTCCCAGAGAGAGGCCTAACTCTATGTTCCTTCAGCCACGGGTGCAGTTTGACCAGAGGAGGCTAGTGTTCCAGGTTCGCAGGCTGAGGAATTTCTGTGTCCCTCTGGTTTAGGCTCCTAAGATGAAGGTCAGTCTGAGGAAGCCAAGCAGGAAGGGCAACAGGGTGCTCTTCCTGTACTCCGTGTGAGAGAGTGTTACAGTTTGCTTTCGACATTTTTCAGAAACTAAAGCCCTGGCTCTTGGCCCCACATATTAACTCTCTCTGTTTTCTGGAAACTCCGTCTCCTTAGCAGAGCTCTTATGCAGCATGAATCTGTCTCTGTTCTGTCTGAATCAACACCGGTTGCCCAAAGAAATGCACCAAGGAGGGGAAGGACCGCACTGATGACAGGGCAGAAAGCCAGGCTTCCTGTGCCTCTACAGTGCCTGAGCTGCCTGGGAGCTGAGGGAAGTGTAGGCTAGCGCTCCTAGGACTCCAGCAATCCATGGTTTGATGACAAGAGGACAGGAAGTAGAGGGCCTCAGTTTTAGAAGTGCTTGGGAGACTTGTTTGTGGTCAGTCCAAGCTTTTCCCTGGCTAAATTCAGATCCTCACTCCGCCAGGGGAAACCTGCAGCCTCCGCCAGCTGGTACCTGCTTCTCTGCTGGCCTTTCGCACTTTGACCTGTAGCCCCAACTCTCCAACACAGCTGTGATGGCTTTTTGTACACCAAGGGATCAGGTGGCAGAGGAACAATTCTTAAGTTATATATAAACTGAATAAACACAACTTTTAAAGATCATATAAGGTCAAGAAAATAAAACAGGAAAATATTCTTACATTCCTGGAGTGGAAGAAGAGATCCTTGAAGTTACAAAGGAAAAGAATTAGAGGTTGAACATAAAAATGAGAAACCTCACTATGTTAAATAAGAAAAGCACCTTGAACAAAGGACAGCTAGGCCAGAGGAAATGCTTACTGTATATAAACAACCATTAAAAGTGCTGTCGGGAGCTGGGTGAACAGCTCCTATCCATCCCAGCTACTTAGGAGGCTGAGGCAGTGGAACTCTGAATTTGAATCCAACCTGGTAACTTAGTGAGATTCTATCTCAAAACACAAAAGGGCTGGTTGCCATAGCTCAGTGATAGAGGCCCTAGATTCAGTTCCCAGTATTTGCTGGGGGTAGCTATGATTTGTAAGGTTATGAAGAAGAGACAACAAGTACCGAGAAAAACAGGAACAGGACTCCCTGTCCCCACAGCTAGGTGCTTTGTAAGTTCTATAAATACGTAAATCGCGTGTCCAATGAGTGCTGGGGTTATTTGCACCGCCATCTGGGCTTGTTTACAAAAGACCTGTGTACTGCCATCTGCCAATTTAATTTCTTACCTGTGGGAGTTGAGGCTAAAGGTTTTGATCGGGGTCGGCAAACCACATGATTGTTTTGTTTTAGATTTTTAGAATTTTATGTGTGCGTATACACACACACACACACCATGCCTATATCTGGTGTCTGAGGTTAGAAGAGATTCCTAAAATTGGAATTTGAACTTAAAATTGGCTCAAAGCCAATGGTTATGAGCCACCATGTGGGTCCAAACCTGAGTTCCCTAGAAGAGTAGCCAATGCTGTTAACCACTGAGCCGTCTCTTGGCCCATAATTGTTTTGAGTGCAGAGGCAGGGGAAACCAAGATTGAGTGCTGGAGTGTAGCTTTAGTGGTTTATAACCATATAAAGTTGGGGTGTCCCTAAATCTCTCCGCCTGTGTTTGCTCATCTGTGTAACATAACAGGTCCTCTTGTAGGGCAGTGGGAGAAGACAGCCAGCCGGAACCTACTGAGTACTCAGGCTTCGTCTGCTGTGAGCTGGAGCCTAGCATGTCAGCTGTGAAGGTGGGAGAGCATGGTTCTTGCCATGTCTCCTTAAGGCATTGGATCATTTGAAAAGCCCTTGCCACAGCTTTCTAGTGACCCAGGGGCTTTGCGGTACTGCTCTGACTCTGAAGGGATACACACAGGACAAAGGTGCGTCCACTCTTTTCAAGAAACATTTGACCAGAGAGGAGGTGGCAGTTCCTTTCTCCAGAGTCAGTTTAGGGAGATGCTGGCTCCCCGGCCAACCTTGGCATTGGTCAAGCTTTGCTGACTATGGGCTGCAGTACGCCCCGACATGCCTGTGCAGATCATTCTGACGTCCATAGATCTGGAAACACTTGGTTCTGTTTCTGAGCCCCTTGCTTTGTTCTAGGTTTTCTTCCACCTCTAGCATGTTCCCATCTTGCAGCTGTGTTCTGCTAGCTGCCTGCAGGCCACGCTGCTGGAGGGTAGGCATGACACCACCCAACACAAGATACTAACTCACTTAGAACATCAGATGTTGCTTGTAGTTGTATTGTTACTTGATTGTGCAGTTCCAAGCATGAGTTTTGAAAGTGACAGTGTCTTATTTCAGTGTCAAAGATTGGACATTCCTGAGATCTAGAGTTGGCCCTCAACTAGCAAACAGACCAGGGTGTGTGCAGTTCCAGGGATGGACAGGTAGAAGTCTAACTACAGGACTTGTTTTCTCCACAGGAAAGAAATGGTATCACTGCAGCACTGGCTGAAGAACTCTTTGAAAAAGGTACATAGCTGTTGGTCCTTCAAATGCTGGGGGCCATTTGCCTAATCAAGTAGGGTAGCCGAAGGCCCAGGATAGCAGCAAACTCATTTGTTAGGTCCTATCCAGGTCCCCCCTCCTTGAAGGTGTCAAAGCCCTGGCCTTGGTCCCCAACCAAGTCTACCCACCTACTTGCCCTACCGGTGAAAATCCATAGTTCCTCATTCTTAAGATTCCATATTAGCATTATTATTATGGGTGTGTGTATGTGGGCACATGTGTCACAGCACACATATGGAGGTCAGAGGACAACTTGGTAGAGTCAGTTCTCTCCTTCCACCTTTATGTAGGTTCTGGGAATCAAACTCAGGTAGCCAGTAAGGTGAGTGTCTGGGACTCACTCAAGTCTCAGGATCTATTTCCAAGCCACATGGTGGGTGTGGAAAGGTGGCTGGCATGCTGCCATCTTGCACCTGATTTGTCCTTGCTTGGAAGTGTTCAAATCGTAATTAGAAGTCAGTCTTGGGTCATGGTCTTGCCAGAGAACATATTAACAATAGCTGACATGCAGGGAGCAACCCCTGCCAACACGCTTACATTTAGCATTCACTGCCTTCCCTGAAGTAAAGGAAGGATGCTAGTGGTCAGAGGCCCAGAAACCTGATAGAAGAAGCAATTTAAGGACCAAATGCTGGCATCGTAATTGACCTTAGTCTAGACAGACACATTAGAGGTTGCAGTAGCTGTGATACCCCAGAGCACTGCCTTTCTCAGCCTTATCTTGGCTCAGTCAGTGCCTTAGATCTCTACTCTTGTGGATGGCTCCCCACTCCCACAACACAGTTCTCCTTTCTCATCATGTGTCCAGGACTGCCCTGTTCCCAGTGTGAGCTCCAGAGGGGTGTACTTAAGACTAGCTTTACATGTTGGGTGGATGGGTGCATGTCATAGGTGCCTGCTGCATGCTGATTGACTATTGGCTTGGTGCTTATAATGCCCTGGCTGTACAACAGGCGGGGCTAAGGCTAGACACTTACCTTTGGGTTTGGCTGTTACAGGAGAACAACTTCTAGGAGCTGGTGAGGTCTTTGCCATCAGGCCCTTGCAGCTCTATGCTGTCACAGAACAGCTGCAGCAGGGAAAGCCTACTTGTGCCAGTGGCGATGCCAAGACTGACCTTGGACACATCCTAGACTTCACCTGTCGCCTTAAGTACCTTAAGGTAAAAATACAGCAGCTTAGTTGTAGAGAGTCACTCAGCTGGCTCTCAGTTCTGACGGCTTACTAGCTGGCAGTGTGTGAAGGAGACCATGGCTTGAGGTTTTCAGTGGATGAAAGAGACCTAGTGTTCTAGATACTGTGCTTCTGCCCATGAGCACCAGGGGGCACCTTGGCCTCAATACTGTTGAAGTGGTCAAAACTTTTGAGTTTGACAGCTGTTGCCACAGTGACCCAATCATGCATATGGGGAAGGTATTAACACTCCTAATTTAAATCCATCTTTGGCCTCAGGTTTTTGGCACAGAAGGATCTTTTGGGACCAGCAATATTCAGGAGCAGCTTCTGCCCTTTGATCTTTCAATATTCAAGTCTCTTCACCAGGTGGAGGTAAGCCACGGCTGCTGGTGGACAGGCAGTACTGGGCCCTGCACAGCGGCATCTTACACCTATCATCTGTATGTGGGAATGGTTGTGATAGCAAGTGCTAGGCACTGTTGCTTTCATATTTGGCAATAGATTGGCAGGTTCTATCCAAGTAAATCAAGCCCCCTCTAAAGACAGAAAAGGAGCCTTTTCTGACCTCAGCTGGTTGCAGGCCTCAATCCCTGTTGTAAGCAACAGGAAGTATTAGATATGCAGAGCACCAGAGCCTAGTCCCTCTGGCCTCTCGGGGAGTCAGGGACAAGTGTTATTCAGGTAGAAGTCACAGAAATCATCCCAAAGGCCAGAGAGAGGCAATTCCAATTCTTTGTTTTCCAAGTCAAAGGGCCTTGAAGGTTCTTTGTCTGCTAGGGCACCCACGCCTTACAAGAAATGCCTTATCTTACTTCCTACTGGATTCTGGTTCTTAACACTAATTTCATTATCATTTTTAAAAAGAAAGGGAGTTAGCAATGAACGATAAAAGCCATTTTAAACCCTGGGTTTCCTGAGCTTAGCTTTTATGTCCAGCCTTGTACCCTGTGTCCATGTATACTCGATCAAGTCTCCCCAACTGTTCTGTGAAGTGTAGATGCTTTCGTTCTGTTTACAGTTGAGGAAACTGAGGCTTAGGGAGATGAGGAGGCTTGGCCAGGAGACTGAATTTGACTGAACTCCAGAAGCCTGCTCCCATTGGCCTGTTCTTAACCTGAGGACGTGGGACAGTTGGGAAGGCAGAAGAGAGAGATACTCCATGTACTGTGGAGGAACCCCTGTTCTCAGTTCTGATTCCCATGTCCTGCCTTTTCTGTTTTCTTGGCAAGCCCAGGTGTCCCTTAACCAAATAAATAGAATTTGTATCTCTTAATATGAGAGTCCATTTTTGAGGCAGGGTCTCACTGTGTAGCTCTGACTGTCCTAGAACTCACTGTGTAGGTGAGGTTGGCCTTGAACTCACAGAGATCCACCTGCCTCTGCTCCTGAGTGCTGAGATCAGAGGTGTTTGAAACTATGCCTAGCTAAATTCCTTTCTTACTAGATGCTTAAAACAGCTAATCTGCTAAGTAGCATTGGGGAATAAAAAAAAAAAGACCAAGGTAGGTTGTTTGTTTGTTTGTGACAGGGTTTCTCTGTGTAGCCCTGGTTGTCCTGGAATTTGCTCTGTAGACCAGGCTGGCCTCAAACTCAGAAATCCTCCTGCCTCTGCCTCCCAAGTGCTAGGATTAAAGGCGTGTGCCACCACCGCCTTAAGAATGTGCTTCTGAGCCTTCAAGATGCGATTTCTGTTCTTTGTTCCAGATAAGTCATTGTAATGCCAAGCATATCCGTGGGCTGGTCACCTCCAAGCCAACTTTAGCCACGATGAGTGTTAGATTCTCAGCAACCTCAATGAAGGTGAGATCTGCCTTTGTGTTTCTGCCTGGAGCCTGGCCTGTGGGTGTAGCCTTTGTTAGTGAACCTGATCGAATTTCCTCTGAGCCCAGCAGCTCTGGCTTAGCACTTATTTGTCTCTCATCCTCCGTGGACTTGAAGAGGAAGATGAGGCTTAGAAGGGTTGGGCCTTGTCTGGACATGAGTAATGGAAACTGCCCAGCTGCTAATGTTGGAAGTTCCTTTTATGGTTATGTGGATATCATCATCATAATGTTAAAATCTTCCCTTAGTATAGAGACCGTACGTAGTAGAAAATTTTATGATTTAGACATCTGATCAAAATTTGGGTTTATTGAAAATTCTTTCTCCTAAGGCCACTGGCTGAAAGGAAGAAACTGTAGGGAGAGCAAAGTGTAGCTGCCTTGTCCCTTGGGAGTTATTCCTTGCTGTGTGGCTAAAGGAACCCAGGCTGATCCCTAAGAAGTCTTACAGGCTTCAGAAGTCAAGCCAGGGAGAACTGCCTCCCTCTCCTTTGGTGTTGACGCTCTGTGCTGTTACTCCTCTCTGCCGTGATTCTCTCCCTGTAAAGTCGTGGCTGAGGGATTTGCTGTCCACAGTAGAAGCCATTCTGAAAGCATGGTTGCCTGGCAACACCATGAATTAGTCCTTCAGTCTCTGCAGGTTAAGCCAGGGAAGATATTTCTCTACAGCAGAAGCCCGTGAGCACCTGACTAGCATTTATTCTTGAAGTCACAGGGCCAGAACTTACTCAAGTTGCTGGTATGCTAAGCCTTTCAGTTATTTCACAACTGCCTAAAGACACATAAACCAAAGCCCCTTTAATGCAAGCTCATTTCCACATGCTAAATATGCTCTAGCTCTTCCTTAAATTTTGCAACTATAGCATGTTCTACTTAGTGTTGCGTGAGGGCCCAAGTGTGGTGCTCAACAGATGTTCTTATGCAGGAAGTTCTTGTTCCTGAAGCCTCAGAATTTGATGAGTGGGAGCCTGAAGGCACAGCCCTCGGAGGCCCTGTGACTGCTGTCATCCCAACCTGGCAAGCACTGACTACTCTCGACCTGAACCACAACAGCATCTCTGAGATCGACGAATCTGTGGTATGACGGTGGCATGGGGTAGCAGCCTCCCCAGGCTCGCAGACTGCCTAGGCCCTAGGAATGGCTGTTAGAATTTGACCTTTTTCTGAAGGCTTCCCCCAAAATTTATATTCAGTGTTCTATACATTGTTTATAGTTTTAAAATTTAATTTCAAGGGCTAGAGAGATGATGGCTCAGCCGTTAAGAACACTGGCTCTTCTTCCAGAGGTCCTGAGTTCAATTCCCAGCAACCACATGGTGGCTCACAGCCATCTGTAATAGGATCCGATGCCTTCCTCTGGTGTGTCCAAGAAGAACCACAGTGTACTCACATACATAAAATAAATAAAGCTTTAAAAAAATTAAATTAAATTTCTAAGTGAGAATATTTTAAAATAGTTGATACATAAAACCAGGTGAAGCACTATGAACTATGCACACTTTTAACATAGCCATGGTCAGTGATAATATCAGTCCTAAGAAATAGCAGAAAACTCATTCCCTAAAGTACAGCTGTACCTATGTTAGAGGGACATTCCAAAGGTCTTAAGAATGTGGTTCTTAGCTTGGCGGTATTGGTATATGCCTTTAATCCCGACACTCAGGAGCCAGAGGCAGAAGGCTCTCTGTGAGTTTGAGGCTGGCTTGGTCTACAGAGAGAGTTCTAGGACAAGAGAAACCCTGCCTAATAGTGTGATTCTTTTTGTGCTCTGTGGTATTGGGCAGGGTTAAAAAAGAACATGCTCCCTTATCTCTCTGGGAATTACCATTTGTATTACTTAAGCCACTTTTTCTATCCAAATTGTGGATTCTTTTGAATTTCTGCTGATGGGACAGTGGGAGGTTTCAGGGAGAAAGTCTGCCGGCTGGAAATGCATGTTCAGCCACCAGAGACATGAACTGGGTACGGTCCAGCCTCCTTGAGTAATGCTGAACATTCTTTTCTTTCATAAGAAACTGATCCCAAAGATTGAGTACCTGGACCTGAGTCACAATGGAGTCCGAGTTGTGGACAATCTGCAGGTAATGTCCGCCCACCGCTCTCTAGGGACTCGCTCTCCAGCTGGGTCCAGAGGCTGTGGAAGCACTGCACCCAAGGGGTGGTGAGCACAGGCTTCCAGGGACGCACTGACTGATGCTCTAGCTCCCAAGTGTTAGTACAACTGAGTGTGAGCAAACCGCGCGAGATGATGACAGACAGGCAGATTTTCAGTGTGCACCCTAACCTGTCTGCAGGGAGGCCAGCAGGTTATAGAGTGTGAAAGAGAGAAGAGGGCCTTCCCTTCTCAACAGTTGTCATCACTTACAAAGCTGCCTCATACTGGTCCAATTGGTCTGAAGGGACTAACCTCTGCTGCCACCCTGTTTCTCCTGCACTATAGCACCTGTACAACCTCGTGCACCTTGACCTGTCCTACAACAAGCTCTCCTCCCTGGAAGGCGTGCATGCTAAACTGGGCAATGTCAAAACCCTAAACCTGGCAGGCAACTTCTTAGAGAGTCTGAGCGGTCTGCACAAACTCTACTCCCTGGTTAATCTGGACCTCAGAGACAACCGGATTGAGCAGGTGAGCCCCAATCCTGAGGGCCTTGGGGATCTAGGATTGCTGGACCTTGTTTATTATTTTAAAGAAAAGAAAACCAATAGTATTCTGTTCACTCAAAAGCAGCCATCAAATGTATAGTTTGTGCTGAGGTGTTAGGAGACAGGGCCAAATGGCACTGATGTCTTGCAGTTGGATGAAGTCAAGAGCATAGGTGGCCTGCCGTGTCTGGAGCGTGTGGCCTTGCTGAACAACCCTCTGAGTATCATCCCTGACTACCGGACCAAGGTGCTCTCCCAGTTTGGAGAACGAGCCTCGGAGGTAAGCCCCAGAACCAGGAGCAAAGCCCAGAGAGACTGCTAGGGAAAACCCTCTGCCCTTGTCTGCTTCTCAGGTCTACAGTCCACCGCTCCCTGTGAGCGTACTCCCTACAGTTCCCACCTCTCTCCCACCGATCGCTTATTCCCTGGCAGGCTTCATGTGTGCCAGAACTTCAGGCTAGGAGGGCTTCAGGAACACGCAGGCACAGAAGGATTGTTTTCAACTTTTAAAAACTACATTGGAAGCTGGGCAGTGGTGGTTCACACCTTTAATCTCAGCACTCAGGATGCAGAGGCAAGCAGACCTCTGTGAGTTCAAGGCCAGTCTGATCTACAGAGCAAGTTCCAGGACAGCTAGGGCTACATGGAGAAATCTTATGTCAAAAAACAACAGATAAAACAATGATAAAAATAACATTGGATATTTTAGGCAAGGGGCCTAGACTAAGATGTCTAAAATTATATGTAGGATTTTTATTTAATTTATATAAGATGCCTGAAATTCTCAGTTTCTTGGGCAGCTAGTCACTCTGGTGCTTGCCTACAAGCCTTGAGATTTTATTTTTAACTGGGTCAGTCCAGTCTATGTCTGCCACCTACTGGCTCTGACTGTCCAGGTGCCACCATGCTAGCCGAGCAGGAGTGCTCCTTCCCCTCAGCCTCCAGCAGGCCTTATCCCCATTCCCATTCTCTCACAATCCTTAGAACCCATTTTCTTCAATCCCAGGCCAGAAGACACCAAGAGTCTGTTTGTCTCTCTCTCCAGCCTTCTCTGTCCCTACCAGCTGTCACTTTGTCCACATTGTCCCTAAGATAGTTATTATAAGATTTTATCTCTTGCTGAAGATGATTGCTTATGCCTGTAATTCATGAACTCAGGATCTGAGGCAAGAGGCTTGCCCATCAGTTCAAGGCCAACCTGGGTGACAGTGAGACCCTGTCTCAAAATAAATGAGAGAGAGAGAGAGAGAGAGAGAGAGAGAGAGAGAGAGAGAGAGAGAGAGAGAGAGAGGGAGGAGGCGTGGGACAGACAAAGAAGCTGATTTCCCTTTTCTGACTCCGGAGCTGGAAAGCCTCCCAGCTCCAGTGTCTGGAGCTTTGGGTGTCCTTCCTGTGGCCATTCTGCCTGCATGCCAGTCCACAGCTCTCCCTGCTGCTTACCCGGAACGGGACTCCTGCCTTCTTCTGTTCAGTGTATCTTCCCCCTGTACTCCCTTGTCCAGAAAGTTCTTGTTCTTTGACAGTTCTGAGCTCTGCCTATAAGTGGGAACTCAGTACATTCACTCCCTTCTATTGGTTCCCAAGAGGCTTCTGACCCTCTTAGTGGAGAGGGACTCCCTAAAGATCTGTAAGCAATGTGGGATCTTCATGGGTATCTAAGGTGGTTCTGCTACTTATGTGGTATAAGGAGCCTCCCTTAGTCCCCAGTATCCTCTTAGGGCCTGTAGGGTACTCAGACCCAGTCTTCAGCAGGTTCCCCCCCATTCTCCTGATATGCTTTGACAGTCTCCATACTGTAAGCTACTTTCTGGACTCTATAGATCTGTCTAGATGATGTCACAACCACAGAGAAAGAGCTGGACACTGTGGAAGTGCTGAAGGCAATTCAGAAAGCCAAAGATGTCAAATCCAAACTGAGCAGCACAGAAAAGAAGGTGAGCATTTTAGGGATCCAGCCAAGCATGGAGCTTTTCTTGGGGAAACTGAGCCATGGAATCCCTCAGGGATCTCTGAGCATTAGTGCCCCATGCCCCACCCCCATCCCCTACCCTGCCTGCCGAACCTTAGACTGGGTCCTCGGGTAATGGTACTTTCTATGTGATTTGTGAGATTATTTTCAACATCCTTTGGTTGGGAGAATGTTGAGCTCTTTCCTGCATATCCCTGACCTTAGCGGGTCTGTTCTTTCTGCACCTTTTTCCCTCCTGTACTAACTTAACACTCATCCTCAGGTTGGTGAGGACTTTCGGCTCTCAACTGCTCCCTGCTTCAGACCCAGCAGCTCCCCTCCTCCTGCAGCTCCAACCTCAGCCTCCCTGCCTCAGCCGATCCTCTCCAGCCAAGGTAATCATGAGCAGGTCTTGCTCCCAGCCGAGCTGCTCAGTCCGCCTGAACCACAGGCAGGGCTGTGCTTGAGAGAATGCTGGCACCTGCTTCCTGCAGGCTCAGGCACAGGGAGGGTGGCACTTTTCGCAGGCTGGCTCCTTGGGTGGCACATGGCAGGGAGGTGTATGGCCTGATTTCAGCACTGTTGTTTGCTTAGTGAGGACCCCCTGTCCCTTTATATCACGGCCAGTTCCTGTAGGGCACCGGGGGGGAGTTGGAGAGAACTGAGCATGGCTCATTTGGATCCATTCCCCTGTGGCCCTCAGAGGCAGGTCAGCTTCTAGAAAGTCAGGCCTTGTTTGGAGCCCTTGACCCCTGTATGGAGAGCTTTTATTGTTGTTATGATGCCTCTGTGGCACTCAGGTATGGCCAAACCCCAAAATACTGCATTTATGGGACCAAGATGGGCTGCCTGTCCCCATGGACCTGTGGAAGAGCAGTCCTTTTCACCTCCCGTTGTCTGAGCATCTTCAAAGGGCTTTCACCTCTGAACCCAGGCATCCTCGGAGATGAGTGAGTGAACCAGGTGGCGTGAGCGTGGCTGCCGGCCTGGCCCCAACGGAAGAGGGGCAGGTGTGCCGTCCCAAGTGGAGCTGAGGCTCGGGACACACGGGAAAGAACGCCACCCGCCCAGGCTCCTGGAGACGCAGAACTTGGTGTGAGGTCTTGGGAAACTAGTTTGGCCCTAGGTTTTAAGAGCCAGAAATATATTTCTACTCCTTAATCTGGTAACCCCACTGGAGGAAACTTCTCTAAAGAGGGCTAAGATATTGAGGAAAGGGAAGTTCTCCCCACTAGCAACACCAAACTGTGGAATGTACACAAGGAGGGCAGGGAAAGGCAGCCACGTCACAGAACCCTCTACAGCAGTCCTGTCAGGGAGAGAAGACTGAGCTGCAAAAGACAGCACTTGCTTATGTTGAGGCAAAAGCCCAGAGCACAACAGCCTAAAGTCACATCTGTGATGTACAGAAGAGAGAGAAGTCATGAAAGCAGATCAGTAGAACTAGGTACCAGCACATTGACCCATTGGCTTTGTCAAACTTTTGACAAAAGTTTAGGTTTTTTTTGTTTTGTTTTGTTTTTTTCTTTTTTTCTTAAAAGAGGAAGAAAGTTTGAGTCTCTGTGAGGAAGTTCCCCTGACCTCTCTTCAGCTCCCCATAATATTAATGATACTACATAGAAAGCATGCAACCGTAGACTTCTGGGGACAGGGCAATAGGTCCAGGACGTAACCTGCTCTAGCATTTGTTGAATCAGTGCATGTGTGTGTGTGAGTGCATGGGTGCTGTGTGCATGCATGGATGTGTGTGCATGCATGGATGCATGGGTGTGTGTGCATGCATGGATGCATGGGCAAGCAAGTGAAGAGCAAGTTGGCCAAGAACACATCCTGGCTAGGCAGGAGGAATGGTTGTGTCCTCCAGGCCACAACTGCCAGCAGCCACTGTACCTTGTGGTATTGAAGTCTCTGCGGCAGCCTGGGGCAAGCCTCATCTACCCCTCCCTTGCTGCCCTTACACCCCTGGGTGCTTTGTAGTGTGTCCCCCCCCCCCCAGTTATTGGACACTGAGAGATATTGTCCCATATTTACACCTCTTGTAAATAAAACTACAGTGGATGTCTGTGTGTGCACATCTCTTTCCTTTGGGTGAGAAATGACAAAGGTCAGACCCCTGTCTGAGGACTCCTGGTGTCCCCTATCCCATCTGCTGAGTGGCCCTTTCTGACCACTTGTTTATACAGGCCATGGTCCAGGAAGGAAGTGGACAGACTGTCCTGTCTGCATTTCCTCATGCCCAAACAAGGCTGGGAGGTGACAGGGTAATGGCAAAAAAATACTGATTTTTTTTCCTCACAAATGTGAAGCACCCACATGTATGTGTGTTTGGCCATGTGTTACTGGAGCTGGCCTGGGTGGACAGGAATTTTTCTGTGTGAGAACAGCTTTACTAACCTACCCGGGCACTCAAGGCCTGCCTGAGGTGGGTGCTGCTGGGAAACCCCAGTGCTCTGGGCCTCACAGCCGAGAGAGCAGTGGAAGATTTGACAGACAGGGTCAGTGTCCAGAATGCCAGAGTTCATTCCCCAGCCCTGCCTGGGGGCTGAGGGAAGGCTGTGCTGTAGACGTGATTAGAAGGAGGCAACTGAGTTCCTGTTCCATATTCCTGACCCTGAGATCCCAAGCAACTTGTAGCCTCTTGGAAGCTGTTTTCTCAACCATAGAGTGGATACATCCCAACCTCATCGAGTCTAAGATGCACACATTCCACCCTGTGACTTCTCTGAAATTGAGATGCGTCTTTCAGTCAGTGGCGTCCCCTAGTTGCTGTCAGCAGCTGGTAATCGTGATGGAGCCGTGGGAATACCTTCCGTGGACATCTGCTATGACCAGGATGGCACCTTATCCACACACCTTAGATTTGATGAAATGTGGTAAATAATGAGAGGTGCGCGTGAGCTGATGGTGGGGAAGCGCTTGGCTCTGCCGAGGCTACACAGGATTGGTCGGTGGGGCTGCTCCCTGCAGCCTGAGTTGGGGGTTCAGGACAGTCCCTCTAAGAGTCTGGAGCCACTTGGGGACACAGGCTTCGCGCCTATGGAAGAACAAGGTAGAACAGTTTGGGAATACTTTCAGGACTGCAGCAGAGTGGTATTAGAGATGAATCTTAGAAGATGGGTTGGGTTAAGATACTTCAGCGGCAGGGGCAACATCAGCAAAGCCAGGATGCTTCGTGCATGTGTGTGCTTTCTGCATTCCTGCCTCGCAGCCTCTGCAGCTTAGCTTCGTGGGGGTGTCTGGGCTTGGGCTGCCTGCTTACCCTTTGGGCAGAGGACCTGGGCTCTGTGAGTTGTCCTATTGTAGGCAGCAGTCCGGCTGAACAGGATACGTGTGGGGCTCTTGGGGGTACAGTCATTTAATTGGGCCTTGGTGGCTGTTCAGTAACAAAGCCAGGCTGTGGAGGCATGGCTCTTCTAGGCGAGCTAGCTACAGTTTGAAACATGTTGGTCGTTGTTTTTGCAGTTTGTTGTTGTTTATTTAAGTCAGGGGTGGGGGAAGAGCTTCCCCCTTAACCAGTTGCAAACTGGAGTGAAGTAATGGCTCCACACAGGCTATTCATAAAATACCTTAGTGTATCTTAAATAACCAGTGCATTTTAAGGAGGGTAGGCGGTAGGTAGTACAGGGCAGTCAACAGGGCACCCTGGGAAAACAGTCCTGTGGGTTTAATACTAGCTGTGCTCAGCACTGAAGGAATCGAGTCTGGCAAGCCTGGCTTCCAGGCCAAGGGACCTGGACTTGGAATTTGTGATCCCTGCAGAGATACCAGATGAGAGCACAGGGTCACTTGTGGTCCTTTCTTTGGACAGTGTTCTATTACGTCCAAGGCTCTCGATAAATACATCACCAGTACAGGCTGGTAGACTAGCCTGTTCCCCAGTACCTACCTCTTCCTAGCTAGGCTGGGCCAGGCTGTGTGGTCTAACCTTGCCACCGTAAGAGAAAAAGTGATCTCCTGTTTCAGTTTGTCTTTCTTTGTGCAGCGTTGTTTCCCATGGGATCCCTGTTGGTCCTCCTTCTGTGGAATGTCTGTTCACAGTCTTTGCATCCTCTTACAGCTCTCGAGCAACTCGCTCCCCATGTTTGTAAGCTGTAAGAGCAAGCGCCTTAGAGATTGACATATAGATCGTTGTTTTTCTCTGCATTTTTTCTGTCTTTGGAATGTACCTCTAGAGGTTTGGTCTTTTATGACCCCTCCCCTGCTTGTCTGCTCAGGCAGCCTCTCCCTCACATGAGAGCAGCCCTGGTTCCATTCAGTAAGCAAAGCACCTGAGTTACTAAGGAGTTACTGAATTGCTGCATTTCTTCTCTGTGACCCATATGCCGATTTGGGGTCTGGCTAGTGCCCGGCCGTGCCGTGAGCCCAAGGCCTAGCCTCTTCTTGAACAGCTGCTCTTCCTGCCCACTGCCCACCCCATCTCTGCAGGTATCATGTTCGTACAGGAAGAGGCCATGGCCAGCAGCCTCTCATCCACTGATAGTCTGCCACCTGAGGACCCCCGGCCCATTGCCCGAGCCTGCTCTGACTCCCTGGAATCCATCCCCACAGGACAGGTAATGCCCGCGCCTGCTCCTGGGAACTTTCCTCAGACATGCTGCTGCTGTCTGACTGTTCACACTGAGATGTGGCCTGGTGGGGGTGTGGCACAAGTGGCGAGGGCTTCTGGGTACTTTGTGTGTCGTGTAGTCTTTCTCTTGGATGTGTCTCTAGTTGGGTCATAGACCAGGTGGTCAAGGGTTTGAATTTGGCCTCCTCCACCCCAGGGAAACAGCAGTACTTTCTCTTGGGCCCTGAGGGCAAGGGAAGATGGGTATTCTTTGGGCACACACAAGCTGGATGTCCAAGGGGAATCTCCCCTAATGCCTAGCACCCCAGAGGCCACTCAGTCCCTCCCCACATGTCACCATGGTGGTCTGAACAGTGTGACTCTAGCTCTCCTTTGTAGTTGCCGTCTAGGCTTTTGGGACTCATTTCTGTGTCCCTTGAAAAGAGATGGAAAATGAGTGCCTGGTGCTTTGTGCTTGATGCCTGGACCTTTCTGCTCCATTATTCTGTACAGCTAGGGTCATGGCCATGTGATGCCAAGAGAGTTTGCAGAGACTTTATCTGTCCTACTTCCTGAAGACTGACTCTGTAAGGAGAGTAAGGTCCTTGGCCTAGTCTTAGCCTGGTATGCAGAAAGCATGGGGCCCTTGCCAGAGCCAGTTTTCATCATGTGCACTGCTGCCTGCCTGCCTGGGGCCAGACCAAACAAAGCACCTTACCCCTTGGGTGGCTGGCAAAAGGTTCTCCAGATGCCAGACATCCATGGCAACAGGCTCTCGTCCATGGTTGTGCATTTAAGTCAGGTCAGACAGGTGAGAAGGCTGCAAGTTCCTGAGCTCACCCAGAGTGGATGGAGTATGGAGGTAGCAAGGCAACTTTACAAGCAGCTGAGGGCCAGCACCCAGTGAGTGCTGAGGAACAGCTGCAGCAGGTGACCTCACGCTTTTCTCCGCTGTCAGGTGGCCTCTGAAGATCTGAGGGATGTGCCAGGAGCTGTTGGTGGTGTGAGGTAAGAAGAGGGGGGCGCCAGCGGAGCCTGCTCACAGAAGTCTCTCTTCACGTGTAGTTGAGATGAGCTCCGTCGGGTTTTCCTCAGCTGCCTAATTGACATCTTACACTAGAAGTTAGCAAGTCAAAGCCAGTGTGGGTCTTGTCTGGTTTGTACTGGGAGCTAATGATACGTATTCTCTGTTTGTGGGCTTGCTTTGTTTTTTGAAACAGGGTCTCATTTAGCCCAGACTGGCCTAGATCTTACCTTGCAGCTTAGGCTAGCCTCAAATTCATGGCACCCCCTCCCTCAGCCTCCTTAGAGACGGACTTACAGACGCTAGCCACCCCACCTGCTTTTGTTATTACAGTCTGTTGTTTGTTTTGTATTTGGGGTTTGGGTTTTTTTTGTTTTGTTTTGTTTTGTTTTGGTCTTTGAGACAGGGCCCCTGTGTAGCCCTGACTGTCCTGGAACTTGTTTTGTAGATCAGGATGGCTTTGAACTAGAAAGATTGGCCTGCCTCTGTCTCCTATTGGCAGTGATTAAAGGTGTAGGTCATCATGCCTGGCTCCTGCTGCTTTTTGTTGTTATTAGATTTGTTTCTTTTTCTGGGCATGGTGGTGTACTTCTTTAATCCCAGCACTCAAGAGGCAAAAGCAAACACATCTTTATGGGTTCGAGGATAACCTGGTGTACACTACAAGTTCCAGAGCAGCTAGAACTGCACAAAGAGATCCTGTCTCAAAACAAGCAAAATATTGTTTATTTTCATTTTAAGTGTATGAGTATTTGCCTACATGTATATATGTGTGTACCACATGTATGCTTGGCACCTCTGGAGACCAAGACAGGGCATCTCATTTCCTATAACTGGAGTTACGGATGGTTGCTAGCTACTGTGTGGGTGCTGGGAAACAAACCTAGATTCTCTGCAAGAGCTCTGAGTACCTTAACTGCTGAGCCATCTGTTAAGTCTTTGGTTATTACATGCCTAAATGATTGTTTATACAAAATTACGTGGGTAGGGTCAGCACACACATCATGAAATATTAGTTCCTTGACCCTTTGCAGAAGTCTATTTTATTTATTTGTTTATTTGTATGCTTAGTTTTTTGTTTTTTTGTTGTTGTTGTTGAGACAGGGTTTCTCTGTGTAGCCCTGGCTATCCTGTAATTCACTCTGTAGACCAGGCTAACCTTGAACTCAGAGATCTGCCTCCCTCCCTCCCCTGAATGCTGGAATTAAAGTTAGCGTGTACTACTGCCGCCTGACTTGATTGACTGATGATTGACTTTTGAGACCAGATCTCTATGTAGCCCTGGCTGGTGCAGGACCCACTATGTAGACAGGCTGGCTTCAAAACTGATAGTGATCCACCTGCCTCTGCCTCTCTGTTCTGAGATTAAGGCTTGCTCTACCATATCTGTCTACAGAAGAGTATTTCTAATCGGTGTTCATGGGAGGGTTGTAGAGGCCAAGAGGGGCTGGAATTTAAATGAAAAGGTCCTAGGATCCACCCAACTTGATCTACTGCCCTGGAAAGCCAGGCTGTCCCTAAAAGTAGCCTTTTTCAACAAAGTAATTCATGCCTTGTAGCACTTCGTTGCCTCTTTGACACCTGGCAGCATTCAAATGACAGAAGTCTACATAGCACTTTTGTTGTGGCAGCCAGCTTGGTTTGGGCAGGCTGTGCTGGGCAGTATGTGGAAGCATGGACTCCTTCTGATGGCAGCCACTTGACAGACTCAGGAGACCATGGCTTGCCTTCCTAGAGTTAGGGTACTACAACCACAGCAGGCCAGGGAATAGAATGTCCCTGCGTCCCTGACCCCTTCTCTTCTTGCACAGCCTAGATCACGCAGAACCAGAGGTTCAGGTGGTGCCTGGGTCCGGCCAGATCATCTTCCTGCCCTTCACTTGCATTGGCTACACAGCCACCAACCAGGACTTTATCCAGCGCCTCAGCACACTGATCCGCCAGGCCATTGAACGGCAACTCCCTGCCTGGATTGAGGCTGCCAACCAGCGAGAGGAAGCCCATGGTGAACAGGGCGAGGAGGAGGAGGAAGAGGAGGAAGAGGAGGATGTTGCTGAGAACCGCTACTTTGAAATGGGACCCCCTGACGCAGAGGAAGAAGAGGGGAATGGCCAGGGAGAAGAGGATGAGGAAGACGAAGATGAGGAGGCTGAGGAGGAGCGCCTGGCTCTGGAGTGGGCCCTGGGCGCTGATGAGGACTTTCTGCTGGAGCACATCCGCATCCTCAAGGTGCTGTGGTGCTTCCTGATCCACGTGCAAGGCAGCATCCGCCAGTTCGCTGCCTGCCTCGTGCTCACCGACTTCGGCATCGCTGTCTTTGAGATCCCACACCAAGAGTCGAGAGGCAGCAGCCAGCACATCCTCTCATCCCTGCGTTTCGTCTTCTGCTTCCCACACGGTGACCTCACGGAGTTTGGCTTCCTCATGCCGGAGCTGTGTCTGGTGCTCAAGGTGCGGCACAGTGAGAACACGCTCTTCATCATCTCGGATGCCGCCAACTTACACGAGTTCCATGCTGATCTGCGCTCCTGCTTTGCGCCACAGCACATGGCCATGCTGTGCAGCCCCATCCTCTACGGCAGCCACACCACCCTGCAGGAGTTCTTGCGCCAGCTGCTCACCTTCTACAAGGTGGCCGGTGGCTCTCAGGAGCGCAGCCAGGGCTGCTTTCCTGTCTACTTGGTCTACAGTGACAAGCGCATGGTCCAGACAGCCGCCGGGGACTACTCGGGCAATATCGAGTGGGCCAGCTGCACGCTGTGCTCGGCAGTGCGGCGCTCCTGCTGCGCGCCCTCTGAGGCCGTCAAGTCGGCTGCCATCCCCTACTGGCTGCTGCTCACCTCCCAGCATCTCAACGTCATCAAGGCCGACTTCAACCCCATGCCCAATCGTGGCACCCACAACTGCCGCAACCGCAACAGCTTCAAGCTCAGCCGTGTCCCGCTCTCTACCGTGCTGCTCGATCCCACCCGTAGCTGCACCCAGCCACGAGGAGCCTTCGCCGACGGCCATGTGCTCGAGCTGCTTGTCGGCTACCGCTTCGTGACCGCCATCTTTGTGCTGCCCCACGAGAAATTCCACTTCCTGCGAGTCTACAATCAGCTACGCGCCTCACTGCAGGACCTGAAGACCGTGGTCATCTCGAAGAATCCTTCAGCTAGACCAAGAACCCAAAACCCCCTCTCGGGTAGCCAGCCCGCCAAGAGCAGGGCCAGGTGAGACGTGCAGGCTGTTGGGACCTGGGGAGTGGGGTTGGCTTGGGTTGTCTCTGGGCCTTCATACTCTGTGGGAGTCTCCCTTTGCCTTCCCTTTCCCACTTCTTTGAGCACTGGCCAGCCTCAGCCTTTGCCTCCATGGACTTAGTTCTAAGTGCTCCAGATCTCCAGAACCTTAAAAGCAGCCCAGGCAAGCTGTTCCATGCAAGATGGGTTAAGGGAGCCAGCCCTGACTTGTCAGAGGAGAGCATCACCTTGTCCCTGGCCCTCCCACTGTCCTCTCTATGTACAAGTGTGGTTTCTGGGTGTCATCTTTCTCCTCCACCAGGCGGCTCATCCAGTGGCTGGCTCTGTCAGCTCGGGACTGTTCTAGGCCCCATTCCTGAGTCCACCTCTCAGGCGACAGCGGCGGCTGCTGCTGCTGCTGCGTCTTCTTCTTCCTCTTCCTCCTCCTCTTCCTCTTCTTCTTCTTCTTCCTCTTCCTCTTCCTCTTCTTCCTCCTCCTCCTCTTCCTCTTCTTCTTCCTCTTCCTCCTCTTCCTCCTCTTCCTCCTCCTCCTCCTCCTCTTCTTCTTCCTCTTCCTCCTCCTCCTCTTCTTCTTCTTCCTCTTCCTCCTCCTCCTCTTCTTCTTCCTCCTCCTCCTTCTCCTCCTCCTCCTCCTCCTCCTCCTCCTCCTCTTCTTCTTCTTCTTCTTCTTCTTCTTCTTCTTCTTCTTTTGTACCATAAAGTTCTTGTCAGGAAGGACCAGTTATATCTAACTTGGAAGCCCCTCACAAAGATCCTTCTGAGGATCAAAGTGTATGGGTAGGTCTTCTTTTCTTCAGGAGAGATTGAGGAAGGAGCTGGCAGCTTTAGCCTGTTCTCTCCCCTCCTCCTGCGGGGGCCCCTGCTCTCTGTCACTGGATTCCCCACCTGTGGAGGAGAGGATCTTACATCTCATATTCTCTATCCTGGCAAAATGCTGAGACCCTATCTTCACCCCTGGCTCTCTCCTCTCCTCTCAGTCAGTCCTCAGCTGATGATTCAAAGGGCTTTCGACTCTGACATCTGAATCCAGTCCCCCTCTTATACCTGTACAGAGGTGGCTGCCCCTTACCTCCCCTCGTCGTGTGAGGCTTAGGTGGCACGCATCTTGTCCTCTTCCAAGCTACCACAAACCTAGTTTGCTCCTGGGACTGCTGCAGAAACCAGGCCCCGTAAAGATGTATCTGCACACCCATAACAGCAGGAAAGTAGCCAGCAGCTTCATGGGGTATTTGAATAAATGCAAGGTCAGGGCCCTAGGGATTACAGCAGTTGGACTGGATCTGATAGATGGAGAGAGAAGCATCCAGAGGACCCCATCCCTTCGTACAATGTGGCCCCATGGGCTAAATGCTGGAAACTTCCAGCTCCTATGAGATTTAGCTTTTGAGCATTAATTATGACTGAGATAGACCAGTGATGGCCGTGTACAGTGGTGGCTGAGTAGGGGAAGTGCCAGGGCCACCTAAAGATACCCCAAAACAGACTGAAGACCATGTAGAGTCTTGGTTCTTGCCTCTGCTTGCATATACATATCCAGACACTTTCCCTGTTCTGTGTGGTAGATCACCCAGTGACCACAGGGTAGCACGTACTGTACGGTTGTCCACCACACTCTGATGTTGTGCATATGATAAATTTCTATGGGCGCACATGTTTATTTGGCATTTCTTGGGTCACTGGGAAATGTAGTGCTGAACAGCGGCTGCAGGAGACCCCAGCAGAAGCGCCCGCCCCAGTTCCGGCTCCGGCTGCAGGCCCACCAAGAGCTTCAGCCCCAGCGCCAGCAGAGGCCTTGGCTCCAGGTCCAGCTCCTGTACAGGCCCCAGCAGAGGCTCCAGCCCCAGCAGAGGCTCCAGCCCCAGCAGAGGCTCCAGCTCCAACGGAGGCTCCAGCTCCAACAGAGGCTCCAGTCCCAGCAGGGGCTCCAGCTCCAACAGAGGCTCCAGCCCCAGCAGAGGCTCCAGCTCCAACAGAGGCTCCAGCCCCAGCAGAGGCTCCAGCTCCAACGGAGGCTCCAGCTCCAACGGAGGCTCCAGCTCCAACAGAGGCTCCAGTCCCAGCAGGGGCTCCAGCTCCAACAGAGGCTCCAGCTCCAACGGAGGCTCCAGCTCCAACAGAGGCTCCAGCTCCAACAGAGGCTCCAGCCCCAGCAGAGGCTCCAGTCCCAGCAGGGGCTCTAGCAGGGGCTTCAGCAGGGTCTCCGGCTCTAGCAGGGGCTCCCGCTCCATCAGGGGCTCCCGCTCCAGCAGCCGGGGCTCCCGCTCCAGCAGCCGGGGGTCCCGCTCCAGCAGCCGGGGCTCCCGCTCCAGCAGCCGGGGCTCCCGCTCCAGCAGCCGGGGCTCCCGCTCCAGCAGCCGGGGCTCCCGCTCCAGCAGCCGGGGGTCCTGCTCCATCAGGGGCTCCCGCTCCAGCAGCCGGGGGTCCCGCTCCAGCAGCCGGGGCTCCCGCTCCAGCAGCCGGGGGTCCCGCTCCATCAGGGGCTCCCGCTCCAGCAGCCGGGGGTCCCGCTCCATCAGGGGCTCCCGCTCCAGCAGAGGTCCCTGCCCAGTACCCAAGCGAGCGCCTAATCCAGTCCACGTCTGAGGAGAATCAGATCCCTTCTCACTTGCCAGTCTGCCCATCACTCCAGCACATTGCCCGTCTTCGGGGGAGAGCCATCATTGACCTCTTCCACAGCAGCATTGCCGAGGTATTGGCCCAGATGTTGGTCTTACTGACTGGCACTTGTGTGGTGAGAGTGTGGGCTCTGCTGTGGTACCAGCTAGTCCTGAGGGTAGGGTATGTATAGTTTGTGTTGGGACATCCTCATATCCCAGATTTCTCATGATGTAATGTGGTCTTGAGCTCCATCTGCTCACAGGACTGAGGATCTGGGTCAAGAGGTCTGCCACTGTGCATCCCTGATCCAGTGTATATCCCCATGCTGACCTCCTTTTCTCCCCTCTTCTCTGCTCTGAGTTTATTTGAAAAATGAGATGAGCTTTCTGTCTCTCCTCATCCAAGGCCGTGAGCAGATCCTGGAACACAGGAATCACCACATTAGCCAGACTCAGAAAGGGAGGGATGTGCTGCCTGGGGTCTGCACTCAAGTGTGGTCCAGGAGGAAGGGGGTGTGGCCTGCCCCACCCTCCTCACCTGCAGGCTCTCACATAACCCCTCTGTGCCCAGGTTGAAAACGAGGAGCTGAGGCACCTCCTATGGTCATCAGTGGTGTTCTACCAGACCCCGGGACTGGAAGTGACTGCCTGTGTGATGCTCTCCAGCAAGGCTGTGTACCTCATACTGCATGACGGCCTCCGCCGCTACTTCTCTGAACCACTGCAGGGTAGGTACTCCAGCCTGGCCGCTCTTGGGTCAGGGGCAGGTTAAGAGGCAGCCGTGGACTTGGGTAGAAGCTCTGGGCTCAGAGTCCCTCATCTGAGAAAGGGGTGTGACAACAGCACTTCCCTCTTAGAACTCACGGAGACCTAAGGCTAAAGGGAGTGCGCCATGCCAGGGAATGCTTGGGAACTGGCTGGCACACGCAGGGATTTGGCAGCCTCTGCCCTTAGGATCTCAGTAGGAGCCTCATCCAGTGGCCTGGTGACCCCACCGAGCTGTGCTAGATGAGGCTCCTACCCCACGTCCAGCGCCGTACGGGCCCCTATATATGCAGGTGGTACAGGCCCCCTGCCAGGCCACATTTCTGCTGCACATTTTCCAACCGTAGCCTCTTTTCTCCATCACAGATTTCTGGCACCAGAAAAACAGTGACTACAACAACAGTCCTTTCCACGTCTCTCAGTGTTTTGTGCTCAAACTCAGTGACCTACAGTCAGTCAACGTCGGCCTTTTTGACCAGTACTTCCGGCTGACGGGTGAGTGCCATGATGTGTTTTGTCCCGGTTTGGGTGAAGGCCAGTGTCACCAGTGGGCTTCCACCTTGCGCATGTAGGTACACTGTCACATGACACATTCTCTCCACTTACAAGCCAGCCCTCGGGTAGGAGGAAGCAGCTTCGGGAACTGCTGAGATGGCGGGACTCCCGCAGGGAAGAGCAGAGTGGGCCCTGGGTTTAGGGGCAGGATGTTTCTGACTCATACTTCCTGAAAGGAGAAAGCTAAGCTCTTTCCCTAATGCCTCTGTCCCCTTCCAGAAAAATGTCTCAGCCCTTCCTGCCTGAGATACGGCCATCTCCCCAGCCCCATGATGCCCTCCCACATGGACCCGATGGGCCCTGGTTTTCTGTCGGGACCTTGCAGGGGCAGGAATGGTGGCCTATACCTGTGACCAGCCCCTTCTTGTGCAGGCTCCTCCCCAGCGCAGGTGGTCACCTGCTTGACTCGCGACAGCTACCTGACACACTGCTTCCTCCAGCATCTGATGCTGGTGCTGTCCTCCCTGGAGCGCACGCCCTCACCTGAGCCTGTTGACAAGGACTTCTACTCGGAATTTGGGGACAAGAATACAGGTGCCCTGTCCACCCCAGAGCCCTCACTGCCCTGTCTCTGCCTAGCTGACCAGGCTTTATGGGTCGTCTTTGGTGGCAGAGGTCCCTTCCCAGTAGTCCCCAGCCAGTCAGCAGGTCTCTCAGTCCTGGGCTCTAGCTCTAGCCCTTGGGTGTGGGGCTGCTGTCGCTTCTAAGGGCACCACAGGCCAGCTCAGACCACACCCTGATGTCTCTCTTCCTGCAGGGAAAGTGGAGAACTATGAGCTAATCCATCCCAGCCGCGTCAAGTTCACCTACCCCAGTGAGGAAGAGGTCGGGGACCTGACCTATATTGTCGCACAGAAGATGGCTGACCCTGCAAAGAACCCAGCTCTCAGCATCCTACTCTACACACAGGCCTTCCAGGTGATCACACCACAGCTTGGACGGGGCAGGGGCCCACTGCGCCCTAAGACCCTCCTCCTGACCAGCGCTGAGATCTTTCTCCTGGATGAGGACTACATCCACTATCCATTGCCTGAATTTGCCAAAGAGCCGCCACAGAGGGACAGATACCGGCTAGATGATGGCCGCCGCGTCCGGGATTTGGACCGGGTGCTCATGGGCTACTATCCCTACCCACAAGCCCTCACTCTAGTTTTTGATGACACGCAGGGCCACGACCTCATGGGGAGTGTCACCCTGGACCACTTTGGGGAGATGCCAGGTGGTCCTGGCAGGGCTGGCCAGGGTCGGGAGGTGCAGTGGCAGGTGTTTGTCCCCAGTGCTGAGAGCCGAGAAAAGCTCATCTCACTGCTCGCACGACAGTGGGAAGCTCTTTGTGGCAGGGAGCTGCCTGTGGAGCTCACTGGCTAGTGCACGCCTCGGCAGCCCTGGCCTCCTGCCATGTCCAGCCTAGCCTGGTGCCCATGAGGGCAGGGAAGCAGGCCGTCTGCATTCTTTTTAAGGTCTTTCTCTCTCCCTTGGTTCCTCCATTGATTGCCCATGGCCCCCACACATGTGACCAGCTCCCACAAAGAATGTGAACATGTGTGTTCAGTTAATCCTTCCTAACGCTGGGAAGATGTATGCCAGCCCCACCAGAGCGTCCTTGTGCTGTTAGCGTCCCTTGTGTCGCCTGCCCCTGAAGCGGCATGGCCAGACACGCCAGCATTGTTTTGTGTGTGATTGATGCTGTTGTTAGCGTGGCGCTGTGGACCTGATGACCCCACGTCCTTTCCTCAAGTGTTCAGTCCAGTCCTTTGTTGCTGTTGCTGCCATTGTGGGCGTGCCGCTGCTAATTACAAAGCTGGTAGCAGAATACACGCGGCAAGCTCCCATGTTGTGGGCTTTTCCAAAATGGAGGCCTCCTCAAGTCCAGACCAGAGGAGGTCCTATGGGGAGTTCCCAGGTCATGGGTCCAAGAGGAGCCAGTGCAGGGGACCTAGAGCTGCCAGCACCAAGTATAATCCCTGTTGCCTATGTTCTCATTCTAATAAAATGGAGTTTGACACAATCGGAGTCTTCAAGGTCGTAGATAGCTGGGGTCCCAAAAGGGCTTCAGCCAAAGGCATGGCCAGCACGGGGAGATTGGAGACAAGAAGAGAGAGAAGGAGGGGAAGGTGGGAGGGTCCCCAGACTGAGCTGTGGTCAGACCAGGGGCCTAGGTAAACAATAGTAACTTTACCTGGCAGTGGTGGCGCACACCTTTAGTTCAGCACTCAGGAGGCATATTCAGATGGATCTCTGGGTTCAAGGCCAGCCTGAGTGAGTTCCAAGATACCCAGGGTTACATCTGTCTCAAAACAAAACAAAAAACAACTTCATTTTATTCCTTGTTTCTTCCACACATCTGTGTCAGCCCAGCCTGTTCTTTCTCAGCTAACACTCCAAGAGAAACAAAATATGAACCATTAAAGAGAATGGTGCCAGCTGATGGTCAGTGCCAGAGGAGCTAAAATCAGGCAGACCCTGGGCTGCCCCGAAGCCTGGGATCAGGTCAAAGAAGTGCTCTGAACCTTGATTAAAGGAAACCCCAGGCCGGGGCTGGAGCTTGAGGGTAAAGCACCTGCAACACGTACTAGGCTACAATACACACAGCCTTAAACTAGTGAAATGTAGCAGAGTATCTGAACAAAGAGAATCTACTTTAATCAGGCAGCTCTGAGGACAGCAGCCAGAAAGACCAGACTAGGCAACACTCACAGGAGACAGAAACGGCTTAGTTGGCCAGTTGATGAGAAAGCCTGTTGGTGTGTCAAAGCCCCGTGCTGCGACCACAGAGATCCAGTGTCTGGTTTGTTGGGCACAGCAAGAGTCCAAACCAATTAGCTTCAACACCAGAGACCACACCTACCTGGGAGAAGGAAACAGCAAGTACAGATGCAGTTTACTGGAATGAAAAGCCTCAGTTGGCCAAGAGGCAAAGTCGAAGGGAAAATGTATGGGCATGAGGGAAGGAGAGTCTCCCCAACGGGGCTGCCTTGTCTGGCCTCAGCGGGAAAAGATGCACCTAATCCTGCAGAGACTTGATGCCCCAGGAGGACCCCATGCTCTCAGAGGAGAAGGGGAAGGGGGGAACGAGGGAGGGACTCTGAGGGGCACCAGGCAGCGGTTGAGATGTCATTGTGGGTGGTGGTGATGCACATCTTTAATCCCAGCACTTGAGAGGCAGAGGCAGGTATGAGTTCTAGGCCAGCCTGGTTTGAGTTCCAGGACAGCCAGGGCTACACAGAGAAACCCTGTCTCGAAAAAAAAAGAAAGAAAGAAAAACAACAACAAACAACAAAAACCAGCAACAACAACCTTAAGTCTTTTACTAAATGGTGACTGAGAAGCCTGCACACATGTTCTTGGGTGGGCTTTTTTTTTTAACACTATTTTTAATGAAATCTCAGTTTGTTTTTGTTTCTCCTCCCTCCTCCCCTCCCTTCCCTCCTCCCCTCCCAGTGCCTCCCTTCCCTCCTCCTCCAATTCACTTTGCATTTTCTGTTTAGAAACCAGGGCTCCCATGTGGGAAGCTAATTCTTTTTTTTTAATTGGATATATTCTTTATTTACATTTCAACTGTTATCCCCTTTCCCAGTCCGTCCCCCCCCCCCGCCCGTAGTCCCTATCCCATCATCCCTCTGCCTACTTCTATGAGAGTGTTCCTCCACCCACCCCATTCCCACTTCCCCCGCCCTCGATTCCCCTACACTGGAGTATCTATCAAGTCTTTGTAGGACCAAGGACCTCTCCTCCCCTTGATGCCTGACAAGGCAATTCTCCGCTACATATGCAGCTAGAGCCAAGTGTGACCCTTGGTTGATAACTTAGTACCTGGGAGCTCTGGGGGGTCTGGTTGGTTGATATTGTTCTTCCTATGAGGTCGCAAACCCCTTCAGCTCCTTCAGTCATTTCTCTAACTCCTCCATTGGGGACCCCGAGCTCAGTCCAATGGTTGGCTGTGAGCATCTGCCTCTGTATTTGTCAGGCTCTGGCAGGGCCTCTCAGGAGACAGCCATATCAGGCTCCAGTCAGCAAGAATTTCTTGGCATCACTGAGGTGCGATGAAACCTCAGTTTTATTTCATACCACTCAGTCCTGAAATTCTTTTCTGATTTGAATCCATGACTCCTGTGTTTGCCTCAGTGGAGGTCCCTAAAAGATGAAAGAAACCCCTCAGGCTGTGCTCTGTGGCTTTATGCAGTCACCACAGCCATCAGAGCGGAGTGAGGGACATCACAGACACCCGCCACAATCGTAGAAAGAACTGAAGTGTCATCGGCGATGGAACCTGGCCTGTGACTGCAGTTAGGGGTAGAGACCAGTCTGAGGGGCTAGCATGGTAATTCCACCTCTACTGGTGTCCGACAGAAAGACTGTGGCATCTGGCCTGGAGACAGCCAGCCCAGGGAGCTGCCCAACAACCTCGTAGCCACCAGAACCCTGAGGCCTCTGAATGAAAAGCCGGCTTGACAGATGCAGGGAAAATTATTTATTGGTGTTTGAATTTGCTTCAGAATCTCCCCTAGACCCCAGGCAGGTGGCTAATGGTGGCTCTGGACCTCCAGACCATGATGCCAGAGAGCGGTGTCCTGGGCCAGGAAGCTCTGAGCAGAGCCCAGGTCGTCCATGTGGGGGTCACTGGCCAGCGTCTTCCCTTCCGCCTGCGGGCTGCTGATATGCAGGAGGAAATCCTGGTGGGTTCCTGTGGGGGTGAACTGACGAATAGCTTTTAAAGCGGCTGCTCACCCACCCTGCCCTGCCTCCTTCCCCATGCCTGCCTCTTGGAGTTCACTCACTGCCTGCCGCTGCAATCACTGTCCCCACACCACTTTTTGTCTCGGTCAGCGGATCTGCCTGCTATGGCAGAGCCCCGAATCCTCCTTTTGCGCTGTATCCTGGTCCTCTGCCTGACAGGCTCCGGCTTCATCAGAGGGCAGACGGTGAGTTGGAGCCAGGGTCAGGGAATGGGGAGGGACCATGACAGTTGGTGTATGGATGCATTGGGGGTATCAAAGCCGCTGGTACCCGTCTGACCACCCTGGGGGCCCAGGTCTCCAGACTGTTGTCCCACCTCCCCAGGCTGAAGTCTGTGGCTGTTCTACCTGAAGTTTAAAGACTTCAGCCACTTGATCTCCTCTACGTCTGGCTAGCTGGTGGTGTACTACGGGCAGTCACCCTGGGTTCCCCAGCCTGTGAGTGAACAGGGACAGAGCCAGCCCCATCCTCCTGGGCTCCCTTCCCAGACTGAGCCCATGATCTGTGTGGCCCTCACCTGGGGTTTTTAAATGTGATCATTACCTATCCTCTGGGAACTATAAACCAAGGGGCCCATGCAGAACCTGGCCACGTATATGCCTGTGGCCAGCACTGGGCCTGTCTGGAAGGAATGAGAGACACTGGACAGACAGCAGCCAACAACAATTATTAAGTCTCAGAGATGCCCCTCACCAGCCCTGGACACTGCCCCTTTAGTCTTTACAGCCTTTAGCAAGCTTGTTTGTTTCTCCTGTTAGAAATCCAAGGCCCGAGGAGGACAGTAGCAAACTGTTCCCTCTAGAACCATGGTTGGGACCACAGCCTGGGATTCTTACTCAGGCCTGCAATTCCCCACCCAGTGCACTGAGTAGACAGGGCCTCATGAGTGGTTGTAACACGGCTCCGGAGGCCAAGGGTGCCTGGCTGCCTGTCCCTGGGTCTCCTCAGCCCATGACTGCTGCGGGAGCTTTCGGGAAGGGCTTCACACGAGTGTGGAGGCTGAGTTTCGGATCTGTAGCTGGGCAAGGAAGTTTCCCTCATGAGACCAAGTTCATCTGCTTCTTGGGAAGCTCCCAAGGATCCACCAGCAGGTAGCCATGGGGTGCTTTGTCTTCATACTCCTTACGGTCCCATGGGGAAAGGATTTCAGGGCCAGGCCAGGGCTGGGTGGAGCAGGAGGGACATTAGGATGAGCATGATGGAAAGCCACAAGCTTCAGGCTTGTGCCAAGCTGGAAAGCACCTTGCCACCTGTGTTCTGGGCAATGGGGACAGAAGTCAGTGAGAAATCTCAGCTCTGAGGGTTTTTTCTTGTCAGAGACCTGGTGTAGTTCTAAACAGTTCTAAGTCTGTAATTCTAAGACTGAAGCCCAGCCAGTCTGGACCGGGGAAAAGGTTCTGAGGTCCTGGTGGGTCAGGTTGTAGCAATGCTGTCCTTACTTTCCCCTCATCCTGTATGACATGAGACGCACAAGCTGCAGCGGCTAGGAACGTAGCCTCAAAGGCTAAAGGGGACCCCTGAGTCAGACAGCCAGCAAAGGTGGCGTTAGGACTTGGCATAGCAGGCTTGGGAAGCAGATGAAGGAAGGTCTTCCTGTGGGAGGGTCTTAGTGTGTGTCCATCCATCTGCCCGGGGACTACTTGGTGTTGAGCATAAGCCTGGGATCCACAGCCAAGGTACAAAAGCAGGGGCGTTGGCCAGCACCCAGCTTTGTCCCCCTCCTGCTCTTCCACTCTTTGGAGGTTTAGATTCTAGGCGGTCAACCCAGAGACTCCCCAGGAGCTTGGTTCCATCTCCGGGAAGTTTTCTTCACCTCGCTACTGAACTTAAAGTTCATGCCTCCGCGGCTTTCCCAGCAGCGCATGCGTAGAAAGCACACAGGGCAAACTCAGCCCTGAACTGAGCACTCTGCCAGGTCCTAAGGTGCTCCTCTGATTCAGCAGACCTCTGATTCAGTTGAAGCCTAGCCAACCTCATTCCACCCAGCTGTATCACCAGCGGGAAGGTAAGCTCCGTCTGGTGGGCAGATGCGTACCTGTCTCGCTCGGGTGTGGTTCCTGGAGAGGTGCTGATTCGGCAGTTGGTTTATCCATCCAGTACCGCTGCACACAGACTTACAAAGCTCCAGCTTCCTCCAGGCCCTCCCTCCCTCTGAGTAACAGCTCTCAACTCACCCTGAGCATTACCCAAACCTGGCCAACCATCCTAGGGGCCCAACCAGAGTGGTGACGGTACTTTCAGCTCTGCCTACCTAGGCAAGTGGCTTTGAGGGGAGCCCACCTTCAGCCAAGCACATGCCCCGAACCTAAAAGTGAGTTGCTTCATTTCCTAGACATGTCCTGGCTTTGCAAAGAGGAACTTTGGCAGGACGAATCCAAACGTAACATCTAGAGCTGAGGTTTTGCTGAGTAGCTTCCCTCTTTGTCAGGCACAGAGGCATGAGCGGAAAAGGCAAAATCACAGTATCACAGTAGCAGAGAGGCCTGGGTGGGGAGCTTTGTACGCTCCGACAGAAAGTGTTTTTCTTTCTCTCTGGTTTTGGGAAGCCGCCCACCTGTAACTCGTTTTAGGGAAGGGGTGTTCTGGAGGCGCCCAGTTTGTAGTACGGTGTGGTCGGCATTTTTAAGATAAGAACGTTTTTCTCCAAGCCATTGCCCCATCAATTTGTACCGTCCTCTCAGCCCTTTCTCTCGCAACTATAGGCTCAGTCTGCCCCCTGGGGTATGGCTTCTTTTTGACCCCGGAGGTGGTCCCAGCGGTGGAATGCTGAGTGTTATTTCAGGCCACTGCAAGGGACGCAGGATGGAGGCAGGCAGCAGCTCTTCAAACCTTCTGCTCCCTCCAGCATGCTGTTCCGTTTCCTCAGCTCCCCTCAAGTGATGCTCTCATTCCCCACCCCTGTCAGTTCTCCACAACACTGGTCATACATCTCTCTAAATCACTAACTGAGGCAAGTGTGGTAGCCCACACTTGTAACAAGTGAAGGTAGAAGGAAAGCCAGCCTGGGGCTATGTGAGACATGCAATATATAAATATGTATTAAAGCTTTAGACAAAACAATAAAATAAATTCAACAGGCAGTGGTGGCACATGCCTGTAATCCCAGCACTCAGAAGGCAGGGGCAGATAGATCTCTGAGTTCAAAACCAGCCTGGTCTACAGAGTGAGTTTCAGGACAAGACAACCAGGGCAACTCAGAGAAACCCTGTCTTGAAAATAAACAAACAAATTTTAAAACAACAATAACAACAACAAACAACTCACCAGCTAGGCCTCACCCAAGCCTGGCCCTCTGTTGTCAGCCTGGCCTCTAGACACTCTCCAATCCTCTTGCAGGCTACCCTGCAGGTCACACAGGGGCATTTGCTCTCTCCATCTCCAGCCTTGGTTCTGCTACTGCCCCTTCAGCCAGAGCACTGACCCTGGCCAACTCTTTTTACAACCTTCAGGTCCAAATCATGGGAGTAGTTTCAGTTGTCAAGTTGACAGAACCTAGAAATCACTTGGGAAGGGAGTCTCAATGAAGGCTTGCCTATATCAAGCCTTGGCCTGTAGGCGTGTTTATGGAAGATGGTGTTGATTCTGTTAGTGGTACCCACTGTGGGTGGCACCATTCCTTACATAGGGGGTTCTGGGCTGTCTAAATGTGGAGAGCAAGCTGAACACTGAGAAGTATTTTACTTTTTTCTCTTTTTTAAAAGAGACACTGTAGCTGTCTTCAGAGACATCAGAAGAGGATATTGAATTTCATTACAGATGGTTGTGAGCCACCATGTGGTTGCTGAGATTTGAACTCAGAACCTCTGGAAGAGTGGTCAGTGCTCTTAACCGCTGAGCCATCTCTCCAGCCCCATGCTTTTACTTCTCTCTGCTTGGCTGTGGATGTGGTACCAGTAGCTGTTTTAAGTCCCTGTCACTTCCTACAATGATGGACTGTGACCTAGAATTGTGAGCTTAAAATAAGCCCTCCCTCTAAGTTGCATTTTATCAGGGTGTTTTTATCACAGCAACAGAAATGAAATTAAACCATCGTGGGTCCTGTTCTCCCCCCCTGCTCCACTGCTGGTCGTCGCCTGGGGGCTGGTTCCCTATCTGGAGGCGGAGCCTGGGCCAGGACAGGCACAGGGCTTTTTCAGCTGTGGTTGCTCTGCCCTAGCATAGCAGGACAGACCCTCTGCTGAGCTCTGGGGCTTGGCAGAAAGCTTGTGCTTTGTCCTAGTGTGACAGCTTGGGGATGAAGTCACTGTATTCCTGTACACAGTGTGAGGCTTGTTGCATGTTTGTTTGAACCAAGAAGGCAAGGAGCTCCACACAAGGAATTCAGGCTCCAGACCCTGCTTTATGCCCCGTCCCTATGACAGTTTGGGAAAAGGCTACGCTGGGGCTTCATTCTCCTCACCTTAAAGGGAAACGATTCTCCTGGAGAGAGAGAAAGACTGAAGGCTTTCAGCCACAGGCATGGGGACAGGAGATGACAAGGAGGTTTCCTAGGACCTTCCCTGGCCTTGCTCATTCCCACTGAACTGAAGGGAAACTGTGCAGTCGGCCACAGTCCAGGCCCCTCACTGTGCATTTTACCTATGGCTCAGGTGCGGTCTAAACACTGCGACATCTACACCAAGTTTGTCACTCACACACCCTGCACGGCATGCGCAGCTATCAGGAGGCGGCTATGTCCCTCGGGCTGGTCTCGGAATTTCCCAGAGAAGATACTCCTGGACTGCCGGTATGGGCCCTCCCGCTTCTTTCCCACTCTCAGGAGGGTGGCAGGGGGTCCAGAGGATCCTCACTGGCCTCCAGGTGGGAGCAAACAAAGGATCATTATCACAGTAGGGAGGAAGGGTGTTTAACAAGGCACCTACTGTGTGCTGGGCCTGAGTTCAGCCCTGGGCTTGATGGAGAGGAGAGAGGTGGGTGAGATAAGATTCCTGGAATTCAGTGTGAGGAGGAGGAGTGTGACGGCCGCTGGAGCCCACTACCCCACCACCCGCTTACCCTCTCTCCTAGCTATGAGTTGCAGCTCAGGGGCTCTGTGATATCCTTAAGTGGCTGCAGCCAGGAGTGCTGGAAGGACGTGGTTCAGAAGGCCTGCTGCCCCGGCTACTGGGGATCCCAGTGCTATGGTATGGAAGAGGCCACCTGCCCTGCTCCAGTCACCCTATGTCCCAGCCCCCAGCTCCTCATCTGAGGGGCACCTATACTGCCCTCAACCTTGTTCAACCAGTGACTACTCATTGAGAGCCTTGAGGCCATGGCTCCCTCTCCCTGGCTGTCCTGGGGGAGGGGCTGGAGGAGAGGTAAAGGAAGCATTCTGGGGAAAAGCTGAGTTCTTGGGGTCCACAGAGTGCCCTGGTGGTCCGGCGAAACCATGTAGTGGCCACGGGACCTGCCTGGATGGCATAGATGGAAATGGGACCTGTGTGTGCCAGGTAAGGGTCGGGTAGTGTTGAGGTGGGGGTATCGGGGAACCCCACTGACTTAGTTCATTAACAGGAAAACTTCAGCGGCTCCTCCTGCCAGGAGTGCCGAGACCCCAACAGATTTGGGCCTGACTGCCAGTCAGGTAAGCTTGCAGGGCCTCTGTGCAAGGCCAATCCTGTCTGTCTCTGCAGACCACTCCTAAACCTTCAGTCTTGCCTTTCCCTCCTGGGATGTTGGCCTTGAGTCCTGCCCTGAGGTTTTTGCATGTGGTAGTCTCAGAAGCCTCCTCCAGGAAGCCCTTCTTGATGCCCCTCCTTCCACTCCCTGGCTCCCTCTGGGATTTCCCCTTCTACCTCGATCTTTTATCAGACTCTCTAGGTTATTGCTGCATTGCAAACATGCAGAGGGCAGGAAGGTGATGCCCCTGTGTGTACTGTGGAGAGGCTGTGGTTCCATGTGCCCTTGTGTGTCCCTCAGTGTGCAACTGTGTGCATGGAGTGTGCAGCCATGGGCCTCAGGGGAACGGAAGCTGCCAGTGTTTTGCTGGATACACTGGCCCCCACTGTGACCAAGGTGAGTGATGCTGCCTAGGGCAGGGGGTCCTCTGTGGCCTGAGGAGGGGAGGACAACTGGGTAACAGGAAGGGTCTGAGTCACAGCAGGGCCTGGGCCAGACTTCCACTGTCTGGAGACTCAGAGAGGTGAGGCGGCTGCCTCAGAGTCACACAGCAAGCAGGGTAGAGTGCTCTGTGCTCCTCCCCAACCTGGGGCTGGGCCTTCACTGTCCGCTCTCTGTTTAGAGCTCCCAGTCTGCCAGAGCCTGAGATGCCCCCAGAATTCCCAGTGCTCTGCAGAGGCACCGGCCTGCAAGTGCCTGCCCGGATATACTCAGCAAGACAATATTTGTCTTGGTAAGCATGTGATCTGGGGCAGGGGACTGCAGTTTGGAGAGCAGAGTGGATGGCAGGGACTAGGAGGGTACTTGCAGTCTGGCCACTTACGCGGAAAGGAAACGCTTCCTAGGTGGCAGAGGGTCTATGTCCACTAAGGTAGAAACTATGAGGGGAGAGGGCCCCTGGGACTCAGCTCACTCGGGCTCTCTGCCCCGGCAGCTCCTGACCCCTGTCAGCCATCTCCATGCTCCCCACTGGCTCAATGCTCAGTGACTCCCAAGGGGCAGGCTCAGTGTCACTGCCCAGAGGATTACCACGGAGACGGGAAAGTGTGTCTTCCCCAGGACCTGTGCCTCACCAACTTTGGTGGCTGCCCCAGCAACTCTACCTTCTGCCTGTACAATGGACCAGGCAAGGTGAGCTAGGTGACCTGCGTCACAAGCCTCTCACCCACTCTGGCTGTGGGACTCCGGGCAAGTCCCAGGTTGTCTGAACACCTCAGATGCCCCATTGATAAGATGTGATGAGAATGCCAATCCTGGTCTTGGAGGAGGGGTAGCAGGGCTGTGCGAGGGAGGCGCGTGCCGGCAGTTGTCCTGTATTCTCACTGGTGGATGTTCTGTGCCCCTGCCATTTTGCCCAGGCCACCTGTATGTGCTGGCCAGGTATGACAAGCATTAACAACGATGCTTCTAAGGGATGCCATGTCTCATGCAAGCCACATTCCTGTGACAGATCAGCCACCTGTCAGGTGACCCCTGATAGAAAGACCAGGTTGGCAGAGGGGCCAAGGGGGGTGGGCTCAGAGCAGGGTGGGTAGAGTGGGCAGTGTACTCTTCAGTGTGCCTCCACTCAGAACCTGGCAGGGGGGACTTAGGGAGGAATCAAGGGGACAGTCCATCCTTTCCCTGACCAAGCTCTCTGGGTCTTCAGCTGCGTGTGCAAAGATGACGAGGTGGGTGACGGCTATGCCTGCTATGGACATCTGCTCCACGAGGTTCGGAGGGCCAATCAGATTGGCCTGGTGTTCCTGCGGTTAAGAGTGACCATTGCCATGCTGGGTATGTGCCTCCTAGGCCTACCTGCGACCATGCCCCTGCCTCATATCCACTGGGTAGGGAGCTGGGAGGGAGACCTAGCCTCAGCAGAGACTCTAGTTTCTTTGCCCAAGAACTGGGTGAGGCCAGGATGGAGGTGGGGACTGGTTCCAGCACTAATGTCCCCTTCCCAAGCTGGACATCTAGACCCATCGCTTCAGGAGCTTCATTTGAATTCTGACACAACCTCTCTCCATCTACAGAGCAGGGCTGCCAGGAGATCCTTACCACATCGGGCCCATTCACTGTTCTGGTGCCCTCTGTGTTCCCCGTCTCCTCTGTCTCCAGTAGCATGAATGTGAGTCCCTGAAAGTAGATCATGAACTCCCTGTCCTTGATCCTTCCCTTTGAGATGGTAGCCTGCAAAGCCTCTTGTCTTTTTCCATGACTCAGACAGGGGAGGTGCAAAGAGGGTTGGCCTGTTTGGGTTTTACCCAACACCCCATCCCTGTGTGTCTGCAGGCAACACTCGCCCAGCAGCTCTGCAGACAGCATATCATCGCAGGCGAGCACATCCTAGAGAATGTAGGGCCCCCAAATACCCGCAGGTGGTGGACACTGGCTGGCCAGGAGATCACCGTCACTTTCAAAAACATGGTATGAAAGGGGCCTCAGACTGGGGCCAGAGGAATGGCAGGCAGAGGACAGAGCTGGGATAAATGTGTAGCGGGGGAGGAAGCTGCGGAACAGAGGGCCTGGCATGGGGGACATAGTCCTGTGTCTGTCCCATCAGAAATATGCCTACAAGTACGAAGACCAGCCCCAGCAGTTCAGTATCCACAAGGCCAACTACATAGCAGCTAATGGGGTCTTCCATACGGTCACTGCCCTACGATGGCAGCCTCCACCCCCACTTCCAGGGGACCCCAAGGTGAGCCAATGGCCTCTTCTCCACTTTGTGCTGTGTTAAGGCCAGGTATGAGGAGGCTCTGTTTTCCGGACCCTAGTCTCCTCCTCCTCCTCCTCCTCCTCCTCCTCCTCCTCCTCCTCCTTCTCCTCCTCCTCCTGGGGCAGAAGCCATCTCATCCTGTCCTGGGTCTCTTATGCTTACAGAAAACTGTTGGCCAGATACTTGCTTCTTCGGAGGTTTTCACACGGTTTGAAACTATCCTGGAGGTGAGCTTGAGAAAGGGAGTTCTACCTAGTCGGACATCCAGACCACAATCTGCCCACTCACCTTCCTAGAGCCCCCTGCTCCCATCACCATCCCTGAGGCTTTGGACCAATGCATGGCCCATGTCTCCCACTTAACCAGTAGGAGCTCCCTGTTGGCTGATGGCGGCAGGAACCAGATAGGGCTCTGAGTCAGGGATCTGTCTAATCCTACATTCTGCTGCTGCAGAACTGTGGGCTGCCATCTATCCTGGATGGGCCTGGGCCCTTCACAGTCTTTGCCCCAAGCAATGAAGCTGTGGACAGTCTGCGAGATGGCCGACTGATCTACCTTTTCACAGCTGTAAGTTCTATGGGGATATGGGGCTGTGGGCTGGGGCCGCCAGGGCTCCCCCATCAACCTCCAGGAACTGACTTCTCCCCTCAGGGCCTTTCCAAACTTCAGGAGCTGGTACGGTACCACATCTACAACCATGGCCAGGTGAGAGGACGTCCCATCCCCTTCATGGTGTCCCCTGTTTCAAAGACTACTACAGGTTTTGACCCTTCCGAGGACCTGGTTTCCTTATCCTCTCCTCTTCACCTCTGAGAGCCACTGGGTAGCACCCGAACAAGGTGTGGCCAGTGCCCAGCCTAAAGCCACTGTCTCCCGCCTCAGCTGACAGTTGAGAAGCTCATCTCTAAGGGACGTGTCCTCACCATGGCCAACCAGGTCCTGACTGTGAATATCTCTGAGGAGGTGAGATCTGTGGGATCTGTGTTGGGTACATGGGTCAGTGCAGGAGCCTCTGGCCTTGTTCATGCCTATTGGCGTGCTCCGAATGCCATGGTGAGCAGGACACTTAAAGAAGCCCCAGCTGGGCTAGGAAGGTGGACATGGGTCCCACAGGATGAAGTAAAGCCACAGAAGACAAAAACAGGAGAACAAGGGCCTTCTGAAGCCTGCTGGGCTGGAGATAGCACATGGGGTCTGTGTTGCAGGGACGAATCCTGCTGGGACCCGAGGGCATCCCTGTGCGGAGGTTCGATGTGCCGGCTGCCAATGGCGTGATCCACATGCTGGAAGGCATACTGCTGCCCCCCACCATCTTGCCTATCCTACCTAAGCACTGTGACGAACAGCAGCACCAGACTGTGCTGGTGAGTCCTGCATTGAACCAGGCTCCACCCTCTACCCAGACCCCATCCCTAGAGTGTGGGCAGGGACAACACTGTTGTGTTGCGATCACAGAATGTTCGGGACTGGGTAATACAGAGATAGAGGCTTAGTTTGGCTCACAGTTCTGAAAGCACAGCGCAGTGGAAGCTCAGCTCTCACCGAGGGAGGGCCGTGTGGCACAAGGGCAGTTGGGCATAGGCGAGAGGCCCACAGTGAAGGAAGGGCGTCCTAGGTCATTCCATCAGAGCCTGCTGTGGTTCTAGAACAACCCTTGCATTTGGAGAGCCTGGTAACCACCTCCCTCTTACAGGCTCCTTGCAACACCTTTCCTGGCCTCTCGATACTTGGCTCCTTCTCCTCCCTCAGGTCTTTGCTCCACGTCACCATCCCAGGGTTGTTGGATCTCTCTGACCCTCCTCCCCTTCCCTGTGCCCTGCTCTGTTCTTCCTAGGGTTCTTGTGTGGATTGCCAAGCCTCGAATGCCAGTGTATGCCCCCCAAACAGCGTGAAAATGGTGAGCATCCCAGCCCGGCCCTCAGGGCTGGATCCCTTTTTGCCAGACTCTCACGCGTACCCAGGTTACGGTGGGGAGTAGGAACAGGGAGAGCTGGACCATACCTGGGGGCTCAGCGTGCCCCAGCCCTGCTCGGGTGGGAGAATGGGACCAGGGCTGCCTGGCAAAGGCTGGGCCAGCATCCACTCTGCTGACTGGCCTTGTATGGCATGCCCTAGGATACCTTCCCCAAGGAGTGTGTTTACACCCACGACCCAACTGGCCTCAATGTTCTGAAGAAAGGCTGTGCTGACTACTGCAACCAGACCATCACAGTGAGCCTGGGCAGACGTCTGACCCCTGGGACCCTGGGCATTTCCTCTTTGTCTGGGTTTCCCAAGTTCAGTTGAGGAGGCCTCCCTTCCCAGGCGTTCCTTGTGTTTTTGTTTGGTTTAGAAGAGTTTTTGTTGGTTTTGTTGCAGTGCTAAGATTAGAACCTAAGGCCTTGCATCTGCCAGGCAAGTGCTTTGTGGCTGGACTATATAAGCCCAGCACTGTCCCATGTGCTAGTGGTTAAAGAGGAACCACGGGGGCGGAGGTCCATATACCCGTTTCTGTGCTCTAGAGATTAGCAGGGATGCAGGCGCTTTCTGGGTGGGGGTTGACATGGGCTGGATGTCAGGCATGCTCTGTGTCTTGCAGAAACGCGGCTGCTGCAAAGGCTTTTTTGGGCCTGACTGCACACAGTGTCCTGGGGGCTTCTCCAACCCCTGCTACGGCAAAGGCAACGTGAGTCCCCACCCCTGCTAGGTGTGATGGAGGTTGGTACCTTCCTCAGCTGACGGTGTCTGAACCAGGCCTACCTCTCTCATCTCAGCTTCCCTACTTCTAAGTAACTGATGCTGGACCAAACTGTTTCATTAGAAATTTTTACATTCATGTCTGGAGAGATGGCTCAGTGGTTAAGAGCACGTGCTGCTCTTGCAGAGGGTCCTGAGTTTGGTTCCATGCTAGGTAGTTCACAACTGCCTGTAACTTCAGTTCCAGTGGATCCAACACCTCCATGGGCCTGTGTACTCAAGTTCACGTGCCCACGTAGGCACACACACAGACATGCTAAAAAGCATTTTTTCTGAGACAGGGTCTCACTACATAGCCCTGGATGTCCTGGCACTCACTATGTAGAACAGGCTGGCCTGGAACCCACAGAGATCCACCTGCCTCTGCCTCCTGAGTGCTATCACCCACCAGGCCTGGCTCTCAACCTTTTTTAAAAAAAGAAGTAATTATTTCGATAGGTTTTCTATTTCCCAAAAGATGACCTGCCAATGTTCTTTAATATTCTATTTTTCTCCACCTTGGGACAGCAGGGCTCCGTAGTACCTGCCACAGAAGAACACAGCAGTTAATGTGCAGAGCGTCGCTGGGGCCCTGAGCCTCTGGGGGTGGGGCGGGGCTACTCTGGCAGCCTCACTGATTTTGAAGGTCACTTCCAGGGTGAAGTCTCAGCGGGAATAGGAGCCCAGAGCCCACCAGGGAGGGAAGTTCATGGGGCGGGGCTGTGGTGACCATGTCCACGACTGACCCTGTGCCCTCCACCCTTCAGTGCAGCGATGGTATCCGGGGCAATGGAGCCTGCCTCTGCTTCCCAGACTACAAGGGTATTGCCTGCCATATCTGCTCCAACCCAAACAAGCATGGAGAACAGTGCCAGGAGGGTGAGTGACCTTGGCCTAGGCCACCTCCCAGGGGGAAAGAAGCTCTATTTAGGAAAGGCGTCTAGGGGCTCCCCAGAAGGAATGGGGCCTGAAGAGGGATGACGGAGGCCACAGGGACTGGTGCCCGCTGGAGAACAGCAGTGGATGGTGTCCTCTTTACCAAAGGAGAACTGGGCTTTAATCTAAAGCAAGCAGGATTTCAGAAGGACACCCTAGGGACTTTCTGCTAGTGGGATTGGAGGCAGAGTCGCTGGGATGACCTGGCACAGCTGGGCGTGATGGCACACCATTATACCCAGCACTCAGGAGGCAGAGGCAGACAGATATCTAAGTTCAAGGCCAGCCTGGTCTACAAAATGAGTTCCAGGACAGCCAGGGCTACACAGAGAAACCCTGTCTCAAAACAAAAGCAAAAACAAAAAACAAAAACAAACAAACAAACCCATACAACTAAACAAAACAAAAAAATCCAAAATGGCCTCCCTTGTAGTTTACTTGCCTGTTAATCGAGTATGAAATGATCTATGATTTAAGAATCCTAATACAAGCTCAAATAACATACAGTCTATTGTAGCTACTCCATTCCCAGCCCCAATCTGTACTTTACAAAACAGTCCTGGCTCCTAACAAGCCCTGCTTCCTGTCTGGTTTCTCTGTTCCCATCTCTTCCCTTTCAGACTGTGGCTGTGTCCATGGTCTGTGTGACAACCGTCCTGGCAGTGGAGGGGTGTGCCAGCAGGGTACATGTGCCCCTGGCTTCCAAGGCCGCTTCTGCAATGAATCCATGGGAAACTGTGGCTCCGTAGGGCTGGCCCAGCCCTGCCACCTGGACGCTCACTGTGTTATTCAGGAGGGTGTAGCCAGGTGAGGAGGACTCTGGCTCCCTTTGTGCTCTGTCCACAATGACTTGTCAGTTCCCTCATTCTCCAGCCTCTTCCCAGGCTCAAACGGGCCGCTTCTCCCCTCTGCCAGGTGCGTCTGCCATGATGGTTTTGAAGGTAACGGCTTCTCCTGCAAACGCAGCAATCCTTGCTCACGCCCAGACCGTGGCGGCTGCTCAGAAAACGTTAGTTCCTTTCTCTTGCTCTCTCTCCTTACCCTTTTACTGATCCAGGGGCAGGATGGGACTTCTTAGCCTCCAGCCATGACCGTGCAGCCCCAAGTCACTTATTTACAACCCACAGGCTGAATGTGTCCCTGGAGATCTGGGCACCCACCACTGCATTTGCCACAAAGGCTGGAGTGGGGATGGCCGCATCTGTGTGGTCATCGATGAATGTGGGCTGGACACTCGAGGTGGCTGCCATGCTGATGCTATCTGCAGCTATGTGGGCCCTGGACAGGTGAGGCACAGAAGGACAGCTGGGGACTTTCCCCAACCCAATCTAAGTTTAGGAGCATCCACTGTAAGCTCAGAATCTGGACCCACAGATGCAGATGACATTGCACCCTGGCACTGGTCACTCATGTGCCTACTGGATCCCTATGTGTAACCAAGCACCTGTCACAGGGCAACCTCTCTCACATACTCAGGGAGTGTAATACCACGAAGCAAGGCAGGAGGAGACCCTGCCTCTGGAGGTCCCAAGTCTGTAGGTTCACAGAAATCTATCTCTGGAATTTCATACTCTAGTCTTGCATATTTGTTATGGGATCTTAGTACCCAGAGCCTCCTGATCAAGAATTTTGAGGCTCATGAACCAGAGTTCTGACAAGTTCTAACAGACCGGGCACAGTAGGGCACACCTCTAATCTCAGCACTCCCGAGGCAGAGGCAGATGATCTCTGTGAGTTTGAGTGAGTTTGAGGCCAGCTTGTTACCAACCAGAACTACACAATAGAGAGACCCTGCCTCAAAACAAAACAACAAAACAAAATCTAAGCCAGGTTGGAGAGATGGCTCAGTGGTTATGCACTTGTAGCTCTTACAAAGGATCTGGGTTAGATTCCTAGCACCCATATGGCAGCTAAGCCTAGAACTCCAGTTCCAGAGGATCTGATGATTCCTTCCTCTGGCCTCTGCAGGCACTGCATGCATGTAGTACACAGACATAATGCAGACAAAACTCCATATGTAAAAAGTAAGCACAAATAAATTAGAGCTGGAGATACGGGTCGATGGTTAAGGGCCACACTGCTCTTACTTACGACTGGCATTGATTCCCAGAACCCACATGGCAGCTCACAGCTCTCTGTGACTCTAGACTCTAAGGATCCTGTGCTTTTTTGGCCTCCTTAGGCACCAGGCACACACATGGTATACACACATACATGTAGGCAAAACACCCATACACATGAAATAATTTTGCATAAATTAATATTTTTAAAAGAATGTCTAAGGTATCAGCAGGAGGCCAGGCATGGCTGGTTCCGAGTTAGCCTCTTCACGGCCCCATCTTCTCGGTTCTATGGTGGCCTCTGGGCCAGCAGCCTATGGAGTATTGACAGTAAAAACTTAGACTGGCATAAGGGCTAGTGCTCTGAACTTAGACCGCCCAGGAGCCGGGAGCACTCAGGAGGAAGAAGCAGGGGCATCGCACACTGAATACCATGCAAGGCTGTGTAGCGAGACCCTGTGAGGGCAGACTGGAAAGAGAGCTTAGAACTGAGGCTTTGAATGCCTTGGGCTAGATATCCTCCACCGACCCCCGAAATTAAGATGTGGAGGTGAGGGGCCTCACCTGTACTCACATGTAGTGTAGACAAGCCTGAAGGCATGTCCCTAATGGGGGAAGAGACAAGAACAGTTGACTGGGTCACAGGGGAGGAAGTGGGATCCCAGTTCCCTTCCTGGGGCTGGCCTTGGAAGGCCACTTGGGGCTGCCCACTTGCCACAAGCCACTGACCTCAAGCCAACGGCCTTGACGGGGTCCGAGTACAGGGTGGTGGTAAGCCTCTACAGAAGCTTCCCAGCAGGGGCATCTGTTGATCAGCCTCCCTCTGGGAGCTGGTCTCCCCCTGGGGCTCCAGACCACAGATCACCAAGGACAAGGCAGTAAGAGCTCCTCTGGGGTATGAGCAGATCTCCTGGGGAGCAGAGGGAGAGTTGGAGTCTGTGCTGAGATGAGACTGTCTGTCCCTTGGCCTCCCCAGAGCCGATGCACATGTAAGCTGGGCTTCGCTGGAGATGGCTATGAGTGCAGCCCCATCGACCCCTGTCGAGTGGGCAACGGCGGCTGCCATGGCCTGGTAAGTGGGTTTAAGGGCTTCAAGGCTCTGGGGAGGGCCTGCTACAACGGGTCATGTCTGTCTGTCCTTAGCACCAGAATCTTCCTAAAGTGACCACTTCTTTGCTCTATCTTTGTGCTGTGTTATTAAGGTCCTCCAAGAAACAGCCCAGGTTGCCCAGGCCCCTCACCGTCCTACCCCAATCCTCGGTCCTTCAGCCCCTCCAAGCTCCCTGCTGCCCTTTGACCTCCCTCTGCCCTCCTACTCCACAGCAGCTCTGCCTTTGACAGGCCTTGCCCCTCCTTCTTTCAAAAGCTCATGAAAAGCATGGCTATCTTTGTTACTTTTTCGTGCTTGGCTCTCCAAGTCCCTTGTTATGACTGGTAAAATGGTTTCCAGTGCTGTGTGGTGCTGGGAGCAGGCCTACTGAGTGGACTCTGTGAACACAGACAGGATAGCTGGAGGGGGCATAGACTGACGTAGTGGCTGCACAGGCAGAGGGCCGGGGATGGGTGATATGGAGGGAGAGAAAGATGAAAACACCTGGTACCCAGCTTGTTATTTGGAAGATGAATGGAGGCTATAATTCTGTCTGTCATCTCTCTCTCTATTCTTTACCTCTATCAGGCTACCTGCAAGGCAGTGGGGGGAGGCCAGCGGATTTGTACATGCCCCCCTCATTTTGGCGGTGATGGCTTCAGTTGCTATGGAGACCTCATCCAGGTAAGGTGCACAGATTTGTCCTCTTTCCTATGCCTTGTGCTGTCCTCCCATGTGCCTGTCGGGAGGGGGGTGCTTGGGGCCTTCAATTTGTCCTTAGGTCTATAACCTCAGCTTTTTTCTTCCCCCTTAGGAACTGGAGGCAAATGCCCACTTCTCTGCCTTCTCCCAGTGGTTCAAGGTAGGATCAGGGCAGAATGCTGGGGTTGGGCTCATGTCTACAAGGCCTTCCTGGATACAGAAATGTCCATCTTTATCTCCCTGCTCCTACTCACTGTGTGCAGAATTCAAGCATCACTCTTCCCGCCGACAGCAGACTCACAGCCCTGGTACCCTCTGAATCTGCCATCCGTAGACTGAGCCTCGAGGACCAGGCCTTCTGGTTGCAGCCAAAGATGCTGCCAGAACTGGTCAGGTGGGGACAGCTGGGAAGGGTCATAGAGGGGATTCTGGGTAGGACCTTGGACCCTTCCCAGACAAGGTTAAGAGAATCTGGTTCTTTGCCTACCATGTCTCCACAAAAGTGGGAGAGGCCATGCTGAAGGATCTTCGTAGGTCCAATGCCCCCCAACTCTTCTCCTTAGGGCCCACTTCCTCCGGGGTGCCTTCTCAGAGGAGGAGCTGGCCCGATTAAATGGGCAACAAGTAGCCACACTGAGTGCCACGACACGCTGGCAGATACACAACACCAGTGGGGTAAGAGATGAACTCTGGACATGTGTGGGAACTGGAGTGGTCCCATAGCTGCACCCTATCCCCAAACCAGAGCTCCCAGGAAATAAGCCTGGAGCCCCTTGCCCAAGGCTGATTCTGAGACTGTGCATAGGATACATCGTGGTCTCATTAAAAGCTGGGTGTGTGTGTGGGGGGGGGTGGGTACTGGTGATGTCTATGCATCGCCTAGTAGAGCCTGAGGCTGTGAGAGAGCCAGCCTCTCTCACACATTCCCAGCAAGACTGAGCTCTGTCTGCTGCCTTCTAGAGAGTCTGGGTGCAGAACGCCACTGTGGATGTACCTGACCTCCTTGCCACCAATGGCATCCTACACATTGTTAGCCAGGTATGGCGGGAGAGCGGGGTGTGGGGAACTTCCTAGGCCAGTAATGATGGACTGACACACAGCTCCTCCTGCACTATGCTAGGTCTTGCTGCCTCCAAGAGGTGACGTGCAGACTGGGCCAGGGTTGCTGCAGCAACTAGATAAGGTGCCTGCCTTCCACCTCTTCGGGGAGCAGCTAAAGGTATAAAGGAGGCTCATTCAAGGGGATGATTTCCCAGGAGGCTGCAGGGGTTGTGGGGCTGGTCGGCTCCCTGAACCAGCTGCCACACTTACTTTGCTCCCTGTCTCTATCCCTAGTACCACAAACTGGTGGCCCAAATCGAGGCTGCCAAAGCCTACACCATCTTCGTGCCTACAAATCACTCTCTGGAGACCCAGGGCAACAACAGTATCCTGGTGAGGCTTTAGGATGGGGAAGATGAGCCTTCTATGCATGGCAAAGGAACATGGTTCGGGATGGCGTGATACCCAGGGTGCTCAAGAGTCTTAGAAACCCTGAACTGACTCCTTCCTGGCAGGGCCTAGACACGGTGCGACATCACGTGATCCTTGGGGAGGCACTCTCTGTGGAGGACCTGCGGAAAGGGGGACACCGCAACTCCCTCCTGGGCCCTGCCCACTGGCTGGTCTTCTACAATCACAGTGGCCAGGTTTGAAGGGCTGGGATTAGAACACCCTTTCCAGGGTGCTGTGATTTTAGGACTCCCTTTTGAAGCTTCTCTACCTAGGAGACCCGAGCTTTTGCTCCAGGGAGACTTCCCCCAATCTTTGGGGTTACTCCCTACCCCTGGAGTGTGTTCTTGTGTTCTTGTCTTGTTGCCTCTAAGATTGAGGGTGGTGGTAGTGGTGGATAGGTAGGTTCAACTTGCTCTTCTCCTTCCAGCCTGAGGTGAACCACATGCCACTGGAGGGCCCTTTCCTGGAAGCCCCAGGCAGCTCCCTCTTCGGACTGTCCGGGATCTTGGCAGTGGGCTCCAGCCGTTGCCTGCATAGCCACGCAGAGGCTCTTCGGGTGAGAAGCTGGGGCCAGAAGATATTACAGATCAGCAGCTGCAACTGGTGATGCATGCCTTCCATCCCAGAGGCAGTGGCAGGCAGATCTCTCCAGCTTGAGGCCAGTCAGGGCTACATGGTGACACCCTGTTTCAAAACCAAACAAAAACAAAATACAAGAGCGGCAGCTGCTGGTTATTCTGCTGGTTAGTCTAGGTAGCGGGAAGGATCACTTGGCCAGTCTTGTTCTGGACCAACTGATACCTTGCCCTTCTTCCCCAGGAGAAATGCATAAACTGTACCCGGAAATTCCGTTGTACTCAAGGCTTCCAGCTGCAGGTGAGGCTGGGCTCAGTACAGCTCTGGACTTCCTTTAATACCCCTTCAAATACCCCATCCCCCGCCCTGGGTCCAGCCATGCTGGAAACTAGCCTGTTATGCGCAGTTGCAGCCACCAGTTAGGGCTGAACCACAGCCAAGGTTTGCTCAGAGGAGCTTCACCCAAACTTGTAGCCCCAGGCCTGGTCCCTCTGGCAGCCCCTTATCAGCCCCATCTGCCTTGTACCTTTCCCTTTCTCTGCCCTCCTCACGTCTGTCTGTCCCGCTGACTCTGACGCTTGTTGCACGGTTGTTTGTCTCCCACACACTGCCCTGTCTCTGCCCAAGCTACCAGATGACCCTCCCCATGTGTCCCCCATTCTAGGACACACCGAGGAAGAGCTGTGTCTACAGATCTGGGTTTTCTTTCTCCCGGGGCTGTTCCTACACATGTGCCAAGAAGATCCAGGTTTGCTCTGAGGTGCCCCTCACCAAGGCTTCACCCAGGGAGGAGAGGAGAGAGGAGCCCCACCCCCACCCCCACCCCACCCCCACCCCACCCCCACCCTCGAGGAAGAGTTTAGACTCATTTCAAGAGCAGAGTTGCTGAGCCTCCAGCAAAGACAGCGAAACAAAGGCCGTAGGAATGTCCAAAATCAGAAGGCTACTGTTGGTCCTGCGTCTAACCCCTGGGGAGTGGGGTGGGAGAGAGATACAGGGTCACATCCCAGAGCTGGCACCGTCAACCAAACCCAGTGGCAGTAACCAGGTTTCCTGCTCCTCCTGTGCAATTTATGCAGTCACAGTCCTGTCTGTTTGAGCCCACCCTCACCAGGAAAGGGTTGTGGAAGGCATCCTCCACACCCTGCCTCTTCCCGTCTACCCTCCCTGGGTCTGTGCTTCCAAGTTGCTCTGCCCTGTGTCTGCGTGGCCCTGAGATGTTATTATCACCTCTCCCTGGCTAGCGACATCAATCCTGGCATGGGCCTCTCTCCTTCCCTTCCCAATTCCCTGCCCCTGCAGGTGCCCGACTGCTGCCCAGGCTTCTTTGGCACCCTGTGTGAGCCATGCCCAGGGGGTCTAGGTGGAGTGTGCTCAGGCCATGGGCAGTGTCAAGACAGGTTCCTGGGCAATGGGGAATGTCGCTGCCAAGAGGGATTCCACGGAACAGCCTGCGAGATGTGTGAGCTGGGTCGCTATGGACCCACCTGCTCTGGAGGTGAGGTCTGCATAGAGTAGGATGTGGCCCTTGGGAAGGAGAGCAGACTAGGTACTGTACCACAAGGAGCAGGTAAGTGACTCTTGTCCTTCATTATCCCGCTTCCAGTATGTGACTGTAACCATGGGCTGTGCCAGGAGGGGCTGCGCGGGAATGGAAGCTGTGTCTGTAATGCAGGCTGGCAGGGTCTCCGCTGTGACCAGAGTAAGCGGGTCCCAGGGGGGGAGAGGCAAGGGATGCTAGGGAACAATTCTTGTCTGAGTGACTGGAACCTTCTGTCCTGCTCTCAGAAATCACTGATCATCAATGTCCCAAGAAATGCGATCCCAATGCCAAGTGAGTGAGTCTAACCTATGACAGGGCGGCTGTGGGCAGGAGGGACAGACACAGGCTAAACGGCTGCTTTCCCTCCCAGCTGCATTCAGGACTCTGCTGGAAGCCCGGCCTGTGTCTGTGCAGCAGGGTATTCGGGCAACGGCAGTTATTGCTCAGGTTGGCTCGGCGGACATCCTGGGCTCCACTCTGGAATGCATGGGGTGGCTGTCCTCTATCCCCTGCCTGTTTCTCACAACTTCTGTCCCTAGAGGTGGATCCCTGTGCCTCCAGCCATGGGGGCTGCTCACCCTATGCCAACTGTACCAAGGTGGCCCCTGGGCAACGGACATGCACCTGTCAGGATGGCTACACGGGCGACGGGGAACTGTGCCAGGGTGAGGTGTCCCAGGACAGACACGTGAGAGGGGAGGGGATTTTAGTGATCTGAGTCAGGCTAAGAAGGACTGAAGGTACGAAGGGTGTGTGGTGGCTTGGAGCCCAAACAGGGAGGAGGTGGGCACCTGGAGTTGTAGAGGGACAGATGAATGGCGGGGGTCACCAAGGCTATTCCTCATCACAGTGTCTCTTCCCCTAGAAATAAACAGCTGTCTCGTCCACAATGGGGGCTGTCATGTTCATGCCGAATGTATCCCCACAGGCCCCCAGCAGGTCAGTCGACGGGCTTAATCCTGGGGCCTCCGTTCAGACCTGGTCTGGGGTGGGCCTTCCATTCAGGGCTCTCTGCAGTCACAGTGATCAGGATTTGTGACAGGTCTCCTGCAGCTGCCGTGAGGGCTACAGTGGCGATGGCATTCAGACTTGCAAGCTTCTGGACCCCTGCTCCCAGGTCAGGCCCTCGCATCCTGTCACATTTGTCAAGGAAAGGGGACTGAGGGTGGGAACAGCTCTCTTCGTCCCCAGGATGGTTCCAGGGCCTCCCTTACCTCTAGTTCAACAATAGGAATAAAGCTTGAGGGTCGAGCAGGATTGTGAGGGCTTCTTCCCTAAGGCTGGTGTTTCGCAGGTGGCAGGATGCCACCACAGCCTTCCTCTCCCTTGTCTCCCACTCTCAGAACAATGGAGGCTGCAGTCCTTATGCTGTGTGCAAAAGCACAGGAGATGGGCAGAGGACGTGTTCCTGTGACTCCACACATACTGTGGGGGACGGCATCACCTGTCGTGGGCGAGTTGGACTGGTAATGACTCCCATGCCTGACCCAGACTTGGCTGTGGTTATGCCTCCTGAACCTGAACCGTAATCTTAGCTAACACCCCATATTCAATTCTGACCCTGAATCTGACCTTTAATTCTTCCTGGGCTAAAACATGAAAACAATCCTGACCCTGGCTCAGAACCCCCTGGCTTTCCTTTCCTTGTCTCTGCCTTGGCCAGACCTTGGGCTGTTGGTGCTAGGACAGGCACCAGCCCCTGAATGGGGGGTCGCCCAAAAATCTGAGCTGACCCTCGATCCCCCAGGAGCTCCTACGGAACAAGTATGCCTCATTCTTCAGCCTCCACCTCCTGGTGAGTATCCAGCCCAGGCCCCGAGGACCTGCCGGGCAAGCTCCAACCATCTCTGGACCTTGATAATCCCATCTGGTCAAGGGGGTTGGCTGGCCTGGTCTCCCTCAGAATTAAGTTTTTCCCAGAAGATCCTTAGAAGTTCCAGTTGGTCCCAGATGGCCCCTCCTGTGCTCAAGTTGTGTCCTGCCTCCTCAGGAATACAAGGAGCTCAAGGGTGATGGGCCTTTCACCATCTTCGTGCCACACGCTGACTTAACAAGCAACATGTCACAGGTATACAGCCCTGGGAGCAGACCGGAGAGGATGAATACTCTTGTCACCGCAGGGGCAGAGGTGACAGTCATCGACTCCCACTATCTTCATGACTCTATGCTAGGATGAGCTGGCTAGGATACGCGCTCATCGCCAGCTTGTGTTTCGCTACCACGTGGTTGGCTGCCGGAAGCTGGGGAGCTGGGAGATGCTGGACCAGGGATATGTCACTACACTGTCTGGGCACACTCTGCGTGTTAGTGAGAGGGAGGTGAGCTCTTACACTGTTAGTCCTACTGGCTGTAGGATTCAGTCCCCGTGCCCTGCCTCCATTCCTTTGATACTCAGCCTACATCTGAAATAAGAGAGAGAGGAGTCTGACCCAGAGGGTACCCACACCTGGGCCCTACTCATTAGCACTGGCCTGTCCCAGCCTGGGATTCTCAAGGTAAGCTGGTACCAGCACCATGTTCCCACAATGCCAAGCCTATTGTGGTGCCTTGTGTAGGCATCTCATAGTGGGATGGAAACCCTATCCCATGTCTTGATTTTGTCCTTGACCAACTCACCTTCAACCTCAAAGCACAGGACTGGCTATCATCTCAGGTCCTGCTCTGGCCCTGGCACACACCATAGCTTTAAGCACCCTACTGATCAATGCAACTGTGCATCTCCCACAGGGCAGCATTTATCTCAATGATTTTGCTCGGGTGGTAAGCAGCGATCATGAGGCAGTGAACGGTGTCCTGCACTTCATCGACAGTGTCCTGCTGCCACCAGATGTGCTACACTGGGAGGCTGGTACTATCCCAGTCCCTCGGGTATGGCTGGACAAGAACCCAGGGCTGGGTGGCAGGCTGGGATCCCCCTCTTCCCTCCTGACCCTGTGGTTCATTCTCACTCTTTCCCAGAGAAATGTCACCACCGCTGCTGAAAGCTTTGGTTACAAGATCTTCAGCCACCTGTTGAAGGTACCGTTCTCATGGACGTCGTAGTCTGCCAACGTGTGCAATGTGTATGTGTGCAATGTGTGTGAATGGGGGCGAATGCGTGTGTGCAACTGTATGTAGGCTCACCTCTTTCTGGGAATGAATGTGCCTCTGTGAATTTCCTTGTACAACATAAGAGCCTCCCAATGTGGGCACACACTAGGAAGTGTGCAACAAAGGGGTGTGGAAAGTCACCCCTGCATGTGTGCCCATAAACAGTGGCTCCCCTACCCACAATTTCAATTTTATATTCAATCATGTTGGCAAGATGTCTCAGTGGGTGAGCCTGCTTGCTGCCAACCTGAGTTTGCTCCCTGGGACCCATGAAGCAGGAGAAAACCCACTCCTGTCGGGTCTCCCCGTGTGCGGTGGCACGCATGTTTCTTCCCCCACGTCTCATACACACAAACAAAAGCAGATTAAGTATAAACAATACTAAACTGAAAAACCCAGAAAGAGGGTTTTAAAACATTCAAAATTTGTATTTGTTTCATTGCAAATTATTTAAAAATTTTCATTGTACACAATACTGTGTTTCATGAAGAATATTTTACAAACATTACACGTTGGGTATATTCCCTGATTCCTTCCTACCTGCCTTCTGCCCCCCTCCTTTTTAATTATTTTGTTTTCCTTTACAGTTTTATTTTTACTCAGATCACATATACACGTGACTTTATGATTCTATCCATAATCTAGAAACCACCAATGAAAGAAAAAACACACAATAGCTGTTTTTCGGAGATCTGTTTAATTCATTTAATGTTAGTATTTGCAGTTACATCCATCTTTCTGCAAATACACAACACTCTTTATTTTGGAAAAAATTACTTTATATGCACAGTGTTTTTTTAATGATTTATTTATTTTCATTTTATGTTCATGGGTGTTCTGCCTGCATGTGTGTCTGTCAGATTTCTTTGAACTGGAGTTACACAGGAGGAGGAAAGAATTGTCTCAGATCTAAGGCAAATTTTATGTGAGCTGCCATATAGGTGCTGGGAATTGAACCTGGGTCCTCTGGAAGAGGAACCAGTACTCTTAACCACTGAGCCATCTCTCCAGTCCTATTTATCTCTTATGGTGCCTAGTTTATAGATAATACTTTATCTCAGGTAAAAAGTATATGTATGGTTCATATATGTATGGTTCATACGTCCGGTTCGCTGTAATTTAAGGCATCTGCGGGGTCCTTCCGACCTGCAGTCGAGGGAATGGCTGCCCAGGATGCCTGCGGATAAGCATGGCTAGCTTTCAGTGCCTGGGTCTCTCTGGACTTCCTTTCTATGGTCCTGCCTTATCTCCAACTGTTACACTGTTGCTCAACCCACAGGTGGCTGGCCTCCTGCCCATGCTTCAAGATGCATCCCATCGTCCCTTCACCATGCTGTGGCCCACAGATTCTGCCCTGCAAGCCCTGCCTCCTGATCGTAAGAACTGGCTGTACCACGAAGACCACCGGGACAAACTGGCAGCCATTTTACGGGGTCATGTGATTCGCAACATTGAGGTGGGTACACACCCGAGCTTTGGTCCCTACAACCTACATACCCAACTCCAATCAATCACATCCCTGTTTATTTAGGCCTTGGCATCTGACCTACCCAACCTGGGCCAACTCCGAACCATGCATGGAAACACCATCTCTTTCTCCTGCAGTCTTACCCGGCCTGTGAGTCTAGGGAGAGGGCTTGGTTAAGGAAAACGAGCAGAGTAGGGAGGTTAGGGGCTGAAATGCCCATGACCCGTATCTCTTCCCCCTCTAGGGCGAGCTCATGGTAGGTGAAGACGAGGCCCGCATTGTGCAACGGCACTTGACCTTTGAAGGTGGCCTGGCTTATGGCATTGACCAGTTGCTGGAGCCACCTGACCTTGGCGCCCGCTGTGATCGCTTTGAACCCGAGCCTCTTCAAATGGTGAGGAAGGCCACAGGCCACAGGTGCATGGCAGGGGCCCAGCCCACCTGTCCTATCCTGTCCATCCACCTGACCTTGCAGTGTTGGCCTCCATCTCCTGCAGAAGTCTTGCAGCATCTGTGGGCTGGAGCCACCCTGTCCTCGGGGCTCACGGGAGCAGGTAAGGGGCCGGAGGCTGAGGTGAGGGTTGGGGTAGAGGTGGGGCACCATCAAACAAGTTCAGGCTGTGGCCTGACTCCTTTTGACCCAGGGCAGCCCTAAGACCTGCTGGCGTCACTACTCCAAGTTCTGGGCAACCCCACTACACTCCATCACAATGCGTGGAGGTTCCTGGATAACGCCTAGTTTCTGGAACCGTAACCACGTGGGTAGGGGCTGCCACCGCAACTGTGTCACCACCGTCTGGAAGCCAAGCTGTTGCCCTGGTCACTATGGCATTGACTGCTATGGTAAGCATTCAGAGGGTTACCGACAAGTTGACCAGTGTCTCTGCTTCCCAAGATGGCTGAAGACAAAGCTCTAGTCATCGCCCTTAAGATAGGATACTGGGGGCTGGAGAGATGGCTCAGAGGTTAAGAGCACTGACTGCTGAGTTCAATCCCCATCTACCACATGGTGGCTCACAACGATCTGTAATGGGATCTGATGCCCTTTTCTGGCATGCAGGTGTACATGCAGATAGAGCACTCATAGATAAAATAAATAAAAAATTTTAAAAAAGGATATTGGGGTGCTCTGGGGTGGGGGAATGTATAAGAGGTGGGTAGGTATACAGAAGATCTATATCTGGTGTGGAGTGCTGGAAGTTTTGAGCATTCTCTGGGTTTGGTGTGGTCTCAGTGGTGTGGGGACATGAATGGACTGATACTGCTTGAAGAGCCTTGGCTGGCCCTTGGCAGGGCACAGATGGCAGAGTTGGATGCAGGTGTGTGTTCTTATGAGAGTCTGGTCCCATTTCACGTCTACACTATTCCCTAGCTTGCCCTGGTGGCCCCAGAAGCCCCTGCAATGACCATGGCGTGTGTCTGGATGGCATCAGCGGAAGCGGGCAGTGTGATTGCCATCCGGGTTTTGCTGGGACAGCCTGTGAACTCTGTGCCCCAGGTGCCTTTGGACCACAGTGCCAGGGTAAGTTATCTCTCTCTTCCCTGCCCCATTCTATCCTGCCCCATTTCCTCTGGCCTGTGTGTCAACTTGTCTTTCTCCCCAGCTTGCCGCTGTACCCAACATGGCCGTTGTGATGAAGGTCTTGGGGGCTCTGGCTCCTGCTTTTGCGAAGAAGGCTGGACTGGGCCACGCTGTGAAGTGCAGCTGGGTGAGTAGCCCTTGGGCTTGTGCAGCATTTGTGTATACACTATATGTGTGTACACGCCCTGGCTGTATACAAGGGCGGATGGGAGGCGCAGTGGCTAGGAGCGCAGCTACTGACCTGATCCTATGGGGTGGGTCCTGGGACAGAGTTGCAGCCTGTGTGCACCCCAGCCTGTGCACCCCAGGCCGTGTGCCATTTGGGCAACAGCTGTGAGTGCAGCCTGGGCTATGAAGGGGACGGCCGTGTGTGCACAGGTAAGCTGAGACTCGCAGGTAGGATGCCCCGAACCCGCTCTAGGACCTGGTTCAACCACTTCTCCCTTGCTCCCAGTGGCAGACCTGTGCCAGAAGGGGCATGGTGGCTGCAGTCAGCATGCCAACTGCAGCCAGGTGGGGACAGTGGTCACTTGCACTTGCCTGCCTGCCTATGAGGGTGATGGTTGGAGTTGCCGAGCTCGTGACCCCTGCTTGGATGGCCACCGTGGAGGTTGCAGTGAGCATGCCGACTGTCACAACACCGGTCCGGTAAGCAGGTGGTGAGCCAAGCAGCCTGTGTGTACCCGCCCCCCCCCCTTCCGGTCTCTGCGAGACATCTGCTCTCTCTGCCTACAGAACACGCGGCGCTGTGAATGCCATGCAGGCTATGTGGGTGATGGGCTGCAGTGTCTAGAGGAGCTTGAACCCCCTGTGGACCGATGCCTGGGAGAGTCATCGCCTTGCCACACAGACGCTTTGTGCACTGACCTACATTTCCAGGGTGTGCTTGCTGACCCACCCCCGACCCCACCGCATTATCCCCGGCTACTGTCCTATTAATCATATGCCCCCTTTCTTCCTGCAGAAAAACAGGCTGGTGTCTTCCACATCCAGGCCGCCAGTGGCCCTTATGGTCTGACTTTCTCAGAGGCCAAGGAAGCCTGCGAGGACCAGGGAGCCGTGCTTGCTTCGCTCCCTCAACTCGCTGCTGCCCAGAAGGTGCTCAGGTCTCAGGGGTAGGAGCTAAGCCTGCGGAAGCCCAGAGTCGGGCTTTGGTCTCAGCCTCTCCCCTTGCCTTTACAGCTGGGTCTTCATGTCTGCTTCATGGGCTGGTTGGCCAATGGCTCTGCTGCCCACCCTGTCGTTACCCCAGCGGCAGACTGTGGTAATAATCGTGTAGGTGTAATTAACCTTGGCGTCCGCAAGAACCTCTCGGAGCGCTGGGACGCCTACTGTTACCGCGTGCGAGGTATGTCCCTTCCGCCCACCTCGGCCTCCCCTCGCCCCCTGTGAGCTACTGACCCGCCCTTCCTGCAGACGTGGCTTGCCAGTGTCGAGTCGGCTTCGTGGGTGACGGGATCAGCATGTGCAACGGGAAACTGCTTGATGTCCTGGCTGCCACTGCCAACTTCTCCACCTTCTACGGGGTGTGCAGGGGGCTAGCCTCAGAAGTGGGGATGTGGGCAGCTGGGATCTCGAGAGAGAGCTTACCCACAGCCCCATCTCCTTCTTGTCCCCAGATGCTGCTGGCCTATGCCAATGCCACCCAGCGAGGCCTTGACTTTATGGATTTCCTGGATGACGAGCTCACCTACAAGACACTCTTTGTTCCTGTCAACGACGGCTTTATGGACAACATGGTAACAAGCGGGGCTTGGGCGGTCTGCTCTCTCCAGCAGGCCTAACCCAACAGATCTTGCTCTGCTCGTAGACGCTGAGTGGCCTAGACCTAGAACTCCATGCTTCTAATGCCACCTTTCTGAGTGCCAACGCCAGCCGGGGGACATTGCTTCCTGCCCACTCAGGTCTTAACCTCTTCATAAGTGACACGGGCCTTGACAACACTTCTTTGGTTCCTCTGGTGAGTCTGGCCTCAACTGAAACCCTACTGACTCAGCCCTTGCTTACCTGTTGGGCCTGACTGGAGTTTCTCCATAGGCCCCGGGGGCAGTTGTGGTTAGCCACGTCATCGTGTGGGATATCATGGCTCTCAACGGCATCATCCATGTTCTGGCCAGCCCCCTGCTCATGCCTCCCCAGACTGTGAGTATGGGGAAGGGGGAGACACGGCCTCAAAGGGTGAAGGAACATCTCTGGCCTGGTCCTTGACTTCACCTCTCTCCTTACAGAGGGCAGTACTGGGATCTGAGCCTCCACCTGTGGCGTTAAGCTTGGGGGTTGTGGTAACTTCTGGAACACTGCTGGGGCTGGTAGCCGGAGCCCTCTACCTGCGTGCCCGAGGCAAGCCTCCAGGTTTCAGTTTCTCTGCCTTCCAGGTAAAGAGTGGTTGGGGGGTGTAGCGGGTCCTTCTGTCTTGTATGGGGGCGTGGGGGCTTACCAGTCAATACTCCTCTTACAGGCAGAAGACAACGCAGATGACGACTTCTCCCCATGGCAAGAAGGGACCAGCCCAACCCTGGTTTCTGTCCCCAACCCTGTTTTTGGCAGCAGCGACATCTTTTGTGAGCCGTTTGATGTGAGTGTGGGGTGTGGAGGAGGGGTTTGTGAGGACTGGCCCCGGGCCTAGCCTTGCTTAGTCTCACCCTGCCTCCGTCTTGGCAGGACTCAGTCCTGGAGGAGGACTTCCCAGACACCCAGAGGGTCCTCAAGGTCAGATGACGGGCTGGAATGACGCAGAGGCGCGCGGAAGATACAGACCACTTTTATTGCTTGTCAGGGTGGCTGAAAGGCCGGTGTGTCCAGGACAATAAAAGTGCCCTCAGCGGATGTGGGCCATGTCACCAAGAAAGGGTGTCTTCATGCAGCCGGTGCACAGCTGGTCCATCCAGAGGGGTGCCTCGTGCTGCAGGGGTGTGCGGCGCGGGTAGAAAGTGAAGTCTACACGGTAGTTGAGCAAACAACTGAGAGAGGCCATGTAGAGGTCGGAGAAGCGCACGAGGCGCCTGGAGAAGTAGGTAGGGTTGTGGAAGGTGCGGAAGATGCTCCCAAACTGAGCGTTGAACAGGGCCTTCGTGATGCACCTAGGGAGAGAAACGCGGCGCACGTCAGCCAGCGCACAGAGAAAAGGCTGGGATGGGTTCTTGCCATGGGCTACCCTCTGCTCACCTCAGTTCTTGCCGCTCCTTCATCCAGGTAGCCAGCACCTGGCGTGACACTGCATCCTGATAAGTCTGGGGAAACACAGTGTGGGGAGGCAGTGAGCATGCATCCGGGAGGTGCACCCGCGGCTCGATTCCCCAGAGCCCCCTCGTTGCCCCGCCCCTCGTGGCCACCTGCATGCGCTCTAGCAGCCCAGTGAGCGCCTGCTGCCAGGTCAGCGAGTGCATGTACTGTTCCGTGTTGATGATGCGGATCTCACGCTCCAGCTCAGGGATGATGGCTCCTGTGCGCCAGCCGTGCCGCAGCATGAGGTCCTGGGGCAAAGGATGGGAGGCAGACCTCAGCACCAGCTGGGAGGGCCGGGGAGGTGGGGCAGGGGCGGGGGCTCCCTCCCCTCCCTGGGTAAAAGTGCGACCCCCTCACCGCTAGGTCACTGTAAAGGTGGTCACCGAAATAGAGCACTCTTGGCCCTCGCCATTCTGTCAGACGAAGAAAATCAAACAGGTTTCCCTGGGGAGCAGAGGACACTGCTGAGCCAACTGTGCTCCTGAATGGCTGTGAGAGCCAGGCTGTCCCTTACCAGTCCTCCCAGCTAAAGCCAGCCGGATGCTGGGCTGCCCTTTCCCGTGGCCTCCCTGCTCTGTGGCCTTACTGCCCCCCCTTCCAATAGGAGGAGGGGGGTGGTCCTGCCTGCGGTAGAAACATCTCTTGGAAGGGTGGATTGGCCCTCACTCAAAGCCGCTTACAGTGGCCTTTCCCCTACCCAGGCATGGGCTTTAGTCCCTGTCTGTGAGAATCAAATGACAGGGAGGGCCTCAGACCCTACAGCAAAGGGCCTGAAGGGAGGGAGGGCCCCAGACCTCACAGCAAAGGGCCTGAAGGGAGGGCCTCAGACGCTGCAGCCAAGGGCCTGAAGGGATAGCGCCAGACCTCACAGTTATGGGCCCTGAAGGGAGGGCCTCAGACCCTACAGCAAAGGGCTCTGAAGTTCTTGCAAATCTCCTCAGTCTTTACCCAAGGGACCCTGTGGAACAACTTGTAGCGCTTACTGGCAGGCCATGTGCTCTTCCTGCTCCAAAGCCAGGAAAAGATGAAAACATTGAGGCACAGACATAACTGAGGAAGCTTGGGGGTGGGTGGAGGTGGGGCAAGGGGCCAGAGTTTGGAAGTACAGCAGCTACCAGAGGTGCCACACTCCAGGGTGGGAATGCACTCAGCAAGGCACAATGTGTAGACCAGCGAGCCTCAGCAAACTGGGAACTGGTGTGGCCGGTGGCCGTGGAAGAACTGAGCTGAGAAGCAAGGGTATCAGCTGAAGAGAAGACAGATGAGAGGGGGCAGCAGAAAGGCTTTGGGGGATGTGGCCCCTAGGTCACAAATCTCAAGGGGCAGCTGAGGAGAGGCGGGGAAAGACAGACGAGGACTCAGGGAAAGGGTCCCGAGAAGTCGCCAAGGAAGAAAGTCACCTTCCCCCAAAGTGGGCTGCCACAGCTGGATACTAAGGCGAGAGCATCACCCTCAGAGCTGTGGATGAGATCAGGGTGCAGCAGCATAGGATGCTGAACAGGAGGGACAGGAGTGGCAATGCCCCTGCCGCTGACCTGAGGCATCTCCACGTTGCTCTCCTGCCAAGGGTCCCAGCCCCAGGACCGTCTCAGCCAAGACGTCTACGTTCCAGCCTGGGCCACCAGTGCCCCAAATCTGGTCTGTCCTCCTAGCTACACAGAAAACAGGGATGGGTAGTGGGGTGTGTGTGCCTCAATTCATAAACTGTCTCCACAGGCCCACCGCAGGGTTTCCACCAGGCTGGTTTTGCCTGTAGCAGTGTTCACTGACGAGGGTTCACAGGAATCATGGTGCGGGGGGGGGACACGGTAGAGGAAAGCAGGGCCTAGAGGTGACGAGGCCAGGGCTTGTAGGCCACTGTGCAGGTGCAGGCACATGACCAAAAGGCCAAGCTGTCTCTTAGTACCAGTGAGTACATTCCCTAGTATCTAGCTTCCTTCCTAACAGTCCTGCCCTGTACCATTGGCTCTAGCCCCACAGTGCAAGCCTGGTCACAGCTGGGAGGCTGCCCCGTACAGTCTGGGGCCGCCCACCAGGCACCATCCTTACCTGCCGATAGATCTTGCCCTTCTCTAGGCGAGTGATACGGTCCCAGTGGAGGGAGCCCTTCTCGTCAAGCTTGCGAAAAGGCCTGCGTGAAGAGCAGAGAACCCGATTTGCAGTCCGTGACAGAGCCAGGCTAGGTAACTTCCTCCTTATCCCCTAAAGGTCCACCTCAAGTGGGACAGACCAGCAAGGGGGTATCTTTAGCTAAGCACACAGAGTACTTAGTCAGGGCCACCTGGGTTTTGCGCCTGTGTCTTCTCGTTGGCGTGGGGCCTCCACCCTCCTCCCACAACCCCACACTCCCTGCTCTGCCCGTACTTGCGCCGGTCAGTGAAAAAGTTGGGCTTGTCCGCCTGGACGATGACCACATCGAAGAGTTGGCGCCAGTCGGGACCTACCATGTGCCGCATACCCTTGTCCCTGTGTGGAGGTGGCGCTGGCTATAGGAGGTCTGGGAGCGGGACCGTGCCGCCCCTCCCCCCACATCCTTCTACAGTGGGTCTGGACTCACACAAAGCTGAAGGGACTGTTGGTGATGAGGAACAACTGTTTCCCATGGGCCACCAGGCGGCTCAGGACCGCAAATGTTTCATCCCCTTTCAGGATGTACTTCTCTGAAAGAGAGATGGCCAGGTCTGCAAGGGCCGGGTCTGTGACCCTCTGCTCAGGCAGGCCACGGCTAGGGCTACTGTCCACCCTTACCCATGTCTTGCTCAATCCACTGGTACATGAGGCCCTTTACATGCACATCCCGGATGGCATCCTGGAGGGAACAAGGGGACAGTGAGGATGTGCTAGAGACGAAGGCCTACCGTGTCGCAAACAGACTTTGTTTCATCTAAGGGACAGTCCCCACGTCCTCACCGTCACATCCTTGTAGAGGTGTACTTGGTCAAACTCCAGGCCGTGGCCCAGAAAGTAGTCCACCACACAAGACAGCAGGGCCATCTCTGGGAGTGAGAAGATGTCCATGAACTGCTTGATGGACGGACCCTGGGGAGGGAGTCAACTCTCAGCCATCACCCCAAGGACTAGAGATCGAGGGATCAAAATCCCTGGTCCGGGTGCTATGGGCAGTGGCAGACTGTGGGTTACCTTGCCATAGAAGCCACTCATCTGGTATAGTGGGATGTGCTGGGTACCTCCGTACAGGTCAATCACTTCATCATCTGGCACAGGCTGGAGGCCCCTGAGTCGGGGGGACAGATGCCCTCAGCCCAGGCCGAGGGATGGCATGGGGACAAGGGCAGGATTAGGGCGGACCCGGCACTGACCTGTAGGCCGTCCCCAGTTGTACATAATGGAAAGCGTCAATTTTCATCAGAAGGCTCTAGAGGGATGGAGGGGCGGGGCCAGCGGTGAGGGAGGTGTTTGTTGCTGGCCCTGAACCAGCTTCTCCTGGTACCTCCCAACCCTCAGCAACACAACCTCTACCGGATGCTCCTGGGGGAAGCTACAGCTGAAGGGTGGGGGCGGTGTCTGATAAGGAGAGCCAGAGATTGGAGAGCCGGCCCTGTTCACATCTAGTCAGGAGGGGGGTCAGTCGGTGTCGAGCCACTCACCTTCTGAATGTCGTAGTGGAGGCCACGGATGGCAAAACTAGGGTCATAGTCATACTTCCGAATCCCCTCAGGATACTGTTGCCCAAAAAAAAAAAAAAAAAAAAAAATCAGTATACCAGGATGCCCCGGGACTCAGTCTGGGGCATGGGCCACGCTCGGTCCTGCTGGCCTTACCTTGTAGTGCTCTATCAAGATGTCCCGAGCTGCATTGAAGATCTCAGGGTGCAGTGCGTCTGCATACTGGGCCAGTGTGTAGTCATAGTCAAAGCCATAGACTTCGACGTCGCTCAGACTGATCTCATTGTTGGCATAGATAGCTGCTGGGTTTAGGAGGCTGCAGACCTCAGGGGGCAGAAGGTCTAGAGGGAAGGAGATCCAAGAAGACAGGACCATCACGATTGTCTCAGTTATGGCCAACCAAGTGCTGGTGGCCACCCGCCCCCGTGTACCCACAAGACACTGGATTATGGCATCTCAGCCATTGCAGTAGAGACCAGAGAAGGAACAGGCCAAGGTAGGGCAGAACTAGCAATGGGCTAGCCTGCTTCCTCTGGGGATTGGGTCAGAGTCACAGGCCTCCCTTTTCTGTTAGTCAATCACCTGCAGTGCGCCATGTATTCTGAACCTGGGTCTCTCCCAGGCTGGTTACTAAGTCCTGCCAGACATGGGTACGTGGGAACCCTGGTAGCATTCCTCAGAAGAGTCATAGGCCATGCTCAAACCCTGTCCAGAAGCATCACTGACCACTGGCCTCAACTTCCACTTCCTTGAGGTTGCCTGCCAAGGGCAGCATGCAGGGACTGAGGACCCCTCCCATTGGGTGCTTGCTCTCTGCTGACCTGACTGGAGGCCGAGGCCACGAATGCTGCTTTGCCACTTTACCCAGGGCTGGGCTGGGGCCCAAGAACATTACAGGGGCCGAGAACACGAGGCTGCCAACTTGGAACACCTGCCACAGCCTGGAGAGTAAGGGCCCTCTAATCGGATTTCAACTGCTTGCCAGACCACATAATGACATTCCCTGGCTGAAGCCAGGGAACATTGCTAATTACCACAGGCGGGACGTAAGATGTCGGGTTTTAGGGACACAAGCCAGTTCTCTTCTGGTGATAGTCACAAAAACCTCTCAAAGATTCATGGAGGGAAGGTAAGCCCTGTACTAGGCCAAGAAGGTTCTGGGGCCCTAGGCTCACCTACCTTGTCTTCCCCATCTGGAGAGTGGGTAAAGTGGATAGAGAAGGACATGATGTGATGGGGAAGTGAGTCAGGCAGGATCAGGTCCTCCCTCTCACGTCTGTGAATTCAAGAACAGGGTATCTCAGCCCCAGGCTAGTTTCTTTTAAAGGGGAGTAAAGCCGGAACCAAGCTACTTTGTGCCGTATTTCTGCTCTGAACCTGACAATGTGCAGCATCAGATACCTCTGAGCTAGAAGCCCTGCCCTGGGATTGATTCCCTAGGTCACTTCTAGAGCAGAAAGGGAAGAGGCAGGACCAGGCAAGGTCTCAGAGACTTGATGTCCTAGTCTCCAGGGAATCTGTCAGCCACACTAATCCTGATCACAAAGCAAAAATTTCTGGCTCCACAGCACGTCTAGCGGCGCCGCACTGTGCAGACACCTCCTCTACGTGCCGAGCTATTGCCTCAGAGGCCCCTCTGGAACACTGGGCTCCACCCCCATTTCCTTTAGTGTCAAGTACAGGGTGTAGGTGTGGGAACAGGTGTGGCTGGTTCCTCTGGCCTCAGCCAGTCAGTACAGAGCAGCTCTTCTGAAGATTCCCAAGTGTGGGTCTTCACTGGGACACGCTCTCTAAAGCACTGCCTCAGAGGCACCCCTTACTTGCTGTTACAAAGACCCTGGGCCTCAGCCGCCCACACAGTGGGATGTTTCCACAACCCTACACTCCTGGTTGTCCACTTTGTTTATGAGTTGCCTGTGTCCAGAAAACTGTGGGTTCGAGCTTGCAGAGTTCTGACTATGGGCCTTGCCTCTGCTTTTAAGGGTCTTCTCAGGGACATATAAACCCTCCTGGGAACTAGTAGGATGGGCAAGAAGCCCACAGTGCCTGCTTACGTACCTCATTTCTGGACCAAGGAAATCATAGCTTTGGGTGCGTGGGGTAAGCCAGGAGAGGGTCCGCCACGACACAGAGGTTTTCTGCTGTGTTTATGATTTTACTGTCTAGCCCCTGACCTCCTCTCTTCAGGTCCTAGGGCTCTGGTAGTTACCGCTTGTGAGTCTTAAAACTCATCTCCTTCCCTCCTCCAATCCCACAAAGAAGCCACACTGCCAACCTCCAGTTCCCAGAGAAGAACTAAGCTCAGGGAGGTAAAGGCACCCGACCAAACCACCCAGTACCCAGCACTTAAGTCGAGATGCACATTCAGGCCACTCCGCCCGCTTTAATCACTCTTTTGCCTAGCCTTCTGGTCCCATGAGGCCAAACAGTGTAGGTGACAGCCCTTCTCCACTGCTCTCTGAAGGGCTACTAGCCCTGGTCCTAAAACCTAGCCTGATGAGGGGGTCAGGGTTCAGAGGCATGAAGCTAGCTTACCCTGGCATGGGAGTGGCAGTGACCCTGCACACAAGAACTCAGAGGGCCCTGAAGGATATTCTCAGTAGCACCACCCCCCATCTCCCAAACCTCCAAGGTAGGCTTCTCAGGCCACTCAGAGGGACTACTCCTGGTGCAGAACAAAGACTTCTTAAATAATCCCATTCACCCTGCAATATCCTCAATCCTTAAGGGCAACCATTCTCGAGAGGTCTCAAGTAATCTGACTGCAGCTTGTCAAGAGGTGAACTCTGGCCAGTGTCCAGCTCTCCTCACAGCTGGAGTGGAAGCCCTAGTCCAGTCACAGCTGGAACCTCCCTGTCAGGGCCACTCGGTCTTATCAGACAATGCAAGTCACATCACCCCTGGGGCTTCCTCCAGAAGCTCCCCAGGCTCCTGCTTGGCCTTGTTCTTTCTGAGTCATCAATGCAATTCTGGGACACAACACTGAGGGTCTTCAGAGGGTGTGAGGCCGAGGGCCACCCTGCTGGGCAAAGATAGGGGCCACAGCCCAGACCACATCTATCCGCCGCAGAGGCAGGGCCCCACCAGACCAATGGACTCAGATCTCCTGCCTCATCAGCCCATTCCAAGGGAATGATTAGGAGAGGGTTAAGTGCCTTGCGCAGCTCTAGTTGAGACTATAGCAACTCTCCCGTATAGCAGGGGCTACAGTAACTTTTCTGTTCCTACTACTGAGTGTTTAGAGTGCCGTAGAACGCCAGAGGCAAGCCAAGAGGTGCCAATGTCCGGCGGGTGTCACCTTACGTCGTGCCATCTGTGAGCACGACTGTCTTTTGTCCACACACTGCAACTAAGGGCCAGATGAGAACGAGGTACTGGGAGGGTTTCTACCGCTACTGCAGACTGGACCCAGGAGCAAGACCATAGGGGCCGCGTGCGCAGCGGCCGTTCCAGGCATTCCAAGCTCCCGCCGCTAGAAAACAAAACGCCCCACTCGCCCCAGGAGTATCGGTGCTCTGCAGAGGCATCTCCTAACAACCCGATGGAGCCTTTTCTAAAACGCCATTTAGCCCTCAGGTTTTGGGATCCCGGCGAGCCCCACCAAGCGTCCTTCACCCGGGACGGTGCCCTGGCCGTCTGGTGGGCACCATTCGTCTGACGACCTACGGCTCGCTTCCCACCCGACGTCACCCACCGTGCACCAGCCTCCGCATGTCCTGGTAACGAGCCCACAAGTGCGCGCTGAGGTCCGCGCCGTCTGCGGGCGCCGAGCGCGGGGTGCTGGGGCAGTGGGCTCCGGGACCCGGCGGGCCACAGCCAGGGCAGGAGGGTGAGGACGAGGCGGCCCGCGGTCCGCCGTGGCCTCCGCACAGCAGCCAGCGCCTGGCTATCGCCCGCATTCCCGCACCCGCCATGCCCCCTGCGCGCTGCCCCGGCCGCCCTCCGCCCGTCCGCTGGCCCGCCTGCCCGCCGCCCTCCGACTGCCCGCCCGCCACCGTGGCCGCGTGCTGCTCAAGGCGGCCGGCCAATGGGGGAGGCGCTCGGAGCCCATCGGGCCAATGGACGCACCACTCGGCCCAGGGGGCGGGAGGTCTCCGGGACGGGGCGGGGCGGGCTCCGACCCCCGCCTCCTTGTCCCCAGCTCCGCTCAGGGGCTCTGCGCCCCCCTTTGGTCAACTCGGGGGTGATGGCGGCACTTTTCCTCCCTTGAGCGGGAAGTCGCAGAGCTTAAGAGCCCGGGTCTCCGCGAGGCCCTAGACGGCCCGAGGAGCAAGAGTGCTTGCGTGTACGGCTCTTCCTTCACCCCAGGGTCTTTTTGCCCCCTCCCCTGCGCTTCTGTCCTATTCTTTCCAGACAAGTTCTCCTGCCCCGGGGCCTCGTGCCCCTGCCCCAGTTTCTGACTGACTGCACGTTCCACTGGAGCCAAGACCGCTCAATCACCGTAGACAACAAGAGCGCTACGTGCCTTCAGTACCAGTTCGGAGCTGGCTAAGACCACTTGGCCTGATGGGCAGCTGACGTCTGCTGAGGCAGCGTTTTCTTTGTATTGCCTGGTACCCACGCAGCTGATCGACTTGACTAGGAACCTATCTACAGGGCGTACTCTTCTGGCTGTGGGCCAGGATCTTTGCAGCCACCTGGGTTTGGCGCCTGTAAATGGATGGGCCGGACGGCGCAGGCCCCCAGTTGAATTGCCATGGTTTTTGTCAAACGCTGTCTCAGTGAAATTCTTTTCATTCCATCCACTTCTGTTTTCTTAGCTTGCAGGTGTTCACCAGGAAGGGCTGGCCCAGCATCTAGGGCCTTGTTGGTGGTGAGCTGCCCAACTGAGAGCGTGTGGCTGTTGGGTTTAAGGTTGTGTGTAATGTGTACATTTGTAGTTCGCCTGTACCTAGGCTGAGGATCTGCTATGCCAGATTCTGGTCTGGGTACTGGTAGCCATGGATGCCAAAGGATGGGCTTATGGGTGAGCCCTTGTAGGTCTAATGACCTAGGGGTGGGCTGGGAAGACCTGGCCACATGTGAATTTCTTCCAAGTGGATGCACACTTTACAAGTTTGAGTCCTCAGAACCAAGAGAAATGGCAACACGTGCCAGGGGTTCACTGCATGTGGCTTCTTCTTCGCCTGCCCTCCCGAAGGTAGGTACCTCCAGGAGGAGGCACAAGGCAGGCTGCTGATTAGTCAGCAGTTTATGACCTCGCCCCTTTCTCTGCCCTCAGGGTTCCCTCACTACCTCTACTCCTTCCCCAATAAACCCCCATTCATACCAGATCTGTTGCATGGCATAATTTCTCAGGGGTACACCTTGGCATGGGCCCGCCAGGCCCCCTCGCTGCGTTATAGTTCATAACACCCACAATCTGTCATTTAATTCTTTTATGTTGTCAATCCTCACAGCATCATAGAAAGGTTCCATTTTACAAGGGTGCCGATAGGGATGTGGTTTGACAACGAAGTCACTCTTTTTACCTGGGTGCTCTTCTGCAGCTATTGGTTGTGATGCATAAAAAGATTATATTCAATTAAAAAAGGAGAATGGGAAAAAATAATAATAATCTCAAAAAAATCGCTACAAGTTACCAGAAAAACGGTAATTTCCCACTTATCATAGGTCTATATTATTTTAGCATGTTTGTTATTGACAATTATACTTTTTGTTGTGATGATAAAGTCCAGTTTTCAAAAATGCATATCTAATTTTGTTGTTTTAGAAGCCAAGTCAAGTCAGTCACATCCCAGAAATAAAAGGAAGGAGTGTCACGTAACTGCATTTTAGCTGATTTCCTTCACAAAGGGTCGTCACCTCGGTCAGGGTATTACAAAAAAAGATGGCGATAGCAGAGTAGGGGGCGCGGCAGTAAACTCTGAGCCCCAGCAGCAGAGAGTAGACCGAGGGCGGGGCCTCCACGCCACGTTGGAGACTCCGCCCCCCGATGTTTCTAGGGCTCCAGAACCTAGGCGCATGCGCAGGTCTCTTCAGAACGGCTCAGCCTCACAGAGCACGCGCGCTCAAACAGCACTGTGATTGGAGAGTCTGAGAGTCCCGCCACATTCTGATTGGCGAAGACCAGGCTCTGGGTCCGTCAGCTTCCGCGATCCAACTCTTGCCGGCGGACTGTGGCGCTGCGGTCGAGTCTTGGTGCTCAGTCCACGGGACACCGCGGACACGCAGGGGTGTTTTTACTGCCTCCAGGGGCACCAGTCTGCCTGCTTCCGTCCGTATCCCTCTTGGAGGCCTCGGATATGTTCTTCAGGGCCCAGTTGAGGCGAGCTCTTCAGCTAGTGCCCGGGAAGCAGCGATTCGGCATTTACAGATTCCTGCCCTTCTTTTTTGTCCTGGGAGGAACGATGGAGTGGATCATGATTAAAGTGCGCGTGGGCCAGGAGACCTTCTGTAAGTGAGGGTGCCACAGCCTCCGTTTCTCCTGTGGGTATGCGATTACAAGCCGCTGATTCCATTTAGTCGCAGACTACTTTTACTTTAGGCGTTACGAGTGTTTTGACAGTTCGCGTGCAGCGAGGCTGGAGGCCCTTGGGGCTCTTGGATTTTGTTCATATTGGCATCCAGCCCTCCTCCTCTCCCGGCATTTGAAGAGGGCACGTGCCTCTAGTCAGGCTATAGTTCTTTGTAGCCTGTCCTTGGCCCTGTAGGTGACTTTGGGCCTAAGGAACAGGATTACTCGTACGCAGAAGAGGGACCAATCTTGAGGGCTCAGAAATTCAGGTTAAGTCCCTTGCCCTTTGAGATCTTTAGCCCAAACTCAAGAGGAAGTTATCCTGCGTGTCCTAGCTAATCACTGCTGGTCACACGCAGTCCTTAGGGTATGTTTTTGGCCCAGAACTGTGAAAAGAATGTCTGCCATTTCTGAGAACTGCCTCTGGAACTGCCAGTTCCTTTCAGGCCTTCTCCCAACCTTTGGGCCCTTTGTCTCTCATGTAACTATTATTTGAGAATTTTAGGTTGTTCTTTCAAGCCTCCATTGATTTCTCTTTCTATACTTTGATACGAGGCCTGACTATGCTGGCCTTGAATCTTCAAAACTTAAGTCATCCTCTGGGTTTACAGGCATGGGCCTCCACTTAATGCTTAATAACTGTCTATGAGAATATCTAGCGAAGGAGGCAAGTTTCAGAAGAGCTCATGGGTGTAGTTTGTTGGTACACACAGTCCCGAGCTCCATTTCAACCCCTTGCCTGCCACCATTAAGCATGGCATGAGGGTTGTGAGCAGTCTAAGAACCCTGGATGGGCACTTCATTGGATCAGATGGTGTGGGGAAGGCTTTTGAGTAAAGATAGACATTTAGGACTGTTCGCCAGATAAGGGGAAGATCGATGAAGCTCACTTCATGGAAGTGGTAATGGAAACCTGGAGGCTTATGTGTTTACTGATTTGATGGACTGCAGCAGGTGAACAGAGTGAAGGGTGGCATGGATAGAAGGGTCCCTGTGTAGGGCCATAAAAGTACTGGACAATAAGAATCTGTCCTGATGATTAAAAGGGCTCTTTTGAAGGGATTGATAGAGGCATGGGCACTGTATGGTTGGCCAGACTTGAGAAGATGGCCTCGTCTAGCTGGCAAAAGGAGTGCCAAAAGTGGGTAGGCTGAGACAGCCTAGAGGTAGTGCTGTTAAGTCTGGTAATTGAGATGGGGCAGGGGGACTACTCAAGGAACAGAAGGGTAGGGCTGGTACTTCCACTGAAGGTGCAGAACATAGGCAGGGGGCTGGAGAGATGGCTCAGCGGTTAGGAGCGCTAACTGCTCTTCTAAAAGTCCTGAGTTCAATTCCCAGCAACCACGTGGTGGCTCAAAACCATCTGTAATGCAATCCGATGCCCTCTTCTAGTGTGTGTACTCATATAAATAGTACTAAATCTTAAAGATGGAACATAGGCAGTGTGATCCTGGGTGCAAGGTAGGACATCATGAAATGGGTTAAAGATCCCAAGTTCAGGAGGACAGTTTGGGCCAGACATCTGGGTTTACAGGCCATTCAGCTAAACTTTAATGGAAGCATCAGACTTCAGCATGTTTAAGGTGATTTGGAGTGGTCAGAAGGAACACCAGGAAGGTTATCCTTGAAGACAGGTGTCTAAGGTTTCACTGCTGTGAACAGACAATCATGACCAAGGCAAGTCTTATAAAGGACATTTCATTGGGGCTGGCTTACAGGTTCAGAGGTTCAGTTCATTATCATCAAGGTGGGAACATGGCAGCATCCAGGCAGGCATGGTGCAGGAGGAGCTGAGGGTTCTAATCTACATCTTCATCTGAAGGTTGCTAGTAGAAGACTGACTTCCAGACAGCTAGGGTGAGGGTCTTAAGCCCACATCCACAGTGACACACCCACTCCAACAAGGCCACACCTCCTAATAGTGCCACTCACTGAGCCAAGTGTATACAAACCAGTGATAAGGAAATGTGACTGTGAATGGGAGGTAACCACTTGCCTAGAAGAGATTTAAGGATATGCAAATACTGATGAGAAAGGTGGGGTTAGAACTAGGGCTGTCCCTTACTTAGTATAGTACTTGTTTCAGCATGCAGGACTCATGCTGTGGGGGAGGCTGTGGAGGACTGGGAGACTCCACCTTTACAAGTACCTGTGCCCAGTGGGATCAACCATGAAAATTAGAGTTCTTTACAGTGGCCTTTCTCTATGAAGGAAGGGAATGTTGTCATTCAGGGCTGAGAAAACTCTTTCAGCCATGTTAATGGATTCAGTTAGAGGTATCGCAGGCAGCATGAATTTCTGAGAAGTGAGGCAGTTGGAGCAGTCTCTGGCTGGAGTCTTGGAGGGGGTGTCAAGGACTTAAGGTACTGAGTAGAGTGTGAAGGAACTTCAGCGGGTTTGACAGGAAGAGGGAAGAGAAAAGCCAAAGGGCCAGAGGAAGTGAGTGACCTCCAAGGCCAGGAAGGCCAGGACTGGAGAAGCAGTTGTGGTCTGAGCAGCATTCTTCCCACGGGACACTGTAACGGGAGGCCAAGGGGTTGGCACTTCACCCCGGAGCATATGGGTGGCAGAAAAGGCACAGATGAACAGGCAAGAAACCTGAGCTGGCAGCCAGTGATAAAAGCCCTGAGAGGATGACTGCCAAATGAACCCTGAAAGAGGATTTTTTTTTTTTAAAGAAAGGAAGATATTTTCCTTTTTTTTTTTTTTAACATGAGGGCAGAAAATGAGTAGTTTGGAAAAACATCTGCTAGAACAAGGAACATTACTTCTCTCCTTACTCAGGTTTTGGGACCTAGGAGAGGAACAGCAGAGAGCCCTGGGCAAAGGAAATCTTTGAGAATCGAAAGATATACCAGGACATGATTTTGGGACACAAGTCTTTCTTTGAAGACCTCGATATTTATCCTGTTGTTATCTTAGACTCAACATAAACCTTTCTGATTGTTAGTTTCAGTGTAGGAGGTGGCACTTGGGGCCTTCCTTATGCTAGGTAAACACTCTGCACTGAGACAGATCCCTAGTCTCTATTTTTAAATTCCTCAGTTTCAGGGCTGGTGAGATGGCTCAGCAGTTAAGTGCACTGTATCCAGGTTGAATTCCCAGCATCTACATGGCAGTTCACAACTGTCTGTAACTCCAGCTCCAGGGGGATCCCACACCCACCCACAGTAAAAGTAATAATGCATATAACATAAAATAAAAATATTAAAAAAAACCCGTTTCTTAAAAGTCTAAGCAACATTTTTATTTGATACAGATGATGTCTACCGTAGAAAAGCTTCTGAAAGACAGTATCAGAGAAGGCTGGAAGATACATCAGAAACCAATCTTCATAAACTAATAAAGTAAATATGAATTTTCAGTGTTGATTTTAGCCATTTTGTGTTTTTATGGTCCCATTCTTCCCTGGGCTGACCTTAAACTCAAGGAAGTCCCTGACTCTGCTTCCTTAGCTCCATTAGATCATACTCCTTCAAGGGGACTCCCAGTATCCATACAACAGCTCACAAACATTTCTAACTCCAACATCATCTTCTGGCCTTTGTGGACACTGAACACATATGGTGTACACGCAGGCAAAACACCCATACACATTAATTTTTTTCCTGAATACTAATCCTTTAGTAACTGTTTATTAGTCCAAAAGTTGCCTTTACAAAGAATTCTCATAGTTCTAGTCTCTACTTGACTATATCTGAAGTCACTGTTGGATACTATTTTCCTAAAACTCACCCAGTGTCTCACTCACAAGACATTCATAAGCTAGTCAAAGATCAACCAAGATGTTGTGCAATGCAGTCTGGATTATTTGTGAAGCCGTTAAAGGAAAATAAAATTATTTCTAATTATGTATGCATATATGTATGTATGTATGTATGTATGTATGCATGCATGTGGCTGTGTCCATTTGAGCATGTGTGTGAGAGCAGGTACATGTGGACAGAAGCACTGGATTCCCTGAAGCTGCGAAGGTTGTGAACTACCTACCTTGTGTGAATGCTGGGAATCAAGCTTGGGTCCTCTGGAAAAGCAGAACGTGCTCTTAACCACTCACTGAGCAGAATAGTATCTCTCTAGCCCTAGCCTTGTTTCTTTTTGACAGAATTCCAATGAAACCATGTGAAACCATGGCAGTAAAAGATCTCCTTTCCAAGATCATCTTAACTAGGGTAACTACACAGGTCATGTTTCTGTCCTTTACAAACTTGTAAACTTTCTCTCTCTCTCTCTGTGTGTGTGTGTGTGTGTGTGTGTGTGTGTGTGTGTGTGTGTTCCTTAGTGACTGCACACTGCTCTGCTAGTGCAGGGCTATACACCTGTAAAGATACAAGCAAGAAAGCTAACATACAGTTCGGTCAAATCAGGCAGTCTACTAAAGGCAACTGGGCAGTCGAACCCCAGTATAAGTTTGGATCACTAGTAGAAAAAGGAATGTCCATGCTTTCAAACAAGAAAGTGACCTACATTTTAAAGAAAAAGTAAGTATCATCCAGGCAGTGGTGGTACACGCCTTTAATCCCAGCACTTGGGAGGTAGAGGCAGGTGGATCTCTGTGATTTTGAAAAAAAAGTAGGTTTCAAAATATGAAAATATGAAGAACTGTTGCTTAAAGGCCACAGACAGGGTAGCGTCAAGTTCATCATCCCTGTCATAAACACTTCTAGATGGGTATGAGGTGTGGTACAGGTGGAGGCAGGAGGATCAGTAACTCAAGGCTAGGATGGACTAGGATGAGACCCTGTCTTGAAAAATATAGTCTCTTAATTTTTTTTTTCTCGTAATTTTTTCCTATTTTGAGTTTGTCTGCTAACGTTAGGATCAACTCCATGTAGAAAGTCCTAGCTGTTTAGACTTCACCAAGTTCAGCTCACTGTTGGTTATCAGTAATGATCAATACCACCAGGGAAAGAAATCTCCCACACTTAATATGTCTACTTGTACTATTTGTAGTGTGAATTAAACAAAGACACTTTACATTGATTCAATTTCTGTGAAGAAGTTGTATAATTCTCAATTACATGGCTATACTTCCAGCTTTAGAAGTTGAGTACTTGTGGGTTTGGTGGCCCATGCCTTTAATCCCAGCATTTGGGATGCAAAGGCTGGTGGACCTTGGAGGTTGAGGCTAGCCTGGTCTACAGAGAGCCAAGTTCCAGGACAGCTAGGGCTACACAGAGAAACCCTGTCTTGAAAAACAAACAAAAAAAAATTTAAGAGTCCTCAGCCACCTTTCTTATCCCTTCCACATGAGTTTTATTAAAGAAACTTGAAACTGGCAGACAACTTGATTTTGATATTTAATATAAAGCATTTTAAGAGCACATTAGTTTAGAAGCTGTAAAGAATTTTAAATTGTTTTAATTTTGAATAATTTAAAAATTATTTTAAAATTATGTGGGGCTGGAGAGATGGCTTAGAGGTTAAGAGCACTGACTATTCTTCCGAAGGTCCTGAGTTCAAATCCCAACAACCACATGGTGGCTCACAACCATCTGTAATAAGATCAGATTCCCTCTTCTGGAGTGTCTGAAGACAGCTACAGTGTACTTACATATATAATAAATAAATCTTTTTTAAAAAATGTGTGTGTGTGTGTGTTGGGGGCGGGGTATGTGCACATGTCTGCAAGTGCCCAGAGGCCACAGGACCCCGTGGAGTTAGAGTTGTAAGTAATCATAAGCCTGGGAATCAATGTGTGCTGGGAATCAAACGTGGGTCCTCCGAACAGCAAGCACTCTTAACCTGTGAGCCATCTCTCCAGTCTCAGGGTATAAGTTTTTAACTCTCTCTAAAATATGGTTTAGTTTTTTAAAACGACGCCACAGATTCTAGGAGGATATATTTTTATGACTGGGATAGTAGTGGCTTTATATATACTAGACAAGAGGGCTTTATATATACTAGACAAGAGTATAGTATATATATATATACTAGACAAGAGTATAGACAAGAGACATCCTTTTACTTTTGTTTTTTTTTAAAAGACAGGGTCTTACGAATTATCCAGGCTGGCCATGAATCTGCAATCTTCCTGCCTTATCCCCCTAAGTAAAAGTGTGAGCCACTAGGTCAAACAGATAAAAACTTAGCATTTACTGTAACTTACCTTCATTGTGATATTGGGAAAAAGACTATCATATGAACTGATGGAGAAAGTACCTACATTAGGTAGATAGATAGTAAGCAATGAAGGAACGATAGTTTTCTCTCTCATGCAGTTCTATCTTGGAAGACCTACTTAAATCCCTATTGTTTTCTTTTTTTAGCTTTGTTTTTTTTTTTAAAGATTTATTTATTTATTATATGTAAGTACACTGTAGCTGTTTTCAGACACACCAGAAGAGGGCGTCAGATCTCATTACAGATGGTTGTGAGCCACCATGTGGTTGCTGGGATTTGAACTCAGGACCTTTGGAAGAGCAGTCAGTGCTCTTAACCACTGAGCCATCTCTCCAGCCCCCCTATTGTTTTCTTAATCACATTAGTTTCTTTTTTAATGTCTGAATTTTTCACAGTGAGTTTCCTCTAAAGAAAAGTGTATTCTTGGACCATGGAGTTTTCCAAAGTAACTTTTCTCCTGGTAAAGGAGTATCAAAACACCTTGCCACATTTATGAATCACCACCAAGACCTGAATACAAAATACCCCACTCAAGGGGAGAGTAATAGTCTGTTAATTTACTCAGTACTGAGCTTTCAGCCAGCTGACCTAACATACATACTCTCAAATTAAAAAGGTACAAAAACATTTTCCAGTATCTGTTTGTGCAGGGCTTGGGTGGAATGTTAGGTATCAGCGATCCTTCACTCATGGGCATAGGTGGCTGTGTATCCTTCCCTGCAGTCTCAGGACAGAATCACAGGGCTTTGCAAAGTGGTGTTAGAAGAAAACAGCTTGCTGATTTTACCATCATTTTCTACTAAAAGTATGACACATTTTAAGAACTTGTAAAACTAAAGATTTATCTGGACCACTTGTCTTATGGTCACAGTTAAGCTATTTAAAATGAGTTTCTGCTTCTAGATACCCCCTTTCTACCCTCAGTAACTTGCTCTTCCTTTCTGAAACCTGTTTTGTTTCTGCTCATGCTGCAAATCCTGAGGGATGTGGGGGATGTCAGGCTGCAAATGGGGTCTACATATTGAATTTCACCCTGACCAGAAGTGTTTTCTACCTTGAACTGGCAGCCCTATCCTCCTCAGCATGATGAAATCAGGGCTTATAGGAGTCTTCTTCAGTCTGCTCCAAACATTTGACACAGCTTAAACAGAACCACCAAACCTGGCTAATCCAAATCACTTTGCAAACTCTTGTTTTTATTTGGATTAAAAAGCTTTGATGAACAAACATATGATACATACATGGTATAGAACCAGTTACCACTTAAAACCTCAGATAATGATATAGTACAGAAATTAGAATAAACCAAAATTTAATCAGGTCTGGAAACAAACGTTCAAGCTGAAAGCTGTAACATCAATTTGGAGATTTTTACACAAGTGACCCTCACCCACTCAGTTCTTCCTCAGAAGGGGAAGGCAGACTTAATAAAAATCAATGTCTTTTAAGTCAGCTGGCTGACATTCTATTTTAAACTTGTAGGTTCCCCAACCCAATATAAACAAAATTCTTTACAGGAACTTACATTTTGCAGACAATTAGGCCATTATACCTACATTCCTAAGCCACATTACTACAGTTCTTAAAAGTCATGAGAATGTGTGTTGTTTACTTGTACTGCCTTAAGTTGGGGCCTTTTCTGTTTTTGAAGATGTCTGATCTTAAAATATTATACCCTAAGTAATCACGGATACTCTTCAAAAGCATGATTCTAAAATAAATAGTACCTTAAATGCTTTTAATTAATTTTTTTAAGGTAATCAGGGCTTGCCTTAGGGACATGGCACCCTGTGCTGGATTTGTACTGCCTTAGGGAACCTGGGGCTGGCTCTTGGTCCCTACAGCACTAGGGCACTGGAAGGAGCCAGGAGGAAGAGTGCTCTGGCTTCTAGTGCTCCTGGTTGCTGATAGTGAAGCGGTTTTAGAGACTTCCCAAGGAGCCTCATCTAAACCTTTAAAAAGAAAAGGAAAATTAATGCATGAAATAAATAAATAATTTAACCAAAATTAAGTTTCTGGTTCTTTGGTGTAATTCAAGGATACCTAAAGAGAAAAGAATCTGATTACATTATATAGTCCATGATGAGTCAATGGTCCAAATAACCAGGAATCAAAGATTTATTTGATTCAGTTTAACAATAAGATACTGGCATATTCTGCAGTACATTTCTTAAAATTTAAGATTTAAAATACTTGATGAAAATTGAGATCCAGTGGTTGACTACTGGTATTAAGCTACAGGGCTCCTGTATTTAGAGTAGCTAGCAGAGACTGCTTTCCACTCCATGCTTTTTTGTTCTCATGATTTATTAAGCATGGCAGTTAAACATGAGTACTGATCCGTTATACTCTAAAGGAAGAGTGTCATTTAACAATCATTCTCAACGAACACCAGGGCAGTGACAGCATTAGCACCACACGACCACCCAATTAGAATAAAGCAGGTTCAAAACCACCATCGTGTGAAATGTTTGCTGCCGCCTGAGCACTGTACACTGCCTCTGTGTTTATCCTCGGGCCATGTTAGAAAGGCAGGGTTGTGTTTGCTAAGCATTATGGTATCTGCCCTTAATCCCAGCACTTGGGAGGAAGAGGCAGGCATTTGAGACTAGCCTGGTCTATATAGTGAGTTCCAGTCCAGCCAGGGTTGCTAGTAGGACCATGTCTCAAGAAAAGAAAGACAAGGTCACCAAATCCAAGTACTGGGATCTGTAATAGTAGTTTTTTTTTTTTGGTGAACATTTTCTTAAAGTATAATTTCCTTCTATAATCCAAAGCACAAGCTGAATTTTAAAATATTTTAGTAAGTATTATTTCTGGTTGAGAATTCCAACCCTGAAACAAACAAAATACTATAACTGATAACAAGGAAATAAAGAATCCAGGATATCTGTATATATAGGCAGTCTACCCTTGCAGAGTTATGTGCAAGGCACAGCTTGTGTCCATTTATACTCTTTCTTAGGTTAGGTATTATGCTTAAAATAAACTACCTCCATGCATACTTCAGTACTTTCTTCAATGTTTTTCAATGTAACAAATGTACAGTTTCAAATCTTATATGTATAACATGAAGGCATAAACTAAAATCATAAACTGAATCATAAACTGATCAAAAGTACTCTTAAACTTACCTTCCAAAACTAAATATAACTCAATCTGAGCATATATTCTACAAGAATCACTGACAATACAGATGTCTAACTCAGCACAAAGTTACATTTTCCCTCAGTTACACTAACTGTGGATGGATATACAGCATTGACTTTAGATTTCTATAGTAAGCTTCTGTGTTAACAGAGCAAATATGCTGCATCTGTCACATGTATAATCTAAACTTTTCAAAGCACTTCGCTTTATCTGTAAGAAAACCTGCAGATATTTACGCATGTAAAACATACATATACATTCCTCTAAGATGTAAACTAGGACCAACTTCACATTTCATTGTCAACTTAAATTTGTAAACTTTTTTTTTCATTTTTTCTTTTATGTGTGTGTATATATATATATAATATATATATTTATAAAAAAGAAAACCAAAACCCTAAGCCAAGCCAAAACCTTAGATGATTTAAGTCCTTTAACAAGTAAAGATAAAACTATTACTATATATAACCAATTATGAAACTGGTATTAAACAAAGGAAACATATGCAAAAAAAATCTTTTGTGTATTTGATAGTCAACTTAATGTAACAAAACCAAATTTGAAATAGCTTATTAAAAATGTCCTGCTATAAAAATGGCTGTGTGATGTACAGTCAAATGCAATAAAAATTATCATCCTTTGTTCCTCCCTCCCACCCCAGTAACTAAAATGGCTACCGTTCCACAACTCTTTGCTTCCATAGAAGAAACAGTGACGTGATTAAACATTTTCTAGGTTGTATGCCTGTCGGATATTGAGAGTGTCTCGAAGCATTAAATCCCGCAGGCGCCAGAGGGCATCTGCCATGGTGGTGTGTGCCCCTTTACTTTTGAGCCAGTGAGAAGGTAGGCGGCTCTCCTGTTCTTTTGACAAATGGACATCCCGTCTTCGAGCTGAAAATTTGAAGTATAAACAGACATTAGAATTTTAGGATGATAAAATGACCCCAGTTTTAAGGGTTGATATATTTATACTAAAACAAAACAATATTTAAAGTTATGAATATGTGATGTAAATTGCAATCATAGCAAAGTTTATTAGGCATTGATATCTAACCACTAATCTTTTATTGTAGACACCCCTGATATTAACAATTTCTTCAATGTTATAAAAGATGCCTAAAGGAGAGATTAACATTTCCTAGCTGGGTTTAGAAATGAATAGGGGGCTGGCTCAGTGGCTAAGAGCATTTGCTGCTCTTGTAGAGGGCTGGGCTTCAGTTCCCAGCATCCACAGGACCACTCACAACTGTCCATAACTATAGTTCCAAGTGATCTGATGTCTTTTTCTGGCCTCTGAGGGCAGACACCAGGCATGCATGTAGTACATTTTATATAATCACACATGCACATGCATGCACCTGTATTCCCAGCTGTTAAGAGGCAGAGGGAGGCAACTAACTCAAGGATACATGATAGGAGCTATTTCTCAACATAAGCCAAACAACAAAAATCAAAACTACAACCAGGATCAGGGAGACGGCTCAGTGCATAGAAGTGCTTGTTGCACAGTCAGACTATAACCATCTCTCTCTCATTCCAGACAAAAAGGGCAGATGTGGTGCTGGGTATCAGAATCCTAGTACTTCTAAGGCAAGATGGGAGTCTGAGACATGAGAGATGCCCAGAAGGTCAAAGGGCAGTTAGCCTATAGTAAATACTGCAGCAGCATAAATAAGAGAGACCCTGTTCCAATAAGGTAGAAAGTGAAAACCGACTCCTGAAAGTTGTCTTCTGTCTTCCATGCAACCAAAGCACATGTGAGCTTTAACACAAACACATAAATTTATATTTTAAAATGAATAAGCAGAATTTCCAATTTCCTTTTGAGAAACTAGGTAATACCATGTTACTATGTTCTGTTGATACATTTCCTATTCAACTAAATGAATAGCTTGGTAGACTAAAGAAATAAGCTTTCCATTTTCCTCTTTTGAAAATCTGACATGTATTGTAATGCTTAAATGTCTGAAAAAAAAAACTGAAAAAAAAATCAGAATGTATTTGAGATGGCAGTATATGACCGAGCTCTGATTTTTTTTAAGCCCATTTTTACTGAGTCAATATGCAAAGAACCCCAAATCTGTTCTGTGAAATGTATATTTATTCCCCTTTACAAGGTTGTTGTCTAAGAGCCTGCAATAGTGAGAGGACTGGGAGGAACCATGTATTTCAGTAGTACTCTCCTTACCTGCCAGAGTTTGGTCCCACTTGCTAATGCTGTTGGATTCAGCACTGAGTCCTTCAATGTATTTCAGGTAGGCCTCTGAGTGGAGAAGCCTTTGGGTCTTTGGTGGGGGAGCCACAAACATGGGTGTTGTTGGCTGCTGTATGACAGGGGGGCCAGCTGGATGAGGACCAGGATATGGAGGTGGTGCCTGCTGCCCTGGAGGTCCCAAAACTCCTACCTAAAAGAGCATGGGATCAGATGATTATGCCCAAAAGATAATCAGCACATGTTCTGAGAAGGCAGATGGCTAACAAATCTCGAGTCCAAGGAAAATTAAACTAGGAGGCTTACCTGTTGTCCATACGGACTTCCACCTGGTGCTGGAGTCCCTACCATGGGGGCTACTCCTTGATTCATCACACCTATAATTCAGAATGCAACGGCACAATTAGAGGCTCTGGGTTTGTGTTGACTGATAAACTGACAAGAGCTGGTGCCATTTTAAATGTCAACTTATGTACCTTTGCCCTTGAGTGTGGATAGGAGCCTTAAGCACCCTAAACAGAATCTAATTAGGAAATTTATATTCATTTGTTTCTGGTTACTTAAAGCACAGTAGTAGTATACTTTGTCAGAGGTACATTAATTATTCCAGGTGTAGACTGTTTTAAACTCTGCATGTAATTCTAGGGTTACCCTGAGTGAGTGAGCTCTAGTTAGAATACACTTCTGTTTTCAAGGTACTTTTCTTCTGGTCATATAGTCTTCTGCAATTGGAGCCCGTGGGATCAGGCTGAGCTCTAACTATTGCACTGGGACAGGAAACAAGGGCTGAGAAAGAGCAGTCATCCAAACCCTGTGGAGGCTGGAGTCACTACCTTAATGTGCCTTTGCAGTCACCAGCTGGTTTTACCTCAGGCACTAAAGTTGGCAGAGAGAAGGCATTTCAGTGGATAATGTGGAAGCAGTGTAGCCTTGTTGCCATTACCTCAGATTCCAAATGACAAAGGAATAGAGAAAGATTTTGTGGCCCTATTCTCTCTGGTAATCACTGAGTAAACTTCCTTGAGTAAATGTTCATGAGCAATTGCTCTCACAGGCACTAGTTGATGACGATAGAACATCCCAAATTTAGTCTTTAAGGCAATTTTCATGTCAGGACTATCTGTTTGCTATTATAACAAAACAAAATAGCCAAGGGACTCAGTTTTGCTGTGAATGTTAGCTCACACCTGTTATCCCAGCCCTTGCGAAGCTGAAACAGGAATACTGCTGTCAATCTGAGGCTAGCCTGGGTTATGAAATACATCTCTCTGCCATAGTTTGCATTTTGATAGGCAGAAAACTCATCTTTTTGAAGGTTCAGAGTTCTTAAGTGTCACTTCCAGGAAGTACAAGGCATCTTATTTGTAGAGAGAGGGAGAAAGAAAAAAAGTGAAACAAGTTTCTGCTTAAAAAGGAATATGCCAAGTACTTGGAATTGTAACCCAGTCATCACAGCCGTGTCCTGGTGATTTATGAATTGTACAAAGAAGTCATGGTAGATAAGCTTCTGTTTCAGCAACACATTATAACCTATGGCTCCTGATCCCTGCAGGTCACTCATTGACCTTAGATCCTACAAACTGGAAGGCTCCCAAAACTGGCTGCATCACAGATTTGCAGGGCAGCACAAACAAATCAGCAACCTCTTCCACTTCCTGTTTACAAATAACATGCCTGGGTAAGCCACTGAAAACAGGAGCTGAGACAACAGATGAGCCCCCTGAAGCTTGAAGCCAGATGAGTTGTGCATGGGCTTACAACGAGTTCTTCCTGTCTCCCTAACTATTATCAGGTGTGTGGTGCTTTCTTCCAAAGCTGTTTAGATTCTATAGTCAAGAGAAGAGAGGCTGGCATTGTCCCCACAACCACCAAAACACAGCTGCTAAATTGGGGTGTGTACTTGGCCTTAAACAGGACTTCTATCAAGTGCTACATACATTTAGAAGGTGTCAACTCCAACAAAGTTTCATGGACTGACTCAAAGAAACCATGTGCCAAGGTATGAGGGCACAGATTTAGGACCAAGTTTATTTGCCACATGAGAGAAATTATTTTCTGATTAACCTCTGGTGCCCCAGCATTTCACATGTCACCACATCCAGAATGAAGTACAAATACCACAATCATTGCTTCTTCTGGGAACATTAGAAAAATAAAATAAAAGCATTGTTGGAGTTATGGCCATCCTCTAAGGAACACAGAGAACGTGGCTAAACTGCAGGAGTGGAAGGCATGCGTGTTACCCCTGCACTTGGGAGGCAGTAGAATCTGGAGATCCAGGCCAGCCTTGGGTACATAGCCTGATCCTATCACAATTCCAAAAAAACGTTCGTTGGAGTTAACATTTGTCTTCCCTATACACTATTGGGTTCACCCTCTGAACTATTAATTGAAGCTATGTAGAACTCCATGGGCAGTGGGTCCAAGCATAACGCAAGTACACCTGACCAGCTTCATCCACAGTTCACCTGGGTTTTGGCTCTCTTCGATGACATTTCAGTAATGGATTGACTGCTGCCCCAAGTCATTTAAAAGCCCATTTCCCCCTAACTATATTACAGCCAAAAGTAAGTTCTTTTGTATATGATGGAAATTATGGAAACTTATGATTTTCCAATCTTTTAACTTTCATTATAAAGTGAAACAACGTAGTGAATTCTGAGCTCCATTTATATATTTCTACACAGAAGAACTTTTGGCTTCTATTGACATACAAATATGTCCATAGCTAACAAGGTCATGTTATGCTTGTTAGGAGACTCAAGACTAATTCAATACAAACTCCCTCCCTTCCTACACTGTGTTACAAAGTGAAGGATTTCTGAAGAGCTTCACATATGCAGTTCTGAGTACTTCAAAAGGGCTACTGAGGAGGAAGAGTTAGAACAGGGACTCTACAATGAAGACCCTGTGAGGTAAGAATTTCACCACATAAAGAAATGCTCTGGGAGCATAAAGTACTTTAATATATGACTCTGAACTGGCAAGTCTCTGAGAAGAGGCTGTGGCCCTTAAGGCTTTTCAAACACGTCACATCTGATAATGGACCATGCCTCCAGCTCCTTGATCTATGGGTCTGGCCTCTGCAGTGCATCCTGTGCTACTGGTGGTAGGTCACCTGATCAACACATAGGACAGGCCCTACTACTGATAGCTCTGGGATTCTTTGTGAGGGAAGCCTGGACACCATGGGCAGAAGGTGCTTCTTGGAAGAATTAGCTGAGATAGGAAAAAGAATTTAAAAAAAAAATGAGATTAATGAGTGAATGAGGATGAAGTTCTTACCGGGTGGTGGGATGCCTGGGAGGCCAGGCACACCTGGCGGAAGATGGTGAGGTGGAGGCCCCCCAGGGTGAAGTGGCTGCATGCTGCCCATGCTAACAAGGCCATCAACTGGGCCCTGCAAAGGTGGAAGGCCTGGCGGATAGCCACCCATCATGCCTTGAAGGACACAACAAATTTCAGACATGCATCATTAACATGCAACATGAGCTAAGAAATAACAACCCCCTCCATGCACTACCAATGAATAAGCACCCTTAGTACTGCATGATATAACAGCAATTAGTGCAATTATTTTGTTGCAGTAATGAACAAAATAAAGTTACAAATATGAAACCCAACACTTTTGGATGAATTAGTATTTAGTAAATTATTGCTTATAATTATTCTCAATAAGCTAAACATACTGTTTTCATTTAATTAAAGAGGAGTTCTAGTAACAGCTTTCTCAAGGACAGAACTATTGCAAACTGTTCAACCAGTGACCAGTTCTGCCACCTGTAACTCCAAGTGATCAGTACATACCCCATTACTCCACTCTGCCCGCACTCACAATACCTATCGTGGGTGCACGTGACGGGAAATCAGAATGGAGGAAAATGAGGTGCATAGTCCTGATCACAAGGCATGGTTCTCCAGTTTGGGAGCAAAAAAGTTTCAAGACTTCTTCATATACTCCTCCCTTCTATCTCCACCACTGCTGTTAAGAATGGATTATGTTAAGGTTTGAGCTGGAGAACAACTAACAGCTATCACAACGAATAATATCTTTAGAACAAATATCTTTAGATTTCAAAATATGTTAAGGAGAAATCTAAATTTTCTCAAGCCAACTAAAGTCCAGGTAATTCAGAAACCTACATGCAGCAGGCCTGAAGGAAGAACAGCTGGAGAGTCAGGCTCTGCTACTACAGGAGAAAATGCCAGTTGTCGTCACTGTCTCCAGGCTCATACATTTTGTCATGTAAACCTTCAACTGGTAGGGAGCATTTTAACTAAGGTACAGAATTCCTATGAACAGAGGCTTGTGTTCCTTTACTTTCCAAGCATACCACCATATAATAAAACATCTGGCTAGGGAAATGTTCTGGCAAACAAGTATTTTTGGAAAAGGGGTGGAAATAAGAATAATTTCAGTGAGAATTCACCTATCAAAAACACAAAACAAATATGACTCGGACTCTGTACGCGTCTGAATAAATAATGTAAAGCTCTCTCTGGAGTCCAGTCACTTCTAGGCAGTTTCTCACATAGGAAGGGCAAAGGCATAGCGCCAAAGTACTCTTTGAAGAGAGTTTCAGTCTTACTTTCTTTGAGGAGGTATTTGAAACATTTGTTTGCACACGTTTAGTCTTCTAAAGCTATGTCACAGCGAGAACCCTAGACTGACTCACCTTGCCTCCTTAGTCACATCTAAACTGGTTACAAAAACTTATAACTATACAAATTTGAAATATTTCTATACATGAAATAGGATGCATTTCAGTTTTTAAGAGTTCGAGGTAAAAACGACTTTGAGTAGATACCATCATCTTAAAACACGATGAAATCCAATGTTGCCAAACTGCCCTTTCAACACACCGCCAGGACCAGCTTTTAAGGATAAGTAGGTGAGAGGTTGAACAAATATTAGGAGGCTTTGCTTTCAATTACAAAAGCCCATCTGAACGCAGCCGTCGTAGGCTGTGGTTGAAGATTAAATTATTAAGAACTGAAAGACACAACACTTGTCTTCATTAAACTGTACTTTGGCATTTATTATCCCAGTCACATGTGTTCAAATGAGCTTCAATGCTTGTAAGCAAAGCTGGTCTCAGACAACAAGAAGGCTAAGACTCAGGCCCTAAACAACCTATAATTCCATGAAAAATTACCCTTTCTGCTGCAAAGTTCTCACTGTGGACCAAAGGCTTTTTACTGTAGACAATCTCTGCCCTTCACTCCTGTGGCCCAGAAGCCTGGGCAGCACACCTTTAGTAACAGAGCAGTGGTCTTCTAGAGGACCACCCTCTTCAACCACAGATGCCATTCCCCAACAGGGAGCTAAAATGCTGCAGCTGCTAATTTTTGTTTCATTTTAGCTATAAGTATTCATTTTGTTAATATATGTTCCTGGGTTTTGCAGTCAAGGACATAGTGCCACAGTATTATACATCAAATAGAACAAAATAGGATGTCAATGAGGGACTCCTAACTTTCAAAGTCCCCATGATCAAGACCTGATTTCTGGAAACCTCTGGAACCCCATTAACCAGAATGGGCCATGGAATAGAGCAGGCGGTTATGAGATTTGTTAGATCAACATCAGTCACACTCAAAGCACTGAGAGCCATGACTCAGATGTGCTTTGGCGAGTGCAACTGCTGAGGTCAGCGACAGTGCATTTGAGAACTTGCCATCACAAAAGTTAGGAGCAACAATGGGAAAGTTATCCTGTGCAGTCTTTCCTCTAAAAGCAAAAACAAAAAAGGCAAAAAACAAAAACAAAAAACCCCGAAAACGGCAAGAACAAAAAACAGCAAAAACAAAAACAGTGCCCCACAAAGCTGCCTTGAACAACACTGTCTTGGACTCTGTGCAAAAGAGGTCAGACTACTTGTGTAAGAAGAATCGCAGGTGGCTTGTATAGAGCTCACCAGATGTGGAGAGGTGACAAAGGAAGGCCTGAGAGGGGGTCCACAGGCTTTTCGTGGAGACATGTCAGACAGGATTTCAATGCAACAGTAGTCAAATTTGCTATGGCTACCAGAACCAGAGACAACACACACAAGCAAACCACATTCATCATTTCTTTTTCCTTTTCTTTCTTTCATCTTATATTCATTTATTTAAATATGTGACTGGGATACTAACAGAAAATGCAGTTTAATGTAATTAAATAGAAAAGCATTACAGAGTGGGCACAATGAATTGAACAAGGACTTCCCCCCCTATTTAGCAGTCATGCACATTGGTGACCAAGAAAGGATTTAATAATTCACTGTCAAAAATCCTTTTAAGTGGTCAGTCTTTTAAGGATGGCTGCAGCAGAGTAGGGCAAACTGAACTGGCATGAGACAGAGAATCAATACCACCTAACGACTGCTGTTATATTTTCCTTGGAGTTCCTCAGAACAGAACTCAAGGTCTACTTATATTTCTTGCTGTAGTGCTTTATCAAAGAGCAGTCTGGAGTAAGAACACTGCCAGACCATGCCCACAGCAAGGGAAGAGCTGCTACCTGCCAATTGCTAGGGTCAGACCTAGGACCTACTTTTGGGATAGAGAAGAGGCATTGCCTGTATGGGAAAAGCAATACAGGACAACATGGATGACTTGAAACTTGGAATCTGCCATGAGAAAAGGCTACAGACTGTGGCCTACTCCTTTTGGAGAAAAAAAAATGAAGGAATTTCTTAAAGTGGAAAAAAATGGTCTTAGCTCCTGTTTTTACCTGCAACAGGTGTCAACTGCTGATTGAGCATCCCCATTGGTGTTGGTGGTGGCACCACCCCCATGAGAGCCCCCACAGGGGTGCCTGCTCGGGGAGAAGCACTCGGCTGTTGTTGCTGTGCTGCTCGCTCTCTCTCCTGCTGCTCAGCAACTTTAGCTGCCCGCTCTGTAAAGGCATTTCACATTTTCAATTCTGTTTTTAACCCAGGAATTCAAAATACCATCCATTGCATTCAACAGGACTAGTAAAAACACAGGCAACAGTTCTGTCTCAATGGAAGGAACGGTAGATGACTAGTCTCAGCACAGGAGTCGGGCCGATCTCACTTGGTAACCTAGAATTCAGCTTTCCTATCCCATCTTGAGAACTGGTCTGCAAAGATTTCAAGAATGTTAAGACTGCAACACACATTCAGAAAGCACAGATTTTATCAAAACACATCACCAGGTAACCAACGTGGTTAATCTCACGAGGCACTCTGAAGATGAGAAGCGCTACCATCATTCTAGTATTAATAGCATTACAGATTATAATTTCAACATGAAGCAATTCCATGGCCCATTATAATTTTTGGAATAATTGTACTTACTCTAATTTTCTGATTCCTTGTATCCAATTTTACTAAAATTTGAGGACTCATCATTAATATCACAAGTTTAGCAGCTGAAGAAAATTAACTCTGTAAGGGAAAAGTAGCTTACTGCCTCTACCTTAAGACTGTAGGAAAAGCAAACAGCCAGTTTCTACATTCTAATGAAGCAAAGAAAGAGGTCATGATTAACTAACTCCGAGGGAGGAAAATACATGATTAGCTACACTACAGTCATCAGAAGAGGGGGACTAATACATACATGTAGATAGCAATGGACAATATTCTGAAAGAACCAGGTTCCCTGAAGCTGAGTTCAAAACTGTCCATGAATCCTAAATCAGCAAGAATTCCAGCACCTACTATTAGTGTACTTGAAATGCAAGAGGAACGTTTCTGGAACCTCTCGCTATTAACCGATAGCTTCCTTACTTCCTCAGGCTACGCTGCACCTCTAAAGCCAGCACCCTCAACAGTATGCTCTCAGCACGCCGGACCTTCTATGAGAGCATATTCCCAAAGCTTCCACCATACATGGCTAATTCAGCTTCACATTCTAAGAAGAAGTCCTTCCCACTCTTCAGATGGGCACACAGAAGCTGGGATACAGGCAGTGACTTGTCCAAGAATACAGAAGAAACAGCAACTCATGGCCCCATGCCTGGTGTCACCTTCACCTTTCACAGTTCTCTCTCCAACATGGAATTCAAAGACTACAGCTATTTGGGGAAAACAGTTTGAGGTACATGGCTTTAAAGAGACTCAAGAAGCAAACAGCCCCACTCTTTTATGGTAAGAATGTGAAAATCGTGCAAGTCAAAGCTCCTGAGGCTGTGATGAAGTTACTTGTAGACACTTAGCATCACTCACTAGGACTGTCTCAGCCTGATACCTTCTGCAGTGAGTATGAGAAGCAAACCCATTCTAACAACCTATTCTCTAGTAGTTAAAAAAAAAAAAACTATCTGTAATCTAGATGCCCCAATAGTAAATGCTAGTTTTTTCATTACACAAATGAAACAATAAACTGGAGGGAAAAAGAAAACTTAAAGTTGGAAAAACAAAAAAACTCAGGCGTGTGGATAAAATATTAGTTCTTCCTGAAAGAAGCTGAACTAGGCTGCTTTGGAATTCAGAATTACTAAAACAATGCCAGCCAAACTCCCAACTTTGTGTTTTGAATTCAGTAGGCAAAAACACCCAAAGTTCAGAGTTTGAATTTCTGGCTACTAAAACACGTAACTCACCTCTCACTAGGTTCTTCCTAATTTCAGACACCCCATGAAATGAGAGAAATTTTCAAATATCATCTCTTCTTCCCTCAGCCATGCTCCAGATTTTCTGCCTTCAGATGATTTCTAGTTCTTTTTGTCCTATTTGTACCCTAATAACCAGCCACACAGTACTAGTTTTGTTTGCCTTGAGATAGGCTTTACACTGTTAGCCGAGATTCCTAGACTACAGCCCTCCAACTTAGTAGTACATTTGATCTTAACTTGCACTAAGCCCTGAAATATCAAAGTATCTCAGAGTTCTAGGTTCTTATGGGATTTCTCAAAGAATATTCTAGGGTATAAAGATGCCACCTGGTCAATTTTCAGAAAATGCCAGATAATAAAAAACAGGTTCTTTACTGTAGGTCTTAGCGACTTTAACTTAGGACTATGCCCAGAGTTTGAAAGGCTTCTGAAACGGGTTTTGCCACAAAATATTTCTTGGCTGAGCATCTTGCAGGATTAGGTGTCAGCAGAAGATCCTTAAGGAAGCCTGTCAGACAATTTTATAATAATAAATAGTAACAAATGAAAGGAATAGAAGTTTTTTTTACAAAAGAGTTACTTTGGAGACTTCATAAGCTTCAATAAATGGAGCAGTCTTTGTAATGTATGCTTGCTGGAAAATAATGGATTTGGACTTAGTCAAGTTAGAGAGCAAGACTATATTGGAAAAATTATCTAACATACAAAATATGAAATGGAAAAACTACAACTCAAAGTATTGCCTAATGTAATGCTTACTCTCACTTATTATTAAGGCCATATCCAATATTAACTAGAACAACAAAAACCAAACCAAAAATCTCTAAGGAATTAATTGTTTGCAACTATGAACCACTAAATCTTTGAGTAAAGCAGCTCATGGTTCAAAGTGATCTAATCACAGAGTAAGGGGAAAACGAAGGCATCAGAGCTTTGTCAAAGTCAGCCACGTATCTTAAGAACAGGTATGAACACAGACACAGTACACAGGCCAGGGTTGGCCAAGGAAACCAGGCACATCACACCTCCGCCTAGAGTTTAACTTACACTTTGGCTTATCAAGAGCCATACGGAAGAACACTTATTCTAAAAGGCCACATTCAGGTGAATTTTAATCAAAATTATAGTTAACATTATTGAGCAATCATTCCCCAGCTCAACATGTGTGTGCCTACAGGGATAAATGAAATAAAATCATGCAATTTTTAACAGCAACATATTTTTGTTTGAGAAATTTGCCAGGAGGGGCAATGACACAAGGATCTGAGGCCAAGTCAGAGGCAACCCTCCATGTACTGGCATCTACTGCCAGCTGGGACAGGTCAAAAGAGCAGATTCACGTGCATGTGGCAAGAACAGCGGAGTAAAGCCTGTATATGCATCTGTGTCCCTGAGAGTGCCTCTTGCTTACAAGGTGGAGACAGCTGTGCCTAGTCCTTACTTACCTTCATACTCTGCTTTCTTGGCTGTCTCAAGGTTTCTCCATTCTGTCCCTACCAGTCTGCTGAGCTCCCCAAAAGAGTAGTCTGGGTGCTGGGCTTTAATCACAGCTCTCATTTCACTGCTGAACAAAATGTAGCCACTCATGTTGATTTTCCGTTTAGAACCTTCTTTCTTTGCACTGCCTTTGGCAGACTTTGGGGTAGACTGTAAGACAGAAAGCTATTATATAAGGTATCAGAAAATTGCACTAGGTTATCTACAGTTTCTGGAAGCCAGACACATAAAATGCAATAATGTTTTATAGACATACTCAGTGTGTAGCTGACATTTTCTTGGCCAAAATATACCTCTTTCTCGCCTTGCACAAAATAAATGAAAATTTCACTGAATTCCACAACTATAGTCTACAATGGTGACCTCACAATTAAGTCTCAAGAAAATTCTGAATGAGGAAAATCAATATGAGGGATCACCTCAACCAAAAGATTAAGTCCTATAGAAGGGGAAATTAAAAAGATACAACAGACATCCAGGTGTGGCAGAATACATCTATAATCCTATTACTCAGGAGGATGAAGTAGAGGCAGAAAGATCCTGTGTGTGAGCGCTGAAAGCTAAGGTATAAGAGCATAAAACCATTCCTTATTGCTCCTTGTCTACAAAGCAAGAGTCTTCTAAACTCCTATTAAACCATCACTATGAAATTTAAAATTAGTTATTATTGGCTTAATGATGTAAGTATGCTTTTTGCCAATTAAAAATAAATTAGTAAAGTCTCTGCAAAACTAAGACAAAACAAAACACTATTATTCCTTTGTGTGGATTTCTAGGCAAAACTTTACACATGAAGTGTGTGTAGTGTACACCTGTACTCCCAGTGCTTGTTTGGGAAACAGAGGTAGGAGGACTAAGGGTTCAAGGCCCACCTTAAATACACAAGAAGTCTGAAGTCAGCTTAGGCTAACTGACATCTCAAACAAAAAAATGTCTCCTATTGTGGTTTGAGTCTGCTAAAGACTAGAACTGAGAAGGCAAGTCATGGGGCACCCCACTGTACCTGTGGGGGTGTATAGGGCATGAGGTCGAGCTCAGTGGCCAGGGGTGTCTGAAGCTGAGGTAGAGATGGAGGTTCAATGACTTCACTATCCTCTTCTCCCATCTCTTCAATATCATCATCTCCACCTTCTAACTCCGCAAATTTAGCTTCTAGCAATTGTATCTTCTTTTCTAACAAAGGTGAGGGTTCCTTCTGAGGAATGATTGGTTTCCTAAAACAGTGACAAAACAAATAAGTAAAAAGTTGCCAACTACTTCCAAGACTGGTCAGAGAGCACCTGAAAACATTTACAAATGACATTTTACAACCTGCCATAAACACTCTATAAGGCTAACAATGTAGGTTCAATGGGTATTTGTGATGTCACTTCTACTTATTAAACAATTCTGATCAATTCTCACAGAGGTACTGGTCAGGTCTAGTGGACTATATGTTAAAAAGGAGTTGACATAATGAAACTGAAACAAATCTTCCCACAGAGAGGTTGCCAACAGAACCAAGTGTTTCTGTCTTCATTCTACAATTGCTGGGGTGTCTAAGCAAAGGTACTATTAAAACAATTGCTAACTCTTTTTTAACTCTGTAAGCAAACAAAACAAAACAAACAAAAGATGCTGACTCAAACTTAATACTATCCCCTGCCTCAGCCTCCCAAGTATGGGAATTACCCCCTCTTACTAAATTGGTATTTTCTATTGGAATTATATGACAGTTCAAGACCTAATAAAAAACAACTCAGAACACTGGGTTACATGACTGGTAAGTTAGCCCAAGTGCCCTTTCTTCTTTAGTTTTTCAAGATTTACCTGAAGTAGTAAATTTCATCATCTACAACTTTAGCAGAGAGTGAAAACCTCTTCAACCCCTTGAACTTCTTCATCTGCTTGTCACTCTCATTATAGCGGCTCTCACAGAGTAGAATGTCATTTTCTGGTATTTCAGTTGGCCTGCAGGAGAGGAAGTCCTTGAATGACAACACAGCACATTTCCCTGAAAGAGTAAGAGATAAAGGAGTTAACTCTGGTCATGTTAACATCCTGGAACTAACCAAATAGGCCAGGCTGGCAGTGTGAGCCCCCCTGGGATTTGTCTCTACATTTCCAGTGTTGGGATTACAAGTGTGTACCACCAAACATGGCTTTTTAAAATGTGGTTCTGGAGACTGAACTTGCAAGACAAGTACTTTACCAGCAGAACTCTCTCCCCAGTCCCAAATTTTATATTATTATATTTTAATTCACAGTTAAGTAAGAGTGATAGAGAGGGGGCTAGAGAGATGGCTCAGCAGTTAGGAGTATATATTACTGATACAGAGAACTCAAATTCAGTTCTTAGCACTGACACTAGGTGGCTCACAACTGCCTGTGGCTCCAGTTTACAGGGACATTCTCTCCTGGATCCACTGACATCTGCACTTATGCATGCACATACCCTCCCATATATACATAATTAAAAAAAAAACAAGCCAAACCACACCAACCAAACAACAATACCACCACCCATGTAATAATGAATGCTAAAGATACTGGTCACCTAGCATGCACAAAACCCTGGGTTCATGGGCTGGCAAGATGGATGAATCAGTGGATAAAAGGTGTCTGCCTACAAGCTTGACAAGCTGAGTTCAATTCCTGGGACCTACATGGCAGAAGGAGAACTGAGTTTCACAAGTTGTCCTATCCTCCACACATATACTACGGTACACAGACTCCCGTATAGACAGACAGACAGACAGATGCACCCACGCATGCACCTAAGGGGGAGAGTGGGGAGCGAGCAAGCCCTAGGTTCAATCTGAAAAAAACAATAAAGAACACTAAGAACACTTATTTTTCACTGTTTGCTATTGAACATACTAGAAATGCTCATGGCCAACAACTTCTTGAATATGCACATTCAAAACAGGTCAGAAACATTTCAGAAGTTCAAAAGTGCTTTCATTGCTTTAGAAATACATAGTATTTATTTAACTAACTCAATAGACTTTTAGTTAGGAATAGCCATTCTTTATGCTTAGAGAAGGAAAAAATGGAGATGCGAAAATGGTAAAAATTCTCTCCACAGTTAAGGAGTCAAATTGTTAGTTGGAGACAGGGGTGTGGCTTAGCTGGCTAAGTGCTCGCCTAGTGCATACAACCAATCATTGTTAACACGTGCCTATAACCCCAGCACTGCAGAGGTGGAGGCAGGAGGATCAAAGTTCAAGGCATTCTCAGATACATATTGGGTTCCAGGCCAGCCTGGGCAATATGAAATCCCCATTTCAAAACAGAAACCAAGTGAATGGTAGCCGTGAAATAAATGTGGTGTCTCAGTGTTGGGCTCCTACCTAAACACTGGTAAAAGATAGCCTTGATTTCATTTAGTAATAAAATTTTTCTTTATAAGCCATTAGATTTGGGAGCTGAAGCAATGGCTTAGCAGTTCACTGGCTGCTCTTCAAATGGGCCAGGATTTAATTCATGCACATAGCAGCTCACAACTCTCTAACTCAATTTTCAGGGTATCTGATGGTACCCTCTTTTGGCCTCCAAGGTACCAGACATACACCATACACAAGCCACACACGTGATTTTGCCCATACACATAAAAAAGATCTTGATAGATCAATTTTGGGAGAATGGACATATTTAAAATAGTGAGTTCTTCCTTTATAATAGGCCATTTTTATTTATTTGGGTCCTTTATAATTTGCATAAAAATTTTATTTATATACTTTTTAAACTTACCAATATATTTTGTTCAGCTCCATATACCCACATATCAACATTTATTGTATAATAAAGATTAATGTATTAATCATTCTTTTCCATATATTTCATATTTATAATATATAAAACAATCTAAACTAGTCCCATCTTAATGCTTAAGAATTACATGTGGCTAGTGGCTACTGTAATGGATAAATTATAACAGGTGTGAAGTAAAAGAAAAACTTCTCATAGAAAGCAAGATAAAATTTGTGCAACCATGAGACATTAATATTTAAGTAATACACAGAGGAAAAAATAGCATATGCAAATTGGGCCTCAGCAAAATAATTTCCTCTGCTTTTCAAAAGACACAATTAAGAAAATAAAAATATAAGTCCTCCTCCGAGAGGAAATATTTATGACCCATGTAACTGGCAAAGGATTTGTTTTCACAATATATAAACGATTCATACAAGTCAACAAGAAAAACAATGCAGAGAAAACTTCCTGTTGTTGACAATGTCTGTCTCTGATAGAGTTCTCTGCTGGGTTTGCTTGTAGGGGATGAGGTATCAGCTTTCTCTGGTATGCTAAATCATATTAAGTTCCTACTATCTTTTTAATATAAAGTTTTTTGTTATGCTATTACCTTTTTGCTCTTATGATTTCATACATTTCTTGATCCTTTTAAAAGGCAGTAGAGATAAATACTTACATGTTTATAATATAGTATATAAGTATACAATATTATAGTAGCCGATCTGCCTAATAGATTATGTGTGATCCTTAAGGTAATTTCATTATTCTGTTTCCAGTCATTTCCCCACTTGCCCAATACTGGCTATGCAATACCTGTTTGTTAACTGAAGGATTAAGAGTAAGTACATTTGAGGAATATGTTTAAAATGTCTTCTCTTACATTATTAAGTTCTTTGAGCACTTACAGGCATTATTTACCATTAAAATTTCTTTTCTTTTTTTTTTTTTTTTTGGTTTTTTCGAGATAGGGTTTCTCTGTGTAGCCCTGGCTGTCCTGGAACTCACTCTGTAGACCAGGCTGGCCTCAAACTCAGAAATCCACCTGCCTCCGCCTCCCAAGTGCTGGGATTAAAGGCGTGCGCCACCACAGCCCGGCAAAATTTCTTATAGCGGTGTGTGTGTAGGTGTCTTTTATTTTTGCTTCATAATTAATTAATGAATTATGAGACAGTGTTGTGATGCAGTCCTGGCTGGCCTGGAACTTGCAGTGATCCTCAGGCTCTTCCATGTGCTGGGATTTCAGACAACCACCACCATAGTCACAAAAAACAAACAAAACCCACCCAATAGTTACTGTTTTATTGCACACAGTGAACATCAATTTTGTGTCTAGGAAGGAATCAAACCACATAAACTGATGCAATGTTTAGATAACATTCTCTCTTCAGAACTCCTAAGAGGTAAAGGGGAAAATGTGATGCTAGCTCTCTTCCTTCTCAAAGCCCAGGTTGGTAACCTTGGACACATACCAGGCCAATCCATTGCTGTTAAAATCATTCGATTCTGTTCTTCCCCTCCAGGGCCACAGCAAGCACCTTCTCTTTACTCTTTAGCTCCAGTACTAGTGGCTATGCTTAGTTTTTGTCTTTGGCCTTCTCTGGTGTGGGCCGTTCAAGGGAAGAAGCATTCTGCTTCTCTTGGCATTTTGCTTATTGAGGACCCTGTTTCTGGTCTAGTGTCTTCAGGAAGCCAACTGAGGTCTAATGAAGGATGTTTGTTCATAGTCTGAGCATATGGAACTGGTTACAGGTCAGGAAAGTAGCCCTCAGGCCCTAGGGGGTACGCCCCAGAGCTTTCCAGATGAGGGAGGCTCTGGTAAAGAATAGACAGACACCACGGGGTCCTGAACCTATATTTCCAGCAGGTGGTGAGAGGGCCTGGGCAGTAATCCTATGATAGGTCTCCACCGAGGCAAAAATGAGACCATCTCTTGGATTTTCTCTGTATGACTTAAAAACAAACAACAAGCAAACAAAAACCCTGGCCCTTTTCCTTTCAAAAGTTTGTAAAGCATTTATTCCTGAACTATTTATTGTTCTTGCTTTACTGATAAAACTGATAAAGCATTAAATAAGTTTATAAAGAAGGAAACAACCTATAATTATATTAAGAATGTAATGTCCAGGCCCCAGTCCTGGAATTATTATAATCTTTAGTGGTCAACAGTAGAGGTACACTCTCTGGCAGGTATACCCATGTTCATTTTTAAGTAATCCCCCTGTGACTATTGGATCACTACCATTATTATTATCAGTGCTTTGGCTGTCTTTGAATTCTATATGGAACAGGCTGCCCTCAAACTCACAGAGATTCGCCTGCCTCTGGCTCCCAAGTGATGAGATCAAAGGCGTGTGCTACCATATCTGGCCACTTGGATCATTCTTCCCAGATGTAATATTCCCTATGAAGGTGTCAAGCTAGACTCTTCAAAGACACTTCTAAGACTGTCTTCTAAATATGCCTACCAATTTTACCAGGGAACCCACAAAAATGATCTACTTAACATCTTTAAAATTTGTTTGAGACAGAAAAAAAAAGTACAAAAAGAAGATTCACATTCAATAATGAACAAAGTTAACATCAGGGATTATAAATCCTTTCAAGTTTACAGAATAAGACCCTTTAGTAGTTGGTGCATACCGAACTGTAACAATGGAGATAATTTTTTTAAAAAAGATTTATTTTATATGAGTATACTGTAGCTGTTTTCAGATACACCAGAAAAGGGAATGAGATCCCATTACATATGGTCATGAGCTACCTACCACATAGTTGCTGGGAGTTGACTCAGGACCTCTGGAAGAGCAGTGAGTGATCTTAACTGCTGAACCATCTCTCCAGCCCCTACATCTTACTTTTTGAGCACTAAGTGGGGTTGATGTAAAAAACAAAATAACCCTGTCTCACTGTGCATCTCTCATCCTGCTCAATATTGCAGGCTCGTCAGTTCACACATGTACCCCAACATGTAGCTGTCAATCAGCTAATGATACTGACACAGAAGAGAGAGAGAGAGAGAACCCAGGTTTTAGTTCTGACCCGGTCTTGGGCAGTTATTTTACCTTTCTGAAAAATACTATCATCTTTCCTATATAATCATGTGGAGGATTAAGTAAGATTCCAGATATAAAAATGGCTTAAATACTGTAGGAGGCAATGCATTTTAACAGGAACTTTAGAAAAGATTTACCCAAGTTACATTAGTGGAAACAGTGGTATAGGGGGTATGTCAACAGCCACAGAAGGAAAGCTGGCAAAAACTGTTAAACATGTCTTTTGAGGGGCTGGACAAATATAGCTCAGTGGTTAAGAGTGCTTACTGCTCTTCCAGAAGACCGAGTTCAATACCCACAACACTTCCAGTTTCCTTCAACTCCAGGTCCAGTGTCCTCTTTGGTCCTCTGTAGGAACACATACATATACTAACAGACATACACATCACATATTTTAAAATTATTTCATTTATTTAGTGTGTATGTACATGCTATAACACATGTGAAGAGGCACATGTATGTCAGAGAATACCTTTTGACTCCCTCCTTCCATCACCCAGGACAGAGGAATAGAATTCAGATTACCCACTCAGACATCTCATTTGACTAGAATCAACAATTTTTTTTTAATCAAAAGCCAAAGGTTCACAACCTTTTAATTTTTAATGTTTAATTATTAAAGTGTGGCTGAAACCTGACAGGTGACTTTATAACTTAGCCTCAACCTGCCCTCCCTTTAAAAAAAAAGGTTATTTTGCTTGCATATATGTCTGTGGCATTACATGCATGCCTGGTGCCCATGGAGGCCCGGCAAGGGTGTTGAATCGCTTGAAACTGGAGTCACAGACAGTTGTGAGCTGTCATGTGGATGCTGGAGATTGAAGAACAGGGAGTTCTCTTAACTACTGAGCCATCACGCCAGCTGTTCCCACACCTCAAAGTTTTGAAAATGACAGCCTGGGCCCCTGGTATGAAGGTATGGTATCTGGTGCCAAGGGCAGAGTGGAGTGGAGCATTTCCCTTCCCTCCTAACTCCCCACATTCATTTTAGCTGACTGCTTGACTTGTGGGAAGCTTCCTAAAGGGTGAACCTTGCAAAGAATTTGCCTGTTTTGTCAAATATGGAATTCTCCCAGAAAGGTGACATGATTATACTTAAAAAAAAAAAAAAGAAAATGTCCATTTAGGCTACTACTATAGCAATACTACAGTGGACTGGGCAATTTCTAAAGAACAAAAATTTTTCCAGTTCTAGGAGATAGGAAGTCCTAAATGAAGGTGCCAGTATTTAATATGTTCCTGTTTACTGCTCAGGAAAATTCTAGGTGTTTGATGCATGGTGGATAGCAGAAGCACAAAGATGGAAGGAGAGTAAACCATCCAGTATGATCCCTGCCTGAAATAATGTCTGTCTACTCAGTGCATGGCTCTTAGGACCTCAGCATCTCCCGCAAGATCCCATTGGCATTAAGTTCTCACCTATGAATCTTGGAGGAACACATACATTGAAACCTTAGCACATTAAAAGGCAAATTAACCATGTATTGTCAGTTGGGGCACAAATATCAAATGACACACATTTAAAATGGGAGAAAAAGTGGGGACTGGGATGCTTTGGGAGATGTTCTATTTCTCTGCAGTCCTGGGGATGGAACCCAGGGCTTTATGTAAGTCTTCTACTGCTGCATGTGCAGCCTGAAATAAGGGATGTAAATTTTTAGCTTAGTTATTGTGGTGACATTAAAACTATATATTGAAATATGCCTTCTTCCAAATTACAAATAGACTCTACAAGCAAATGCTTAAGTGTCATTTCTAGTGGCACTTCAAGGGCTGAAAGGAATACTATGGAGAGAGGTGCATATATGTCTGTGTACCAGTTTCATCCGAACCATGATCCATGATCCAGTTTATATTGTTGCTGTTGTTGCTCAGAATATAGCTTCTCTACATTTTTTTTTTTTTTTTTTTAAGAATCAAGAAGAGTTTGGGGTGGTGATGGTGATAGCCAGCGGTAAGAGCACTGGCTGCAGAGGACCCAGGTTTGATTCCTAGCACCTACACGATAGCTTTCAATCATCTGTGACTACAGTTCCAGAAGATCCAATGCCTTCTTCTTGCCTCCTTGGGTAACACATGTGGTACACAGACATATATGCAGGGAAAATACACACACACCTTAAAAATAAATAGTAAAAAGAAAATGAAGCTGGATATAACAACATATGATTTTAAACTCAGCATATGAAGGCTAGGCCAACAGATCTGAGTTTCAGGCCAGCCTGGTCTACATATTGAATTCGAGGCCACTCAGGGTTTCATTGTGAAACACTGTCTCTCTTTGAAAAAGAGCCTACCTAACAGGCTGGTGAGATGGCTTAAGCACTGACTGCTCTTCCAAAAGTCCTGAGTTCAATCCTAGCAACCACATGGTGGCTCACAACCATCCGTAGTGAGATCTGACACCTTCTTCTGGTGTGTCTAAAGACAGCTAAGTGTACTCATATACAATAATAAATAAATCTTTGGGCCAAAGCGAGCAGGGCCAGAGTGAACAGAGGTCCTGAGTTCAATTACCAGCAACAACATGATGGCTCACAACCATCTGTACTGCTACAGTGTACTCATATACATAAAATCAATCAATAAATAAATCTTTAAAAAATAAAAGAAAAAGAAAAAGAGCCTGAGTCAGGCATTGTGGTGTACACTTGGGAAGTAGATCTCTGTGAGTTTGAGCCCAGTCTGGTCTATTTAGTGAGTTCCAGGACAGTCATAACTATAACCATCCAAAACCAAAAACAAACAAACTAAAAGCATTGGGACATTTATGTCATAGTTTTTTTTTTCTTCTTCTAAGATTCTTTTGGTATCACTCAATACAGTTCCTGAAGTAATATATATTATTTTGTGATGAGCTACACTTCTTGAGTCTTCTAAGGTCCTATAAATATAGTGCTAGAATCAATGTTCTTTGGGTTCTGGTGAGGGGTCATGGTTTTCTACTGTTAAAGAATAAAAGGTTAAAAAGGACATTTGAAAAGTGTAAAAAACCTAAAATTAAAATAAAAACTAACCCAAGAAATTACACAGCTGCCCTCACACAAGGAAACGCCGGCCTCGCCTTCGTTATGCTTCATTTTAATCTCCTGGCTGGGTGTACACTAGAAAGGAACTGTAGTGTGGATCAGAATTTAAAAGGATATTTTCTACTACAGAAAGGCAAGAGTTTAATGATTTTACTGCTCTTAGTTCACTTTCCCTGTGGTAGAAATTTGAAAATGTGCTGAATTACTAAGCAGTTTGCCATATCTAATCCTAAATATAATTATGAGCAACATTATCAAATAAAGACTAACATATGTTTGAATCTGCAAATTTTTCTTTGGTTGTGATTTATGGTGGCTTCTTTAAAACCATCAACAATCTGTGTGTGGGGACTGGATGTAGCTATGCAGGTTAATGGTAGAGTACGCACTTAGCATATACAAGGCCCTGGGTTCAGTCTCTGACTTGGTGTGTTGGTGGGGGACCCGCAAAACACCAACCACCAATGTAAAGCCAAATGTATAGCTAGTAATCTTTTAGGAGGCCATCTCAAGGGATGTAGTATGGCTAGTGTATGATCTAGTGGCTCTCAGGGCTTAGAAAAACATAACAGCTGGCAACATTGTTAGTATATGATGATGCATACAATTAGATCTTAGAAACAGAATACCACTGGAAATACTTGGTAGATGACCAAAGAGAAACCAAGACATTACGTTGGAATGGAGACAATAAAATGATCAAGTTTAAGAATCTAATAGAGGGGGCTGTAGAGATGGCTCAGTGGTTAAGAGCACTGACTACTCTTTCGGAGGTCCTGAGTTCAAATCCTAGCAACCACATAGTGGCTCACAAACATCTGTAATGAGATCTGATGCCCTCTGATGGTGTGTCTGAAGACAGTACTTACATATAATAAATAAATAAATCTTTAAAAAAAAGGGGGGGTGCTGGAGAGGGGGCTCAGCCTTTAAGAGCACTGACTGCTATTCCAGAGGTCCTGAGTTCAAATCCCAGCAACCACATGGTAGCTCACAACCATCTGTAATGGAATCCGATCCTTTCTTCTGATGTGTCTGAAAGCAGCTACTGTGTATTCATATACTAAAATAAGTAATTCTTTAAAAATGTCTAACAGAAACTGAAAAATTAGGCTATTCTCCCTATTTCCTACCTTACTATTATTACACTGTTCACACAGCAGCCATGATGATTCGTACCTCACCTCACAGCTCTGCTCAACCCTGCTATGATTTCCTTTCAAGCCCACTCACTGTCTACAAGATCTACTATGTTTGAGTATCCAGAAAGTTGAAAGGCCTTATTCCTCATGCCACATCCCTTCTCTTGCTCTAGCTATCCAACTCTTTTAGATTCCAAATAAGAACAGATAATCTAAGACAACTCTTTTGCTGCTCCTAGAAGAGAGCCTAAAATAATTCTCTTTTGTTTATTTTAAAATTTCTTCAAAGGTCCATTCATATGCCATCAGTAAAATTTTGGCTGATCATGTGACCTTACCTCAACATTATTGTCAATCTTCTTTGTTTTATTTTCATTTAAAATTCTAATTACCATCTGGTGTTCTCTGTTATTTATTTACTGACTCCCCAACCTTCATCCCAATGTCTTTATGAAAGCAAAGACTTTTGCCATTTTATGCTGCTACAGACCACCACTTAGAAGCGTGCCCTGCATAGCAGCAGTACTTAATAAAGTTCTATAGAACAACTGTGATGAAAAAGGACAAATACCTACCCAGGATACAACTCATGGGGCAGGTCTCTTCCAGATTACTCAGAAACACTTCTTTTTTGTAAAACATTTTTGTGGGCTCATGTTCTGTTTCTTCCGGGTGAATGAAGATAGGGCCATAAAAATACGCAGCTCCATCTCGGACCCATACTTTTTCAATTCTTGGGGGTGAGAGGGATAGAGAAATTAAGTTATAATAATTTCAATCTTGAATGGCTATCTAATAAAAACTCCACTAACTAAAATGTCTGCCTGTTTAAATATGAGTGTTCTGCTGCACGTACACCTGCACGTCAGAAGACGGCATCAGATCCCATTATAGATGATTGTGAGCCACCATGTGGGTGCTGGGAATTGAACTCAGGACCTCTGGAAGAGCAGCCAGTGCTCTTATTCACTGAGCCATCTTTCCAGACCCCTAAAATGTAGCAGCATACAGCATTTAGAGGAATTTCATGGACTCTCCTCACCTTTTAAGATACCTTTCAGAGAACACACTCTGAAAAAAGAGAAAAGGGCATTTGGCCACTCTGGAGAAAAAAAACTTTAACATATTATCAAGGTATGAAACTATATCATTTTATTTAATTCCAGGTTTGTTTCATAAGATGTTCAAGACGAAAACAACTAAACATTTGTCACTGGATTTGGCAAGCATTCCTTCAAAATAGAGGGTCACAGATCTTTGTGCAAGATTCAGCACTAAAGCACTTTCACGTTGGGATGTTGTACTGTCTTATTGATCAACTTAAAACCAATATTATTGTCCCACATTTTCAGGGTTCCAGACATAAAGCAACATCTTTATTTCAGTGAATAATAAATCCATCCTTCCAGTTTCCTAAACCAACTTACAGGAGTCATCCTTGAAGTCTCTACCCAAGAACTCCATATTGTATTTACTAAGAATGCTATTAGCCTGTTCTCCTAAATACTACTGTGTGTAATTAGCCACACTAAAAAGGCCATCATTCTTGCTTGGCTTATCGCAATAGCCTTCTAGTAGATCTTCTTGCTTCCACTCCTCAACCCTTTACAGTCTCTTCTCAATAAGGAGAAAGAAGAGCAATCCTATTAAATCAGAGGTCAAATGTTACTTCTCTGCTTGAAACAATAACAAAGACATTTTTTTAAACTCTATAAAAGTTCAATTCAAGTGCCTCCATGGTTTCTGAAGCCTTACATGATTTGCATATTTCCCATTACCCCTATCTACCACCTTTTACAGGGTTCACTCTGCTGATAGTAAACTGCAGGTTTAAGAGTGATGTATCTCTCAGGCCTTTATCCTGGCTATTAATTCTACTCGGAATGCTTTCCCTGATATTCACAATTCTTACATTTTTTCATCTTAGCCCAACTGCCAGATTCTTTGTGAAATCTATTCAAACCTTTCTCTCTGTTCTGAGCACCCTATGAGCTCCAATTTCAACAGTATATATCAGGACCAAAGATACAACTTTACTTATCCAAGATGCCTGTTGTCCCATTTGAATGAAGCTCTTATTGAAGTAAATTATCTTCAATTTTTTTTGGGTGTGTGTGGGGGGGCAGGATCCAGACAGGGTTTCTCTGTGTAGCCCTGGCTGTCCTGGAACTCACTCTGTAGACCAGGCTGGCGTCGAACTCAGAAATTCGCTTGTCTCTGCCTCCCATGTGCTGGGATTAAAAGCATGCACCACCACTGCCCGGCTATCTTTCAGTCTTTGAGGTTTGTTTTGGGATAGGCTCTGGTCTGGAATCCTTGCTCTTCCCTCCTTAGCTTTGCAATTGCTAGGATTATACACATGTGTGCACTCTTCTACTTGCCATAGAAGTAGGAGCAGGGAAAATGTGGTATGAGGAAGCTTGAGAAATTGCCAGGGAAAGGACTTATGTTTTCATTCTATGCATGTAGAATACTAAGTCTCAAATCTTAGACCCAACCTCATCTTCCCTAACTCACCTGCCCACACGAGGGCGCACCAAGCCGTGGGATTTGATGAAGACACAATCGCCAACCTTCAGCCACATGTCATTGTACCGAAGCTGCTCAAAGTAGTGGCAACCTGGCTCACCATTGGACATCTCCACAGGAACATCTTCTTTTTCCTGTGGAGAGGAACTGATAAATAAAGACAGAAAACTAGCAAGAAGCATAAGAAACAACTCCTCTAAGTAAGTTTTCATGAAAGTTGAGAAACCAAAAATTGTTAAAGTCAAATTCATAATCAAGTATTGTATTCATTTCAAATTTATCATTTTCATAAAATGTTACTCTAAGGAATTTTTATATTCCCCCCTTCCCATTCCTATGGAATTGATCTATTCAGAAAAATGTACTGGAAAGAACTTATTAGCATTCATTTCAAAGTGGACAAATGCACACAACATTCATACAGTATAAGGAACAAATTCTTTATAATATCCCTCTTTACTATACTTAATGTTAAAGAATTTCTCCATTCCCTTTGTGGTAATAGGGATAGAACCTAGGATTCTGTGTGCTAGGCAAGTACTGATATCTCTAACCCTTTATTTATTTTTAAACCTGGGTCTTAACTAAATTGGCCTTGAACTCATTTTATATATCAAGCAGGTCCTGAGCTTTTCTTGCTTCAACTTTCTAAAGCCCTGAGATCATAAGTATGTGCTACCAGGATCAGCTTTTTCCTAATATAAAAATTAAGCTTATTTTTTTTATGAATTCATTGTTTTTAATTGCTGAGTAGTATTCCATTGTGTAAATATACATGGAAAATATCTCTGATAAAATTGAAGAAATTTATACAGATAAATTGGTAGGAAAATTAAAAAAAAATTAAGCTTATTTAATCTCTTCTAATAACATAGCTCATTTACCTCCCACTCTGCAAAGTAATACTCCTTCCAGATACTTGCAGGATTCAGAAATATAACAAGATGGCTTTTAACTTGCCTTTGTGATACTGAGTCTCTCTAGTTTCTGTCCTGATCTGATTAACTCTCTAGTAAGACTCCCAGGGAAATCTACCATTAGCACAACAGAAATGAGTGTAAGAACTAGTTTCTCACACCACAGAAGCACATAGCAAACTCATCTCCAGACTAAATAGGAAAGAAGAATGCTAGAGCAGATAAACTCCAGGACACATGACAGAGTGACAGGGTTGAGGCCCCTTTGGAATGTTTGCCTGAACCTTACTATTTATATACTTGTCCCTATGATCCTAGGAGGGCAGATGAACACAGACTGGGGGTATCGTAGGTGCTAGCTGAGGAGACCCACACTTTCAAAGAAAAGCAGAAAGGAGGAGAGACCAGGATAGAAGTCTTCCTCTTTTTCTAGATCTGTTCTACTAATCCTCTGTTTCCAAAAGGTAAAATATTCTCCTACGCTGGCTTCTTACCTACTACTCTTAGAGAGAAAGGAAGGCTAAATATTAGAGCTTGGTACTTTCCCCTGGTCTCTACGGTTTTCATTTCTTAATGTTAACTGATAGATTTTGCATTTTTATTAATTCCATCATAACAGGAAACAATATATATAGCTCTGTGATATAAACATGATGCATTCTGGCTTTGACTAAATTACTAAATCTGTCACCTACTAGCTGCAGGGAATATAGGGCAAATGACCTGATTTATTGTGAGCCCCTCAGATAGGGTTGTTGGAAAGCATAAGTGATGTTGAATAATCCTTGCCCTTCTAAGTGGAACAGATCCTTCCTTGATCATGTTTTAATATGGCACAATCTCACTTATAAAAATAACATTTCCTCAGTCAGGCAGTGGTAGCCACCTTTTTGATCCCAGCACACAGGAGGTGGAGGCAGGCAGATCTCTGTGAGTTCAAGGCCAGCCTGGTCTATACAGTAAGAGTTCTAGGACAGCCAAGGCTACACAGAGAAACTACATCTTGAAAAACCAAACCAAACTAAACCAAACCAAACCAGACCCGACCAAACCATTTCCTTGATTTTTATATTGATAGTCATCCTTGAGATCAGAGTAGTCTTCTCTTGAATTTTGTAGGGTGTGGAATACAGTTTGCTCTGACTTTACACAATGAACTAAGGAGGGTTTTTGTCTCTACACTATCAGGTAATTTAAACAGCTATTTTTTTTTTTTGAGACAGGATTTCTCTGTGTAGCCCTGGCTGTCCTAGAACTCACTCTGCAAACCAGGCTGGCCTTAAATTCAGATCCATCTGCTTCTGATACCTGGGATTAAAGGCATGTGCCACCATGCCCAGGTTAAACAGCTTTTAATTATAGCAATCACACAAAGAGTTAAAAAGAATTTACCTATTCAGTACTCACTGGACCATCTCACTGGTCTCCTTGATTTACTTTCTATTTATGAGTCTTTTGCCTGCATGTATGTCTGTGCACCAAGTGTGTGCCTAGTGCCTGCAGGAGTCAGATCGCCTGGAACTAGAATTACAATTAAGTTCCATGTGCGTGCTGGGATCAAATCTGGGACCTCTGGAAGAGCAGCCAGTGCTGCTAAGCCATTTCTTTAGCCTCCATCCTCAATTTACTTTTAAATACTACTTTAAACTTTTCTTTTTCTTTTCCCTTAGATTCTTCCACTTTGTTTGACTAAGGTTTTATACCCTCAGTCTTGTTGTTTTTTTTTTTTTTTGAGTTTGAATACATTAACTTACTTTCTGGAATAGATATTTTAAGGTTAAAATTCTTTTCTAAGTGGCTACTACCCACATACCTTTTCCAAGTTAAAACTGTCTTCAGCTCGATTGTCATCTGAGTTGTCTGTATTCTTCTCATCATCCCCTTTATCTGCATTTGCAAATACAGAGGCCACTCGAACCACAGGCAAGGGCACATCCCGGGGGACAAATCTGACTGAACTGATGGGCATGGTCCATAGTTTAATTTTCTTAAAAGATTTGGTTTTGGCAGAATACCTTGATTCACAGACAAAAACGTCCTCATCACGAAAGTTTTCTGGACATAATTTAAAGTATTCCTGGGATAGGAATAATAATACAAATAAGTAAATTTTTTTGAAAGTTAACTCAAAAATAAAAAACAAATGTTAATCAGCTAACATTGTACTATAAAAACTTTCTGACAATAAAAAGTAAATGGTCAGATAAGTAGGGCTATTTCCTTGGCTATATTCTCTTTAATTATAAGTTGTATTTATTTTGTCAACTGCCCTTTGAAAATATATTACTTTCTATAGTTAAAATGCTTTGTATGGTGCATGTATGACAGATAATATATCTTATTACCTAAAAGCAAAACTAGTATTTGGTAATAAAGAACTTTCAGAAAACATCATCCTTGGAAATTAGCCCAGAAACATAAAAAGTTAATATATTTGTATATAGATAAACTACACACAGCAAATGGTCTCTCATAAGTATATTCATATTAATTTCTTATATATAGACCCAGGGAATGATGTCATTGGAATGAATGAGTTTCTTACCTTGACAAACATGACTACACATTTGCCTAGAATTTTACTAACAGGAACTTTATTATAATAGTCACTCTTAAAAACTTCTTTTTCTAGAAATTTTCGTGTAGCCAAATGGAATGTTTCATTTGGCCGATAAAACCAACAGCCGTACAACCATTTTTCACCTCAAAAACAGAGAAAGAAAATAATTATTAACAGAAATCACATATTCTTTGCAGAACTAGCAAGTATTTTAGCAAGCCGTTATGCCAAGGCTTAAAACAATGGTTTTAGATGAAATTTTCTTAATAGAATTATTTTAGAGGAAATAATATTTCAAGACAAAGAAGCACAAAGAAGCCTAGAAAACGTCATTTCACCCTTCAAAGACATGCAGCAGATGATGAGGTCAGAGGGCTGCTTGGGTCAATACATACTCTGCTTCTCGGAGCATGCGGGGACAGGGAAGGGCGTTCTTAGCAAAGAGATGACAGAATCCAAAAGCCTTCCACCTGACTGGCAGCTTAAAGCACTAGACTGCCTACAACACACTCATACTGTTGTTGGCTTCATTCTTAATGTCTCAGAGGCAACTGTTTTTTACATTTTATTTAGTTTTCTGTTGAGACATGTTTCACTGTAGCCTAGACTGGCCTCAAGCTTATTCCCTGGCCTCAGTGTCTTGAGTTTTGGGATAGCAGGAATGTGCCACCAAACCAGCTTACAGGCATTTTTTAAAGGAAGGCTTTTTGACAATAAATTCTAAGCTTAGTTACATATTTGTGACATTCATTGGAAAAAAATTTGCTAGATTAAAAAAATGAGTCTTTTGCTCTTCTGAATCTTTGCCATCTTACACAGAGTTTGGCTCTAAGTATTACTGAATAATTGACTCTTTCTATCCATTAAGAACTTACATTTCTGACTCAACTGTGACACTGCCCAACAATGCTAGACCCCATGTCTGCGTATGACTGGGTGGCTAATTATATTTATTGATACACTAAACAGTAAACTTATTGATGTAACTATTGTGGAAAGGCTTAAATATGAACTAAAAATTTTTCTTCCTGATGATCAAGAAAAAAAGAAATTTATCCCCCACCCCACTTTATTTAAGATTAAAAACAAATGTACATGTGGGTTGGAGAGATGTCTCAATGGTTAAAAGCACTGGCTGTGCTTCCAGAGGTCCTGAGTTCAATTCCCAGCAACCACATGGTGGCTCACAACCATCTGTAATGGGATCCTATGCAACAGTGTACTTATATAAAATAAATAATTCTTTAAAAACAAACAAAACCCAACGTATATGTATGAGGGTTTTGCCTGCATGAATGTATATCATGTGTGTGCCATGTGAGGGAATCAGATCACCTGGAACTAGAGTTAGGGATGGTTGTGAGCCATGATGTAGGAACTGAGAACTGAAGCCAGGTCCTTGGCAAGAGCAGCAAGTGCTCTTAGCCACTGAGTCATCTTTCTATCACCTGTCCTTCAATTTAAATCAAACTTACCAGCTGAATCCTCCCATAGCCTCTCAATACAGACTATATGTGGTTGTAGATTGGCCTCTGCAGGTTCAACATACACATAATCTCCGACATGATACATGCTGTTCTTAAAGCTGCAGTCCTGGCTGTATGTGCGATGTAAGCCTGAGAGGCCTGTAGTACCTGAGGAATCTTCACTTTTTTCGGCTTCTTGGATTAAAAAAATAAGTAAATAAAAGACACCCAGTAAAAGATTGTGGTTATCAGAAAAACATTCAAACAACACATCACACTAATACTTTTAACCCAGTCTCTTCCCTCCCTCCCCCTCTTCCTTTTTTGAGACAGGATCTCTCTACATAGCTCAAACGAGTCTCAAACTTGGGGTCTTCTTGCGTTAGCTGCTGGGACTGTAGAGATAAACCATCACAGCTGGCTACACTTAACTCTTTGTGTGGCATTCAAAGAGAGGAATCAGGAAAAATAGTACTATCAGCATATTCTCAATAGTCTTTACCTCAAACTGTATTTGGAATTTTGAGATAGGGGAGGATCTCACTAAGTTGTCCAGTTCTTGAATTCACAGGCTCAAGTGCTCTAGTCCTGCCTCAGCCTCCCAAGTAGCTGGGATTATATGTGTTCACCATTATAGCTAGTCTCAATATGGCCTTTCTGAATGAAAACAAACTGATATTAATTTTTTTTTAATTTTATTTTCTAAGTTTTTTTTTAATTTACATTCAAAATCATTTCCCCTTTCCCGTTTCCTCCCTCCCCGAAAGTCCCATAAGCCCCCTTCCCTCCCTCTTTTCCCCATTCAACCCCCTCTCGCTTCTCTGTCCTGGCATTCCCCTACATCCAGTCTTTCCAGGACCAAGGGTCTCTCCTTCCATCTTCTAGGAAATCTATTGATATGTGAATTGTGTCTTAATTTAAGCAGCCATTCTACAGAACAAAACTAACCACCTTAATAATGCACACTTATACACTAATTTTCAAGAATTCAGAATATATCACATAACCCTATAGAAAATGTGATATACCTCTTTTCTATACTGATGTTTCTGACTTATTTCTTCTAAATTATTAACTGACTACATTTAATTTAGTGATTTTAGAAATAAATATGTATGGCCTATAATGGTAAATCATGTGTTTATAAAATACCATAAACATTTTCTCTTGAGATGAAATACTATAAACAATATTCTCATTTTGTTATGTAAGATCTTCTTGCCCTTCCCTCCTTTATGAACCAGAGAGTGAACCTAGTGCCTTATGCACACTAGTTATGCATTCTAGGCATGTACTTTACCAATGGGCTACATATCCCAGCAGTTATTTTTGTCAAAAGTCATCTTTTAGTGGTTCTAATACAAGCCATCTGCAAATACTACAGACTACATTACTTTTCTAAAAGTAAAACACACTTGATATTTCTATATAGAGAAGATGTCCAAATAAAACACTCTCTTAAGACAGCTAGTCCCAGGTGAGTGGGTCCTTGCAAGCTTGACTGAACTCCCTAGATGCATTCTGCCACAGCTCCCTCTCAACTGACCACCTGCCCCCAATTCTGACAGTCTCCAGCTGCTCAGGTGCAGGCCACACCACTCAGAAGAACAGAGAGCCCCTGCTGCACCAAAGGCCAAGCAAGTAGACAGAAGTCAATCCTCCAACCAGAGACTCCCTAATGCTTCAGAGGTCAAGCAGGTCACCAGAAATGGAGGCCACAAAGCACAGAAGACCAAAGAAAAAACAGAAACCAAGGAAGAAAACACTTATTCAACAAAAACAAACTCAGAAACCAGCACCTAGACCTATAATCATCCTAAAAACTGGTATAAAGAACACAACAACAGCCAAGGCAACAGGGCACCACCAAAGCTATCCTACTACATCAAGAACTGAATATTCCAATGCAGCTGAAGCACAAGAAAATGACCTTAAAACTTTAGGGGGCTGAAGAAATGGCTCAGCAGTTAAGAGCACTGACTGCTCTCCTAAAGGTCCTGAGTTCAATTCCCAGCAACCACATGGTGGCTCAAAACCATCTGTAATGGGATCTGATGCCCTCCTCTGGTGTCTCTGAAGACAGTTACAGTGTACTCATATACACTAAATAAATAAATCTTAAAAAAAAAAAAAAAGTATTGTCGCCTGGAACTGTACACTGAAATAAAGCTTTCTTCCCCTGTGTTGCTTCTGGTCAGGGTGGTTTTTAAAAAAAAAAAAAAAAAAAACTTTAGGAAGATGACATCAAAGAAATAGAGGAAAAGACAACAAATTGGGCCAAGAAAGCCAAAAAAAAAAAGTAAAGGAAAATTTTCAAGACCTTAAAATTGAAATTAGAAGCAATAAAGAAAACACAAACTGAAGGAATTCTGGAAATAGAAAATCAATTGAAAAATACAAATGAAAGATCACCAATAGAATATAAGAGATAGAAAACAGAAGATATAACAGAAAATATTCATCGGTTAAAGAGAGTGTTAAATCTAAAAAGATCTTGACACAAAACATGCAGAAAATCTGGGACACCATGAAAAGCCCAATCCTAAAAATAATAAGAATAGAAGGAACAGACTCCCAGCTCAAAGGCCCAGATAATATTCTCAACAAAATCTAAGAAAATTTCCCTAATCTAAAGAAAGAGATGCCCATAAACACACAAGAAGATTATAGAACATCAAGTAAGTTAGACTAGAAAAGGGAAGTCTCCCCTGCCCCCTCCACCACATAATAATCAAAACACTAAATATACATAAGAAAGAATATTAAAAGCTGCAAGGGGAAAAAAACCAAGTAACATAAAAAAGCAGACCTATTAAAATTACACATGACTTCTGCACACAGATTCTAAAAGCCAGAAGGACTTAGACACATGTTTTGTAGACTCTAAAAGAACACAGATGCCAATTCAGACTAATATACCCAGGAAAACTTTCAATCACCAAAGAGGAATGGAGAAAACAAGATATTTCATGACAAAACCAAATTTAAACACTATCCATTAATCCATCTACAAATCCAACCCTACAGAAGATACTAGAAGGAAACTCCAACCCAAGGAAGTTTTAACTACACACAAGAAAACAAAGGAAAAAAATAATTCCACAGCAGCAAAACGAGAAAGGAACACCCCCCCCCCACACACACACACACAACCACCACCACCATCAAAATAGCAGGAATTATCAATCATGGGTAACTAAAATCTTTCAACATCAGTGGACTCAATTCCCCAATAAAGACACAGACTAACAGAATGGACGTGAAAACAGGATCCATCCTTCTGCTATGTACAAGAAACACACCTCAACATCCAAGACAGACATTACCTTAAAGGGCTAGAAAAGATTTTCCAAGCAAACAGTTCAAAGAAGGAAGCAGTAGTAGTCATTCTAATATCTAACAAAATAGGCTTCCAACCAAAAGTAATCAGAAGAAATGGGAACGGATACTTCATACTCATCAAAGAAAAAAATCAAGATGATGTTTCAATTCTGAACATCTATACCCCAAATGCAAAGGCATCCACATGTGTAAAAAAATATTATTAAGCTTAAATCACACATCAAACACCACATATTAATAGTAAGAGACTTCAACTCTCATTCTCACCAATGGGCAGGTAGGTTATCCAGATAGAAACTAAACAGAGGAAAAGACAAACAAACAAATAAACCCCCAAACCCAAACAAAACAAACAACACCCCCCCCCAAAATGGAACTAACAAACATGTCTCAAATGGACCTAACAGATATCTACAGAACATTTTACTCAAACACAAAAGAATATACCTTCTTCTCAGCACCTAATGGAAACTTCTTCAAAATCAACCATATGCTCAGTTACAAAGCAAGTCTCAACAGACACAATACAAAAATTGAAATAACTCTCTGTATCTTATCAGACCACCATTGATTAAAGCTGGACTTTAACAACAACATAAAGCCTATAAACTCATGGAAACTGAACAACTCTCTACTGAATGACCACTGGGTCAAGGAGGAACTACAGAAAGAAATTAAAGACTTCCTAGAATTCAATGACAATAAATGCATACCCAAACTTATGGGACACAATAAAAGCATAGAACTATGTATCTTCACAGAGAAATCAGTTAGATCTCATACCAGCGACTTAACAGCACACTTGAAAGCTCTAAAACAAACTAACAAGAACCAAACACACCCAAGAGGAGTAGATGACAAGCAATAATCAAACTCAGGGTTGAAATCAATAAAGTAGGAACAAAGAGAACAATACAAAGAATTAATGAAACAGAGAGCTGGTTCTTTGGAAAACAAGAATGACAAATCCTTATCTAAACTAACAAAAAGGCAGAGAGAGAGAGAGAGAGAGAATATGAGACTATCCAAATTAACAAAATTGGAAATGAAAAAGGGGGCATAATAACAGACACTAAGGGAATCCAAAGAATCCTTAGGTCTTATTTTAAAAACTATTCCACCAAATTGAAACAGAAGGAACATTGCCAAATTCATTTTATGGGGTCACTGTCCCTCTGATACCTAAACCACATAAAGACTCAACAACACCGGGCGGTGGTGGCGCACGCCTTTAATCCCAGCACTTGGGAGGCAGAGGCAGGCGGATTTCTGAGTTCGAGGCCAGCCTGGTCTACAGAGCGAGTTCCAGGACAGCCAGGGCTATACAGAGAAACCCTGTCTCCAAAAACCAAAAAAAAAAAAAAAAAAAAAAAAAAGACTCAACAACAACAACAACAGAATTTCAGATTAATTTCCCTCATGAACATTGATGCAAACATACTTAATAAAATACTCGCCAAACCGAATCCAAGAACACATCAAAAACATCATTCACCATGATCAAGTAGGCTTCATCCCAGGGATGCAGGGATGGTCCAACGTATGAAAATCTGTCAGTGTAATCACCATATAAACAAACAGAAAGAAAAAAAAAACCACATTATCTCATTAGATGCTGAAAAAGCTTTTGATAAAATCTAATACCCCTTTATGATAAAGGTCTTTGAGAGATCAGGGATATGAGGCACATACCTACACACAATAAAGCCAATATACAGCAAGCCGATAGCCAACATCAAATTAAATGGAGAGAAACTTAAAGCAATCTAAACTAAAATCAGGGATAAAACAAGGCAATCCACTGTCTCCATATCTATTCCAAACAGTACTTGAAGTTTTAGCTAGAGCAATAAGACAACTAAAGGGGAGACACATTGGAAAGGAAGAAGTCAAAGTATCACTATTTGCAGATGATGATACGATAGTATACATAAGCTACTTCTAAAATTCTACCGGGGAACTCCTACAGCTTATAGACACCTTCAGCAAAGTGGCTGCATACAAGATTAACTAAAAAAATAAAATAAAATAAAAATCATTAGTCCTCATATATAAATCATAAACAGACTGAGAAGAAATCAGGGAAATAACATCCTTCACAATAGCCATAAATAAGATAAAATATCTTGGTGTGACTCTAACCAAGCAAGTGAAAGATCTGTATGACAAAAACTTCAAGTCTCTCAAGAAAGATATTTGAGAAGGTATCAGAAGATGGAAGCTCTCCCATGCTCATGGATCAGTAGGATTAACATAGTAAAATCAACCATATTACCAAAAGTAATCTGAAGATTCAACACAATCTCCATCAAAATTCCAACACAATTCTTTACAGACCTTGAAAAAATAATACTAAACTTCATATGAAAAAAACAAAAAAGCCCAAGATAGCTAAAACAATCCTGTACAAGCAAAGAACTTCTGAGGGGATCACCGTCCTAGATCTCAGACTGTACTACAGAGCAATAGTAATGAAAATCACATGGTATAGTATAAAAATTAACAGGTTAATCAATGGAATTGAATTGAAGACCCAGAAGTAAGCCCATATGCCTAAGGACACCTGATTTTTTTTTTTTTTTAATAAAGAAGCCAGAAATGTATAATGGAAAAAAGAAAACATCTTCAATAAATGGTGCTGGTGTAACTGGGAGTCAGCATGTAGAAGAATACAAATAGATCCATATCTATCACCCTGCACAAAACTCAAGTCCAAGTGGATTGAAGACCCCAACATAAAATGAGATACACTGAGTCTGGTGCTGGTGGTGGTGGTGGTGCATGGCTTTAGGAGGAATGGAAACTTACACAACCATTTTGGAAAACAATATGGTGATTTCTCAAAAAATTGGGAATTAATCTACCTCAAGATTCAACTATATGACTCCTGGGCACATACCCAAAGGATGCTCCACCATATCACAAGGACACTTGCACAACTATGTTCACAGCAGTTTTATTCGTACAAGCCAGAAACTGGAAACAACCTAGATGTCCCTCAGCTGAAGAATGGATAGAGAAATTGTGGTATATCTATACAATGGAGTATTACTTAGATAATAAAAACAATGACATCATAAAATTTTCTGGCAAATGGATGAAACTAGGAAAGATCATGCTGAGTGAGGTAACCCAGACTCAGTAAGACAAACATGGTATGTACTCACTTGTAAGTGGATATTAGGTGGAAGGTAAAGAACAACCATGTTACAATCCACAGCCCCGAACTAGAGAAGTAACAAAGAGGGGTGGCTCAAGGGGAGACAATGAATCTCATTGAGAAGGGGAAACAGAAGGATTGAAATGGGTTGGTGAAGATCTTTTCCCATCTGTAGGCTCCCATTTTGTCCTTTTGACGGTATCCTTTGCTTTAGAAAAGCTCTTCTGTTTCATTAGGTCCCATTTCTTAATTATTGATCTTAGTGTCTATGAATATGGTGTTCTGTTCAAGAAGTTGTCTCCCATGTCAGTGAGTTCAAGACTGTTCCCCACTTTCTCTTGTATCAGGCTCAGTGTATCTATTGTTTTGTTGTTATTGTTTTAATATATGAGTGCTCTATCTGCATGTACATCATGATGGATAAGGAAAAATGACTGGATGAGCGTGGTGTGTGTGTGTGAAAGGGGGGGGGGAGAGAGAGAGAGGTTGGGGGGAGGATGGAAACAGAAGGGTCAGGCCTGGGGAGAATGGAGGGAGAGACAACTGGATTGGGAGGGGGCACATCCCTGGGATGAGCTAGAAACCTAAGGCAATGGAAAAAATCCTAGGAATGGATGAGGGTGACCCTAACTAAGATTCCAAATAATGGGTGATAAACAGCTTGAACTGGCCATTTCCTGTAACCAGGCAAGACTTCCAGTGGAGGAACTGGGATACCAACCCAGCCACAAAACCTTAGACCTACAATGTGTCCTGCTACAAGATATGCTGGGGTAAGGGCGGTGCTGAAATTGTGGGAGTGGGCAACCAATGACTGGTCCATTGCCATGCCATTGAGATCCATGCCTCGTGAAGAAGCCCATCCCTGACACTGCCCAGAGGTCCAGGAGCCAGAGGCTGGATAGCTAGCCCAGAGATGCACAATAGAAGCTAACACAAATGGAGGCGGGGGGGGGGGGAAGGTAAATGAAATGATTCCTAATGATAGAAATAGATTATAAAATCTATTCTATATTCTATAGAATTGAGAGAAAATAAACTAGCTCACTGATTGGTGTCTAGCCTAATTTTCATCAGAGAGGCTTCACCCAGCAACTGATGGAAACAGATGCAGAGACCCCCAGTCAAACATTAGGCAGAACTTGGCGAATGGAAGATGGGAGAAGGAAGGATTGTTGGAGCCAGTAGACAGAGGAGTCAAGGACACTACAAGAAACCCCACAGAATCAACCATTCTGAGCCCATAGGGGATCACAGAAATTTAACTGCCAACCAGGGAGCCTGCATGGGACTGACCTAGACTCTCTATACACGTTACAGTTAGTTGTGTAGCTTGGTTTTCTTGTGGGACTCCTAACCATGGGAGCAGAGGCTGTCTCTGACTCTGTTCCTGCCTTTGGGACTCTTGTCTTAATAGAAGAGGAGACATTACTACAACTTGATATGCAATGGCTGGTTGATATCCAATGGGAAGCCTCCCCTTTTCTGAAGAGAAATAGAGGAGGAGTGGATGGGGGAGGGGAGAATGGGAGGAGAGGAGAGAGGGGAAACTATGGTCAGCATGTAAAATAAAAAATTAAAAATAAAACATAGCAAATCCCAGTTTTTCTGAGTATCTCATGGAATAGATATAATGAATATAATATAATGGAGCCTGGAGCCTCTGAGAGATAGTTTCTTTCCAAGTAAGATTATATATGAGTGTGGATGTGTGTATAGCCTGATTCCAGGACAACTGGCCAGTCTCATCTAAAGCTTTATGTTCCTTGCCTTTCCCTCTGACTCTGGCTTTTTGGGCCCAGAAGGAAACCTCAGAGTGGGACAGGCACAAACTATTCACTCAAACTATTTTTTGCCCCCAAAGAACCAAAGAAGGTATAACACTCTACTAGGTAAAAACATTTACAGATGTTTACCTATTAAAAGCATATTTTTAAATGTTCTGGCAGGGATAGAAATCTAATAAGGCCATATCTGTAGTAGGCAAGCTCTCTACTACTGAGCTGCACACACAGTCTTGTTTTGGAATATCTTACTTTGGGCCAAAGCATATAGTCCTCCCTACTATTCTCTATCATGTAGTATGTAGTCAATGGCGTCTTGAGGCAGGTACTTTCTGGATAAGCTGCCTCTGTCACCTGGTCATTTAGCACAGAGCATACACATAAACTCTGAGTTTTTCCTCTATGTTCACCTCGCCTTTCACAGTCTTATTGGGGCTCATGGCCAATGACAGTTCTACCAGATTCTGCCACATCAATGTGGCATGGTCCCAGACATAAGAAAATAAAACTATTTACCCCATGGTGATGCCTTCCATGAGCACTTAGTTCAGATGCTGCCTTTTGATACTATAACCAAACGTCTAAAGTATTAACATCTTTGACAAGGTTTAAGATCAAAATAAGGAAGTAAAAATGAGCATGTAGTAAGGATGCTTTGTTTGAAATTCTACTAAATGTAGAATGTCTACTTTAAATATTAATGGAAATGTAGCTGAGAGAGGTACATAAACTGTGAAGCTTCTGAGTCTTGCCTGTGTTTTGGTTTTGCACTTGGCACTTGAGCAGCGCCTCTTCCAAGGTTTCTCACTCTGAGAAACTTGTGCTTATAGACTTTTTCCACATCCATAACTTCTTAAGGATAGGATCCCATAAATTAAAATGCTGTCAACCTTGAAGTTTAAATGTAAGTGTACATTCCAAATTAATCTCCAAAAGTTTACACCAACTTAAATCCCTGAGTATCTAAGGGTTTTGGCTCCCCACTCCCTCTCTCTAATACTGACATCATAGTAAAAAACGTGCTAGGCAGTGAGGGTACACGCCTTTAGCCACAAACACTGGGAAGGCAGAGGCAGGTGGATCTCTGAGTTTGAGGCCAGCCTAGTCTACAAAGTGAGTTCCAGGACAGCCAGGGCTATACACACAGAGAAATCCTATCTCAAAAACCAAACAAAACAGAAAGTTATGCCAATTTTAGTTAAAAAAAAAAAAGTTATCCAGTAGTTGATTAGCAGTAAAACCCTGTGATGTACAAAGCAGAGCCACAAAGTTCTTGAGAATTTAATATAAACAGAACCAGAAAACTGTACTAACAGGAGTATAGAAGAATTTTAATCCAGCAGCACGGCTACTTTGGCAAAGGATCACATCCAAAGCTAGGATGCAGCTGGAATACAGACACACCCTGGACTACAGTATAATCTGGCTGGAATACATGCCCTTACAACACACCTTTAATCCCTAACAATGAAGGTAAGGTTAGTTTGTGTAGGAAGCAGCCATGTTTGAAAGTGACATCTAATCAAGGGGCAGATTAAGTGACAAATCAGAGAGTGCTTCAAGTCAATTTTGTTTTCTGGTCTAGGGGAAGATATCTAAGAAAGTCTGATGCTACAGAGGAACACAACTTTTGTAGTTGTTTCTAGATAACTATATGAACTGAAATGTTGACACGTGCCACAAAGCCAGCCCCAGGGCAGAGGTGTGGGGGATCACTGCAGTACTAGCACAGCTTGGGTTACACAGGGAGGTCCTGCCTCAAGTTCCCCACCCTCATCACCCCAGAAAATAGACTTCTGCAATGACAAAAATCCTATTGTCCAACATTTGCAAATTTGGCATATGATTCAAAGCACCCACTTAGAGTTGCATGATTAAAACAAAGCTAGGAGTGTAGTTCCACTCAAGTCTCATCCGCCTGTCAGTTTGCGTGTTTACAAGGAAAGCCCCACGGCGCACCTGACGCTGAGAGTGCAGACAAGCCTCTCAAGGGTGTGGCATATGGTCCCCAGACTTGTCACCTAAACATCTGTTCCTAGATGATCAGCTGTGTCAGAAGTAACTTAATGTGACAAACCAACAGATGATAACAACAAGCTTTCTACCTCATCACATCTTCTGGAAAATAGTCAACCATCTAAACCCTCAATAACAAGACTTTCCAGAAATAATTGTGGTACCCGTTAGAACAGACTTTAACATTTCTTCATATTTAATAAGTAAAAAGGAACCAACCTCTTTTCTCTTCTTCTCGTTTTAGTTTATCTTCCTCTATTTCTTTAGGTAATTTTTCCTTTTTTTCTTTTTCCACATCATTATGCAAATGTTTTGTGGTATAGCTGAGTGCTGGAGAAAGAAGGATCTCTCCATTTTTGCAGAGTTCATCACGAATTCTAATAAAAAACTGCTGAAGTTCTACTGCGTCCTCATATATTTCGGAATCTGTCCTATAATGACATTAAGAGTATCCATTGACACATGAACTGTTTCTTTCCTAATACCTCAATTACACATTAAATCCTGTCAAATGCTTTACTATGTTCACTGATACATTAACAATTAAGTTTGTTAAAAACAGAGTATCTGAGGGCTCAAGAGATGGCTCAGAAGAGCACTGGCTGTTTTCCCAGAGGACCTAGGTTCAATTCCCAGCACCCACATGGCAGCTTACAACCATCTGTAACTCCAGTTCTAGAGGGTCTTCTGGATTCCTTGGACATCGCACATTAAGTGGGGCACAAACATACATATACAGACATAAAATAAAATAATATTAAAACAAAACAAAAAATACCCTCCAGAGTTATTCGAGCAACAGATTGTGGTATATGTCAGTGATCTATCATTTAGAGGTGGAGGTAAGGACTGGAGAGATGGCTCAGCGGTTAAGAGCACTGACTGCTCTTCCAGAGGTCCTGAGTTCAATTCCCAGCAACCACATGGTGGCTCACAACCATCTGCAATGAGATCTGATGACCTCTTCTGGTGTGTCTGAAAATAGCTACAGTGTACTCAGACATAAAATAAATAAATCTTAAAAAAAAAAAAAGGTGGAGGTAAGAGGATCAGGGGTTCAGAGTCATCCTTATTGACATAGTGAGTTTGAGGCCAGTCTGGCCTACAAGAGACCCTGACTCAAAAACAAAACATAAAAAAAGAATGAAAAAACTATACAACTAAGTACCTGAGTTCTATCTCTGTCTCCTTTTGCTCAAGGCATGCTCCTTTCTTACACATGTCAAAGGAAAGGCCTTGTACATCTCTCAGATACATAGGCCTATGAATCAACCAGTGAAGGAGGAGCTAGCAGAGTAAAAAAACTGTACTATTGCTTTTCATCAAATCCAACACTTAATTTGCATCTATTTTCTTTTCTTTTTCCTTTTCTCCCCCCCCAGACAGGGTTTCTCTGTGTAGCCCTGGCTGTCCCGGAACTCACTCTGTAGACCAGGCTGGCCTCAAACTCAGAAATCCACCTGCCTCTGCCTCCCAAGCGCTGGGATTAAAGGCGTGCGCCACTACTGCCTGGCTGTATCTATTTTCTTAATTGTAGACACAATTTATAGAAAGTGATAAAAGATTTAGGTTATGTCTTTCTTCTTTTTGGTCCTAAAGCATTGCTACCTTGACTCATAAGACTGAGAACAGAAGCTAAACTATAAAGGCATGAGCGTATCCTGTGTAATAACAAGTATAGGCCTGAGAGCTAATCTAAATTTAATTTCTCAAAAGTAACTGATTTGGAGGGAATTGGTAGATGCGAATACTCCAAGAAGGAAAAAGTTATGTGTCATATTTAATATTTGTCTAAATTTCTTTCCTTGTTATTGGGAAACGATGAAAAATAAGCTTTATTGAGACACAGTTTTACTGATACTCAAACTGGCCTGTAAGAAGGTAGGAAGCCTAGGCTAGCTTTGAACTTGTATGATCTTTCTGCTTCCACCTTCTAAATGTTAGGATTCTAGACGTAAGTCATCAGGGGTAATGGCAATATATTATTAACAGTTATGTAGATATTCTGGTTGGGGGAGTATGGCAGACAAAGCAAGATCAATCGACTGTCTTTCGAAACATGAACACTTAAGCACCAGATATCAGAGATACTTTGGATGACTCTCCTGTCAACAACGGGAACTGATAAAGATTTAACACTGCCAATAACCTAAACGGATATTCTAGAGAGGTTGTAGAAACATGTCCTGGGATCTCAAGATGCTAATACTTTTGGGAAAGCAATAAAAACAAAATTAATAAGGGAAGAAGTCCCCTAAGACACCAATTTTGAAATCTTTCTTGACCAGAGATATCTGAAGTTTGTTTTCTTAAAATTAAATTCATTTCATAATAGCTTACAATTTTAGTGGAAATTGTAAGTGAAAATACACATTTGGTAAATTACTGTTACACTGAAAGAGCAGATTTATAGTATCAGGCAGGCTATCTGATGTAATTAAATTTTGTATAAATCACTAAGTATCTTATATGTAATTTGTTTATTCAGAAAGTATTGTAAATAATTTATTAATCTTTGCTTTGGTTGTTCTTAAAGACTTCTGCAATATAATTCTAGGTTTCAAAAACATTCTGCTAGGAAAAAATGTAGATAGAGAGATCCTGTCAAGAAAATAATAAATAAAAAGCCATGAGTGGTGTAGCACACCTTTAAGTCCCAGCACTCAGGAGGCACAGGCAGTTCAGGACATCCAGGGCTATACAATGAAACTGTGCTCAAAACAAACTAACTAGCTAACTAACTAGTTGTTTTAAAAAAATAACTTATTAGCCTAAGAAACCAGGTGTTGACTATGCAAGAACAACAATTCAAAACAGAAAAACAAACAACTCTCATTTCCTTCAATTGTTAAATAATCCTTTCAAGTAAGTCAGACATTCAGCAAAAAGAAATAATTAAAATTGTAAGAGAAGTTCTATCTCTTCTCTGTACTTGTCTTCCTTTGGAGTCTTTTTACCTGCAAGGGAGCCAGAGTGCCTTTTAGGAATCTTGCCAACGCACTGGTCAACAGTCATGACTCAACACTGTGCTGTTCTGGACTGCTGCTATAAATGAAGCACTGCCGCCCGTGCCAGCTTTTTTGTTTTTCCTATTATTTATTGCTCATATTCCTTGTATTCCATAATTCTCAGTAGTGCTGGTGGGTAGGGGGATGTGCTGATGAAGTAAGTGATGAAGGAAGAATACTCTGGAAATCTACATGTGCATTTCATATGAATTTATTTACCAATGAATAACCATCCATCTAGGATGTCTAAAATTAATGTGAGCATACTAGATAAAAGTCTTATGTATAATTCACTAAACAGGTGCATATGAAGTTATTCCTTTTTTTCTTCTATCTTTTGGTTTTGTGAGACCAGCTCTCACTATGTAGCCCAGGCCAGCCTAAAACTCAGAATCCTTCTATCTCTGGTTCCATGAGCTGGGATTTCAGATATAAACCACTACATTTTAGTTTATCAAGTCTTCTTAAAAAAAAAACTATTATAATTTTTCCTTTGTGTGTGGTTATATGGGTATGTACATGTTCTTTGTTTGTGGGTGGGTGTGCATGTGTATAGAGATCAGAGGTCAGGTGTCAAACTCTGGAACACAGCATATTCACACCCTAATCTCTCCCTTTCTTTGTACCATTTATCATATGTGGAATATCAGCCTCTCTACTCATCCTCCAACTCTTCATGATACTTTGTGTCCGTTTAGGTAAACTCTGGCCGACAAAGTTTCTTACACGATTATGTCTTCTAAGGGTTGGATTTTTAACATGCTACTACACATTTCCTTAAGTATCAGTCTATCCTAACCACAAGATCTCAAGCTCTTCAATGTAGAGTTCAACAATGCTTATCATTCATGTCTGTGTTCCACAACTGGTAACTGTCAGCAGCAGCGTTCTCAGTGGGAAACAGGCCAAGGCATATCACCTACTAGCTGTTAGACTATGAACTTTTCTGCTTGCATATCTCCAGTTCTTCACATGAAAACTGAAAAGATTATCAGTCTCCTAGAAAAGCACAGATGAGTTAGAGAGGATCTCACAAAGGGCTTTACTATGATGCTTTACAAAAGCTGTCACTGGGAAAAGCAATCATTAGTATTTACTTTTCCTTCATGGCCTAGAGCAAAGATCTCCTTAGAAGGAATTAAACAGTCTAAAGTTCTAGCTGTCAGTACTTCAACACTGTAAGCCACAAGAAGCAGGATTTACTATCTTTAAGTTCAATTTAACCAAGTGCCTGTAAGAGCATATAGAACTTATACTGTGACTGCTGGATTACACTGGGTATTCTTCCAGTAAGTGTCAAAGATATATACAGGCCAAAAAGTTGAAGGAATTTTAGTAAATGTAAATTTATTCTTTTAAACCATTTATAGTCCTACACTAAGCTCCTAAATTGATAAATATGATAAAAAACAAAAGGCCTTCTTAAGTACGTGAAATAGAGATTGAGGAGGCTGGAGAAGGAGCACTGGTGTTCTTCCAGAGGATCCAGGTTTTACAGCACCCACATGGTGGGTAACAACCACTTGTAATTCTAGTCCCAAAGAAACCAACACCCTCTTCTGGCCTCTGTGGGCTCTGGACATATGTGCTGCATAGACATACATGCAGGCAGGACATCTCAGTACACATAAAATAAAAATAAGCAAGTTTTTTTAAAAAGTTATTGAATTTAGACCAGTCTATCCTCAAAGAATAACTCCAAGCTCTTTAATTCATTTAAAGGATCCTCAGACTAATTTAAAAAAAAAATCCTACTTTTAGTTTTCTTACAAACTGTATTACTGAACCTTTAAAAGACATCTGCAAAAGGCTGCATTTTAGGTTTCTGTATTAATTACACAAGAGCTTCAGCACTGTCTCTTCTCACTGGCACTTATGATGACAACTTAGTAGAGCTCTTTCTACGTCATAGAGTACATGTGCTCTTTACAAGTTTGTTCTTGTTGTTTGTTTTTTGTAGACACGGTTTCTCTGTGTGGTCCTGGCTGTCCTGGAACTTGCTCTGTAGACCAGACTGTCCTTGAACTCGAGATCTACCTGCCTCTGCCTCCTGAATGCTGGGGTTAAAGGTGACCACTACCGGAGTCCCACTTCACAAGTTTTGACCCCTCCAACACTGTAAAGGGGTGGGGTGGGGGGAACAGATATTTTGCTACCAAGAATTCAGGATAGAAGGCTACCTACTACAACCATTTACCTAAGCAGAGAAAGTTTATCAAAACATAATTCTCTCATCCATTTTGCATTAAAAATCACATGTATTTATCATAAAGAAATGGCCTTGAAAACATACCGATTCATCCTTCTTGCCCTTTCCAATACTTCAAACATATGCTCCTGAAATAAATCGAGTCGCCGATATCGATTACTTTCAACATTCTTCCTAATAATGTCAAATGTAAGGGGAGGTTTGTTGGGAAAGTTTGGATCCACAGCAGGAATTTCTGCTAAGGAGTCGCTGTAACATCTTCCTTCATCATCCTGATGACTCATGACTGACACAAAAAGATTATGGATAAGTTCTTGAATCAGCAAGGTCACATTAGGGACATGAGAATCCTCATCTCCCTCCAGGTCTCTCCGAGTTTCAAGGAGGACTTTGTGTAGGACAAGGGCGTCTCTATAGATCAAAGACTCGGGCTCGTTGTAGGTGCAGGCGTTGTTAAACATCATGGCGAAGTCCTCCACCATGGAGTCTATGTCCTGGTACTTGTTTGCCATCATGTGACCTCGGATTTTCTCCATGTCCACGGGCCTTTTGATGGTCAGGTAGTAGTCAGGCAGCTCCGCCCTGGAGGGGAGCCTCAGGAATATAGCACTAAGGCGGCGGCCCCTCTTGTCAGTATAGTTCTTTACAGCTTCATACACTTCGTTCAGTTTCTGCTGCATTGGAGTCATGTACTTTGATTTCTTAGGAGAAACACCACTCTTCCTACCTGAAGAGAGAGATGTAATGTGGATAAAATGGCATAAGCATACATTTTTACATAGCTGGTAGCACAACCATAAGAAAGGGGTTATCCTAAATGATTTATAAAACCACAGTATTCAGCATATCTTCAGTAAGATAGATCTTATAGACAAAAATAGATCTAGACAAAAGCCTTTACCCTTCATTAATACAATTTGCAGATTTAATAAATTTATATATAAAATAAAATTTATATATGTATATAAACATTTTGAGACTAAATCTCATATAACACAGGTGGGATTTGAACAGTCTTGCCCCAGACCCTAAGGGTTGGGATTAAAGCTGTAAAAATTACACAAAAGCTGGTCACTGTATTTTGATATGAGAGCAAATACTTTTATGCTGAGATATCTGTGAATGGGCTAAGCAAATGAATATCTCTGACATTCTGATGTTATCACCTCTGACATCCCAGAGAACTGAGAATTTCACTTCAGGAAAAAGATAAAAGCTGTTGAAACAAATTGAGATGTTAATAAAACTCTTAAAACTTGAATATCAAAGTATTACTATAGTTTACTATATTTTACTTCTAAATATGAAGTCACATGTATCCTAGTTCCATTCATGGAAATTTCTAGAAATGATAACCAACTCAGTAACAGGATGCCCCATATTAATCTGTTTATAGAAAAGAGTCTCAAGAAGCCCAGGCTGACCTCAAACTATATAGCTGAGCCTGGCTTTGAACTTCTGATCCTCCTGCCTCCAGCTCCCAAGGGCTGGATTACAGGCATGAGCTTCTATATCTGACTATGTGTATGCTTTTATAATTACATGAAAAGAAGAATTCCTTAGTGAAAAGAAATTGTCATTTAGCAGCAATTTACAAAGCAATGAAGAAATTCAGTTTATAGGTGGTTTACATTAAAAAGATGCTTGTCTTTGTCCTTTCCAGTAAACACAACTTAAAGATTATTTGACATTGTTATTGCTTGCTTAGCATTTAAGATTATTTGATGTTATTGTTTGCTTAGCATTTGTTTCATTTATATTAAATAATTCAGAAATATCTTCTTTAATTCAATAATTTTTTTTGCTGTGTTCTTTTCCTTTAAAATTTTTGATAAATCATATTCATATAGGTTACTCAAATAGTCCCTGAGTAGTACATTTCTCACTTCCCAAATATTTTTTTAAGATTTATTTATTTATTTTATGTATATGAGTACACTGTAGCTGTCCTCAGACACCCCAGAAGAGGGCATAGAATCCCATTACAGATGGTTGTGGGCCACCATATGGTTGCTGGGAATTAAACTCAGGACATCTGGAAGAGCAGTCAGTGCTCTTAACTGCTGAGCCATCTCTCCAGCCCTCACTTTCCAAATTTTATCCAGTAGAATTGTTGGGATTCATTTTTAATTTTATGTAACACCAAATAAACGTTAACGAAACCTGCCATACTCTTTTTTCTGGCTTCAGATAAAGAACAGTCTTCCCAGTCAATGGCTATATTACTCACTGCATTCAAGAAAGCAAGGAAAATTTCTACATTGATATTCGAGTTCCCTTTTTTAATGATTTGGACATAAAACATACCTTGAAAAGTTCCAAGCTGGTAGATACAATCAATGAGAAGTACTGAGCATGAAAGTGCTGCTTTTATTAACAGATACCCGAGGGAGTCATAATCTGATGGCAGTACTGGGAGATGGGCTGGGCTGGAGTTAAGTGGGTCCCTGGTGGAGTGCCTCTGAGGGGTGTCTTGTCCTTGGTCGAATCATGTCTCTCTCTGCTCCTTGTCTACCATAAGCTAATAAGCAAATGTGTGTCCTTACACAATGTTCTACTTTACTACAGCTCACAAACAATGGAGACTGAACTCTGCAGTTGTAGCAAAATGAATCTGCTCTCATTTTCACTGTCAGAGATTCAGTCCCATCAACAAAGAAGCTAACTAACTTTATACTCTTGCTTATTCTTATACACTTACTTAAAACACAGTCAAAGATTGTAACTGAAAGATACCTAACAGCAGTGCCAGTGAATAAAAACATATTCACAATTTAATTAAAGAAATGTCAAGGAACCAGCAATCTCTCTTTAACAGACTAAACTGAAGAGCAAAATATAAGGCAGACTTACTCAGTTTAAGCTTGGGGGAAGCCATGTCATCATCATCAGGCAATGGGCCCAGCTCTTTCCTTTTATCTTTGAGTAACTTCTCCAGGATATGGGCATCGTTGTATACCTACATTCCAAAAATAGACATTTTTTTCCTAAAAACACTGTAATTAAGGAGTAGAGAAGTTTTTATTTCTGAGGGTGCTGATACATAATTACTAGCACTCAGGAAGTGGAAAAATCACAAGTTTAAGGCCAACATCAGTTACATGGGGAAACCCTATCTCAAATATCAAACCTTAACAAACAAGCAAAACATAATGACTGTGTGTGAATGAGTTTAAAACATAGTTTAAGTTAGTTGCATGGTGCTGGCACCTGCCTTTAATTCCCGCACTCAGGAGGCAGGTGGATCTCTGTGAATTCAAGGTCTGGTTTACAGAGTGAGTTCCAGAACAGCCAAAGTTACACAGAGAAATCCTCTCTTGAAGAAAACAAAAAGAAAACAAACAAAACAAACAAATAAAAAAAAAAAAACGTGGTTTAGGAGAGCTGACAGCTAAATCTTTAGGTTCTCTTTAGAACAATAACAATCCTATCTTATGGGGAGGACCTATATTGAAGCTTTCTGGGTGATTCTAATGTATAAATATGCATGCTAATTTCTAAGATCCATTGTGATAGAAGTTTTATAGATGTTTTATTTTTTATTTCATGTGTTTGGGTGCTTGTGTCTATAAAAGGCAGAAAGAATACTAGATTTCTTGGAACGAAGTTCAGAACTATCTGTAACTCCAGTTCCAAGAGACACAACATCCTCTTCTGATCTTAACACTAGAGACATATGTAATGTGTGTACACATACACACACACACACACATACACACACACACAGGCAAAATACTCATGTACATAAAACAAAATCTTTTAAAAGTCCTTAAATATAAATAAATAATAAAAAGATAAACATTTTAATGTATTGACTTTTCTTAGAGTACATATTCAGTATTTAGTATTGTTCCCAAAACACAGTTATTTCTTTTATATCTATTTAATATCATATAAAACTCTGGAGTAAGTACTATTACTATTATTTCTAAAGTATACAGTAGGAAAACAAAAATTTAGGAAGGAAACTTTCCTCACACAGACACTGGCAAAGCAGGAGGCATTTAACATTCATCTTTCTCTTACCATCATCATTTTGTTATTTTTCAGACTGAGTCTTACATAGCCCTGGTAGGACTAGAACTCATGAAGAAGACCACACTCAGCTTAAATTCAGAGAGCCACCTCCCAAGTTGTTAGGACTACACTCTGCATCATTACACCCAGCTCTTGATTTTATGTGTGTGTGGTGTGTATTTGTGCATGCAGGCCTGAGTTGATGTTGCTTGATCACTTCTCTTTTTTGTTTCATTTTAAGATAGGGTCTTCTCAATTAACCTGGAACCCATTAATTTGGCTAAACCAACTTATAGTCCCAGGGATTCTCTGGTCTTACCTCCCTAGCACTGGTATGTACTACAGGTATGTACTGCTATATCTGGCTTTCTACACTGGATGCTGGGGACTTGAACTTAGGTGCTCATGTATGCATAGCAAGTACTTTACATAGTAAACTGTCTCCCTAACACAGAGCAGGATTAAAGTTTAGGTGCCATATAAGTACATAGGAAACCAAAGGAAAGTATCTGGTATCTTCCTCAATCATGCTGTCTTATCTCACTGACTTTTAGCTATCGGGCTGGCAGGCAAACCCTCAGGATCCTGTGGTCTCTTCCCCAGTACTATAGTTACAGGCATGTGCAGTGCAGTCTAGCTTTTTTCATAGTTGCTAGGGGAACTTGACTCAAATCTGTGTGTTTGCAGAGCAAGTACCCTTACTCATGGGCCATCTTTTTTTAAAAAACAGATTTATTTTATTTACTTACTTATTTATACGGCATTCTGCCAGCATATATTCCTGCAGGCCATAAGAGGGCACCAGATCCCAGATCTCATTATAGATAGTTATGATATATATGTATATATATATGTGTGCGCGCACACACACACACAGATCTGGTAATATGATTGCTGAGAATTGATCAACACATCTAGAAGAGCAATCAGTGCTCTCAACCTCTGAGCCATCCATCTAGCCCAGTGAACAATCTTTTAAAACTATAAACTTTAAACTCTTTAAAACATACTGTCTTCCATTTTTAAGCAACCAAGAATGACAAAATATTAACACAGTCACCAAATATAACTAGAGTCAAGTAGAGGTGGCTGGTTGTGGTAGTTTATGGCAAATGAAAATGCTGAAGAAGCAGAGACTAGAGGATGATAAGTTCAAGGCCAGCCTGGACAATGAGATACTATGTCTTGAAATGTAAAAAAGGATTGAGAAGATGATACCTATATAAAAAGCTAGGTACTACTGCTCATGCCTAAAACTATAACACTGGGAAGAGGATCCTGAGGGCTTGTTCGACAGCCAATCTAGCTGAAAGTCAGTGAGTCATGACTGAGGAATACCGGATACTCTCTCCATTAGCTTCACTTACAAGGACACACACACACCTGCAGATTCGCGTGTATGTCACACACACACACACACATACACAGATTCAGAGACAGAGTGTACCTCTGATCTTTCATATTCCAGGAGCCCCTCCTTACCTGGGAGCCCTCCTCATTGTAGTGTCTGGCATTGCGGAACATGAGTTTCATGTCTTCCATCATTCCTTCTTCACCTGCATATTTGTCATTTCGGATGTTATGCTCAATTATTTTCAGGTCCATTGGCTCTAAGATGATTTTATAATAATCAGGATAGTCCTTCTTGGATGGCTTAACCATAAATAGATCACAAAGTCTTCTGCCTGAACCTGGCTCTCGAGCTTCAAGAACAACATTGAATAAAATTTTCATTCGCTGTTTTCTTAGGTTCTTTTTACTGTTGAGGGCGAAGGTAGAAAAGGGGAAAAACAACAAGGTCAGTTTTCTTTCCAAGGGTGACCATGAATTAGAAAAAAAAATTTATGGGCCGGTACTTCATAATGATTACAATATATTGATTAGATATGCCATAAACGGAGTAAGCACGCTGGAAAGGTATAAAGAAAATATTAAGAAAATTAACAAAATGATTAAAACGTGATCCTGGCAGGAACAACCAGTGACAAACTTGTTCATAATAGCTCTTGAAATGTAATGCTCAAGAAAGATATTGTGTGATACCATAAGAAAATGAAATTCAATAACTACATGAAATACATTTTTTGTTTCGAGACAAATAATGCAATAAAATAGTCACTCCATTTCTAAACACAGACAAAACAAAACAACCTAACAGTGTTTTATCTCTTAAGATATCTATTCCTGGCTGGTGAGATGGCTCAGTGGTTAAGAGCACTGACTGCTCTTCCAGAGGTCATGAGTTCAAATCCCAGCAATCACATGGTGGCTCACAATCATCTGTAATGAGATCCAATGCCCTCTTCTGGTGTGTCTAAAGACAGCTACAGTGTACTTACATATAATAATAAATAAATCTTTAAAAAAAAAAAGGTATCTATTCCTAAACGGAATAAATATCCTGGCTGCCAAGATAAAAAAAAAAAAAAAAGAAGACAAAACAAACTAACTTCTGCAAACTACTGTCTCCATAGGAGGTACAAGTCCCACAGCACTCCTGTCTAATCCAAAGTCGCCTAAAGTAGTCTGTGGTTCATCTAAGTTCTAAATTTGTAGTGTTTAGCATGTATCCTTGCTTTTTCTCCAGAGTCCACAATCAAGAGCCTGAGAAACTGATATGAATGGTACAGAACAAAGAATATTAACACCAGAGTTCAGAAGTGGCCCGAGATGGTGGCCTAACTTAATTGTTGAGAAAACCAGCTCAGAGAGGCTAAAATTCAAGGAATATGGCTCAGTAAATCATCGAAAGTGTTTATCTTCCAGTTTGACTTCTGGTCATTTTTTTTTATGATTTCAGGATACTGATAAATTTTAGCTAGACTACCTAGCAGTCTCCAAGTGGTCAGTATATAACAAAAGAAATAACTTAAGATTTAGTTTCTAATCTATAAAAAATGGCTAAGATCCTATAGCATAGTACACAGAGATAAATATTTTTAGTTGTTTTCTATCTTATAAGGAAAGGAAGTTCATTCTTGAAAAAAATTCTATGGCTATGGGTTTCTTAGCCTAGCTCTCAGACTATATTCTTACTCTCCTTCTGGGTCATGAGACATTGCCTCAACTTAAGATATGTTTTTAGGGACTGGAGAGATAGCTCAGTGGTTAAGAGCATGGACTGCTCTTCCAGAGGTCCTGAGTTCAATTCTCAGCAACCACATGGTGGCTCACAACCATCTGTAGTGGGATCTGAGGCCCTCTTCTGGTGTGTCTGAAGACAGTGACAATGTACTCACATTAAATAAATAAATAAATAAATAAATAAATAAATAAATAAATCTTAAAATAAAATAAAAAGACATGTTTTTAAAACTCAGGAATAGAAGCCAAGCATGGTAGTGCGTATTTGTAATTCTAACACTTAGGAGGGGGAAGCAAGAGGATCAGGATTTCAAGGTCATCTCTGGAGTCATAGCAAGTTTAGGCAAGCTTGGCTACATGAGATGGGGGTGGGGTTAGAGAAAAGGGAAAGGGGGGAGGGGACAGTAAGATCATGTGTGCATCTGGTTATATGTGCAGTGTATGTTAAAATAAAAAACAATCAGCAACTGAAAACCCAGATACCCATAAGTCTCAGAAGTGTCTATCTAACATGATGGAGCTCATGACAAACTGAAAGTGGGCTCAATAGGAGAGAAAAAGAAAAGAATGTCTGGTTTCCAGGATTGGACTCATCCTCATTGCGACATCTTCACTCTGACTCCCTTTCTCCACTGTGGCCCTGTGATCATTCTGCCACTTTCTCTTTCAGTTTTTTTGTATCCTGCATCAAGTAAATAGTTGTTAAGTTAACCTAACAGACGGTTCATCTAGTGGATTGTTTCCTCTAAGAAACAATATGGAACGATGATATGGAAAGGTGCTCTTGATTTCTAGGCCTGTAGTCAATAGATACTATTAATAAGGGCAAAGCTCCAAAATGACAGAGCTCCACACCGGGGTAAGACAACTTTAGCTTTCAGAGACTGAGAAGAAATTTCAGAACTTGAATCAAAGGTCATAGAAGTCATACTTAAAACCAAGTCATATGGCTTGTTTAGAAATATCTCATACATAGAGCTTGACTTTAGAAGATCCAAGAACTCAGTTTTGAAATGCTAGGATTAAAAGCACTCATTAGTTAACACAGAAAGAAATCAGTTCCTGATTCCAGAAGTTCTAAAAAGTAGAATCCTTCCATCAAAAGCTGGACCTGAATCAGGAGATTAGCCTCATTCTCTTTCAGGATTCAGTGGAGACTTTTCTGTATGAAGCTATACTCTTATTTGGGACTGAATCTGTGGCAGACTTTAATGAGGTTTTAAAAGACAGTTTTTGTATCAAGTTAAAGAATAGCAAGTGGTCCATTCTCAATGCCAACAATCCTAGTACTTAGCAGTCATGAATGGGTCATATCCAGAAACTGAATCCTGTACATAAAAAAACTGTTCTAATCTAGTAGCTGTAGTTTTCACTCTCTATTTATATCATAAATAACAGATAATTGGTTTACAGCCTCAGAGACTGTGATGGTTCGTATATGCTTGGCCCAGGGAGTGGCACTATTAGAGGGTGTGGCCCTGTTGGAGTAGGCATGGCACTGTTGGAGTAGGTGTGTCACTGTGGGTATGGGCTTTAAGACCCTTATCCTAGTTGCCTGGAAGCCAGTACTCTGCTAGCAGCCTTCAGATGAAGATGTAGAACTCTCAGCTCCTTCTGAACCATGTCTGCCTGAATGCTGCCATGCTCCTCCCTTGATGATAATGGACTGACCCTCTGAACCTGTAAGCCAGTCCTAATCAGATGCTGTCCTTATGTCACAGTGTACGTTCACAGCAGCAAACCGTAAGTCAGAGGTAAACAAAACTAATACTAGGGTCACACATGGCCTTCCTTGAACAAATCCAGTTTTATTTCTTTGTCAGTGTTCTAAATCATTAAGCATTGCCTTTGAGACTGAAAACCACTGGTTCTGAAAACTTCAAAGCTAACTTTCCATATATGTATTAACTTTAGTGGCTGCTATGGTTACTGGTCTCCAGTATGTACAGTGAACCTTATTACACAGGTGACTTCTGAAAGCTTCATGTACTTTATGGAATGAGATAAATCCTCTATTCCAAACATGTAGGAAGAAACTGCAGCTCCCCCCCCCCCAAATTTCTGGCCATTTTCTTTTTTATCTTTATTTGTGTGCGTTCAGGGATGCGTGCGTGCGTGCGTGCGTGTGTATGTGAAGTGATTGTATGCAACATGTGTTCAGGTACCCATGGACGCCAGAATGGAGAGCTTTGGATCTCTTGGCCTGGGAGTTATAGCCAGCTGTGAGCTATCTGATGTAGGTTCTGTAATCAAACTTGGGTCCTCCAGAATATCAAGTTTTATTAGACACTGGAGTCAACTCTCCAGCTCCCTTTCTGTTCATCTACGATGTCACTTGGCTATTTACTACTAATATTTGGGTAACTTCCACTTTTAAAAACATACATAAAAATAGGTTCTACACTTTTTAGCCTATATATCTTGCAACATATTAAAGTAAACTCATCTTGGTTTTTTCCTCCCCAAAATGAGGTCTCATAATATGAGCCTGTCAAGAATTCCAGAGCTCCCTCTCCCAGCACTGCCAGAACTGTCTACTACCAGGCCTGGCTAAAATACTTGCTATTTTTCTGATAAAATCTCATGCTTATGCAGCTTAGGCTACACTCAGAATTCTCCTGCCTCTGCTTCTCAAGTGATGAGATTACAAGTATAAGTCCCAACACCCAATTAAAATACATCTTAAGGGATTCAAAATCAAGACTCTTCATCATTGTGTACTTAAAGAGAGTCCATGCCAAATCATTTACATTATTATAATAAAGATAATTTTAGAGGCAACTGAACATAAAACACCCTGTGCTAGGAGTATCAGGATAGTAGAACATATGAAGATGAAATTAAAAAATAAATGAGTGACTTTTCTAATTTATATAATGATTATGAGTAAGAAGGGACTTTGTTCTGAATCCCTCATCTTTTTTACAAACAAAACAAAACAAACAAAACAGGTAGTGACCCTCCTTCCTGAGCCTCTTGGATGCTGTGGTTACGGGACTGAGCTGCTGCCCTGATAAATGGAGGCTTCTAACTCCAGTCTCAGACGATCTGACACCTTCTTCTGACCTCTGTCAGCAAGCACCACATGCACATGCTGCAGACATGCATGTGGGCAGAACATCCATACACATAAAATAAAAATATATCTTAAAAACAACAACAAAAAAACCCCACTATACAATTATCATCCAGCATTGTAACATGACGACTTATAGGTTGTATTGAAATTCTTAAGTAACATACAAAAGATGCCTTACAGAAATGGATGCTTTAAGAAGTATGGTGTAGACAGGGTAAGAAAATGACAAGAAGCACTAGCCCAGAACAATGCACAAGTACCTACAGGCCCTGACTCTTTGGAATGCCAATGTTGAGGCTAACCTCTCTGCCATTCCGACAGAAAGACTCTTGAGATGAGAGCAGCACCCACCAGCCCATGTTACTGGCAATGCCTCTACATTTTGATAAAGATGCATAGCCACAATGGTAAGCGAAGGGGCCGTTTGCCCCTGGAAAGGAAAGTCAGCAACAAAATAAAGGTAGTACTGACATATAAGGGCTAACTTTCACATACTAACTAGACTTCTAAATTGAACTGTTTTCTCTACTCATAAAATAAATTGGCACCCCAAACACTTGTTTAACATGAATAAGGTTTTTCTTTTCATACTGTCAGTACTGACCATGTCACAGAAGAATTACAATATTAAAAGTATGTTTATGCATAAAAAAGGTCTGCACACCTGGATAGCCTCCTGAGACCCAACATCTCACTGTCATGAGTATTCCTGGGAAAGCAGAAACAAACAGTACATGTGAAGAGAAATAAAACAAGCAACATTGGAGGGTCATGCATAAGCCAATATGATTGAGAAAAAGAAGATTATTTGCTCTAAAAGATAATAGAACATAACACTTGAAACATTTCAACACAGAAACTGAAAGCAGATTTTTGGGTAGAGGGTAGGGAGAAAGGATGCCTTTCCAGAATGAAGAGAATATATACCTGCAATCCATTTTTCTTAAGACTTTTCAGTATTAAAAAAAAAAAAAAGCAAAAACAGAATCATACATATTACTTGGGAGTAGAGTGGTATTTGGAAAACATGGTTCTGACATCTCCAACCAAGCTCAGGTTTGCTTGCCTTCTTCAGAGACCCACTTACTAACCTTCGTTAAAAGATTCATCATTTTGTTACTGACCAATAGGATCTTAGTCTCTGTCTTTTAATATTTACACATGCTTGCAGCCCAATCCTGGAATATATATATATATATTTACTGTTTTGATAGATAATTTATGGTTCTGCTACTTTTTTCACTTTATTAATATGAACAATTTCCTAGGAATCCTATTCATAAGGAGAATTTTGTCTGAAATATGATTTAATAATTTTAATTACATATAGCTTAGTTTTCTTTTTATGGGAGGTTGAAGGGCGATAACTTCATCTACTTAGAATATCCCATAAACTACAGGCCACAGAGATATGTAATTTTAAGTATCTAGCATAAGTTAATGCTTCCTTGAAATTGCTTCCTAACATTTATCCAATGCTGGTACTAACTGCACCATCACTTTTGCCTCCATTACCTTCTTTTGTCTGAGAAGTTTCTACCTTTGATTGGTGACTGATCTGGAAAACTCATATGATGTTGAAGAGAATTATATAATTATACTCATAGATGTTCTTGAGTTGATGACTCTGATCTGGGTTCACATTTTTCCTCCGTTGTCCCTAGTATAACAAGGAATTAAGAACGTGGAAGGATGAAATCCACGGGCTAGTAATGGAGGAGACTTGCAGCTCAGGGCACATCAACCAATTCAGCTAATACCACACAGCTTTGCAGTTATTTTCCAAGTTAAAAACTGTTTCCCAACTGCAGTTTAAAAGGGAAAGACAGGGTAGCTTTTCTCCTGAATCACATTTCAAAGCCTTCTGATCTTAGTGGCTCTTTGGATGCAAATATAGAAATATGTCAAGAAATGAATTGACTTCTTCATTCAATTCCTAGTCTGTCAAGCCCTGCTATCAATGATTAGCTTATTCCTTGTTCAAGGGATCCTCCCAGACTGACTGCTGCTACAAAGAACATAACACAGTTAAATCTTCAGTGAGAATGTGATGTTCCATAATGATCAGGCCAAAGAAATTCCAAGAGATGGTCTTGCATGGTCCCTTATTAAGAGCCTACCTTTAGAATCTCACAGTGAGGTTTCCCTCCTTAAAACCATCGAGGGGAAGAAAAGGATTAGGGAAGTGGAGAGGACGGTTAGAAAGAAAAACAAAACAAAACAAAAAAAAAACCAAACAATCAACTTAACATTTTACTGCCTGTTAAGTAGTTATGATCTAATAGTCTCAAAACTAAGTAAAGACCATGTTACTAAGGAGAAGTAAAGATCAGAGCAGGGACTTATTTCACTGTAGCAGCAGCACTGACTCGGCCCTTACCTTTCTTAATTACTATTCCATTTCTGCAATTCACTATGAAACAACTATCTAAGATTTAAATGGCACTTTCAAAATGCCACCTTAAAAAAGCAATCTGGCCGGGCAGTGGTGGCGCACGCCTTTAATCCCAGCACTTGGGAGGCAGAGGCAGGAGGATTTCTGAGTTCGAGGCCAGCCTGGTCTACAGAGTGAGTTCCAGGACAGCCAGGGCTACACAGAGAAACCCTGTCTCGAAAAACCAAAAAAAAAAAAAAAAAAAAAAAAAAAAAAGCAATCTGGACAGTGAAAAGAATGTTTCCCAGCTACATGTTATTTTTCTGTCATCTAAAAGCAATATGGTACTTGGAAAAAAAGAAAACACCAAGTTAAAATAAATTGGAAAAGACATACTATCAAATATAAAGCTTTTAAAAGAATTCATACTACATAGCTTACATTTTTTTCTGAATTTATCTAAAATAAAATAAATAGGGATGAGCTGGCTGCAGATGTGAGAAGAGCGTGTACCTTTTCCTTTTGGCACTACCAGTATCAGAAGTAGCTGAAGAGATCATGCTGTCTCCGTCCTCAATATCATCTCTCCTGGCAAGCTCTTTCTTCTTTGCCTGAAATAAAGCAGATGCCAGGAGTGAGCCTCATTCTATCAGGCATTTCTATGAATACATGAATGTAAAAGAGCCAGGCATATCACGTTCATTCAGAGGTACAACCTCATGCACGATACAAAACCTCAACAGTCTTCAAACATTTTAAATAACCTAATTAAACAGCCTGCATGGCAGAAAAGTAGATGAAATTAGACTTAAAATCAATGCTAGCTAGGAGCACTGATAACTGTCAATGGCATGCTATAGTAAAAAGCTGAGGCAAGCCGTGGGGTTGGCCTTACTTAAGGTAAGCTAATGTAAAGGGAACTTCTAAGAAGCACTATGGCAAAGAAAAAAGTGTTCAAAAGCTGAGAGGTGAAAATTTAGATCTACTATCATAAAAAAGTAACTTAAGACTGATTTTTTAAATGCCTGTTTCTTACTGGTTCAAGATTATTCTTGCTTCCAGAAATATTCCAGTAAAAAGGTATTTGGCACCAAGCCTGATGAATTGAGTTTGATTTACTGGATTCATAAAAGGCGAGAACTGACTCCTTCAAATTTTACTCTGACCAACCCCCTGCCACCACATAAATTAAGAAGACAAATAAACCCCCCAAAAGAACAAAAGTTCACATATAAGATAGAGTTAATCTGTATTTCTTACACTCTCCCCACCCCCACCCTTCAAGGCAGGGTTTCTCTGTGTAGCCCTGGCTGCCCTAGACTTTAGAAATCTGCCTGCCTCTGCCTCCTAGGATTAAATGCACGTGCCATCGTCACTCAGCTTTTTGGGTTTCTCAGGACAGGTTTTTTTTTTCTGAGCAGCCCTGGCTGTTCTGGAACTAACTCTATAGATTAGGCTGGCCTCCCAACTCAAGATTGTGTACCTCTGCCTTCTGAGTGCTGGGATTAAAGGCATGCAGCAGTACCATCTGGCTTGGGATAATCTGTCTTTCCTACCTACCTTTTTGTCCTAAAAATTCTTGACCCAATAGCATCTTGTTCTCTCCAAGGTATTTTATGAGAGACCTGACAAAGTCTTGGATAATACAATGCTCAATTAGTTTCCAGGTGTTCTTTTGCTAAAGCCAGATAGCTCGTTCACACTCATTCATTCTCATTCCCTCCCTCCCTCCCCACCCCCCCCGTGTGTGTGTGTGTGTTAGATAGATAGATAGATAGATAGATAGATAGATAGATAGATAGATAGATGGTGGTGGTTACAGGGTCTTGTCAAACAGCATAACCTGGCTGGACAACCAGGGTCCTTTGGCCTCCTCCTAAGTGCTGGGATCACTACAGACAGCACAATTACCATCTGGAATTGAAGGGTTACTTCTGAGAATCCTGAAACTGGCTTTCCCCACAGAGTCAAATCCTTGCTTCCTCTACCTCAATATTTATGGTATTTAAAAGATTATTTCTCCTCTACAGGGCTCTGACAAGTCTAAAAAAAATTAAAAAAAAAAATTCAAAAGTACTTGTAGTACAAAGAAATGACTTAATATTCCTGGGATGGAGATGGGGGAACACATCTCAAAAGGACACACCAAATGCATGAAACTATTTCAGTAATACAACAGCAACATACCTGCATGACTTGCTGCAGTTTTAGAACTCGCTTATAGATGGCTGAATTGGGAACGTTATAGCGTTTGGCATTTTCAAACATTAAATTGAGATCACACTCCAAATGATCTAAAGTTTCATATTCTTGGTTCTTTAGCTTTGTTCTGAGAATGACAAATAAATGATTATAAGTTCTTATTAAAAAAATTATCAAATATTCTTCCTGAGAGTCCAACTTAAAAAAAAAAAAAAAAACCTTCACGAGCACATGTTGTTTTTAGCCACGTGTAGTAATAGGCTTTCACGTTCAAAAGTAAAGTATAAAACACTCTTAAATTTAGATATCACAGTTTATCTGAATATCCAAATAAATTACAGGCCTTAGTAGTCAACTATGAAAACAAACATACTAGGAAAACTTCTAGTGAAAAACCTTGAGAAATAAAAATTAAGAGAGATTTTAGATGAACTCAATAAAGAGTCACTGTGAACTACTGATTTCTGAAAATCAGGAGTCCATTCCAGTGCACACAGGTTACTAATGATAATGTCCTAAAAAAGTATTCAGAATAACATGTTTGCCTGCAGAGGAGACATGCCAGCAGTGAAGGTGGGTCTCATGCTGGAGCTCTCAAGAGGAAGACCGGTCAGTGTCTATTAACTACTTTCTTCCAGTGCAGTCATTTATAAAGAAGTAGCACAAATCATTAAGAATGTAAGCATTTTAAAGATTTATTTATTGATTTTATGTATATGAGTACACTGTAGTTGTACAGATGGTTGTGAGTCATCATGTGGATGCTGGGAATGGAACTCAGGACCTCTGCTCGCTCCGGCTATAAGTACACTGTCACACCAGAAGAGGGCATCAGATTCCATTACAGATGGCTGTGAGCCACCATGTGGTTGCTGGGATTTGAACTCAGGACGTTTGGAAGAGCAGTCAGTGCTCTTAACCACTGAGACATCTCTCCAGCCCAAATGCAAGCATTTTAGACATTATTACTAACCATCAGCTCTCAGACAGGCTTGATGCTCTAACTCTATATGAATTTGGACATGAACTTCTTAGATTCAAGTACCTATATGTTAACCATCAAAATAAAAAAAAATTGTACTAAGAACGACAGTAGGTAAAAACAGCTTCATCAAGTGAATGTAGAAATCCCACACTTTTTATTAGAATGGTACTGTCCAATCTGCATGTAAAGTTTTACTTTAAGTTTACTGAAAAGATATTGAAATTCTGTGCAGAGCTTAAGGAAATATAAATAGTGGGGATCATTACTGGATATACCCCAAACAATTAAGTACAAATTCAGTTCTCAGTGCTAGCTCATAAGCCTAACACTAGACTTTAAAATATGCTCTCAGCTTATTCCTGACAAACCAAAAGGTGCAGATAGCAGTACTTGACAAGAACACCCACAAAGAACTGAAAGTCTGGGCTGGCAGGATGAGTCAGTGGGTAAAAGCTTGTCCAAGTTTGACAACCTGAGTTCAATCCCCAGATCCAAAAGTGAAAGAACTGACTCCTGAAAGTTGTCCTTAGACCTCTACACAAGCTATGGTACGCTTGAGACTGCATTCTACAGCTACATGCATACATGCTACAAAACAGAATCCAAACTTGAAATCAACACACTGTTCTGTATCCACAGATGTTTACTACATTAGTGTTAATCAATGGCAGTGTGCTGTTGGGGAGGTTTGGGGGAGGAATGAGGACACATGGGGTGGCATGAGGAGTCACACTGGCTAGGTTCTCTAACTTTCTTTTCTTTTCTTTAGGTGGGGCTGGAGACTGAACCCAAAGACAAGCTAAGTGAGCACTTGACAACTCACACAATCCCAGTCATCTTCTCTATGCTGTTTGGGGAGCCATCCACCTCCTTCCCTGGGCTAACAAATATTATTAGCACCGAGCTGGATCACACAACTATTAACATCAAATGAAATTTAAAATCAAGTTTCTTACTTGCAATGATCATCACATTTCAAGAGCATAACATCTCACAAGTGGCTTATTACACAGGATAATACACTTAGTATGCATGTTAGCCTTCATTTCTGCATCATTTTAGTAAGGCAAATAAACTGATTTTCTATATTCTGATCAGGAGAGCTTTTGGAAGACAGCCATGATTATACTACAAGACTGTTTTTTAAAAAAAGCTATCTAAGTAAATATCAATGAATGATAGTGTAACCATGAAGGGTTTTTTTTTGTTTGTTTTTACTTTACTCAGTAATAAGATAGGATAGTTAAATATTGAAGAAAACACCATTTTATATCAGTTCATGCCCTTATATATTTCCGGAAGCTATAGGTATGTGCAGCCTCAACTACAAGAAGACACATCTATACTGAGTAATGTAGACAAAGTCTTACCTGATCTGTTGAAGTGATATGGGCATTTTAATTTGCTGATAATAATCTGGGTACTTTTTCTTTGAAGGCAAATGGAAAAAAGGTTCGGCTATTAGCTGCCCTTGGTTATTCCGGCAGCTCCTAACTGTGTCATAAAGCTGATGAAAAGGATTTGAAACATCCATAAAGGAAGTGATGCTCTCTGCTTCAGACTCCCCTTCTTCATAACGTGCAGCTGAGAAGACAAAAACATATTTACCAGGGGAATAAAGAAAAAACAATAAATATCTAATTTTAACAATTCTTAAAAAGATTTTATGTGTATGAGTATTTTGCCTCCATATATGCATGGGTGCCTGGTGCCCACAGGTCAGAAGAGGGCATTGGATCCTGTTGGTCTGGAGTTACAGAATTTTGAGCTGCCTTGTGGGTGCTGGAAATAGAACCTGGGTCATCCACAAAAGTAGTAAGTGCTCCTAAACACTAAGCCATCTCTCCATTCCAGAACCAACACTTTAAAGTTCTGTTTTTCTTTGTTTGCTTATACATGGGTCCTACACTATGGCCCAAGCTAATCTGTAACTCTCAGAAAACATCCTGCTTTAGTCTTTTGGGTGGAATTACAAGCAAGCTCAGTCATGCTCAGCTAAAAACAATTTTTATTTATTAGGTAGGTTTTTGTTTTGTTTTGTTTTGTTTTTTGAATAATGGTCTCACTGTATAGACTTGGTTGGCTTCCAACTTATAGGAAAAGCATCTACCTCCTAAGTGCTAGGACTATGGGCACATACCACTATGCACAGCTTTGAAAATGATTTTAAAAGATCTCTAATTTTCCTTTAAAATAATGTTAAACATGATTAGAGATTATTTGAGAGATGGCTCGTTTAAGAATGCTTGCTGCTGTTCTAAGAATTCATTTTCCAGAACCCACACTGGGCAGCTGATAACCTTTATTACAGCTCCATAGGATCTGATTTCTGGTCTCCTTCATATGCATAGCATACACTCAGTATACATTCACACAGACACATAAATAAGAAAAAAAAATCTAAAAAATATTTAATATAATTGCATGTAGTAGAAAAATATCTAGAAATATTAAGTTCAAAAGTTATACTCAGTTAAAAGACTTAAAAATAGTTCATTTTTAAGATGTGTTTTCTTCTGATTTGCTGCTATGTTTAGTCAAAAGGATCAAGCAGTTATTCAGAGATCTCAGAACTAATACAAAAGCATAAAGCTCAGTGTTATAGCCAGGGTCTGTAATCACATCCCACCCAAAGATCCGTGCATCCAAAGGGTTCTTCCTCAGAGGGCATTACTCTTTACTCTTTGGTGATTTATTTCTTTTGGTTATTATTTGCCTGATACTTTTTTCAAAAACAAAAAGTTATTTTTATTTTATGTGTGAGTGCTTTGCCTGCAACTACGGCATATGCATGCAGTGCCTATGGAAGCCAGAAGAGGGTGGAACTCTGAGTTACAAAGGATCATTAGGTGCCGTGTAGATGGTGGAAACTGAACCCGTATCATGGTAGAGTCATCTTTCTAGCCTCTTACCTGATATATATCTTTATCTAGTCTTTTATGTTCATGTTTCTTGTTTATTTATCCAATTATGTTCATTAACACAAAGCAATTTGCCTTTGACAATTTTATTTACCCAAGATTATATCAAATGCAACAAAATAACATTTTTTAAAAAACTAACCAACTCCAACACCAAAGTCAGTGCAATTTCCCTCAGTCAGAAGGACCACAATCTAAACATGCCTACCAGCTAAAGCAGCATCCTCTTCACTCTCTGAGCCATACTGAAGTGCCATGGTAATTGCTGACAAGCGACCACCTTGGACTGCTCTTTTATTACTACAAAGAAAAACAAGCAATTAGAAGACAGAATACTGTTATGATTTGCATATCTTAATGAAACAGGAACAGTTAAAATGGGTTAATACTTTTTCAAGGAAAAATAATTCCTATTAACTGCCTCCTTAATTTATAATATTCTTCATAGTCTTAGCAAAAAGAAAGTGAGAGTTTTGTTCTTCTCAAAAAAGAAAAATTGAGTCTGAAGAGATGGCTCAGTAGTTAAGAACACTGTCTGCCCATCCAGAGAACCTGAGTGGGATTCCTAGCACCTAAAAGGCAGTTCACAGTATGTGTAACTTCAGTGCCGATAGATCTGACGCCCTCTTCTGGCCTCCACAGGCACTTTATTCACATGGTACACAGACACATATGCAGGTAAAGCACTCATATACATAAAATAAAACTTTAAAAAAGAAAATGGTAGCAGTGAGATGACTACTCCAATGGTAGCGGAGTAGTGGACTATTCCAATTTGTTTTTCACTTAAATGAGGTACATTAATCCATATTTTATGGAAGTAAGGATCTCATTATTCTCTTCTAAAACACTCGTATTTTACAATAACAAGTTCTATTATAAGTACGATATTTAGAATAAACAAGTATTTAATACCACATCTTATTTGTAACATTAAACACTACTTGATAATGCTTAAGTGTTATCTGTGAGGTGAGGAAAGGTCTACCAGAGAACCTTAACTTACTTGTGGTTACTTTTGTGACAGGATCTTGCTATGCAACCCAGACTGGCCTTGAACTCACAATCTTCCTGCCTTAGTTTTTCAAGTGCTGAAATTATGGGTATATGTCACTATGCCCAGCTCTTGCCTCAATCTTTTTAAGTAAAGTACTTGACAAGTCCTCCTTCTTGACAAGGTAGCCTTCTGGCTAGCATGCCTATTGTCATCAGCATGAATCAGCTTTCAGACTATACCCTCTTACTCTCACCGGTAATACTTGCTAGTGGGGTTTCTTTCTTCACCAAGGCTGCTTTTATTGTGCGAAGGACCTGTCAGCCTGGCTGCAGTCAAATTTGATGCAGTCCTATCCAAAGATAAAATAAAAGAAAAATAAAAAAATAAAAAACCCCTTTTAGACTGAATAACTAAAAATCAGAATGCTGGGCAAAAAAAAAAAAAAGGAAACAACTATTTTCTGCTAAGAGAAGTAGTATACTATTTCTGAGCATCTATTATGCAGCAAGTTCTGTGTCAAGATGTGGGGACACTAAAGAAATGGGCAGGACTAGCCTTCATAAGCTATGTTTACTACAAAATCAGAAGACACCGCATTGAAGAAAGCGTTGAAAGCACTCAGTGTTCCCATTTCATTTAAGAGGAAATGGAATCCCAGAACTAAGACCTGTTCATAGATAGCCCTAATGAAGGAAAAGCCAGAATGAGACTTGAGATCTTCTGACTAAATGTCCTATTGCAAACATAAGCATACAGTATTATATATACAGTATATATATGTATATACTCTATATATCCATCACCTTTTAAAACAACTTTTTCCAGCTACAATGGAGAAGCTAAAAATACTTCTTTTGCTGTTATCAGAATCATACATCAACTGTAAATTAATCTTATTTTCTACTGTATTAATTTTACTAGCTAAAAGTTCAGCAAATAGGCACAGGATCTTAGACATCTTAAACTTACCTTATTCGAAGACTTGATTTAGTCATTTCTTGATGTTCAATTTCTGCCTTTTTCATATAAAATATTTTTTTAATCGAATTGGCATCCTAGCAAGACAAAATTACTTTGCTTAGAAAAAGACTCAGAAAATGGCTCAGTGGATAGAAGCACTTTTCACCAAGTCTGACGACCTGAGTTCAATCACTAAAACCCATATGGTGGACAATGTCCTCTTACCTCTATATATTTAGGTCTACACACACCCAAAATAAATAAACAAACAAATGAAGGATAAATAAACAAACAAAGTGGTGCATGAAAAGAGTGAACAATAACCTGACTCAAGCTGGCTTTGGTATTATTCTTTCATTTGGAGTAGATTTCTATTCATTAGCCGTAAACCTGTATCCCTGAAGACATTCCCAGAAACTTCCAAATTATCTTCGAAAGTTATCACTAATTAAGTACAAGTTTAAAAGGCTGCTGGTTCTTTTATAATTTGGCAATTAAGATTTAATGGCAAAATATAATGAATTCTATTTGTATAAAATTATCTAAAAATGCAAATAAAGATGTAATTCAATTTTAAAAAGCGCACATAAATGTACTTGCTTAAATTAATAGCAACTTATGACATTAGATCCAAAGTTTCCTTTGCTGTAAGACACAGTTCAGGCTGACTCTCTGTTAAGAAGCACACACCCATTTTCTTGGGTGCTTATTCTCCTTTTTCTAAGCATATATTTTTGTAATAATCCCCATAATATAAAAATTTTATTCCCAATAAACTCCAACTCTGCTTCAAAAAATTAAATGAATAAATAAAAACAACTTAATTCAGGAAAAATAATTTGAATAAAAATTTTTAAATTATAACAGCAAACAGTACTACATATCACTAAAATGTCCTTTTACAAACTAAGATTTTAAGGACTTCCTAATTCAATACTGATTCTCACTCAAATGTCCCTCTCCCCTTCCTCTCCCCCACCCCCCACCTCAGGTTCTTTCTATATAGCTCTGGATTATCTATGTATATCAAACTGGCTTTGAAGTCACAGATTCCTTCTGCTTGTGCCTTTGAAGTGGTGGGATTAAAGGTGTGAACTACTACACCCAACTTCACTCAAATTTCTTTTAAAAATTGCAAAAGAAAAGTGGCCTGAGATGGTAACTTGTAAACATGGCTTACTACTCCCTTGACTGAGAAAGCGCTACAAAACCATACAAGTCAAGAGGTTCAGATTTTCATGTTTATTTTAGAGATACCCATGAAGGGCTGGAGAGATGGCTTAGCAGTTCAGAGCACTGGATGTGCTTCCAAAGAGCCTGGGTTTGATTCCCAGCACCCATGTGTCAGTTCATAACTATCTGTGTGCAACTCTAGTTCCAGAGGTTCCAATGTCCTCTCTGGACTCTCCAGGCATGGTAGGTACATGGTGAAAATACACTCAGGCAAAACACACATATAAAATAAAATAATAAAATAGCCAAATAATGGGACACAGAAGAATAATACCCCAAAAATTGCTGAATTTTTGCTGCACATACTTAAAAATAAGAGAGTAACACGAACTAAGAGTTTAGATATAGAGTCTGTAGACATTGAACAAAGCACCCCAGATGTGTGGCTGGATTTACAGAGCATGTCCGTGGTGGACTACTAGCCTGAGCCTGAGCTTCCCCTGACACACTGAGATGGTCCTCACTGGGGAGAACCAAGCTATTCCTAAGCAGAGGCTGCACAGAAGGAAACGATGCTCCAGACGAAATTAAACATATGGCACAGGAGTAAGTTCAGTACTAAATAAGTGCAAATAAAAGTTTATATTAAGTACCAACATCTATTTTCAGTATTTTGGCCTGCATTCAGAAAATTTAATGATTTTCACTAGCAAAAGACTTTGAGTGCCCTTTCCTCAATTCTCAATGATTAATCAAGGACATTTCTACAATCAACTAGTCATTATTAGACTAGAAAGTTTCCAAGCGACAACTGCAAAGGAATCAGTTATTTTATATTATATACATTTCAAAGGATACTTTTTGTATTTACTGAGTTTAAGGAATAAATACTTACAAAAAACTAAATGCTTAAATGAACAAAAGACACGAATACTAGAATAAACCTTTGTATCTATGGTTAACTGATTTTCAATAAGGATGCCAACACAATTCAATGAAGAAATAATAACTTTTAAAGTAGTGTTGGGATAACAACTCATATAAAATAATGTATATGGATTACTACTTAACATATACAAAAACTAAATCAACTTAGATTCAAGATCTAAATGTAAGACCTAAAACTATAAAACTCTTAGAAGAAAATAGAGGTAGAAACATTTTTGACCTTGGATTAGGTAATAATTTTCTTGCTATGATGGCTAAAATCTAAGCAAACAAAGAAAAAAGTAGATAAACTAGAAGTCTTCAAAAATCAATAAAACAATGTCAAAATAAATTACTGTGAAGTAAAAAGACTAGAGCAGGGGAGAATGTGTTTTAAAATCAACTGGTAAGGATATGACATCCACAGTATATAAATGATTATTAAATGACAATGAAAAGAGAAGTAACCTAATTTCAAAATGGGCAAAGAGTCAAAATAGACATCTCACCAAAGAGGGAAGCATCATACACACAAATAGCTACTATGTACATGAAAAGATGTTCGACGTTATTAACTACATTAACGAAAAGCAAATCAAAACTATAACAATACTGTGACATTCCTAGGATGGCAATAAAAGCAAAACAGAAAAGCAGGTGTTTGGTGACAGGAAGACAAACTGCAGTATTTGTAGATTGCAGGTGGGAATGTAAAACGGTATGGTTACTCTGGAAAATTTTGCCAATTCCTCATAGTTAATGTATGTCCAAGCAATTACATTCCTAAGTATGTACTCAAGTAATATGAAAATGTATGCCCACAAAACCTTATATATGTGAAAGTTCCTAATAAGAGCTAAAAATGGAAAACAACTAAAATGTGTAATAACTGATTTAAAAAACACATGGCACCAAGCAGTGGTGGCACACACCTTTAATCCCAGCACTTGGGAGGCAGAGGCAGGCGGATTTCTGAGTTCGAGGCCAGCTTGGTCTACAGAGTGAGTTCCAGGACTGCCAGGGCTATACAGAGAAACCCTGTCTCGAAAAACCAAAAAAAACCCAAAACAACAACAACAAAAAACCCACATGGCATCATCCATAAGATACACTATTACTGAGAAGAAAAAAAGACTGAGCACACACAAATTTTAAAACAGTATGCTATACAAAAAAAGTTACAAAGGAATCCACGTTGTATAAAATTTATATGCAATTTCCAGAACAGACAAATGTGTAGAGACAGAAAAGTAGATGCACGTTGTCTAGGGTTTGGGAAGTTATAGGGAAATGAAAAGTGACTGGTGTAATGGCTAAATACCATTAATAGTAAATACTAAACCACTAAGTTCTATATTTTAATGGATGGAACTTAAGGTTATAATAAACATTGGTCCTAAGTTAGTTCTTACGCTCATTGATGAAAATAGCAACAACACAAACTAACCTTGAATACTTGAGACCCAGGCTCATTATATGTTTTGGCATTTTTTGCTAGAAGATCTATATCTTTGGCCATTGCATGTATACTTTTGTAGCTTCCATTCTATAGTAAACAACAAAATATAGCAATTCTTAGTAAGAGTTAGTCAATATAACTGTTAAAGAAAAAGACTAAGCATTTTTAAGTTGTCATTACAGTACTAAATATCACTGGGAAGTATACTTACGAACAACACTTAAAAATTATTTTCCTTTCTACAGATTATTACTAATACTTATTTACAGGTATATTTTGTGATACGTAAAAAACCAGAATCTGGTATTATTTTCATAAAAACAACTTACAATTTAAAAAAATCAAGTAAGGTAAGTTTTATTTAGCCAAACACTAAGTACTACATGGATATTCATTCATTAAAGTAGACTTAATAGTGTAAAGTAGCACTTACTCTATTTATAAGACCACTGAGGCAAAGTGCAAAACCAGTTCTACTATTTGCCTGAGCACACACATTAAAGCCCATTTAGTCCAAAATAATGCAAGAATACTCTTATAGTCGCTTCAAGTTTACAAAAGGAAGGAACATATACACTAGCTAAAAAGTACATATGACTAATGACTGGTACTCCGCAATAAACAGGGTAAGTTCTAAGGAATGGAGAAATGAGATTAAGTGCAGTGGAGAATGAGAAAGAGTACACTATATATATAGCACAGGCTGCCCAAACAAGGAAATGACAAATGAGGCAATTGAGACAGCCAAGCAAAGAATAGCTAGTGGACAAGCCACTATGTGAATATCCATCTTATTTGGAAGAACTTTAAGAGGTAGTGGGTAGGCCCATGAGACTGAACACTGGCAGATTATTGCTTTGCCAACACTTTAGTTGCAAGGCAAAGGAAAATAACCACGGGGCAGCCAATTCACAATTTAGATCTCCAATGACTAAAGTCAAGATGTCAAGACTCATTTCCTCTTCTGCGAAGGAGGAGCCTAGCAGCAGGCTGCTAAAAATGTCAGTATCACCACAGATATGACTGTACATAATCTCAAGTGTTTCACTACAACTCTTGAGTTCTGCCTGTTTTCCTGGGAGTATTTAGAAAGAAAGGAAACACAGAGACCAGGTAAAAAGCACATAGACAAGTACCTACTTTCATTAACCTTATATTCAAATATCCTAAGCAGCTTTCATTCTAAGATATCCTAAAGCTATTTATTGTCAATGTTCTTCACAATCAGAAATGTCTATACCTAGTCCCACTTATGTAGCTATTTATTTATTCATTTTTTTCAGCAAGAGAGTGAATTGAACTAGGACCCTGAACTTAAGCTATACTCTTATCCAAAAGCACAATAAAAACCAACAACTAGAGGAAAATAATTATCTATTTTACTTCTAAAAACGCCTAAGAAAGTACACAAGTCAATCTGCTCTAAATCACAAGACGACCAATGTCCACCTTCATACCTGTATCCTCTGAGCAATGGTCTTGAGATCTATAGGTTCCTTAATTATCGCATAATAGTCTGGATATTGCTGGAAGACAAAAACAGGTATGTTCAATAAGTAAAAGTACCCAGTTAAAAGGTCAGTCTGGTCTTCAACCAGCAAATTGAGAAACATTATGAAATCCATTGCTAAAGCATATTGTTATATTGAAAGCAAAATAATGTGATTTTTCTTTTCTTTTTCAGGGAAGAGAAGAGATGGGGTCTCATTATGCAATTCAAGCTACTTTTAAACTTTTAAATAATATATTCATTTTAAATCCCAATGTCGGGCTGGAGAGATGGTTCAGCTGTTAAGAACACTGACTGTTCTTCCAGAGGTCCTGAGTTCAAATCCCAGCAACCACATGGTGGCTCACAACCATCTGTAATTAGATCTGACACCCTCTTCTGGAGTGTCTGAAGACAGCTAGAGTGTACTTACATATAACAAATAAATCTTAAAAAAAAATCCCAATGTCAACCTCCTCCTCCCAGTACACCCTCACGCATACCCTCCCTCAATTCCACCCTCCCCCTTTCCTCTGAGAAGAGGGAGCTAGCTCCCTTTGGGTATCTCCCCTCACCCCTGCAAATCAAGTCACTGCAGGATTGCACTTGCAGATGCATCCTCTCCCACTGAGGCCAGACAAGGCAGCACAGTTAGGGGAATGGGATTCCCAGGCAGATAATGGGTTCAGGGACAGCCCCTGCTCCAGTTGTTGGAGGACCTGCATTAAGACCAAGCTGCCATCTGATACATGAGGCCGGGGGGGGGGGGGGGGGGGGGGAGAGGGGGAACTCAGTTCAGCCCGTGCTTGCTCTTTGGTTAGTGGTTCAGCCTCTGGGAGCATCCAAGTTAGTTGACTGTTTAGCTTCAAACTGTTAAAATTCTTCTGCCTCCTCAGCTTCCTACTTGGCTGAAATTTTAGGAACATACCACTTGATACAGTTCTTTAGGTCAGGGAGAACCCAAGTTTTTCATACTTGCAACACAACACTGGCATCTATAAAACTCATATTTGACAACCACAAGATTGAATTCGCAAATATCACACACTCACACACACACACACACACCTCATAATACTGTAAAGACATTTACAATTTTGTGTTAGAACACAGGTGGGACACATATGTGGAATTCATCTAATCTGAGCTCATCCCAAGAAACAGACACATTGGAAAATACCCTTGCAGCCTTCATCATGCCCCTCACATTCACTTCTCTTAGGCTTTCTTACAAAATTTGCTTCTTAAAGTAAATAACTGAAGTTGATCAAAAACCCAAAGTGGATTTGTTTGCTTTTAAAATTTGGGTAACATTTGAAAATTAAAATATTATTACATAATTTGTTCCTTCCCTTTCTTCCCTCTAACCCTTTCCTTGAACCCCACATCCCGCTTTGCTCTTTTAAATTTATGGCCCCTATTTCCATAATTGTTACGTGTGTGAGTATGAGAGTGTGTGATTGTATGTCTGTATTCTTAAATATAGAAATGCAACCTGATCAGCTCAAATGTTAGGTGTATGTATCAGGACTTGGTACTGGGTAACCAATTTGGGGTTCTTCCCTGGGAAAGACTATTTCTCCTGCTCTTCAAATTTCTTAGTTACCTTAGTTCTTTGACTAGGGTTGAAAATCTATGGGATTTTTCCCCTCCACATCAGCATGTCCACCGATGATGTCCTTGCTTCCCTGACATTACTATAAGACACAATCTCATAGTAAACTTCTGTTCCTCTTGCTCTTACTGTCTTTCCACCATCTCTTCAACTATGATGCCTAAGTAATTTTTGTTCTTGTCGTCACAGAATGAACATAAAGTTAGGCTCTAAATCAACAGTGTCTGAGTTCATGTATGGCCAGAGGTCATGATGAGTTGTCTCCCTCTATCACTTTCATCTCACTTTATGAGACAGGGTCTCACATTAAACCTGAAACTCGCCAATTTACCTAGATTGGGTGAACAGGAAGCTCTAAGACCTTCTTATGTTTGTTGGCTCAGTGTTGGGATTATAGGGGCACAGCCATGTTAGCTGTTCATAAGGTGCTGAAATTCTGCCTCAGGTCCTCACATCTGAACATCAGACACTTTACTGAGTCATCATCCCAGTACCAAAAGCTGAGGCACACATACAGGTAAAACACTCATACACATCAGAAAAAAAAGCCTTAAAAATATTTAATAGAAATTATCTATCACTGTGGAGTAAGTGTTGAAATAGAGTTCTTCCTAAAGTATACTGTTAAAAAGAACTAAAAGAATGTTAGGGTCATAGACATCTTTGCAGTGTAAGAAGCTAAAATGAATTCATACTTGTATCCCTATTAATCCTCTTATATGTGAAGTCATATGAGGCCCTGATACCTTTAAAAGAGTGTCAATTTTCTAGAAACTCTGTCTTTGGATGGAAGAATACTCAATTTGTCTTTTTCCATCATCAGGAAAAAAGGAAACTAAAAGGAGGAAGAATTTACATGTCTTCCTCTCGTCCTAGCTCTTGAATAGAGACATACACAATAATCTTTTTTTAAAAGCCAACCTTTGGGGACTGGGCAGATGGCTCACCAGTTAATAGCACCTGATGCTCTTGCAGAGAACCGAGAATCCAATCTCTAACTTCCTTGCCTAACTTTCACAGGCACCAGGTACTCATACAGCACATACACATACACACAGGCAAACACTTATACCTATATTTTAAAAAGCTGCCTTCTAATCAAGTAAACTAACGGACGATGTCCTTTGTGCTTTCTGCTGAGGTCATACAGAGCATCACCTGGCTACCTCTTAACACTGTCCCTTTAATCTTACTTATAACTAATAAAATTCTTAAAGTATTTAAATTCGTTTGTCATTGAGCACATCACTTACTACTTTGGAAGGCAGTTTCTGAAAAAGTTCACTGATGAGCCGTCCCGATGGATTTGTGGCTACAACTATAGCTTCAAGAAGCTGTTCCAGGATCTCCTTCAGGTAACCTGGAGAAGACTAGCAGGAAAGGAAGTGAAGAAAGAAAAACAAATCCATAAATAAATGCTAAGTATTAAATAGTTTTTAAGATTATAGAGCTAATTCAAAAGAGCAACTACTTAGCAGTATTTATCCTAAGTTCAAGTTTCAAGAATACCTTGCTTGTTAACTGACAACTACATGAAATTAGTGAAGCTCTTGTAATATTTCTGTAATTAAGTCTCTTAGATCAAGTCATATAATGAATCTTAATTTTGTAATAAATACTATAAAAGTATCATATATAAGTGTGGAAGTCTATATCCTTTTGGGATCTGAGCAACTGAGCCATATATAAATACTTATGTATGTACATGTGTACATACACACACACACACACACACACTTCTCTATATCAGTTCTTCATAGCTCGTCAAATTAAGTAAAAACTAAATAGAAATTAAGTATACTCATATACAACATTTCTGTTCTTCAGACCTAGCAACTTGAGTTTAGTCGCACCTAGTTAAGTCACTGTTGCAGTACACGAAATTATGTGCCCCAAACACAACTAGATCAAAGGTCCATGTTTGTAGTAAATTTCTACACTGAGCAACAGGATTGTCTCAAACCAAAATTTATAATAAATAGTACTTCAAATTCAACTCATACTTTTGTGCAAAAGAAATTAAGATTAATAGTTATTTAGGACTTAAATTATACATGCACTGGTATTTCATATTTATTTTTAATGTAGTCTTAAGTTTTAAAGCCCAAGCTTCTTTCTTCCCAACCCAGCCCCACTACTCTAGAAACACTTTGCAGGTGACATTAAGAGTTAGGACGCATTAATACATTTATTCCAGGAATTGAGAAACTAACAGGAAAATCATTCTTGATTTAAAAGTTTCAAGATTAGACATTTAGCTCAATTGGTAATATGTCTGCCTAAAATACAAGAAGCCCTAAGTTTGATGCCAAGGACCCCATACACTCGACTTGTAGTAAGATTTGGAGGTAGTGGAAGGAGGGCAAGTTTTGCTTACAATAGAAGACTGAAGATGATCAAAATATATAAATCAATGCTAATAAGAATGGGCAATATTTTATTTAAACTAGAAATCAGGCCATGATGGTTTATATATGTCTGGCCCAGGGAGTGGCACTATTAGGAGGTATAACCCTGAATACATATGTCACTGTGGGTATAGGCTTTAATACCCTAGTCCTAGCTGCTTGGAAGTCAGTATTCTGCTAGTAGCTTTCAGATGAAGATGTAGAACTTTCAGCTTCTCCTGAACCATGGCTGTCTGGATGCTGCCATGTTCCTACCTTGATGAAAATGGACTGAACCTCTCTGAACCTGTAAGCTAGCCCCAATTAAATGTTGTCCTTATAAGAGTTCCTTGGTGATGGTGTCTATTCACAGTAATAAAACCCTAACTAAGACACAGACCAAACAAGAATATAATTTAAATCATATGATAATGTATCCTAGAGAATTTTACAAACTATCTTTGAAAAATCATACATACATAGATGTACAATAAAGTCAAATAATCTATACTTTTTTAATTCAGTTTTTAAAATTTATTTTTATTTTATATACATTGATGCTTTCTGCCTGCAAGTATGTATGTGTGAGGGTATCAGATCTTGGAGTTACAGTTGTGGCCCACCGTGTGGGTGCAGGGCTCTTAACCTCTTAGCCATCTCTCTAGCCCCCAAATAATCTATATTCTAACTAAAATTTTATAGCAAAGCAAAATAACATATAACAATTTTATAATGCCTTCCTCTTTCAAAAAAGAAAGCTTACAGCTATAAAAGAATCTTTTTTTTTTTTTGGTTTTTTGAGACAGGGTTTCTCTGTGTAGCCCTGGCTGTCCTGGAACTCACTTTGTAGACCAGGCTGGCCTCGAACTCAGAAATCCTCCTGCCTCTGCCTCCCAAGTGCTGGGATTAAAGGCGTGCGCCACCACCGCCCGGCTATAAAAGAATCTTAAGAGACATAAATATGAATATGCAACATTTCTCTTATTTTTCATCAATTATGTAAATGTAATAAGTGGATAACGATAGGCAAGCCCTTTGTTGGGAAGAGTTTCAGCAGGAAAGGTTGAGAAATGAGAGAAGGTAATGGGGAGTCATAATAAAACAACCCAAAATTCATTGATTATATGTATGAAAGTGTCAGAAATAAAAGGTGTAAAAGGCCACATCCTAAATTTTAATTTTTGGCTAGAGCTATAGAAAGGCTGGGGAGCTCAGCACAAACAATATTCTGCTAGTTATTTCTCCTTTATTTGCGTCCTTGGGTACCAGGCTCAGATGTGACATACATGGAGATAAAACAACCACATACACTGTTTACATTTACTTTTAGGGGGCTGGAGAGATGGCTCAGTGGTTAAGAGCACTAGCTGCTTTTCCAGAGGACCCAGGTTCAATTCTTAGCATCCACATGACAGCTCACAACTGTCTGTAGCTTCAGTTCCAGGGGATCTAACATCTCACACACAGACAGACATACAAAACACCAATACATGCAAATTTTTTTGAAAAAAATCACAGGTACGAGCAAGTGCAAAACCCCAGAGTTCAGAATCCACCTGGCATGTCCTAGAATTAAGCAGTAGATACCTAGTGTCTAAATATTAAAGTACTCCTGACAGCGGCTTACAGCGTTTTTACCCTGGTACCACGATTAAGCCTGTCTGATTCCTTTACAGATATTGATAAAGCACTGGCACAGTATAACAATTTTCCTTCACTTTTACTTTTGTCTCCCCTCTTTTCCAGATACTGACCAAAAGACTAAGCATGTTTTCCTGGACACTCTTTGAAGTCCCTCTTCCCTTATACCATGCAGCTACCTTTCAACCTCCACTGCAAAGTGAATGCCTTTCCTTCTTCCCCACCTCCCTAACTCCAGTACCTGCCAGGATTTCCAGCTTGCCTGCCTTTTTGTTTTTCCTCTCTAGTTCTAACTGTCCTCTAGCTTAAGAAAAGAAAGCATTCCTAACTAAGGTGACTCAATGGGCTCTCCAAAATTTTAATCACAACACTGCCTACCTACCATTATATATTGATAATCTAGCACTATTGGACTGAACTAACCCTTGGTAATATCATGGTTTTAAAAATTGAACAGAAAATATGCATTAACATAAAAACAACCCACGGAAACACCCATGAGTAGCATTCAGTAACACTGTCCAAGATGTTTAAGATCACATGAAACTGGAGTGTGGTTCTTCAGTTTAATGTTCACTTATGCTCTCAAGCACTAACACAATGGCTTCCCACAAAAGCCCAGAAAAATCAACATAGTGTTCTCTCCTCCTTCCCAAGGTACTCATGCTGCTGTGCGCTCACACTTACGCCTTCAGTCAGTGTTCCTTGATTGTCTTGCCCATCTTCATCATCATCTTCATCGTCTGCTTCTCCTTTCTGAACAAACTCATTTCTTGTTCGAAGGTACAAATCCCAGAGTTTACAAGCAGCCCTATACTCAGGGGAATCTGGCTATACATCAGCAAAGACAGAGAAAGGAACATTTACTTTTATTGACAATTCAATTCCTAGTTTTAAATCATCCTGTTTAACAGACAACTGCTATTTTAAGAGACAAATCTGAAAATACAATTATTATAATTATCTCAAAATTCTCCCCCCCGCCAGTTTTTTCCAGACAGGGTTTCTCTGTTTATAGCTCTGGCTGTCCTGGAACTCACTCGGTAGACTAGGTTGGCCTCGAACTCAGAAATCCGCCTGCCTCTGCCTCCCAAGTGCTGGGATTAAAGGTGTGCGCCACCACCGCCCAGCTTATTTCAAAATTCTTATGATTAGAATATATGCACAACTTAATCCATTTTCTAAAAAACAAAAACCTGACTATTCATTTTAAAGGCATTCTGAAGTAAATTTACAGAAACACTTGAGGCAGAAGACAAATTATTTGCTAACTTAAATTATAAAAATTCCAATCTAAAGACCTATTGTAAAAGATAGAAATAACTGGTGAAATTACTTCTACTTTTCGTTAGACTAACAGCAAACTTCAAAAAACTGAAAGAATTAAACTACCTAAAAAAACAATACTTAAATACACAAAAGCAGAGAAAGGTTTCAAAGAAGCAAAGATGTGCCATCACCACCTGGCTTTTTTTTTTTTTTTAAAAGAAAAGAAATAGGGTCCTTGACTAAGACTTTACAAATATTAAAATTTAGGGGGAATACATCAAAACTAAACCCAAAAAGGAAGTAGATTTTTTAAAAATTAACAAAATGTATTAAAAAGCAAGAATATTAAAAGTCAACATTTGATGGTAGGAATACATTCAAACACAATGTAAACTGCCAAACTTAAATGGGCGAATGATAAGTATGGGTACTGCAGTTTTAGCACCATTCTGAACTACATAGTAAGACTAACTTAATCCAAGAGTTGAAATACTCTAGTTAAAACAGGTGAGATGGCTCAGCGGTTAAGAGCACTGACTGCTCTTCCAGAGGTCCTGAGTTCAATTCCCAGCAACCACATGGTGGCTCACAGCCATCCGTAACGCCCTCTTCTGGAGTGTCTGAAGACAGCTACACATAATAAATAAATAATCTACACATAATAAATAAATAAATCTTAAAAAAAATGAGCCTGGCGACATGGTTCAGTGTTAAAAACGTCTACAACTCACAGGTGACCTGAGTTTGGTTCCCAGCACCCGCAGCTCCAAAAAAATCAAATTCATCTGCCCTCCATAGGCAACACATGGTGCACAGGCTTACATGCAGGCAAACATTCATACACAGAAAAATAAAAGCAATTTCAAAAACTAAAAAAACTAAAGGTGTGTGTCACCGCACTCTGTCTCTATAAAGTTAAGAGAAAATGCAAATGTATTTTGTTTTATAACATTCAGACAAAAGGAATTTCTAAACCAAGACACATAAAACTATAAACTAAAAAAAAAAAAAAAATCAGAATCTTTTTGAGACAAGGTCTCACTTTTTATCCCTGGCTGGCCTAGAACTCTATATGTAGACTGGGCTGACCTTATACTACCAGATTTTCACCAGCCTCTTGGGTATTGAGATTAAAAGTGTGTGCCACCACACCTTCCAAGAATGATGTATTTTATTAAATGAAAATAAAAGCTTATGTTCATCAAACAGACTACAAAAATTGGAGGCTGGGGTTGCAGTTCAAAAGTAGAGTACCTGTTTTAGTAGTATTCAATCCCTAGCATTTAAAAAGAAAGTTTAAAACACATTTAAAATATTTTAAAAGTTCAAATATTTAAGGTATTTGAAACATACAATTTAAAAAGGATTAATATTCAAAATATTTTTAATTTCTAGAATATAAAAATACTAAAACAATAAAAGAAAAATGGACAAAATACCTGATCAGTTTATGAAGGAATCAAAGCAAAAATGGCTTAAAATAAAAAACACACACAATTGTCCCTTTACTAATGAAAGAAATGCAAGCCAGTAATGTTTGTAATGCAGCCAGCTTTGGTTACATATTGAGACCCTGTCTCAACAAAACAAATCAAAAAATGCCCCAACCAACTATACAAACCAAAATTGAACATTAACAAAAATTACTTATCTGAGCACTAGCTGCTCTTATAAAGGACTAGGGTGGGCTCGAGAGATGGCTTAGTGGTTAAGAGCACTGACTGCTCATCCAGAGGTCCCGAGTTCAATTCCCAGCAACCACATGGTGGCTCACAACCATCTATAATAGGATTTGATGCCCTCTTCTAGTGTGTGTCCGAAGACAGCTGCAGTGCACTCATATAAAAATAAATAAATAAATCTTTAAAAAAAAAAGGACTAGGGTTTGGTTCTGAGATTCAACACAACAATTCACAACTATCTGTAACTTGTTTAAGAGAATCAATGGTGTCTTCTGGCCTCTATGGGCACTGCATATACATATGTATACATAATGCACTTACACACATACGGGCAAAATACTCATACACACACATACACACACAAACACTTTTTAAGTTACTAGGCGTGATGCGTGTACCTATAATCCTAGTATTTTGAAGATAGAGGAAAAAGGATCAGAAACTCAAAGTCAGCTTATACCTATATAGTATTCCCAAATTAAATAAAAATTTTAAATGTAAAAGATTTAAAAAAAAAACAATTATAAAATTAGGTACTTTCCAAAGCTGATACTTTCTTACCTTATAATAGGCCTTTGCATTGTTAAAAAGCAGCTGGAAGTCAGCAGTCAGTAGATTAACATCATCATACTCTTCCATTTTAAGTTTCTGTTGGATTTTCATCAAGTCAATGGGCTGAGAAACCACTTCATAATAGTCTGGTTGATTTCTGTTATAATTTAAGTATGTTTTAATGACACTAATTCAAAGCATATAAAAAGTTTTATTTCAAATCTATCTGTGTAATATCCAACACATGAAGTGACAAATCTAATTATCTAATTACAAATTTCCCAAGAGACTCTCCCTCATTACTAGAATTAAAAGGGAATACCAAAAGCGAGATGAAGTTGTGCTCTCTTTTCAAAATACATATCAATCATACCAAAAAAAAAAAAAAAATCTAAGTTAACATTGATGATCAGGTTTATAGGCTGAAAAGCTAAAGTTAAACATAAATATAAGTATCTAAGGGTACCAGAACTAAACCTATGTGAATGGCATCTTCTATAAGATTTCTTCATTTCCTAAATGGTTCACAACAAAATTCAAAGTTCTTTTTAAAAATTACATAATGAGTCATGCATAGTGACATATCTTTAATCCCAGCACTAAGGAGACAGAGGCGGGCAGGTCACTGTGAGTTTGAGGTAAGCCTCGTCTATACAGTGAGTTCCAAGACAACTGGAGCTACATAACGAGACCCTGTCTTGAAAAAAATTAATAAAATGGGTTATTTTTCCTCAGTGATCACAGAGCTTTTTCTGGCCATGTACTATTATATTACTTATACTACTTCATAATCAACTAATAAACTTAGAAAGGAGACAGACGCTTACCAAATGTAAAAGATCTGAAACTGTATCTAAACACGATGGTATAAGAATAATAAACACAAAAATCAGACAGTGGGGCTAGGGATGTAGCTCTGTGGCAGGGTTCTTGCCTAGAATGAGCATGGTCCTAGTTCAACCCTCAACGCCAGGATAGTGACAAGAGATATACCTTGAAAAGGAGAGACACAGAGGGACACAAAGGAATTTCAGAGACAATTATGAGAATTAAGTTCCTAAGATAATTTCTTGGAGCTCGTGACATTTATTATTTTCTGTTTTTTTTCCTAAAGGAGTTTCACAAAACAAGCAAACCTAAAAATGATCTGAGTGATTACTTTCTCAGTTTCCCAAAAGGGTTATTTAGCTCCCTTTCAGATGTGTAACAGAAAAGTGAATTCAGTCAAACAATGTCATGGCCATTAATGGTTTAATGCCCTTGGAGAGCTTATAGTCATTCTTCCATTATATATATATGTATATATATATAATTTGCTTTAAGCCTGTCATAAAAGTTCTAAGAACATGAATCAGCAAAATGTTCAACAGGGAAGGACGGTGCATGCTCCTAAGCCTGACAACCTGAGTTCAATCTCCAGAACCTAATTAGTGGAAGGAAAACCAACTCCTCCAAGTTGTTCTTTGACCTCCAGACATGTACACTTGAATGAGTATGTGCATAAAATTAATGTTAAAAAATGTATTTTTAACGTTAAGAACAACCTAAAGAACTTATTTTCCAAAACAACTGAGTAAGCCCTGACAATGTTTGAGTACTGATTTCATACAATCAAGGGACCACTGTTCAAAACAAGGAAACAAACTTGGCTATGGTACATCTCTTCTGTTCGCCCTATTTATATTCTGCCAGCTATTCCAATCTTGTCCTTCACAGTGAAAAAAAAATCAAGTACAGAAATTCTGCTTTCAGGGCTGGAGAGATGGCTCAGCAGTTAAGAGCACTAACTACTCTTCCAGAGTACCTGAGTTCAAATCCCAGCAACCACATGGTAGCTCACAACTATTCATAATGAGATCTGATGCCCTCTTCTGGTGTGCCTGAAGACAGCTACAGTGTACTTACATATAATAAGTATATAAATCTTAAAAAAAAAAAAAAAGAAAGAAATCCTGTTTTCATTTTATTTTCTTAGTTTCCTTCATCCTAAATAACTACTCAGCTTTCCTTGATTTTCATATATTTTTGAAGATTACAGGCTAGTAATTTTGTAAAGCATTACTCAACTGGAGTGTTTCTTCTGGTTTCCTGTTGAAAATCAGCCCCGTTCTTTACAGGACAGTGTCTGGTAGAAATGACATGGCAGTATCTCACCCTATTTTACCAGCTCGCACATGGTTTTATCTTTCTTATTAATCTGATAAGGTTACCTCTGATCATTTGATCATGGCAGTGTTTGTCAGGCTTCTCTACTGTTTCATTTGAACTTCATAGGGAAATACATTCAGAAAGCCCATTCTTAGTCACACTTTCAATGTATTCATTTATTATTTTCATATGGATTCTCGAGTTACTACTTTACCAAATGGGTTAAAGGCTATAATAATAGCAACAATTATTATTTTTGAGACAGGGTCGCAACTATGTAGCCCTGGCTGTCCTGAGTCTCACTATGTAGGCCAGGCTGGTCTTGAATTCACACATATCTACTCACCTCTCAATGCCACCACATACAGCCTATGTTACTAACAAACTGCTTCAATGTCTGGCAAGTGGGTGTCCTTTTTAGGGTAGCTTCTATATTTTCTTTTACTTTTTCATGTCTTGAGACAGGGTTTCACTATATAATCCAAGCTGACCTAGAATTTATTATGTAGCTCGGGCAGGCCTCCCAATCATGATCCACCAGCCCCAGTCTCCTGAATGATAGGAATCTAAGCAAGAACCATCACGCTCAGCTGACAGTTTCTATTTTCTGTGTTCTTCTAACATGTTCTCATCACTTTCCATGTACTTGGTTATTTCCTAACACCATACCGTTCTCCAGGATCATCCCAGTCTCTGCTGAGTGATGGATGTGTTCATTTCATGCTGTGTCAGTAGATATGCTTATAAATAAATATACTTGTAACTATCTCTGAACCTACATACATTAAAAACCATGAAAATCAACTCCTGTAACTTCTCCAAATGCACAATGTAGCATGCACACACACACAAATAAGTAAATAAATAAATACCTTGATGAATAAGACTGTAATTAAGATTAAAAAAAGAATAAAATTGAACCCTAGACTTAACCTTATGAAAGAATACTTAATTACCAAACACTTGAACTTTAGACCCTATATCAAATCTTCCCACTTAAGTTTCCCAACTCACCTCCGCTTTGGAGCCCTAATGAACAGCTCACAGAGGAGTCTGCCCTGCTCATCCTTATAGTCTCGGATGGTGTTATAGAGTTCATGACACACAGCAATCTACAGAAAGGAAGTATAGAAAAAAAATAACCAAACAACATCCAATGAAGGCCTATCAACAATTCTTTAATAAAAACATCTCCAGAAAAGGAAAATAGAGAAGAAAAGGAAAACCTCCAAATTACCCATCGGGATCCCAAATCTGATATATGCTGAAAAGACACATTTTTTTAAAGTAATATTTGGGAGGCAGAAGGAGGAGTTGCTCTAATTTAAAGCCAACCTGGTCTACAGAGTGAGTTGTAGGCCAGCCAGGGCTATATAGTAAGACCCTGCCTCAAAACACCAAAATAAATATAAAAATAAACTAACAGAAAATACTCGAAGTTCTTGTAACTTTTTTTTAAGATTTATTTATTATATGTAAATACACTGTAGCTGTCTTCAGACACCCCAGAAGAGGGCATCAGATCTCATTATGGATGGTCGTGAGCCACCATGTGGTTGCTGGGATTTGAACTCAGGACCTTCCAAAGAGCAGTCAGTACTCTTAACTGCTGAACCATCTCTCCAGCCCGTTTTTCTAACTTTTATTAGATCTGTGTCCCCCACCTTCATTTCCAGATACTAAGATCACAGGTATTCATTATCATGTCTGATTCTTTCTTTTAAACTAAAGCAGCTTACTGGCTTATATAATTATTTAAAAATAATCAAACTTAAAAAAAATAAAAGTTTGATGGGCTGGAGAGATGGCTCAGTGGTTAAGAGTGCTGACTGCTCTTCCAGAGGTCCTGAGTTCAATTCCCAGCAACCACCTGGTGGCTCATAACCATCTATAATGGGATCCTATGCCCTCTTCTGGTATGTTGTGTATTCACATATATAAAGTAAATCTACAAAAAATAAAATAATAATGCTGGAGCCAGAGCGATAGCTCAGTGGTTAAGAATACCAGCGGCTCTCTCAAAGGACCTGAGCCTGATCCCCAGCACCTGCATGGTAGCTCATAACCGTCTACTGCTTGAGGTCTAGGATGTCTGATACCCTCTGTTGGTCTCCAAGGACACAGCTCAAGGTCTAGGATCTCTGACACCCTCCTTTGGTCTCCAAGGACATAGTGCCTTTACATACAGGCAAAAAAATTCATACTCATAAAAAAACTAAAAAAATTAAGTCTTAAAAAAGCCACCAAAGGGGGAGGGGGCATGGGATAGGGGGTTTGTTGAGTGGAAACCGGGGAAGGAGATAACATTTGAAATATAAATAAATGATCAAAATATAGCCACCTAAGTTGGGCATTAGGGACACACAACTTTAATTCTAGTACTGAGAGTCTAAGACAGGAGGATTGTGCACTCAAGCAAGCACATTAACCTACTAAGCTAACTCACTAACTCCTCTTTTCCCCATGTCACAAACTCTTCATCTTTGAACTTCCTACTAGGTACCAGTACTTTATTACAATTTATTCATTTGTTTATATTCCACACTGGAATCTATGTTTCATGTGAAAATGAAGACAGACTTAAATATAGCCATATTTCAATAACTCAAACAGTGCTCACAAGTTGCAGCCAACCCTGACCTGAGTTGGATCCCTAGAACCCACATAGTAAAATGAAAAGACTTGACTCCCTCAAGTTGCCTGCTCATCGCTACACTCCAGCCACGACGGGCACACGCACGCACACATACATCCACACACACACCCACACACACATACTCAGTGCTCACCACATAACCCCCCCCTTTTAACATTTATTTATTTAATGTATGAGTGCTCTATCTGCATGTACACCTGCATGCCAGAAGAGGGCACCAGATCACATCACAGAGGATGGTGGGCCATCATGTGGTTGCTGGAAATTGAACTCAGAATCTCTCTGAGCAGTCCCTCAGGAGCTAAGAGGGATGGATGGAGAGGCTACAGAGAGAGAAGCTCGTGGCCTGGAGAGACCTCAAGTTACATGGGATAATAGAGATGGGAATAGAATAGTGTAGTGGGAGATCTGCCCAATCTAGGCTTATAGCTTGTATTGTTACTGATTGAGTTGAGATTCTTTTACCAGGTAATTGGGTTGGAAAAAAAGTAGCAACACCTCACCACATATTTTTTTGTTGAACGAATATATAACACAACACACTGATATTTTAACCACAAAATATTAAATAATACCATTACTGTTAAGACTTTGGCTATAGATATACTTCCATAAACCTGTCAAACCAGAGGGGGGAAAGACCATGTAGCTGTTCAACTGCTTCAAAGGAGGAAGGGTAGAATTACCACGGAAAGCAGGTAGAAGGCATGCAGCCTTAGCTACTTACGGGGTCTACAGTCGGAAGACTGGAGAGTCTTCTCCTTTTCCTGCTCGGGCCCGGCGTAGGCACAGAATGGTGCCCATCATCAAAGTCTCCACTGACACTGCTAGAAGGAGAGGTGGCTCTTCTTCTCTTGGAACCCATGGAATCCAACTTCTTCTATAAGAAATAATTAGCCAAGTTCTTCTATTTAATCTTCAACAATGTTAACAAACTCTTAGCTGGGCACATATCACCAAGTTTCTCATTCATTTAAGATATTTCATAGTTCTTTTTCCAAAGGAATTGAACTAGCTCTAAGTTCTTTTGTTAATTTAAGTCCTAGACTTCAATGATTTTTAGCCTTTTACTTATCAGAATGCTGTACCATCAAACTCTGATAGGGAAAATTTGGCAGAACTATATACATTTATATGTCAATAATTCTAAGTCAACCATTTCTTGCTCCAGATTTATCGTGGAATGAGGCTTCCTAATTCATGTATAGTCATTTTTTAAAAAAGTATTATTTTTGATGTCTACAGGTGTTTTGCCTGTGTAAGTATCTGTGTATCACATGTGTGCCTGATGCTGAAGGAGACCACAGAGAGATCCCCTGCAACTGGAGATACAAATGGCTGTAGGCTGTCAAGTAGGTGCTAGGAAATAACTCCATGTCCTCTGGAAGAGCAGCCAGCACTCTTACCACTGAGCCATCTCTCCAGTCCTCTGTCCTTAACAGTGTACTGGAAGCATTGATCTCTAAGACCCCGAGGCAGTCAGATAAACATGGGGACTCTAAGTCATTACAAATAGTTAGCAACCTCAGCTGCTTTCCTGAATGACTTACAATTATAACTAATACCTCAGTGGGCTACAGTGTAGAAAATGAAACTAAGAAGGAGTATGAGGCAAAGGTGACGGAGCAAGAAACTTTTAGCACTGCAGAAGTACCCTAAAATTAACACCTTGAAAATGAATTCTCCATTTAAAGCAGAATTCATAAAAATACCTCTGTGAAACAATGTAACTCTTGTTCTATCTAGGAAGAAAGAACAACTTGTACATTGAACTCTTCTTTTGTCTTTCCTTTCAGTCAGAGATATACACTATACTCACAGATCTTGGAAAATAGCTTTAAGTCTTACTAGTTGATCTGGAAGAACGTGTTACACACATGGGTTCTTGGGTAACGTGTGGACATTTAGAAATACAAACACTTGCTCTTAGCTTTATTTAGTTTGACTGACATTTTTGTTTGTTTGCTGACTTCAGAATTTTTATTAATTGCAGTACTAGGGGCTGAATGTGGGACCTCTCATATGATAGGAAAGTACTCTAACACTGAGCCCTATCACTAATACAAAAGACACTGTGTGTGTGTGTGTGTGTGTGTGAGAGAGAGAGAGAGAGAGAGAGAGAGAGAGAGAGAGAAAAACAGAGAGACAGAGACAGAGAAAGTCTGTGTGCCGGACATAGGTTGATGTTGGATGTCTCCCCTTAGCACTTTCCCCCTATTTTGGACAAAGGGTTGTTTATTAATCCTAGTTGTCAGTACCTGAGACCTACCTGTCTCTGCTCCTCCAGTGAAGGGGCTACAGACACTACAACCCACACATGGCTTTTATGTGGGTGCTGGGGATCCAAAATCAGATCCTCATTTTTGCACAAAGTACTTTACCCAATGTAAAGTACTTTACCTTCCTAATCCTATAAGACACTATTCTTTGATAGGCGCAGTGGTACGCGACTTTAACCCCAGCACTTGAGAAGAAAGGCAGGGGAAATCTCTGTGCGCTCAAGGCCAGCATGGTCTACATATTGAGTTCTAGGTCAGCCAGGGCTACATAGTGTCTCAAATAAAAAAAGGAAAATAAGCTATTTTTAAAATAACTTTACAATATACACATTTGGGTATAATGTAAGAAATGCAACCATAGAAATAAATTACTACAGGTAAAGGGTATAGACCCAAGGAAGTCCTACAATGCTTATATAATTTAACAGTAGTATCAAATAGTGCATTGTAATTTCAAAGGACTTTCCTAAAGTTAAAAGTAACAACAGACTTAAGTTTCACTCAACTAAATAAACAACAGTAGACCAGTGGCTGCCAGTACTATAGAAAGAAAACTGGGGCTCTCCAGGAAATAGAAAGCAAGAACAAAACAAACAAAAAAAACCCATTGAGCATCTAAGAAACAAGAGGGGTCTCCTATCTCTTGCTTTGAACTAAAGTCCACACAGTTTAAAACAGAACCCACAGTGATCATGTTTCTTCTACGCTTTGGTTTATTACCAAGTATATTAGTTTGAAATTGACTAAAAGTGGTTAAAAGACTCTACAACCTTAGGTCAAGAACGCCCAGGTTCTGTTGTTATTTATAAAATACTGCTAACTGGCCACAATTCCACAATTTAATGAAATTAAGGACTAATCCTTAGAAACACTCTGATAAACACAGGAGGGACTCAGATGGGAGGAATTATTCCAAAAATTCAGAATGTTGAAGTAAACGGTAAGGAACGACAGAAACAGGAAAGGGTGAAGATGATCAGGGATTTACCAGCTTTACCAGAGCACAACCCGCGCCTCGAAAAGCCAATCTCCTCATTATGTCTGCAGGCCAACTGAAGCCAGTGAGAAGGGAGGGCTTTATAAGGGCTTATTCAGTTAGTCTATTCAGAACTGAAAGAGAAGAACAGGGCAGAGAAAGGGGAAGTAGGGGTATAAATGAGTTGCGAACAGACAGGACACATACATTCAAACAGACTTGCTGCAGAGAGAGACAGGCATACCAGTCAGTTCTCAGGCGCACCTGACACTTCTTTCATTTAAAAACCCAATGCTTCCACATACTTAGAAATGTCTCACTGAGATTTACCTTTACTCACATGAAATGACTGTCAATTCCAGGAATGAAGCATGCCTGCCCAAGTGCCCCTAGTCAATAAGAGCAGAGTTCAATCACAGAGCTGGAATGGAGAGTGAACACATGTGGGAGGCTCACATGTGACACCAAGTGTTGGCAAGCTGGAACAAACCAAGAATGGCTCATGAGAGCAAACTCTACAAAATTCTTCCTCCCCTCCACCCAAGAATCAGAGAAAAATATTTCTTTCCAAAAACTCTATATGAACTGGAAAGATGCAGCATTTAAATTTAGCGGGGCTTTAAAAAATCTTCAACTATTTTGGCAATTCAAAATGATTGCTTTTTATAATGCACTAGAAAACAAATGACACAAATGTAAATTATTAGTTTTGAGTATATTATAATTTTAGATGATACAACAGCCCAGATCCTTTAATCATTAATACACTTTCAAAAAATAAGATACAAGAGAAGGATTTTTAATTTTTTTTATCCAAAGTACACATTTCAACATGTAATGTGAAAGAAACAATAGATCCACGATTAGGAGTCAGACCTTCCACCTCTAATTATCTATATGATGTCAGGCAAACCACAACTCAGATCTGTTTCGTCATCTTTAAACGGAAACCAGGGCTGAGCAAATAGCTAAGCTGGAAGAGTGGCTGCCTAGCAGGCCGAAAGGCCCCAGGTTCAATCCCAGCACCACACGGAACCAGACATGGTGGTGCACACACGTAATACTAGCTTTAGTTCAATGTCATCCCAAAACAAACATACACAAATAAAAACCCAAAATGAAAACAGTAAAGTGTACCTATAGCCTTTTGGCAGTGAAGAACTAACACATATGAAATTACTTTGAAATTTCAAAGCAAAACTCTTAAACTCCCTAGGCACAAGAACTGGGTCCTCTTTATTTTTGTATCCCATTCTATAAAATATTGCTGGATATAAACTAAATGTTCTGAAAATGCATATGAGATGTTTAAAACAAAATTTTGCATCATTTAAAAACAGTCTCTAAGTACTACTTCATTATTTCCTTGTCCATAAGCAGAGAACAAATGGTTCAGATATTAGGCCAGCCTTATCTACAGTCAGAAGTCCAGGAGTCTGACAACAGGTCTGGACCCTTCCCGTGCACAACGAACACTTCAGGAGCTGGGAAGAGGGCAAAGTCAAAGGACTTGCTATTCAAGCATGAGAGCCTGAGTTCAGATCCCAGCACTCACATCAGAAGCCAGGCATAACTGCACCGCTCTCTGACCCCATCGCTGAAGTACAGAGGACATGGAAAGACATTATGATCACCGGGGTTTGCTGGCGGCCAGCCTAGTCGAACCCCAGCAAACTCCAGGTATAACGGGAGAATTGTCTTCAAAAATAAGGTAGCCCTGGAGAGGTGGCTCAGAGGTCAGGAGCACTGGCTACTCTTCTATAGGGCTTGAATTAGATTTCTAGCATGCACATGGCAGCCGTATCTGTAATTCCAGTTCCAGGGAACCCTCTTCTGGTTCCTTGAAGCACCAGGCACATACATAGTGCACAGTCATACATGGAGACAAAACATCCAACACACATAAGATAAAAATGAACAGATCGTAATATAAATACAAAAGGAAGCAACAGAGAGACAATGCCATGGATCTCTAGCCTCTACATACACAGGCATACAAAGTAAGTTTTTTAAAGAGTACTTAAGATATGGAACTGCGCAAGTATCAAGTATAGCTGAATGCCTGACAACATACTAACTTTTAGTATTTTTTTTTTTGGTTACTATTTAGCATTGTAACAAATACTTAAAACAAAAATTTTGGTAAAAAGATGGCTCAAAGACAAAAACAAGTAGGCAATTATCATCCTACTTCTCACAGGACAACCACCTTTATCACTGTTGCTCAAAGCCTTTAATATTTATCTACTCCTTAGTTGTCTTTTGTTGTTTTTCTCTCTTTTTCTTTTTGCAACAAGGTCTCATACATACCAAATTAGTCTTGAACTCAGGACTTGAATTTCTGTGCCTCCTACCTCCACATGCTAAATGGTAGGATAACATGTACCACCATGTCCAGTTTTATGTAGTACTGAGGAACTGAACCTAATGCTTCATGCATATATCAGACACTCTACCAACTGAACTACATTTCAACCCAACTGTCTTTCTCATAAATTGAGTCATATAAAAACGAAGAGGTTACCAAGTCAGCATTCTTCATGATGTTTGATGTCTTCCTAACAGTCTATTAGATGGGTACATAGCTTGGGGATTTGAGGAATGCACTATTATTTGAACTACATTTCACACTCTAAGGTGCATTTGCACATACAGGTATTACTATTTTAATCCCAAACATTTCTTCAAAGATGCTCTCCTCACTTCCCCCACCTTCCAGCAGTGGCACATGCCTATAAATCCAGGATTCAGGAGACTGAGGCAGGTGGTCCTGCCTGAGGAAAATCTAGCCACATCAAAGATAAACAAGGATACTTTCCAATCTTTCATTTTGGATCTTAAAAACTACTAAAGCGCCGGGCGGTGGTGGCGCACGCCTTTAATCCCAGCACTTGGGAGGCAGAGACAGGAGGATTTCTGAGTTCGAGGCCAGCCTGGTCTACAAAGTGAGTTCCAGGACAGCCAGGGCTACACAGAGAAACCCTGTCTCGAAAAACAAAAACAAAAACAAAAAAAAAAAACTACTAAAGCAAAAGCTATGTTCCTCAGTATCTATTTCGAATCCAATATGCTTCTGAATTACATTTGGGGAAAAAAGTCTACTACTAAATGGGTTAAGAAAGGCCCTTATAACCACTTTTTGTTTTACTGTCAGGTCTCAATATGTAACTCAAGTGATTGGAACTTGCAATACTTCCAACTTGATCATTTAAGAGCTAGAACAGGTGTTTTCTATTTGTGCCTGGCTCCTAAAGTAATTTTTGAAAAGTTTGGGTTAAGATAGCGTATTCCAACACACGCTTTTACAGTTATTCCTACAATTTCTGAATCCATTCTATTGTGTGTTTGTCATTTGCTTTCCAGGAATCTTATATTTTTGTCCCCTCTTTCAAATCAAATTTTCTTAAAAAAATAAGACTCACTTCTTCAGAAAACAAAACTTTGAAGCGGAAAACACCTTTAAAACCGGAAAATACTGTTTAAAAAAAAACACTCAACTCGTCGCGACGTTACAAATGGGAAGCTTAAGTATCTAGCCTGTAAATAAGTAAGTCTCTCTGACCGAAAAAAAAAAAAAATTCTGTTTGGGCACTCGTTGGGAAATCGAAAAAAAAAAAAAAAAACAAAACCAAAAACTCAATAAGGAGTTTTTGCAGAACGCACAAGAAACCAAAAAAATAAATAAATAAATAAATAAAAGAGGCCTTGAGAGGCGGAAGAAAAGAAGAGTTTGCCCGACCTGTCAGTGGTTCTGGGACTAAAGGAAACGTTGACAGCTTTGAAGCCGCCCCGCGACGGGCGGGAAAGAGCAGCGAAGGGAGTTTCCGGGCCCCCGTTTGCCTTTGTCCCAGCGGCAGGTGCGGCCAGGCTGCTGGGCCTGTCCGGAGGCCCGCCGCCGTGCCGTGCCCCGCCCCGCGCCCAGCCCGACCAGCGCGTCCGCACCACGGGGCGGGGCCTCCGCCGCGGCTCCCGCCCGCCCGCCCGCCTGCCCGGGCCGACACAAAGGCCCGGCAGCCGGCCGAGGAGGGGCGGCCCCGCCCGCCCCGGGCCCGGCCTTACCCCGCCGCTTCGCCGCCTGCAGCCCCGGCCGCGGTCCCCGACCGCCGAGCCCCGCCCCGTGGCCGCCACGGCTGCTATTGCTCCTCTGGCCGCGGCCGTCTCTCCGGCACCCGCCGCCCTTACCGCCCTCACCCCTCCCAGTGCTGCCGTAAATCCAACCCGTGGCCGCCAAGCGATCCCGACTCTGTGCGACAGTGAGTGTGCGCGCGCACGCGGCCGAGCCCCGACGCACTTTCCGGCAGTTCCTTGAGCGCGTGACGTTGGACTGCAGTTCCAGTTCGCACGTGGCTCCCGAGAAGGCACGGTGTAACTGAGACTTCTTCGAGTCCTGAAGCGTCTGCGGCCAGGATGAAGAGGCCGAGTGAGTGGGGTCGGGAGCTAAACGGGCCGGTGGTGCTTTCTGGCTGTAGGGAGAGGACTATCCATAGACATTGACCAGTCCCGCGTAGATGTGAGGCTGGGAAGGCCCAGACCCGAAATGGGCCTGTTGTGTAGGAGGAAAGCTAGGCCCTTAAGGGAGAAGACAGCCAGATTTCTGTGGTTAACGTGTTTGAGCCTATTTTCGGGCCTGGCGTTTTCCTAGAATTATTCAGAACCACTGTCTGTCGGCCTTGGTGGCACGCACCCTAATCATGTGGCACGAAGGATAACGCAAGAAGATCGAAAGTTTGCAGCCAGCCTGGGTTCAGTACTGGAACCGTGGCTCAAAAATTAAAAAGGAAAAACCTACAGCTCACTGAGATTTGTAGTGCTTTCCTGTAGAAACTGGTTCCACTGTAGATCTACCGAGTCAAATTGACTGGCATTTTGGTGTATATAGTTCTACCTTGCATAATTATGAAGGGAAGGTTGAGGCAAGATCTATGCTGCCCAGGCTAGCCTTATTTTTGTAGGCCCCATGTACTGATAAAATGGATCTTTTGAGGGCCAGGAATATGGCTAAGCTCATAAAGGCACTCGCCACTAAGTCTTCCTGTCGAGTTCAAACTCACATGATGGGTAGAACTGACTCTGGGAAATTACTTCCAGACCTACACAAAATAAGTAAATGAAACATTTGGGGGATGGAGTGAAGACGCAGGATTGAGTCCCAGCACCCACGTGGCAGCTCAGGGACAAGCAATGAAGCCTATTGTGGCATCCTTTGCCAGAAAGCTGCCTGCATATGGTTGGTGGGCTGACATGAGACATCCATAAAGGTGATCTGAGAAATGCAAAACAAAGTGCTGCTCGTGTGTGCAGTCTATCTCTCTGTTTGTTTTGGCAGAGTTAAAGAAAGCAAGTAAACGTATGACCTGCCATAAGCGGTATAAAATCCAAAAAAAGGTAAGTGTTCCTGGGAGACTCATAGCAAATGGATTGCTAGCATGGCTTTTGTCATCCCCTCTCCACCATGGGGAAGGATCTACTGATGATTTAAGATTGGACAGGCTACAGTTGTGGGAATGTGTAGGGTAAGAGAAAGCCTAAAATTTGCACTGACCTCTTTACAAAGAGTTTCTGAGCGACATTTTTGTTTTCTGCATACATATTCCCTGTATAGTTCCGATTGAAGTTCTGCTGTTCTAGGGTGCTTCGCATCCATTATAAATTGTGGCTAGATGGCTTATTCCCTCAGTTCTAAGTGGTTATGTATTTTTGGAGGGTGAGTTTCTTTTGTACAATACTGAGGATTGAACCTTTGGCCTTGTGAATGCTAAGCAAGTGCCTTTTGACCTCATAAAGATGTTTTTTAATAGGTCCGAGAACATCATCGAAAATTAAGGAAGGAAGCTAAAAAACGGGGTCACAAGAAGCCTAGGAAGGACCCAGGAGTTCCAAATAGTGCTCCCTTTAAAGAGGCTCTTCTTCGAGAAGCTGAGCTAAGGAAACAACAGGTAATTATTGCTGGCCGAAAGTTCCAGTAGAATGTATATGTGGTTTCCAAAGTAATATGCCACCACCCGCTCATTCGCTGCTTTCGTGGCTCTGACACAGCTTGAAGAACTAAAACAGCAGCAGAAACTTGATAGGCAAAAAGAACAAGAAAGGAAAAGAAAACTTGAAGTTATCCCTGGCAATGAGCAGTCTAATGTGGAAACCCAGGAGGTAAGGTTATCTTTTCTTAAAAATTAGTGGGCTTCTTGGGAGTAACAAAATGTAGGCTGTCTCATCCATTTAAAATACATTGCCTGTAGTAATCTGTGGAAAACATTAATATACTGGTAACAACTGCTGTTTCTAATTTTTTTCTGCCTTTTAGGAATCTGATGAACCCAAAAGAAAGCAAGCTAAAGCAGGCAAACAGAATCCAAAGAAGTCACATTGTCAGGAACTTAAAAAGGTACCTTAGTGTAGGTTAGTGTCAAAAATGGTAATGAGATTTTGAATACTTAAGAGTCATTCCTTGACAGCTGCATTGTAAAGTGGGGATTTAAAAAAAAAACTGTTGAAGTCAAAGTCTAAAGGGTGGGCAGTAGATTCTCAATGCACTTGCTTAGTAGAACTCAATCCTGGCATGCATTTCCCAAGCTAACCTAAACTGCCTTCTAAAAAGGCTTGTTAACCTACAGTACTCACTGGGTAAATTTTATGTTCTTACTTGATCGGGTTTCTGCTTTGGAGGCCCATGTTCTTTCAAAAGGTGCTGAACTTTTGTTCAACTTTGTTGTATAAGAAATAATGAACATGTCAACATTCTTTATAGTAAAATGCAGACACGAGGTCCTGTCTTCTAGACTTGTCAAAGTTGAGAGTGCTACTCAACAAGGATGGTTTCTTATGTGACAGGTGATTGAAGCCTCAGACATTGTGTTAGAAGTTTTGGACGCCAGAGATCCTCTTGGTTGCAGGTGTCCTCAAATAGAAGAAGCTGTTATCCAAAGTGGGTGTAAAAAGCTGGTGCTTGTATTAAATAAGTCAGGTGAGTACAAAGAATCCCCTTTATCTGTTTTGTGCACTGTGAGGTATGAGGAAAATATCAAACAGTCTGATTATCACTGAAGACTGATAAGATCCAACTCTGACCTCAACAAAACCAATGAATGTGCACTCCGGTGGCCAAAGACCTGGGTGGAGCTAGTTTCTGCAAGTGATTATTCAACTGGATTTTCCTTTCTGCTTTTCAATATAAAGTCTTCTTTGGTTATGAGTTTGCATAACCACTGTATTTCATATAGGAACTAATTTGAACGTTTGCCACATATAGGCCCACACAGAAACTCAACTCTAAGCAGGGGTGCAAGATGAGTTGCTATGTGGGATAAAATATTAAATGAAATAATTAGGCATCTGAGTGGGTTTGAGCACCAGGAAGAGCGCCTAGAAGAGAGAAAGATTTGGACAACTAGCTAAATTGCCAGCTGTGGTGTTCAAACCTCAATAAATATGAGGGACAAGGAAAAGATATTTTATAGAAAAAGAAAAATGTAAGAATGTGCCTTAAAAATCACTGTTGGGCTTAAAAAACTGGTACCACTTAGGTAACAAATTCTGGAAACAGTCAAGAATTAACTTAGTGCCTAGATTGAGTGAGTAGTACTGGAGATGCTGAGATTCCCAAATGGTTCAGTTGGTACAATGCCTACCTGGTACTCTGAAAAGGTTGTTTATTCCCTATCACCACATAAAAACCAAGCATGGAAGTACCTTCCTGTGATCCTATCACTGAGGGGATAAAGGGAGGTTCCATTTTCATTTCCGGCCTGGAATACTTGGGACCTTGAGGACTGAGAAGTGGAGATAGAACACAGGCAGTGTGGTAGGAAGTTTGCTTTCTTTCCCTTTAATTCCTTTCAAACATTGGGGAAATTCAGATTAATACAATCAATACCACTGAATCGAAGTGTCTTTTTCCAATTCAGATCTAGTACCAAAGGAGAATTTGGAGAACTGGCTAAATTATTTGAATAAGGAATTGCCAACAGTCGTGTTCAAAGCTTCATCAAACTTAAAGAAAAGAAAGACATTCCAGGTATACTGTTAGTGGTGGGAGGGAATACGGGTTTCTTCAGATTTGTGATGATCGAAATGTGATGAGTATACAAAATGTTGATGAAAGTGAAAAACATTGAGATCCAACTCTGATTTCATTAAAGATCATCGCAAAGATAGTAGAGGCCAGCGGTTTTTCTGCGAGCTTGACTTTGCCGTACTTTTTGGATTCCACCTGGTGATATTTAACCAGAATTAAAATTGCTTTTTTTTTTTTAATGTTTAAAGGTAAAAAAGAAGAAAGTTGTTCCGTTCCAAAGTAAAATCTGCTGTGGCAAGGAAGCCCTTTGGAAGCTTCTTGGCGGTTTTCAGCAGTCCTGTGGGAAGAATATTCAGGTTGGAGTGATAGGTGTGTCTCCAGCCTCTTTACCACTTAAGTACTTAATCAGGGACTTCACATTGTGAAATCTGCATGGGTTTGTTAAAACAGAAAGGAGCTATTCTCAGATGTTAACTCTGGCTCATCTTACCAAAATATGGGCATCTAAGAGCTCAGTGGTAGAGCACTTGACTGGTGTGGGCAAGGCAACTACTAGAAAATGTGTTTATAAACATAATCCGAGTTTATGTGTATTTGTAGGTTTCCCAAATGTGGGGAAAAGCAGCATCATTAATAGCTTAAAACAAGAATGGATTTGCAATGTTGGAGTTTCCATGGGACTTACAAGGTAAATGGAACTGTCAGTGATCAGAAAGAAATCAGTAGCTGGTGCTGGGAGGAAAGCTCCCTCAGACAAAGTAGTGTTGAACCTAGTCTTGGAAAAAATAAGGAAATAACTTTATGTTTGGATATAGGGTGCACTGTATCTTATAGAGCTTATTTTAAGGTTTCACATAAACATGAAGCAGTGATGACAAATTGGATCTGACTTAACTGCTGTGCTGAGTTTGTTCAATCCAACCCTGAGCTTCATGTTGCCTTGCCCTAAGATGGATGGTGTCTTTGTTAATTCCATGGCTTTTTTCTTTTCCAGGAGCATGCAGATTGTCCCTTTAGATAAGCAGATCACAGTCATAGATAGTCCGTGCTTTATTATCTCACCTTGTAACTCCCCTGCTGCACTTGCCCTACGAAGTCCAGCAAGCATTGAAGTACTAAGACCACTGGAGGCTGCGAGTGCCATTCTGTCTCAGGCTGATAATCAACAGGTAAAAGAATTTCCCTTGAGCTCCCTACCACTGTTCTTTATCTGCATAGATTAGGGACGGTTCATGTTTTATTTTAAAGGTGGTGTTAAAATACACTGTCCCAGAGTATAAGGATTCTCTGGACTTTTTTACTAAACTTGCTCAGAGAAGAGGTCTACACCAAAAAGGTGGAAGCCCGAATGTCGAAAGTGCTGCTAAGCTGCTGTGGTCTGAGTGGACAGGGTAAGGTCTTTTTATTGACATTTTGGAAGACAACTTAGAATAAAGGGATTGGCCTGTGTTTTGACACATCTTGTCTTTAATGCCAGTGCTTCATTAGGTTACTACTGCCATCCCCCTGCATCCTGGAATCATTCTCCGCATTTTAATGAGGATATTGCAGCAATCATGAAGAAGGGCTTTAATCTAGAAGAACTAGAAAAGAATAATGCACACAGCATACAAGGTGAAATTGTGTTTTTCTGTTACATGAATGAATACAACAATAGTGAATAACAACAGAATGCTGGAGGTCTTATCTGTTAACGTGAGTTTTATTTCCTCTAGTCCTCAAGGGCCCTCATTTAACTAATAGAATCCTTTTCCGGTCTTCGGGCCTGACAAATGGAATACTAGAAGAGAAGGACATACCCGAAGAATCACCAAGACAGACAGAACACAAACAAGATGGAGATGATGAAGAAAATGGTAGTGATGAAAAACATGTAATAAGAAGGAACCCCTGTACAGTTCAGGTATTTAAAGCATTAGGGGTACTACCCAAGACTGATCTACCTCCATAGGGGTAATGAAGTTATATGCTATTTCATATCAGTTTCTTGGTCTACAGGCAGAGATCTCAGATGTGGCCCCTGTAGAAGAGACCAGGGAGATGTCACCTGGGCAATCAACAGCAAGTGAGTCTGGGAATAGGATTTGTAACAAAGCAGTTTGAGCACAGTTGCACTTATTTTCTTGTTAAAATTTCACTTTTTTTTCTCTGATACAGGTAAACCATCTGACAGATCACTTACCTTGAATAACATGAGTGAAGAGGATGATGCCTATGACTTTACCACAGATTATATATAACTTCTACACATTAAAATGGTCTCTGTGTACAGTGTTCTAGATTGTTTTGGTATGTGATATAAACTGTAAATCTTGTGAATATGTATCGTTATAAATTAAAAACAAAATGCAAATGTTTACATGCATGTGTTTAAGATTTATTTATGGCCAGGTATGGTGGTACCAAGCATTCAGGAAGATCTCTTTGGGTTTTAGGACAGCCAAGGGTTGTTAAATACAAAATTTGGGTGTGGGGGCGGGGGAGATTAAGAAAACATTGGGTCCCCTGGAACTAGAGTGATATAGTTATAACCTTATATGGGAAATTGAACTTTGGAAGAATAGCAGTGTTTACATTCTTAAGATATGGGGAAGCAAAGCAGTCTATTGGAAAATGTAGATTTTATTTACACACCAGGCCACAGGTTACAAAACCAAACAGCAGTTCCTACCTACAGCAGCTAGATGCAGTTATGCTGGAGTTCAGTCAGCAGTATGGTAGCAACCATTTGGTGAGGCAGATGGAGACATGGTAGTCATCTGGAGATCTGTGATCTCTACCCCACTGAGCTGTTTTCTGTGGTTGGTCCAAAGAAGCTCAAGCTCTACAACTGTGATCTTCCCACATAGTGTGTCTTAAGTTTTGGTTCACTTTATGTTTGAGGTATCCATACGTCTTCGGATTAGACTGAATTTTCCTGTTGGGTCTGGAATATACCATTTTTCCCAAACATCAGCATATGAAGCAGCTCTTCCCCAAGGCTTAAAGTGACCATTCCAGTGAAGTAACTTGGCAGCCTTTACAAACTGGGGTGAATACCGTTTTCCAGCACTGGAACCTTAAATAAAAAGTGCTAAGTTAAGAAAAAGAATGCCATGCTAAGCTGCAGAAACCTGAAGGGAAATACTGGTCATAGTCCATTGGAGGAGGTGTACTAAAGATGACAGTTCCTGTTTAGTGTAAGTCAGTGGCTGTTTTGTTTTGATGTTGGTCTGCTAGGTGGCTCTGGCTAACATCAAAACTCAGTACTCCTCTTTGTCTTTGTGTCTATCCCAAGTGCTAGGATTACCAGCATGAACCACTATACCCAGCTGGATGATGTTATACTTACCAAGATGGCGGACATTCCACATAGGGTCAATGGTGGAATGCTGCTGATAAAATACAATGAGCAGAGGAGGTGTGGTGATGCTGCCAGCCAGTGTTCTGCTGTATAATCCCTCTCTAGGGGAAATAGCATGTTAGTGAAGAGAATGGACCACTGTTCATTTTAATAGCTAAGCCAATCACATACTTACTCTACATTAAGTTTCATCCATTTTTCCAGCTGGTTAGTTACATTCTGTCTTTTCCATTCAGTCAAGTTTGCAACAAAAACTCCCGGATTAAAGGAACAGGTGCTGGCTTTCATGGAAAGCTTACGAATTCTTTCCTTTTTATAGTCAAGATAACCAATATAATTGTACTGAAAACACAAATGAAATATTTGCTGCTTCAAAGATGAATTTTTAAAGCAAGTAAAGAAAAAAGTCAGTAGTTGGGAATTTTTTTTTGTTTTGTTTTGTTTTTTTTCTGAGACAGGGTTTCTCTGTGTAGCCCTGGCTGTCCAGGAACTCACTTTGTAAACCAGGCTGGCCTCCAACTCAGATCTGCCTGCCTCTGCCTCTCATGTGCTAGGATTAAAGACGTGTCACTGGGCAGTATTTGAGTTTGACTACCTAAACTATTAGCAAAAGAGACAGTTCCTACAGAATTAACAGTTGGAATCTACAGTTTGTCTTAGCAGAACACTGAAGGACAATCTGGTTGTAAACTCCATAAATCTACAGAATCTATAGGAAAGTAGCTGTGAAATCGGAAGAGCAATAACTGGCTAATGTAAGATGGAGCCCTGAATTGAAAACTCATTAAGCCTTCACAGGGTATGAGATTTGTAGTAAGTCATTAACCTGGTTCCCTGCTCCACGGATGATGACTTTAGTAGAGGCTGAGTCACAATCTTCTGAAAATGCAGCAGCATGCCCTGGCTTCAGTGGGGTGTTGTACAGGGCAAGTATATCACCTGAAATGGATAGTGAGATGAATAACTGCAGTTGTCTTGAGATTCTGTTCCTCTCACTTCTAACGTATGGGGGACTTTCATAGTAGACCATAGACAACCCACTACAGCCCAGAATCCAGATGAACTCATTCTTTGGTACCTTGTACAATTACATCGTCATCCATGTATATGGCTTTCTTTGCACTGGGAACCAGAATTGGCAAGTAGAACCTTGCAAAAGTTAACTGACAAGAAAAAAGGGAAGGAATATTAGCATAGGATATAATAGCTAGGCTTTTATTTGTACAAGAACCCACGTTAAAAAAAAATAATCAATGGACTCCAGGAGTCGCCAAGTTTGGTCCCTAGGGAACTACCTGCACTGTAGCCAGAGTTATCTAGGTATTCTAATCAAACACTCCCCAATAGAAACAACATGGAACTCACTGGTTTCATGGACTCCCCCTGGTCAGGATCCTCCTTTACTTTCCCTTCCAAAAGTTTAGTGTCAAAATTTACAATTTTGTACCTGATGCTTTTCAGGGAACCACTGTTAAGCCAGGACCTGATGAAGAAAAAAACACATTTGGTCATGTTTCTAATGTATATGACTGTATCTTTCTATGCTTTTCTAATAGTGGTGGAATGCAATTTAAGAGAGACCTAGGAACTAAACAGATGTTTCAAGTTCTTTATTTCTCTTAAGACTAGGGGTTCCTCACTTAAGATGAAGGTATTTCCACCAAAGGTCCTTCTCAACCAGGAATCTATGGGACAATCTCTTCTCCCATAACCAAACTACTGCAGAAACTAGACTTGAGAACACTCAGCCAAACACGGACTACTTGTAACTTCTACTCCTCCTATTTCTACCTCCTGGATGCTGGGGTATCAGGTATGAGGACATGCCCAGGTTCCCATGGTAGGAATTGAACCCAGTGCTTTGTGCATGCATGTCTATAAGTAGCTATGACTAGTAAGCCATATACTGCTTCCCTTATTCAGCAAGTCGGATTGACAACATTAGACCTATTACTAAAAGAACTGTGGAATTAACAGTGTGACTATAATAGCTAGTTTACTTCCTGAAAAATTATCATTTCACCTGCCACAGAGGCATGACACAACCATATGGAAAACTATATTATGTATGTGTGTGTGGGGGGTGGGGGGGTAAAACATCGTATTATAACATAAAACGGTTCCTGATTGAGCAGTATGAAGAGCATCAAGCAGAGGCAGAATCAGTTAGGAAAGCAGTGCTCACCGGAGATGGTCTGCTGTACTGTTGAACGTAACAATGTAAAAAACCACATTGGAGCGAGTGTTTTGGTGAATGCTGTTTATGGCTGCAATGGTCCCACCCAGTCTGTCTTCAGAGGCAGCAATAACCACGGGAATCTCCTCTTGTCTCTGATTTACTGGATGTTGATGAATATTTGCAATTAAGTCTATGGGCTGAAGCCCCACAATTCCTGAATCTGAAAAGAACATACAAGGAAAGCACCAGGACACAAAATCATGAATTTCTGTTCTTGTTTTGGGTTGTTTTTTGTTTGTTTTTTGCTTTGAAAGAGGGTTTTGCTATGTAGTCCTGGCTGGCCTGAAACACACTATGTAGACCAGGTCAGCTTCAAACTCGGAGATCTCTGTCTCTGACTCCAGAGTGCTGGCAGTAAAGGTGTGCACTACCACACCCAGCAAGTGTTTTATAGAGTCCAAGACATGGAAGGAGATAACCTTGCAATTATAGCAACTGCTTATTCATTCTTGCCCAGTAACTTGGAAGCATACAATAGGAAATTCTGCTTTCCTATATGTCACCACTTTTACACAAGTGGAAGAATTTGAAAAATTCTTAGTAGGGAAAATTAGTAGTACTTAGTAGTAAAATTCAATTTTAGTAGGGAAGTTACAGAACGTTTCTAGAATGTATTATGACAGTTTATAAACAGCCTTAAAGGGGTACATGGTCTTTGTCTTAATCATTCTTTCTTAAGGACAAAATCTGAACTAGAGAAGAGTCAAGACTTAAAGCTGGGGACCTAGTTCAGCAGTAAGGGCATATGCTCTGTATGTATAAGGCCCTGGGTTCAACACAGATACACCAAAACAAGCCACTGTTTTATTTGTACTTACAAATTGTTTTTCAAACTACAAATCATAAAGAGACATAAAAATAGCTTAGCAGTTAAGAGCTCTGACTGCTCTTGCAGAGGTCCTGAGTTCAACTCCCAACAACCACATGGTGGCTCACAACCATCTGTAAGGGGATCTGATGACCTCTTCTGGTGTGTCTGAAGACAGCTACATATAAAATAAATATTCTAAAAAAAAAAAATCAATATAATGGATCATGATCAGAATTCACTCTCGTAGTGCTGTGGACGAACTTAGCATATACTGAGCAAATTCTCTACTACTAAACTAGACGCCTAAGCCTACAGTTAGAGTTTAAATAGGAAAAGGATTGAATTGGAATATAAAATTAAATTTAAAAAGGAAATTAAATACATAACTGTGCTATTACTCTGTAAACCATCCTTGGCTTTTATGATACAGTGGAACCTCTACATTTATGATTTCCACATAGAAAGAAATTATTGTACTAAAATATAGAACCATGATTTTTATCATTAGGACCTAAATAATTTAACAAGGATTTATGTTATACAAAATATTATATGCAATCTAGAAATGCTTTATAGTGAGATGTGTACAAGTTATATGCAAGTTTTTTTCTATAAAATTTCATACAACAGGCACAGTATTTGAAGATGTTGGTCCTACAGCCAGTCCCATGACTATAGAGAAATAGCTGTATACTTATTTAGTTATCAATGAACACTGAGAATTTATTATATGCTAAGTAATGTCCAGCACTGGAGTTATAACTATGAATACAACATATAAATTCTAACCAGACAAACATCTATATCTGTATATACTGCATGAAATTCAGTTCCTGCTATGGAATTGCATTCTAAAATTAAAAGTTATTAAGAAAATGTATCTTCTTGTGAATACAAATAAAATTATAGCATTAAAGGTATATATGCAAATAAATGTAAAAAAAAAGTCTTAATTGCATATATGAAATTTGTTATGCTTATGACAAAATCACATGGAAATTTTTGTCATATGAAGCTTAGTATAATCTCAAATGTATAGAAAAACATACATAATAAGAAAAGGTCTAGAAGATACCAGTTAAATTTTTTAAAGTAGTTTCTCGGGTCAATGAAATAACTTATTCAACTAATACTGACTAAATAACTCCATCTCAGCCTCCACGTGCTGGGATTTCAGACGAGCTAAATCTGGCTCTCCTTCCTTTTTGAGACAGAGTCTTATGTATCTCAGACTGACCTTGACCTGGTATCTAACCAAAAGTGGCTTAAACTTTTTCTCCTAATTTTACTTATTGTTGCATATGTATATGTGGTATATATTGTGTGTGGAAGATGTGCCATGGTACAGACTGCTTATTGGATTACTATCCACTACGGGGGGCTGGGGGGAGAAGAATGTTTTTAAACAAAGTGTTGCTATAGTCTGTTCTGGCCTCAGATTCATGATTCTCTTGCCTTGCCTCGGCTTCCCAATTGCTAGGATTTCTGTGGTGTACTGTCACATTTATCCTCAAAACTGAGTTTTTAAAAAAGGACATGTGTTCACACGTGCAATACCATCACTATGAAGGCTGAGGCATGAGGATCAGGAATTCAAGGATAGCCTAAAGTATAGAGCAACTCTGAAGTCAGCCTGAGCCATAAGATCTGGTCTCAAGATAAGATATTTAACAAACATCCCGAAGCCTCAAATATCCCTCACTGTTGGACATAATCATGTGGCCATCAGGCACACGTACGGCCAGGCTTCTAGTGTTCTGGCTGGACTCCACCCCCACAGTCACCAGGTTTTCCCACCCCACAGTTACTTGGCAACAGTCAGGTAACCCAGCCCACTATAAAAGGGACTGCCAGGCCCCTCCTAGTTCTCTCGCTTTTCTCTCTTGCCCTTATGCTGTCTCTTGTGTCCTGTCCCCCTGTCCCCACCTCTCTCCCCATTCTTCTCCCTTCCTTCCATGTGGTCATGGCCAGCTCTCACCCCTCTATCTTTTCTTTCTCTCTTTACTTCTCTATCTCTTTTCCTATTTCTCTATGATAAAGCTTTGAAACTATGAGCTGCCTCTTCTTATCAAAACCTGCCATGTAGGAGTAATGGACAGGCCTCAGCGTCTCCAGCTGCCAGACCAGACCAAAGACCCTCCCGCCCTGCCAGGTTTCCTCTCCAGGTACACTAGGACGGAGCCAGAATGGCCCCGCCTTCTGGGCAAGGACCTCCTCCCCGATAGCCAGGCTGCCTCCCCTCAGCAGGCACATGGGTGCCCGCCATCCCTACACGGGTATGCGTGTCCCACCCATTTTCCCTACACCTCATTACCAGAGTAGATTCACATGAACTAAAGAAATGCAATATTATATACAATAAAACTTTTTTGATAAGCGCTGATAAGACTTTATGATTTCTGTTGTATTACAAAAATCCTACTGATGTGATTGCTAAGTTAAAAAAAAAGTAACAGTTAAAACAAAGTCGCCATATTGACACCTTGTAGTAACAAAGGCAAACATCAAATACCAGGGACACTTGTCTGTATCCATCTTTTAAAGCTCTGACCTGATGAAATGCAAGCAGATGACAGCCCACAGACATTCTTTAGGGTCTCTGACTTGACAGAAAGGAATATTCTCTCAGATCAAATCCTTAGCAAAAGACTTCAGTACAGAGAAGAGTGGGAGGCACCAGATGACTAATGAGTACCCGGTGTGCTTGTTATCAGAATACACTTTTAACAAACTCTTCCAGACCGACTGAGGTTTGTCGAAATCTCCTGCCCCTCTGTTGAAGCTCCAGCTCCTTCCCTGTCACTGTGATTGTTAATTCAGTCACCCACTCTCCACCTTCTCCAGACAGCCAGAGCAAGGCAGTTTCCAAAGATAAACACTCCGTCTGGACAATCAACTCCTAAGCTTAGGCCCTGACTCGCATTAGTTCCCTATCCCAGACCTCCTCCATGAAGTCCAAGTGTGCCTCCCTCCTTTTTGCAGACACCCCTTTTCACCCTGCCCCATCTGCTGAGGTCAAACTGCACTTTTTTTTTTTTTTTGCATTTGGTCTCTTTACTTTGCCTGAATTTTTGTAAGAGCAAGAAGAAAGTTTGCTTTAGGATGTGGGACCTCCAAGGTCCCTCTCGGGACCTCCAAGTCCTTGACAACAGACAGTAGTACAGGGTAACATAAAGGCTCCTCCCATACCTGAAACTTCATTCTTTAACAAACTGCTCAAACTGAGGAAGTTATGGTGTAAAACCAGTAAGAAGAGAACAACAGCCAGGACCCAGATGATGATGTTTACTGAAACAGAGAAGCCTGTGTTACAGCTTTTGGCCTTGGAAATATAAAAACAATGGAACTTAAAGGGGGGAGGGGAGAGGGAAGGGGAGCACATACCTTTACGGAATGACATCCTTTTCTTCTGTCTTATATAAACATTAGAAATTAATCCTATAAAGACAAAAGCCCCAAAGTCAGTGAGTCCATGAGAATGGCCATCAGAACGCTTCTGCACTCTTACTCAGAGAGAAACAAGAGAAACCTGACACTTTGCCAGAAACTTATTTTTAAATTAATAAATTCCAAGCACCCAATAGAGGAACTGAAAATTTTATGATGATCATATACAATACTTTCATAGTATATGGAAAAGAACATAGCTTTAGCCTTGTTACACTGAATACTACAAGAAAAAAATCTACCAAGAGAAATATCTGACGTCTAGCAACTAGACAAACATTTCAGAATTGATTTCTGTTTAAAACGCCTAGTTAAGTTGGCTATGCTATGATGGTGCCTTTAGTCACAGCTCGGAGGCAGAGGCAGGCAAATCACTGAGCTTGACAACCTGGCCCACAGAGTGAGTTCCAGGACAGGCAGGGCTACACAGAGAAAGCTTGTCTCAAAAAAACTAACCAACCAACCAACCAACGAACCAACCCCCAAAAAACCTAGTTAAACTGGGCATGAACTAAAAATCATCTTTTATTCACCTGATCTAATTGTCATCTCTGAGGCTCACTGCCTCCATCTGCTAACCCAAGCCTAGGCCTGGAAGCTTCTAGCCCCTGTACATCTTATCTAGGCCTAGAATGTTTTCAGCCTCTGAGACTTACTGAATAAACTCACTCCTTCCTAGTTCTTTCTGAACACTGGCTGGCTGATTAAATTCAACTGTTCTGGGTAAAAATCCTCTCCACTCAGACAATCTGGCTTCTCTCTCAGCCTCTGACTTTCTCTCTGACAATCTGTTCTAATCTTCTTGCTCCTTCTCATTCTCTGGTTCCTTCCGTCTTCACCTCTGTCTGGCTTGTTCTCTCTGCAACCTGCCTCTATAAAAATGTCCCAGTAAAACTGCCTTCTCCCTCTTTTCTCTCTGTGCTGCTTCCCTTAAGTAGCTTCCCTTTTCTCTCTGTTCTTGTGAGAGTTGGGCAGATCCTACTCTGTCAAATCTTTCTCCATTTGTCGCTTTGTCTGCTACTCAATTAGACATCACTTTCAAACATGGGAGCTGCCTTCTACAAACTAACTTTACCTTCATTGTTTGGGATTAAAGGTGTGTACTAAGGGTGTGTCTATATCCCCAGCCAGGGGGATTAAAGGTGTATGCTAAGGCTGAGCCACACCACAACAAGAAAGAAACAGGTTTTTGTTTTTTTTTTTTTCAGAGACAACACAATCTTGGTGTTCATAATGTGATAAAATATTCTACAACAATGGACTGTGGTATCTCTGACAAAGTAATCTGAGGAGTTAGTGCTATTCTTAAAAATTATATTTTAAGGGGGATGTAGAAAATGTCTCAGAGGTTTAAGAGAGCAAACTGCTCTCCCAGACCCAAGTTTCCCATCATTCAAGTCATGTGGTGTTTGTAACTTTAGGTCCAGGAGAGCTGGTGCCCTCTCTGGCCTCCACAGGCACCTGCCCACACTTGGCAAACCAAGATACAGATGTGCAACAAACACACACACACAATTTTTTTTTTTTATTGTGAGCTGGGAAGAGAATTTAGTCCAGAAAATGCTAACTGTTCAAGTCAAACATAAGGACTCAAGTTAGATTCCCAGAACCTACATAAAATGCGGGATGTGGTGTCAGACTGATACCCCATCAATGAAGATAGGAGGTCCCTGGTGGATGGCCATCTTGAGGAACACCACATAAGGTTGACCTATGGCCTCTACACATGTGTACTTACACATACAGAGAAATGTACACATACAGAAAATGTATTTGAGCTATTCTAGTTAGTAGGACACAAAAAAGCAAGCTTCAAGCAAGTACTCATTTGCTGTAAGTAGATAAGTGACAAAAAGCACTTGCTGATAAAAGTCTTCTAGCTACTTACATGAAAAACACCAGCTTTCAAATTAAGTCTCATCATGTTGTCTTTCCCGGTAATGAGGGTTTCTTGGTTTGTTTAGAAGAAATTCTCAGGTCTGGAGAGATAGATAGCTCAGCCGTTAAGAGCACACTGGCTGTCTTCCAGAGGTCCTGAGTTCAATTCCCAGCAATCACACGGTGGCTCACAACCATCTGTAATAGGTTCTGATGCCCTCTTCTGGTGTGTCTGAAGACAGCTACAGTACAATCATATACATTAAAGAAGAATAAAGGAGATGAAAGAAGCAGCAGCTCTCAAAATCTCATATATACTGTGTGTATGGAGAAGGAGGACAAGGGAGGAGGAGGGGGGATTAGGAGGGAAGAGGAAGAAGGAAAAGGAAAGGAGAAGCAGCCTTGAAAGACAGGGTTAAGGGAAACCCTTGGCTGGTCTTTACCACGAGGGACTGGTCTGGGAATGTGAGAGCAATGGAATCCGGCAACCAAAAGGTTGGGCCGAATTTGGGACCCCCTACATAAAGGGCACGGAAGCTCAATCCACGAGACGTGGAGCGACAAGGGCGTCGCAGCTCTTCTCCGAGGCAATCTCCTTTCCCTGGAGAATGTGGCTTCATTATCTTCCCTAACAATAGGGGTCATTAGTAGCCTCCTTACGCTTAGGAGTGACGGGGACGTGGAGAGGCGCTCCCGGGATCCCGCCACGCACTGACAGGCCAGGTTAAAGCAGCGTCAGACGAATCGTGGCCCTCTGAGGTTCGGCGCAGCCGCCTTTACCTGCGCTGGGAGGAGGGGCCGCCGCCCACGCCCCGGCCCGCCCCGCCAGCTCAGCGCTCGCTCCGCAAGCCCCAGGCCCGGGCCCACCGCCGGGCCGCCCGCGTCCGCCGCTCCCTGGCCGTGGCCCACTAGCCAGCGAGCTCTGCAGCAGCCACGTAGTGCCACAACCCCTAGTTTGACCGTGCCTCCCTCTGCCGGAGAGCCAGGCGCAGCAGGCGCCACGGGGCAACCCCGTCGCCCGGGTCCTCCCTGAGAAAAGGCCGTCGCTATGGAGACGTGGAGCGCGCCGGCGGCCGTTAAACCGGGAAGGCGCAGCCCGCAAGGGAATCCCGCCGCAATTGCAGCTCCGGGAGGCCAGGAGCACTGACCGGTGCACAATGCTCTGGCCAGGTCGCTGCCCCAGCCCTCGTGAGCAGTGTACAGGGTTCTAGGAAAGCTAAGAGACGCACCTCCCTCGGCGATGGCGCGGGGCGGGGCCAGGGGTTGTCCGTGCCCATCGGAGACATCCGCTTCCGGGGCCACGGCCGAAGTGAGGCGCTTGGCTGGTCGTCCTGGCTGTCTTCGGCACCGTACCCCACAAGCCATACTCAGTAATCGGCTACCTTCTTTTCGCTGTCGGTATCGGTCTTCGGCAACCATGCTGGAACACCTGAGTTCGCTGCCCACCCAGATGGTGAGGGCGCGTCTCTCTGCAGCCTAGCGACTTCTAAGCCCCCTAGCCGGAGCACCGACTGGTGCTGTGTAGTTCGCAACCCTTAAGATTGGCTTCACTTTCCCCTTCTTCTCTTCCCCAGAATGAATCCCCTTTCTCGTGGTCTGTTAAGATGCCCAAGTTTCCCTGGAAAATTACATTTTTGCTTCTTTACTCTTGGGCCCTACTGGTATTGAGTGCTGCCTTATGCAAAAACCGAGTTCCCTACAAGAATTGCAGACCTTTGGTAGTAGGACCAACTCTTCCCCTTCTTTTTCGTTCCTAGGATTACAAGGGGCAGAAGCTAGCTGAACAGATGTTTCAGGGGATTATTCTTTTTTCGGCAGTAAGTATTGCATTACCTTTAATTTTTAATCCCGCCTCCCTTGCTTTGACTGCATTTTATATACTTTGTTTCTTTTCAGATAGTTGGGTTTATCTACGGGTACGTGGCTGAACAGTTTGGGTGGACTGTCTACATAGTTATGGCCGGATTTGCTTTCTCATGTTTGGTAAGACATTTGTGAGTGTTTGAGTATTAGCAGCAACCGAAGTTTTCTGATTCGGGGAAACTTGGTTGGACCTAGTACTGAGAACCAGAATCAGCCCTTTGCTCATCTTTTCCATTGTTTCTGTTTTCTATTATTTGAAAAGTAGAATGTTAAGTTGTGTCAGATGGCTTGAGCTGTCGTTTGGTGTAGCACTTTCTAACTTCCTTTTGCACCTCTTCTAGGTAGTAAGATCAAATATGGCAGGGGCTTCCTACTTTGCTCATGCTGCCTCCATACTTCGTTTAGTTCTTAAAACTCGTGCGTGTAAACACTTAAGGCTTGTTCTTACCCCCGACATATTTTGTCTCATCAGTTTGTTGATCTTTAGCATGGTGATTATTTGGGGATCAGACATACTTAATGATCTTTTAAACCTTGAATGGAAATAAATGCTGCCTTTTCTCTGTTCTGATCTAGCTGACACTTCCTCCGTGGCCTATCTACCGCCGTCATCCCCTGAAGTGGTTACCTGTTCAAGACTTAGGCACAGAAGACAAGAAATCAGGGGACAGAAAAATTAAGAGGCATGCTAAAAATAACTGATTGGGACTGTCACGATTCAGCACCTGCTTTTGTTTCCTGTGAGATGAGCTGAATTGCTTTCATAACCAAAGCATGAGCTTAAACCACCTATGTTCTTAGAGCACAGCTGTGTCGAGATCTAGTTGTCCTGGCTTCATTTCTAATTCAAATGTATTTTAAGCTATAACTATTTTATATCATTTCTTCATAAGCTTGTTATAGAGAACAGGAGATACAAGTATGCAATGCTTCTTTCAGGTGTATATAATGAATAAACACCTCATAACTTGTACTACATTTGTTTTCTTTTAAAAATATTATTGCAATGGGTTCTCACTATGTAGACCAGGCTGTCTCCAAGTTCAAAATCCTGCCTTACCCTCCCAAAGTGCTGGGAATACAGGCTACCACACCCGGCTGGAAAGTCCTATTTATAACTGTCCAAGTCTCACATTCCATTATGAGCTGTCACTGTTTTAAGGGTGAGTTGTTGTTTGATTTGGTGTTTTGAGAAAGGGTCTTTCAATATAGCCCTGGCTGTTCTGGAACTTGCTATGTAGACCAGGCTGACCTTTGAACTCATAGTTCCACCTGCCTTTGTCTTCTGAGTACTGGAATTAAAGGCATGCCCCCACCATGCCTAGCCCAAATGGTTTCAATTAAAATCCATGGAGCACGTCTCTAGCTGGTGGGTCTTGTGTTGGTTAGATGTTCTTGTTTAGAAAATGTAAACAGAACCATCTCTGTCACTGCATCTTCCTAGGAGGTTTTTTTCAATTTCTCATTTTTTAAAAAAATTATGTGTGTATAAGAGTGTACATATTGAGGTAAGAACAGTTTGCAGGGGCTGGTTATCTCTTCACACCATGTTCCTGGTGATGGAGCCCAGGCGCTGTTACTGACTAAACCATATCAATGGCCCCCTTGTCTCTTCTTTCATTGTTTTGTTCATTTATTTGTATGTACTATACGTGGGCCCACATGTAAAGGTCAAAGGAGAAGACAGATGCAGGAGTCCCTTCCTTGCTTCTGTGTGCATTCCAGGGATTGAACTTGGGATGTTAGGCTTGGTAGCAAAAGTTTTGCCTACAGAGCTGTTTCACACAACTCCTGGAAGGTTCTTTTTAGATTTTTGACCAATTATTAAATAATTCTAGTTGACTAGAGAGGAGGAGGTCTCAGGCTCAGAGCCCCCAGGAAGCCGTTCGAGTCCAGTGAGATGCCTTGGAGAAAGCTATGGGTGATACTGAGAACCTTGCCCTTCCCAGACTTCTCACGGGCACTGCCATCCATTTGTGGAGGAGCTAGACTCACTGGGCAACCTAGACAACGGGCCAGGGAGGGAATGGGCCTGAGAAGGGAAAGAAGATCTAGGGTCTGGGAGTGAAGGAGAGGGGAAAAAGATAGGCAGTAAGTTCTTAATAATAGAATACACCTCTGAGAAACTTAACTGTGAATCTATGGTAAAACAATACTTTGGAACCTCTGGAACAAGAGCATTGTACTTGAGCATAACTTGAAGGGGCCAAAGTCATAATGAAAAGGCTTGACATTCCTTTAAATATTTCCAAATGACTGAAAAGGAAAATATGCTTAAAGGCCTCATGTTAGGAGTGGGTGTGGGAGAATTATTAATAGCAACCTTGTATATCTCAGGACTTCCTAAGTGGAATCCAACAAACACAGAAAAGATTCTTTTAAAGAAAAGGCAGAAGATGAAGCATAGTATTAAATATAATGAATGTGATTCAGTGGTTAGAAACACCCAGGTAGAATAAAAAATCAAGGGACTGGTGTGGTCTGAATATCCTTGTCCTATGTGAAGTGGCACTCTTAGGGGGTGTGGCCTTGTTGGAGGAAGTGTGTCACTGTGTAGGTGGACTCTGAGGGCTCCTAGTGCTCAAGCTCAGCCCAGTGTGGAAGAGACAGTCTCTCCTCGTTGACTTCAGGTCAAGATGTAGAACTCTCAGATCCTTCTCCAGCACTATTTCCACCTGGAAGCTGCCATGCTTCCCACCATGATGATAATAAACTGAACTTCTGCAACTATAAGCCAGCCCCAATTAAATGTCCTTTATAAAAAGTTGCCTTGGTCATAGTGTCTCTTCACAGCAATAAAACCCAAACTAAGTCAGCTGGCTAGATGGCTCAGCAGTTAAGAGCACTGGCTTGTTCTTCAAGATAACCTTGTTTCAATTCATTTTAAAATGAAGATGGAAACTGAGTGAATGTTTAAATAAAAATAGTACTGAAATATGAAAAGATGAAATAATTTTTTTTGAGACAGTCTTCCTATGTAACCCTGCATAGACCAGACTGGAGCTTACTGCATAGACCAGGCTGGTCTAGAACTCACAGAATTCCTGGATTTGCTTCCCAAGTGTGTACCATTAGTGGTTTGGTTTTCTTGAATGGGAGAACTTTTTTTTAAGTTAGTAAAATAATTTGTAATATATTTATACCAATAAGTTAGAAACTAAAGGAAAGCCTTCCAGTCTACTTCTCCACCCAGGCAAGATCAGCGGGCCGATACCCTCCCACACCCTGCAGGTTGGCCCGGGAGGTCCACAGTAACCAGGGACACAGCCTGCCTGCCTCCCAGGAGGTCCACAGTAACCAGGGACACAGCCTGCCTGCCTCCCAGGAGGTTCACAATAACCAGGGACACAGCCTGCCTGCCTCCCAGGAGGTCCACAGTAACCAGGGACATAGCCTGCCTGCCTCCCCGGAGGTTCACAGTAACCAGGGGCACAGGAGGCCTGCTCTAACCAAAGATGCAGGAGGCCCACCCTAACCAGAAACAGCACTGCCTGCCTCCCAAGAGACCAGCTCTAACCCTGGTCACTGAGCTCTACCTGCCTCCAAGGAGGCCTGCTTCAGTCAGAGACACCCAGGCCAGTTAACAGATGGCGAGATCATAAGTGACAGCACCATCAGAATCCAGTTCTTCCACCTCAGCAAGCCCTGGATACCCTAACACGCCTGAAATGCAAGATAATGACCTAAAGTCCCATCTCATGAAGATAATAGAGGCCTTTAAGGAGAATATAAATAACTCAATTCAGAGAAATACAGGAAAACACAGGTAAACAGGTAGAAGCCTTTCAAGAGAAAAAAATAAATAAATCCCTGAAAGAAATCCAGGAAAATACAATCAAGCAGGTGAAGGAATTGAACAAAACAGTCCAAGACCTAAAAATGGAAATAGAAACAATAAAGAAAACACTAAAAGCCGGGCAGTGGTGTCGCATGCCTTTATCCCAGCACTTGGGATGCAGAGGCAGGTGGATTTCTGAGTTTGAGGCCAGTCTGGTCTACAGAGTGAGTTCCAGGACAGCCAGGGCTACACAGAGAAACCTTGTCTTGAAAACAAACAAACAAACAAACAAACAAAAAAAAAAACAAGAAAGAAAAGAAAACACTAAGGGAGGCAACCCTGGAGGTGGACAACTTAGGAAAGAGATCAGGAGCTACAGATGCAAGCATCACCAACAGAATACAAGAGATAAAGAGAAAATCTCAAGTGTAGAAGATATTGGCATCTATCAAAGAAAATACAAAATGTAAAAAGCTCCTGACCCAAAACATCCAGAAAATTCAGGACACAATGAAAAGATCAAACCTAAAAATAATAGGAATAGAAAAAATAATAGAGGGTGAAGAATCCCAGCTCAAGGGATCAGAAAACATCAACAAAATCATAGAAGAAAACTTCCCTAACCTAAATAAAGAGATGGCCATAAATGTAAAAGCCTACAGAACACCAAATAGATTGGACCAGAAAAGAAAATCCTCTCGTCACATAATAATCAAAGTACTAAATGTACAGAACAAAGAAAGAATATTAAAAGCTGTAAGGGGAAAAGGCCAAGTAACATATAAAGGTAGAACTATCGGAATTACACCAGACTTCTCAACAGAGACTGTAAAAGCCAGAAGATCCTGGACAGATCTCATCCAGACCCTAAGAAAATACAAAAGCCAGCCCAGGATACTATACACAGCAAAACTCTCAATCACCATAAATGGAGAAACCAGGATATTCTATGACAAAACCAAATTTAAACAATATCTTTCTACTAATCTAGCCCTACAGAGAATACTGGAACAAAATCTTCAACACAAAGAGGGTAACCACACCAAAGAAAACACAAGAAATTAGACATTTCACAACAAACCCAAAAAGAAGAGAATCACTCATACACACATAGTATCATCTCCAGCAACAAAACTAACAATCATCTGTCTTTGATATCTCTCAACATCAATGGACTCAATTCCCCAATAGAAAGACACAGGCTAACAGACTAGATACATAAACAGGATCTGGCATTTTGCTGCATACAAGAAACACACCTTAGTGACAAAGACAGACACTACCTCAGAGTAAAAAGGCTAGAAAAAAGTTTTCCAAGCAAAGGGTCCCAAGAAACAAGCTGGAGTTGTTCTAATATACAATAAAGTAGACTTTCAACCAAAAGTTATCAAATGAGATGGGGATGGGCACTTTATATTCATCAAAGGAAAAATCCACCAAGAGAAAGTCTCAATGCTGAACATCTATGCCCTAAATACAAGGGCACCCACATTCATAAAAGAAACTTTACTAAAGCTCAAAACCTCACACATTAATAGTGGGAGACTTCAACACCCTACTCTCACCAATGGACAGGTCATTGAACCAGAAACTAAACAGAAACACAGTGAAACTAACAGAAGTTATAAACCAAATGGATTTAACAGATATCTACAGAACATTTCGCCCCAAAATAATAAACCTTCTTCTCAGCACCTCATGGAACCTTCTCCAAAATTGACCATATAATCAGACACACACACAAAAAAGACTCAACAGATACAAGAAGATTGAAATAATCCCATGCCTTCTATCAGACCACCATGGACTAAAACAAAAACAACAGAAAGCCCACATACTCATGGAAACTGAACAACCTGGTCAGGGAAGAAATAAAGAAATCAAAGATTTTATAGAATTCAATGAAAATGAAGACACATCATACCCAAACTTATGGGATACAATGAAAGCAGTCTTAGGAAAATTCATAGCACTAAGTGCCTTCATAAAGAAATTGAGAGGTCCTATGAAGCAACTTAATAGCACACCTGAAAGTTTAAGAACAGAAAGAAGCAAACAAACTCAAGAGGAGTAGACCACAGGAAATAGTCAAACTCGGGGCTTGTATCAACCAGTTAGAAACAAAGAAGCAACAAAACCAAGTGCTGGTTCTTTGAGAAAATCAACAAGATAGATAAACCCTTAGCCAAACTAACTAAAGGGCACATAGACAGTATCCAATTAACAAAATCAGAAATGAAAAGGGAGACATAACAACAGAAAGTAAAGAAATTCAAAAAATCATCAGAACCTACTACAAAAATCTATACTCAACAAAACTGGAAAATCTAGATGAAATGGAGGATTTTCTAGACAGATACCATGTCCCATAGTTAAATCAAGAACAGGTAAACTATTTGAACAGTCTCATAATCCCTAAGAAAATAGAAATAGTTATTTAAAACCTTCCAACTGCCAGGCAGTGGTGGTGCATGCCTTTAATCCCAGCACTTGGGAGGCAGAGGCAGGCGGATTTCTGAGTTCGAGGCCAGCCTGGTCTACAGAGTGAGTTCCAGGACAGCCAGGGCTACACAGAGAAACCCTGTCTCAAACAAACGAACAACAACAACAACAAAGTTGGGGGGAGAAAAAAAATAACTTAAGAAGTTAACCTCCAAAAGACCCAAATAACCCAATTAAAAAGTGGGGTACAGAGCTAAACAGAATTCACAACGAAATAATCTCAAATGGCCTAGAAACACTACACGAAATGTTCAAAGTACTTAGTCATCAGGGAAATGCAAATCAAAACGATCCTGAGATTCCACCTCACACCAATCAGAATGGCTAAGATCAAAAATGCAGGTGACAGCAGATGCTGGAGAGGATATGGAGAAAGATGAACACTCTTCCATTGCTGGTGGGATTGCAAACTGGTACAACCACCCTGGAAATCAATCTGGCGGTTCCTCAGAAAATTGGTAATAGTTCTACCTGAAGACCCAGATACACCACTCTTGGGTATATACCCAAAGATACACCACTATACCACAAGGATATGTACTCCACTACGTTCATATCAGCCTTATTTGTAAAAGCCAGAAGCTAGAAACAACCCAGATGTCTCTCAACTGAAGGATGGATTCAGAAAATGTGGTTCATTTACTCAATGGAATGCTACTCAGCTATTAAAAACGAGGACATCATGAATATTGCAGGCAAATGGGTGGAACTAGAAAATATCATCCTGAGTGAGGTAACCCAGACCCAAAAGGACATGCATAGTATGTACTCACTGATAAGTGGATATTAGCCAAAAAGTACAGAAAACCTAGGATACAAGCCACAGACTGTAAGAAGTGTAACAAAAAGGCCCAAGTGAGGGTGTTTTAATCTCACTTAGAAGGGGGAAAATTAATCATGGGAGGCAGAGGGAGGGAGGGAGGGATCTAGATGGGAGAGAGGAGCGGAATGGAAAAAGGGGAACAGGATCAGGTATTGGGAGTGCGGGGTGTTAGACAACATTTAATTGGGGCTGGCTTACAGGTTCAGAGGTTCAGTACATTATCATCGAGACGGGAGCATGGCAGCATCCAGGCAGGTATGGTGCAGGAGGAGCTGAGAGTTCTACATCTTCATCTGAAAGCAGCTAGGAGAAGACTGGCTTCCAGGTAGCTAGGATGAGGGTCTTAAAGCCCACACCCATAGTGACACACTTCCTCCAAAAAAGCCACTCCCACTCCAATAGGGCCACACCTCCAAATAGTGCCACTCCCTGGACCAAGCATATTCAAACCACTAAAACTTGTATTTTATTTATAAAAATCTTTCTAGATGGATATTACTTATTAAATAACTAATACAACATGTGATATACAATTATGCCTTTTTTGAGCTGAGGGTCTCTGTAGTCTAAGCTGTCCTTGACTTCACTTTTTCATCTAGGCTAGCACTGAACTCATGACCCACCTGCTTCTGTTTCTCAGGTGCTAGGATTCTAAGTGTGAACTCCTGCACCCAGTCTTACAGTTATACATTTAAAAAGTGGGAACTCAGTTGACACTTTATTGTACATAAAGACAAACACTGCATACATCCAATAGAACTAAGGACCTGGATTTAGACATTGCCTAATTGAAAGAGGAATTCATGTTTAAGAGAATGTTTTTGCTGATGGGAAAAAGAAATCAAACATGTCAAGTCATAATGACTTACAAAGCTATATTTTAGATTGAACAAGAGTTCTATGAGTGTAAAGACAACCTCACTAAGGTTCAGATTAAATCAAAATATTAAAAGTCCATTGATGTGTAAAAAAAAAAAAAAAGAAACCGTTGTTCGAATGTACCATTGAACCTCGTGTTCTCTAAATCTGCTCGCAGAACAGGGAATTAATGTTGGAAAATAAACACCAGCCTCTCGCTAAGGTTATCAATGGCAGCAAGCATCAGCACAAGGCATCCTTTGTTTCTCTTGCTGCTTCTGTCACTGTAGTAAAATTTAATCCAATGTTTTTGGGCCCCATTTCAAGCTAGTTAATATCTTTAAAAGAATAAACTAAATATAAAGTTGTCTTAAGGCTCAGTAAACAGTAAAAAACATGTAACATTTTTCCTCATAAACATATGATATTCAAATTTTTTTTCTTTTGTGAACTTGTTTCACATTAGTCTGCTCTTCAGTTCTTTATAGTAAAAAGACTCCAAGGAGATATCAAACAAAGGATGGTGATCAGCCTCCGAATGACTGAAACAGGGTTTTTTGGTTTTTGTTTTTGTTTTTTTAAGATGAAAACCTTTGAAAATAGATCTTTAGTTCTGGCAGCATGTTAGAACAAATCTCAAAAACTCATATTTTCTTCAAAAAATTTCAACTGGCGAGCTTTCACACTATAAGTTGTATACTTGTCTCCCATGTGCTCCTGTAATCGTGCCTATTTGAGAAACAGATGAGAAAATCAGTACATTACAGAAAAGTAATTCCTGTGATCTTTAAAACAAAGGCTTTCTTAAGTATCACACAGTAAGAATTAAGCTATTGCCCGTTTTCAGTGTGAGGTGCCTTTAGAGCTCACCGTTTCAGATGCCTAGGGAGCTCTAAGCCCAAAGCTGGCTGGCAGCTGACACTTGCTTGTCTCAAAGCTCTGACAAGTCAGCTGCAGGCAGTTGACTACATGACTGAGTTTCCATCAGAAAGGGCAGAGGGGCAGTCTCAGGCTCCAGAGTATTCATGACATAAGTTGACCAAGGAAGATGGAGAACTGGGGACTGGGGAGGGTGTTAGAGGATGGGAATTTCTTGGGTTGGGAACTTTTAAAAACAGCCAAATCAGCAGGCCAGCCACTTCTACCTTTCTCTGTGTTTTGTCCCTTTCTGCTGAGCTGCACATTAAACATTCATTTTCTCTACACTTCTGATTTTGTTATCTTCCAACAGTACCAAAGAGGAAACCATATGGGGGGAAATACTAGCAGTTCTGTTTATATAAAATCATTGTGTATGATCTACGTACAATCTAGGTGTGTTCAAACATGCCACAGTGCGCATATGGAGATCAGAGGACAGCTCCATGGAGCTGACTCTCTCCTTCCACCTTTACATGGCAAGAGCTCTTCCCTGCTGAGACATCTTGCTGACTTCAAAGCCAGACGTGAATCCCAGCTACTCAGGAGGCTGAAGTAGGAGAATCTCAAGCTCAAGGCCTGCCCAAGTGACTTTGAAGGCAAGTAAAGTAACTTAGTTAGACCCAATCTCAACATAGAAAAGGGCAGGGCTTCCAAACCTTACTAGTAACCCCAAAAGGGCACAGCATACAGTGTATCTTATGATGTGTAAATGAATGATGCTTAACATTCGAATGACATCTAATATGTTGAAAGGATATGACACAGATTTTGATATAATTCACTGAACATACAACATCACTTTGATGGTATGCTAGTAAAAATATGCAACCTAGAGGTGGAGACAGGAGGATTAAGCATTCACAGATAGGCTACATAGTGACCAACCTAGGCTACATGAGATACTGTCTTAAAAAAAAAAATCAAAAAACAATAAAAGGATAACCTAGCTAAGAATGGGAGCACGTATCTGTCCCACCAGCATCAGGAGGCAGAGGCAGGAGGACCACCAACCGGAGGTCAGTCTACATTACAAAGACAGGCCCTGACTCAAGACACAATGTGAAACTATTCAGCAGAAAATAGTGAAGTGCAGTGGCTGGGACGTGACTTAGTAAATGCTTGCCTGCATGAGGAGCGGTAGGCTTGGTCCCTAGCACTGCATTAACTGGGTTTGGCAGCATATGCCTGTAATCCCAGGATCTGGGGTATGGAAGCAGGAGGATTAGAGGTTCAAGTCATCTTCAGCTACACAGCAAGTCTAAGGTCAGAGTAGAATACATGCAACCCTGTCTAAATCAGAAACGAAACAGAAAAATACAAAACCAAGTGCTATTTATTTATTTACTTGTTGGCTGGTTGTTTTTTGGTTGGTTATCTTCCTGAGACAGGGTTCCTCTGTGTAGCCCTGGCAGTCCTGGAACTCACAAACATCTACCTGCCTCTGCCTCCTGAGTGCTGAAATTAAAGGTACGTGTCACCACCTCCCAGCTCCAAGTGCTATTTTATAAAACACATGGCCTAGACTCTTCAAAACTGTCAGTGAGTGGTAGAGCACTCACAGATCATGAATAAAGCCCTGCTTGCACACATAAGCACATCCTTTTAAAAAGTTTGAAGAACTACTGAAATCTTTTAAAACCCTTCTGAAAAGACAGGACACATGCGTAGCATGCACAAGGCCTTGGTTCTGTCCCCATCACTGAGAAACAAAACAAAACAAACAAACAGCATCTACAGGACCTACGGGCATAGACTGCATGACTGAATATTTAGTCAAGGACTAGTGAGACGGCTCAGGGAGTAGCACTTGCCACTGAAGCCTGACCACCTGCATTGCACTCAATCTCCAGAAACCACACAGTGGAAGAAGAGAACCAATTCTCAAAAAATGTCCTTTAATCTCCACGTTTGCCATGGTATGTCTGTGTATGCATGTGCGTTCTTATGCACACACAGTAATACAATCTTAGAAAAAGGTGACTTGGCAGTTAAGAGCACTTGTTCTTGGAGAGGACCTGTGTTCAATTTCCTGCACCCACGGGACAGCTCACAGCTGTCCAGAACTCCAGCTCCAGGGGATCAAATACCCTCTTCTGACCCAGTATGCACTAGCCACACACATGGTGCACGGACAAACATGCAAGCAGGACTGACATTCATACACATAAAAATGAAGTCTAAAAAAAATTATTTTTTGGTTTTTGGTTTTTCAAGGCAGGGTTTCTCTGTGTAGCTCTGGCCATCCTGGAACTTGCTTTGTGAACCAGAATGGCCTCAAACTCAAGAGATTTATCTGCTTCTGCCTTCCAAGTGCTAGGATTAATACCACCCAGCTCTAAAAAGTTTTTTAAAAAATCAAAAAAAATTTTTTAAATATTTATTAAAAAGTAAAAATATTTATTCAAGAACATTTATTCAACAAGGGCTGGGAAACTGGTGCAGTAGTTAAGAGGACTGGCTGCTCTTCTAGAAGACCCAGGTTTAATTGCCAGCAGGCACACAACCATTTCTCATTCCTGTTCCATGGGATCTGATTCCAACCCTCTTCCAAGGGCATTAGGAATAGAAGTGATGCAAAAACTTACATGCAGGTAAAACGACCATACATATAAAACAAAATAAAATACTCAAAGCTAAATAAAAATATCTTTAAAAAGAACATCAAATAAAATTTGTTAACAAGAGTCTAAGTATGTGAATCCCAGTAAACTGCCAGCAAACCCTACCACAGGTCTTCCTGCTCCGGGGGAAAGGCCATCTTTCTGAGTGAAGCAGGTCATGGACATATCTATCATCTTACTGCAAAACTGAGGCTAAAATCAGGAGACTTCAGGTAAGAAGCAGGAGATCGTCTTCCGTCCAGCATAGCCTATAGGATGAAGATCTGACATAGCAGTACTAAAAACAATGGGTTTCAATTACCTGTGCCCCAGACCAGAAAGTGAAGATGCCATACTGGACACAGCATCCTAAGAAAATCAGAAACTACTACTCCAGTCTTGTTCTTCTCCTCCTCCTCCAGCCTAATGCCTCCTGACCATCACCACCCAGCCCACTCTCCCGTCTCTTTTTCAGACAGATCTTTATATTGCCCAGCTAGTCTGAAACACCTCCTGCCTCAGCACTCTGAGTACCTGCAGCTACAAGCTAATGCCACTGAACATTCACAAAGTTTTAAACAGACGAAGCAAGAGGGAAGATTCAGAATATAAAAATTAGAAATTAAAATGGAGATATTACCTTCAATTCTATACAAAAAAACATTATAACAACAATAAATGATTGTATAGCAACCAATTTCATAACCTAGTTGAAACTGAGAAGTTCCTAGAAGTAATCTAACAAGAGTGTCAAAGAAACAGAAAATCTGTATAGGTTTGTAAATGGTGTAAGGGTTGACTCAAACATTGAGAGACATTAGAAGAAACATTTGCAAATCTTACATCTGATGAGAGACTTGAATCCAGAGTATATAAAAAGTCAATAATTTAAAGGTTATTAGCCCAAGTTTAAAAATTTCTCTGAGGAAAATATGTAAATAGTTAGAGTATATGAAAATATACACAACACCAGTAGTCATCAGAAAATTGTAAGTCAAATTTACAATGAATGCCATTTTATACCCACTAGAATGTCTATGATTAAAGAGACAATAACCATTATTGTCAGGGTGTGAAGCATTTGGAATGTACTTATGAATGTGTAAAATGGTGAAGTCACTTCATGGCACAGTCTGGAAACTGCTCAAACATTTCAATATAGCTACTGTGTGATCAAAAACTTGTGTTTAAACCATACAAATATCCATCAGTTGATAAGCAAACAAAATGCATAGGATAGCATATTTGGTCATGAAAAAGACTGAGTACTGATACATGTTACAACATGGATGTTGTAAGATCACTTGTATGTGACTCCATCTATACACGTCTCTCTGTAGCTTAGGGCTGGGGGAGGAGTCAGGAGACATTGTGAAACACTGCTAATGGTACAAGGTTTCTTTGGGGAGCCATGAAAATGTTCAGTGCTTGATTGTGCTGATGACTAGACATAGCAAATCACTGAAATGCATGCTTCAATAGGCAAATTGCATGGTACATAGAATATATTTAAAAAGAAACTTTAAAAGCCTATAGTATATGCTTACTTAGCATAGACTTATGCTTGATACAGCTTACGACACTTACCTCTCTCTCCAACTCATCTTCCTCTTCCAAAAGATCATACACCTTCTCTAAAAGCTGAGCCCCCAGACCCTGGATAACGTCAGCTCTTAAGACTTCAACTATTCTCCTGATCTTTCCAGAACCTGGTATGATACCTAAAAATTCGGCAATAAAAATGGAAAATAAATACCACTACAGAAAGAACAAGACAATATCTTAAAATCATGTAGCAATTATTTTCACTTTAAAAAGAATTTGGCTTAATGACTTCATTTATACACTTTCTCCTTAGCAGGGCATGGTGGCTCATGCCTTTAATCCCAGCACTCAGAAAGCAGAGGCAGGTAAATCTCTCTGAGTTCAAGGGCAGCCTGGTCTACAGAGCAAATTCTAGGACAGCTGGGGCTGTGTACGAAAACTTTGTTTCCAAAAGAGTAAACAAAAAACAAAACAATAAACCCAAAGTATTAAAAAAAAGTACCTTTTTCTATTTTATTTTAAAAATTTCTTAGTTCACATGCAATACTGTATTTTATTATATTTGTATGTAGACATATTATTTACTTTGATCCTCTATGATATCTCCAGTCCTTCCCATCAGTCATTAGTCCCCCTTCCTCAATTCAAATAGTCTGTCTCCTTTCTTGCATGTCTATTTTATTATCATGTTATTTATTTTTGTCTGTCTAAGTCAGGGTCTTATGCTATAGCCCAGGCAGGCTGCAGATTCTAAGTGATGCTCCTGCCCTGGCCAGCTAAGTACAGGGATTATAGACATGAGCAACCTTGCCTAAATCATTTATATGGTTTTGTTTTTTTTGTTTTTTTTTTTTTTGGTTTTTCGAGACAGGGTTTCTCTGTGTAGTCTTGGCTGTCCTGGAACTCACTTTGTAGACCAGGCTGGCCTCGAACTCAGAAATCCGCCTGCCTCTGCCTCCCAAGTACTGGGATTAAAGGCGTGCGCCACCACCGCCCGGCTATGGTTTAGTTTTTTAAAAAATATTTATATTTAGTTCATATGTAAAGGTGTTTGCCTGCATGTATGTCTCTGCACCACATCTGCAATGCCCATAGAGGACAGAAGAGAGCCTCAGATTCCCTGGAACTGGGGTTACCAGCAGTTGTAGCTTCAATGTGGGTGCTAGGAATTGAACACAGGTCCTCTGGAAGAGCAGCAAGTGCTCTAAACTGCTGAGCCATCTCTCCAGTCCCTATATGTTAGTTTTTAAAAAATTATTTTACGAGGGTGCTAAGAATGGATGGAAGTCAAGGCTTTGCACATGTCAGGTGAAGTGTCCTACAGTAAGCTACATCTCTAGTATTTTAGTAACTAAAAGCTTAGTCATTAAGTGTCTTCCCATCATCTCCAAAATCTAACTTAAAGAATTAATAATTAATTAATTTAATTGTCTAACATGAAAATTCACATTAAAAAGTTCAAATATTTTATGCAATGTTATAAGGCTTATTGAATTACTTATATTTATTTTAAAAAATTTTCAAGAGCTGGGGAGATGGCTCAGTGGTTAAGAGTACTTGTTCTCCTAGAAGACCTGGATTCAATCCTAGCACCCACATCAAGTAGCTCACAACCATCTGTAACTCCAGCTCCAGAGAATCCAGTGCCTCTAGTCTCCACGGGCACTGCACATGTGCGCATGCATCCACATGCACACATCCACAAATGTAGCAAATGCCTAGAGTTCCAGTTCTTGACAGGCTGAGGCCAGAGGATCAGGGATTCAAAGCTGTCCTCAGCTACAGAGCAAGTTTGAAGTCAACCTGAGCCACATGAGACACTGCCTCAGAAAACCAAAATATAAAGACATAAATTTTCATGAAACTGTTGGAATATATCTACTGACTATATAAGATACACCTTTTGTATCAATATCGAAGTGAAAAGTTAAAGTCAAAACAACTTGCAAGCACTAGCCTTGTTCACTCTGCATCTGCTTTGCTACTGGGAAAGAGTAAACTACTCACCTGTAGGCAGCTCCGTACAGTGGGTTTCCGCCTCTTCTGCAACCTTGCCGTGAAGCACCAGCGTGTCTCGATACTTGCGATGAAGTCTGAATTCAGATCCTGGGTTTAGGACCTGGAGATCTTCACAGCTCTCTTTAGCTTCCAGCCTCAGAGTTTGAGTCATCAGCTGCACCAAGTCTTTCATTTCATTTGTATGACTTTTCCTGAGGGAAAATCCTCCTTAGTATTTACTTGACTTCATGATAAAAGTTAAATGTGAAATGACCTTTAGGGAGCTCTGCTTCGGGCAACTACAATCTTGTGAAATTCTAAAGGCATCTACAGGAAGGCAATGATGAATACAATTGATAGATGATTTTGGAAAGGAGTCCAGAGTTTAGACTAAGGACAGAGCACATGCATCTCAAAATACAGAACAAAAGTGTCAGGCAGAAGTCGGGACCGAGGCAGCCACTGCTAGCAGAAGACGAGAGGAATGCTGGAAAGGAGAGGGCCAGGAAGAAGCAACCCAACTTTACATATAATTTCTCCATAGCCATTTCTAAGTGACTTAAATCTACACAAATATAAAAGTCAAGGATAGTCAAAGAAACACAGAAATACTAGTCTCAGAGAGCTAAAATTAACCAGGTACACTCTACTCCAAACTGAAGAGAATAGGAGAGACCAGCCTTGTGAAAGAAAAAAAAATGAAATTTACAGAAACAAACCCAGAATTTACACAATAGAATGTGTAAATGAGGATATTAAGAAAGGTATTATAAATATCTCTCATAGGCTACAAAAGAGAAAAACATTAACGTTCTACAGGAGAAGTATGGAAGACATACAATAGGCCCACATCAAACACTAGAAATGGAAACACGATGTGTTAAGCAGGGCTAATGGACTACACACGAAAGAGACGAGAACAGAGCTCACGGACACGGCAGAAGAACCTATGAAACAGAACAAAGAGGAAATGAAAGGACAGTCAGAGCATCACAGACACTGTGTACATGTATAGCAGTCTAATATACATGTACTTAGAATCACAGAAAAGGGTGAGAGCCTGCCTTAAAAACAAAGATCCTGCTCTCTCCACCAGTCAATCAAGATGCCCAAAGGAAAGAAGGCCAGGGGGAAGAAGATGGCTCCGGGCCCCCGCCGTCGTCTAGAAACAGGAGGCCAAGAAGGTGGTCAATCCTTTGTTTGAGAAAAGGCCCAAGATCTTTGGTTTTGGGCAAAAGATCCAGCCCAAAAGAGACCGAACACACTTCATCAAATGGCCCCGCTACATTAGGCTGTAGCGGTGAAGAACCATCCTCTGTAAGCTGCTCAAAGTACCTCCTGCCATTAACCAGTTCACTCAGGCCCTGGACGGGCAAACTGCTACCCAGCTGCTTACGCTTGCCCACAAGTACAGGCCAGAGACAAAGCAGGAGAAGAAGCCAAGGCTACTGGCCGTGCTGAGAAGAAAGCTACTGGTAAGGGGACGTCCCAACTAAGAGACCGCCTGTCCTCCAAGCAGGAGTCAACACAGTCACCACCTCGGTGGAGAACAAGAAGGCTCAGCTGGTGGTGATCGCCCATGATGTAGGCCCCTTGAGCTGGGGGTTTTCCTGCCTGCCCTGTGTCGAAAGATGGAGGTGCCCCACTGCATCATCAAGGGAAAGGCCTGCCTGGGGTGCCTGGTCCACAGGAAGTCATGCACCACTGCTGCCTTCACACAGGTTAACTCGGAAGACAGGGTGCTCTGGCTCAGCTGGTGGGAGCTATCAGGACCGATCATAATGACAGATATGACGAGATCGCTGCCACTGGGGAGGCCATGTCCTGGGTCCTAAGTCAGTGGCTCGCATTGCCAGGCTGGACAAGGCAAAGGCTAAAGAACTTGCCACTAAACTGGGTTAAATGTACACTAAGGTTTCTGTACATAAATATAATTACAAAATTATCTTCTAAAAAAACCAAAAAAACAAAAAACCTAAGATCCCAGGGGAGGGAAGGGAGGGAGAGTGTCAAAAAAGCTCTAAGGAAAGTAAGAGCCGACACTGATAAAAGCTACAAATGTGGAGGTCCAAGAATATAGGCTAAGAATTCGGAATGAAAATTATATTGTGTTCATGGAAAATAAATCCTTTTTAAATTTTTAAAAAAGTTTATTATTTATTTTTTGATTTTTTGGGTTTTTTGAGACAGGGTTTCTCTGTATAGCCCTAGTTGTCCTGGAACTCACTCTGTAGACCAGACTGGCCTCGAACTCAGAAATCTGCCTGCCTCTGCCTCCCAAGTGCTGGGATTAAAGGCATGCGCCACCACCGCCTGGCTCTTTTTGTTGTTGTTGTTGTTATTTAAAAATTATTTTATGTGCATAAGTGTTTTGCCTGTATGTATGTATACCATATCCATGCAGTGCCTATGGAAGCCAGAAGACAGTGTGTGATTCCCTGGAAATGGAGCTACTGATGGTTGTAAGATGTCATTTCGGTGCTGGGAAGTGACCCCAAGATCCTTTGGAAGAGAAGCCATCCCTCTTAACCACTGAGCCATCATTCCAGTCCCTCACAGAAGATCTATTTTAAGCGCTAGCATGTACCACAAACCATTACATATATAACCAGGTAATGTTATGATGAGTCTCACAGGTAGGAATACTTTTAGACTCAGTTCAAACAGAACGGAGACAGAAAACCAAGAACTTACCCCTCCCTGGAATCCCCATCTGATTTATCCGTTGAGCTTGTAGAAGAGCTTAACTCATCCTCAGACAGACCGTGTGTCAGTCTCTTCTCCTGTTAGTGTTGGGAAAGAACAACAAAACCAGGATATAATACTCAAAATGTTTTAAGTGCAATAATTAAACACAATGTACACATACAATTAGAAAGGAGAAACTAACAGAAAACTTGAAGCTAATTTATTCAAATGATGTCACAATTCACACACAAAGTTGACAGTTTAAGACTGAGGTTTAAAACCAGGGTGAAGCTTTTTTTTTTTTTTTTTTTTTTTTGGTTTTTCGAGACAGGGTTTCTCTGTGTAGCCCTGGCTGTCCTTGAACTCACTCTGTAGACCAGGCTGGCCTCGAACTCAGATATCCGCCTGCCTCTGCCTCCTAAGTGCTGGGATTAAAGGCATGCACCACCACTGCCCGGCCAGGGTGAAGCTTTTCAAGACCAGTCTTGGTTATCAAGATATTTCCTTTGCAGAGAAGAATGGATGGCTGTTTTGGCAGGTCAATTCTCAGGCTTACTTCAAGAAGGAATGCTGGCATTTTTAATGTCACCTTAACCAGACAGTTTCCACCTGCTCCTATGTAAGACTACTACAGTTCTTTACAGGGTTACTAGTATAATTCACATAAACCTTATAGCTTCAGAAAGTGCAGGTGCCAATTAGTGAAGTAACTAAATGTAACTGTAAACAATACAGCCAGGTGTGGCGGCTCGCACCTAACCCTAGTGCTCAGAAACTGACACAGAAGAATTACAGTAAGTTCTAGACTGTCCAAGGCTCTATACAGTAAATTTGAGAAGACTCTATCTCAAAAACTTTAATAATTTGATACAAATCGGAAACTAAAGATTAATGATTAGCAAACGAGTTAAAAATCTGGCTAGAATGATGGGATGTTTATTGACATAGAAAAATAGACAACGTGTTGCCTACTGGGAGTTCTCAGCCTGGTCTGGAGGCAAAAGCCTGGGCTCTCAGCCACTTCAGAAGCTGAGGCAAGAGGATCATAAGCTCCAGTCTAGAATGGGCTACACAGTGAATAGAAGGTCAACCAGTGGCTTTGTAAGAGTGTCTCAAAACTAGAAAAACCTCAGTGGTAGTACACTTGTCTACTATGTGTGAGGCCCAATAACAAATAAAATAAAATAGAATAATAAAAATAAACAAAAACAAAAAAAAAGATAAAGAAAAAGAGACAATTCCCTAGGAAAGGATTCTGACTAAATTTCTAAGTATTAACAAGAACTCCTGGGAAATCTATGTCATAGATTAGCAGCTAAAAGCACTGGTTGTCATTCCCCATCACCCACATGGGTAACTCTAGTTCCAGGGGATCTTGTAGCCTCTATGAGCACCAAGCATGCATGTAGTGAACAGACACACATGCAGGCAAAACACCCATACACATTTTTAAGAATGTATACCTTGAATGAGTTAAGCATATCAACACAGGGTTTCTCTGTGTAGCCCTGGCTGTCCTAGAACCCAATTTGTAAATCAGGCTGGTCTCAAACTCAAGATCATCTGCCTCTGCCTCCCAAGTGCTGGAGTTAAAGGCATGCGCCAACATGCCAAGCTCTGAGTCTCAGTGTGTTGTTCCCACCTCCCACCCAGCAAGCGAGGCTTTAATCTTCCCCTTCCCTCTTACTTACCTAATCATAAGTAAAAGAGAGAGTTATGCATGGTGGCTAATGCCTTTCTTTGATCCTAGAAATTGGGACACTGTAGTGGTTAGAACAGGAATGGCCTCCTTAGGCTCACAGATTTGAACACAGTCACCAGGGAGTGGCACTATTAGGAGATATGGCCTTGTTGGATTAGCCGTGGTTTTGTTAGAGAAAGTATGTCACCAAGGGTAGGCTTTGGAGTTTCAAATGCTTGAGCCCGGTCTAGTGTCTCACTCTCTTCCTGCTGCCTCTGAATCTGGATGTAGAACTCTTAGGTCCTCCAGCAGCATGCCTGCCTGTGTGCCCCCATGCTCCCCACCACTTCAACAATAGGCTACATCTCTGAACCTGTAAGCAAGCTTGAAGTAAGTGCCTCTATCCTTCCATTCGTTCATTCTTTTTCTTTTTTTTTTTGTTTGTTTTTTTGAGACAGGGTTTCTCTGTATAGTCTTGGCTATTCTGGAACTCACTCTGTAGACCATGCTGGCCTTAAACTCAATGCCTCCTGCCTCTGCCTCTGGAATGCTGGGATTAAAGGTGCATGCCACCATTGCCCAATGAAATGCTTTCCTTTTTAAGAGTTCCCATGGTCATGGTGTCTCTTCACAGCAACAGAATATTGGAGATAGTGAGACAGCAAAATCAAGAGTTCAAGGTCATCCTGGGCTATACATTGAGATTTTACCTTAAAATGAACTGAGTATGGTAGTGTATGCCTGTATTCTAACATCTAGGAGGTGGAGGCAGGAGGATCTGGAGGGTATCCTCAGCAACATAGTAAATTCCAGGTCAGCTTACACTACTGAGACCCTGACTCCAAGAAGGAATAACATGGTCAGCAATGCCCATAAACAATGGTGACATCTGTGAAGTTTACTGTATTAGGTTTCCCAGGAGTAGACTACCTACCTTCTCCCTCAGGAGAGTGTGATTCACCTGAGTGATGCTGCAGTCAGCAGAGAATTGTTGGGCAGAGATGGGTTGATCTTCTTCCTGTGGTTTCACTGGCTCCACTGCACTTGGAGGTCTCTGAACTGCAGGGCCTAAAAATATGAACACCCCAGTAGTTGTTTGTAGTAGGCTGGACTCAACTAAGAAGGACTTTGTACACAGTACAGAAGTTACCACAGAAAGAGTAAGGTAGAGTGAGCCAAAAAGCATATCCATCACTATTCTGGTGTCTGTCACTTTACCCCAAATTTAGTCCTGGGTTTATCAGCTCTGGACCTTGGGCAAGTTATTTAACACTCTGGAACCTTGGGGTAACAGCCTACCTTTGGGGGAAGACTAAAAATACAAAACAAAATACTACCCTTAACACCTTTACCATAATGGTGGAGACACAGTCACCTTTAATAAAGGAAAACTGATAACACAACTTTTAGATGATGGTAGTAAGAGAGACCATAGAGGGGCTGGAGAGATGGCTCCGCAGTTTAGAGCACTGGACGCTCTTGCAGAGAACTTGAGTTCTGTTGCCAGCACAGACATGGAGACTCGCAACCATCCCTAACTCCAGTTTCAGGTAAGTCAATGCTTTCTTCTGACCTCTACAGGCACTAGAAAAAAAGCATATGACTTACATACATGTGAGTTAAAACTCTCATACATATAAAATAACAATTAAAAATAATTAGAACAATTAAGAAACAATTTTAAAAATACAATTTTCCATAGACCAGGTGGCACACACCTTTAATGATAGCCCTTAGGAAGCAGCAGCAGATGGATCTATAAGTTCAAGACCAGCTTGTCTACATATACATAGTAAGTTCTAGACCAGCCAAGGCTTATATAGGAAGATCCTGTCTCAAAAACACTACATTCCTTAGCCCAGTGTGGGTACCTGACAAGCAGGGTCTAGATGGGAAAACAAGTTAAACATTCACCTGATTTCTAGCCTGAGATTTCAAAGTTCAAAGCCCTCTGGCTTACTTGCTATCTCTCTCTCTCTTTCTGTTTCTCTGTCTCTCTCTGTGTGTCACTTTCTCTCCAATTTATTTATTTGTTTGTTTTAGATTTTAATTTTTTTAAATTTTATTTTCTGTGTGGGACTGTTCTGCCTCCATGTATATACGTGCACCACGTGTGTGCCTGGTGCATACAGAGGTAAGAAGAAGGTGTCAGATTCCCTGGAACTGGAGTTACAGATGGTTGTGAGCTACTGTGTAGGTACTGGGATCTGAACCTTGGTCCTCTGCAAGAGCAATAGTTGAGCAAACTGTTGAGCATCTGTCCAGTCTCTGACTCTCATTTTAATCCTCTTTCTCTGATAAATAGTAAAAAGTCAGCACTCTACAATATTTTATAAGACTTATCTAAGAAAATTTAAAAACTCTTCCAAATCCTTTTAAATGGATTATTGCTGCTCCAAAGTTTGTACAGCTAACAACCAGCGCCAATGCTTCTTACCAGCTATCAATGACCACCTAGATAAGGGCGTCAACTTCACCTGAGGGGAGCGTCTCTTCCTGTGACTGCTTTAGTCTTCTCCTCTCTCTGGCTGATAATGGTCGATCCTGTGGAAGAGAGCCATGGAGTTATTCCTGTTTCTACTCACTATTGCTGCAGCAATGCATGGTACAGCATCTAATGCTGCTAAAGGCCTCCCACTGGTCTCTCGAGGAGCAGAAGCCACTCTGACGTGGAGTTTAGCACATAAGGATCACAGCTATTAGGACTATGGCATTCTTATATTCAGAATTCACTGCAAGTGACTATCTTTGGAACTGCAGACTTTATCCATTTCAATCAAAGCTAACGCTGTGAAAGTGCAAACATGTCTCTTCTAGAATTGGTAAAGTGTGACTAATATGCTTTAATATGAACCTCCACGATACACACAGATTTTATAAGCCAAAGCTTTATAAGAAGTATTTTAAACCCAGCACACATTCGCATGAACCTTTGATGATGCTATTGAACTGGTTCTTGAACTGTTTACAGACGTAGCCACAGGTCCACTTTGGTTTCCATCATTTGGCTGTGTTGGTATGATATCCACTTTCCCAATACCAGGGTGAGAAGGCAAAAGTCGAGGGGGTGATTCTTGGAACTAAAGTAATGTAAAGAGAGGGAGTTTATCAGTTCCATATCAGCCATCTCTAAAACTTCCCATTGGTAAGTCCCTCATACACTCACCAGTGATTTGTCCTTAAAATGTTTAAAGTGTTTAAAATGTTTTAAAAAGGAAGGTCTCGTGTTCCTCAGGCTACCCTCAATCTGACTATATACAGGCAAGGATGAACATTAATTTCTGATTTTCATATTTACATATCCTAAATTATGGGATCACAGGTTTGTGTCACCATGCCTGGTTTACTTGGTGCTAGGGAGCTGAACCCAGGACTTCACGCATGTCAGGCAAGCACTCTACCAACTGGGCTACATCCTCATTTTAAAAAGCCAGACCTGGTTCTAAGTGGCATGTCATAATCCCAGCCACTTAGAAGGCTGAGGCAACAAGATCACAGTTTCAAGACCTGCTTGTGCTATGGAGATGCTGCCAAAAGTGAATGGCTACCGAATAGGTTTAGGGAAGGGTACTGAAGGAAGGCATTTTAATAAAGGAAGTACTGAGGGCTAGGATTGCAGCTCACGGGTAGAGTGCTTCTATAGCACACACAAGACCATGGGTTTGGTTTCTAGAACTGCATAGAAAAAACGATACATGGTCAAGAAAATATATAGAAAGAAAAACGAAGTTCAGCTACAGAGCACAAAAGCACTGACAGCCCATCCCTCTCACTCTCAAGCAGCCCACCCACTCCTGCTGCACTTCCAACACTGACATCTGAAAGCATCTTACCCTGGCTCAGCTTCTCAGCCCACTCTCTACATGTCTTATGTACTTTTTGGCAACTTCCCAGAGTCTGTCTCCCAAGAAGCACAAGGACTCATGGGAAAGAGATTGCTGACCTGGCTCTTTGTCCGACTATGGTCAGTCTGTTCCCTTTTTTTCTGCCTTCGCTGCCGGGACAAAGAAGGTTCAGACATAGAGCTGTGTGGCTGGAATCTTGGGTGGATGCCGTCCTGATTTTCTACAATGCCAGTAACTTGATCCTTAAAAGCAACAAAATGAAAGAAACATACACAAACAAACCACACAGAGCAACAGAACAGTCTTTGGAACTTCAAATGCCAAATTCTCCACACCTACTTTTGAAACTGCAAAATGAAGAACTAGAGAGCTGGCTCAGCACCCAAGAACACTGGCTGCTCTTCCAGAGGACCTGGGTTCCATTCCCAGCACCCACATGGCAGCAGCTCACAACCATCTGAAACTCTAGGTCCAGGAGATCCAATGCCTTCTTCTGTCCTCCATGGGCACCCGGCACACACCTGGTGCACAGGCATCCATGAAGGTGAAACATCTAGATATCACATAAATTTAGGAAATATTTTTAATTATAAGATAGAAGTGAGAAGGAAACATTCTTTCAAATGAATGCTTATGTTTACAGGAAATGATGACATTTATTAACCAAATGTTCAGGTTTTTACTCTCTTGCCTCAAACAAAAACAATTATAAATAAAATGCTTAGAAATAAATTTAACAAAAGAAAATATAAGGCTAAGGTAGAGTACTTGCCTAACACGCCTAAGGTCCTAGGTACAATTACCAGAACTAAGAAAAAATTAAATAAAAGAAAAAAGACAACCAACATAATGAGAGACAATATTGTCAAATCTTGTGTCTCATAAGATGTGGTATCTAAAATAAAAAACTCTTACAATTTGATAATAAAAAAGATAAGCCAATTAAAAATAGGCAACAACGGGCAGTGGTGGCATATGCTTTCCATCCCAGCACTCAGGAGGCAGAAGCAGGCAGGTCTCTGTGAGTCTGAGACCCAGTGTGAGTCTACAGAGCAAGTTCCAGAACAGTCAGAGCTACACAAACAAACCCTGTCTCAGAAAACAAATACACACACACACACACACACACACACATCCTTTTGCAGCTATAGAGATGACTCAATGGTTAAGAGCACTGGCTGTTCTTCTACAGGTCTCGAGTTCAATTCCCAGCAACCACAAAGTGGCTTACAACCATCTGTAATGGGATCTGACGCCCTCTACTAACTTTCAGATGTACATGCAGATAGTGTCCTCATATGAATAAATAAATCATTTTTAAAAATTGGTAACAAGCCGGGCGGTGGTGGCGCACGCCTTTAATCCCAGCACTTGGGAGGCAGAGGCAGGTGGATTTCTGAGTTCGAGGCCAGCCTGGTCTACAGAGTGAGTTCCAGGACAGCCAGGGCTACACAGAGAAACCCTGTCTCGAAAAACCAAAAAAAAAAAAAATTGGTAACAAGGGGCTAGAGAGATGGTGCAGTGGCTAAGAGCACTTAGCCACTTATTACACGCAGACAAACACTCACACATAAAATAAAAATAGACATTCAAAAATTTGCCAATGATTCTGTATATACTATTCTCCAAGGAAGTACACAAATGACCAGTGCATAGACCCCTAGTGCATGAATAGACAAGGAACACATCAAACCCACAGCAAGGGGTCTGAGAAGTGGGCCAGTGGTGAACAACACGGACCGTTCTTCCAGAAGACCTGAATTCAGTTCCCAGCATCCACATCAGGTAGCTCACAACAACCTATATTACCCCTGCTCCAGGGGATCTGATGTCTCTGGCCTCATAGGACATCTGGTCTCATGAGCACATATCCATGAACATATATACACATAATTTAAAAGTAATAAAAATAAAATCTAAAATCTTAAGACTCTACTGCAGACCCTTTGGGCCAGCAGTTATCACTGCAGTACTGGACAACAGGGCTAGGATGCAGAACAGTGGTAGAGTGTTTGCTTAGCATGTATGAAGCACTGGGTTTGATCACAGATTTTTTTTAAAAAAGGACAATAACAAGTCCTGACAAAAATTCTGGAGAAAGTAGGACCCTCATATATTACCGCCAAGAAGCGATGACTACAGCTGCTTTGTAAAACAGCATTGCAGTCTCTTAAAAGTTAAACATTGTGAAGCTACTAGAGAGATGGGATGGCTCAGTGGTTGAGAGCACTGGCTGCTCTTCCAAAGGTCCCAGGTTCAACTCCCAGCATCTACATGACAGCCCACAGTCAGCTGTAACTCCAGTTCTGGGGGATCTGATGCCCTCTTCTGGTCTTCACAGGCAACAAGCACAAAAGTGACACACAAACATACATGCAGACAAAATACCCCTACACATAAAATAAACTTTGAAAAATATTTAAACATACATACAGTAAGATGTTTCAGTGAATAAAAGCTCTGCCACAAAAGCATGACAACCTGATTTTGATCCCTTGAACCCATATAAGAGCAAAGAGAATGAACTCTGCGAAGTTTTCCTTTGGCATCCATACTCATACCATGGTGTCTGTGCTACTAACACACTCTTGCAGGCACGTGCACGTGTGCATGCACACGTGTGCATACACACACACACTGCTGGTGAGATGACTCAGGGAGTAAAGGCACTTGTCACCAAGCCCGACAACCTGAGCTCAATCCCCAAAACCCACACAGTGAGAGAGCCATCTCTCATCAGTTGTCCTCTGACCTCCAGTTGCACACCATAGCACACACACATGTTCCACCTACACACATATATGCACACAAAATAAATGAAGTTTTAAAATCTTATTTAAACACACACACACACACACACACACACACACACACAAAGCTGGAGAAATGATTCAGAGGTTTAAGAGTACTATCTGCTTTTCCACAGAACCTGGGTTCAATTCCTAGCACCTACCTGGTGGCTCACAATTGTCTGTAACATCAATCCTAGAGGATCCAACATCCTCTTCTTGCCTTTTTTTTTTTTACACACAAATGCAGGAAAAAAAACATACATAAAAACATACGAACAAAATTTTAAAAAGAAACATATACACAAATATTCATAGCAAGGATAGAGATTTAACTCAGCAGTAGAGAGCCTGCTTAGCCCAGTGTGCAAAGCCCCGAGTTCAATCCCTAACACCACATATGCATACACACACACAAAATTTCAAAACATTATATATAAATACATACAGGAACATACTTGACAATAAAAAGCATACTGGTACATGCAACACCATGGATAAACTTTGAAAATAAAAACATTATGTAAAGTAAAAGAAACCAGACATAGAAGGCCATGAGCCCTATGATTCTGTCTACACAGATGCTCAGACTTAACACACCCACGGACAAATGTTGCCATGGGGTGAGAATGAGGGCAAATGGGGAGTGACTGTCACTGTGCATGGTTTGGTTGGTTCATTGTTATTGTTGCTTTTATAGGTGATACAAATATTATTCTACTGTAAATCTGCACAAGAAATAGCTGACTTTCCTGACATAGGTAGGGCATACTGACATTTTTGGTTTTTTAATAATTAAAACAATTAAGACTTATCAATTTTATTTTATACTTACGAGTATTTTGTTTGCATGTATGTATGTGTATCACATGCATGCCTAGTACCCATGGAGGATCTCCTGGAACTGGAGCTATGGATGGTTGCAAGCCACCATGAGCTGCTGGGAACCAAACCTAGGACCGCTGTAAGAGCAACAAGTACTCTTAACCAATAAGCCATCCCTTCAGTGTCACCCTACACCTCTGTGACCATGTGTCCTATGTTTCTCTTGGAAAATCATTCCTTCTGTGTATCACTCACCTGGTCTGGCTTTTGGTCTTTATTTGAGGGATACAACGGCTTCACCAGTTCACTCCCTTCCCCATCACTGCCATCAGAGGACCGTCTGGGAAGGAGATTTTCAGGATGATCACTGGACTTGGTATTGCCCTGTAGCCTCTCCTTCTCTTGAGAAATACTGCATTGACTGTCTACTTCATTAGCGGCATCCACGTGTTGTGGTTGGCTCTCCTGAACTACGCCATCATTCACTGAGTCCCTCCTTTCTGCAGGTAAGATATCGATATTTATCCTACTGATTGTGGCACATGACTCTGCAGTATTGTTCATGTCTGGTTTGCCAGTGTGGCCTTCGAGACTAGTCGGTGATCTCAAGGGACCAATGTCTACTGGTTTTTCTTGGGACAAACATTTATCTTCACCCTGGGTGAAAAGATGTTCTTAAGTTATTTCAGTACCTCATACCATATATAAAAAATAAACTCAAAACGGAACAGCATCTTCCTCAAAAAGTTAAACATAAAATTACCATTTAGCTCAGTAATTCTATTTTTTGGCATGCACTCTAAACAGACAAAAGCAGGAACTCAAGCAGGTATCTGTGGACCAATGAGTCTAGCATCATTATTCAAAAAAGGGAGCATATAGTGGCACACATAAGTAATCCTAGCACCTGAATGGGCTGCTGAAGGACTGTCATGATGTGAGGCCAGCCTGGGTATACTGTACACAGTGACAGCACCTCCTCTCCAGCCTTCCCAGCAGCTCCACAGAGATGGTGCCTTAGCCAAAGCCGGCTGTAACTGTGAAGGACTTCCCACCCTAACCCATGAGACCAATGTAGGGAAAGGGGTTGTGAAAACAAGCTACCAATCCCGGAACAGGAAAAAAACACCAATCCCTAAACAAGAAAACACACCAATCCCTGAGCTCCCCAAGCTCAGGACTTAAAATCCCACCAATCCTCACTGTGGAAATCTCTGTCCTGAGAAGTTCTGCCCCTACAAATCCCTATATAAGCCCTGCCCTTTGTTTGACTCCTTACTGTCTGCTCCTGAGAGCAGAGGGCAGCCATGCCTGGATTCATCCCTCTACACCCGGAGCCTTCAGTAAATCTCTTAAATGAGATTTTCTGCCTGGTGTGACTCTTTCATTGGAAGAAGCCAAGAAGAAAAGAAGCAATGAAGAGAAGAGAAGAAGCCAAGGAGGAATGGGGCTGAAGCTCCTGAGCTCCTCAGCTCAGCTGGGGATACCGTCCCCAAGGAGCTGCAACACACTTCTGCTGAGGACACTTCCTCTTAAGAGCTATGTGGTTCCTGGGCTCTGGTTTCTTGGGATGACTTTCTACTGGGTCACAGAAACTCAAAGGGATGTCTTTAGATGTTGAAATGAGGTCTGGGCATGTCGCTCTGTGATAGAGCCCCTGCCTAGCATGCACAGGGTTGTGGGTTAAAACCCTAGCATGGGACAGGTGGTGGTTCAAAATGTGACCAAGTGGGACCAGTGTCTAAAATAAATGTTCACCATAAAATTCCATACACTACATGAATGGAATGAAGAAATATGATCAGGGACAAGCGGAGCTACCCATTCTCGTTACTTTCACTAAACATGACTCTCTACGTTGTAGACTGAGCAGTTAGGCAGAAGACAGAAATGAAGTGTTTGGATTAAAGGAAGATATAAAATTATCTGTCTATAGGCAACATGAGTTTTGTATGTAAAAGTCCTAAAGATTATACATACACGCTCCTATCTAGTGGAACTAATGAATCTAACCAAGTTTTTTGTTTGTTTATTTGTTTGTTTTTAAGATTTATTTGTTATATGTAAGCACACCGTCATTGTCATCAGACACACCTGAAGAGGGTATCAGATATTGTTACGGATGGTTGTGAGCCACCATGTGGTTGCTGGGATTTGAACTCAGGACCTCTGGAAGAGCAGTCAGTGCTCTTAACCACTGAGCCATCTCTCCAGCCCTCTAACCAACTTTTAACACACAAAAATCAACACACAAAAGCAACTGCCCATCTCTATACTGAACAATCTGAAAAGTTAACTAAAAAAAAATCTGATTATAATTACACCAAAAATAATAAAATACCTACGAGATAAGGCTTGGACGCCAAAGTCTAAGAAATATTACTGAAAGAAAGCAAAGATAAAGAAATGGGAAAAATACTTTCTGTTCATAGGTTTATTAATATTCTGACAAAACAGGGAATAATCTTCAGATTCAGTAAATACCCATCAAAATCCAATGACATTTTTTACTGAAACAGAAAACCTTATCCTAGAATTATTAAGGAATCTTGAGATCCCAAAACAATCTTGAAGATTAATGTCTGAGGCGGACCCATATTTCCTAACATCAAAACTTACTACAAAGCTAAAATCATTAAAGCAACATGTCACTGAAACTAAGACAGACATACTGACCAATGGAACAGAATAGAAAGCCAAAATACATCTCACATAATGACCAAATGAAGATTGATGGGAATAACAACCATTTGTGCAATCTATTTGCTTTACTATAACTGAATACCACGGTCTGTGCTTTGGTTTTGGTTTTGGTTTGTTTGTTTTGTTTTGTTTTGTTGAGACAGGCTCTCTCTATATAACCTTGGCTGTCCTGGAACTTGTATGTACACCAGGCTGGTTTTGAACTCACAGGAATCCACCATCAGAGTGTCCCCAGTGCTAGGATTAAAGCCATGCACCACCACACCTAGTAAGCCCCTGTAATCTATATCATTTCATTTAAACCTTATTTAGTTCACAGTTCCGGAGTGTGAAACCTGAGGTAAGAGCAGAAACTGCCTGTCCTTTTATTAATGACAGAGTCATTGAAGTGTGCCAAGGTTCTGCAGAGAAAGGAGAATATCCATAAAACAGCCAAGCTGCCTTCAGTGCAGACCAGTTCTCAAAGCCACCAATCACTGTCTCTTAAAGGTCTAGTTTCACCCCAAGACCTGTTTCAATGCCTAATGCCTCATGGGCATTTCGGAGGAGACGTTAAAAACCAGCAATAGCCCCTATAGTCTTTTCAACAAACTGTATTGAGAAAACTATGTATTTATGGACAAAAATATAAGATTAGGCCACACCTAACTAACATCACAGTTTTAAAAAGTTAATTACAACTGGATCAAAGCCATAAATGTAAGAGTTAAAAGCCTGAAACTCTTCAAAGAGAACAGGGACCCAGGGGCTGTACTGCACACCTTTAATCCTAGTAGAGATGTAGAGTCCGGCCATCTCTGAGTGTGAGGACAGCCAGGTCTACAGAGCAGGTTCCAGGACAGCCAGGGTTACATAGAGAAACTCTGTTTCAAACACCAAACAAGTTAAAATCCATGAAAATTAAAATTTTTATGTATCAAAAGAGTAAAACAAGAAACCAAACAATGGAGAAAACCAGCAAATCATATATCTGGTAAGGACTGACAGCTTCCAAAACATAGCAAACCAAATAACCCTGGCTGTCCTGGAACTCACTCTGTAGAAACAGGATGGCCTGACATATAAGAGAGATCTGCCTGCCTCTGCTTCCCAAGGGATTAAAGGTGCGCACCACCACCTCCTGACTGATATGATTATATTTACTAATAAAAATGAACCAATAATATAGGAAATAATGCCTGCTTGAGAACATAGAGAATTGAAAATGCAGAATGATATAGTTGCTGCAGAAAACTGTAGTGCCTCACAAAGTTAAACACAGCATCTTCTCCTGACCTAGCTTTTACACACAGGCACACAGCTCCTAAAAACTGAAAATGGTGCTCAAGCACCGGTTCCTAAATGTTCACAGCAAGACTACAGGCAAAAAGAGTCCAAATGTCTTACCAGTAGATGAATGGACAAACCAATGTGGTTTATTAGTCAGAACTAAAAGAATTGAGGTATTGGTATATGCTGCCTGGATAAATCTTAAAAACATAATAACTTAGACATAAAAGGCCACATGTTATATGACTCCATTTATAAGAAATACTCAAGAAAAAAAATCCATAGAGAAAGAAAACACATTGATATTTGTGTTTGGAAGGTGGAGCAGACTATGAGGAGAGACAGCTTCTTGTGTGAAGTTTCCTTTGAGCTGATGGGAACACTTTGGAACTAGAAAGAAGTGATAGTTGCATAGTGTGAGTGTACTAAACACACATGACTGTCCACATTATGTGGTCTTATGTGAGGCTGCAGAGATGGTCCAGCAGTTACATACAACTGTCCACATTATGTGGGCATATGTGGGGCTATAGAGATGGCCTAGCAGTTAAGAATGCTTGCTGTGGGGGCTGGGGAAAAAAAAAAGAATGCTTGCTGTGTAATCAATTATGAAAACTAAATTCTGGATTCCAACACTCACATACCGAGCCATGTATCCAAAACATGCTTTTACTTCAGCTCTGAAGACCCAATGCTTTCTTCTGGCCTCCACAAACACACACTCTCCCACACATGTGGGAATATTTGCATAGATACACACACACACACACACATATACACAAATGAATAAAATATTTTTAAATAGTGGTTATGTAAATTTTATCTAAAAATATCTAAAAAATTATTATACTGACTTCAAGAACAGTTTGGCAGCCTACTGTAGATAAAGTAAGAGAGAGACTGACTGTCACTAGCACATATTCTTTAAAATTGGAAGACGCTGCATAACGACTTCTATTTCCACATAAACTGCTGACTTGGATGCCATGCTCTCATACAGCTCCTGGAGTGTCACCAGAGGCAGCATACCATGACGTGGATAGCAGAGCTCTCAGAAGAGCGTGGCTGGTAGTGCATCCCTTCATGATTGGATTCTTCCTTTCTGGAAACTACAGCAGCAACAGGCTTGGCTCTGGAGTCACAGTTTTTAACATTATTTTTGGAAGTTTTTCTTTACAGGGAAGAAAAGAAAGTACTATTATCAACACAGCAATGGCTGATGGTTTGAAGGATTATGTGAAATGTGTCTACAATACACCTCCCTTACTCAACTGCACCATTTACAGAGACTAGGCTTGTTAACACTTAGGAGGCATTTTCTAAATCGTCTGTCTTCAAGATAATCAAGACCATAAGAAACAAGAAAGCAAGGAGGAAGGATTATAAGAGCCAGAGGGGTGGAGGATACCCACAGAACCAAGGGGGTCTCATAGGGGCTCACAGAGACTGAAGTGACAATCTGGGAGTCTGCATGGGTCTGAACTAGGTCCTGTGCATGTATCTAAAGAAAGAGAGGGGAGGGAAGGGAAGGGAGGGGAGGGGAGGGGAGGGGAGGGGAGAGGAGGGGAGGGGAGAGGAGAGGAGAGGAGAGGAGGGGAGGGGAGGGGAGAGGAGAGGAGAGGAGAGGAGAGGAAAAAGAGGTGGGGGCAGGCAGGCAGGTAGGGGCAGAGACCCAGAGGACGTTAAGGAGGCTAAAGAGACTTGAGAACTAAATGGAATATTGTATCTTAGAGTAAATCCTAGCACATTATGTGGAAACATTAACGGAAAATCTATCAAGGCCAATGAAAGTATGAGGTTAAATAGTAATGAACCAGTGTTGGTTGGTTTCTCAGATTTCGGTTTTGTTTTGAAACAGGGTCTCCCCACGTAGGTCAAGATGTCCTGGACTCCCTGTATAGACCGGGTTGACCTGAAACTCACAGAGATCTGCCCGCCTCTGCTTCCTGACTTCTGAGACTGAAGGCATATATCACCACACCCAGAACTGCCTTCTTACTTTTTTTTTTAAAGATTTATTTATTTATTATATGTAAGTACACTGTAGCTGTCTTCAGACACACCAGAAGAGGGCGTCAGATCTCATTACAGATGGTTGTGAGCCACCATGTGGTTGCTGGGATTTGAACTCAGGACCTTTGGAAGAGCAGTCGGTGGTCTTAACCACTGAGCCATCTCTCCAGCCCCGCCTTCTTACTTTTAAATCAATTTTTTAAATTGTTTGTTTGGTGTGTGTACGCATGCGTGCGTGCACAGTGTACACAAGAACACATACAAATACACACATGTGATCAGAAGACAACTTGTGAGAGTTGGTTCACTCCTACCATATGGGTCCCAGGAATTGAACTCGGGTTAGCAGCTTAGCAGCAAGTACCTTTACTTGCTAAGTCATCTCAACAGCCCTGGTTTCCTAATTTTGACAAATGCCCATGATAATAACCTGATTGCTAATGACAGGAGGGACCAGAAGAGGGGTATAGAGGAACTCTGTACTGTCTCCATAACTTTTCTATAAATACAAAATTCCATAGAATTTCTATGAGAAAGTAGCTTGTGGGTTAAAATGGTGGCCCATGCCTTTAAACCCACCACTCTGGTCTACAGAGTGAGTTCCAAGGACAGCGAGGGCTACACAGAGAAACCCTGTCTTGGAAAAAAAAAATGTACTTTTGCATAAGGATTATTCTGAACTAATAACACTTTAAAAATAACAGGTACAGGGGACTGGAGAAACGGCTCATCAGTTACGAGTGCTTTCTGCTTTTCCAGAACTCAAGTTCAGTTCCTAGCAATTACACCAGATGGCTCATAACTATCTATTAACTCCAATTCTAAGTGATCCAATGCTTTTTTCTGGCCTCCACAGGCATTCACATACACTTAAAAAAAAAAACAAAGAAGGAGGAGGAGGAGGAAAAAGAAGGAAGAAGGAAGAGGAGGAGGAGGAAGAAGAGGAAGAGGAGGAGGAGAAGGAAGAGGAGGAAGAAGAGGAGGAGAAGGAGGAGGAAGAGGAGGAGGAGGAGAAGGAAGAGGAGGAGGAGGAGGAAGAGGAGGAGGAGAAGGAAGAGGAGGAAGAGGAGGAGGAAGAGGAGGAGAAAGAGGAGAAAGAGGAGGAGGAAGAGGAGGAGGAAGAGGAGGAGGAGGAGAAGGAAGAGGAGGAGGAGGAGGAAGAGGAGGAGGAGAAGGAAGAGGAGGAAGAGGAGGAGGAAGAGGAGGAGAAAGAGGAGGAGAAAGAGGAGGAGGAAGAGGAGGAGGAAGAGGAGGAGGAGGAGAAGCAGCAGTAGCTGGGCAGTGAAGCTGCACACTTTCATTCCAGCACTCAGGAGGCAGAGTCAAATGATCTCTTGTGTTTGAGGCCAGCCAGAGCTATACTCAGAAGCCCTGTCTCAAACAACGCCCCCCAAACAGTAAAATATAAAAAATAAAAATAAAATAAAAGTGGAAAGCTGAGGTGGAGAGAAATCTTTAGACCTAAAATGGTTCTAATTTCCCTTGCCCTCTTCACAGAATCCCTTCACACAGTTCCCTTTCCTCCTAGCCAAGCTCACATGGATTAGGTTTTACAGTTTTGGGGTCTTCGAATTATAAAACTGCATTCTACTTATAAAACATAAAGCTTTTATTAAATAAATTGTTTTACTTTCCTATGCAAGTTAAATTCTGAGGCCCATGCCAAAAAACACCCAGAGGGTAGAATTTTGTCTCTTTGCATACTGTAATCATGCAGTTTTATTTTTTGTTAAAAACAAAACAAAAACAAAAACCAAAAAACCTCACCAAAAATGTCTACACATGAAAATGTGGGCTCCACCCTCTTGCCCATCCGCTTAGCCCGACTCTCTGGAAGGGAAGTGTCTTACGCCTTGGTGGCCTCCAAGAACAAGGAGATGTGGTGCTTTACGTAGGGCTGCCTCAGGATGCTCCGCACAGAGGGCCTCTCCTCAGGCCTTCGGCTCAGCATTGTTCTTATCAGCTCTGCCAGCTCTGCACTGTAAACTTTTGGCATTGGTGGCAACTGCAAAGAATAACAACACTGTAATTATGATTAATGACATTATAAGACAAAGTAAAAACTTGCAGAGATTTCCCTATATTTAAAAATCATCATGATATTTAAAGTTATAACACTAATTTAAAATCATATATCCAGAAAGTAGAGAGTAGCCACTACAAGTAATGTTCTGATTATACTTCAGATACACACACAAGTTCCTCTTTCTTTTTTTTCAGTGTTACTATTAGCATGTGAGCATGTGTGAGCATGTGTATATGTGTGAGCATATGAGCATGTGTGAGCATGTGTAAGCATGTGAGAGCATATGAGCATGTGTGTATGTGTGAGCATGTGAGCATGTATGCATGTGAGAGCATGTGAGCATGTGTGTCTGTGTGAGCATGTGTGCATGTGAGAGCATGTGAGAGCATGTGAGCATGTGTGTATGTGTGGATATGTGAGCATGTGTGCATGTGAGAGCATGTGAGCATGTGAGCATGTGTGCATGTGTAAGCATGCGCACATTCAAGCCAGAGAACAGCTTTTGGAAGTCAGTTCTCTCCTCCAACCATGGGTTCTGAGATCACACTCAGGTTGTCAGGTTTGTGCTGTAAGCATCTTTACCCATTGAGCCATCTTGTTGGCCCAAGAGCACAAATAAGATTTATTTACCAGAATATGCAGTGTGGTAGTCAGCAGCTAGAAATAAAGTGTCCATCTACACAGGACTGAGGGATAAGTTGCACTGCATTAACACTAGGCGGCTGCTTAAAAAGAAAACACAAGTACTGACAACTAAGCCAAAAGAGTAAGCTGGGTACCTCTGTGTACAGTGAGTCTCCTTTTGTTTCTCTTTTAAAAGTACTTGTGTATGCTTCATTCGTAATGGCCAGAAACTAAAAACCACCCAGACGTCTCTCAACCAAAGAACAGATAAAGAAAATGTGGTATACCTTGGAATGGAATACTACTCAGCCATTAAAAACAAGGACTTCATGAAATTTGCAGGCAACTGGATTGAACTAGAAAATATCATCCTGAGTGAGGTGACCCAGAAAGACAAACATGGTATGTACTCACTTAAGGAGGGCCCAAGAGGATGCTTGAATCACTCTGAAGGGGAAATAAAATAGGTATCGGAAGTAGATAGAGGGAGGGAACAGGGTGGTAGAGGGAGTGGGGAGGGGAACGAGGGTAGAGATCAGGTCTGTGGAGAGCAGGGGTGGGGGACATCACTGGGACAAGTGGGAGACCTGGGATGGGGAGGCTCCTGGGAAGATATGAGGGTGACCCTAGCTGAGACTCCTGGCAGCCAGGAATGTGAAGCCTGAAGTGGCCTCCTCCTGTAGCCAGGCAGGACTTCCAGTGAAGGGAAGGGGACACCAACCCACCCACAAAACCTACAAGATGTACAGTGATAAAGATGGCGCAGACATTGAGGGAATGGACAGCCAATGGCTGGCCCAACTTGAGACCCACCCCATGGGAGACAGTCAACCCCTGACACTATTAACAACACTCTGCTATGCTTGCAGACAGGAGCCTAACTCAACTGTCATCTGAGAGGCTCCACCCAACAGCTGGCTGAAACAGATGCAGAGACCCACAGTCAAACATTGGACGGAACTTGGGGAGTCTTGTGGAAGAGTGGGTGGGGGGAAGGACTGAGGAAGCTGGAGAGGGTCAAAGACATCATAAGAAGACCAACAGAGCCAACTAGCCTGGGCCCATGGGGGCTCACAGAGACTGAACCACCAACAAAGAGCATGCATGGACTGGGCGTAGGCCCTCTACACACATGTAGCAGATGTGCAATTTGGTCTTCTTGTGAGTCCCCCAACAAAAGGAACTGGGGGCTGTCTCTGACTCAGACTCTGGCCTGCCCTTGCATCCCTTCCCCTAGCTGAGATGAGAGGATGAGTCCTGATGAGACTTGCAGGGCCAAGTCGGGTAGGTACCTGGGGGGAGGGAGGAGGACCTCCTTCACCAGGGGGAATTGGGAGAATGGGGGTGGGAGGGGAGGAATGGGAGGAGAGGAGGGAGGGGGCTGCAATCAGGATGTAAAGTGAATAAATTAATTTTTAAAAAGTACTTGCATAAAAGTACATACACAACCAGAGTTATTCTGTTTCAAAAAAGAAAAGAGAGGCCTTGGAATAAATTGCTAACAGTAGTTATCAAGAACATGAAAATAGAGAAATTTTTATTCTTTTTTTAAACTTAATTCTTTAAATAGTATAATTGGAAACAATTTTCAAAGACTTTTTATTTTATGTGTAATGGAATTTTGCCTGCATGTATGTAAATGTACCACAAGCATAGCAGAGGCTGAAAGAGGGCATCAGATGCCCTAGGGACAGAAGGTTGAGAGTAGACAGAATGGATGACAGAGTGTTTATTCTTAAACAATAAGGCATCTCTTCAGCCCCTATAACTGAAAATTTTTACTTGTGTACTTTAAAAAAATGTTTTTCAGTGAGTCTTGGGGTAAACTTTAAGACACTGCAAAGGACAACCAGGCTCAGGGAAATCCCAGGACGTTAGTATTTCTGGCATTCATATCATGTATGATACCTTCTGCAGTTCTTAATCAGTTACTTGCAATGACGAATACCAAACAGCACATTCTAACAGCATGGATTCATGGTAAACAGCTTCCTCTACCATGTGCTATTCAGGGACCCAGACAGCCTGCAGTTACATGGAGGAGTTTCCAAACTGCCAGCTCTTTGAGGCCAATCAGCTATGCTTACATTTTAACAATAAGAAAAAACAATCTCTCCTCAACTTCAACCCTTCCCACAAAAGAGATCCTATATCCTAACTCTTCAGCCATTATCAATGAATACTAGTCAATTAATCAAAATCACTAGTAAGTGCTGCGAATGCAGCTCGGTGATAGAGCACTGGCCCTGCATTTGCCCTGGGTTTGACTCCAGCACTGAAAACACAAAACAAAAAGCAAAAAAAACCCAACCCAATGATGTTGACAATAGATATTTACAAAGTTCTAGTATATAAACCTTGTTCAATTAGTTCTAAATTTTTTTTTACCTTTCCTTCAATAATCCGATAAACTAAAGAATTCATGTCTTTTGCATTAAAAGCGTGCTTCAGGGTGGCCATTTCATACACACAGCATCCCAAAGCCCAAACATCCGACTATAAAAGAAAAACAGTGAATGGTTAAATGCTGAATATCTTATTTACATTTTCCCTCTCAAAACAAGTCAGACATTTTCTTCCAAGTGATTCACAGCGAATTCTGATTTTACTCATGGGCTCTGGAACTTAGGTATTCCCCGCCAGAGACAAGGTGAGCCAGCAAACAGCTGTGCACAGCCTACCTTATAGTTGTAGGGCTTGTTGGAGAACAGCTCAGGACTCATGTAATAGGGTGTGCCAATGAGGGTGCTCGCCATGTCACCATGATTCTCTAAGACTCGGGCAATCCCTAGGTCACCCACTTTGATGATATTTGTTCTTGTTAAGAAGACATTCTGAGTTTTCAGATCTCGATGAAGGATGTGTTTCTCATGTAAATACTGAGAAGAGAGAATTTTTCCATTATATATGTATATTAATTGATTTACATATATCTAGTTTTTATATATCATTAGTAATTACATGAGTTAAAGAGCCTTAGTTTTCTGCCTACCAAGACACTATTGTTCTGTAGGTTCTAAATAAAGAACTAATTTACAACTTTCAAAGTAAGAAAAGTAAGTTACAGGGGCTAGGGAAATGGCTCAGTTGGCAAGTGCTTGTCACACAAGCATGAGAACCAGAGTTCAGATCTAGAGCAGTCTGTGAAAAGCCAGGCATGCGGGCTCATTCTTGGCACTGGGGAGGGGACAACTGGAGGATCCAGGAGCTCGATGTCAAGTAAGTTTTACAATCAGTGAGAGACTGAGAAACTAAGGTGTAGAGCAACAGAGGACGATATCCAACACCTTTACCTCTGCCTTCCACACATATACACACATATGTGCATATGCATACATACATGAACATGTATGCACACACAGAAAAGTAAGTTCTACATATTAGTTGGCTTGGTACTCTCTAAAATTATTTCCTGGTGCCTTAAATATTGCATCATTTTTAACAATACCTGGATCTAGTTACAATATATGCTTATAAGCCAGGCATGGTGGCTTAGGCCTATTAAGGTTCACTAACAGGAGGACTGTTAGGAGTTTGAGATTTTCTTGAGCTACATGGTGAGTTCCAGGCCAATCTAGGCTAAAGTGAGTCCTTGTCTCCAAGTTTAAAAACAAACCCAAACCAAACCAACCAAACAAAAAAACCTTGCAAACTCACACTGAAGGTAAAACAACTTATCCAAAGCTAGATGTGCACTCCTTTCTAACCTCTGAAATTCTAGACATTTTAAAATACAACAGCATCACTTTTACCTAAAGAAAACATGTGAGAATTTAAACAAGGTCATTTGATTCTGGCCAAATAAGCCCAGTCCCTGAGTTATACTTCAAAACCAGTCTCCCCAGGGGAGGTGTACAGCAACACACTGATCTGTCCTTCATTTTCATGCAGGACAACCTGAGCCTCACGGTATTAGAATATTAATTAGCGAAGACATCTTTCAACATGACACAGATGACCAACCAATAGGAACACCATCTTCCTTTGTTCTTTGTCAATTTAAGGCTCTTTCTTTTTTTAAAGATTTATTTATTTATTATATATAAGTATACTGTAGCTGTCTTTGGACACACTAGAAGAGGGCATCAGATCTCAAGGTTGTGAGCCACCATGTGGTTGCTAAGATTTGAACTCAGAACCTCTGGAAAAGCAGTCAGTGTTCTTAACTGCTGAGCCATCTCTCCAGCCCAATTTAAGGCTCTTAAAACTGACTTTGCTACAAAATACTAAATGCACAGAGTTGGTATCATCTGTAATATATATGAACTCCATGTCTACTTTAACATAGACATCACTCACCCAGCAACATCCCAAAGCTACAAGAGGGATCCATACAGCTTCTAAGAGGATTTTCAAAAGAACACTTTCCCCACTATGTAAGCATGTGAAAAGATGTCTTCCTAAAATATGCAGACACCATCCTGGGACTGAGCCATTCTAACCTCAAAACATGGCTGCTTTTACATCAAAGCATACTGGGCAAAGACCAAGGCCCTGGCGCCTCTCAGCAAGACCACAAAGAGTTAACTTCAACACACCCAGATTTTAGAACACCACTCTAGGGCTCAGGGCCGAGGGAGTGGCTCTGTCAGTAGAGTGCTTGCTACATAGCATGAGGCCTTGAATCTGGAGCCCCGGCACCCATGTTATATAGGAAGGGCTTCATGTGACAGAGCACACAAAACCCCAACAGAGGGAGGCAGAGGACACAAAAACAGAGCAAGACTCCGGTCTTCCTTGTACATAAACCAGTCCAGGAAAAGGCAACCATAAACTTCGTGATAAATGAGAGTGCCTGTCTAAGCATCCTGATATGAGCTCCATACAGGTGTCCCACCTGATGAATCCTAAACAACCAGGACGCCATGAGACTGAAACACCACTGGCTGCCCCTGTAAAAACACCTCTCAGAAAGCCAGGCCTAAAAACATTACTGTACAGACAGTCTCTCTTCACTCTTGCCTGCTAGGGCTCTACCTCAGTATATTTAGTAAATTCTACTTGTAACTTTCTCTGTATCGGTGAAATCCTTCACAGACCGTGGGTCACCAGCCTATTGGGTCATCCCAGGAGAGTACACCTGCTGCCCTCCTGCCACACTGGAGCCTGCAGGAGGTTATGAGTGTGCTGGTACCTGCAAGGCCATGGCGATCTGGACAAACCACTCCACCACCTGACTCTCAGGCAGAAGCTGCCCTTTCTGCTCCTTGAGCTTCCGGTACAGATCACCTCCTTCGCAGAAGCCCATGACGATGTAGAGGAGACCATCTCCTCCCTCCCATGACTCTCTGTAGGTGACAATGTTGGGGTGCTTCAACTGGGACAAGAGCTGAGCTTCCTGCTCAGCAGCTCGACGCTCTCGGCTGGAGGCATTTCGGAGGTTCAGCTTTTTGATGACGTACTACCAAAGAAAATGCATACTTTTACAAGGTGTAAGAAAACAGAGTCTCTAGGTTCAGAAGTAGCATTCTCACGAATGCCCAGTCCTTAGAAACCAACCTTCTGGAGTCTATCAGATAACCTATTGACTTGTTTTCAAAAGGAATAAAATTAACAGTATAATACATCGAGAAGGAGGCAGCAGGATGATCAAAAAGCATGAAACTGGCCAGCTGCTAATGGTGCATGTTTGTAATCCCAGCACCCAGGAGGCAGAGCCAGGTGGATATCTGAGTTTGAGGTCAGCCTGGTCTACAGAGTGAGTTCCAGGATAGCTACGACTACACAGAGAAACCCTGTCTCAAAAAATCAAATCAAATCAAAACAGCATAAAACGGGAAAATTTTGCCATTGGCAATTATGCTTTTGTTCAGTGCTGGCATTAAGCACAGGGCCATACGCATGCTGGATAAGTACTCTGCTACTTACATCAGTCAGACTTGAGCCCATCCCTGGTTACAATGGAGCAATCCACCCTTCCCTTTGCATTTTACTACTTCTTTGACTCTGCAAACCAACCACTTTGAAGATTAAGGCAGAAGGGTTACTTACAACCCAGAATTTTGAAGCCCAACATGGACAACACAGTAATACATTATCTCAAAAAAAAATCACTAATGACTAAAAAGTGAACCTAACATACTATTAGATCAATTTAAAAGAGAGAAACTTCTTAACCTCTAAATTCTCCCTATAAACAAGCATTAAGATAAAGCTTAAATGTGTATCTGTGAACTGAATAGGTGTATGAGACACATTAGATACTCATGACCCAATAAAGTTAAAGCATCATTGGTCCTCCGCATAGGATACCATTCCCATTAAGAATAAAATCCTTTACAATCTAATACACTGCTCTCAAGCATCTCAAAGATCATGTAGTCACTCCTTCAATAAACACATATATAAATGTTTCCTGAAGTCAAACTACTGCTCAAAATGAAGGATTATTGTTATAGCTAAACACTCTCTCTTACCACAAATGTCCCATAGTTCCCCGGGGTGCCTACTCAATTAACCTATGTGACAGAGACTCTAGCATATGACACAAGGAAGAACAGGAGAGTGGCTCCCATACTTGAGGGGTGAGGGCTCTTTCAGCTTGTTGCCACTGGCTTGGTAGAACTATGAGACACTGCTTATCAGTTTCCTAATTGTGCCTGTTTGAGCAAAACATTCAATGGCCACCCTGACAACAAAGTGTGCTGAAGAATTGGTTCATTCACCTTTGGGTGATGGCATAAAGTACTTTACACAAAGGAGTAACATAAGATTTGAGTTCAAGAAAGATCACTGCAGCAGACGAGACAGCTTAGAGGAAAAAAGCAGACAACGGGCACTAGTTGGGAAGGAGTGGGCATTTAGCTAGAAAGACTGGTGGCCTCTATTGGGGTGGTACCAACAGAGATGGAGATGTCGGTCTGACCTAGTGACAGGAATATAACTAGCGTTGGGGACATTAAAGATAATTGTTACAAGTTCAGCTTAGGAAACTGCATGGCTGGTCAAGCTACTCACTGAAATAGGGTCCATGAGATAGTGCTGGCGAGAAGATGGTGAACCAAGCTTTTGAGCAGAGCAAGCTGCACAAGAGACAGAGCTTGTCAGGTGGCACTGAATTAGGCTTTGGGAACACATGGCCCCTGTTCTCAAGAAATTTTCAGGTAACAGGAGGTTTGCAGATAAAGTACACTAATTAATACCAAAGACTAGACAAAGTTTGGGGCTCCTAAAATAGGGGAAGTTGGGAAGCTGACCTCATATCTGAGAAGAGTCCCTGCTCATCACTCCGGGTCTAGTACATTTGAGGATGCCCTCAACGTACCCCTTCCCTCAACGCCCCTGGCCAGGTCCCAAGTCCCCGACCTGCTTGCCGTCCCGTCGATGCTTCACGAGCGTCACCTCCCCGTAACTACCCCTGCCCACGACCCGCATGTAGCAATATGCGGCCTGGGGCATGTTCCCGAAGGAGGCCTAGAGTCGGGAAACTGCGGCAGCGGTGCGTAAGGAAGCGAGAGGTCCCGCTCATGCCGGACTAGAGGTGAAGTCCTCCGTAAATGCGGCCCACTGAGGGTAGGAGCTTCAAGGCCCGGCCCACCCGGACGCCGCTACCATAGCGATCCTGGTGGTGTAGTCCTGCGCATGCTCAGAGTTGGAAGACGCGCCATAGAGTCGACCTAGCGGCGGCCAGAGCGACTCCTCATGCTTGGGGGATGACCTACCATCGAGCCATCACTGAAGCGGCCAGAGCGGTTCCGCAGCCCCGGAGGACCTGCCATAGAGCTTCGCTCCTGGGAGACCAGAGCGACTCCCGAGCCGCACTTCCTGCGCTTTGATTCTGCATTTGTTCAATGAATCCTTTCTAGTTCTAAGTGTGTTACGAGTATGGTTCATTCGTTCCACAATATTAACCGGCTGTGTGCTTGGCTCACATTCAATTGAAAGAGCGGCCAACTCTAGATTTCACCGATAATGTTTGCTCTGTTTTATCGCATGTCAGTATTCGGCCTGCCTTTTTGATGCTTTCAAAGTACAATGAAGACGTCAGTACACTTCATCCCTAAAAGTTTCAGCCTGCTTTATTGAGACTTGCAAAGATCTCTCACAGAATGATTGAAAAACCACCATCCTGAAAGACTTGACAGAACTTCATGCTGCTTCCACGGAGCACTAAGGCCCCCTTTTAAGGCCTATCTGTGAAAGCCCAAGGCTGCGAAAAGAGTAACCTGACTTGCCTGAAGAATTTACTTTTAAACAGGCGTACAATTACTGATTATCAATCTGACCCGTTGATATGCATATCATATATGCATATGTCTTCTACAAGCCAGAAATGTTTTTTCCCCAAGACAGAAAGCCCTTCCTTTGAAATGTAACCATCAAAAATTTTTGGCATCTGTTTCCCATTTTGTGTGGGAAGATGTAATCCCATCTTCTATAAGATGCCAACTAGCAAATACAGCCGGTGTAATTGCTTTTACAATGACCAACTGTTATTATTTATTATTGTTATTATTATCATGTTACTGTTGTTGTTGAAATAAAATCTACCTCTACAGCTCATCTTGTAATCCTGTTCTTGTGTATTGAGTTTACAGCCATGTAATAGTATCACGCTCTCAAACCTTTGTAATTTTTCATTTTTCTAAGGAACCCTGTTGCTCACTTCTCTGTTTTCTCTTCATTGTTTGGTGTGTGTGTGTGTGTGTGTGTGTGTGTGTGTGTGTGTGTCTTAGAAGAGGTCTCATTATGTCACCATGTAGCCCAGAGTTTTAGAGATCGGCCTGGCTCTGCCTTCTGAGTGTGGAATTACAGTTGTGTGCCACCATGCCCAGCCCTCATTCTCATTTTAAAAGGTCCAGTTACCTCTGCACAGTTGACTGAAGCTCAGCTTTCTCTCCTACTGTCAATAGTTACTAAACAACAGTCTGCCCCCTCTGCTCTAGCAAATGTTTGCTTTTGTTTATCTTTAGCAATATCACTAACTAGAATTCAATATTTATTTATGGTTCTGTTTGTTTGGTTTTCTTATGGAGAGGAAATTGGCATTCCAAAGAAATGTGCCAATCTTAAATGTGTAACTAGAGCATCTTGGCAGATGCAATCACGCAAATATATAAAGATATAGACCAAGGGATATGGAAAAATTAGAACCCTATGTCTATTCGTTGTGCTTATAAAAAGATAAAGAGAGGCATACCTTGGGACCAGCCACATGATGGTATAGTATAGAACAGAGTTTATTCAGGGCATGGGGAGGGGAGTTGAGAGGGTAGTAGAGACAGAGAAAGGGAGGGAGGGAGGGAGGGAGGGAGGGAGGGAGAGAGAGAGAGAGAGAGAGAGAGAGAGAGGCAGGCATGAGCACGTGGAGGAGGGGAGAATGGTGAGAAAGGAGTAAGGAGTGAGAGGACAGAGGGGGAGCAGGAAGGCAAGAGCAAGAGAGACCAGAGAGGGGGGAAACAGCCTCTTTTATAGTGAGTAAGACATACCTGACTCAGGTATGCCAGGTAACTGTGGGGTGGAGCCTAGACGAAATGCTAACACTATGCATTGCTGATGAGAATGGAAAATGGCTCCGCTTGCATGGAAATTTGTATCAAGGCTCCTCATAAAAATTACACATATAATCAAACCATTTTACCTCTGGATACATACACCAAAAATAAATCCATAAATAAATGCATAAAATAAAAACAGGAACTCAAACAGATATTTGTACACCTGTGATCACATGGATATTCCCAAGAGTAATGGATGGGAACAACCTAAGTTCCCATTAGTGGGTGAGTAGATAATATTATATGTTGTGTGTGTGTGTGTGTGTGTGCACGCGCGCATGTTTGTGTGTGTGTGTATGCCTATGTGTGTGTATCTTCTAAAGTGATATAAAAGGAAGCAAATTCTGGCATACTATAGCATGGAAAGACTTAGAGGGTATTACGTAATGAAATAGTAATCTCAAAGGACTAATGCTGTATCCTTTCACTTATACAAGTTTCTAGAGAAAGGAAATTCAGAGACAGAACGAAGAATGCTATTGTTGATGTCAGCTATCTCCCTGGCTCTTCAACATAGAAGCGAAAGTTGGGAGTTAGTGTTTAAGGAGTAAGGAGTGCAGAGCTTCACTTGGGGGAAAATTAAAAAGTCCAGAGACAGATAGCGTTGATGGTTGATGACATCATAAGTGTACTTTTTTTTGTTTGTTTTGTTTTTTTGTTTTTCGAGACAGGGTTTCTCTGTGTAGCCCTGGCTGTCCTGGAACTCACTCTGTAAACCAGAAATCCACCTGCCTCTGCCTCCCGAGTGCTGGGATTACAGGCGTGCGCCACCACCGCCCAGCTGTAAGTATACTTATACCACTAAATCGCACACTTTATTAGCCGGCAGCAGTTCACACTGGTAGCAGGTATCACTTGACACCAAGTCTGATTAACTCAGACAGATTCCTGGGCCCCACATGGTGAAAGGAGAGGACTGATTCCTAAAAGCTGTCCTCTGGCCTCCACATGCACACCAGGGCATGTATATGTGCACACACAATATATACACAGATTAACAAATGGTAGAAATAAGAAAGACTGGCCAGCGACACGGCTCAGCAGGTAAAGGCTGATACTCATCCTAATGACTTAAGTCCCACCTTCAGACCTGTATGGTAGAAGGAATTAGCTCACACAAATTGTCATTTGACCTACACATGCACACACATGGTAGCATAAGCACACACACACACACACACACACACACACACACACACACTCAATTGATAAATAAAAAATAGAAGTAGTTGAGTATAGTGGCACAGTGTGTAATCTCAGCCTTCAGGAGCAGAGGCAGGAGAATTTCCAGTTGAAGTATAGCTTGAGCTATATAGAGACTGAAAAAAGAAGAAGAAAAAAAGAATAAAGAAAAAGTTTATTCTTTGCATATTTTGGCACAATAGAAAAGTTACTTTTAAGTGTTTTTTATTTATTTATTTTTATTGAGTTTTGTTGTTTGTTTGTTTGTTTTTGAGATAGGGTTTCAGAATCTTCTGGCTGTCCTGGATCTTACAACGTAGACCAGGCTAGCCTTAAACTCACAGAGATATACCTACCTCTGCATCCCAAATACTGAGGTTAAAGGTGTGCACCATCACACCTGGCCAGATTTTTAGGCTATTAAGTCACCAACCTTTCTTTCACTGTCACCTTAAGGAGACCTTTAAGACGGCTTTTATTACAATTGTTTGCATGTATATGTGTGTTAGTACGTATGTGGAAGCCAGGAATCAAATTCATTATTTTCAATAGGGTTTCTAACAGAGCACAGAGCTCACTGATTTGGCTAGTCTGGGTGACCAGTGCACTCTGGGGATTGCCCCCACACTCCCAGCACTAGGGTTGCATACATGTGCTTCAGTGCAAGGCGTTTCTGTGGGTTCTCAGAGATCAAACTCAGGTTCTCGTGCCTGCACGGTAGGCATTACACCATCTGATCCATGTCCCTAGGTCCAGGACAGCTTTTTCTTACCAATTCTTCCAGTGAACTTTCAGTACCACAGATATACTGTCTGTCTGTTCACATATTGTGACTCTTGGGAGGGCTACAAACCATTGTGGTAATAGGGTTTGGGGTTTGGGGTAGGTAATGTTTTGTTTTCTTTTGATTCTCTTCAAGACTCAATATTTGCACCATCTGAGACAACATCTATTTTACTCCTCTCTAAAAAGGACAACTTTTGGTTGTTGCTAGTTTTTGAGACAGGGTCTCTCTGGATAGCCCTGGCTGAGACAGGGTCTCTCTGGGTAGCCCTGGCTGAGACAGGGTCTCTCTGGGGAGCCCTGGCTGAGACAGGGTCTCTCTGGGGAGCCCTGGCTGTCCTGGAACTTGCTTTGTTGACCAGACTGGCTGTAACTCAAAAGTCTACCTGTCTCTGCCTCCTGAGTGCTGGGATTAAAGTAACCACACCTAGTTCCTAAAAGGACACCTTTGTCCTTTTGGGAAATCCTTTTCCATTCTTCCTTTCTAGAGTGTTCCTGATTCTCCTACTATCCTGTCCACACTGGTCTCCCTTTTGAATTCTTCTGCTTTCTTCTGGCTTGATGTCTCCCAAGGTTCTGTGCTGTTTGTATCTCTGATTTAAAATGAACAGATGGATGGATGGACAGACGGATGGGCAGGTGACAGACAGGCAGGCATTCATATGCTATGTGGATCGTGAACAGGTGTTTCTGGAATAAGTCTTACACAGTCATCCCCATGGGAAACATGGATGAGGTGAGGAAGAATGAGCAGGGATCTAGGGTGGAAAGGCGTGGCGCTTGGTGACTTTTTTTTTTTTACATCCTCTTCACATCTTTCTTTTAGTTTGTTTTCAGCACCTCTCTGAATTAGACCTGGGGCCTCCCAGCTGCCGAGCAAGCACTCCGCCACTGAGCTGCACCCGCAGCTGTATGAGATACTTTTCTGGTTGCCATCATTAAATATCTGCCAAGAATCCATTTAAGGGACAAGACTGCCTTTGGCCCACAGTCTGAGGGTTCAGTCCATCATGGCGTAGAGCACACAGTATCAGGAATGGGAGGCAGCCGTCCTCCCAGCCCCTCAAGCTTAATCCTGAGCAACCTCCTCTGCTTCCTGTCTATCTCCTCTTCCCATAGTCACGATTGGGCCAATCACACTATTCATCCTAAACGTGGGGAGAGTAGCAATGCCTAACTCTTGGGGGAAGTCAAGAATGGCAAAGGAATGGGGCATACAAGATGCTCAGACTGGTCATTTTTTTCTGTCACCAGTCACCACTGGAGCCAAATAAGCACACTCCTAATTTCCTTCTGTGAACTGAACTTGACATTTCTCATCTCTCAACAGCCAAGAATCTGCTTGTGTTCCTTGTTTTCCCAAGTTTCCCTGGACTCTTGAGTTCAACTGATCCTCCTGCCTCAGTAGCTGGGACCACAGGTGTATATCACAGTATGTAGCTCTCAGCATTCCAGTCTTGGACCCCTCGGTGTTTTCCACCCCACAAGCTAAGGGTCCTTAGATACTCTGTCCTAGTTTTTGAGCTGTCAACTTGACCCAGCCTAGAAACACCTGAGAAGGGAGTCTCAGTTGAGGCATTGCCCAGAGCCGATTGCCAGTGGAGTGTCTGCTGGGGGTTGTCTTGATCATTAATTAGTGTAGGAGGGCCCAGTCCACTGTGAGCAGCACCATACCTTACGTAGGAACTCTTCAGCTTGCTAAGCATTGTTCTGTGAGTGAGTCACCAGGTAGCATTCTTCCGTGGTTTCTGTTTCAAGTTCCTGATTGGAGTTTTTCCCCTGACTTTCCTCAATGTTGGCTTGTAACTTACAAGCTGAAATAAACCCTCCCATCCCCTAGTGTTTGTAACAGCAACAAACTGAAACTAGAACACACTCGTTCCATCCAGCTGATCCTGGATCATCTACCAAAGTCCTTCCTCTCCCCATGGTATTCACCTTCCCAAGTGCCACTCTTCCCAGATACCCTCTGATTCTGGTGGAGATGAGTTCCACCCTTCTCAGGGTCTACAGATCTTTAGGCGCCTCCAGCCTCCAGCCACTCCCTGGGTTCCATTAGTTTGTCTCCTCCCTTCCCATGGCATCAGCTCACTGTTCACACCAGGGCAACTAAGTCTCGCCATGCTTGTATCCCAGCTCCCACACGTCGTGCCCAGCCCACTACCGAGTCTTTTCATGCTGGTAAAGAGCATGTACAGAAGCACGCTGACCCGTCTAATCTTCCACAAAGGCAGAAAACAGGTCAGAAGATCACCCTGGACTAAGGCCAAAACCCTTTTCCCAGAAGCTGCCTCTGGGAGACAAAGTCCAGGATAAGCAAACAGATCTTCAAGGCCCCCTTCTCCTCACCAGGGTCACATCCCACCCCAGGTCATAGAGTGACCTAACCAAATAACTTTGGCTGTCCAGTGTATTGTGGCTTGTTGGGGACAGGGCTTGCACATAAAAGCTGAGCAACTTGTTAGGCAAGCCAGGTCTCTGAGGACTCTTCCTTCTGGGATCTCCACTGTTCTCCCTGCTTTGTACCTCAGGGGACATGTTTACTGCTACACGATGGGTGTTGGAGCCTGAGACCTCAGTTCAAGCGAGGCCATCCCAGAGACACATGAATAGAACTTAAGACATTGAAGAACAACTGCATGAGGCTTCCAGAGGCCTCGATTCTAAAACGGGGCCGCTATTGGTATCTTCCAAGGTGACAGCCTGCTGGCCTGGTGGAAGCAGGACAAAGCTGACTTCTGTTTTTCTTTCCAAGTATAGCAAGAAGGTCAGTAAGATGACGCAACAGGCCTGGAGCATGGGTCACCGCTGTGCCTCCCCCCAAGCTTCCCGAACCATCAGAACCAACTGTGTAATTGGGTATCATAGCACCCGACCACATCTGTGGTCAAAGCGTGACTGAAAAGTTTGTTGAAGAATTTTGGAGGAAAAGCTTCATTAAGCTTAGAATCCTATCATATCACTTCTGACCTCTTGTCAAACGTCGACTGGTGCTGCCTGGTACTAGAGCCAGGAGATGAAGCACTTGAGGGCTTCCCAAGCCTTCTTGACGGAATGCAGAAACATTCACAAGGGCAGGACCTTCCACAACCCTGAGCTGCCTGCTCACAAGAAGAAAGTATTCACTGTCACATTCTTAAAAGTTATTTTCCCCGACATGTGAGCCTAGGCAGTACCCACAGAAACCAGAAGGGGGTGTCAATCTCCTGTAGCTAGAGATACAGGGGCTCACAAACCATTCAACACAGGGGCTAGAAATGAAACTTAAGTCCCCAGGAAAGGTAGCAAACATTCTCAGCGGCTGACCCAGCACAGCACCCTCCCTCACCTCTGCTTAAAGACAGGATCTCATATAGTCCAACTGGTTTCCCTGTGTAGTTGAGGCTTGCCTTGAACTCCTCATCCTCCTGACCCCACCTCCCTAGTGTCAGGATTATAGGTGTGCACCACCAAGCCCAGACACCATGAACGATTTTTTTTTGCTTTCTCTCTCCGTGTCTCTGTCTCTCCATCTATCTCTCTTTGTGTGTCTGTCTGTCTCTCTGTTTTTGTCTGTCTCTCTCCTCTCTCTCTCTCTGTCTCTCTCTCTCTCTCTCTCTCTCTCTCTGTGTGTGTGTGTGTGTGTGTGTGTGTGTGTGTGTGTGTAAGTACATGCATGCCACAACCCACAGGTGGAGGTCAGAGGACAGTTAGTGAGGGAGTTAGTTCTTTTCTTCAACCACGTGGGTTCTAGGGTTCAAACTCAGGTAGTCAGATTTTGTGGTAAATTCCTTTACCTGCTGAGCCATCACCCGGGACCTGCAAACTTTTTTCTTCAACTTCACTTAACACACACACACAAGACAGAGAAAAAAAATATATATATACACATATTCCCCCTGGGAACTAAATCCAGAGCTTTGTGCATGCCGCCTACTAATGATGGTAGACAAACCATCTACCAATGAGCTACATTCCTAGCTCATGCCAAGTTTTGATTCCCTAAATCCTGCTATTTGCCTCCACTGTGTCTAATGTTTAAACTGTGTTTGTCCAGCACAGTATTAACTAATGGTCTGAGGAAAGCGACGGGGAAGCAAGAGCCTGGAGACCATGGACGGTGCCACGGGGCTTCGGGTGTTGCTGTGCTTGCTGTCTCTCCTTACTCTGCAGGCCATGCCTGCTTTGGGCTTGGCAGCAGGCAGACCCAGGGGCAGCGAGGTATGTGACCAAGCCCTTAAGCAGTTGTGCCTGCACTGGGCCTGGAGCTGCAGTCCTGCATCAGGGACATGAGCCCCCCCCCCCGATCATTTCTGTCTGAAGAGGGAGCCTCCCAGCAACAGGAGGGAGGTGGAGGAGTAGAGAACACAGACCCCCATTCCCACCCCTTAATAAATAGATCAGGGCCCCTGAGCGTCTCCACTCACACTTAGAGGTGGTTTTGTTTTGCAGAAGCGACAGGCTGTGGACACAGTAAGTTAAAGTCTTAGCAAAGGGGTCCCAGATGGGGCCCTTACTGCAGGTTTGCTTTTCCCCACCCCTGTATACCTCTGTCAGTGCAATTCCCCTCACTCGGAATGTGATCTCATGTTTCCAGCAAAGAAAGAGGGTCTTCTTGGGAGGTCTGGTATATTCTTCGGGAATCTGGGCATCTTGCTTTAGAGTGGGAAGAATCCCTTCTTCTTCTTCTTCTTCTTCTTCTTCTTCTTCTTATTATTATTATTATTATTATTATTATTATTATTACTACTACTATTTACTTCAGACAGTCAATGGTGTGTCCATCAGGAGCTTGAAAATCAATTGCAAAGTCACCTCTCGCTTTGCCCACTACGTCATCACCAGCCAAGTGGTCAACAATGCCAATAAAGCCAGAGAAGTGGCTTTTGATGTGGAAATCCCCAAGACAGCCTTCATCAGTGACTTTGCCATGTGCGTGTGTGCCCTGCCCAACTCCTGTACTCTACTCTGGTTGTGTCCATTCACCTGTCCAGCCTGAGGCCAGAGTAGCCAGATCTCACTTGGGTCAGGACCAGCACCAGCGTAGAGGGGCAGGAGGAAAGACAGCAGAGACTCCCTTTTCAAGGAGTTGTGTGGACAGGGTCTTAGGCTCAGCATACTCAATACAAAGGACAACCCAGGCAGTGAAGTAGGTGCACCACCACTGGGGACTTTTCCCTTTCATGCAGAACAGCAGATGGGAATGCGTTCATTGGGGACATAAAGGACAAAGTAACTGCCTGGAAGCAGTACCGGAAGGCAGCCATTTTAGGGGAGAATGCTGGCCTTGTCAGGTAAGTTTCAGGCCTTGGTGGCCAAGCCTCCAGGGCTCTCCCTTCTGCCCATTCAGGATGGAGCCAGGGACTGCGAGGTGCTATTGGGTAGGGAGCATCTCCAGGAGGATGGAAGCTTGAATAAATCTGTCTAAACCCATGTCTGGGGCCAGGGTGGGGGTACACACAGTCTTCTTCAGTCTTGTGGAGAAGTGGGTGTCATTCTTGAGCTCTGGCCTTGACTATCCACTTGAGGTAATCTTGGGGGATGGTGTGATAAAAAGAGAAACTGGTTCTGAGGGACATACTTTAGGTGTCAAAACCATACATGTCGCTCTTTGCCTATTGTTGCCTCTGGTGACATGTCCAGAGCCTCGGGCAGAAATATGGAGCAGTTCACTATCCACATCACTGTTGGAGCCCAGAGCAAGGCCACGTTCCAGCTCACCTACGAGGAGGTACTGAAGAGGAGACTGATGCAGTATGACATCGTCATCAAAGTCAGACCCAAGCAGCTGGTACACCATTTTGAGGTACTTTGCAAGCCCCCAGGCGGGACTCCTCTCTCTCTTTCTCCTACCACCAACCCCACCCCCACTGTGGCTTCCAGAAATGGTTCAGCCCTCTCCCTTAGCCCAGGCCTGAAAATACAAGGAATGAAATTGAGTCCTCAGGGTGGGTTCCTGTGGGCTCTTTCGGGACAGGAAGCTCCTTGAATCTCCCAGCTTTTTGTCATCCATGATCCCCCAATTTCTGTATCTGCTAAATACACTCCTGCGTTTCCCAGGACTGCCACCAGGTTACAAAAAATACTGACAATTATGTGTCAGTCAACAGGAGGGGCCAAGTTGAAGGGTTCAGGCATGCACATCTTTCAGTTAGCATTTCTGGACTGACTAAGATGAGCCAGGCCCTGCTAAGGGTGGGTGGATACTGCACAAAGTAGGAAGGCAGGTCCACAGGGCCCTTGGCTGAAATTTGGTGCTAGCCCAAATGGGCCTTAGCACAGAACTGGCTTCCATGGTACAGATCGATGTGGACATCTTTGAGCCCCAGGGGATCAGCAAGCTGGACACTCAGGCCTCCTTCCTCAGCGAGGAACTGGCTGCTCAAACCATCAAGAAGTCTTTCTCAGGGAAAAAGGTATGTGGAGAGCAACGGGATGGGGATGGACCCTTAGAGAACTCAGCTCAGCTTAGCCTTTATAAAATATCCAGGCTGGGCACAGGAATGGGCAGTGTAGCTAGGCTGTCCCAATGGGTTATTAGTCAGACTTTCCATCAATCGTGGCAAATACCGGAGAGAAACAGTTTCAAGGCAGAGGGATTTATTTTGGCTCATGGTTTCTGAGGTCTCAATCCATAGTCAGCTTGCCCTACTGTTGCTGGAACATGGTGGGGGATCATCATGGCAGAAATGCATGCAGGAATAGAGGTTGTTCAACTTATGCAGTCAGGAAGCAGAGAGAGAGAGAGAGAGAGAGAGAGAGAGAGAGAGAGAGAGAGAGAGAGAGAAGTACCTTTCTAGTGACCAACCAACTTCCTCCAACCTAGCTTCACTTTTCTCAGTGAAGACCACAGACCAATAGTCTATTCAGTTTTTTAAATTTTGGTATGTTTTATCGAGGCAGGGTCTATCATGCAACCTAGACTGCCTTTAAACACATAATCCTCCTGGCTCGCCCTCCCATGTGCTGGGATTACAGGTGCGATCCACCATTCTGGGTAATCTATTCATGTTCTGGATTAGTCAGTGGATTAGTCAGTCCACAGATGGAGGCGGACCTCATGATCCGGTCACTCCCTCAAAGCCAGACCTCAGAACACTGCATCAGGAACCAAGCCTTCAACATTTGAGTCTTTCAGTAAGATACTCCATATTCAAACTATAATGGGTGAATGCATCCAGTGGGAATCTCAGAAGTGTTTTAGTCTCCTGCTTTTGAGACCACCTCGGCAAAGCCTCATCTGAGGTAGGAAAGAACTAGTCTCAGGACACTGGCTGTGTCTTGGCAACTTGTACCACTTTCCTCTTTGCCTACATCCTGTCCGTGGAAGATCACTTGGACACATAAACCAACCCTTAGCTTTTTGTTTCGCTTTGACAACTTTGGAAAGGTCTATGACCTATCCAAGGACTTGTCACTGGCCACCCAGGATCCCCAGAAGTCCTGTTCCTGACCCATTATGGGGCCTTGGAACTGCCCTGCTTCCCAACTGGCCCTTAATCCAGGCCAAGAGTCACCTTTCAACTCTCAGACCCTTAGCATAGAGACTCCATAAGTCACTGAAAAGAGTGTCTCTAACAATTCATCAGGATACCTTTAGTTTTCATTAAAAATTATTATTAATAATTGGTTTTATTTGTGTGTAAGCATGCCACACATACGTGTTTGGAGGGGTGAGGAAGCTCTGTGGGTCCCTTGTCTCCCACTGTCGCTGGTTCTGAGACTCAGTCAGCCATCCAGCCTTTCAGCAAGCGCTTCCCCTCCGAGCCACTCCCTCAATCCAGAATAGCCTTTAAACAAAACCAGACACCTTGAAATGTTAGCAAGCTTATTGTTGAGAGGGTAGGGGATGGGTCCTTTGTCTAACAGTCATTGTCAAGCCTTCTATTTTAAAAGATGAACATATCTTATTATAATAAGCTAATTAACCTTTCAAATCCTTTAAAGAAAACATAGAAAGTACAGAAACAGAATCACCCGTAGCTTCTGTGAATGTCGACCTCACTCAAACTAGATATCATCATCTTCCTGGGCCTTCCCTCTCCTCTCTGTTTTTGCCAACCAAATGACTGAGGGTTTTTGTTGTTATTTTATTGTTGTTTTGTTTTTTCCAAGCACAATGTTGTTGTCTTACTTTTTGTTTTTAAAGACCGTATCCAATATATCACTGTGTAGCCCAGGCTGGCCTTGAACTAGAGATCCTCTTGTCTTAGCCACTTGAATGCTGGGATCACAGGATCCTGGGCATTGCTATCATGATGACTTATAGCCTTTAACCCCACAGTTTGAGATGACTGATATCTTTTACACTATCAGACCACTATTATTTTAATCTTGTTTTTATACCTTAACTGTTATTACAGAAATCCCAACTATTCGGGAGCAAAAAACATAGTCTTTTCTCTTGCCCAGACAAGTGTACACACTCAAACCTAGAAGAATGGCCTACTGGGCCTAATCCTATGTTTGTAGGCAAACACACTCAGGTGTACACACACACACACACACACTCCATGCATACATGTAGACACCTTCTTCGCTTTCAGGGTCACGTGCTCTTCCGTCCCACTGTGAGCCAGCAGCAGTCATGCCCCACATGTTCTACATCCTTGCTGAATGGAGACTTCAAGGTGACCTACGATGTCAATCGAGACAAACTCTGTGACATCCTGGTAAGCCTAAGGCTCATGGCCCAAGCCCTAGAGGGTAGGGAAAATCGACTGGGAGAAAGGCCTCTCTGCCTCTTTTCTGTTCCAGGTGGCCAACAATTACTTTACACATTTCTTTGCCCCCAAAAACCTGACCAACATGAGCAAGAACCTGGTTTTTGTGATTGACATCAGTGGCTCCATGGAAGGGCAGAAAGTGAGGCAGGTAAACGGCGGCTTTGAGCAGCTCACCCGCCAGAGCTCCTCTGGCTCACCTCCATGTTATGAGGGTTCTGCTGTAGAGCATCTTGGGACTTGTGCTGATGGACGGAGAAGGGGATGTAACTGGAAATCCCTCCTTGGGAATCAGCCAGTTTCCCCGCTGTGCAAGTACAGACGAGCACAGCTCTTCTCAGTTTTGATTCAGAGGATGATGGTGCCTGCAGGTCATGGAGTTTCCCATGGAGAAGTGTTCAGTAGAGAAAGCCCATGCCCTGAAGATGCTGGGAGTGATAAATGACCTATGACTGGCATCTAGTGCTCTCAGTGCTTTACCCAATGGGCAAGGAAGCCATGTCTGCATAAGACAGGTTCTAGAAAAGCAGCTCTGGAAGGAGATGGGGGTCTCTTTAATGATCCTAGGTACAATCAAACTCTGAGGCATTTCTTCTCCCTATACTTGGTCCTTCTGCCTTCTCTGTGCCCCTCATATCCCTCCAAGTCCCATCAGGATGCTATTTCTTTGGGGGCTGTCTGACTGTCATCTCTGCTTATCCACTGTGCATTTCTACAGTGGCTACCTGGGTTCCTGGAGAGAGCTATCCTTCAACCATCTAGTGGCTATGTCCCTCCTCTGACTTCCTGTCTTTGCAGACAAAGGAGGCGCTCCTTAAGATCCTGGGGGACATGAAGCCAGTGGACAACTTTGACCTGGTCCTCTTTGGGTCTCAAGTACAATCATGGAAGGGCTCACTGGTACCCGCGTCTAATGCCAATCTGCAGGCAGCTCAAGACTTTGTGAGGCGCTTTTCTTTGGCTGGAGGTAAGGAAATGGTCTCAGAATAGCCTGGCATGGCTCTGTTTCCTTGGACTATGGCTGTATACTGGCATTATATTATATTATATTATATTATATTATATTATATTATATTATATTATAATATTATATTATATTATATTTTCTCCTTTATAGCCACAAACCTGAATGGAGGCTTGCTCCGAGGGATCGAGATCTTAAACAAAGCTCAAGGAAGCTACCCAGAACTCAGCAGCCCGGCCTCAATTCTTATCATGTTGACAGACGGAGAGCCCACTGAAGGTGAGTCCCTCGGGGGCTACCCTGGGAAGTGGTGATCTCCTCACTTCCAGAAATGACCAAGCTGATACTAGAAATTCATCTATTGGAGAGGCCACTGGGGCAGAAAGTCAGGTACTGGTCTGAAAACTGTTCAGACCACAAAGTCTGTGGCAGCTCTGCGGTGCACTTCTGTCCTGTGAGTTGGTAACAGCAAGTGTTTTTGTATGAAGCTGGGATGCTTAGGGGCCCAAAGGATGGGCAGGATTTACCTACGTTGTGCCATGCCCAGGACAAGGGGCTGAAAAGAGACACCAAGAGAATGAGATGTGTCTCTCCCCTCAAGCTGATGTAGAGAATCTCTGCCACGGAAGCTAGAGGATCAGAGTGCCACGGTGCTATGCAACTCCTGACAAGGGGCACCTGGTTTCAGAGAGGCCTAGGAAGGCCTCTTGGAAGAAGTAAGCCCTGAGTTGAAAGGAAGCGAAGGGGGCAGGAAGAGATCTTGACAGGGCCTGCCCAGTAAAGAGGACATGTGCAGAATTGGGCAGATTTGGGGGGTGGGATGGCCTGGCAGGACCTCACAGGCCACAGCAAGGAGCCATAGGAGAGTTTGGCACAGAGTCACATCTGCCTGTGATGGGTCCATATGGCTGGGCAGGGTCTTCAGTGAGCTGTTTCCAGCTGTCACAGTTGCCCTCTGCTGCCTCCAGTTGTCAGTGGGGACTGAAGTTGATCTGGGATGGGAACCTTGGCTCCCAGGAAGTGTTTTCCAAAGGCTTCTAGGGACCCCCCCCCATGCCTGAGATCTAGCATCCCATCACTGCCTGGATGTGTGGCTGCAGGGGAGACGGACCGTTCCCAGATCCTCAAGAATGTACGCAACGCTATCCGGGGCAGGTTCCCGCTCTACAACCTCGGCTTTGGCCACGACTTGGACTTTAGCTTCCTGGAGGTCATGTCCATTGAGAACAACGGATGGGCCCAGAGAATTTTTGAGGACCATGATGCCACCCAACAGCTACAGGTCTCTCCGACCCCTCCCACACACCATCATCAATATGCAATGGGACTTTAGTGGCTCTTTGCCTATCAGCCTAGAGAAGATAGATATCCAGAGTTGAAGTCAATTACATGACCATAAGCAGTTACTTAGCCTCTCTGAGCCTAGATTCCCCCTCTAAAGTGGAATACCAGCATTCCACTTTGTTCCTAGACTTCTGGTTCCTGGGTGCTCTGTTTGAGGGACACTCCCTCTCCATCCCTGCAGGGTTTCTACAATCAAGTAGCCAACCCAATGCTGACAGACGTGGAGCTGCTGTACCCCCAGGATGCTGTCTTGGCTCTAACCCAGCACCGACATAAACAGTACTATGATGGCTCGGAGATCGTGGTGGCTGGCCGCATTGCTGATGACAAACTGAACACCTTTAAGGCTGATGTTAAGGCTCATGGGGTAAATGGTGAACTGTAGGGGTTGTAGAAACTGGACAATGCTTAGACACTCCAAACTCCTGTTCCCCCACTTCTGACCATCCCAAGTACTGTCTTCCCATAGTAGTGTCTTCCTCCCAGGGGAGAACATATATGCCCAGGCCCAGGGACTGGATAGGCTGGAATAGAACCAAAGTAGCATTAATTAGTTTGTCCTTTGGTTCAGAAAGATCCCTCAAAACTCCTTACATCGTCTGCTCCGAAGCATGAGGGAACAGGAAGTCAGCCTCTGCTCCTCACTGGGTCTCATTCCTTGATACACCCTGTGTATCAGGCCCAGCATCTTGGCACAATGAATGCAAGGTTCTAGGGATAGGGAGACCTGGCTCACCCTCCAGGCTGCAAATTCAACTCATAGTGAGGTTGAGGGCTTAGGACTCAGGCCTGGAGGGAAGAGAGTTAGCTAGAATCTAGCCTGGCTCTCTTCAGCTTTCTAGGTTGTGCTTTGTCTGAACCACAGTGATAGCATTGCCCTTGAGTGGGTGTGTATGTACTGTGGGTACATGGAATAACCCACAGAGTACCATATGCAGACGTTAGGATAAAGGACATCTTGGGGAAACTTTATTACTTTATCTGGGAATTGTGGCACATGCCTGCCAGGGCAAACTGACCAGAGCAGCCCAGATGAACCTGTGACCCTTGGGAGAAGTGAACAGCAGACACAGTAGGTGTTGGCTTCTTCCACAGAGAGTGACTCCATGTGGACAGGCCTGGGCCTCCTGTCCAAATGAGTCTTAGGCCTAGGCTAAGCCTGGCTCACAAAGGGTGGTTAGAACTGTAGAGTGAACACATGAATGAATGAATGAGTGGACATGAATGACAGCAGGCAACAGACAGGTGATGGTACTGAGAATGAAGATGCAGAGACCAGATGAGGATGCTTGCCAGGGCCTCAGGTACCATCCAGGGCTTGTAGTGCCATGGCTTATGTATGGCCTTGCTCCCCTTTCATCTCCCAGGAGAAGCAAGAATTCAAGGCAACCTGCCTAGTGGACGAGGAAGAGATGAAGAAACTGCTCCGAGAGCGTGGCCACATGCTAGAGAATCATGTGGAGAGGCTCTGGGCCTACCTCACCATCCAGGAGCTCCTGGCTAAGCGGTAGGGCCCCTGCAGCTGCCAGGGGTGGACTCTGGGCTCGAGTTCCTGGTAGACAGAGAATGGTGATTCTGAGCGTGCAGGCTGAGGGGAGTGTGTGTGCTTTCCCCCTTTGATTTACTCAGGGTCTGCAGTGTGGGTCTTCTGTGTGGATGGGCTTTTGGAAGAGGATAGCCCATTGCCCCATTGAGCCTCCTCAGAGCAGGCTGCCCCTTGCTATGGAGGTGCTGTGCCCAGATAGATATATTTAGCCCTCGTCATCTATAAGGGAATCTCTTCATCATCTCCACTTAATGGGAGAGCAATGCAAAGCTCAGAGAGGTGGGTTACCATGGTCTCATAGCAGGTAAGCTTCCTGATTATCTCCAAGGCACACGCCTCAGCCCTGCGATAGGTCTCGCAATCGTGAGATCCCTGATGCACAGTCATTGCTTGGGGCGGACGCTGGGAGTGCTTGGATGTTTGATGAGTGAGGCATAGAGTGAGCAAGCAGGCAGAAAGCTGCATGCCCGCCATCACTGGTCAAGCACACAACGTCTCATACACAGGATGAAGTCGGAAGGGGAGAAGAGGGCCAACCTGTCATCCCAGGTCCTGAAGATGTCACTGGACTATCATTTTGTAACGCCACTGACCTCTATGACTATCAGAGGCCTAACAGATGAGGACGGGCTGGAGCCTATCATTGACAAACCTCCGGAGGGTACAGGCATAGGGGATCCATGGTTAGCAGGGTCATGTGCCAAAGTTCTCCTGGGGGGTTAATTCTTTCCCTTTTCCCTTTCAGATTCTCAGCCCTTAGGTGAGTTTTCGGCCTGTTGGTTTAGCACCTGGCATCAAGTGACTGGAAGCTGACCCATGTTGTATGCTCCCCTTCCCACCCACTCCCATCACAGAACCCATTGTTCCCACATCTTCCCTGGTCCCACTCTGTCCTGGGCTTCTGCCTTCATGGCAAGCTCAGGGCTGCATCCTTCACGCCTCGTGAGCCTTTGACAGTCTTCCCTCAGGTCTCCATTAAGCCCCTCTACCCAGTGTATATCTGAGGAAGTAGAGGACATTTGAGAGGCCCCTCAACCTCAGCAGGGCTGAGCCTAGAGTAGTTGGTTCATCTCTCAGTCTGAGGTTCACTTGTGGAGTGAGCTGCATACCCTGGAGGTGGGGCTGGGTGTCAAGAGTAACACTTGTTTTCTTTGTCTTCTGCAGAGATGGTGGGACCCAGAAGAAGTAAGTGGCAGCCATCTTGGGGACCCCTTCTTTATCCCTTCCTCCTACTTACCCTGTTGGCTATCCAACTGAGCACTTAGCTCTGACCAAAACCCTGGTTATTACGCACCGTAGTTCCCTTCGGTGTCTCAGTGGGATTCCTTAGGACAATCTCCCAGTATAGCCCTGGCTTCCCCAGGGTCCCCATTATAGAAGACATAGGGGGCCAGGCCACCTCACAGGACCAAACCCGTACCCTGAGAGGCATGGAATGTGTATGCCGCTTTAGTGCCCCCATTGTTTGTAGCATCAGGCCAGCTGCACGGATGGGGTGTTATCTAGTTCTAGGAGCCTGTGCTGGCCCACCTCTTAGTACCATTTGTTCTCACCTATAGCGTTTGTGCTGTCAGCCACCCAGCCTTCGCCTACAGCCCATCCCATAGATTCAAAGTTGCCACCCCGCGTGACAGGGGGTAAGTCTTGGGAGGGTCTGAAGGATTCCCCTAATCGACCCCATCGGACCAACACCCAATGGAACAGACCCCATATTGTGTTCCCAGTGGACACCGATCCCCACTTCATCATCTATGTACCCTCAAAAGAGGAGAGCTTGTGCTTCAACATCAATGAGGAACCTGGTGTGATCCTGAACCTAGTGCAGGACCCTGACACAGGTATGGTGGGGTAATGGACCCTCTGCCAGGTGGAGCAGAGCCAGTGCTCCTATACCACCCCTAGTTAAACAGAAACTACTGGGGTAGCCTTCACTGCCTTCTGCCTTGCAGATTGTCCACTTGACAGGCACCTCTCACCTTCCTCTTACCCCATGTCCTTGACTAACCTTATGAGTGTGTGACTCATACAACACACGGAACCCATAGCTGGATGAACCTCATACTTAGTCTAATGCTCAGGCCTTGCTCTCTTGACATCCTTGGGGAGTTTTTTTTAAAGGAGCCTCTGTCTCATATCAGGGCCTGAACATTACACAGGTCTTGAGGCATCTGCCCATGATCATGGCTGTACAGAGCTGGAAAGCACCTCTCTAGCCAGGCTATATTAGGGAAGGCTTTCTTGACCTCCAAACCCCCTCCTCATCCATCCATCCATCCATCCATCCATCCATCCATCCATCCATCCATCCATCCATCCATCCACCCACCCATCCACCCATCCATCCACCCACCCACCCATCCATCTATCCATCCATCCATTCATCCAACTACATGTCTGTTGAGCATTGACTAGGGGCTGGGATGTAATGAGGACAGGGCTATCTTGCCCTCGAGAAAGGAAGGGAGGAAGCAATAAGAGATCTGTTTCTCGGAGTGTCAATTTTGGAGCACGAGACTCCACTTGGAGTCAGTGAGGACAGGGCTGTTCAGGGTCAGCAGATGCAGTTCTAGACCTCCTGTGAGTCTGTCCATTGTGAGAAGGATGTCCACTCCTTTCCTTGGGGGTCCAGAGGCCAGAAGAGAAAGCTAAATATAGGGTATCTAGTAGTTACAGTATGGATGGGGGTTGGGGGGGGGGAAGGAGCACAGGTGGTTTTCGGAGCAGGGTCAGTCCTGGAGGTGACATGGCCTGAGGCATGAAGGGGACCTCCTGGGAAGGATATGTGGCATGCCAAAGGACCCACCTTGACTGGATGGCTCCTCACCCCTCTGCAGGCTTCTCAGTGAATGGGCAGCTCATCGGGAACAAGGCCCACACCCCAGGGCAGCATGAGAGCACATACTTTGGGAGACTGGGGATCTCAAGTCCCACCTCAGACTTCCAGCTGGAAGTGACTCCTCAGAACATTACACTGAACCCCAGCTCTGGCGGGCCCATGTTCTCCTGGAGGGATCAGGCTGTGCTGCAGAAGGATGGGTAACTAACCAGGCCTGGCCTGAGCAGGAGGAAGGAAACATGCTGTGACATGGGCCAAGGTTCAGAGTTCTCATCCCAACTGTGTTGCCTGAGTCTTCAGAGCCCACATTTCCTAAGTGGTGTGACCAAGGGACGTCCATAAGGCCTGTGCAGATGGCCAGACTCTGGACTAGTCCACTGTCCAGTTTTTCTCGGTTCCTGGGCATGAGCTTTGGGACTGGAGCCTTGAATCTCACCCCCACCGTCACTAAGCAAAGCCAGTCCCAGGCTGGCACAAGGGCCATTCCTTCCCCACAGTCCTCCTACTTATAGCTCTGAATTAGAGTCCTCTGATCTTCCTTTTTGGCCCCTGTCATGTCTGTCCCTTCCTTTACTCATTCATTCATTTATTCAAACCCTCAGGGTACCAGCATAGCTACAGAAGAGGTCGTCTGACCAGGTGGAAGGTTCAGGAATCAAGTGGGATCCACAGGACCCAGACTCAGATATCCACTGATTACTAGCTGCATGACTTTGAGAGCATTACTTAATCCCTCTGAACCTTGGTCCTTTCACAAGGTCAGAGTGAAAATTGGGTGATTCAGTTTACATAGAGGACTTGGCACAGGGCCTGGTATGTTTTAAGGCATACAGGACAGAGACTTACGGGAGCGAACAAACAGCACCCAGGCCTCTCAGAGTGAGGGCCACCGGGGATAGGTGTACTATCTGGGTCCCAGAGGATGAAGACAGCAAACAAACAGCACCCAGGCCTCTCAGAGTGAGGGCTACCGGGGATAGGTGTACTATCTGGGTCCCAGAGGATGAAGGCAGCTAACCCTGTTCTGATGCATGCCTGGCTCTGCAGGGTAGTGGTGACCATCAACAAGAAGAGGAACCTGGTGGTGTCTGTGGAGGACGGGGCTACCTTTGAGATTGTCCTGCACAGAACGTGGAAAGGGAGTGCAGTCCACCAGGACTTCCTGGGTTTCTATGTGCTGGATAGCTTCCGGATGTCAGCCCGGACACAGGGGCTACTGGGTATGACTGGCCAGCCAGGCAGAACTGTGTGTTGGTGCTCTGAGGCCAGTGTGTGCTCATGGGTCCTCAATGACAGGCTGATCTCCAGAGCTTCAGAGATGGGCTGTTTAGTGAGGGCCTTGTCCCTCTTAGAGATGGTGACCCAATGTAGGGTGAGACAAGTTAGGTGAACCGGGGGATGGTGGGAGAAACACCCAATTCACAGAAAGGTCAGAAGTCACCAGGAACCTTATATGAGTGGCAGCCATTGGTCACCAGATTGGTGTAGCACTTCTGTTATCCCCTCTCTCTCTTCATTCATCACTAACTCCAGCCTCCAATGCACCATTGCAGGGCAATTCTTCTCCCCACTGAATTTTGAAGTATTTGACCTCCACCCAGGCTCTGACCCTACAAAGATAGATGCCACAATGGTGGTGAAGAATCGGCAGCTGACAGTCACCCGGTGAGTGGGTTAGTGACCAACGCTTCTGCTCTTGACTGTGTTTTGTTCCCCGTCATAAATCTAGACTTTCCTCCTGGTGTCATGTGGGCAAGGTGAGCTTCCTGGGAGGTCTAAAGAGGGACAGCAGCTATCTTGCCTGTTTCCAGAGGGTTGCAAAAAGACTACAGCAAGGACCCCAGACATGGAACAGAAGTGCCGTGCTGGTTTGTCCACAACAATGGAGCTGGACTGATTGATGGTGTTCACACTGACTATATCGTCTCTGACATCTTCTGAGCCCTCCAGCTAGCACGGCAGCCCTTGCTTGGAACCGCATATGAAGAAGGAGAGGAGAGTATGCCATCAAATTAACTCCACCTTCCGGAGCACACTGGTCCCTGATGTCAAGATATCCTGTGATTTCATTAAAGAGGGCTGTGTTCAGTGTCGAGTTTGCTGCCTTTGGGGAGAGAGGTAGCAGGGGTGGTAGCTCAGGACCTCATCGGACTCAGAGATAGGCAACGAAGACAGAGATGGGAGGATAACCCACCAATTCTGCAGCACTGACTGCATTCTGTTCTCTGCTTGGCACCATGGCCTCTGAATCCCTTGAATAAACCCTTCGTATGGTCCAGGAACCCAGAGATGTGTGACCAGCACAACTAACCCAGAGCTTCCTACGGACAGGCCCATTAACTGCAGTTAGGTGACTTGCTGAAAATCTCTCAGCTAATGAATGACAGACCTGGGTCCTCAATCTGTGCTGTCTGACACCAAGCACGTCACATGTGTGCCCTGTGTAATTCTTCCAGTCAGCTGTGAGGTGCAGGGTAAACATAAACACTCGAAGACTATTTGCAGGTAGATTATGAGTCCCGAGGAAATCTCACAGGAGCAGGAACCTCACACCCTCCCCTTAGCCATATTTCCTTGTGGGGATGGCAGCTTGTGATAGCCAGCCTGGTACATCCTGAGGACAGAGACAGCCACTGTCCAAGGCTGGGATTTCAGAGTCCTAGAACAGCACCCCATTGTCTCCTCATACTGTCTAGAATTGTCCTGTTAAGACTCCCTCCTTTCCCTAGGTTGGTCATAGGACTATGTTGAAATGAAATATCACACCGCACAGGACAATGCACCCCAACTTGGGGGAGCCACTGCCTTTCGTGTGAAGGTGGATGGGACCCTGCCCACGCTGGTTAAGAGTTTCTCTTTCTTTTCTGTCTTCGGACAGTTCCCATGACAAACAAAACTCATCAGGGCCCAGATTAGACAAAGCCTGGTTTCAAGTAACACAGATATTGTATTATGGACTCATTTGTGACAAAGTAATTATAAGGAAGGAAAATTTATTTTGGCTTACAGTTCAAAGAGACACAATCCATCAGGGCAGAGAAGGCGTGGTGGCAGGAGCAGGAGGCACCCACAGTCAGACAGCTAACTGATGAGTGCTTGGACTTATCTTGGCTTTTCCTTTTTATTCAGTTGAGAAACCCAGCCAATGAAACAGTACTACCCAATTTAAAGCAGGACTTCCTAATTTGATTAACCTAATAATATAGATAATCCCCTATAGGCTTGCCCAGAGGTTAACCTAATCTAGATATTATATCACAGGTGTTCCTAGAGGCTTGTCTCTTCAGTGATTCTAGATCCACAATCAGAAGTAATTGTCACAAGTTTACCCCTGTCAATCTGGCACCCAAACATACCACTTTTAAGATACACCCTTCTACTCCTTTGTTCTCATAGGCTCATGGGCATCTCAATGCAAAATGCATTCAGCACAATTTCAAAAGACCCCATAGTCTTTTTGTATTGACACAACTTACAAGTCCAAAGTCTTTTCAGAGATTCAAGGCAATCTCTTAACTGTGAACTCCTATAAAAATAAAAAGTGAGCCTCATACTTCTAGTGTTCACTGGTACACGTAAACACCCCCATTCTAAAGTCGGGGAGAATGGGGTAATGGGAATGACTAGGTTGGAGCAAGACTGAATGAAACTCAGAAGGGAAAACACCAGATCCTGGAGCTACATGTTGAGCCTCTGTGGATCATCTGGGTGCCAAGGCGTCTAGGTAGCCATGTCTCTCCAGCTGCAGCACATACAATCTCTCTTGAGTCAGACCCACCCCATGCATGCAGATTTCCTCGGTAGGCATTTCACAGCTTGGGTACCTCCATATTCTAGAGTCTCCGTTGCAACTGAGACTTCACCCTCAGAGCGTCAGACTGGTTTCTCAGGGCCACCTTGCAGGGACTCTGACCTGCCACACAGGCTTAAATAGATCTCTGGGAGGGTGGTGGAAGACTCTCTCTACTTGGATCTTTTATGCCTGCAAAAACAATTCCACATGGTTGAATGTTGTATAGCAACAGTTCCTCTGAGATTGAAACACTCCACCCTGCAGGGAAGCTCATTAAGTCAAGAAGTAAACAACTCAAAATAGCTTTAGGAAGTCCCTGAAACTGACCAGATTTACTAGGACCCTTCTTTTCCAAGAGTATATGTCTGAATTACCATTAACACTGATAGTATGTATTAGTTTCTGTGAAGAGACACCATGACCAAAGCAACTCTTATAAAAGAAAGCATTTAATTGGGGGGCTTGCTTACAGTTTTAGAGAGTTAGTTCATTATCATCACAGATGGAAATAGGCATGGCTCTGGAGCTGTAGGTGAGAGTTTTACATCCTGACCTGCAGGTCGGAGACAGAGAGGAAGCGACATTGGGCTTGGTGTGGGCTATTAAAACATCAAAGCCCACCCATATTGACACACTTCTTCTAACAAGGCCACACCTTTCAATCCTTCTCAAACAGTTCCACTCCCCGGTGACCAAGCATTCAAATACATGAGGTCATTTTCTTTTAAACCACCATAGTATGTAAATGGTAAAAGCCACTTAGAGTCACTCTTAGAAAAGACCAACAGACTGCCTAGAAGAGAAGGGACACTCCTCACCCTGTTGAGTGCCTGCACCCTGTGCTCCAGATTTCTAGCTACTGTGAGCTGCCACCAAAGCTGGGGCGGGCTTTGGCGATGCAGTTGTCTTTGAGTCATTTCTGCTCTTATAAAAATTGCCTCTCTCATATTCCTATAAGTAACCCCAATAAAACTCATTGGTTCACCAAGTTGGACTTAGGTGGCAGCCTTTCTTTGATTTGTCATGGCCTATCTGTCTTGAGTGAGTGGATTGTGTATGTGTGTGTGTGTGTGTGTGTGTGTTGAGTTTCCTCACAAAAGTCTGTCACACAACAGTTTCTGTGATAAAAATACCCTGATAAAGCAACTTAAGGCAGAAAGGGTTTATTTTAGCTTACAATTCAAAGAGATGCATCCCAGCACCATGGAAGGCATGGTGGCAGGTCACATTGCAGTCTGAGTCAGGAAGCAGCGAGGAATGGACTCTTGTACTCAGCTCACTTTCATTTTGTTCAGTCCAGGATCCCAGCCCACGGAATGGTACATCCACATCTAATGTGGGTCTTCTCTCTCTAATCTAAATAATCCTTGACAAGTACCCCAAGAAGCTTGCCTCTTCAGTGACCCTAGATCTCATCAAATTCACAATTTTAGCCATCATAGATGCTAAGCTCAAAGGCTACCCCAGGTTGGGGAACACAGAGTCCTTCAACAAGTCTGTCAACTCTCTGTGGGAGGAAAGATCAAAGGCATTCTGGGAAATCAGGACTGTCACTGGCTGGGTCAGCCTGTTCATCTCCTCCTCCTGTGGAATGGGCTGGGGACAAGCCTAGGGATCTAACGGAGTGCTTTTTTTTTTAAAGATTTATTTATTTTATGTATATGGGTACACTGTAGCTGTCTTCAGACACACCAGAAGAGGGTGTCCATTGCAGATGGTTGTGAGCCACCATGTGGTTGCTGGGAATCGAACTCAGGACCTCTAGAAGAGCAGTTGGTGCTCTTAACCACTGAGCCATCTCTCCAGCCCCCCCCTTTTTTATAATTCTAATTTTGCATGAGTCTCGTTTTCTCCAAACTCTTGTCCATCCTTCTTTGCAGCCATAAAATTCCTACTTGGAGTTTCCCCTGTCCCCATACTCAGTGTCTAGGAAGGAGGTAGGTTCAGATGAAAGAGGCAGGGGAAGGCTCCACAGGCAACTGCGAGCACCGAGGAGGAGCCACCGAGAAGCAGGCTTCCTTCAACCCCAGCCTGCTGAAAATGGTCATGTGACCATTTTCATGAAAATGGTCTCTCTCTAAGAGAGAGGCCTGGTTTGAGGTTCTTCTCTCTACATCAGGTGCTGGTGTTTTTTTAAAGAACAGGTAGGTGCTGCCCAGCTGGGTGTCTCTCAGCAGGGGCCCCTGTCACCCCACCATCTGTGCTAACTTGGTAACCCTGTCACTGTTGCTCTGCGTCTCCTGCCACTTCTACTCATTAGGCTAAGCCTTTCTTTTTTTTTTTTTTTTTTTTGGTTTTTCGAGACAGGGTTTCTCTGTATAGCCCTGGCTGTCCTGGAACTCACTTTGTAGACCAGGCTGGCCTCGAACTCAGAAATCCGCCTGCCTCTGCCTCCCAAGTGCTGGGATTAAAGGCGTGCGCCACCACTGCCCGGCAGGCTAAGCCTTTCTGCAGTTCTCAGTGTCTGCTGTCAGCCTTTCTGCAGTTCTCAGTGTCTGCTGTCAGCCATCGCTTTCTGTAGCCAGAGCTATGCATATCTGACAGACACGCCCAGGGCTTTCAGCTGAGAACATGGTGCCAGCCATCAGGTAGCTGGCCTCAGCACAGATAGAAAAGGGTCTGCTCTGCTCAGCACATGGAGGGTGCAGAGAAGTCATGCCATGGTGAGCACGGGGCATCTGTCCTGAAGAGGCCAGAGGCCGTAGGACCCTGGTGTGGCTTGGGAGGCGCCAGCCCTCCTGCAGAAATTGCCAAGTGTGAACCTCTGGCAGGGTCCTAGGGTACACAGTGAACAATTTAAGGCTTGTCCTATCCAGGAAGGGACAGTCCAGCATAAGGTGACAGGATGGACTCCCAGAACATCTGTTGGGACCGGGGAAATGGCTCAATGATAAAGAACCTATACTACTCTTGCAGAGAACCTGAGTCTATCTCCAGCACCTATGTTAAGGACAGGCACCTATACTCACATACACATGCACCCACATGGACAAACGGACACATACACACAATTAAGATAAAATATATCTTAAAAAAAAAGAAATAAGCTATCATACTGTGAATGACCACATGACAAGGACTTGATGTCTGAGAGACATCTAGAGCTGGGTTTTTTATTTTCTTAATTAAGAGCACCTTTTGTCTAATAAGGAAGAGGGAAGCCAGGGCCCTTGGGCTGGCAGAGGGAGATGACACATGCAGTGAAAGACAGGCACAGACACTGAGAGAAGCAGTTTGGAGTCAGATCCCAGAGAGAGCTAGGCTACAAGGCTCAGGAGTTGGTTCAGTTCAGGGGTCCCTGGCAGACACATCAGGTAATGGAACAAAGGGCTCAGCCATGGGGGGTCACGGGGGGGGGGAGAGTGGCTGCCTTGTGAGGGTTGGAGCTGGGATCCGGGCCCAGACTAGAGGCAATGTGGGTGGTAAGGACTGAAACACTGAGCCCTAGATGCAGAGACGCCAGCTGCTCTAAATGCAGCTCACACTACCCTCATCATTCACACCAGGGAGAGAGGGGGTCACTTGGTTCACACAGCTCCTGCCTCCCCCAGGGCCCCCAGACTTCAGAATATCAGGAGTGCAGCCCCAACACTGCTTATTGTATCCACTGGGCCTTCTTCACACAGACTCACTGGGTGGTTACTCCACCCGCCCCCAGTTCCCGGAGCTGCTGCCTTCCTCTTGTGCTCTGGCCCCATGGTGCAGGTCGTTGACCCTGCTTGGAAAACACTGGGCTGGCATATATAAAGAAAGCAGGCCAGGCCTGTGTGCTCAGCAATGATGACTATGTGGTGGCCCTGCCTTGTCTTGGCTCTGCTCTCCGGTTTGGAGACCTCTGGCTTTCCGAGAAGTCCCCTCCGGCTGCTTGGGGTGAGTCGAACTTCCTATCTGATATCAGGACTTTGAGGGTCATATGGGCAGACAACTCCATCCAAGTTCCCTGAGTGAGAGCAAGAGGAGGCTAAGGACTGGACAGAGTGTTACTGGGACAGATTGGACTCTGGAGAACCAAGCTCCAGATAGGACTGGTAAACCAGGATGCTTTTTAACACAGAGCAGAGTTCGTCAAACTCCCAGGCCTCAGTTTCTCCACCTGTCAAATGGATGATGAATTGTGAACTTCTCATCGAGGTCTACAAAGGCAGGTGCAGAGGCCTCTACAAAATGCTAGATTGAGCCTGATGAGTAGGTGGGCGTTCTGGGAAGGTGACTAAGAGACCAGGGGCAAGGGAGAGCAGAATGGAGCATGAGACAGCTTAGGATCTCCTGGCCTCCTCCATAGGTGACCTGATGACACATCTCCAACTATTCATTGTCTAGCTGGAGAGTGGCTGCCTTGTGAGGGTTGGAGCTGGGCTCCGGGCCCAGACTAGAGGCAATGTGGGTGGTAAGGACTGAAACACTGCGCCCTAGATGCAGAGACGCCAACTCTAACATGGCCTGGAGGGTCCTGTGTCTCTGAGCCCTAGTCCAGAACCTGTTCCCAGGCCTTTGGTGATCTTGTGCTTGTCCTGACTTTTGTTTATCTCTGCATTTACAGAAACGGAGCCTCCCAGAAGGGGTAAGAACTTCCGGGAGGATACAGACTGGGCGGGGAGGGGGCAGGATGGAGTGTTTGTCCACTTGCTGAAGGTACAGATCATAATAGCAGCAGCCCCAAAGCTGGAAAGCTGCTCATGTGACCCAAAGACCCCTGGGAAAGCACCACTGTCACAGTCCTCCAGCTTTGTGAGGGGTAGCACCAGCAGGGGGTGGGGTTGCAGGGGCAAGATGACACCTTCCTTTTACACGCACTGATCAAGAACTTGCTGGCACTTGGCTGTAGGAGGACTGGGAGCAGATGGCGAAGCATGCTGTTACAAAGTATCTAGATTCTTTCTTAACCCAGCAAGCCCTGCTCTATCACCCCTATCGGAAAGAGGGTATCTGGGGACTAGGCACAGAAAGGAGGTGTTTGCTTGAATAAAAGTCCCAGTCAACGCCAAAGGGTGTAGGAGGTGGAAGAGTGTGATAGAAGAGTATGTAGGAAGAGCCATGATGGAGAAAGACTTCTGGGCATAGCTGGAGCTCAGCATATGGAGAGGCAAGACTCTCCAAGGAAAACCCAGGCTGAAGAAGAGACCTGGAAAGGCTTTCCTTTAGGAGAGGGGCTGGGTCAGAGACGAGCTTTTACAAGATCTCCATGGCTGCAGTTGTGTGCTGATTGCAGCATTAAGAAGGCAGGGCATGAACACCGTGGCAGCCAACTGAATGTGGGACAAAGGACACTGTCCAGACTCCCAGTGTGGATGACTGGGAAGACCAAGACACCCTGGGACTTCAGAACCCATGGGGGGTGGATTAGGAAGGGAAGCAGTCAGCCTGATGAGTTGGTTTCCCAGGATGCAGTTTAGCTAATTACCCCCCCACCCCCCCAGTGATCCTGGTCACCTCTCCCACAGGTGGTAGATGGCATCGAGGTTTACAGCACCAAGATCAGCTGCAAGGTTACCTCCCGCTTTGCTCACAATGTTGTCACCACAAGGGCTGTCAACCGCGCAGACACGGCCAAGGAGGTGTCCTTTGATGTGGAACTGCCCAAGACAGCCTTCATCACCAACTTCACCTTGTGGGTGTTGCCAGAGCTGCTCATTTTAAGCTCCTTGGGTGGGAGGGTTCTGGCCCAGCATGCCAGCCCCTTCCCTTAAACTCTTCATCTGCAGGACCATTGATGGTGTCACCTATCCTGGGAACATCAAGGAAAAGGAAGTTGCCCAGAAACAATATGAAAAGGCTGTGTCCCAGGGCAAGACAGCTGGTTTGGTCAAGTGAGTGTAGATCTTGGACTTTGAGAGAAAAAAGCAACTATGATTGTTGCTATGGCAAGTATGAGTATCCCCAGAATATCCCATTTTAAAGCAACTGAGGTTTGGAATACATAGGGAGGTCTCTAACCTACGATCTGAGACTTGAAACCAGGACCAATGAAGGATGGGTTTCTGAAGTCTTTTTGTGCTATGTACTGTCTTGCACCTCTGCCTCCTAGGGCCTCTGGGAGGAAACTGGAGAAGTTCACGGTGTCTGTCAACGTGGCTGCAGGCAGCAAAGTCACCTTCGAGCTAACCTATGAAGAGCTGCTCAAGAGAAACAAGGGCAGGTACGAGATGTACCTTAAGGTCCAGCCCAAACAACTGGTCAGACACTTTGAGGTAAGCAGCCATCCATCCCAGCATCCCCTGCGCAGGACCACAGAAAGTCTGGGGAAGGGCGGTAGGGTTGAGGTGGGAGAAGGAGGGCAGATCTCAGAGCTAAGCCAAGGACGTATCTCCAAGTCCCTGGGCTTGGCTGAGGAGGTTTGGAAGCAACACAATGACTTTAGTCGCAACAACTGGGAGCCAAGGAGAGGAGGCTTTAGTGCCAGGGCCCTTGAGGACTGTACCACAAAGCACCTCCGAAACACTTACAACTGGTCCATTTTATTTACATCAAGGTTAAAAGGAAGAGGAAATAAAAATACTGTGGTTGTGGAACTCAGGGTCAATGGCAGACAGATGATGCAAATGTTTTGTGCCGCCACACCCTTTGAACTTTCCTAGTAGTGGTCACTATCATCTGCGAGGCTCCCTGTATCACTACAGACCCATCTCATTCCCCTTGACTGTGTCCCAGACCTCTGCACGGTCGCAGTACGGCATCTCCTTCATTTGGCCATTTCAGATTGATGCACGAATCTTCGAGCCACAGGGCATCAGCATGCTGGATGCTGAAGCCTCATTCATCACTAATGACCTCCTGGGAAGCGCCCTCACCAAGTCCTTCTCAGGGAAAAAGGTGATGTAGATACCTCTGGGGCTTGGGGTGCAGAGGGTAGGCCATTGGCCTTGACTTTGCTGATCTCAGCATGGTGGGGGTTGTCTGTCTGTGATGATACCTTTCTCCTCAGTCAACGGGGTCATCAGGGCGAATGCTGGAGGCAGGGAATGCTAATGCTAACCTGCTAGAAGTGGAGGCTCAACTCTACAAGCACAATGGGGAGAGGGGAAGCCATTTATAAAGTCCAGTTCCATTCTACCCTGGCAAATAAACAAACAGGGGAGGGGTTGCAGATCAAGAAACTGAGGCTAGCTTTGCTGACTCCACATTAAGGGATGGAAGATTAAAGAGGATTGGTTTAATTCTCATTCTTGGTGCGGGGCAGTTGACACCAGTCACTGAGCCCCGTGCTATTCCGGGGCAGGAGCCCAGCGCCAATGGGAAGTGGACGAGGAAGTATAAAGATCAAATCTCAGCTGTCTGGGCGTTCCAGAGAGATGTTCAAAGAACCCACATTCAAGAGTGCTGTTAGACTCTGGACACTCCCAGTCTCCTTCACTCTAACACCCCCTTCCCCACGTGCATCCTTCCATGCCTCTTTGGGTGTCAACTCCATTGCACAAACCACTTAGCACAAGGTTCTCTCATATGGGGCAAAACTTCCACGCTCAAGTAGCTTCCGGAGCTGAGCTAAGGAGTTGGGATGAGGCAGCCGGAGGGGAGGGGAAAGACTAAATGAAAATGAGAGCCCTCCTCACCCCAGACAGGTTCTGATCACCCTGGGAGGGAGGTATTCGGAAAGATGGGGCATGGGAGCAGCTCTATCCAGGAGGAACTGCCTGTCCTTCCTACCAGTGGGCCACCTTCACTAAGCTCAAGGCTCTTCCCTCCTCCCGACCAGGGGCATGTGTCTTTCAAGCCCAGCTTAGACCAGCAGCGCTCATGTCCTACCTGTACAGACTCCCTCCTCAACGGGGACTTCACCATCGTCTACGACGTGAACAGAGAGTCTCCAGGGAACGTGCAGGTAGACGCTGGCTCCACCAGGCTTGCTTGCTAGTCCATCATCACGGTGGGGAGACGCCTGGTGTCCTAAGGGGCTTCAGGGGCCGCCCTTTCTCCCATCTTCAGCACCAGATCCCTTGCACAGCCCCTCCTGGAAAGTGGAAATGGGGCACTTTTTCCTCCAGTGACAAACTTTTGACTTCCACTTGCAAGAAGAGGCATGGCTAGATGGGCATTAGCCTCCACCTCTCTCCCACCCTTGCAGGTAGTCAATGGCTACTTTGTGCACTTCTTCGCACCCCAAGGCCTTCCAGTGGTGCCCAAGAACATAGTCTTTGTGATTGATGTCAGCGGATCCATGTCTGGTCGGAAAATCCAGCAGGTTTGTTTTAATCCAACCTCTTCCAGCACCCAGGGAGCACTGGGGTATAAAATTGTGAGGAGGAAGAGATTTTTTAAAATTTATTATTATTGTTCTTTTTAATGTATGAGTACTTTATCTGCTATATACCCACATGCCAGAAGAGGGCATCAGATCCCATTATGGTTGTGAGCCACCTCGTGATTGCTGGGAATTGAACTCAAGACCTTTGGAAAAGCAGCCAGTGCCCTTAACTGCTGAGCCATCTCTCCAGCCCTGAAATTCTTTATTTAAAGTGGAAAAATTCTAGTATTTCTGGTGGAAAAGGAAGGATCAGACAGAATGTAAGTCTATTCAAAGCTTTCACTCACTTTCACCGGCCTTGGGGGCCTTGGGCAACGCTGACTCATCAGGATAAGGCTAGTAGGCACTCCTCTGTCAGCCTAGGCTGGGAAATGAACTGACTTATTTCTCTTGCGTGTCTTTATGGTCTATTTGTCTTCTTCTTCCTACAGACCAGGGAAGCCCTTCTCAAAATCCTGGATGACATGAAAGAAGATGACTATCTGAATTTCATTCTCTTCAGCACCGATGTGACCACCTGGAAAGATCACCTAGTTCAAGCCACCCCTGCAAACCTCGAGGAGGCCAGGAAGTTTGTGAAGAACATCCAAGATCAAAGCAGTGAGCTGTCGGGAGGGACAGATGTGTATTCCACCTGTTCCCTTTTCTTGCGCTGGGAACCCATCTCTGCTGTGCCTCTTTCTCCCTTTCGGTAGACCTCAGACTTGAAGACCAGACACCAGGGTGCTTCCTCTGCAGCCTAGGGCAACCCATAGCACTTCTAACCCATGATCCTGGTGTCCACAAGTCTCAGCGTGATAAGGCACAGGGAACCCTGTTTCCTATGGAAACCAGACATGACATCTGTATCATTTCCTTTCCACTCCTGGTGACTCCACCTGACTGCTTGCCAAATTGCTATAATCATCACATGCTTGGAGCCTCTTTGTACCCCTTTGGTGCCCGTGTGAAAGTCTATGCTGTTCATCCACATATGTCAGTGTTTACTGAGTACTTTTATGTACAGAGTGACACAGTCCTTGGCTCCCAGTCTCCTTCAACAGGCTTGTACTCCGACACCCCAAGGACACTCCCCACCCCAATGGTTCTGTCTCTCTGTTGGCATACAGTGACCAACATCAACGATGGGCTGATGAGGGGCATTGCAATGCTGAACAAGGCCCGAGAGGACCACACTGTCTCTGAGAGGAGTACCTCCATCATCATCATGTTGACAGATGGGGATGCCAATACTGGTGAGGGAGAGGGAGGCTTGAGTCCAAGGTGAGTGCCTGCCTGCCTGCCTGCCTGCCTGTGTGACTGGTTCACTACAAGACCTTGGATGTCTTTTCTTGGGGATTCCCTAGCATCTTGTGAGCCTCTTAAAGGCAGGTACACGCCTATCCTTGTCAAGGCTCCCTACAAGCTCTGCATGTAAAGAGTTAGATCTCCCCAGCAGAGCTAGTGGAGACAGTCCCCAGCATGATGATTGGCGCTTTCTACAGGCGAGAGCAGACCTGAAAAGATCCAGGAAAATGTCCGGAACGCCATCGGGGGCAAGTTCCCTTTGTATAACCTAGGTTTTGGCAACAATCTGAATTATAATTTCCTGGAGACTCTGGCCCTGGAGAACCATGGGCTTGCCCGACGCATTTACGAAGATGCGGATGCCAACTTGCAGTTGCAGGTACATTTTACCTCACACGCTATTTCTTAGGCAGCTATTTCCACCATGTGACAACTTTCCGTATCACATGGAGCCTCCTCTCTGTTAAAGATGTACCTCTGCCTGCATCTTGTTCTAATCTATATGAAACAGAGCTGTTTCCTCTGCAGGACTGGAGGATCGAACACAGGACGTTCAGTTAATGTGTATGTCTCATGAGCAATAAGAAATGTTTATGTAAGAATGCCCAAACATTTCACAGGGCAATGGTTTACTAAGTCTGTCCTAAGGAAGTATATGATCACTGACAAGGTGGCTTAAATAACAGAAACACAGTCTCATGGTCTGAGAGGCTGCAAGTATGAGATCAGGTGGCAGGGGGTTGGTCCCTCTTGGAGGGAAAGGTCTGTATAGGCCTCAATTCTTGTTACAATCCTCCTTTTCTTGGGCCTTCCCTTGCATTCCTTCGTTGTGTCTCTGTATTCAATTTCTTCTTTTTATAAGGACACAGGCATATTGGATTAGGGCCCAACCTCGTGACATCATTGGATTATCTGTGTAGAGAGTTTACTTCCAAATAAGGTTGCATCTGAGGATTAGGCTGTTGGGAGTGCAGTACAAATCTGATTTGTGACAGACACAGATATTTATACAATAAAACAGTATTTAAAAATATTTGCTAGCCAAATGTAACTGTGTGGCTCACTCTTCAATATGAATCTAGGGCCTCCCTCAGGTGGCAAACTGCACCCCCACGTGTAGGGGACCCCAGGGCTTTCCTCCCCTCTGACCACATCCCTTTCTCTGGCTAATATTTCTTTATCCAAAGTTCTGTACCCAGAATTCTCTCCTTTCCTTTTGTTCCCTCTAGTCTTTAAGATGGTGGGGACAGTCAGGCAGTGGTGGCATATGCCTTTAATCCCAGCGCTTGGGAGGCAAAGCAGGTGGATCTCTGTGAGTTCAAGGCCAGCCTAGTCTACAGAGTTCTAGGACAGCCAGGGCTACACAGAAAAGTCCTGTCTTAAAAAACTTGATGATGATGATGATAATATAAAAAGAAGCTTAACATTTATGGGCAGGAGAGATGGCTCAGGGGTTAAGAGCACTGACTGCTCTTCAAGAGGTCCTGAGTTCAATTCCCAGCAACCACATGGTGGCTTACAACCATCTGTAATGGGATCCAATGCCCTCTTCTGGTGTGTCTGAAGACAGATACAGTGTACTCAAGCAGTCAGTGCCCTCATAGGAGACTGTGCCCTTCCAGACTCCAGGGTACAGCCAGGACCATGGGAAAGAATCAGTTCTTGAGGACCAAATGCCACCTTGTAGCATTCGTGAGACCAACCTATCCTGGGCTTCTCCATGACTCCCCCCCCCCCGGAGGGGGGGAGGGCCTGAGGTGACTGGATCCCTGATCTGACTTACAGGGCTTCTATGAGGAGGTAGCTAACCCACTGCTGACTAATGTGGAGGTGGAATACCCTGAGAATGCCATCCTGGACCTCACCAGAAACAGTTACCCCCACTTCTATGATGGCTCTGAGATTGTTGTAGCAGGGCGCCTGGTGGACAGGAACATGGACAACTTCAAAGCAGATGTGAAAGGCCATGGGGTGAGTGGGAACGGACGCCTGGGGCGTGCTGAGAACGAAGGGTCGGCAGTGACGGACCCAAGGCTTCCTGGAGTGGCATCCTCTGAACCCGGCCACCACAACTCCACGAGCCGGCTCTCAAGTCCCTCACTTGTTCCCATTCCTCACCCAGGCCTTGAATGACCTGACCTTCACAGAGGAGGTAGACATGAAGGAAATGGACGCAGCCCTGAAGGAGCAAGGCTACATTTTTGGGGACTACATTGAGCGGCTCTGGGCCTACCTCACTATTGAGCAGCTACTGGAGAAATGGTGAGTTGGCCTACCCTCACCTTGAGGAATACCTAGCTGTCTAGCACCGACCACAGCTCTGACTGTGCTCTGACAGAATCAGAGGAGCAAGACAGCCACCACTGAGGAAGGACATCACCATGAACATTCTTACTGCTCTGCCCCTCCCCTGAGATGTTTCCCACCCCTCCTGCTTGCCCATCTCAACCAGCAAGCACTGCTGAGGCCTTTTCTCTTCCTCAGCACCACCCAGTGTTAGGGAGGTTGAATAGCAGTGATGGGTGGGGGGCAAGCCCCAACGCCCCAAGGGTGTAACTGAGCACCCTTGAGAAGGCAATGTGTCTCTCCCTACCCCCATCCCCCACCCCAGGGAGCTCCACTGAACAGGACCAAGGATGTGGGTAGTGGAGGGAGGGGAGATGTTCCCTAGCTGTCCCTGGAGATTCTGGTCTGGTTGGGGAGTTAGTGGGAAAGGAAGCAGAATGGCGTGTTCTGGGCTGACTCTGAGCTGTTCCTCCTCACAGCAAGAATGCCCATGGGGATGAGAAGGAGAACATCACAGCAGAGGCCCTGGAGCTGTCCCTCAAGTACCACTTTGTAACTCCATTGACCTCCATGGTGGTGACCAAGCCTGAGGACAATGAGGACCAGACATCCATTGCTGACAAGCCTGGGGAAGGTGGGCACAGGGAGAGGAGGACAGAATCTAGGATCCTCCCTCTAAGATCCTGGACCCTAGAATCCCAGCAGAGGAATTGGCTAGGCTGGGGACACCAGACCTTTGAAGAGGGGAGTGTCTGGGAGTATCTAAAGAGTGAAGAAAGAGTAAAGTGGTTATCAGGGGCATGGGTTGGGGGCCAGTAGGAGTCTCTGTCTCTCAAGGGATGGAAGACAAGAGAGTACACCATCCAGGGACAGTCAGATAAGAGGTGCTCCTAACCCCAAATCTAGACCTGGGACAAACTACCAGGGACCAGGGACGTGTGAGGAAAAGAGGCCCTGAGAGTTGGAATCTGAGACCAAACATCTTCAACAAGACCCCAGATTGTACTCAATAGGGGAACCCCAAATGTGTCTAGCAACTTCATGGGGAGCCTGGCCCTGAGAGGCATGGGGAACGATGTCTCTTTTAGGCACAGTCCCTGTTTTCTAGGAGTTTTTGGTTCTAGGGGACACCCTATGGGGACAAAGCTAGCTCTAAGCCAGGCCATAGAGCACTCTCATCGGTTGCAATGGTCTTAGTCAGCAGCCTATGTCTAATATGGCGTTTCTTCTTTCTCCCTCACTGCACATGCACATTAGAAGGTAAGCTTCATGTGGTGGATGGAGGGAGAGAGTAGGGGAGGGAGGGAAGGAGGGAGGGAGGGAAAAAGGGAGGGAAAGAGGGACTGAAGAGAGCTTTCACACTCAGGCCAAGTCTCAGGGTTCTCATTCATGAGGTTGAAGATACCTTCCCTATCTCAAGATGGGCCAATCAATGACAGTGTCCTATTAATCTGCAAAAATGAGTAATTTAGTATCTAGTGCTTTTACATGACCCCTAGCAACCCACATGTGACTCTTTTTCAGTTCTCATTATGTGAGTGTGGAAACCCCAGAGGGGTCTCAGCCAGTAGCTGATCCAGGACACAGTCTAGGCACTTGGGCCCGGTGTCCCTGCTGGAGGTGTCTGGGAACCAAGGCACCCACATTTCTCTCACTGTGAAATTAGAACATTGTATCCCTCTAGCCCACTAAAGTCAGGCAAGACTCAGCCCCTGCTCAGCTGCCCACCTGAATCTCTTAGGAGCACAAGTATATTAAGGCCACCATTTCCCCTCCGGAGCAACCAACCACTAAGGAACAACAGACATTGTGGATTTCACCTTATCCCACCTAGGGGCTGGAGAGTTCACAGAGAGCTGTGAACATTGCACATGAGGGGTAGGCTGACAATTTGATAGATTTACATTTTAGCCACATCAAAATATGCTCCTATCATTTAAATGACACTCGTACTACCAACAGCCTGAAAGGGATCCCCGGGCAAGTCTGCCAGTGATGGGGCCAGTAGCCTTCAGGCTGACAGAAAGTACAAGGTTGGGAGCTGGGGGAAGCCCTTGGCTGTTGCTCATGACTGCCCTTTGACGTTTTACTAGCCATCTCTGAGACCAGGTCCATGGCCTACCTGAGTGAGTACATGCGGCTGCACCCAGAGCCTCCCCCGTCCTGGCCCCTTCTGTAGTGTTTCCTGAATCAACCTCTGTCACAGGCCGATTGACCAGGTGTCCTGGGAAGGTTGCATGCTGGTGGAGAGGGAAGAGGGAACAAAATCATTGGGGGGGGGGTGTCAAATTGGGAGAGGTATAAGTCAAATTCTGAGTGGAAGTTCCAGATCTCCCCAGGACAGCTTGCTTCGTTCAATCTGGTCTCCCTTTGCTCCATAGCCAGTCACCAGTCCAGTCCAACCCCTTACTATTATGGTGAGTTGCTTGGAAACCCCCTGGTCAAGGTTCAGGGTTATGGGTGTCTTGCTCCTGCCCACAGGCCCAGGAGTCCTGGGAAAGCCAGGAGGTCAGGGAAGTCTTGTGGTACAGGGTGCCAGCCCATTCTCTGATGTGCTCTCAGTGGATGGGGACCCCCACTTCATCATCCGAGTCCCAGGGAAAAACGACAGCATCTGTTTCAACATTGATGAGAAGCCTGGCACGGTGCTGCGCCTTATTCAGGACCCAGTCACAGGTGGGGCTACAAGCTGGCATTCTTTCTGTCAGGATCTGAGAGTCCAGGGAAGTCCATGGACCAGGTTGTCCTAACTCTAGTAATTATCCATCTTCATATGCAGAACACTCTGCACAAGGGAGGAGGGGCCAGCCAAACAGCAAGACCCACTAAGTGCCTAGTGCTATTAGAGACAACCCACTAAGTGCCTAGTGCTATTAGAGACAGACCCACTAAGTGCCTACTGCTATTAGAGACAACCCACTAAGTACCTAATGCTATTAGAAATAGACCCACTAAGTGCCTAGTGCTATTAGAGACAACCCACTAAGTGCCTAGTGCTATTAGAGACAACCCACTAAGTGCCTAATGCTATTAGAGAGAGGAAGAGATATGGGAAGTCTGACATTGAGGGTGAAACTGGCTTGTATATTGAGAGCAGGTTTCTTCTCTCACAACACTTCCTGACCCAGGAAAGAGAGAAGGTCCACAATGTCCCAGCATGCCCCAGACCTGACGCCTTCTAACACGGAATTTGGCTCTGATCCTCTGGTGTTTCCTTGGGACTCTGCCTCTCCTTCCTCTCAGATTGCCTTGCTAAAGAGGAAGACATCCCTATAGGCCATAATGGATTCCAAAGACCTCACTAGTGTCTCTTCTTGGCCCACCCCTCTGGCAGGTATCACAGTGACTGGACAGATCATTGGGGATAAGGGAAGTAACGCTACTTCCAGGACAGGGAAAACTTATTTTGGCAAACTGGGCATTACCAATGCTTGGATGGACTTCCGGGTTGAGGTGACCACGGAGAAGATCATCCTAGGGAACGGGGCTGCACTGAGCACGTTCAGTTGGCTAGACACAGTCACAGTCACACAGACCGGGTAAGTTCTCTGAACCTCCAAGGCTGAGGAGGGAGGGAAACACAGGATTCTCACAGGAGTCACAGAAGAGACTGACGGCCTGAATTCAGATCCCAAAGGATGGTAACCAATCCCTGAGACCCCTTCCATAGCCAAGATTTGTAGCTGGACAGTGTACAGGACTCACTTTGAGGAACGCCATGACCGTATGAAAGCCTTAGGTGGAAGCCATGTGCAGTAGTGCACACATAGTCCAGTGCTCGGGAGGCCCAAGGGCGAATGACTGCTTGAGGCCACAAGTTTAAGACTGGCCTTGGTAATATAACAAGGCCCCCATTTCTAAAATTTTATTTATCATCATCATCACCACCACCAGTATCTCCTCCCGCCCCCATGCCACTTACAACACATGTCGTGCGTAAGTCAGCGGATGACTTTGTGAACTCGGTTCTCTCTCTCTCTCCTGCCTGAGCTGTGTGGGTTCTGGAGGTGGAACTCAGGCCTTCAAGCTCGTGCAGGAAACACCTTCATGCAATGAGCCATTTCATCAGCCCTTGCAAGAACCCATTCCTAAACAGACAGAAGGGTTGAGTGTGATTGCAAACGTCTTCAATCCCAGCAACTGGGAGACAGAACCAGGATGATACCAAAAGTTCCAGGTCAGTTGCATGACGAGTTCCAGCCTAGCGTATGAACTCACAGAGACCATGGCCTGGAACACGTACAAGGCCTGCATAGGTTCAAGCCAGATGAGAGGCCAGCATCGAGAAAGGGACGTGGATTCAAAGTCCTACCCCTCACCAAGAAACTACTTGGAATTGATACGCAATGGCAAAGGAAGAATCTGTTTTCTCCAGCGGAACTCCACTCCAGGGCGGCCCACGCCTAGGAGTAGTCAGCCAATGCAAGATGGACTCCACGGGTTGTTCAGCTTTGCTTTTGTGGATCTTTTGTTTTGTAGTCTCTTGTTTTGGTTTGTTTACTTATTTGTTTTATTGGTCTTTGCTTGTTTGTGTTTGTTTTGGTTTTGTTTTGTCTATCAGTCTATCATCTATCAATTATCTATCTATCATCTATCTATCTATCTGTCTCCTATCTACTATCTATCTATCTATCTATCTATCTATCTATCTATCTATCTATCTATCTATCTATCTATCTATCTATCATCTATCTGTGTGTATATTTGGGGAAGAATGGGCAGAGAACATATAGCTGGGTGGGACAGATCTGGAAGAAGACAGGAAGGGAAACATGATAAAAGTATATTGTATAAAATACATTTCACTTAAAATATTTTTAAAAAATTAAAATTAATTAAAAAAAATAAGCAGGAAAGAAGGGAAGGAGGGAAGGTAAGAGGAAGGAAGGATTTGCAAGTTCTCTTGCTGAATCTGCTAGTTTCAGAGCTTCATAGCTCTTCCTGTCTTCAGGGATCCCACTATTCCCACTGAGGCTCACAGATGGTACAACCCGCCCAGAATCACACAGAGCCTGAGCTGGTCCCAGGCCTATGTGTTTCTAGGCCTCTTTCCTGCCCCCAAAAGAACCAAGGTCCACTCTGTAGAGGGCACAGATGACATATTTGTGGCAGTCTTATCCCAGCATTGAGGTAGTGTGTGCCATCAGGTGACATGCACTTGGGAGGCCTTGCTGAAAAGCCCTTGATTCAGATGGTTAATGCCAAGGCCCCAAGCCCTTGATGCCTAGACCTCCTCTTCTCTCCTAGGCTGTCTATAACAATCAACAGGAAAAAGAATATGGTGGTGTCCTTTGGAGATGGGATTAGTTTTGTGATCATCCTACACCAGGTTTGGAAGAAACATCCGGTTCACCAGGACTTCCTAGGGTTCTACGTGGTGGACAGTCACCGGATGTCAGCACAGACACATGGGCTCCTGGGTATGAAATGCTAAGACTGCAGGCTGCTTAGTCTATTCCTGGAAGGACCGGGAATAGATGTGCAAAGCTTCAAGCTACCTAGCCACCCATACCTGGTTCACGACTGTTCAGTCTTTGTGCCAGTCCTGAAAAGCCAGTGGTCATGGTCCCCATGGCAACAGAGGTCATGGTCCCCATGACAACAGAGGCCTTGGTCCCCATGGCAACAGAGGTCATGGTCCCCATGGCAATAGACAAAGGCTAACTGTAGGTGCTTTCATCCCCAGGTCAGTTCTTCCAACCCTTTGACTTTGAAGTGTTTGACATCCGCCCAGGCTCTGACCCCACAAAACCAGATGCCACAATGGTGGTGAAGAGTCATAAGTTGACTGTCACAAGGTGAGGTGGCATCTCTGACACCCTCACCCCACCTAGTACCAAGACAGGAAGAAAGAACCCTCTGGGCCATGGCACCCAGTTTGTCAGGCTTCTGTTTTCTCTGGGGCACCCTTATTTATTTTTGAGGTCTTGGCCCTCTTAGACTCCTCCCAATCAAGGATTAGCTCAAACATGGCTCCCTAGAAAGGACAATCACATGACTTCATTCTTGACAAAAGAACTATTGACTCTTCAACCTTAAGCCAGGCATGTGGCATATGCCTGCAATCTCAGCCCCTAGAGGTGTAGGTAAGAAGATCAGGAGTTCAGGTCCTTGGCTATTTAGCAAGTTCAAGGCCAGTCTAGGCTACAGGAGACCCATCCTTAAACATTAAAATATCAAATAAATAATAAATTACATATCAAAAAATGTTCAGGGGCTAGGTGGAGGGGTATAGCAAGGTGGCAAAGCACTTACCTTGGACTTGTCGGGCCCTGGATTTAATCCTAGCACTGCAAAACCACTAAAAAGATCTCCTTCAACCTTTGGTCCACGATGTCCACAGGCAAGTTGCTCACCCTGTACCTTATAGCATCTCTTTCTTTTCTCCCAGGGGCTCCCAGAAAGATTACAGGAAGAATGTCAGTGTTGGCACCAAGGTCATCTGCTGGTTTGTCCATAACAATGGAGAAGGGCTAATTGATGGTGTCCATACAGACTATATTGTCCCCAGCTTGTTCTGAGTGCACATGCCAGCTGTGGCTGAAGTAGAAGGCCTGGGTTGCCTGGAAAAAGGGCACAGAACGGGACTTGTGGGAAGGACTGGGACAATAAAGCCCATCATGTAAACCAAAACAGTTTCTGAGAGCCTTCATGAACTTCAAGAAACAGGATGGCTGTCAAGAAGGCAACTTCCTGGGGGTCTCAGATGAGGCAAATGTGGGACAGAGTTGGTTAGGGTGACACCTTAGGGAACCCACAATTGACCTGTGAGACGCCAGGAGGGGTGGAGTGGAATGAGTCTAAAATTCAGGGATGTCTTACATCAGAGGTCATGGTTCAAGAGCCCCTTCTCTCATCGTGGTGACAAGAAGCAGGGTAATGGAGGAAGGGAGGAAGGTTTGAGAGGATCTAGTTCATCATGGTGGGGAACACATATAGTTGGAATGACCTTGGTCAGGGGTGGTAGGAACTTGCCACATGGCTTCCTCATATCACAAGATCAGAAGCAGAAACTGGAGCGAGAAACAGGTCTAGTCTAACTCATGAAGCCTAGTGACCACTTCCTCCAGCTAGGCCCCTTAAAGGTTCTATGACTTCCCCCGAACACAATGCTACCATCTGGTGGACTGAGTGTTCAAACACTTGAGCCTGAGGAGGACATCCCATATTTACACAGTAACAAGAGGGGCTGTTCACTTTGGCTCACAACTTCAGAAGTCAACCTAAGGCTGCTCGGCTCTGACACTGGGCTTGTGTGGTGGCACAATGCATCACGGTAGGAGCATGTACCAGCAGAAGTATGTTTACATTACCATAGCCCGAAAGGATAAAAAGAGCCAGGCATAGCCACACATTCCTGTAAGCCAGCAATTGAAAGGCAGAAGCAAGATACTTGAGGTCAGCTTAGGTCATATAGAGAGGTGTTGTCCAGCCTGGGCACATATAAGACTTTATCTCAAAAACAGAACAAAACAAAGCAAAAAACAAAAACAAAAAAGAAAGAAAAAAGTTAAAAACTGAAGGAGGACAGGAGGAGGAAGAGGGGGAGGAGGATGGAGAGATGCAAATTGTGGCTCATTCCTGTGATCCCAGCAGAAACGATGATCAGAAGTTCAAGGCTAGCCTGGGATATAGGAGATCCTGTTTCAGAAAGATAGTGAAGGAGAGGGTAAGGAGAGAGAGAGAGAGAGAGAGAGAGAGAGAGAGAGAGAGAGAGAGAGAGAGACAGAGAGACAGAGAGACAGAGACACAGAGAGACACAGAGACACAGAGACGGTTCCCTTCAAGGACATGGCCCTTAGTGACCCAAGTTCATCCCACTACGCCCAACCTTCTGAGGTTCCATGACCTCCTAATAGCGCTCCAGGCTGGTGACCAGGCTTTAAGCACATAGGCTTGTGGTGACACTCCAGATGTAAAACAGCACCACTTACCTTTTCAACTACCCAACCAGCCATCCACCCACCCACTCACCTCCATGCATCCAGCTGCTCTTGGAGTCAGCAGCCAGGTGTGGTACCCAGGGCCAGGATCTGAGACAGAGTGTAACACAGTTCTTATCTTCACAACCACCACAGTTTGCCTTCAGGAGGGCCAGGACTCTCGGGGGTCCTCCTGTAACCTCATGGTGGCCACTTTCTCCCTTCCAAAGAAAGAAGACAGAGGGGTCCCTAGAGAGGGACTTGATGATATCTCCAGCCCGAGTGCTTGGGCTTCTAGGGAGCTTTGTTTGCACAGAGCACAGCTGACTCTTGCTTTACCTGCATCTGTGCACTAACTTCTCTCCCTTCATCCCTCTGTGCACTAGGACATCCCCCTCATCCCTCTGTGCACTAGGACATCCCCTTCATCCCTCTGTGTGTTAGGGCATCCCCTTCATCCCTCTGTGCACTAGGACATCCTCCTCATCCCTCTGTGCACTAGGACATCTCCTTCATTCCCCTTATCCCTCTGTGCACTAGGACATCCCCCTCATCCCTCTGTGCACTAGGACATCCCCCTCATCCCTCTGTGCACTAGGACACCCCCCTCATCCCTCTGTGCACTAGGACATCCCCATCATCCCTCTGTGCACTAGGGCATCCCCCTCATCCCTCTGTTCCCTCGGGCATCCCCCTCATCCCTCTGTGCACTAGGGCATCCCCCTCATCCCTCTGTGCACTAGGACATCCCCTTCATCCCTCTGTGCACTAGGACATCCCCTTCATCCCTCTGTGCACTAGGGCATCCCCCTCATCCCTCTGTTCCCTCGGGCATCCTCCTCATCCCTCTGTGCACTAGGACATCCCCTTCATCCCTCTGTGCACTAGGGCATCCCCCTCATCCCTCTGTTCCCTCGGGCATCCCCCTCATCCCTCTGTGCACTAGGACATCCCCATCATCCCTCTGTGCACTAGGGCATCCCCCTCATCCCTCTGTTCCCTCGGGCATCCCCCTCATCCCTCTGTGCACTAGGGCATCCCCCTCATCCCTCTGTGCACTAGGACATCCCCTTCATCCCTCTGTGCACTAGGACATCCCCTTCATCCCTCTGTGCACTAGGGCATCCCCCTCATCCCTCTGTTCCCTCGGGCATCCTCCTCATCCCTCTGTGCACTAGGACATCCCCTTCATCCCTCTGTGCACTAGGGCATCCCCCTCATCCCTCTGTTCCCTCGGGCATCCCCCTCATCCCTCTGTGCACTAGGACATCCCCTTCACCCCTCTGTGCACTAGGGTATCCCCCTCATCCCTCTGTTCCCTTGGGCATCCCCCTCATCCCTCTGTGCACTAGGACATCTCCTTCATCGCTCTTGGGACAATAGGCCTTCTTTCTGTCCGCTCTCCTTTTGGTCCATATTCCAGGTGTTTCTCTTTACCATTCAGCTTCCAGACACTCAAGCTGCTTCTGTCATGTGATCATCCTGCCTGCATCCTTTGCGCCTTCAGCATCTCTGACTGATGTTCCTGGAGATGGAAGCAGTGGGTAGCTTGCTAGATGGCTGAGCAGGGAGTTGAATAAAGCTAGAGTAAGGAATCAAACCTGGGACCATCTTCAATGCAGAGTGCATATGCATGTGTGTGTGTGGGGGGGGCGGTGGCATGTGGCTATGGGTCACAAGAATTGTCATACCTCCCACCACAGAAGGCCCACAGAATTTCCCATGGCTGGTGTCATAGCTGGCTTTCCAGGGCTCAACCTGGCCAAGGGCCTAGAGGGAAGGTGACTCCTGGTCGCTACTGCTCTAGAGAGAGTGGTAGCATGAGACTTGGCTCCCAAACTGAAGGCCTTCCCCTGATCCAGGGGGAATGTGGGAAGAAGGCTGGAGAATCAACGTAGCCCCAATTCTGCCCCTTCCTCAACACACATGTAGGAAGCACCTCCACTCAGGAACACACTAGTCGGGCTAGGTTTTCTCCCTCCTCCCACAGTACCCCAACTCCCCTGTTCTTGCTGAGAGCTGGACATCAGAACATAGGCCTAGCTCCGGGTGAAGGGTATGCCACCTGGGCTGGCCCTTTCTCCCCTAGTCTACAGCACTTTTTTTCTCTTTCCCAGAACTCAGATGTCTCGTCTCTCGACCGGGCTCCTGCTGCCCCGTCATGGGTGTCCTTGTTCTGCTTACTCAGAGTAACCTTCCCTTTGTTCTTCAGAACCACCCTAGGCAGCCTTTCTCGCCATCTCCAGGATGGGCAAGTAAGTAGCCATCAAAACTAATTTCCTCACCTTGACAGAATCAGCATCAATGTGAATGGAGTGTGTGTGTGTGTGGTGGGGAATTGTTTAAGACTTGGTCAGCCTGTGAGGGATTTTATTAATTGGGTTAATCGAAGTGGGAAGACACACCCTGGATGTAGGCGGCAGCATTTCTTGGGCGTGGTCCTGGACTGAAAAGGACAGCAGGAGCCAGCTGAGTGCTGGAGTGAATGCATTGACTCACTGCTCTCTGCTCTATAGTGCAGATGTGATGTGGAAACGATCCACTCAAGACAGACAATCTGACTAATGAAGCTGAATAAAAGTATATCAATAATTTCATTAGCCAATGTTCAAAAGAAGACTCATGTCTCTTGGCATTGAAGGCTAGAGGTACAGCATTTTTAAAGACAAGAACCACAATTACATCAGTGTTTAGGGGAGGTCAAAGCAACATCTGCTGTTTGCAGAGCTTAGCAGGATTTTCCAGATACCACATGACAATTATTTCTAATTTAGGCTTCCTCTTAGTTATTTTAGTTTTATGTTTTAGCTTGCTCGAACATCAGTTATTCTGGTTAATATGTCTGGACCATGGTTAGGGTCACAGACAGTTCCAAAAACTTTGCCAAGGCACATGTAACCACATTGGGGGTTCTGGGTACTGGTGTGTGTGTGTGTGTGTGTGTGTGTGTGTGTGTGTGTGTGTGTGTAAGGAATGTCTAGGCAGACACAAAATAAAGTCAGGAAAAGATGACATCACCTTAGCCATTTTAGTGTGACCAGCTGAGTCAAGTACCCTCTGCCTTATCTCCCACAATGATGGACTTTGTAACCTAAAATCATTAAAGACGCCTTTATCTTTTAAGTTGCTTCTGCAAAGTATTTTGTCACAGTCTCATGGAACAGATTTAAGACAGTGCCAGTGTAATCCAGCCTTGGCCCAGGGCCCTGAGCAGCCCCCAGTGGGTAGACAAGTAAAGGTTGGCAGTTCAACTGTCCTGCAGGTGCTGGCCTGCACAGAGTTTTGGGCTGGGCCCACCTGGTTGTGTCCTAGGAAGGTGAACTTGGGCCAGGCAGGCTCACCTGTCTCTAGTCCCACAGGAAGTCGCTCATCCTGGGCATGAGGTCCCTGCCAAGGCAGCTCAGTGCAAGATGGGCGAACTCACACCCTGGGCAAGGCTGCCGGAAGTTCACCCACTGGCCTGATCCCTCATCCTTACAGAAAGACTCATTCATCCAACACCCTCCACAGCTCAAGAGTTGGCACAGAATATTTTTCTGATGATCTGGTCCATTTTTCCCTAACAGGCAAGTGGGTTATCTCACGTTGTGCTTTATCCTGGCCACCAAGTTTAGAGCGTAGGTCTGTGGCCAGTGGCTTTGACAGCATCCTCTCTTTTGGTGGCTGATTATACCCGTGACTGCTTGGCTCTTTTATTCTAATGCTTGTGCTTTAATTCTCCTTATCTCTCTGTAAGTCACAGATTGTGCCCCCCTTTTTTTAAATAGAAGTAGGTTGTTCTAGGGGTCCAGTTGTCTCTTAGTATCCATAGAGGATTGGTTTCAAGACCCCCAAGGATACCAAAAACCCATAGATGTTCAAGTCCCTTATGTAAATTACTTTTGTGTTCATATACAACCCGTTCAGATCCTCTTGTGCTTCCCTGGCCCCGCCAGTTCTCTGGAAGAGTCTAATGTTCTCTGAGACAGAATATATAGGTTGGGACCCTAAGTCCCCCAGGACTAGCCACATGGAATCATGACAGCCACTCCCTGGGTTCACACCACCCTTCTTTATTTGTAACAAGGGGGCATCCTCTTCTCCTCACAGGCGGCCCTGTTGGTATCCGATGTCATCTGCCTGTGTACGAGGACAACGTGGCAGGGAGTGGTGCTCCTAACAGTTCTATATCTTCACCGTCCAGCAGGAAATCTCTGTTCCTGGGTACCCTTTCTGGTAACTCAACTTGAGCTCTCTGGGATAGAAAGACAACAGAGAAAACATAGGTGACCAACCAATCTCAGGTAAGATGAAAGAGATGGGGGAAGGGTTGTAGACTTTAGCATGGAATGCAGCGTCTCAAGGTCCCTCAGAATTCCTTCTGATACAGGTCAGGAAGGTCCAGTTGCCCAAGGATTATTCTAGGTGATTCTTCATGATGTCTTCTGGGCCCAGGACTTTGGAAGTTTGAGAGGGGCAAGGAAACCATGGTACTGACCACAACCTAGCGTCCAAGCTGACCATCCTCTGTGTCATCCTTTCCCCTGCTTTTAGTTCCCAAGCATGGACAGGAGTGGGTTCTGCAGATCCCAGCTTTCACTCCCCTAATCCCTACCAGACCATAGCCGAGCTCAGCGGCCTGCCTGTGCGGTTACCTGGTAGCTGGGTAGTCAACTCCTTGAACTCTGACTGTCCGTTTTGTATTATCTGGCTCAATGGGTGGATCCCAAACGATATCCCGGTAAAACCGACCTGAGATAAACGGGTAGGTTGGTGAGGGTTAAGGGCAGTGAGGGAGATGGGCAGAAGTGGGTGGCTCAGCCTGTGCCCAGGCACAGCTGGGTTTTAAGGGCCAGTGGCATCATACCAAGCTCCCCTTTAATGTTGTTGGAGAAGTGTTGGGTGTCACTCAAAAGCAGCATCAGTCCTCTCCGAGGGTCATCCAGGGACAAGAGGCCGATGGTGACTTTGTCTGGGCCACTGAGCTGTAGGAGTCCCATCTGATCCATGGTCATCTTCAAGCTGCAGAGAAACACCAAATCCTGAGCAGGAAGGCAGAGACACCTGCATGGAGGATTCTCAGTGGGCTGTGACCCTGCAGCAGGGTGGGGACCTCTGCTCTGGACCAAGAAGTCATTCCTTCAATCTTCTAGGCTCAGTTTCCTTATTGGCAAGACAGTACTAAAGTGAGCTTAGTGATGTCCGATTTCCCTGCATTGTTTGTAAAAGAGAATAGTGAGTTCTTTGCTCTGGGTTTGAGTTTGCTTTCTCATGAGTGAATTTTATGATTTCATTGGGGGTGCTGGATAACAGTCACTGCTAATTTGACTGGACTGCGAAACACCTGGAACATTCATAAAACTCCTCTCTGGATGTGTATTTTTTTTGTATTTTTTCTGTATTTTTGGAGGTTAAGTGTAGTGTGGGAATCAGTCCTGAACTTGGGTCACACTATCCCACAAATTCGAGGTGGAAGGAATAAAAAGGGAGGGAAGAGACTGCTCTCTGCTTCGGGCACCGCCTCCTCTGCCATGCCCTCTGCCCTGACAGACCAAGGCCTCCTGTGTGGACAGGGTAAGTCCTCCCTCCCTTAAGATGCTTTCGTGGGTTTCTGCTCACAGCAGCAGGGAGTCTGCCACACCTGTTTTCATAGCTTAGCTAAGCTGCTCTCTTCTTGCCAAAGCTTCACACAGCTTGGCGATTCATTGTAATTGTCAATTGGATTGAACTGTGAAATACTTAGCAGATTACAAAAGAACATTTTCTAATGCATCTCTTAAGGCATTTCTAGAGACCACTGGCATGTTAGAGAGCAGCTCAGCGGGAAGGCCGCCCTGAATATGGGCAGCAGCATGCGTTAGAGTGGGGGCCTGGATGGCACAAAAAGCAGAAAAAAGTTTTCAAGGCCGGCTAGACCCTTTGCTTTCTCTGCCTCTTGGCTGCCAGGAGGTGAGCTGCACATGCTCGCTTCCCTTTAGGTTTGCCATCATGACGATCTGCCCAGGTCCAGAGACAACAGAACCTCGTGACCATGACTAGAACACTGGGCAAATGAATCCTTCACCCCTTGCTCCTCCTAGACTACTCACATGCTGCAGTAAGAGTAGCATTCATAAGCCCTGATGTCAGGCTTCGGGCTTTTCATGAATGCCACCTTGAGCTCACCACGCAGCACATGTAAGAGACACTGTACCATCTGATGGTGCAGAGTTCCCCCAACTACTTCCTTTCAATGTGTCCCTTCGGCCTCGGACTCAGAATCTGGATGAGTCTAGTGATTAGTAAGGGAACTAAGACCCAGAGGGCTGTGTGTCCAGAGACCTGAGTTAATGATGAGGGCCAGGTCCCAAGACAATGCCTCCAGAGCTGTAGGACATTACAATGTAACCCTGTCCTGCCAGGAGTGCAGCCTACTGCGGGGACTCAGAACTAACCACTTCATCTATGGCCTTGGGCATAGCCGTCATCCCTAGCGTCATGGCCAGCACAGCCTGAGAGCTCGCCCTGGGACTTACCCAGGCAAAACAGAGAACAGTGTCTTCTTCCACCTGTATTCAGTGTTTTTTCGGCCCCGTGTCACCACCAATCGTTCAGGGGTCGCATGGACCTGCAGGTGAGGCTTCTGGATGGTCACCTCGATCCACGAGAACCCAGTATTCTCATACTTACCAGTCACCTCCAGTCCTAAGAAGGCCAGACCAGAGATGTCAAAGTCAATTCAGAGCAATGGCCTGAACAAGGAGTCTCCCCTGACTTTGTCCTTTCTGGAATGGGGTCCCCAGAAGGGTCTCTCTGCTCAGCAATACTTTCACTTCAGTCTATTTCTTCACCATCTTCTTTTTTTCTTTTTCTTTTTTGAGACAAGATTTCACTTGGTAGGCCAGGCTAGTCTGGAAACTCATTATGTAGACCAGGCTGGCCTCAAAGTCACAGCGATCTGCCTGCCTCCGTTTCCCAAGTGCTGTGTGCCATCATGCCTGGCTCAGGTCTAGTTCTTAGAATCTCTCCACTCAAGCTTTAGTTTCCTGTGGTTTGGACCTCAGATCCTGCTGACGATCACCCTGCTAGACTTTTGAGAAGCGCGTGTGTGTGTGTGTGTGTGTGTGTGTGTGTGTGTGTGTTTGTAGGGTCTTGTTTCAAGTATGTAAGCATTTGTCAGTCCTCTACAGTGTGCCTGGGTCCTGAGCTCGCTGTATGGCTGAGAGTGAAGTGGAAAGTTCGTGCCTCAGAGAGCAGGTGATGACATAGGTGATCACGTGATTCTCAGAGGCGTGAGGGAGCTGTGGCTCTCCCGGTGTACTCTGTGGCTCGGCATGAACATTCCTGAGTTCTGGACAGCCCTGTGTCTGCCTGGACACTTCAGTTTGACCACTGAGGCCAGCCCAGGACTAGTGAACCAGTTTGGCTAGCACATCTACTTCTCTAACCATTCCCCTCCTCAGTACTACTAGGGACCCATGGAGACATGGCGGGCATGTGTTCCTCAGCTCTGTCTCCTCTATCGGGAACATCCTTACCCTGTTCTCAGCTCATCTGACAATCTCAGGTGACCCTGTACAGCTCCCTGACTCTAGGCAACTTCGGCCGTCTCTCAGATCTGGAAACTGACCCATGTGTACAGGCCCTGTGGAAAGCTTACAGGTGACTATGGTACAGAAGGGAGTTTTTGGTGCCCAGGACATTTGCCCACGCTGGGCATGTTGCTGTGGTTAGCAGTGAGTCATATGAGGTCTGGGTTTCAATGTAGATATCTGGAATTTATCTCTTACCCTGACTGGGGTCTACAAACAGCTTCATGGGCTTCTCGGAATGTAAGATATCCACACAGAGCTGGTCCACACTGGGTCCCAGAAGCGGCAAGATAACAGTAGGAACCTGGGGGTGGTCTAAAATAGCCGGTATACAGTTCCTGCGGCAGGAAGCAAAGTCGGGGGGGGGGCGGGCAAAGGTATGGGGTGGGGTGGGAGGAATGCTTACCTGGGTTTGGGACTTCCTCTGGTATGGTGCTTTCTGAAAGAAGGAAGAAAAAGTCTGTGTTCAGGGCATTGTGGATGGGGTGCTAGGTGACTGGCTGTGGCTCTCTCTCCATTTTAACATGTACAATACCATGTAACAGGTTATGGAGAGCCAGGGTTTTCCCTTTTCAATATCTTCTGGAGCTACTGGGGAGGGGTGCGGTAAGGGTATCTTTATGTTTTTTTGTTTGTTTGTTTGTTTGTTTTTAGTGCTGGGGAGCAAATTCAGGGACTGTGCATTTCAGGCAAAAGCTCTATTACTAAGCTAGGTCACCAGCTTCAGTACCTTTATCTTTCTCCTCCATGTTTGGTAACACAGCTAGATGTGGGCCGACAGGATCTTGTGATGCTGAGGGGAGCATGAACACAGGAACATTGGACAGAAAGGGAGATGCCGTCGGGACGCAGGGGCATAGGACAGAAAGGGAGAAGGCATCAGGACGCAGGGCCTTCTGCACCTGAGGCCCCTGACCTCTCCTCACTGTCCACTTAGCTCAGGTCTGAGGGGCAGGGGAGATTTCAAGGAGATTAGTCCCAACTGAGTCTGAGTTTTGTTCTTGGGAACAGAAGCAGTATAAGGGGCCATAGGTGATGCTGGAAATGGGAAAGTCTTCCTTCTCAATCGTGGGAAGTGGATCCTCAGGGAACAAAGAAGTGTAAAGTCCTGCTCTGGGGAAGGGAGGCCTGGTGTCCAGTAACTGGCTGGGAGAGAGGTGCCTCGAGAAGAAAAGAGTTGGCCATGGTGGTCTAAAGAGCCTGGACATGAGCCTCTTGGGACCCAGGGTTCACAAGAGAGGCTACTCTGTCGAAGCTTGTGGGCCGGCAATCTAGGGACAGAGCAGGAGCCAGGAGAGCTCATTCCTGAGATAAAATGCTGAGGATAAAGCAGAGAGAGGCTGGCTGAGGAATAGAAAAGTGAGGGCAGGAAATACTGTACTTCTCCCCAGCCTCTGGCTCCTGGCTCTGCCCTGGGACAGGGTCCCAGCTCCGCCTAGCCCACCTGCATCTTCTTGCCGGTGTCCTTGCCTAACCTGTGCTTTCTCTCCCTCTATGGGGCAGAGTCACTGAGGTAGGAAAAGAAGGAAGCCCACTGTGGGTCAGAAAGGGGCTCACCTAAGGATGGCAGGTCTAGCATCCTTCCCAAGGAAGGCTGAAGGCTGGAGTCAGAGCCAGAAGCAAAATGAGGAGGTCCGGGAGGCCCAGGAAGCCCAGGAGGTGCAGAAAGTCCATGAAGAATGTGTTGTCTGGGCATCTGAGACCTATTTCCTAGTTTTAAAACATTGAGATGAGCAGTTTCTCACAGGCAACGTCCTGGGTCCCCACAGCCAGGACAAGGGACCTCATGTCAGAAGTAGGATGTAGAGAGGGTAGATAGCTCCTGCTTCCTTCTAGAAAACCTCCCCTAGCCAGGAAATGAACACTGATGGAACTCTTCCCCATGGAGGGTCAAGTTGCCCTGGGCAGTGGCCCTTCAATCACCCTGAGTAAGATTCTAGATGGCCAACTCCTAATTAAACCCACCCGGTCTTTAGACAGGGGCCTGTTACCAGCCAAGTGACCCACGCTAGGCGCTGTCCTTCCACAGCCAAACGCAGAGCCCAGCCTATGTCCTGGCACAATTCTAGAAACCTCCCTTTGCATCCCATTGTCCCTTGTCACCTTTCAGCAAGGTCATCAGTTTAGATCCTCTGGTAGGAGACTTGAAACGATGGCCTTGAGCTGGAAGACAGTGAGACTGGGGTTTAACTCTTTGGAGCCAGCTCTCTGGGGCTCCATCCTGGATGGGTTCTGTGTACCTAGAGTCCAGGGCAAGGTCCGAGGGGTGCCCAGTATTTGGGTGAACAAGCGACTAAGTGTACCAGCTTGTTTGGTCAGATGACACCAGCTCCTGGCAGTGGGGGAAACGTGGTCCTCAGAGTGGACCCTACCTAGGCAGGCCTTTGAACTCTGAAGCCCTTACCTGCTAACAGGAGTCTGCGCACTCCATCTTCTGTACAAAGAAACAGAAAGCGAGAGAGGTGGGTATTATGGGTGGTTTTGCCACTTTCAGGACCCTTTGCTTAATCTTGCTTCCCCAGCCCCAGACTGTAACGGGTGCACACAGTGAGTCTAGGGGGCTGCAGGACCTGTCCTCGGTTTCCACCTTAGTGAGTTAAGATGGGTCTCTGGGAGTCTATGATGGCAGGGGTCAGGGGCGTGGTCTGAAGTAGTGGAGGCCGAGCTCCAGCCCCACACTCACCGACTTCCACAGGCTTCTCAGCAACTTGGAATTGTTCTTGACCTTCAGGTTTGGTGACCACCATGTGTGTGAGAGGGGTGACAAAATTGTACTTGAGTGACAAGTTCAGAACTTGGGCTTCGATGGCCTTTAATTTGGCATCTGATGCTGAAATCCTGTGGGTTGAAGACCTGAGAGTTCAGGAGGTCCTTGGGTATCTTGGCAGTTCCCCTCTCCTCGGCCCCTTCTTGTGAGTGCCCTTGGGAGAGTGTAGAGTTTGGACATAACACCTCATGCATACCTGGTACATAGCCTGTGCCAGATATGCCTGCCCCACTACTAAAAGGCTTAATGGTGTCGCGTGAAAGTCACTGCAGTGGCTTGCAAGGGTCAGGGTCACTCGCCTCTGCTCCAGCTGTTGCTGTATAGTCAGCAATGCCCAGAGTCTCTCCATAAAGTTGTGAAAGATGTACTTGGGGCTCTGGAACTCCTTCTCTTGTTGGGTTACGCTGGCCTCCGTTTGGAAAGTGACGTTCTGCATGTGCTGCAAAGAGATGCGAGTCCAGGTAAGGGCAGCGAGGGCCCTGGGCCCACACCTGCCCAGCAGGCATTACTTTCTAGTATTATGGAGATAGGAGTGGGGTTCAGGAGTATGATGGCCTCCCACAGATGCTCTGGAGTAAGAAGGAGGTGGGGTAAATGTTAGCAGCTGACCAGGTATCACAAGACAGCTGTGTAGTCAGGAGCTTGGGTCAGCTGTCCTTTTATAAGAAGGGACAATAACTTCAGAGCAGAGGGAAGAGGTCTCCAACACAGTGTGGGGCAGAGAGGGTTCCACTCCCCCAGACATGGGGAAAAGGAAGAGAAAGGAAAGGAAGGGCCTTGCCCAGTAGTTAGCAGTGGACTTGAGACCAGCACCTCAGAGCCCCAGCAAGTTGTCTGCTCTATATTGCCTGTCTGCTGGGGCTGGCCACCCTGGGACAGTGATAGGACACACGTTCCTCAGGAAACGCGGTCTTAAGTTGACCCAGATGGCAGCCTAGGACAGGGGGCAGAGAGCAAGGATGCCCCAAGCCTCTTTCATCAGAAGGGCAGGCAGCTAAGAGGCCTTGGACAAGCTTCTGCCCCTGTGCTGGTATCAGCCCCTCCCAGCTCCTACCCAGGACCTGGCTTGCCAAAGCTTCAGTACATGATGGCCTCAGGCATAAGTTTATCTTCTTGCTTGGGGCCCTAGATTCAATTCCCTGCACTAAAACCAAAGTGTGCAGAGCCCTGTCCGTTATGTTTGAAGTCATGTTTGTGGTTACCAGGGGCTAAAAAGTAACTCTACGAAGTAGGCATCTGAACTAACTACATTTGCGTTCAGGAGGAAATGGAGGCAGGAGGAGTTTAAGTCATTTGTCACCTGTGGGAGGTGATGGAGGTTGGTTAGAAGACAGGTTATCTGGCCATACAGTCTTCAGGAACAGTCCTACTATTTGGCTATGTTTGAGATGAGGCCCTGCCCCATCCCCATTTTTGGGTTCTGCTGCTCCTACCAATTACTTAGCAGACCCCCTGCAGGATTCCCATTCTGATGCCAGGTCAAAGTGGGCTCCAGCACTGTTCTCCTGAATTCCTGGATATGTGCTGTCAGGAATGTTTTAGGCCGTCACTCTGTTTTTGTACAAGTTGTCTGTCCCAGGAAGGTAAGGAGGGTTGGCCTTATTTACTACTGCATCCCTCAACCTAAAGACTCTGACAGGCTGAACCTGCTGCACCCAGAGGCAGAGACGTCAGAGCAAGGGTGGGCTCTGTGAGGTGAGCAGTGGGGACCAGCATACGTTGTCTGTGCTGCCTGGGGCTTGCCCTGCTCTCCTGTGAAGTGGGAGTAGTTCTCTCAGTCTGCCCACACCCTCAAAGGCCTATCATGAGGACAGATGGAACGGGGCACTGGGCAGGCACATCTGCTGCCGTCTCATGCTCCAGAAGAGTCAGGAGGCAGCAGGGTGGACTGAGTTATCAGTTCCTATATGTGCTAGATTGTCTTAGGAGCAGCAGTATGTCGTCTTATGAACCCATGCAGCTAGGGCCGGTATCCTTCAGGAAAACCCAAGGAAAAGGGACCTTAGAGACTCACTCAAGGTCAATCAGCTGGAATTTGGTATGGAGAGTACTTGAGCATAGTCCCTCAGGAGCAAATATGGAGGCTACCCAGGCTGCCCCAGCTGCCCCAGGCTGCCCCAGGCTGCCCCAGCTGCCCCAGGCTGCCCCAGCTGCCCCAGGCTGCCCCAGCTGCCCCAGGCTGCCCCAGCTGCCCCAGGCTGCCCCAGGCTGCCCCAGCTGCCCCTTTGCTCCAGGATGACTCAGCCATGCTTACCATCTGCCCACTGACTTTGGCTACGAGGACATCAGGGCCCTGGTCTTGGAGCTTCCCAGCCACCACCATCTCTGAGCCCTTGAAGTGGTGTTGGAAGTTGTACCGCGTGACATTCTCCACAGCATCACTGGGGTATTCAAAGGTCACTGATAAGAGCAGCGGATTGGCTACTTCGTGGTAGAAGTCCTACGGTGTGGCAGGGAGGCGCACGTCACAAAGGCCAGGCAAACAGGGTCTGCTTGATTGTCTGCATCCCACTCTGGGTCAAACCGGTACCTGAAGCTGCAGTTCAGAGTCCGAATCCTCATAGATGCGCCGGGCCAGGCCACCATTGTCCAGTGCCAACTTCTCCAGGAAAGGATAGTTCACATCAAAGCCAAACCCCAGGCAGAAGAGGCTATACTGCCCACTGATGGCTTCCTGTATGTTGTTTTGGATAGTCGTGGGATTGGTCTCCCCTAGACTCGCGAATTTGGGAATTGGATGAGAAAGAATGATTTGCTCAGTGGATATATCTGGAACTTCAGAGCCAAAGGGGTCTTGACAATTCTCTCTCTCCCCACCTCAGGTTTCACAGCCAGCCTGGAAGCAGTCCCAGACTCTCTCCATGCCTAGCATGCCCAAGAATGGCCACAGTATCCTCACCCACAGTGGGTTCACCGTCCGTGAGCAGGATGATAAGGGAGACGCTCTTCGAGGGCAGAAGCTCAGCCTGGTTGCTTCTATCCAGCATCTTCACAGCCAATAGCACTGCGTTATTGATGTTGGTCCCTGAAGGGCACAGACTCAGCGTTGGTCCCAACCAGTAACCATGGAAGTCCCCAGCCTCCTAAGATGCAGAGACACTCACCTCCCTGAGCATGGATCTTGGAAGCATACTTTATAGCCCGGTTCAAGTTCTCTGTTGTCGCTTGCACCAGCGACTGCTCCCATTGACTTGCTTCCCCACTAAACACAATGAGGTTGAACTGGTCCTGGGGGCTGAGGTCTTTCAAGATCTTGACTAGGGCTTCTCGGGTCTGATCGGGGGAAAGAAGACAAGGCAGGTGTCTCAGAGTAGCTCCCTAAAGGTGCATGATCCTTGGGGTAGTATTCTGGTATCTTAGGTGGGCTCATAGTGTATGCTTCAGGCCAAACTTGGCCCTAGGGAGCCCCCTTCCCCCTCCCGATTCTGGAACAGGTGAGGTGGCTGCTGATTCCAGGGTTTGGGAGACAGACCTACCTGCTGGATTTTCCTGCCTGACATAGATCCGCTTTTATCAATGACAAAGAGCACATTCTTGGACATTGTAGGAAGGTCCTCCGGGGCAAAGTGGTGCACAAAGTAGCCTTGCTCAATCTGTGGCCGGAGTGAGTCCACACTCAGGTGATCAGAACTCAAGCCCATCCTACCTCTGTCAGGCCTCCTCATCTCAGATCTCTGTCCTCCTTTCATGACCCCTCTCCACCCCAGCTTCTTACCTCCCCCCAAAATCCTTATCATTTCTCAAAGCTCAACCTCTCGCTAACAGAAGACTTAGGTATTCACTCATCACCCTAGAACTCTCTCTATAACTTTGTTCCCTGCTGTAGTATTTGAGGCAGCTTACACTAAAGGACACAGTGAACTCAATATCCATCAAGTGGGAGCACGGCGGGGGGGGGGGAACAAGGAGTAAAGGGAAGCACAAATATGAGTAGCTGTTAGGTTTGTGCATAAATCCAAGCTGTGAGCCTTTAGGTGACAAATGCCCAGAGTACTCCACAGTACTCTGAACACTCCACAGTCGGTCTTTGCAGAGACAATTCTTTTCTCCCTCCAGAAAGGGAATAATATTCAGGATCATGACTGAGCCTCCTGTTTTCTGTCTGAGTCAACCCCTAGTGCAGAGTACAAAGGAGGGGCCACCATTTTCCTTTTCCACAACCCTCATGCTTAGACGAGAGAAGGAAAGATGGACTTTGAGGTTTTGTTGCCCACCTGAATGGAGCCCCCAGAGACAGATCGGTTCACATCATAGCGGACAATGAAATCTCCATCCAGCACCGTGTCCTGCTCATTCTGAGACTTTTGTTGCTGCGAGAGTGTCGGCTTGAACCGGATGTGTGCCTGGGGGAGCAATCAAAGCTGGCATTAAAAGGAACAGTAGAACACTTCAGAAAATCAGATTCCAAATACATGCGGCCACAAGCGAAAACTGGGGGGATTTTCACTCTGAGCTGAAGGGTGATAGCGTCCATTTGGTACATGTGCGCGGGCATGCACATGTATGCATCCCATTTCTGGGGGATGTGCAAGCATCTGGGCTCAGTGCGATCCAGTTATCTCTTTGAGTATCTTCCCATCAGTCTGCTCTCCCCATAAACTCCAAGCTCCTAGAAGGGCCCACTGACCATCTCTAGGTCTTACTGTCCTGTCTTTTTGGTAGTGGCATAGACAAAGATTTCAGGGCTTTTCAGCTCAGGGAGATTCCAACTGTTTTGGGAATCTAGCCCATAGTCTCAAGATTGGTGTCTTCACTTGATGGTCATAGCATGCCCACCTTGGTCTTGTTCTGTGAAGTGGTAAGGGCATTTGCCAGCTCCTGGGTCATGAAGGTGCTCTCTGTCTCCAGGTTGCTGATACCCTGAGGCTCAAAGATGTAGATGTCCATCTGGAAGCGAGATAGGGGTCACCAGGGAAGACATGAGGTGGGCTGTGCTCCCCAAAAGCTAGGTGGCAAGGGGATGCCGCCCTCGTTGGGACGGGATTATCTATGGGGCTTCCTGGAGAAGGTGGTGCCAGGTACCTGAAGATGCTTGACCAGCTGCTGAGGCCTCACTTTGAGGAGTAGCTCATACATTCCCAGTCGCCTTTGGAGCAGTTCCTGGTATATGAGTTCAAAAGTAATCTTGGAACCAGGGGCCACGTTGACTGACACTTCAAACTGCTCTGTCTGTCTCCCGGTGGTCCTGGGGGATAAGAAGAAGAACCCAGCAGGTCAGGTAGGGGATGTCTCCTAGAGGGAACAAAGCTGAAGGCCACAGCGGGAGCAGTCTCTACCTACACACGCCCTCCCCCACAGGCTCACTTGACAAGGCCAGCGCTCTCTCCCCGGCCCACGGCGGCACTGTATTGCATCTGGGCTTCAGCCTTCTCTTTGACAACCCCTGGGTAGGTCACGCCATCGATGACCCTAGGTAAGGAAGAGAACAACTGAGAACCTTTTTAGAAGGCTTTTTCAGAATTTGGTGAGCTAGATGTGACTCCTGTCTTTGCCAGGGACAATGGCATTTATCATGCGCCTATAGGGTAGAAGACCCCATCTGTGACACTGAGAGTAGCTTTCATTTATCCTGAGACATGTGTATACAGTATTAGTACACATGGGTATTACTGTAGGAACAGATCAGAAAGTTACCGAGGAGGCAGGACTGGGCTAAACTCAGTCCATGTTCCACTGCCCCATGACCCTTATGAACTGTTCTGAAGCGCCAGCTAATCATAGCACAAGCAAGAGAGGAATGAGTTGTTCTTTACCCAGCCCTACATCTGCCTCTTATGTGGTCAGATTTGAGCAGGAAGGAGACACAGGACTGAAGGCTGTGATCTCATTCCTTTTGCCTCAGCCCTCCAGCTTAGAGCGGGTGTTACAGGGACCTTGGCATCTCTGGAAGCAGATTTGGGGCACCTAGTGGTGGAGACTCCTGGGAATGTAGACAAGTTTCTGGAAGCTATCCTTTCACATTGAGAAGAAACTGCCAGGGCCATTTCTCTGCAGAGAAAACAACTGTTCCAGGAGCTCCTTGTGGGGTGAATAGGGATTAGTAAATGGTCACCTGCTTGTCCTGGGAGAGCCATGGGAGGATGGAGTATACAGAGAAGGGGGAAGGGAGGGGATCTAGTTAAATCCACAGAACAGGTATCTTCCTTTCCCTCCTCTGGTCATGGTTAAGTCTTGGGCCAGAATGGGAATGAACAGGGGAAGCTTGGCTCCTTCTGGCTGGAAGTTCATCCTTTCTCCAGACACTGCTGGGCTTCCTGACCAGGGCAGGGAACACGGAGACCTGCCCTGCACTTCTTTGTGCAGTAGAAAGATGTGGTCCCACTAGCCTAAACTTCAGGGTTGGGGATGGGGTGGGGGAAACTGTTCTGGGGTGGAGGTGGGTAGGGAGAAAGGGAGGAGCCAGCCACAGGGAATCTAGCTTGCCCCCTGCTTCCTAGCTCTCCTCCACCCCTAAGTGCTTCCCCTATTGGGAGCAGCCTGCCTTCAATGTCTGCCTCTCTGGGAGGCTAATGCCAAGCATGGATTTTTTTTTGCTAAGTTCAACAAACATTGCAAAATAGACCAGGGCAGTGTTGGGAAGGACTGCTGCCGGCTCAGAGTCCCAAGGAATCCTGGCATCTCCTGAGGAGGCGGAGTAGATCTGCCTGCCCTCTGCAGTGACAAAGGGGACCCCAGGAAGTAGGGGTTATATTTCTCCAGCTGGAACCTGATTTTTGTGACTTCCTGTGCCAAGTCTAGTGTCTCAAAGGCAAAGACTCCAAGACACTGTGGTTCTTGGTCTGTTACCTAACAGTACTTAGTGAGGAGGCTAGATGACAGGAGGGACAGAGGTGTCTCTGGGCTTGATAACATCCCTGTTTCCTGTGAGGCTGACTCGTGGATCAGTGGTTTCGAGTGCCCAACTTGTGCAACAGCATGTCTCAGGTCCAGGGAAGATGGAGTTGCAGGACTGGGTGTGGAAGAGGTAGGGAGGCACCTACATGGAGAAGTTGGTGATGAAGGCTTTCCTGGGCAGCTCTACTTGGAAGGTCGCTTCTTGAGCAGCATTGGCTCTGTTGACCACCCGGCTGGTGACAACAGTATGAGCAAATCGGGAAGAGACCCGGGAGTCCACCGTGAGGCTGTAGATATCGATGCCATTCTAGACAAGGGAGGGGGAGGAGGGCTGGGTTGATTACCTGACACCTCCCAACTCTTCAAGAGTAGACTTTGACTCTGGTCCCAGACCAACCTCCACCATTCATCTTGCCTGGATACTGTCTAGGCCTCAGGCAGAACGCCATCAAACATTTCAGTGAAGTCGGAGGCAGCCGTGGAGCTCATTTCCCACAAGACAGCCCCACAGAGCACACCTAAAGAGACCTCGTGGGAAACAAGGCACCCAGGGAGACAGTGCAAGCCTGGAGAGATCATGGTTCTCATCCCGGCAGAGGTGAGGGGCCCAGAGTCAGGGGCCCTGTGTGCAGGCCGAGATCTGCCTAGTAAGAGGGGTGTGAACAAGGTCTTTGATTTTTGGAAACTCTGGCCTCAGCGGAAGTGGGAGAACGCTCCTGCCTCAGTCATGGGAGCTAGGAGAACCTGTCCAGGATCAGGTCTCTTCTTTGTCTATGTTTCCTGTGAAGGGCTTTCTGCCCTGACCCCTCCACTGGGCATGCTCCACACATACACCATTTGCCCCGAGGCTGGCAAGTCCTTAAGAAGGGCTATGTGCACACATACAGCCCCGTCCCTCTAATTGCTCCATGTGCCATGCTGTGCACCCACAAACTGTTCAAAGACTTGTGGCTACCTGCCCCAGTTTAGCACAGAGGAGTGGCATGACTTGTGTACAGGTTAAGCGTCAGCTCTGACCTGTGGGTGGCACTGAACACTTCCTAGATATTATAAGCTTGATTGTCAACCAGCACAGCCCTGGGACTATGTTATATTATTACCCTCTTTCAGGTGAGGAAACTGATAGGTAGAACATATATGTCATTCCCAGAGCGCTCTCATCTAGAACAGGAGAGCTGGGCTCATACAGCCACATCCTGACTTAGCTCTGCTGTCAGCCTCAAGGGGCAATTGCCTCTACTCTTTCGTCTCTAAAGTGGTGAGAATAGGAGTATTCCACCTATTAAGTGAAAGAACCTTAAGGATCTCTGGGTACTGCCTGGTGACTAGTTAGCGCCATGTCATTGCACACACTCTGACCCGCACACATGCCGACTTAATAACACGCGTACTTAAGAGGCACGCCCCAACTTCCCAGACAGTCTAGACGCTCATTACCCAGCTCACACCACGCTCACACATTTACACACAGGCATCTATGGGTGCTGCTACCTTCTCAGCAGTAGTGGTCTGAAGCACAGCCAACAGTGAGGGCAAGAGCAGCACAATGTTCCACATGCGGGCAGGGGCAGGGCTCTTCATTTGCCTTCAGTTGCCTGCCAGACTGCTTCTGAACCCTGGCGCAGGTGGGTTATAAACTGGCAACTTGCTGGTTGGCCGGTCCCGGCTGGCGCAAGTTCTGGGAAATGCAGGTTTTCAAGCCAAAAAAATTCCAGAGGCCTCAGATAAGGAGACAAATGACCTATGTCCAGTAAACTTTGCTGATAGAAGGACATACCCTGAGGAGAGGCAGGCTCAGGTTGGAGCTCGGTATTAGCAGACCTTCTGCTAGTTAGGTCCAGTGATCCAGGAATCACAACCTGATGCAGACATCCACCATGATTTGTAGGACCAGAGGCACCCAGCAGTGAGCCCAGTAAACTCTCAATGAGTCTAGTCCAGAGGAAACAGGCTTCCCTAGGAAAAATATCCTAGGTTAGTTGAATCTGTGGATCATTTTCTTGTGGTGTTCTTGACCTCTCTGGCTCCCTCAATCCTTCCTCTCCCTCCTCCACAGGATTCCCTAAGCTCCACTTAATGTTTGGCTGTGGGTCTCTGCATCTGTTCCATCAGTTGCTGGGTAAAGCCTCTCTGATGACAGTTATGCTAGGCTCCTTGTCTGCTAATATAGCAGAATATCACTAATAGAGTCAGAAGTAGGCTCCCTCTCATGGCATGGGTCTTAAGCTGGGCTAGTCATTGGCTGGCCCTTTCTTCAGATTCTGTTTCATCTTTTACACATCTTGTAGGCAAGGGGAATTGTGGGTCTAAGGTTTTGTGGCTGGGTTGGTGTCACAATGCATCCACTGGAACTCTTGCTTGGTTACAGGAGATGGCCGGTTCAGTTTCCATATTCCTCACTGCTAGGAGCCTTAGCTAGGGTCAACCTTATAGATATCTGGGAGTTTCTGTTGCCCTAGGTTTCTAGCTCGTCCCAGAGATGCCTCCCCCAATCCAGTACTCTCTCCCTGTCTTCCCCCCACCTCACCCCTCCTGTTCCCATCTCCACACCCTCACTCACCAATCCCCTCCTTCCATCCATCCCTGGTGTCTAATTTACTTCCCCTTCTCAGTGAGATTCAAGTGTCCCCACCTTGGGCCCTTAGTTTGTAGCATGGTTTTCCTGTGCTTCATGACTAACATTCACTTATACGTGAATACCTAACATGTCTGTCTTCTGGGTCTGGGTTACCTCACTCAGCATGATCTTTTCTAGTCCCATCCATTTGTCTGCCAATTTCATGATGTTGTTTTTAATAGCCAAATAGTATTACATTGTGTAGATGTACCACATTTTCTTTATCCATTCTTCAGTTGAGGGACATCCATGTTGTTTCTAGTCTCTGTCTATGAATAAAGCTGCTATGAACAAAGTTGAAAAAGTGTCTTTGTGGGATGTTGGAGAATCTTTTGGGTATATGCCCAGGAGTGGTATAGCTGGGTCTTGAGGTAGAGCTATTTCCAATTTTCTGGTTACCAATTGATTTCCAAAGTGGTTGTACAAGTTTGCACTCCCACCAGCAATGGAGGAGTGTTCTTGCTTGAGTTTTTGATCTTAGTCATTCTGAAGGATGTAAGCTGGAATCTCAAAGTTGTTTTGATTTGCATTTCCCTGATGACTAAGGATGTTGAACATTTCTTGACCAGTAAGATTCCTCCGTCTAGATTTCTGTTTAGATCTGTACCCCATTTTTAATTGGGTATTTTGGTTGTTGAGACCTCACATTTTGAGTTTTTTTTTTATATATTTTGGATTTCAACCTTCTATTGGATGTGGGGTTGGTGAAGATCTTTGCCCAATCGGTAGTCTGCCATTTTGTCCTTTGCCTTACAGAACTTTTCCATTTCATGAGGTCCCATTTATTAATTGTTGATCTTAGTGCCTGGGATGTTGTTGGTGTTCTGTTCAGGAAGTTCTCTCCTGTGTCAATGCATTCAAGGTTGTCCCCCATTTTCTCTTCTATCAGAATTATTGTATCCAGTTTTATGTTGAGGTCTTTGGTCCACTTGGACTTGAATGCTGTGCAGGGTGATAGATATGGATCTATTTGCATTCTTCTATGTGCAGGCATCCAGTTAGACCAGCACTGTTTGTGGAAGATACTTTTTTCCCCCTTGTGTAGTTTTGGCTTGACAAAAATCAAGTGTCCACTGGTGTGTGGATATATTTCTGGTTCTTTGATTTGATTCCATTGTTCAACTTGTCTGTTTCTAATACCAATACCATGCAGTTTTTATTACTATTGCTCTGTAGTATACCTTCAGATCATGGATAGTGATAACTCCAAAAGTTCTTTTATTGTACAGGCTTGTTTTAGCTATCCTGGTTTTTTTTATTTTCCCATATGAAGTTGAGTATTGTTCTTTTAAGGACTGTAAAGAATTATGGTTTTTGTTTTGTTTGTTTGTTTTTGTTTTCTTCAAGACAAGGTTTCTCTGTATAACAGCCCTGGTTGTCCTGGAACTTACTTTGTAGATGAGGCTGTCCTCAAACTCACAGAGATCTGCCTATCTCTGCCTCCCAAGTGCTGGGATTGAAAATGTTCGCCACCATGCCCAGCTATTTTTTGGTTTTGTTTTCTAACTTTTTGTTGATTCTTTGTGAGTTTCACATTGTGCACCCCAATCCCACTCATCTCCCCGACCCTTCGTGCTCACCCTTTGCACTTGCAACCTCCAGCCCAAAGGGGGTAAATCTTGTTGTCGAAGCTGTAATGCGTGACTGTGTCCCACAGTATATTCTTTTGTTCACATTTCTTTACTTGGAGTTGTTCATTGCAATGAGTCATTGGTCTGGTTGGAGGCCTCTGGCTCCTGCTACACTATCAATACTGGATCCCCCGAGGGGGACTCCTCTTGGAAACCCTGTTGTTGCCCTCTCTGTCTTGGAGATCCTGCAGCTTTATCTGCAGGATCAGCCCCTTCACACGCTCCAGCAGTTCATAGATGGGGTAGATGTTGGGGTGGGTCAACTCAAAGCCCTGCATCTGGGCCTGGGTGGTGGCTGAGCTGGTCCACCCTCCATCTCTCCTGTACCCACACCACAAGGCTGAGCTCTCCAGCACTGTCCTGGCTAGCTCACCTAATGCCACAGCCAGTAAGGGGCAGAGCCAGCTCTACTGTGGTGTGCAGGCGAGGTGCAGGGCCTGCTCTCTCAAATACTGCAGTTGATGAGGTGCAGGGCTAGTTCTCTAGCTCTCTCATGACCTTGGGGCCAACTCTCCCACCTGCCATAGGCAGGGAGGGACAAGGGGTAGTGTCTCGCCCTTGCCCAAGCTCTCCCATGCTTATACCCTCTGGGCTTGCTCACCTGTGACCCCAACCCTACTCCAGGGTCAGCTGTACTGCACTGCTCAGGAGAGGTGCAGGGTCTGATCTCCTGAGTGTTGTAGCCAGTGAGGGGCAGGACCAGCTCTTCCTCTCTCGTGACTTCAGAGGCCATTTCTCCTGTCTGCTGTAGGTTTTAAGGGATGAGGCAGGGATGGGGGACACCTCTCCCTCACCCACTAAGTACTTTTTTTGTTGTTTTTTAAATAATGGATACTGTGATAAAGTGAACAAATATTGAGTACGTGATGCTCTCTGGTGTTTTGTTTTCTAACTTTTTGTTGATTCTTTGTGAGTTTCACATTGTGCACCCCAATCCCACTCATCTCCCCGACCCTTCGTGCTCACCCTTTGCACTTGCAACCTCCAGCCCAAAGGGGGTAAATCTTGTTGTCGAAGCTGTAATGCGTGACTGTGTCCCACAGTATATTCTTTTGTTCACATTTCTTTACTTGGAGATGTTCATTGCAATGAGTCATTGGTCTGGTTGGAGGCCTCTGGCTCCTGCTACACTATCAATACTGGATTCTGGAGTTGATGTTCTCTGGTGGCCCTGGAAAGCCCACTCCAGAGTCTATGGACCCAATAGTGTGGCCAGCTGCTGGTGTGTTGTCTATCACCAGTACAGTTTATCTCAAGCCTGGTGGCATCTGTCCCTAGGACAGGGCATCAGAGACTTTGTGGAAATTTCTGTTGCTTCCATTAAAACCTTCCCTTCCCTTCCCAGCCTATGGTCAGAGGCCACACTCCTGTGCGTCTGCTCGCCTTCCAGGCTCTAGATGGGAGTGGCATTGCACAGGGCAGAGTTTTAGGAAGAACACTATCAAGAGGTCCAGTGAGCAAGTGCAGACTCTGCCCCCCCAGAGGATAGGCCCAGCCTGGAGCCAGAGCCACCTGCCCAGGGGTCACAGGAGCTTTCCAGTGGGAGTCATCCATGAGCCAGGCCCTGTAGAGCTGCTCGCAGGAGCCACTAGTAGCCTGCCTGTGTTCTTGCCATCCTAGCTGGGCAGGCTTTTAGCTCCCTCAACCTGACACAGCAGACATAGGACACAGGTCTGGAGAGACAGATAGCACGCGGCTAGGAACCTGGTGTTCTCACACCCTGGACACCATGCTGGAGTCGGGACATGGTTGGCGGGGGAGTCCTGGAAGCTCACTGCCACCAGCCAGAGGAACCACACCTAGCTTAATCTTTGAGATGGAGACGTAGAGTCCAGAGGCGACATGAGCAAAGGTGCAAGGACAATGGGCTTTGAGGGCCTTGGAGACACCTCAGCAGCTTCTGTGGCAGGCAGAGGGAGCTAGGCCTCCAGCCAGTTCACTGCGTTACTGTGACCTGCTTTATGGGATAGACATTAACTCAACTCTCCTGTTGTACATGATGGGAAACCGAAGGTTAGTTTTACATCTTATTTTTATTTTAGGTATATGCATATTTTGACTACAGGTGTACCACATGTCTGCAATGCCCACAGAGGCCAGAAGAGGGTGACAGAGTTAAATGGTTATGAGCTACCGTGTGGATATTTGGGAACTGAACCAGAGTCCTCTAAAGAAATGGCAAATATTCTTAGCTATGGTGCTATCTTTCCAGCCTAAAACAGAGGTTTAGGAAAACAGACAATTCTACATCAATCAGAAAGTCCATACCAGGACTCCATGTCTAAGGCTCTTTCTAGGACACCTCAGTGGTTCTGAAAGCACACACATCATTCCCTGGCCCACCTCAGAGACCAGGAAGGGTGCCGAATATTCTATGTCTCCATACTTCCCTCTCTTCTTCTGCAGGTAGTGGCCATGGCAACATCCCGAGGTAGGGGCATCCTCCTTACTGGCATTTCCAAGGGCTAGGGTGTGGGAGTCATGATGGTTCCAGAGGCAGCAGAGGAAAGGCATCTTCCATCATTTAAAAAAAAAAAAAAAAAAGAGTTCGTGGGAAGGCCCTGGTGTCCAGGTGTGCAGTGCCATGCTCACTTCTCAGCCGAAGACGCTCTTGGCAGGTCCCTCTTTAGGCTTCTCAAAGACTGTCTCGGTGCCTGTGCGGTTCCGGCTGAATATAGATGGGGCAGCTGAGCCAGCTTGCTCTGTAAGGCAAGAGATGGAGGAGGTGACATCAGGGACCTAAACTGGTTTCCTCCAGGGCAAGGCTCCCTGTGTGCAGCCCCTCCTATGCCCAGAAACCCTCAACACCTCTCAACTACCACTGGGGGATGCTTATGTCTCCAACCCTACCATGTGCCCTGGGGGACACTCACCATAGTCCCGCATGACCTGGTATGTCTTAGACTTGATCTCCTGGTTCTTGGCCAGGTTCCCTCGGGCCCCCTTCAGGTCTTCTTCCTTCACAGGGGGACGTTTCTTCTTGATGGGGTCTTCAGGAGTGCCAACCTTGGGAAGCTGAGATAGCCTTACAATTCTACGCCTTGAGATGAAGACCCCTCCAACTTGGGCCGGGGTTCCTCCTTCCTAGGTCACTGAATTAAGCCAAGTCAAAGCTCACTCCTCCCACAACTCCTGTCCCCCTGCCCTCTTAGTCTGACTTGGGCACCTCACAGACAGGGAGGGAGCCCCTGGGGGTGGTGGCCGCCGCATCCTCACACTGGCCTGTTTGTCAGGACTGGACACAAGGGGTGGACAGGAAAAGGCTGAGCAGCCCTGGGGAATCTTGTGAATTCTAAGACCTGTTCACAAAGGTGGCAAAGCCCCATGCAGACTGTCTCTCCCCCTCCCCTTCCTAAAACAAAGCCACTGATGTTTACAGTTTGGGAAGGGAACTGGGCAGGCAGCTGTGGAGATGGGAGCAAGGACGGACGACCTAGCTGTTCTTGTCCCAGTCGAGCCGGGAAGGCCAGATTTAGTGTTTCCCCTGCCACTCCGCCCTGGGCGGGCGCCTGTGAGGCTGAAGCCTTATTCCTTCTTAAGCCCTGCAGGCAGGTGTAAGGATTCCCTCCGTCAGCCTGGGCTGAGCTCCCAGGGAAACAAGGGCCTGCAGAGACACACCCTCATAGGGAAACAGACAGCTGTGATCTATAGGTCCAGCCACTGTTCCTCATCCTTCCTCCAGATTAAACGTCCACACGTCGACACACTTAAGCCATCAAAGTCAGTGCCCTCGAATACATACAAAGGCACACAGCTCTATAGAAGCACTCCCTACCCCCAACCCCTCACAACAAGCCTGAAACAACCAAGGCCATTCACCAGAGCCTGGTGGGACCCAGGGTGTCCTCTGAGGCCAGCCTGGAAGGGCCACGGTGCCTCTTGTTTAGGCTTGGCTTTTACTTCAGAGCAGGCACCACTAATTAGTGTCCAGACTTGCCCTCCCAACTTCCTTGGTACCAGATGGGCCCCGCTGGGCCTTCTTACCTCAGACATGGTAGATGCCAAGCAGGCAGTAGCCACAGGAGAAGATCTGCGTGGAGCCCAGCCCTTGGGAACTTATATAGCCTGGTTGTGCGTCCTGGGTAGTCACTCCCCTCCTCTGGAACCTCTCAGATGATTCAGACCCACGCAGCGACTAGCTGGAGTTTATTCTTGGAGATGATGGCCCGGGGGTACCCCGTGCCTCTGGGGACAGCTGCTCACTTGCAGGCGGGAGGTGCTGGCACTGCTGTCCACAGACTGTGTTTATGAATGTGAACCCTGGGATGTGTGGGAGTCTGGGAAGGCCGACTGTAAGAACCCATCCCAGTGGCAGGGTGGGAGGGAGGGAGGGCTGAACAAGGTGGATGTTCTGAGTTTGTTTATCTTTCTCTTCTACTCCTGGATTCCACTGGAAATATTTTCCATCCCAGCACACTAGCAGGGGAGAAACTTCCTTTCTGTTGCTTGGAAGCATTTCCTCATGGTGAGCATGGCTGACTTAGCCGGGAAGGCCGAGACCCTGTGGAGCTGCTCTATCACAGCCTCTAGCCAGTCCTGGGACACGTTTAGTAAAGGGACAAAGCAAGGTACAGTACGAGCCCAGGAGGAGACTGCTTGCTGGTAAAGGTCTATAGAGGGCTGCTGCCTAAGATGGGTACCTGAAAGCTGACTGGCAGGGATGTAGAGGACAGGGGTGAATGCCACTTCAGCTATTAGCTGTATAAAAAGTACAGAGCTCCCTTGGAAAATTGCTTAGCACCCCAGTAGCCTCATCTTTTCATGGAAAGATCACCAGGGGCAGTGCAGGGACCCTAAACCTGAGGTGGGCCGTGGTAGATGTGGGTTGGAGGTTTGTCTTAGACTTATCTCTGCTCCCTCCAGTCTGCAATAGACATTATTGTTATCCCTGAAGGCGTCAGGCAGATGAAGTTCAGCCAGGCGCTAACAGTTACCCTAAAATATCATTTCATAGCTGCTGTGCTCTGCTCTGGCCCTGGTTCCCAGCAGGCCAGTGTGCGCACTATCAGGCCTATAAGCCCGGGTCTGGGCAATAGCCACGATTCCAAGGAAAGGCCAGGCCACGCCTTATGAGGAGTGCCCACAGCTGGCTCTGTCTAGTTCTGGCCTCGAGGACAAGGATAAGGGATGTTCAGCAAACATGACCCAGGAGGAAAACTGGGTTAGGCTCGTCAGGGATGATGGCTAGACTATGCTTGGTTTCTTTCTTTGCAGACTTTGAGCCCACAGCAGCCTAGAGCCATGAAAAGGTTTATTAGCCCACAGGACACACAACCAGTGACCACAAAAGTGCTGGTTTTTTTCTTTCTTCTTCTTTTATGTAATAAGATGTGGAAATTTACTGTAAACCAGTTTACAATGGAAGTAAACCATCTTCTCTTTCATCTAAAAAATGTGTTTTTGTGACTCATGACACCATGCTTAAGTGTCATTGGCAGCTGAAGTGTGGTTCTTTCTTCACATAGGTCTGACTTCTAAATAAGTCCTATGAGAAGAAAAATTTAGAACTAAACTAGACAACCAGCCAATCAACCAATCTACTCACCCACTTGCAACTCAGGGTGTGCAAAGCAAGGCTGACCACAGGCCTTCACTACGCACAAGTCTCTCACTGAAAGCTGTGTGAACCTTCATTTAAGAGCCAGCTCGCTTCGGGGGGGGAGGGGAGGAGGGGAGGCGGCGCACACCGTTAATCTCAGCTCTTAGGAGGCAGAGGCAGGCAGATCCTAGAGTATGAGCCCAGCCTGATCCACAGAGCTAGGTCCAGGACAGCCAGGACTACACAGTAAGACAGTCTTAAAACAAAACAAAACAGAACAGAAGAAGACTAGGTACATCCTCTAGGCTTTGCTGACTGGCAGGAGGGACAGTCTGGGTCTGTCCCTTCCAGGTCCTGGAGCACCTTTCCGATGTGCATCCTGAGCTGTAGCCAGCAGGCCTATACTGCCAAACAGAAGTTACAACCTGAACTTGGGTCTTTTTGTTTTTCCCGAGGAAAGACGCAGGAGAGGTGACATGAACCCATGACTCCTCAGTGCTAGGGAGTTCTCAATTTAAAGTTTGAGGCAGGAAGCTGCTCCAGGGCTGAGGGGCACAGAATCTTACCGCACACATCTTCTGGAACAATCCTTGCCTTTCCCAAACGCCCGCCAATAGGCAAAGGAAATAAAAAAGTAACCGCCATGTCTCTGAGTTAGGTGTCAGATCTCTCTCATTGTTTTATTTCTGTTAGTTACAAAAAACCCTCATTCATCACCTTGGCTTGCAAGCCTCCATCAAGAGCCAAGCTTGGCCGAGGTACCTATTTGGACAAATCAGATTGACAGCACACCAGAGCTAAGTCAGCATTCCATTTCTTTTTTTTTTTTTCTTCCCTAGCTCGGTGTTGCCTGCCATCAGCGAGTAAAGGGTCCCACCTCATAAGGCAACTTGGAACAAGTGATGTGGACACTCATTCCAGGGAGGGGGGACAGCTCAGGAAGGAGTCCTGACCAGAGCCCTCTACATCCATTCCGGTGAGACAGTGCACCACAGTAACAGAAAGGCCTGTGGGCCACCGGAGGCTCTCCTGAGGGACGCTGATTAGTGTGTGTGCTTATGCTACATGAGTGCATGCGCACATCCACACAGGAAGAGGGAAGGACAAACATACACCAGGCCTGCACACAGACCAGCTCCATCCAGTAGCAGATACCCGTTGGACCTCCTCTCCTACTGAGCAGCTCCACAGCTGCAGCCCAGAGACTATAGCCCTTAGTGGAACTCAGGATGCAGAAGGAACCTGCACTCACTCGCGTCCTGTCCTCCTGGCCCTGTGCTTGGGAGCTGGGAGGACCTGCCGGATCACCTCCGTGAGGCTGTGCACCCGGGGTTTGCAGCCTTTCCAATGTTTCCCTCACCTCCGCGCCTGGTATGGAAACTCCAGGAGCTCGAGTCTGAAAACGAGGTTTCAGTTCTGAGCTCCAAAGGCTGGCAGGGGTGTGCGAGGCACAGGCCAGCTAAAACACAACAAAACAGGAAGGGGGTGTGAGAATGATGTCAGCAATGCCGCAGGGAGCCGACCATCTCACCAGGAGTTTGAGCTGTACCCTTCCACACAGCTCAGTGGAAGCTCACTAGGGAAGGGTAGAGAATGACCATGGGGGTAGGATGGAAGAAAAACAGGAAACAGGAACAAGGCAGGACCTGGCCCATCCACTCCAGGTCATGGCCTCTTCCTGCCTGGAATGTGAAGCCTCCCACAGCAGACTCACTCTTCTCAGTGGCGCTTGCACTAGACAGTGAGCTGAGAGAGTCACCCAGAACATACCCTGTCTATGACAAGTACAATTTCAAGTGGCAGAAGACAGTCCTGGGTACCCTGGGTAAGGGCTAGGGGAACAGGCCACAAGCATATTTAGATCCTATATGATTACGTAAAGCACTCTGACATAGACTTAGAAAGTTCTGGGGAGAGTTTTCCTCTGTGCTTGTCTCACCTAAGGCCTCAGCCATGTCACCTCCAGCCCGAGAAGTAGGGTGGGGTGGGGTGGGGGTGTTCTTGTGCTCCTTACCACTCTATGCTGCCTTCTGCACTGACAAGCCACCAGACAGCCCTGCCCTGCTGCTCCCATAGCAGGTACAATGCCAGCCTGGAGCACAGGTTAACCACAGACAGGCTGAGAAGTGGGTGTGGCGCGCAATGAGGAGCCAGTTAGAAATGCCTCATACAACCTACACATTATAACATGCCTCTCACCAGGTCTGCCCTGCTGCAGTCACTTCCCAACTTTGGAGGGCATGACAGGCTTTTCTGGCCAGGAAAAGTTCTCCAGACAGCTGAGCAAGCAAGCAAGCAGGTGACAGCTGGTGACAGACCAGGGCAAAGGTTGGCTCTGCAAGCTGCTGTACTGGTAGTCAAGGCTGGGGTCATTCTAAGACTTGCAGTTTAGAGATTGAGAGAGGCAGGAAACCAACGGGAGTAGCCGGGAGGTCTTGAGTCCTCTGGACACAACCGTCGTCTAATTCCTGGGCTCCTTCCTTAATCAAGTTTAGCCAGTGCCTCTAACATGCCAGCTTGTATGCCCTGGCAGGGCTCTGTCTGTCCCCACATTGGAGCACAAAGATCTACTTGAACAGCTGCCTCATGTGCAGGTTCTGACCTTAACAAACTGGATCTGTGACTGCTTTATGATAGCGCTATCTCTACCTTCCCATCAGGACCAATGACCTCATCATCGATGTTACCTAACAATATTCCTGGCTAAAACACTCCTCATTTTTACACACCCCCCACCAGCTCATACCCCATGAAAGGCAAACAAATTCATGTCTTTGGGGATTAAAAAGAGTTTTAAATACAATAGTATGAAAATATAACTTAAAAATATAAAAGTCAAACAGCATACGGAAGACTTAAAAATCTGTTTGCCCATTAGACCCATAGATACTTTGTAGGAAATAAACACATACTCAAAAAACAGTAACACTGTCACAGCTCATAAAACTGGCTTTAGAAATAAAGAGTTACAAAAGCCATTTTGAGTTAAGAAAGCATTCCTGTTCCAACTTGGGTCAACCAGCGACTGTTAACCCCAAGCACGTCACACGTCCACAAGGCCGGCAGCCTTAGCTCGAGGACCCGCAACAGTCTGTGTGTTTCCTTCCACCATGTCACCTGGTCAGACAGTACAGGGGCTCTCACGGCACCCCAAAGGGACAACAACAAACAAACAAAGCTCTTCGCTTGCATATTTGGTCAGTGTTTGTAGTGCAACTGAGCCGGAACTCCAGCTGCCCACAGCCCCGTCAGGCACTGGTCCTCTTCCCTCTTTTAAGTCACAGTAGTCTGGGGCAGGTGGAGAGCGGGCAGAGACAGCAGGAGGAGTGGAGGTAGAAGGAGGGTAGAGAGGAGGGAAGCGACACTGCGCTGCTGCAGGGCTGGGCCCCAGGACTGTCACCCGCAGCGTGGGAATGTGTCATACAGGCAGCCCGAAGCGGTGCTTCTTCTTCACGGGTCTCCGGAGGTCCTCCTCGGCGTCGGACTCCTCCATCTCGTCGTCAGCTGAGATCAGGATCTGGGGCGGTCAAGAGGCAAGGCCTGAGATGCCAGTGCCTTCTGTGCTTGTGTCCTCCTTGGAACCCAGACCCTCTGGGAGGCCTCATGCCTCCCGTCCTCAGAAGAGGGTTGAGGGAGGTCCCCCTTCCACAGGGAGATGTGCTGGCCTGTTGAAGCTAGCATTAAAGTCACCACCCCTAACCTGTCACCCCCATCACTGCCTTCCAGACCCAAAGCTGATCAAGGCCAACCAGGCGCAGGAATCTCAGGCTCCTGGAACTGCCTTCTATAGAGCGTCTTTCCAAAGGGACTGGAATCACCCCAGGGCCTACACAGGCAGTGCCCTTTCAGAGGGGCTGTTTTGAGTCACCTCTGTCACTTCTGAAGATAACGAGAGAAGCGCTTCACTCCTCCATGTAGCCGAGACACTGAGGACAAATTTGCTCACTCCTGCCACAGCTGCTGGCCTTAGACCTCTGAGTACTACGGGAAGATCCCAATGGTCTGCGTTAAGGTTTAAGGGCCCAAAGCCCAGCCGTGCAGGGGAATGTGAACTCCTACTCCAGGGGCGGGACAAACAGCCTCACGGCCCTTCCTGTGGACGGAATCACTTGATGGCTCATGGCTCCCTGCTCTGGCCAATGGGAATTTTACTTTAATATCAGTGGCCATGTGGCTGTGAGTGCCCGTAAGCGTAGTTTCTGCTTTATGGCTTTTTGTCATTTGCCACATGTTGGCCAATTATCATGATGTAATAAACCCCTGTAACCAGAACATAAACTTGGAGAAAATATAGGTCTGCTTTCTAATCTATTCGTTTACAACTCCTCCAGCCTGCCCAGGGCTCTCTGGCACTGTGCCTGTGCTCAGTCAGACGCACTGCACGTGTGCTGGTGACACATTTGCTTTCCTCATCCTCAAGGCTCAGGGTGACGGCCATCTCAGTCACTTTTGGGGGCGAATGGGGGAGTCAAGGTCTCGCTATACAGCCCTTTCTGGCCTGGACTTTGCTATGTAGACTAGGCTGGCTTCGAACTCACAGAGATCTGAGTGTTTTTACTTTCCAAGGGCAGGATTAAAGCCATGTATCACGAGCCTGGCTAATCTCAGTCACGTCTGTAGCTCCCATTGGCATTGGCAGCACAGGGCTAAGCACTATGGGAGTTTGCTCAGGCCTCTCCAACCCAACTGCTGCATGCTGAGGCACGGGTAATGAACGTGCAGCCTAGTGGGGACACACTCCCCTGTGCCGTGCTGTCTGTGTTCACACATGCTGCTTCCTTATGTTCAGGCCCTTGAATTTAGGCACCAGCAGGTAAAGGGAGATGAGGTTACCTCTGTAAGGTTTAGCTAGTCCTGTATTTTACAAGTTTTCCCCTTGCTTGTTAGTGAAGAAAAGGACTCCGAGTACCTTAATGCTTCCTGGAATGAGGTGGATTTCACTTTACCTAGCTGTCCCCACCGCCACACGGACAGTCTGTAGCAAATCTATACAATTCACATCCTTTGGGCCTGAGAAGACACATGTGACAGCAGACGCTGGGCTCAAGCTAATGAGGCTCTGAGTGGCCCGGGCTACTCTTCGGCTCAGCTGCTTCCTTCCCTCAGACTGGTATTGTGAATCAGCATTCAGGTACAAACTTAGGAGCAGAGACCCGCAGAGCCCAAGGTATGATGGCCAAGCCCTTGGTGAGCGTCAGGGGCGCCTACCTCAGACTCAGACTCCTCATGGGATGCTGCCCTTCGGTAGCGAACCTTGCTCCCATTCCTTGAGTCCTGGTTGGCTCCTCTTTCTTCTAGTTTAGCTTTCGTCTTCCCCTTTCTCATGAGGAAATTGTCCACTACCCAGAACATGAAAGCCTGTGAGAAGAAAGAGTGTAGGTTACTCTGGATAAACCAGAGGCTGAGACAGATTGATCTCTGTGAGTTTGAGGGCAGTGTAGTCTACTTTAGTGAGTTCTAGGACAACCAGGGCTATGTAGAGAGACCCTGACGGCAAGAACAAAACAGCAAGCCAGGCAGCCTGTTTCGGGCCTAGAACCTAGGTCTCTAACTGTCCGTTTTGAGCCTCATGGGTCCTTCACAGGCGGCTGCACTCTCTGCTTCAGGGAACCCTGATTCCTTACGTGCTCCACATCACTGGGTCCTCACATGTGGCCACTGTGCTCAGGAGTTTCTCAGGAGGTCTATACTCAACAGTAAATATCTGGAGAACACTTGACACGGATCTAGAAGTTACTGTCACACACAGGCCGGGATCTCAATGAAGCAGCCTATCAGGGAAGGCCAGTCATAGTTCCTAGGACTTTACCTGAAATAGGGGCCCTAGAGTGGGGACCTGACTTCTGAGGAAGGACTCCTACCAAGTTCAAGACTGGTTATGGGATGGAAGGTAACAACTGGCTACACAGATAGAAAGGATTGTCTGAGGCTGCAAAGGTGACTTTTGTGCCACACTTAGAGCTTTGAACAGGAACCCTTGGAGGCAGGGTACAAGCTGGGATAAGACACTCAACAAGGCACTGACATTGACAAAGAAAGGGACGATCAGCATGACGATGGCCAGCTTCAGGTCTGGGTTCTCAATTGGATTCAGTAGGGCCACCTGCAGAGAGAAACAGACAGTGAAGAGACCACAGGGGCAGCACAGGAGACTTAGACTTCCCCAAGAGCCACTGGCAACAGCCCTTACACACATGGCTGCACAGACCCTAGATCTGACTGTTGGTAAGGGACCAGTCAGAGCTGCTCTGGGCCGTTAGCTCCTTGCTGTGGACCTGAGGGCAGAGTCAGATCCAGGACCCATATCCTGAAGGGGAGCCTGACGCCCCGGAGAGCAGCAGCGGTGTACATGTGCCTCAGGGGCCTGGAGGGAGGAAATTCGGTGGACAACCTTTAGAGACCTGGGCAATGAACACTGGACCACGCTCCAGCAGCAACACTGTGCTGCCAGTATTTCTGGAGTACGGCAGCTCTGAATGCTTGGGCTTATTGTCTCTAAAAAGGTGAGAACTCAGCCACAGATAAAACCAAAGCCTGTATCTGAGCAACTTGTTCTAGAAGGCTCCTTGGCTATCTTATATGGGAATGAGCTATTTTGGTTGTGCTGGGGGCAGAGGGCAGAGGGCAGGGCTGGCAAAGCCATGGGCTTACCCAGGTATTAATATGTAGGTGGGTAAAGACCTCAAAAACTGCTTGTGGCTTCAGCTGAACTAGCAGACGTGTGTATGAAGGACATTTGCCAGTATAGACACATCCACAGTTACCGAGTCTGCAGACTAATCAGATCAAGCAACATAGCAGAAGGGGCAGTATTTCCACTACGTCTACACATCCCCAGGGTTCATCCAGAGAAGACGAGTGTTTACATGAAGTGGGCGGACACCAAGTACAAGAATGACAAACTAATGCTCTTATAAACAGCTGCTACATCAGACCAGATCCAGGACTCATTCATGGAGCTAAAACAGAAACAAGCAGACTGGGGACCAGGGCTGTGGGTGACGGGTGATAGGGATGTCATCTACTTGGCTGAGCAGAGAGTGGCAGAAACAGGGAGAGAGGCAAACCTTTTTCCACTGGAGTATGAGAAGGACGATGAAGACCACGGACTTTTCAAAGATCATGATCACGATGTAGAGGGCACACTGCCCTACCCAGGCCCCACACTGCAGAGGGTCTCCTGCAGGGACAGGCAGGTGCTTAGCCACACACACCAGGATCTGAGTAGGACACCACCAACACCCAACCCCTTTGCAGCTCATTATGAGCCCTCATGCCCCTAGCTGGATCCCAGAACCCTGGCTCTAAAGTACTTTACGAGTCCCTAAAGCTCTACAGATCACATCATTTCTAAAAGAGGCAGGGCTCTGAATAAAGTCAGAATTCCTAATTTGAACATACCAGAATGTTTTTCTTAAAAAAAAAAAGAAGAGAAAATTCTAGAACAGAGTTAAGAGGAAGTAAACTTAGTAAGAGCTTACTGCTGGCTCTGCCCACTGGCAGCAGCAGCTGGGTTAGGCAAGAGTGCTATTTTATCTGCGGCTGATTTCCCCAGCGACTGCTGCTAACCCCCCTTTCTCTGCCCACGATGAGACTGACACTGTGCCTAAGAATGCGGTAATCAACTTCTTTGTCGTTTCCCTCCTTTCGCCGCCCACCTCTTCTGCCATCCCAGCATCCCTGCTGTCCTCAGGCCTGAGCACATCAGTCTGACCTAGAGAAACTCTAGGACTTTTTCCATAGAATTAAACAAAAACAAATTTGGGAGCAACCTAATTAATTTTGGGGAATCATGTAACACCTTGGCTAGGAGAAAGAGATAGAAGCCTTCAAGACAAGGAAGTGGCAGAAACAGACTGAGGCCAGCAGCTATGACGCATGCTTGTCTGTGAGTCTGTCAGTGGGTATGGTTAAGTAGTGCTCAGGAGGGCTCCAACAGTCCAAAATAGGGACTACCTGGGCCCTGCAGTGCCTCTAGGATGTTTCAGAAAGGGACTCAGTGAAGGGCATGGCCAGCTTCTCTAGAGAATGATCAAACGACACGCAGAATCTTAGGACCGGCCTCCTCACAGTGGGAGAGTGGGCCAGGGCCTTGTCCTGAGAGCTCAGCCAGGGCAACCTGCATTCCACGGACCAGAGCAGCAGCGAAGTAACATTTCAGGGAGGCTGTGAGAAGAGAATCTGGTCTGGAGAGACACCTCCAGGCATTCATGCGGCGGGCCCCATTCCTGTCCGGGCCTGCAGGCTGAACACAGTGGGGGCAGGTGAATGTCTTTTCACAGCTGTAATGGACAACCGGCGAACACGCCGTTTCCTCTCCTGGACGGTCCCAGGAGCCGGTCAGAGAACACGCAGCAACACACTAACGGCCTAGTCTAAGGCCTTCCCGTTTGCTTCCGCCTCTGGGGCAGGATATCTGAGACTCAGCAGAGCACCTCGGAGGGCTACTCTTCCTGGCAAGGCTGCTAGCAGGAGTTTCACAATGTTTTTGGTAAACCACCTGACCTTACTGAGAAAAGTTCACTTGAATAGGAGAGGAAACTGTTTGCTAAAACGCTCGGGCAAGAGCAGTGATACCCGTCTAGGAAGTACCACTGGGGAGTGTCTGAGAAGGACTGGTATATCTGGGAGAAAGGAGACAATGACATCGTTTGTTGACTGTGGAGAACATTCACTTGCTCAGCGTTCACTCACTGTTTGCCCAGAAGCTGTGAGTGACAGAGAAGGGAGAGAGAGAAAGCAGTTTCTTCTTCTTCCTCAGTTTGTCTGTACAGTGGAGCTGCCACCTAAGAGAGCCAAAAGCACCCGTGTCCAGCTGATACACCCACACCTCTGCCTCCTACGTACCCAGGCCACAGATTACCGCAGCTGGACTGAGTGGACATGTGACAGTTTGTTTGATTATGTCTGTTCCCTTGACAGTTTTTCAAGTGCTCCCTGAAGTTCTATCTAGAGAACAGATATGGTCAATAAACAGGCCAGTGTGTCCTGTATTCTACCGTAGTGGACAACCTCAGGGACACTGGTTTGTTCTGGTGAAATATTCTCTCAGGCTGTTATAGGAATAGGGGCCAAAAGGAAGGAACACCTGTGTGCTGAGAAGCCTCTGGAAGGGAGCACATAGATGGGCAGGCAGGAAGCCTATGATGTACTGTGCCACCGAACACTATCTTGTCTTCAGGGCAAGAGAAGCTTGGTCAACAGACACCACCAGTGACTCAAAAACTGTTCACCCCTCAAACCAAACAACTGTGCTTATGTTCCAAGTCCCATGACTTCTCCTAGGAACCCAGCATGCTATCTTGAGAGCAACTCCCTCTTCTTTATTTACCTGAGAGCTGTGGGGCCTACATGGAGTTCCTGTCTCAATTGGACAGGTAAGTTCCCAGGTGTAGAAGGCAGAATAATGGTCCTGCAAAGATGTCCACATCCCAAGCTCCGGAACCTATGATATGTGCTGTGACCTAGCCAAGGGGAATTCTGGCTGTTAATGGAATTAAGGTTGCTATTCAGACTTTAAATGGAGTATCTGGAGTATCCAGATGCACTCAGGGTAGTCATAGGGCCACTTTGAGGTGGAAGGTCAGAATGGTATACCATGAGAAGAACCTGGCCACTGACTTTGAAGACAGAGGGAGAGAATCATAAGCCAGGGACCCAGACAGAACTAGAGGCTGGACAAAGCACCAGAACAAATCCATATCACTTCTAGAATGAGACAACCCTACAGATGCCTTCATGTTAGCCCAACAGAACTGCACTGGACTTTTGAAGGAACCACAGATAAATCCACTTGGGTTGTCTTAAGTCACTAAGCCCGTGTTGATTTCTTACAGCAGCACAGAACAACAACAACCAGCAACTACAATGTCGCAGGCAGTGGGGAGACAGCCCAGGGAATGAGGACTTGGGGTGGCCCTTGACAAAGAGACTTTTTCTCTGAAGTCACTTGAGGACTCTGGTTCCCAACAGCAATGACTGGATTAAGGGCCTGGGCCAAGAGGACAGGACTCACACAAAGCCACTACCATTTCCCCTTCTTTCCATCCTTGGGGAGGCAGAGAGAACTTGCTTCAGAACCGGTGGTGTAGGGAACCAGACCTATCCCCTGGTCTCAGTCAACAGTTGACTGTGGGGACGCTACATTATCACTGGTCAGCTACTGTGGAGCTGAAAGCTCTGCCTTCCAGATGGGGGTCTCAACAGCTGAGCTGCAGGTGAGCTGTGCTGGTGGAGGTAGTGGAAATTTTCAGGACCCCTGGTGCAGAGGACACAGAGCCCACAAACACGTCCTGACCGAGCATGTCATTTAACTCCTAGTTACCCGTGTTATAAATGAGAATGATATCAGACTGGTCCACATGTGCTGTGGTCATTTCTGTCCTGCAAGCTGAGAACTCTATGGGTTTGGACATTTCAGAAGTCTTCCCCTGAGTCCGGAGGCACATGCTATGTTGGGCACTATCTTAAGTCACTGACTCATTAGCATCAAGTATCAGGCTAAGAAAAGCCCTCCCCTGAACTCATATTCCCTCACTGAAGACAAACAATTACTTAAGATTTCTAGAAATACCCAAGGCACTCCACAGCCAGCTCCACCAACCATGTGCCCTTTTAAACTGTCAGTCTCTCAGAGGTCTTCAACTACCGAGAAGTGAGCAGGCCTCTGGGCCCAGAGTCATGAGTTGTCTGGATGGCATGGAAGGGGTGTGGCTCCAGATTCTACCCACTTGTCCTAGCGCCCTCTTGTGGTGAAGTTCTACTAACACTGCTCCTTACTAGGCAAATGTTCTATCAGTAATCCAGTGGCAGAAGAATCACAGGTGTGGAGCAGAAAGAGGGACAGACAGGCTTTCACCTCACTGTGGACAGCCTTCCCAAACAAGAGCCGCTCCTGTCTGTCTAATGCAGTGGGCAGGCGACATGAAATCTTTGGGAAGCTCAACAGAATGAGGTGGCCTTGCAGTCCTGCATGTGGGACAAAGTGACTCTGGTAGAAGGGCTGTCTCCCAGCTTCTGCCAATTCTTTCCCCACAAATGAATATCTTGGCACTGAAGTAATTCCTCCCTACCCCTAGGAAAGTGAATCTCAAGTCCTAAAGTGAACTCCTTTAGGTTCACACAAGGAGACAGTCAACAGCCCAAATCCTCCGGATTTCAGAGCTACGCAGGGCAAGCAGTCCCCAGCAGGCCCTACCCAGTGTCCATGGACATTACCATATTCTCCAAAACGCAGAGATTCCCACTGCTGCCACTCCACCAAGACACCGACGGCACGTACGCCCACATAAATGAGAAGCATGCCTACAGTGGCGTCCAGAAGGAAGTTGATGAGGTACCTAGAAAGAGAGGCCACACCAGCATGGTCAGGGAATAAAAGCCACTAAGCTGTGGCCTCACTGTGGCACTTACCAGGGACCCAGATGAAGGCTAACGGATGCAGCCTTTGTTTGGTTTTCCTGAGAGAGAGTGGTACCCTGACATATATTTATGCAAGAGACTACAGAATAGTGGCTTCCATTTCCAGGAGTCTGAAAAGGTGCTAATATTAAAAACTCGAAGAACAGAAAGAGAAGGACAGAGACGCTTTATAAATGTCAAGTATATGTGCCAAGACCAAGATTCAACAGAAGACAGCACGCCTGGAAGCAGCTAAGGAAACCAAGGAGAACAAAATCCAATTGACAGTAAGTCCATTAAGTGGTTCTGTTCATCCCGATGGCTCCAGGCCAGTGGAGGTGGCACAATTCTGCCACTTTCCAAGGGCACTCAAGGAAAACGGTTTCTGAGACTTCTTAGGCAACTCAGGCAGGGCCGCACGGCTACATGCTCATCCTGGTCTGTAACCACGTGTGCAAACGGTATTTTTACTTTTTTTGTAGTGGTGCTGCAATGGAACCCAGCACTCTGTGTGTGTGTGTGTGTTTGTGTGTGTGCCGCTAGGCAAATGTTCTATCAGAGCTACAGTCCCAGACTTGACTTTTATACTTCAGTGAGAGAGTTCTGCTGCCTTGAGAAAAAGCCAGAGGATTGGAGAAAGGGGCATAGGAGGCATGCCAATGGTGATCATTCTTACATGGTTTGTTTCCATCTTCCTGAAATCTAACCTTTTTCTCACCAAGGTAAAGCCCCTTGTTTGCCTGGCCTCCCTATGTCCAGATCCAGCTGAGGACTGCTAGACACAGGCTCTGGTTACCTAGGTAGACTAAGATGAAAATGAAGCCACGGAACAGATACTGACCCTCGGGGATACCAAATGGCTTTGAACTCCCTATGGATAAGCTCAAGGGCAATGCAAGACTTGGCTTCAAGGAGCTCCCAGGTTGCTAAGGCCTGAGAGAGTTTATGTAGACCAGCAGACCTATGCCCCAGGCTGGGGCAGAGCATTCTGTGCCTGGTCTCCAGAACCCAGAGCACTGAGAGGGAGGCAGGCATCTTGTTCTTCCTCCTTAAAGACACAAGGGGTCACTCTCAGACCAGACTCAAAAAGAAAAGTCACAGCTTCCAAAGCAGTTTCCATTCTGACATGAGGGCACTGCTCTGACACTATCTCTAATTGGTGTGGAATGCTATTCACATGTGCAGTTTCACATCTGGGATGAAGCCTGAGAAACAACAAGGACAATGGGTATATCCAGTCTCGCATTCATTTATACACTTGTCAAGTACTTCCTGAGCCTACTGTGTGCTGCCCTTGGAAGCCAAGACCAAATTTCACACTGCATTCAACACAGAGGATTCACTTAGGCATCAGAGCATTATGGGGCTTGTACACAGACTGATCTAAGTCTAGCTTCACCGTGTCTGCACTTGGTGAACTTTAGGTACTATAACCTTTCTGTGTCTCGCCTCTGCCACTCTGTCTGCTAGGGGAATGACCACTCCTCCTCCAGTAAGAAGTAAGGAGTTTTAGGGCAGGGTTAAGGTCGCACACACAGTGCTCTGAACATCATGTGGAAGGCAGTCCGCACTGACAGAGGAGCGGCAGATGCTCTCTGTGTCAGAGAGGCCAGTGATGCGCAACAGTAACTGTGCCTGCGAGCATCTCACAGCACAGCGGATGCCCATGTGCTCTGTTGCTGGCACACAGCCACTCTCAGTGTTATCTCGTCCTGCTGGGGGGCTTCTGGGAACTTGGGACCACTAGGACACTAGCAAGACAAAGGATACTTAGACTGATGAACAGAGAGCCAACATACCAGGTAACTGTCAACAAGTTCTGAGAACCAACCAAAAGCTGAGCGTACAAACTCGTGAAGGCATACACAGGATGACTCTAGAGAGAAACCCAGAGGAGAAAGGACGGACGAGTGCCTCCCCCACGCTACAGGGCTGTGCTGGCAAGGGAAGGAAGGCCAGGCCATATTTTCAGTGGAGGTTAAATTCAAACACAAGCCACTCACAGTGAACAAGGGTCCTCTTCAGTGAGATCTGCTAGGTACACATTTGCGAAGTGGATGAACAGCATCCCTATGGCTTGTTTGGAAGTGTCTAAAAACCTGCACAAAACAGAACCAGCAAGTGTTACCAACCTGACAGCACAGCAACTGGGGAAGATAGACAAGTCTGTGGCCAAGCCTCAAAGCCATCCCTACACCCAGTGGCAAGGAGACACCCAAGGATAACATGCAAGACTCACAGAGGGCCTGAGATCTAGGTCTTCTCGGTGCTCCTCACTAACCATGAGGATTAAATGCCCAGATTCGGGAGAATCAGTGACGGAAGGGTACAAATAGGAATTCTCAACATACAGGAGGAATGTCCTTAGGAATCAGCAAGTGCATGTGGGACAATTTATAAAGCACTTCTATTGACATGACAATGAGCGGAAGTCTCTTTAGGGCAGGAGTAAGCTTAGTGTAGCCCACACTGTTACCAGAAGTCTGCCTGTCTCCTTCCAAATGACTTACTGTTTGGGAATTTTATTCTTGGAATCTATTTCTGAAGCTTTACTACTATATAATGAACATTCAAGTGCTACTGCAGCGTCATCCTACACCAAACAAGTAAGTTTGATATTCATGTATCTACAGTAAACACTTCATCTCTGCCCCTGACCCCCTGTAACTTCCCAAGTGCCAGGGGTGTGAGGAATCTTTTTTGCCGTTGCTGTTCCAGGTTCCCTCACAGACAGAGGTCTAATCCTTTGGACTGTCCTGGGAGATAGGAGCATATTTTGTTCCAGAGAGGTGACTGTAGTTCCTAGAGAGCTTTAGCATGGGGCAGGCCACTGGAAGACTGAGCCATGATTAAATAAGACCCGCTATACTCCATGGGGAGGAGAAGGGCCGCTGACTACATTAACAGTCAGGTAAGTCTAGTGAGCCTTAAAACACGGGCCTGGAGTGTTTTAGAATCAGTGAGCAAATCAATCCATTCACAGGGAGGATGGTGGGCGTGAAAGCCATGCTCACAGAACCGAGCTCAGGAACAGAACATCCCAGCTCACTGACCGGCGTCATCTAGCCATTCACTCATCTGCACCCTTCATGATAAACCAGGGAATGGAAATACTGCTTTCTTGAGATTTGAGCCTTATCTGGTGAGGGGTTCGATGAGAATCTCTTAAATATGTATGACTAATTTCCAAACAAATTTGTATTTGATTACACATAGAGACGGAATAAGTCAAGAATTTAAGCATAATCTCATAACGAGACAAGATGAAGAAGCCTACAGCAGAGGCTGCTTCGTTCATAGCATCTTCCACCTTCCAGTACTGAAAGCAACATTACAAATAAAAGTAGGGGTCAAAAGTTTGTGAAAAAATAGAACTATTTTCATATTATACAGCATTCGTATTAATTAACTGAGGGATCCCACATACTTTATACGGTATGTAATTCCTCCTGTTCCAAGTCCTACCTATCCCAATACTCCACCATCAGTCCCCAAACCAAATCCTAACGCCTGGGCAAGTGCTTTCTCTGGTGAGCCAGCACTTTGGTACGTACCATATCCTCCATGGCCGTCTTTCGTGCTTTGGTTCTCTGAAGCGTTTAACTGAAAGAACAAACAAACATTGGGAGTTTCTCAAACCAACAGCAAAGCAAAGTACATACCCAAGGCGGATTATCATTGTTATTTACATTGCTAAGTTAAAACACAAAGTATGTCAGCATGGGACAGCATATTTTGCTCAGTGAGGATTACAGAGAGCCTGTAGGCAAGGACTTAGATATTTCCTAAAGTGTTCCTTCTCACAGTGTGTGCAAACCTGCATTTTTTTTTCCTGTGACAAAGCTCATTTAGGTGATTACTAGAAGCAAAAAGGGACAATGTAGTTGCTTCCAGCTCCAGCATAAGTTCTGAGGACAATGCACCCACTCACCCTGAGGCTGACTGTACTCCAAGCCAGAGGCTGAGGATACAAAGGTAAAGTCAGCTCCCTAGGAACTGGGAGACCTGCACAGTGCAGAACAGGCTTCCCTAACGGAAATGAGAAAGTCAGGCCCTCAAAGCTGAGTAAGAGCTTGCTGAAAGACCAGAGAGAAGACGCAGAGCAGACGCACTTTGGAGCTCACATGTAGTCACAGAGCATAGCAGTGTGTTTAGAATAGCTTAATTTGCCTCATTATAGTAGATAAACACAAAAGCCTGCCAGAGATACAGCATGTAAGAGGGTGACAAACAACACGGGCCACGTGAGGGGTATCCTGCGTGCTGGGTCAGAGGGTCTGCAATGAATCTTATAGGGAAGAAGGACCCGAAGAGTCTGAGCAGAGCTGGCTTAGGAAAGCAGCCCTGAGAACTGAGCTGGATTTCCCAGGTGGAGGCACAGAGAAGAGATGCTGGCAGCAACAACCTGTTCAACCTTGGCTGGCAAGGGACTCCCAGGGCAAAGGTGTGTGCCTGTGCCCAAGCTGTCTCTCTCGGCACACTGTCTACAACAGGGAAATAAAGTGTGTTGGCTGCAGGTGCCCCTGAAACTCTTAACGACATTCCTCAACTAAAACAAACACTGGGAGTTTGGCTTGTGTGATATTTACTACACCAAAGTGCTAAGAAAGAATCAGACTGACTTAAGGCCTGAGAGACCCCTAATCAGAATGGGGAGCAGGAGAGCACCAAGTTCTGGGAAATCCCAAGCCGCCAGAGACTGAGCAGCAGGAGGAAGGTGCAAGAAAACAGAACGCAAGTCAGTAAGCCTGGCTCTGAATAAATGCGGCAGCCTACCAGTGGCAGCCAAGGCTGCTGTGCAAACACTGAGTAACAAGCCTGGTGCTCCCAGTCATGCTGAGAATGACCGAAAAGCAGGTGGGACTGTAAGGAAGAGTGTTGTGTCCTTGACACACCGTGTACCCAAACCTCAACAATGCCAAGCAATCTTAAGCTGAAGTCCAAGAGGCTCTGGGGTCTGAATGACCCTCGAAAGCAGGTTTTTTTTCCTAGGAACACCAAGTGTCACTGAGGGGTAACGGCTCATAAGAGACTGGGTTAGAAACTCCAGCTGGTGCAGTCACTTTATGCTTCTCAGTTAGGACCTCACCATTCTGACTACTACCGCCATTATTGCTTTTCAAGTCAGGGTTTCTCTGTGTAGCCTCATCTGTCTTAGAACTCACTCTGTATACCAGGCTGGCCTCGAACTTAGAGATCTGTCTGCCTGACTCCCTACTGCTGGGGTTAAAACACGCTTGGCTCTATCTTAACCATTATTAAGGACATCAGATACTGGAAAAGGAGAATGACTGACTCCTACAAGATGAACACTTAGGTAGCAAAGAGGCTATAATTTTCCTTCAACTGTCTTGTGAGGATGAACTATACATTACATATATTAAATAATTATATAAAATGATATAATTAAAGTATAGTATAACTAGACACAAGTATAGGTAATTATATAATAAATCTACTGTTATAACATTATATCAATGTGATGTATGGTGATTGGTTGCAGAGAGTGCTTTTTGAAGAAGTAACCAAGGTAAAATGAGGTCCTGTGGGTTTGTCCTAACCCAATATGTTTAGTGTTTTTTTTTAAAAGAGGAACCCAAGACACATATGCATGGGTCTACCAGAAAAGACCATGTGAGGATATTGTAAGAAGTAGCCATCCAAGTCAGAAGTGGTGGCGCACACCTTTAGTTCCAGCACTTACTTAGGAGGCAGGGGCAGGCGAATCTCTGTGAGTTCAAGGCCAGCCTGGTCTACAGAACGACTTCCAGGACAGCCAGGGCTACAAAGAGAAGCCCTGTCTCAACAAACAAACACCAAACAATAACAACAACGAAAAGTAGCAGCTATCCATTGGTTCCTCAGAAAGTTGGAATCTGATCGCCCTCAAGACCCAAACGCAGCCATATCAATCTTGGGCACATACCCAAAAGATGCTCCATCCTTCCACAAAGACACCTGCTCAACCACGTTCACTGCAACTTAACTCCTAATAGCCAGTAACTGGATACAACCCAGATGCTCCTCAGCGAAAGGCTGGATAAAGAAAATGTGGTACATTCACACAATGGAGTATTACTCAGCTGTTAAAGCCACAGCTATCATGAAATTTGCAGGCAAATGGACAGAACTAGAAAAAAAATTCTGGTCAGGTGAGCCAGGCCCATAAAAACAACTACAGCTTCTATTTACTTATGAGTGGACGTTAGCTGTTAAGTGAATGATAATCAAGCTCCAATCCACAGACCCAGAGAGGCTAGGAAAAGAGGGGGGCTCCAGAGGGGAAGCATGGATCTCCCCAGGAAGGAGAAACAGAACAGGCTTTGTGAGTGACTGGGAACACTGGGGATGGAGGGAGAGTGTGGTGAGGAGAAGCTTCCTGGAATCTGTGAGGCTCCTAGTGAAGGCGCCTGGTAATGGAGGACACAGAGTCTGACCTGGTCATCTTTGTAGCCAGGCAAGGTTTCCAGTTGTGGGATTGCGTGGCATTCGGTTGAGATTTTGGCTGAGGGGATCCCATAGAGATCCCTTATCAGAGAGGGTCGCTCTCTGAAACGGACAGCTCAGTGAATGGAGAGAGGTCAAGCTGGTGCCTGCACAGTCTTCACTCCTACGTTCTACTCTCTTTGGTATGGGAGAGTACCCTGCAGGTATGGAAAAAGAGACCTAGATACCACCCCAGACACAAAGTCTCTGACCTACAATCTATACCGCCTACAAGATGCACTGGTGCAATGGTAGCACAGAATTTGTGGGTGTGGCCAACCGATGTCTAGTTTAACTTGAGGCCCAGGCCATGAGAAGAAGCCCATGCCCTACACTGCCTAGATGACTAGGAACTAGAGACTGGATAGCCCAGACACCCAGGGTAGAACAAAAAAAAAAAAATCAATGAACTGATGTCTAATGTTCTGCTACACTCAGATCAGTGCCTTGTCCAGTGTCCAATCATATCAGAGAGGCTTCCTCCAACAGCAAATGGGAGTTAGTGTAGAGACCCATAGTCAGACATTATATAGAGTGTCTAAACTGGAGGTCTCCATTTGGTCACCCCCTTGGAGACTGGGGAACTCTTCGGAAGAGGGGGAGAAAGGATTGTAGGAGTCAGGGGGGATGGAGGACCCCAGAGAGCATGGCTCACTGAACCCACTAAGCAGGGCTCCCATGGGCTCCCATGGGGCCTGCCTGAGTCTACACCAGGTCCTCTGCGTGTATGTTATGGCTGATGGCCTGATGGTCTTGTGGGATGCAGAACAGTGGGAGCAGGTGTGCCTCTGACCCTTTTGCTGGTCTTGGGAATCTTTTTCTTCTATTGGTCACCTTGTCTACCCTTGATATGAGGGCCTTTGCCTTGTCTTAATGTATCTTGTTTGTCCTGTCTGGCTGTTGTCTCTTGGAGGCCTGTTCTGTTCTGAGGAGGAAACACCTGCTGACTGACTGGCCCTTTCATTTTGGACCTGACCTTCCCAGGACTGAAAGAAAATAAACATGTATCATTTAAGACACCCAGTGTATGGCAGCCAGAGTAACTTAATCATGTAGAAAGATAGTAATTGGAAGACAAGGGGAGGCGTTTCCAAAGGCCTAATGTCCCCTGTTTAAAAAGCTGGAGAGAAAACATACTCTAGAGGTTCAGCTTGGTGAATCTATCAAAGAATTAACAACCCATGTACTTTTACACTGCATTCTTTGAAGTGCAAGGTATGTATTCTACAAGTACTAATGCCAACGTATGAAAATATATAGGGAGGTGTTGTAACACTGTCACAACAAAAACTGTTAAAAAGTATTAACAAATTATATTAGTAAATCAATACACACATACGTATGTACAAATGAACTTTTATGTAAGATGCCCCATTCAGGAGGGAGTGAATCAGCCAAAGTTTTTGCCTTCTTTACACAGAAGGGTGGCGGAGCTCCAGACTACATCAGCGATGTGAAGGTGAACTCTGCAGTCTGGGAGCAGGTGTGATCTGTTTGTGAAGGGTTCTAGGTAACCTAACCGAGGAAGGAGCAGGGGAGTCAAACAGTCTTCCCACTCAAGTGGGGCAAGGGCTTCCCTTTGATGCCTGTGGAGGTGGATGGATGCTAAGCTAAAGTTCACTTAACAGCTTCCCTCTGCTGCTGTGCTGACAGCAGCCTAAAGAGGGTAATGTGGGAGCAGGGAGGCCCAGGAGACATCCTGGGCCAAAGGATAGCACAGCACATGCTGCCACAGGAGGCAGAGGGGAAGAAAAAAGACTCTAGCTGTTTGTCTGTCTGTCTGTTTGTTTTTAGATGTTCTTTTTTTTTTGGTTTTTTTTTTTTTCGAGACAGGGTTTCTCTGTGTAGCCCTGGCTGTCCTGGAACTCACTCTGTAGACCAGGCTGGCCTCGAACTAAGAAATCCGCCTGCCTCTGCCTCCCAAGTGCTAGGATTAAAGGCGTGCACCACCACTGCCCGGCTGTTGTCTGTTTGTTTTTAAAAACCTTCAGCTAACAGAACTAGCTATGGACACGAAAGAAAGAATGGTGCGGAGGCCTCTGTTGGTGGGAATTCAAACTTGCCCCATGGTACAAGGAACCCTGGGAAGACAGAAGTCTCTCTGCAGGTAAAAAGCCAGGAGCTAACATTAAAAGCATGGCTTACAGAACTCAGACAGAGCTCCAGGACAAACCTGCTCATTAACTGTGCTCCTGGAGAATGAAGAAAACGGACAGAGCCCCTTCCCTCAGGCCGACTACCTAAAGCCTTCAGGGTATGTGTTCCTGCGCTGCTGGGCTCCGCTGCCCTCCCCTACCAGGATGGGCACATCCCATCCTCACACACGCAGTGGGTGCTCACAAGAGTGTGTAGGGCCTGGCGTGCCTGAACCAGCTCCCATCTCCTCCAACCTTCTGAATTAAAATACACCGTTTAGAAAATGTACAGGAAATATATAAAATTCAAGGCACACGGTTTTCTTTTTCGAGTTCAGATCTTGCTGGAGAGCCTAGGCTAGCCTTGACTCTTTTCCCATCTCATATCACAAGGATACTCACCATGGCCAGTCTAATTTTTTGATAGCATTTTTATAAAGTATCTTTTCAATCTCTTTCAACTTTATGTTTCAGGTAGATCTGTCGTAAGCAGCATACAAATGAGTGTCCCCTGAAATCCAGTTGGTAATTGCAATAGGCTGCAAGGTAGCTCCCTAATCTCTAAACAATCCATTTTGTCTCATGATTACACTGAGAGGCAATTCAACCAACTACTGACACCTCCTGTCATAAAGGACAGCGACTCACGACAGCTTACACCACACACACAGCATTTCAGGTACTAGAAGACAGTGATATAGAAGCTACCTTCCAAGAGGGGCCTTTTGAATAAGCCTGGAGAACCACACCACAGGAACAAACACTGCATGCCTGTCCAGCGCATGAGTCACCCTCAGCAGAAGAGAAGGATGAATTGGCTGGGCCTGCTGTCAGGGCAGAAAATCCAGGTCACGTCTGCTCACCACAGTCAACAAGCACCGATGGAAACTTGAAGGCCCAAACTGAACTCACCTGATACAGCAATCTGAGTCAAGGCCATTTCTCTTGGCCTTCTTCTGGGCAGAGATGGCAAGGATACAGGATCACAGGCTACCTTCAATCACACTTTTCCAAGAGCTAAATGAATAAACACCCTGCTCAGAGCCATATTATGATTCACGTAACAAGACAGAATAGTGTTTGTTCCTCTAACCATCCACTCACCTGTCCTTGTCCACCCACCCATCTATTCACCGTCAATGGCCTTTCTAAAATATAAATAGAGTCATGCTGTCTCCTTTCTACTTAAAATACCCATGGTGCAAAAATTCATCAAATTTCACACTTAAGATGTGTACGTTTTACTTTAGTAAATAATCTCTATAATCATAAATACACAAACACAGAACTGCCCTAATACTTTCCCTAGTATTTAGGGTAAAGGGAAAGCTCCTTCTCCAGCCAAGGTCCTATGTGGCAGGGACCTCGTGCATTCTTCTGAGCTGATTCCATGTATTGCGGCTGCAGAGACATCTCTACACCAAACGCCCTCTCCTGCAGCAACACTCTGCTCTAGATCAACAAGTGGCTGGCTTCCTCTCGTCCTCCTGGCTTTCAGCTCACCTCCTCAGAAGCCTCTCCAGACACCCACATCTAAAGGTGTGCACCATGCCCGCTCACCAACCTCCATTTTGTCCACTGGACTCAGATAACCCCATTGTTTTTCTTTCTTATTTCTTCTGGTACCATAGACTAAACCCAGGGCCGCATATGCTAGGTAAGCACCCCGCCACAGAACCATGTCTTGATTGAGCCTTGGTGTATCTATTTTTATTTTATATTTTTATACTTTGATTTTGAGGCAAAGTCTAACAGGTGGCCTAGAACTTACTTTGTAGCCCAGGCAGACTCTGAAATCATAATCTTCCTGTCTCAGCCTCATGAGTAGTTATGACTGCTGGCTGAGGCAGCAGGCTTGGATCCTATGTTTTCTGGATTGTCTTACGTTCAATAGCATGTCAGCTCTGTAGCATCAGAAGGACCTGTTCCGGTCAACCCTATTCACCAGTGGCAGTTAGACAGAGCCTGGTTCACATCAGGTTGCTGAATAACATTTTATTGAACAAAGGAATTTATTTAGCTTCTCAGTCAAGCTCCATTTCTTAAGGATTGTGTGAGTATTTATTTTGATTTCAGTAAGTTCCATGAATTTTCATGATAGATTCTTTCATTTTAGCTGCAGAGATTACAATTACTTTGGAAGCTGCCTGCAAGAACGCCAGAGGACAATGCCTCCCCAAGGCAAGGCAGAAGGAACTGATCCAGTCTTGGTTATGATGTCTGGCCTTAGAAGCCGAACTAGAGGACTAGGCTTTTAACCACAAGGGTTCATGAGTAGTTTTTTGGTAAGGAGTTAACTTTTTGTAAAAAATCAGATAAGATTCTAGGGTAGCCAAGATTTAGATCTCTTATAACATGTTCTGTCTAGGGCTAAGAGATAAATGGCGACCTCACAGAAAAGCTAAACTAGTAAAAATCACTTGCAGTTAGTTCTTAAAGTCACAGCGTCCCCTGGGGGGCGGGGCAGCAATGTTTCCTGCTCATGCTAACAATCCAAGCAGGAGTGAATTATTATCTGCACAGCACTTCACAAGGGATCTGTTTAAAAATGCAAAGTAGCCCTTTTCACCAAAATTAACACAGATTAATAGATGTGGTGAGAATTAAGAAACAGGTATTGCCAGGGAAGAAATAAATAACATAGGTGGGGAAGAGGGTTTGTGACCCTAGTACCTAGAAGAACTCAGGTCAATGGAGGCACTTCCCTGGTGTCAGGTTGGCCTCAGCAACCTGAACATTCTTGGACCGAAAATGCTACAGGCAGATGTGCCTCTGATGTTGCTTTGGGACCTGGTAGGGGAGGTAAAGGGGTAAGGTGTTCAGGATGCAGTCTGACCCAAGAAGCAGGAGCTTCTTGAGGGGGCTGGAGTGTTGTGTAACTCTGCCCTTCATACTGATGGAATGCCAAGTAGGAACATGCTGCCTCAGAAAGACCCCGCTGCCCAGTGCGCTTGGGCAGCAGGGGATGGACATTCTAGGAATGGGACACGCATGAAGACATGATGCATCTTCTATTTTATGTCACCTCTGCACTATTATCCTCGTGTCCTAGACAAAAAAAGATGCAGAAAGTTAATCTCATAATAAAGGTCGTGTGCATGCATGTGCATGTGCTCTATCAATACACATTAGGAAAATGTGGAAAAGCATGGTATAGGGGATGTGATGGTGTGTCAAACTGACAAGGAGTGGACTTGTAGTTTTGGTTGTGAGTCTAGCCTTTAAAGGCTGAACCATCTCTCCAGCCAAACAGGGGACGAATTTGTGCTGACTATATGGTTGTCACCTTGACTGCATCTGGAATTAACTTTAACCCAATGGCCGGGCATATACCTGAGAGGGTTTTTTTCTTAACTAAATCCTTTGAGTTGGCAGGCACATTTCTCCTCCTTATCTTCACGGTTGGATGATCCACCTTTAATCCAGATCTTTAATGTGGGGCACACCTGAAGGCAGTCTGTATAAAGGACATGGAAAAAGGAAGCTTCACTTGAGCCTGGCTGCTCTCACCTCACTGTCAAATCCATTCCTTTGCTGGCAATTGGAGCCTACTTTTTCAGTATTCTGGAAAGTACTGAAGACCAGCTGAAGACACCCAGCCTCATGGACTGAACAGCTACTGGATTCTTGGACCTTCTGGTTGGCTGACAGTCATTGTTAAGAGTAGGTGGACCATAGCCTATAAGCCATTCTAATACCACCCCCCTTCACACACCCCCACACACGATTCTACGAGTTCTGTTCCTCTAGAGAACTCTGACCAATACAGATTTTGGTACCAGGAATGGTTCTACAGCAACAGAAGTATAAGGATGATGTTTTCAAGGATCTGGAATAGGTGTGTCAATTTGCCAACTACAATTACCAAAGCCTCTCCAGTTACTGGGAGCTCAGAGAGTGCTGAAAACCCATGGTACGAACTATTTTACACACTTAAGGAGACAAATGCATTTGATTATCCTGATTCACCAACTGTGGAGGCAATGGATTTGGTAACTCTGTATATAAGTTTTGACAACTTGTGAGAAAAAAAAAAGAAAATGATGATGCTGGGTTGTTGCTCCTAATTTCTCTGAATAGACTGACAAGGGAAAAGAATGAGCTACAAGATAAAATTAACCAGCTTCTAGCATCTCAGAATACGGCAAAGGACTACAATGAACTTGGTGATAAAACTGACGGGCTCCAGATGCACGTCAACACTCTAACATGTGTCCTAGAGAAAATCTTCCCTCCGGCAGTCATGAAGCTTGAGCTGAAATCAAACCAAACCCCTCATCATAAGATTGGCTGAATTACAGCAAAAAATGAAAAGAGGTGTCATCAGTTAAAGTGAGGGCATTAGTGACAAGGAATGGGATCCTGTAACTTGGGGTGGAGACGCGTGGGAGGACCCTCAGATTCTCAATGGTTCATCTCACTGAGGCAGTAGATGCACCCCACTCCCAAAGCCTCAAGTATCACTTTTTCTGCCTTTGACAGAAAGAATCAGCAGTGACTTCTCTGAAGAAGATGCCAGGCAAGATAACACTAACGTCCCTCAGGATCCACCAATAGTGGCCTCTAGATCTATAACCAGACATAAGGCTAAACGGGCTCTCAGGGGAGACAGAAAGTGTAGTCTACAAGGAGGTGTGCGACACTGCTGAAAGCTTACCGAGTCTGTGGTCATTCAAGCTCCTGACACAGAGCTGGAGACGCCTGATATCCACTGGCTTAGTGTTGATGAGGGTATTTTGAAGCTTAGGGAAACTGCAATTCTAGAGTAGGTATGCTGTAGAAAGCCTAACGCTCTACACTGGAAAGGCCCAGAAGCCATGCTCTTCACTAATTCTGTAAGACACAAAACAGTGAGGGGCACCTGCATATCTGCAGAGCTTTGGTGCCCCTTTCCTCTGTGGCACACCTTAGAGTTGGGGATGCTGCTGCTCAGATGAATTAAATGCAACGGTTTAGTTGGGATCTGAGGTAGCAGGGGCCAAGAAGCCTACTGCAGGCTTGATCTGTATAAGTGGAAAAATTATCCAGCAAATAAAAAAAAGGATACAGGGGACCATGGCAATGGTAATCTTGCCCCATGAAACAACTTCACACTGGAGCCAGTTTGAAGGGAGATGGTCAGGTTCCCCTGAGGAGGGGCACTGATTTATTCATGACAGATGCGGATGCATATGTCTTACTTGGGGTGGATCAGGGATTAAATACCTTTTACAGCAGGGGATGTCTAGGAAGAGAAGCTCATTGGCTAAATACTCAGGGCCTAGGTAGATAACTCACTAGCATGGAGTCTTGGTCATGTGCTCCAGGACAGGGACCTGGTCAGGAGCTAGTTTGAACTCCTGGCATTCTCAGTTATGAAATTTACTGGGGTTCTAAACTTGCTACTATCTTACCAGTTTTTCTGTTTGGTGGCACGTCCATTGCCCCACAAATCCACACTTGTCAATGCAGATAGGGATGCTGTTTAGAGCCTTTGGCAGGCCACCAGGTAAACCACAGAAGAGACCTTTATGATTTTAGAGCAAGGTTCTACCACCATCTGTGAACAACTCTTCTGCCTGTGAGAGAATGCTCTTGGTTTGCTGTGGGGCCTTAGAGGAAACTGAACATCTGACTATGGGCCACCAAGTTACCATGCAACCTGAGCTGCCCATCATGCATTGACCCACAGAATCATAAAGTAAGATGTGCACAGCAGCAATTTATTATTGAGTGGAAGTGGTATATATGTGATCTGGCCCAAGCAGGTCTTAAAGGCCCAAGCAAGTTACATGAAGAAGTCGCCCAAATGTCTACAGTTTCCACTCCAGTTACATGTTGTCTGCTGCCAAGCATGCTCCTATAGCCTCATACAGTGTGCCCAATGCTCAGCTGACTGAGAAGGAAAAGACTGGGGCCTGATTTACTGATGTTCTGCACATTATGCAGGCATCACCCAGAAGTGGACAGCAGCAGCATTACAAGTCCTTATAGGACAACCCTGATGGACAATGGTGAAGAGAAATCGTCACAGTGGGCAGAACTCTGGGCAGAACACATGGTCAGACATTTTGTTTGGAAGGAGAAATGGCCAGATGTGCTATTGTTCACTGATTCATAGACTGTAGCCAATGGATTTGCTCAATGATCAGGGACCTGGAAACAACATGACCGGAAAATTGATGAGAAAGACACCTGGGGAAGAAGTATGTGGATAGAGCTCTCTAAATGGGTGAAGGATGTGTAGATGCTCATGTCCCATGTAAATTGTCATCAAAAGGTGACGTCAGCAATTGAGTAGATAGGATGATCCATTGTCTGGACAGTCTGTCTCTTTCCTCAGCCACCCCTGTCATTGCCCAGTGGCCCATGAACAAAGTGACCTTTGTGGCAGAGGTGGGGGTTATGCATTAGCTCAGCAGTGTGGACTTCCACTCATGAAGGCTGACCTGGCTGTAGCTGTTGCTGAGTGCCAGATCTGCCAACAGCAGAGACCAACACTGAGCCCCGGATATGGCACTGTTCCCCAGGTTGAGCTGATGACACTGGAGCACTTCCTCTGGGGAAAAGACAATGCTTCGTCCCTTCAGGTGTAGATACTTATTCTGGTTATGGATTTGAGTTTCCTGCACTTAATGCTTCTGCCAAAACTATCAAACATGGAGTTGCAGAATACTTTCTCTACAGTCAAGATATTTCACACACTATTGCTTCTGACCAAGGAACTCACTTCACAGCCAGAGAAGTGCGGCAGTGGGCCTATGATCATGGAATCCACTGATCTTACCATGTTCCCTACCACTCTGAAGCAGTTGGTCTGATAGAAAGACAGAATGAGCTTTTGAAGACACAGGCACATCACCAGTTAGATGACATCCTCCTAGAGGGTTAGAGCAGGGTTCTCCAGAAGGCTGTATTTACTTTTACTCAGCATCCAATATACAGGCTGGAGAGATGGCTCAGAGGTTAAGGGCATTGGCTACTCTTTCAAAGGTCCTGAGTTCAATTCCCAGCAACACATGGTGGCTCATAACCATCTATAATGAAATCTGGTGCTCTCTTCTGGGCTACAGACATACACACAGGCAGAATGTTGTATACATAATAAGTACATAATATATAATAAATAATAAATAAACCAATATATGGTATGTTTTGTTTTCGTTTGTTTTCTCCTATAGTCAAAATCCACGAGTCCAGGAATCAAGTGTGGAAAAGGGAATTGTTCCACTCACTATTACCTCGTGACCCACTAGTAAATTTTTTGCTTCCTGTTCCTGTGACCTGTTCTGCTAGTCTAAAAGTTTTGGTTCCAGAGAAGGGCCTGTTCCCACTAGGAGCCGCACAAAGTTCCACTGAACTGGAAGCTCAGATACCCCCCTGTCCACTTTGGGTTTCTGACGCCCCTAAGCCAACATACTTAGAGAGGAGTATCAGTGTTAGGAGGGGTGTCTGATCCAGATTATAAGGGGGAAATCGGATTGCTTCTCCACAATGGAGGTAAGAAGGATTATGTCTGGAGTGCAGGAGATCCTTTAGGGAGTCTCCTGGTACTACCATATCTGTGATTAAGGCAATGGGAAGCAACAACAGCCTAATCCAGGAGAGTCATCAAGCATGACGGTATGGATTTCAGACATCAATGAGAGGAGAGACCATGGGTGCTGTGAAGGCTCAATTCCCCAGAATAGGGGAATGCAAGTCAGGAAACTGGGGGGGGGGGGGGAGTGAACAGGAGGAAGGGGGATGGGATAGGGGATTTTTGGAGGGGTAATGAGGAAAGGGGATATCATTTGAAATGTAAATAAAGCAAATCTCTAATAATAAAAACAAACAAACAAACAACAACGACAAGAATGACGGTATGGGTCACTCCTCCAGCAAAAGAGCCCAAGACCTGATAAGGCTATTTCAGAGGGTAGAGGAAATACAGAATGGGTAGTAGAGGAAGGATGTTATAAATACCAGCTAAGGCCATATAACCAGCTGCAGAAACAAGGATTATAATTGACAAGAGTGTTTCTATCGTATTTTGTATTTTGTTAAGAATGTGTCTGTGCAGATACTTGTATTTTCTTTCCTCAATTCTTCTATCATGTACTGTAACATTAACTAACAGAATATCAATGGTTATCATATTTAAGTTGAGATGCTAAAAGGTTGCCCCTCAAGGGACATTGCCACCTATTCTAAATTTATAATGTGTTTGTGGTTGTATAAGGGACAATTATGTTAGGCATAATTATGAACTTGTTAAATATATAATGTGTTTGCAATGGTACATGATTATATCATGTTAAGTGTAATTATGACTGTTATTGTTTTCATTTGGAAACTAATCATGTCATAAGGAGATATGATTGTGTGCCAAGTTGACAAGGGGTGGACTTGTGATGATTATTCTTGGTTGGCAACTTGACTGCATCTGGAATTAACTAAATCCCAAATGACTAGGGATACCTGTGAGGGATTTTTTCTTAATTATATCATTTTTAAGTAGGAAGACCCACTTCTAATCTGGATCTTTTGAGGTGGGAAGATTCGCCTCTGATGTGGGCCACACTTTCTTCTGGCAGCCCGCAGACAGAACATGGAAGAAGGAGTTCGCTCTCTGTGCCTGCTTGCTCTCACTCTCCCTGGCAAGTCCATCCCTTCGCTGGCATTAGAGCATACTTCTTTAAGATTCCAGTGCATACTGACCAGCTGAGACACCCAGCCTTGTGGACTGAATAACCACCGGATTCTTGAACTGTCATTGGTAGACAGCCATTGTTGGACTGGCTAGATCATAGCTTGTAAGCCACTCTATTAACTTTACACACACACACACACACACACACACACACACACACACACATTCTGTAAGTTCTGTTTCTCTAGAGAATCCTGACTAACATGATAAACTTGAAATGAGTGTATTTGGTGGTATATAAAGTATAACTCGATAAAGTTATACTCTAAAGCTGTTTAGAAAGTAAGACAAGGCTAGGGTGCAGCTTAGTAATCAAGTGCTTGCCTACTGTCAGCTAAAACCAAAAAGGAATTAGGTCCATTTGTAGTGCAACAGAAGAATGGCCTAAGTAACGGTAAAGAGTGAGCTACTAAAACACATATGGCACACCTATTTTTACTTAGGAAGGAAGGAAGGAAGGACGGATGGACTAAGGGTACAACAAATGTTTTGTAATCCTACCCAGTACTCAGGTTTAGGCTGGAGGATCAGCCACAAGTCTGAGGCCAGTGTGAGTTCCAGGCTATGACAGGCTACAGATCAGGAGTCTTGGTTTTTGTTTTTTAAGCAAACCAGGTCCCATCCCACACCCCAAAACATAACCCAAAATACACAAATTTGAAGGCACACACAATAAACCACTAAATATGGTTTACTGTTTAGAGCATGGCTCTCTGCTAAGTGTCTTCTTTTCACTGTGTTCTAGCTGCGTACAGTAAACATACATTATCTCAGTAGTAAGAAAAAGACACAGGGGCGGGGAGGACGGCTCAGTCAGTAAAGTACCTGCCACATGAGCCAGAGGGCCTGAGTCAGGATTCCCAGCACTAGTTACAACAACAAAAACCGTAACAGGCGGGGCACAGTACTTCCTGTGATCCCAGCATTGGGAAGGCAAAGACAAAAGATTCCTGGAACTCACCTCCAGCCAGCCTGAGTTGGGTGCTTCAAGTTCAGTGAGAAGCCCTGGCTGAAGAAGATACCTTATGTTGACTTCTGACCTCTCTACACACACACACACACACACACACACACACACACACACACACACGCACACAAAAATGATACAGGCTTCCGGCTTTTACTAAGTATAAATTGCAGTTTAGGTAATTACATTTGGTAATTAATAGCTGTCCTCAAAAAAAAAAAAAACAAAACAAAACCTAATCTAACACATTGCTTCAGAGAAAAGTGCCCAGCAGGTAGAACTCACAGGAAAACAGGTCTCTTGAGCTGGTACGGAGTCCCACCAAGGGAGATCTAGGGTTACTGCTACAGTTCTACCACTGTAAGCACAATGGAGTCTGCCAGGCCAGACTCCATTCTTACTCCACACTGATACATACAAGGTAAAATGTCTGTTGTATGTTTCTACTTTTAAAAAAAATCGTTTTTAAGTGTATGTATATGGCTTGTATGGGTTCTGTGCACCATGTACCTACAGAGGCCTGAGGACACTGGACACTGGACCACAGAGTTACAGGCAGTTGTAAGCTTCCCCATGTGGGCGGTAAGAACTGAACCTGGAACCTGCGTCTTCTGCAAGAGCAGCGAGTGCTTCTGACCGATGAGCATCTCTTGACAGCTTTCTTACTTTCTGTCTTTCTTTTTAAGAATTTTCCACTTTTACTGTCTTTTATATAATAGGCAATCAACAGAGAATCCAGTTGCATTGAATGAGATGCCTCTGATGATTCAAAGTCCTCTACCTAGTAAAGGACTAACCTTCCAAGCAACCTTGTATCTTACCAAATTTAGGAAAATGGAAGATGCTGGGGTCTGTGTTTTACGTGCCCCCTGTCTCCCCTATTTAACACCACTAAAAGGCTGATCCTTAATTTTCTAGGCAGCACGGCTATCGGCTTCCTGAGGCAGAAGAGACTGCCTCTGGACACACAAAGTGACCTGCAAATCACAAATTTCCATTCCTGTCACCAAGGTTTTAGTGTGATTCTGGCTCCTTAGGTAATCCAAACGTGGCAGAAAAAGAAGCCATAATAGGCACAGAGAAAGGGGTTCGTGATGTTTTCACTGTGCGACCCCTGAAGGAAAGCCAGGTCTTGGAACTGAACACCAAAACCAAAGAACTGGATGCAGAGTTGTTGCCATGGTCTGGCCACTCAACTGTACAGCATTTCATTTAGAGAAAACTGTAGTGCGCTTCATTCACAGTGATTCTATCTTTCCTCTTAACATTCACAGGTCATCCATGGTCAATGCCATTCTTCAGCATTTGTGAAGGGGTCATATTCACAGAGACTCTTTGTCCTCCACAGCCCTGGTGAACAGTACGTATTCCTATGAAGAGTTGGCCCATTTGGGAGAACAGTCTGAGGGTGACTGGTAAGGACAGGTTCATCCCAACATGGTTCCCAAAACACTTCAAGGTATCTTCAAGGACAAGTAGGCTCAGGTGTTATCTAAACTCAATGTGCATTCAGCTGAGTTCCTCTGAGGCCGTGTGAGGCAGCCTGACCAGGTAAGGTATTGTCACATTAGTGACACGGGTGGCTCCCGGCAGGCACTCCAGATACACTCACCTTATGAGGGAGGTGGAAGCAGCCTCCTTTCTAGATGAGGAAATGATGTACAGAGCAGCCCCGGCGCTTGCTGAAGGCCTGCAGGTAGTAAGTGGTGACACAGACCAGGACACTGTCAACCCTGACTGGCCTGGAGTGAGTATCAGGAGAGAGTCTGGCCTCCAGGTGTGAGTAAAGCTTGTGAAACTCAGGCCGCTATGTGTAATGTAACCTGGATTGCAAAAATTAGGACTAGTGTCGAAGAGACAGCCACCTAAGAAGGTAAATTGAGGGCTGCCAAGAGGGCTCAGCAAGGAAAGGCACTTCTTGTACAAGCCTGGTTATCCGATTTCAATTCCTGAACCTATGAAAAGGTAGGAGAAAACTGATTCTACCAAGCTGTCCTCTGTACTCTATATGTCCCCAAATGCCAAGGCTTTTTAAGAAGGTAAATCTAAATAGCAAAACCACCCCAGAAGGCCATTTAGTCCTGAAGGTGGAGAGGGTATTTATGTAAGAATGAATCAAAGTTTTTATGGCATATAGTAGAAGTCAACTGAAATCTTAGCGTAGGTTATCAGCAAGGGCATCGGGTTATTAAAGTTCATAGGTACAGACAAGAGTTCAAACCAGTTCCTCTGGGAAACTCTGCTGGTGGCTTCTCCTACGATCACCCCTAGGAGCTCAGACTCTTGGGCAACTCCTCACCTGTTCCGTCAGAACAAATACTGGGCAATGATCAATGAACAGTCTTCAGAGAAACATCCTCTGCCACAAGAACATATTTTGGTTGGGTGAGGAACTGTGTATTTACCCAGACGCTCTCTTCAAAAAACACCACCCCACACACAAACCCATTTACCTTTAGGAACCAAGATATTCTTTACGACTTTATTAATGGAAGTAAATTAATAGGTAGCCTTAGAAGAACAATTAAAAGCTGACACTGGAGGGACACAGTTACATTTAGGACCTTACCTCTAGCTCTTTAGCCCAGTGAGGTCAGCACTCAGTCATCTCTTTTCAAACAACACAAATTGTATAATCAGCTAAAACAAAGCCACCCTGGGAATGCAGTGGCAAGAGGCAGGGCAGCAGAGAGCAGGCAAGGAAACCTTAACTTCACAGTAACTACGCGCCCCAGGGAGGCCGAGGGTTACACGTACAGAGATCAGTCCCCAGGGAGTTATCCACACAGCCTTCTTTGGCCGTCAGTGGGAATCTTATCCAGAGTGGTCTGACATTTTGGGTGCCTCTGGGTTCTTCTCATCTTTTTCTCCACTGAGGAAGAACAGATGGGCAGGGAGAGCGGAAGTGACACACGGGAAATCTAGCAGCATGGATGCAGTCATGAAGAATGGCTGAGCTGTGAAGGCTCATCTAATCATTGGGGACATTCCCTCTGTGTAGACAATGGTCATGGGATGCACTATGTGGAGTGGCCCCCAATGACTATGGCTGAGTTGACTGCCTGGTAGGAGATACAGTTAAAAAACCAAGACGTCCGCCTCTGTCCTTGAGAGCTACAGACCCCAGCTCCACGCAGGGAGGGGAAGACACTTCAGCATTAGAGGTCTGGAGAGTGGCTGTCTGATAATGATTTTGAGACTGATTCACCACGATGTTCTCCCTAGGCTTCTGCTTCCAACCTTCCTAAAGTCTAGAACGGAGCTAAACCAATTCCTGAGAACTAGTATATCCTGGTTCTGTTATTTCTCCTTTAAACAGGTCTGATTATGCCACCTACCATTCAAAAAGGCTGTATATGATCCCCAAGGTCCCAGAAAAAAAAGGAGGTACAGGGCTCTCCAAGCAGGGAAGAGTCAGCATTAACCTTTGGCCTTGCTCTCCAGCCAAACTATCTGCAAGATACTTGTCTGGGCTCTTCCACACCTGATGCCATGAAAAACGACCCAAATGTGGCAAGGGCAAGAACAGAGCCAAAGAAAGCAGAACTAAAACTCACTGCCAAGAAGTAACCAAGCGATCTGTTCTCAAGAGTCAGAAGGGGATCGCTGGAGGGACGCTCACAGCTGGGACCCCTGCTGCTCCTGCACAGGGCCAGAATTCAGTTTCTAGCTCTTACATCACAGCTCACAACCATCATAACTCCAGTTCCAGGAATTTCAATGCTTTCTTCTGACCTCTGTGGGCACCAGGGATGCAGGTGGTGCACAGACATATATAAACACTCACATATAAAATAAATCTTAACCAAAAAATCAGAAGGGCCTGGGGGACAGCACAAATCACTGAAGTACCTGCTGTACAAGCTCGGGGGCTTGTGCTTGGATCTTTAGTACTCAATGTAAACTTGTACCTTTATGTGTGGCTGTGACCCCAACTCTTTAGAGTCAGGTGGATCCCTGAAGCTAGCCAGCCCACCCAGCTGAGGTGATGAGCTCCAATCGGAGTGAGATCTTGCCACAAAAGATGATGTGGAGAGTGATGGAAGGAAGGCGCGCGTGTGAGCGCGTGCATGCGCACACACACACACACACCCACGCGCACACACGCGAATCAGGAGAGTGATGACTATGCATAATCATATTCTAAAGAAGAGCATATGGTTGAACAAAGAACTATCAGGGCATCATCTATCTTAAGGCAGAGAACAAAAGAGAAAGCCAAGCTACACACTGTACACAAAGTAGGACTTTAGCTCTTGAGGGCTCTGGTGCTCTCTTTCAGTGAGAAAAGAGTCCATCAAGTACCCCCTTACATAGAAGAGTTGGAAACAAAGCCACAACTGAGTTAAAAAAAAATACAAAGTGACTGTACGCTGAGTAGATTGTTTTCAAACACTGGTCCCTGTTTGACTTCACACGTGATTCAGAGCCTGAAGTCCAGCATGGATGTAGAAATACAATTTCTTACCAGTTAAAGTACAAGCAGAGAGTCATCTGGAGGCTTGCTAGGAACAAGGCAAATCTAAGAGAGACAAATTATCCCAGGCTCAGGTGGAAGATGCAGGCAGCGCTTATGCTGATGTAGACGTCTGCGGGTAAGCCTGCCTTCCAGAGCACGGGAGGGTTGGCAATGGGGCAAGGCAATCCCTCTCCACGACTACACACACCACCTTGGCTCTCACCTCCCCTGTAGGTAGACACACAGGGACTGAACTCTGGCCATACAGCACAAATCTGGACAGCGAGTATCTCTTCAAATAGTCTGTTTTCCTAATCATACTCCAGACTTTTGGAGAGCAGCGATTACGTTTCCTAACTTTCCACATCATGTGCCACTGTTCCACAGTACTCCAAAATCTGGTGGCTTACAGTAAACATCTATTATTGGTTTAGATGTGTTCTGACAAGATCTCTTGTGAGGTTGCATCCCTGGGGATCCACCCCCAAAACCCATATATATATAGTCTAGGTCCTCTCACGTGGGCCGGGCCTTGCCGTGTGTCCTAACTCACTGGCACTTGGCTTCCACAGGGCAAGTGATGTGACAGAGTCAATGAGGGAGCATGGCCAACATAAAGGGCAAGTTGTACCCTGTTAATAACCTATTCTCAGATGCCATACATGACGTCAGACAATACTGCTGCTCACAGACACTGACACTGATGACATGGTAGGACACTGCCCAGTATGAAGACCAGGGATGGGGATCGCTGAGTTCCAGCGTGGCGGAGGCTGGCTCCTAGCGTCTCTACTCTGAGTCCTTAAGAGATGTTTTTACTAAACATATGCTAATGTGAAACTGGTACTTTGCTTTCAATGTGGTCTAGGCTGACACCCTCATGCTCTCTGCTTAACTATTGGCTAACAGCCCTCCAATGCAGGAAAAAAACAAAGTGTCTTTCAAAGTATCACAGTGTCTTCATCATTCTTAAAGGAGAAGCCTCCCCTACCTCAACAATCAAAATAGTGTTTGGACTAAATCTGATTTCTGAGTTTTTCGCCTCTGCAGAGGTGGTGATAAGTCTGCTGTGGAGCTGCGTGTATCAGCAGCAGAGCCTGCACATGGGCCAGGGCTTCTGCTAACAGAGGTAGCTTGAGTCACTCACAGTTCTCCACAGTGTGACGGGAGGATGGAGAAGGGACAGTGAGCAGAAGGCATTGAGATCACATGATCTGTAGGAGTCTAAATCGATACCGTTTTTATGCTATTGTGACAGGCGGCACTCAGTGTTAGAAAGAACAGAAGAGATGGCTTGGCGGTACATAGCCTGTAATCCCAGCATCTGGGAGGCTGAGGCAGGACTAGGTATTCAAGATCATTTTCTGCAACAGAGCAAGCTGGAAGCCAGTCCCTTAAAGGAGGGAATGGGGGAAGGAGCGAGGGAGGACTCAGTTCCTAACATCACACTGAACTATGAGACCATAATTAAAAACCTTAAGGGGTCCAGCGGCTGAGATGGAATCAAGAGGCTGAATCACTTGCTTTGGGTAAATATGTATTCTAAAATATTTATTTTATCTAATGTGTATGTGTGTGTGTGCCTCAGGATGCCAGAAGATGTCGATCCCCTGGAGTTGGAGTTACATGTTAGCTGCCTGATGTGGGTGCTGGGAACTGAACTCCAGTCCTCTGCTAGGCTATCTCCCAGAATCCTTTATCATTAAAAAAAAACCCATCTTCATTCATGAGAGACATTTTTCACTGGATACAGAATCCCAGAGTGACAAGCTTTTACTATAAATATCTGAAAGATGATCCATTGTGTTCCAGTTCAAATAACCTGGTGAAAACTGGGTTAGTTCTTAGGTTTATTTCTCCACATGTAAATATCTCATTTTCTGACTTTTACAGTTTGTTTTTCCCATTACCAATCTTCAACAACCTGACTTCACTGCGGCACAGTGTGATTGTGTGTGTGTGTGTGTGTGTGTGTGTTTGTGTTTCCTGGAGTTGGATCTGTGCCTTTATAGTTTCCAGCAACTCTGGAAAATGTTTAGCCATTAGTTTTTCAAATAATTTTTTTCCCTGCTCTTTCATTTCTCATCTCTTCTTGAAATCCCACTGCATATCAGGCTTTTGATACTCTGTATGGGACATGAGAGGTTTTGATACTCTGTATGGGACATGAGAGATTTTGATACTCTGTATGGGACATCAGAGGTTTTGATACTCTGTATGGGACATGAGAGGTTTTGATATTCTGTATGGGACATGAGAGGTTTTGATACTCTGTATGGGACATGAGAGGTTTTGATACTCTGTATGGGACATGAGAGGTTTTGATACTCTGTATGGGACATGAGAGGTTTTGATACTCTGTATGGGACATGAGAGGTTTTGATACTCTGTATGGGACATCAGAGGTTTGTTTGGTTTCCTTTCAGTCTGTCTTCTCTCTGTGCTTCAATTTATAAAGTTCTTCTGTTACATCTTCATATTCAGTATCCTTGCGGTCAGTCTAATTCTCCATATGCTTGTCTACTGAATGGTCTAGAAAATTTATTTTCCATTCCAGAAGTTCCGTGTGGTTCCCTCTAAAATCTCCCATTGCACTCTTTATGATCTGATTTCTCTTTAAATCCTTTAGCAGGGAGCAGGGGAGAGAACTCAATCTGTAAAGTACTTGTGAGGCTAGGATGAAGACCCATGTTCAGATCCCCAGCATCCAAGCAGAAACCTGCTGTGGCAGCCTGTGTCTAAGCCCAGCACCAGGGGAGCAGAGAAGACAGATCCCTAGGGCGCACTAGCCAGACAGCCTGGTCCAATCAATGAGTCCAATTAATGTCTCAAAAAATAAAGTCCAGAGCAATTGAGGAAGACAAGTGATGTTAACCCTGGACTCTCACACACGTGTATGCACACCCATGAACACACATGTGCATGCACACCCATGATCTCACAAACTAGGTCTTCAGGCTTACTAGTACACTTGCTATTCACTTGTTTCTATTTATATTGATTGGGTTTGCAAATGTACCCTTGAGTCCCACACCTACCACCCACCTGAAGGCCACCATTATCTTACCTGTTGTCATTATAGATTAGAATTCCCTTTTTCTAAGATTTCATATAATGGAGACGCACTGTGTTTTTATTTGGCCTCTTCTGCTCAGTATTCCAAGCATGAGCATCAGCCATGTTATTGGCTTACTCCTTCTGGGTACCAACACGCATTCCATCGTTAGGACCTACCACGGTTATCTACTCATACATTCACACGCACTTGCTTCGCTGTTACACATGTTCTCTCCCACTGAAGAACTAGGCGTAAAACAGCTTGGTAGTATGGAACATGGAACTTTATAAGGCACGGCAAGTGATTTTCCATAGTACTGCTTTAATGTCCAGCTCTAATATATAAAGTGGAAAAGGTCATTTTCTTTTTATACTTGGCATTGTTGGTCAATCTTTTTAATTTTATTCAGTTGTGTGGATGGATAATAGTATCTCATCACTTTTTAATTAGAGTTTTCTTGACTAAGATTGTCTTTTCATGTGCTTATTGGCTATTTGTGAGTCTTCAGGAGAAATGACTATTAATAGCCTTTTCCTTATTTCAAAGTATATCGTCCCTTTTCACTGAGTTGTAAAAATTCTCCATATGTTGTAGTTATAAATGCTTGGTCAGATATTGATATTGTAAACAATTTCTCCTAGTTTATGGCTTACCGTTAAAAAGTGAGTACTATTTCTAACGGATAGTCCGTAAGTGTATTTAGAGGGTTCTCTGATGCTTGATGCATGTCTACGATGTGGAATGACTAAGGCTAACTCTGCAACCATCATGTCCCTTAATATATTTTCTAATGAGATTTAAAATTTCCCCTTTCAATTATTTCAAAATACAGATATAATCCTTTTCTTAAATGTCTGAGACCAGATTTCCTGATTTTAGAATGTTTCAGATTTCTGAATATTTTCATGTACTTCATAAGCATTCCTAGTTGAAAATCTGAAACTTTGTTTTTTATACTGTATGTGTGTGGCTGTACAAGCTACAGTGTGTGAGAGGAGAGGCCAGAACACAGCTTTGTAGATTCAGGTCTCTCCTCCCACCTTCATGTGTTCTGGAGACTGAATTCAGAACCCCACACTGGTGTGGTAGGAGTGTCTACCTGCTGAGCCATCTTGGTGGAGAAAATGTGAACCTGAAGGTCTTTTTTTTTAGTGCCATGTTGGATTTGGGATGTTCAATCTCTACTGAAAAGAATAATATGTAAATTATTCTTTTAAAATAATTGTTGTGTGTGTGTGTGTGTATGTCTGTGTGTATGTGTGTGTGTGTGTGTGGTGTGTGAGGTTAGATGACAACTTTGTACAGCAGGTTCCAGGGGTCAAATTCAGATCACCAGACTTACATGACAAGTGTCTTTACAGCCATCTTGCTGGCCTCGTCCGAATTGTTCTCCACTGTAGTCATCTGCAGTCAAAGCGATCATTGAACCCTTTAACCACAATGCCTCTGCCTCTTCCGTGTTTTAAAGAAGAGAAAACTTAAGCTGGGTATGAGGGGCACATCCCTTTAATCCTAGCACTTGGGAATCAGAAACACAAACCTCTGTGGGTTCAAGGCTAGCTGGTGCATATAGAAAATTCCAGGCCAGTTGGGATCACATAAATAAATCCATGGTTTCTTCTAGAACTTTTCTGGCTTCCATGTCTACATTCTGATCTGTGATCTATTTCTAGTTAGTTTTAATAGGGCACTACATTGTGATTTTTTTCCCTTCATCCAGTGTTCTTAGTTTACTTTTGTAAAAAATAACTTTGGAGAAAGCAGCCCACTATGTAGCTCAGGCTGCTCCAGCCTTGTGATGATCTTCCTGCTTCAGTCTCCTGAGTGTTAGAGGAATTCCAATCTTACCCTACCTGTCATGGCTCTAATATCCACGGAGATGTAGCTGACTCGACTTCCATTTCAGAAGAGATTCTGATGTCACCCCACTTGGTCTAACATTAGTATCAGACCCTATTCTTTTCATTCAATCACATTTCAGCATGTCTGTCTGCAGTCATGTCAAAGTAGCGAGGCCTCTTGACAAAAGCACAGAGTTTCCCAAAGTTAAATGTCCGTGGGCTAACAGTGGGCAGTGCACTTGGAGAGGACATGACACTCCACACTCCTTCCTTCATACCCTGCAGATGAGTCTTATCTGTATCCTTTGTCAATATCCTTTACAAGAAACCAGTAAACTGGGCAGGAGAGATGGCTCAGTGGTTAAGAGCACTTGCTGCTCTTCCAGAGGACCAGAGGTCAGTTCTTGGCACCCATGTCTAGAAGCTCACAATCATTAACTCCAGCTCCAGGGGACACCAGACACCTGCCTTGTGTGTACATCTGTATGCCACTACCCCCCTCCCTACCTCTATACATTAAAAAGAAGAAATCAGTAAACCTAAGTGATCATTCCCTGTGTTCTGTGAGCCACTTGAACAGATGAACCAAACCTGATAGCGGGTTGTGTGAACTCCAATGTGACTCAGGAGCACAGATAAAACAACCTGAGGCTTGAGCTGGCAGCTAAACAAAGAAGGGTGGTCTTAAAGACATCCCTCCTGCAGGACCAGACGTGAAACCTGAAGAAATAATGCCAGAATGGGATTACAGAGGATGACACTGTACAGGTATCTGCTACTGCAGAGTTGATGGCTGACTAAGAGAAATTCTAGTTTGTCTCTCCTGCCTCAGGGACGGAGTTATTAACCAAGAACAGTGAAAGAAATCCCCCACTTCTGGGCTCAGCAGTAGTCCACACTGTGGAAAGTGAGTTTGTTTTAATCCATGTCTAAAGGCTTGCTCTTTTAAGCTAGGTCCTGTTTGCTAGAGCTTGATACTTGGGCCTCACTCCTCTGAGGTACTTATTGAAGGCCTCAGGTGTCGAGACCTCCCACTACAACCGCAAAGGGCTCTGATGTCTCTGAGTCCTGCAAAATGCTCCGGAGCAGCTGCTCTTCCTCTTTCTTCTTCATGAGCTTCACCCCAGCCATCAGAGCTAAGTCTATTCCAAGAGTCTCCAGGGACTCAGATCCCAGCACCACCAAAACACGACAGAAATCTCTCTGTAAGTCCCATGTTAATTACAAAGGGAGAACTTCACAGCAGAAAGACTTAGAGGAATCATCAAGTTATTAATGAACCAATGCTGGTGCCTCAGATTAGGGCCAACCAGTGAGACACTAACACCACTTATGAGGCAGCTCTGCCCAAAACATGTAGGCCAGAAGCTATCACAAACAAAATGTAGCCCTATTAGCAGGACAGAAGAGTCATGACAGCATCAGGGAGACTCAGAAGTGTAAATATGGAGCTGGGGAGACAGTTCAGAGGGTCTACTGTGTGCTTCACCAGCACAATGACCTGTGTGCTGAGTTCAAGCCCCAGAACTCATGTAAATATCCAGATCTGGCGGCACTGGGAAGACTGAGACAGGAGGATACCTGGGACTTGTTGGCCAGCCAACCTGGCCTATCAGCTGTAGGTCCGGTGAAAGATTGTGTTTCGAAAGGCGGGGTGGTCAGCTCCTGAGGACCATCATCCAAGGTGGACCTCTGGCCTCCACACAAACATACACTGTACACAGAGGAAGAGAAAAAGGCACAGGACAAAGAAGTGTGTGTGGGGGTGAGGAGAGGAGGCAAGGATGGCTGTAACAGGTACGGGGCGGCCCACTGCACGTCCGAGTCTGCTAACAGGGAAGACTATACCGGCTATGGCATCTGCAGTTCAGAAAGCACTGGTAAGAGGTCAAGGCAGAATGCCACAAGCCTGGCCATCCTGCCAACCACGCCTGGCCATCTTGCCAACCACAGGGCATCATCCTAATTTAGCCTGAGCTCCTACCACAACACAATGAAGAGTCCAACAGTTGCCACGCCATAGAGCAGGGGCTAGCGAATGGCTCAAGTGGCACCCCTCTATCTACCCTCTACTTCCTGATGCCTTATGTCACCTCAGACTAAAATTCAGCTTGCTACCGTCCACATGGGCCTGGTCCCAGCAGGACCTCCACCACTGGACAATGAGATCGCACTGCAGACACTATAGACATCTGCAGCCGGGAGGCTGAGGTGAAAGGACTTCCTGAGTCTGAGGCGAGTTACATGGCCAGCATCGGGCCAGCCAAGCCTATAGAACAAGAACAAAGGTAATAGCTGTACTCGAGGACCATTGCACCCATTCCAGTGACACCGTCCCCACCAACAGCACTCTTGCTGGCTGCCCCTGAATATTCTCCATGTTTTAGAGTATTAGTTATTTTCTTAAACACATCCTGGGGGGGGGGAGGGGCGGGGGGGGGAAGGAGACAACTGACAGGATTTCTCACAGAAAAATCTGAAAGAATTTTTGGAAAGCCGGAGTCTTTCTTTTTCTTTTTCTTTCCTGTGCTAGAGATCAAATCCAGCCTCCAGCATGCTAGGTAAATGCTTTACCACTGAGCCAAATCCATCTGTAATCCAGGGCTCCTGACAAAATTAACACTGTGACTGTAGGAAGCCAACACGCTCTCTTCTCTGGCCCCTTCTGTGCTGGCCCCACTTTGGGGAAGCTGTAGAACCAGTAACTCAGACTTGCAGTTGCTAGCCGTGGAGAGCCACACATGCGACATGTTTGTTCAAAAGCGTTTGCTGTCTCCCATACTCCTCTCTCCAGATGAACACAGCAACGGAGGATACAAACGACCTCGCTTGCTGCCATAGCTGACAAGTATTTCATCCTGAGTATGCTGCTCAATACAAAGACCTCTTGAAGGCTTCAGGCCACCTCAGCCAGGACATCACAGGATCTGCACAGCAGGACAGACTGTGGCTGCTGGGTTTCAACTCTCTGAAAATGCAGTTACTGCCTTCTCTCTCTCCATCATTTCTGATGATGACACTGAAGTGTCTTCTAGGAAAATGGAAAAGTCCATGAAGACTATTGATGAGTTTAAGAGGCCTAGGAAAGGCTGAAGCCTAGAAAACATTGGAAGGAGGAAGTATTTAGGGACACAGCTATAAAACAGGTTTTGGCTCCACGTGTGACCTGGTCTGTGTATCTAACTATGAATACAGAAATAAAGAAAAAGCACAAAAGCTCCTGATACTCATCAATAGTCAATGACAGGAAAAACAACAACAATCTGTACCAAGTCTTTAAGGGGGTCAATGCCTTATCCTCGACTGAAGATCTGTACCACACCTTTAAAGAAGTGTCAAAGCTGACAAGAAGACGGGTGGCAAACCCCCAGAGCTCCCTTCTTCCCCCTGCAGAACTCTGTCCGTGGTCATGACAAACTCCCTACTCCTTTCCAAAATAGCTTGACAGGAACTGTCTCTTGCACAAAGAACCCTTCAGAATGAAAGTCCCAGAAGCCAAATGGAATGGCAAGGTGTCGAGTCTACTGATAACTCAGGATTTCAGAACTCAAGGGAGAAGGCCTGTTCTACTGGACACAAAGGTCCAGGATTCCAGAATTTGCTGACAAGCAGGATTCTTGTTTAGAGATATTCCAAGGCAAAGGGCAACCCTCTAATGCCTGGGACCATGCTCACAGGGTGGGCCGTGCCCGCGGGGTGGGGCGTGCCCGCGGGGTGGGCCGTGCCCGCGGGGTGGGGCGTGCCCGCGGGGTGGGCCGTGCCCGCGGGGTGGGGCGTGCCCGCGGGGTGGGCCGTGCTCATAGGGTAGGCTGTGCTCACAGGGTAGGCAACAGCAGTTCCCTGAGCTTGCACAACCTAGTAAGAATCTCTGTGGCCACACCCTGGGAGGTGCACAGAATCAGGGCTAGAAGAAGAAACTAATGATGGCTGCTGTCATGGTTATATGTACCTCAACCCTAGCATTCTTCAGATAAAGACAAGAAACAGCATAGTCTACATGTTACAGGCCAGCTAGAATTAGAGAACACATCTCAAAACAACACAAAACAAACAAAACCTAGGGCTGAAATGTCTACATTCCCTGAGCTGCTAAGAAAGCGACGGATAAAAGCTAGTTAGCAAGGACACTCCTTCGGTTTTCGCCCGAAAGGAGCCTTCCAGAGCTGAACTATGTGGTTCTCCTTACTGACTGTGTGACCCCAAGTAAACTCTTCTATAACTCAATTTCCACATTTATAAGGAGGTACAAGTTGTTTGGGTGGCTGTCAGGATTAAATGTCTTCCAATGGCATATCTGCCCGCATGTCACCACCATCGATGCTGGAGCACACACGGGACATGATGAGGCTAGGAGTACAGTCCCTGGATAAGTACTGACAGTCCACTGTTCTCATACTTGGGGACAGAGAATATACTGCTCTGTTATTATGAGCTGAAATAAGCTGTCTGTGTAAGGCACATGGCTAAACAGATTCAGCGATTCTCAAACAAGGACAACTGTACTCCCAAAGAACACTTGGCAATGTCTACAGATATCTGCAATGGTTGTCATGACATAAGGTAGGCCACAGAGATTATAAGTGCCTTATAGTGCAGAGGACAGGTCCCCACCACAAAAATTAATAGGATTCAAAATGCCAGTAGTGCTAATCTGAAAACCTGTGGGACAAAGGGACAACATGTTACCAGTGGGAGAATCTCAGAGACTGACTACTCCTATGCACAGAATAATTTATAAGAAAGAACTCTTAAATGACTAATAGTCGCATAGCACAGAGTAAATGAACTGTGAACTCTGGGTTTGTATAAGGTATCCATAAATCACATGGGACCCTGGAAATCTCTTCCTCACCAGTTAGCAACTCCTGTACTCTCTTCATTTGTGTTCAGATGCCAGACCTCAGTCCTCAGAGAGGACCACTACCTACTAAGGACTAAGGAAGCATTCACAAATGCAAAATGTAATTCAACATGCATGAAATGACTAGAAAATCACTTCACATGTATTTATGTAAATATTCATAAAATATATTTTATAGGTTCCCATCCTCTAACACTTTGAAACAGTTTTACTATTTAGCCCAGGTTAGCCTGAGAATAAGATCTTCCTGTCTCAGTTTCCCAAGTGTTAGGTCCACGGGAGAGAGACACTATGGCCAGTTCCAAATTTAGACACGTGTACACTGGGTTTTTTTGGACAAGATTTTATCACATGGCCCTAACTGGCTTAAAACTCGCTATGGAGATGAGGTTGGCTTCAAATCGTGCCTGGCTCCAAATTCATGTTTTTAATGTTACCAATTATCACAAGATAATTTAAAGTGACGGACAATATGTTGGACAAGAAGAGAAAGAAAAGCACATTGAGCAGCATGGTGGCACACCCCTGTCACCTCAGCACACAAGGCAGGGGGACTACCACCATCAGGGCCACATCGGGAGCCCTGTGTTAGAAACCAAAGAGTTGGGGAAAGATGAAGGAGAAGGGAAGAAAATCAGACTGCTCAGGGCCAAAGTAAAGCAGCCGTGCACAGAGAGCGGTCGGTGGCTGTGAGAGAACAGACAGGAAGGACAAGCAGGGACAGGAAGAACACAAGAGTACTTAAAAGTTCGAGGGACTCGGCTTCTCTGCTCTGCATCTATTAATATGAAGGCACAAGATCAAGCTCCTTGATTATAAAACAAAACAAAAGCCTTGCTTCAGGATTCCTGTGAGCAAATCAAGTGCTCAGCACAGGAGTCAGCAGAGGGGCTCAGGGAGAGCAAACTGCAGGAGAGAGGCCAGTTCTAGTGACTCTACAGCCACCTCCCAACAAGAACCTGGGCAAATAAAATAAAGCCCGAGAGGAGAAGGCAGGTTTGCCACCTGGAAGATGCTTAGCCCCAGAAGGCTCCCTGCTCCCTTGAGGCCCCATGAGGCATCACAGGTGAAGAAAACACAGGGAAGGGTTGGGTAGGACAGGAATGGCATCTACTAAACCACAGCTCTGGGCACATGCTCATTCAGAATTTACACTGACCTTGCCAGTTGGGGAAAAGGTTTGTTTGCCTTTAAAAAAATTTTTTTTTATTATTTATTTTTATTATGGACTCTAAGGAGGCTAAAGGTCCTTACACTGCTTAATGTAAGGACACTGTGCAAACAACAAGGGCAGAGAGGCAGGCCCTTAACCCCATTCATTCAAAGACCGAGTATGCGCACGGCTCTTCCTTAACCCCATTCATTCAAAGACCGAGTATGCGCATTGCTCTTCCTTAACCCCATTCATTCAAAGACCGAGTATGCGCACGGCTCTTCCTTAACCCCATTCATTCAAAGACCGAGTATGCGCATTGCTCTTCCTTAACCCCATTCATTCAAAGACCGAGTATGCGCACGGCTCTTCCTTAACCCCATTCATTCAAAGACCGAGTATGCGCATTGCTCTTCCTTAACCCCATTCATTCAAAGACCGAGTATGCGCACGGCTCTTCCTTAACCCCATTCATTCAAAGACCGAGTATGCGCATTGCTCTTCCTTAACCCCATTCATTCAAAGTCCGAGTATGCGCATTGCTCTTCCTTAACCCCATTCATTCAAAGACCGAGTATGCGCATTGCTCTTCCTTAACCCCATTCATTCAAAGTCCGAGTATGCGCATTGCTCTTCCTTAACCCCATTCATTCAAAGTCCGAGTATGCGCATTGCTCTTCCTTAACCCCATTCATTCAAAGTCCGAGTATGCGCATTGCTCTTCCTTAACCCCATTCATTCAAAGTCCGAGTATGCGCATTGCTCTTCCTTAACCCCATTCATTCAAAGTCCGAGTATGCGCATTGCTCTTCCTTAACCCCATTCATTCAAAGACCGAGTATGCGCATTGCTCTTCCTTAACCCCATTCAAAGACCGAGTATGCGCATTGCTCTTCCTTAACCCCATTCATTCAAAGACCGAGTATGCGCATTGCTCTTCCTTAACCCCATTCATTCAAAGACCGAGTATGCGCATTGCTCTTCCTTAACCCCATTCATTCAAAGTCCGAGTATGCGCATTGCTCTTCCTTAACCCCATTCATTCAAAGACCGAGTATGCGCATTGCTCTTCCTTAACCCCATTCATTCAAAGTCCGAGTATGCGCATTGCTCTTCCTTAACCCCATTCATTCAAAGACCGAGTATGCGCATTGCTCTTCCTTAACCCCATTCATTCAAAGTCCGAGTATGCGCATTGCTCTTCCTTAACCCCATTCATTCAAAGACCGAGTATGCGCATTGCTCTTCCTTAACCCCATTCATTCAAAGACCGAGTATGCGCATTGCTCTTCCTTAACCCCATTCATTCAAAGACCGAGTATGCGCATTGCTCTTCCTTAACCCCATTCATTCAAAGACCGAGTATGCGCATTGCTCTTCCTTAACCCCATTCATTCAAAGTCCGAGTATGCGCATTGCTCTTCCTTAACCCCATTCATTCAAAGACCGAGTATGCGCATTGCTCTTCCTTAACCCCATTCATTCAAAGACCGAGTATGCGCATTGCTCTTCCTTAACCCCATTCAAAGACCGAGTATGCGCATTGCTCTTCCTTAACCCCATTCATTCAAAGACCGAGTATGAGCATTGCTCTTCCTTAACCCCATTCAAAGACCGAGTATGAGCATTGCTCTTCCTTAACCCCATTCATTCAAAGACCGAGTATGCGCATTGCTCTTCCTTAACCCCATTCAAAGACCGAGTATGCGCATTGCTCTTCCTTAACCCCATTCAAAGACCGAGTATGCGCATTGCTCTTCCTTAACCCCATTCAAAGACCGAGTATGCGCATTGCTCTTCCTTAACCCCATTCAAAGACCGAGTATGCGCATTGCTCTTCCTTAACCCCATTCATTCAAAGACCGAGTATGCGCATTGCTCTTCCTTAACCCCATTCATTCAAAGTCCGAGTATGCGCATTGCTCTTCCTTAACCCCATTCATTCAAAGACCGAGTATGAGCATTGCTCTTCCTTAACCCCATTCAAAGACCGAGTATGAGCATTGCTCTTCCTTAACCCCATTCAAAGACCGAGTATGCGCATTGCTCTTCCTTAACCCCATTCAAAGACCGAGTATGCGCATTGCTCTTCCTTAACCCCATTCAAAGACCGAGTATGCGCATTGCTCTTCCTTAACCCCATTCAAAGACCGAGTATGCGCATTGCTCTTCCTTAACCCCATTCAAAGACCGAGTATGAGCATTGCTCTTCCTTAACCCCATTCATTCAAAGACCGAGTATGAGCATTGCTCTTCCTTAACCCCATTCAAAGACCGAGTATGAGCATTGCTCTTCCTTAACCCCATTCAAAGACCGAGTATGCGCATTGCTCTTCCTTAACCCCATTCAAAGACCGAGTATGCGCATTGCTCTTCCTTAACCCCATTCATTCAAAGTCCGAGTATGAGCATTGCTCTTCCTTAACCCCATTCATTCAAAGACCGAGTATGAGCATTGCTCTTCCTTAACCCCATTCAAAGACCGAGTATGAGCATTGCTCTTCCTTAACCCCATTCATTCAAAGACCGAGTATGCGCATTGCTCTTCCTTAACCCCATTCATTCAAAGACCGAGTATGCGCACTGCTCTTCCTTAACCCCATTCATTCAAAGACCGAGTATGCGCATTGCTCTTCCTTAACCCCATTCAAAGACCGAGTATGCGCATTGCTCTTCCTTAACCCCATTCATTCAAAGACCGAGTATGCGCATTGCTCTTCCTTAACCCCATTCATTCAAAGTCCGAGTATGCGCATTGCTCTTCCTTAACCCCATTCATTCAAAGACCGAGTATGCGCATTGCTCTTCCTTAACCCCATTCAAAGACCGAGTATGCGCATTGCTCTTCCTTAACCCCATTCATTCAAAGACCGAGTATGCGCATTGCTCTTCCTTAACCCCATTCATTCAAAGTCCGAGTATGCGCATTGCTCTTCCTTAACCCCATTCATTCAAAGACCGAGTATGCGCATTGCTCTTCCTTAACCCCATTCATTCAAAGACCGAGTATGCGCATTGCTCTTCCTTAACCCCATTCATTCAAAGACCGAGTATGCGCATTGCTCTTCCTTAACCCCATTCATTCAAAGTCCGAGTATGCGCATTGCTCTTCCTTAACCCCATTCATTCAAAGACCGAGTATGCGCATTGCTCTTCCTTAACCCCATTCATTCAAAGACCGAGTATGCGCATTGCTCTTCCTTAACCCCATTCAAAGACCGAGTATGCGCATTGCTCTTCCTTAACCCCATTCATTCAAAGACCGAGTATGAGCATTGCTCTTCCTTAACCCCATTCAAAGACCGAGTATGAGCATTGCTCTTCCTTAACCCCATTCATTCAAAGACCGAGTATGCGCATTGCTCTTCCTTAACCCCATTCAAAGACCGAGTATGCGCATTGCTCTTCCTTAACCCCATTCAAAGACCGAGTATGCGCATTGCTCTTCCTTAACCCCATTCAAAGACCGAGTATGCGCATTGCTCTTCCTTAACCCCATTCAAAGACCGAGTATGCGCATTGCTCTTCCTTAACCCCATTCATTCAAAGACCGAGTATGCGCATTGCTCTTCCTTAACCCCATTCATTCAAAGTCCGAGTATGCGCATTGCTCTTCCTTAACCCCATTCATTCAAAGACCGAGTATGAGCATTGCTCTTCCTTAACCCCATTCAAAGACCGAGTATGAGCATTGCTCTTCCTTAACCCCATTCAAAGACCGAGTATGCGCATTGCTCTTCCTTAACCCCATTCAAAGACCGAGTATGCGCATTGCTCTTCCTTAACCCCATTCAAAGACCGAGTATGCGCATTGCTCTTCCTTAACCCCATTCAAAGACCGAGTATGCGCATTGCTCTTCCTTAACCCCATTCAAAGACCGAGTATGAGCATTGCTCTTCCTTAACCCCATTCATTCAAAGACCGAGTATGAGCATTGCTCTTCCTTAACCCCATTCAAAGACCGAGTATGAGCATTGCTCTTCCTTAACCCCATTCAAAGACCGAGTATGCGCATTGCTCTTCCTTAACCCCATTCAAAGACCGAGTATGCGCATTGCTCTTCCTTAACCCCATTCATTCAAAGTCCGAGTATGAGCATTGCTCTTCCTTAACCCCATTCATTCAAAGACCGAGTATGAGCATTGCTCTTCCTTAACCCCATTCAAGACCGAGTATGAGCATTGCTCTTCCTTAACCCCATTCATTCAAAGACCGAGTATGCGCATTGCTCTTCCTTAACCCCATTCATTCAAAGACCGAGTATGCGCACTGCTCTTCCTTAACCCCATTCATTCAAAGACCGAGTATGCGCATTGCTCTTCCTTAACCCCATTCAAAGACCGAGTATGCGCATTGCTCTTCCTTAACCCCATTCATTCAAAGACCGAGTATGCGCATTGCTCTTCCTTAACCCCATTCATTCAAAGTCCGAGTATGCGCATTGCTCTTCCTTAACCCCATTCATTCAAAGACCGAGTATGCGCATTGCTCTTCCTTAACCCCATTCAAAGACCGAGTATGCGCATTGCTCTTCCTTAACCCCATTCATTCAAAGACCGAGTATGCGCATTGCTCTTCCTTAACCCCATTCATTCAAAGTCCGAGTATGCGCATTGCTCTTCCTTAACCCCATTCATTCAAAGACCGAGTATGCGCATTGCTCTTCCTTAACCCCATTCATTCAAAGTCCGAGTATGCGCATTGCTCTTCCTTAACCCCATTCATTCAAAGACCGAGTATGCGCATTGCTCTTCCTTAACCCCATTCATTCAAAGTCCGAGTATGAGCATTGCTCTTCCTTAACCCCATTCATTCAAAGTCCGAGTATGAGCATTGCTCTTCCTTAACCCCATTCATTCAAAGTCCGAGTATGCGCATTGCTCTTCCTTAACCCCATTCATTCAAAGACCGAGTATGCGCACTGCTCTTCCTTAACCCCATTCATTCAAAGTCCGAGTATGCGCATTGCTCTTCCTTAACCCCATTCATTCAAAGACCGAGTATGCGCATTGCTCTTCCTTAACCCCATTCAAAGACCGAGTATGCGCATTGCTCTTCCTTAACCCCATTCATTCAAAGACCGAGTATGCGCATTGCTCTTCCTTAACCCCATTCATTCAAAGTCCGAGTATGCGCATTGCTCTTCCTTAACCCCATTCATTCAAAGACCGAGTATGCGCATTGCTCTTCCTTAACCCCATTCAAAGACCGAGTATGCGCATTGCTCTTCCTTAACCCCATTCATTCAAAGACCGAGTATGCGCATTGCTCTTCCTTAACCCCATTCATTCAAAGTCCGAGTATGCGCATTGCTCTTCCTTAACCCCATTCATTCAAAGACCGAGTATGAGCATTGCTCTTCCTTAACCCCATTCAAAGACCGAGTATGAGCATTGCTCTTCCTTAACCCCATTCAAAGACCGAGTATGCGCATTGCTCTTCCTTAACCCCATTCAAAGACCGAGTATGCGCATTGCTCTTCCTTAACCCCATTCAAAGACCGAGTATGCGCATTGCTCTTCCTTAACCCCATTCAAAGACCGAGTATGCGCATTGCTCTTCCTTAACCCCATTCAAAGACCGAGTATGAGCATTGCTCTTCCTTAACCCCATTCATTCAAAGACCGAGTATGAGCATTGCTCTTCCTTAACCCCATTCAAAGACCGAGTATGAGCATTGCTCTTCCTTAACCCCATTCAAAGACCGAGTATGCGCATTGCTCTTCCTTAACCCCATTCAAAGACCGAGTATGCGCATTGCTCTTCCTTAACCCCATTCATTCAAAGTCCGAGTATGAGCATTGCTCTTCCTTAACCCCATTCATTCAAAGACCGAGTATGAGCATTGCTCTTCCTTAACCCCATTCAAAGACCGAGTATGAGCATTGCTCTTCCTTAACCCCATTCAAAGACCGAGTATGCGCATGGCTCTTCCTTAACCCCATTCATTCAAAGACCGAGTATGAGCATTGCTCTTCCTTAACCCCATTCAAAGACCGAGTATGCGCATTGCTCTTCCTTAACCCCATTCATTCAAAGACCGAGTATGCGCATTGCTCTTCCTTAACCCCATTCAAAGACCGAGTATGCGCATGGCTCTTCCTTAACCCCATTCATTCAAAGACCGAGTATGAGCATTGCTCTTCCTTAACCCCATTCAAAGACCGAGTATGCGCATTGCTCTTCCTTAACCCCATTCATTCAAAGACCGAGTATGAGCATTGCTCTTCCTTAACCCCATTCAAAGACCGAGTATGAGCACTGCTCTTCCTTAACCCCATTCATTCAAAGACCGAGTATGCGCATTGCTCTTCCTTAACCCCATTCATTCAAAGACCGAGTATGCGCATTGCTCTTCCTTAACCCCATTCATTCAAAGACCGAGTATGCGCATTGCTCTTCCTTAACCCCATTCAAAGACCGAGTATGAGCATTGCTCTTCCTTAACCCCATTCATTCAAAGACCGAGTATGCGCATTGCTCTTCCTTAACCCCATTCAAAGACCGAGTATGAGCATTGCTCTTCCTTAACCCCATTCAAAGACCGAGTATGAGCATTGCTCTTCCTTAACCCCATTCAAAGACCGAGTATGAGCATTGCTCTTCCTTAACCCCATTCAAAGACCGAGTATGCGCATTGCTCTTCCTTAACCCCATTCAAAGACCGAGTATGCGCATTGCTCTTCCTTAACCCCATTCAAAGACCGAGTATGAGCATTGCTCTTCCTTAACCCCATTCAAAGACCGAGTATGAGCATTGCTCTTCCTTAACCCCATTCAAAGACCGAGTATGCGCATTGCTCTTCCTTAACCCCATTCAAAGACCGAGTATGCGCATTGCTCTTCCTTAACCCCATTCAAAGACCGAGTATGCGCATTGCTCTTCCTTAACCCCATTCAAAGACCGAGTATGCGCATTGCTCTTCCTTAACCCCATTCAAAGACCGAGTATGAGCATTGCTCTTCCTTAACCCCATTCAAAGACCGAGTATGAGCATTGCTCTTCCTTAACCCCATTCAAAGACCGAGTATGCGCATTGCTCTTCCTTAACCCCATTCAAAGACCGAGTATGCGCATTGCTCTTCCTTAACCCCATTCAAAGACCGAGTATGCGCATTGCTCTTCCTTAACCCCATTCAAAGACCGAGTATGCGCATTGCTCTTCCTTAACCCCATTCAAAGACCGAGTATGCGCATTGCTCTTCCTTAACCCCATTCAAAGACCGAGTATGCGCATTGCTCTTCCTTAACCCCATTCAAAGACCGAGTATGCGCATTGCTCTTCCTTAACCCCATTCAAAGACCGAGTATGCGCATTGCTCTTCCTTAACCCCATTCAAAGACCGAGTATGCGCATTGCTCTTCCTTAACCCCATTCAAAGACCGAGTATGAGCATTGCTCTTCCTTAACCCCATTCAAAGACCGAGTATGAGCATTGCTCTTCCTTAACCCCATTCAAAGACCGAGTATGAGCATTGCTCTTCCTTAACCCCATTCAAAGACCGAGTATGAGCATTGCTCTTCCTTAACCCCATTCAAAGACCGAGTATGAGCATTGCTCTTCCTTAACCCCATTCAAAGACCGAGTATGAGCATTGCTCTTCCTTAACCCCATTCAAAGACCGAGTATGAGCATTGCTCTTCCTTAACCCCATTCAAAGACCGAGTATGAGCATTGCTCTTCCTTAACCCCATTCAAAGACCGAGTATGAGCATTGCTCTTCCTTAACCCCATTCAAAGACCGAGTATGAGCATTGCTCTTCCTTAACCCCATTCAAAGACCGAGTATGAGCATTGCTCTTCCCTGGGGCTTGTGAATGCACAGAGGAGGAGGAGGAGGAGGAGGTCATCACCCTGGACCTGGCACCCACCACTGATCCTTGACGACTTCCAATCCCCACAGGCTCAGAACAGAGAAATTACCATTGCCATCTTCCTAGGAAGGAACCCGAGGCTTTGAGAATCACCTACATTGCTCAAGGACAGAAGAGACTGGAGTGTGGACTGCATCCGCAGCCAAGGTCCTGCTGTTTCTAACTTCTTGTGAAGAAAACTCCTTCAACACAACTTCATCTTCATGCAACTATTTTACTAATTACAGAGGGTTTGTACAGATCATTGAAAGCAGCAGAGGTCTGACAGCCCCTACAGAGCAACACCTGGCCAGCAGCAGCATTTAGTAATTTAAAAAATGCATTTGGTGAAATTATTCTACACTTCGGATCACAAAACTCCAAATTAATAAACGTTTACTGTAAATGAATCAGGAGAACGCCATTTGGACAAAAGCTATCAAATAGATGAGTATCTAGAAATCCACCTGGAAGCATCAGGCTGACACCAGCCACAGCACAGGAGAGAAAAAGGAATGTCCTTCCTTTCCACGGGGAGAGGAAGGAGTAAGTGCTGGTGCTAGGCCCCGAGAATGTAGCCTTTACTGCCTTACAGTCCAGCTCCCAGAGAGGAAGTAACCTCTAGGAGAAAGGTTACTGAGGAGCAGGGCTTTCGTTCACTCTTAAAGCATCATGGCGAGAACGATATTTTTATAAGGGAAAAGTGAGAAATCTTCCCCTCTTACCAAGAGGGTATTTTGGTTTATGTAGCCCTGGCTGACCTGGAACCTACTATGTAGACCAGGATGTGCTCAAAAGAAATCCACCTGCCTTTGCCTACCCCGTGCTGGGATTAAAGGTGTGCGCCGACACTCAGCCAAGGGCTTGCCTAGTCAGAGCTACAGGCTCCTGACATTATTAGGAGCACACAGCACCTCTGATGGAGTGTTCTTACACAAAAACGGTTGTACGACTTTAACTGTTCCAAACTGGGGAAACACTAGGGTCAATGACACAACACAGACCCCCAAGGATACACCTAGAGACCTGTACAATGTGGACACTTCAGTTACGAGGCAGGACTCTTCCAAAGGTCAATGCCATTAAAAACTAAAAGTGGGGCTGGAGACAGAGCGAGTGGTAGAACACTAGCCTATCATGGTGAGGCCCAGGTTCAGTTTCAGTAGTACAAAGGCAAAGCCCAAACCAAGCACAATGTAGGGTCCTCTGTTGAGTCAATTAAAAAAAATCTCTAACTATAAAATAGATGGCATTTGGGAAAATGTGAACACACAGTGGATATCAGATGATTATACAGAGGGTGTTTGCTTTTTTGTTTTCTTTTTGATTTGCTTTTTCCAGACAGGGTTTCTCTGTGTAGCCTTAGTTGTCCTGGAACTCACTCTATAGACCAGGTTGGCCTTGACTCAGAGATCCACGTTATAACACAGAGGACCATCCTTATTCTTCGGAGGAAGCCGAAGTATTGAAAGATAAAGCATGGTAATGATTGCATCTTTTCTTCAAAAGGCTTGGAAAAAAGAAAGTCACATAGAGAGAAAGCTTGACGAAGTGTGGACTTGTGAAACTAGCTAGCAGGCAGGTGTTTGCTTTCTGACATTCTTAAAGATAAAGCTGTGATGGGCTCTACAGAGGTGACCATGAGAAACACTGTGCCAGCTCTATGTACATGGCCACAGAGGCCAGCTCTGTGGGAGTGAAAATTCCACACAGCCTTATCTGAGAGTAAGATATCAACACTGAGTAGACTGGCTTGTGATTTTGCTTTGGGTCACAGAAAAGAGCTACCACTGCTTAATGGCAGTGCCCTGTTGGTACCATACGGATTCATTTCTACCAGCTTGCTAGGCTCCTTATCTGCGACGTGAAAACAACAGGCAGATTTACTCAAGCTGTCAAAATGCTTGTTTTGTTAAAAGCCAATTCTGTCCACACTTCAGCTCAGAACCCTGTCTGTTCGTGGTGAAGGAAGCTTGAGTTTGCTCTGCACTCACGAGTCGTGAGAGTAAACACCCCAAATGCTAACACACAGGCCACTGCCGCCCTTGGGCTGGCAGCTGGATGGCTCTCCTACGCTGGAAAAGTTTGTCAGGCTTCAAGGCTGCTCAGCTACATTCTGCTGCAACTCTAGTCTGAGTGACATGCCGTGGACCAGAAACAGAGACACCAGCTAAGAAGAGTCATTGGGCAGGCGGATCTGACAAAGCCCCTGGCTCAAAGCATCTCTATGTAGATGCCCAGTCAGTTTCATAACGTCTCAGAAAACTCAGAGTGGCTAGAAACTTTATAATCTGGCTTGAATTTGCTGGGCATTCCTTGTACAGGGGGCTCCTTGGCTGAAAGCTCTGGGAAGTCCACCTACTTACTTACTTCACAAAGTAGTGCTGCCCAGTGTCTAGTGGACTCTAACAGCCTGCATGCTTATAAAGGTAGCACGAAGAACAGGATACACACCGGACCTGGCATAGATGCCCTCGACCATCTAGTCTGAGTCAGTGTGCAACTTCCAGATATAACACAAGGCGTCTATCAGAGTATCAGGGGAGAAATACTTGTAAGAACCCAAATTTTCCCCAGGTGAGAGTGAGATAACGTCCTAATTCTTCCTCTAGTACAAAGCCACCCACAGGGGTAGAAAACACAGCAACGAGGGTAAAGTGATTTTATGCACAGGGAAAGGAGAATCAACAGTGGATCTGCGGATGTAAAGGTAGAAGACCTCGGTCTGTCAGGCACAGAAGTGGGTCTGTTATACTACAGCAAGAGCAGGTCCAGCAGGAAAACTGAAGGGTCCCTGTAATCAGAACTGGATAGGACCCAAGAGAGGCACTGACTCTACTGCCTCAGGGACAGGGTACCAGGAAGGGGAGACCTCAAACAGTACAGGCACTGTTCGTTCCAATTGTCCAGAAGAATCTGAAGACCATAAAGATGGGACTGCCAAAGGAAGGCCCCCCCCCCCCAACCTCCACTTCTTCGGAGACTTTGAATTGGGCTGTGGCCCAGAAGGCTGGCCCTTGACTCCAGCAGCTCAGCCAGACACACTCTGTGATCAGGAAGACAGGGCCTGACAGCTGCCAGATGTGCTTCCCCAGCAAAAATCTATAAGGCGTCCCCTAAGAATTCCTCCCTTGTCCTAGCTATTCTAGCTATCCTGTTTCAACAGGACCAAGAAATCTAAGCCATATGAAAGGTACTTCCCAAATGGGGTACAGCCCAGGAAATCTCCTGATCTAGTACAAAAGTCCTGTCATCTTGGCTGGCTCTATCTACTTTCTGTGTCCAGGACAGACCCAGTTGTGGCTATCCCAGCTCTTCTACACAACAAGACCTCTCACTGGGCCGGGGCTTTCTGCCATGTTCATAAAGCCCTTCCACATGGAGCCTTCCCCTGAACAGGAATCAACTTTCTCACTTAGTATATGCCCGCAGAAAAGTCCTAGCAACCCTGGCATCTGTGCGTAAACTCTCACTGAAGATGACATGAGGAAGTGAGTGTCCCCGAAGACTTGCGGGGCCAGTACTACCGTTCTGAACAAATCCACCTTGACGATTCTCATCTATGAGCCACTCTGTCCTGACATAATCGCATGTCCCTCTCTGAATCACAAGTGAGCCCTAGGGGTTACACCAATTAAACCCATGAGAACAGCCAGCTCCACACTACAAAAATCCCAGGTTTTGCATAATAAAAATGAAACCTATAGTTTCTCGAAAAAGGGCAGTGGCTGGAGGAGAGATGAACCAGAGGAGCCCCATTCACAGCGTCCTGAAAGCGCACGCACAGTAGAGTATGCACCTGTCGCAACCCATTCTGGTTAAGCTGTCACAAACTATCATTGTGAGAACAACTAAGCATTGGTTCACCAGAGAAAACGGCACTCCAAGTAGGGATGGAAAAGAAACAGTGGCGAGTTGGGTACTTCTTGTTCAAAGGCAAGCAACCATAAAGAAATAGTGGCTAGAATCAGGGGCTATCCTGGGTCACTTGAAGCCTGGGCAAGTTTGCCCAAAGAAACCTCTTGTTATAAAGATGCAAGGTTAACCCTACATCTGCATTCAGAGCTGGAGCAGGAACCCTCAGCCCCCAGTGAAGAGTTTATCATGCTGGAACTCCCCATTCTGCCTATAGAGCACAGTTTTGAAACAAGTCAGTTTTGGAATTAATGCCTCTATATAATAGCTTAGTTATAACTCCTCTCTAACACATCACAGGTCTATGTGCTAAGACACCTCCATCCTTTTGTCTGTCTGTCTGTCTGTCTGTCTGTCTCTCTCTCTCTCTTGTGTGTGTGTGTGTGTGTGTGTGTGTCAGGGAAACAGCACAACCTCCCAACCTAAGAGCAAACATGGCCCTTACTCCAACCCCCATTGGGCAACAAGGGTCATCTGCAACTTCCTTCTTTACTATAAAACTCCCCAAGAAGTGCCTCTGGAGACTTAGTATGTTGATTCTGAGACCTTCCCTGGAACCTCTAAGCCTCCTCCATCAAGTCAACCACAGGAAAAAAGAGGAAATTAAAAAATGTAAATAACAAACGTGGTTTGGAAGACCAGCAAGGGGAAACTTCAGATACAGCTTAATTAGGAAAGCTCGGGATAGAGCGGAACAGGTGAAAAAGGAGGTTGAGATGTGGGGACCGCAGCAGTCAGAGAGGATCTTCCCTGAACAATGGAGGGAGTAGGGCTGGGGGTCGCGCGGCAATGTGGGAGCACCAACTGCACTGCCCTAACACTACAGGTGGGTGTGGGGGAGTACCCACACACCCAACAGAGAGGGCAGACAACGGGAGTGAAGGGTCAGAGAGGAGCCCAGCATTAGGCTAGAAGAGACTTAAGGATGTGGGGGTCTAAGAGCCAAGGGTAGGAAGGCTACGAGGAGCCCCTGAGAAGGAGCTATCTTTGGGGGGGAATCTCGGTCCATATCGAAAAGTGGGGTAACCTTAATTTGCGATGGCAAAGTGGGAGGGAACCACATTTAGGCTGGCATCAGACAAGAGACAGGTCTAAGGTGGTGAGGGGCAGGGTCACTCCTTGGCCAAAAGCTGCAGCTCTAAGCCCAGGGTCCGGGACTCCCTTCTAGTCTCGAATGCCCAGCACGGTCTCGCGGGAGAGGGAGGCACCGCAGCCCAAGGGCCCAGTGCCCAGGCCTGAACTCTAAGGGCAGGAGGGTCCCCGGGGTGGGGCTGGGACTGCGGCTGACGACGTAGGGACGGGGAGGGGCTGGGGTACCGGACTCACGCATCAATGTGCTGAAGGCCACGACGCCGAGCAGCCCCTGCAGGAAGATGCCGAAACTGTGCATGAGCGCGCCGCTCTCGCAGCGGCCCGCCCCGGACGCGACCGTGGAGGCCGGCCCGCCCGGCAACCCGCGGCTCACGTTCCCTCCCGGGCCTTGCATGGTGGCCTGACGGGAGGGCGCGAGGGCCGCCGGCCTCTCTGCAGCCCGGGCCGCGCCGCCCAGCCGCGAGCCCAGACCTGGAGCTGGGTGCCGGTATCTCAGCCCGCGGCCGCCTCCGCGCCGCGCGTAACCCGACGTCTGAGATCGTAGAGCTTGATTGGTCGAGCCAGGCGTGAGGCGGGCTTCGATTCCCTCTGGGGCGGAGCTCCAACCGGGGCTAGGGGCGGGGCTGGAGGAGAATCTCTGCAGGTAGATAGAGCAGGTGAGCCTGACTGTGTGAAAGGAACCACCAGAGCCCTGTGTTCTAGGTCATGAGAGCGGTGTCAGGGACAGTCTTTTATACCCTGGGCAATTTCCCAAGAATACTCCTACATCCTGCCCTCAGATTCGGTTCACTACTTCAGAAGTGGAGCCCAGAACCTGCGGCAACATTATGCTAAAGTACATGCATGTGTTGAGTACAACAGTATCAAACGTCTGAGTCTCTTCCCACGCTAGGGATTTAGTGTTCTACTTTCATGGTCAAAAGCCAGAGGATTCAACTCATTAATCAAAGCTCGAGGGTGAATCCCTGTCTCCCAAACATAATTTGCTGGGGTTTTGTCTCAAAACAGGCACTTATGTAGCCCAGACTGCCCTCAAACTTAAAACAAGGACCTATAAAACAAGGATGGCCTTCAACTCCTGATCTTCATGCCCACACACTCTAAGAGCTTGAACTATGGCTTGTGACACCACAGTCTGATTTTGCTGTTTTGTTTGAGATTCGTTCTTATTGTTCAGGCTAATCTGAACTTCTGGACTCAATTCTTCCACCACCTCAGCCTCCGAGGTAGCTAGGACTACAGTTAAGTGCCACTACACTTGTACACCCCCCCCCCCACTCCCCCGGTTACTTCAATCCATCCACTTTTCGCTTTATAAAAACGGCGAGTTTAAGTGCAAAGTCAACATGCACACATCCCTGCTCTGTTCACTTATGAGATATAACTACAAACAGAACGGTTTTTGTTTGTTTTGAGACAGCATCTGGAACTCATTATGTAGACCAGGATCTGCCTGCCTTTGTCTAAAGGCATATGTCGCCACACCCAGTCTGATTTCATTTTTTTTCCCTCCAAAACACCTGTGTGCACAGACTCCCATTCAGGTTTGTCTTACTTCCCAGGCCCCCAGACATCTCTGTTATCTCTCTAGACCCCTCTTACTGGTGCCCCAGAACTCTGACTGTTCTGCTGCATGCCAGTGGACATGTGCACGGTACAGGTCCAACCTACACCAAGGTATCTTTTCAATACTAACTCTAAAGAAATTTCCTCAAGAAGTTCTAATTATCAAAGAGGATGAAATGTTTTCCAAAGATTTTTTTGGTTAACAGGAATATAGACTCTGAAACTTAGGGGAAATGCAATTCTGCAGCCTTTCTTTTACAGTCTCCTCACACACCGGTATCTCCATACAGTGGTCTAGTTGTATGGAATGCTGCTCTCTAGCCCTGCTCCATGAGCTGCTGCCCCGGCAGCAAGCCCACCTGTCCGCCCATCTCCACTGTGTGCTCCATCACCTTCCTGTGTGCTCTCTTCCACCAGTACTTTCAGCTATATGTATGTTAGATCAGACAGCTAGGTCTCTCGCCGGGGTATGAGTTTACTGAAAGCAGAGCTAGTCTTGATTCACTCCTGAATCCAACAGATTTGGCACACAACAAATGTAAACTTACCTGAATTTTAACGTATACATTTTAAATTTAAAAATTTATTGAAAAAGACTGGGAAAATAAAGGAACATATAAGGGAAGTGTAAAGTTCCATCATTCTCTTTAAGTCCAAGAAGGATCTTACACACAGAACACTCAGCAGTTACAGCTCATGTTCAGGGGGAACCAGAGGATATATGTCTTAACACAAGAGAGGCTGTGGTTGGGCACAAGGAGATTACTAGTTGCTTGAAGACATAGAGTTCATGAAAAAACTGCACACACAGCTGACAAATGAAGTTTGGGAGAAACACAGCTCTGCACGCTCAGGTGTGACACCGCTCTACACACTTAGGTGTGACACCACTCTGCACACAGATATGACACTTCTCTGCAGAGTCAAGTGTGACGTCACTTTGCAGAGTCAGGTGTGACATCATTCTGCAGAGTCAGGTATGACATTGCTCTGCACAATCAGGTGTGACACCACTCTGCACACACAGATCTGACTGCTCTGCAGTCAGGTGTGACACTGCCCTGCACACTGAGATGTCACTCTGCACAGTTAGGTATAGATGGTTCTCAGGCCTACAGAGTCTTCAGAATTTGAGAACAGAATTCTCAGGTCTTGGGGAGTGGGAAGGATTCTGCTCACCCAATCTCTTCTTACTAATTTGAAAAACAATAAACAAAATGAAACAAAACAAAATGTATCTAAATCTAGAAGGGATTGATAAGACACCAGGAGTAGGGGTTGGGATAGCTTCTAGAATTTTATTTAAGTAGGAAGGGTCTCCCTTACTCATTTCAGAAATGATTCTCTGAGGCCCTACTAAGAGTTTGGAAGAATGTACTCTAGCTAAAAACCTTTCTTACTGTAAAGTTAGCACAAATGAAGTTAGATTAATACCTTTCTCATATCCACTTAAAACTGTCATATCAAAAGTTTACTATAAACTTATTTCCCAAAAAGAAAGAAAAGCACGCATATATTCACTCAAAATAGTTTTGTTTTGCTTTTAATCCTTAAAAATTATACCATCGAACTTGATGGGAGTTATTTTAATAGGTATTCTTGTGCATATTTCTCCTTAAGTGTACTTTGTCTTCAATGCATAAAATTTTAAATTAAGAGGAAAAACAGCAAGCGGGAATGATACAGTGCCAAAAGCATCTCATTTTGTTCCAAACAAGCAACTTGTTTTGTTTTGTTTTTAAAGGCTAAATACATTAAACAAAGTGCATTACTTCCAAAGACAGAGTACTGGAGAGAGGGCTAAGGAAGGTGCTGGAAGCAGCCTAGAGTCCCATCCTGACAAGCCCGATTGTCTTTAGGGGGAAAAAAAAGGAGGGAGGTGGGAGGAATCATGAGCACTTAAACCCCAGAGATTCTCACAAAGGACTAGAGACTGTCTGCTTCGCCTCAGCCTCTGCTAATCATCTGAACTGTGATGTCAACTAGACATAGTCAGGATGAGCCACACAGGAACCCTTCTGCCTGAGTGTCCTCACACGGAGAGCAGTTCCTCCCTCACACGAGTTCCTTCCCTCCCTCCCTTCCTTGCTTGCTTTCCGGTGGCTCCATTCTGCACTTTACTGCTGGTAGTGACAACCATCTGGTCAATCTGTTGCTTGTCTCTCTTTCACAACACTTCACCATGGTAAGCCATAGTAGTCTACCACACCAGACTCTTCAGAAAAAAGCATTATGAGTTTTAGACCTGCTTTTTTTTTCAATCCCCCAATGTCCCCTACAAACCTTCATCCCGGTTTTGCTGGTTCTTGTGAAATTTTGACTTCTTAAACACAGCAGCAAGAAAATCAATATGTGCTACATTAACATGCACTACCTGTGTGCCTCGTCCTTAAGGCTGTTCCCAGAGCAAAGTCACCTATGTGCTGAAGACAAGCAGTAGGAAAACAACCCCAAACGAGTATACCTGGAACCAGATCCATTTGGACTGGACTTTGAGTTTAGAGTTCTTAGAATGAAACTCCAGGTCAATAGGTAGCTTATTAGAATAAACTCAAATTCCCCAAGTACATACATTCTCATACAAAGCGATCATCGAAGTTCACGAGAAAGACATTTAAAATAACTGAATCCCATGACTATTACTTCTTGTTTGTACAGGAGGCTCTGTCCTTACAGAGTTCTGAGCCGGCATTATGGTTATAAGACACAGAATTTACAAAGATCCTAGGACTAAAGACATCCAAATTTATAAAGGGAGCATATTGTCTGCCCAAGTTCTCTACTTCACTTCATAAGAACAACACAGTACTCTTCATAAGAATAGTTAGGAACTTGTGCGGTTTTGCACACGTGGAATATCCCCAGTATGTAAGGCAAGTTCAAACTCAATGTCATTTTCAGTCTAATGACTCTCCCAGAACTGTTGGCAGTAACTCCAACTGGACAAGGATCTCTTCAATGTAAGCTCTGGTGAGAGGTGCCGACTAAGAGCAAATCCCAGTGACAGGTTCATGACTTTACAAGTTTTTACCCTGCTGTTACCTTTCATTTAGACTCCCCGATGTCCTCTGTCTCTTGGAAACAATGTTAGCTTGAGAAGGGTGGGGTGTTTTCAGTCCTATCTGCCTTCTTCAGGCTTCACATGAGTAACGAAATGGTTCTAAAGAGCATGTAAAATGTATTCAAGTCTTCAGGAAGCTTTGGTCTAATGCCCTTTCCCTCACAGCGAAAATACTTTTATTTCTCGAAGAGACATACAAAGGTCAAACTCCAAACTGGTTTTCTACGCCTGCCTCTTTTAAATTTAATTATTAATATTTACCAAGATCTTCATTTCCAGAGCTTGGCTAGTACCCTTCTTATACCTGTATTATAAAAACAGGAAGCTGTGTATATTGCTAAAGAAAGGCTAAAGGTGTAATTAAAAGGCTCCATTAATGTATTCCCTGTATTTGAAAAGGATAAAGATATTTCACAAAGGAAATCAGCAGATATAGTCAAAATATCAGGGTCAACCTGCACATACAGTTGAAGGTTTCCCTAGAGGACCAATATAGGTGTAAAGTCTAGTTTTGGTCAGTGAAGTTTTCAGGTCTGGGAGGACAGTATAATCCGTTCATGTATTTCTAAGTTTGTCAACCCAGGCTAAAGATAGATCATAAAAACCTGACTGCAGGCAAGCTATGAGAACAACTGTGGGTAAACTCCAGACAGTCTCCTCACAGCATACCTCTAAAAAGCTTGAGGTTGGCTGTCTCAGAAACAAATTTTACATAAAAATGTGCAACATATAAACCACTTACCCCAACAATGCAAGCTATTATCAAACTTAAAACATCGCAGCATCATAACCGAACCATCACTGCTACCCAGCCTAATCCCTGCCTCTTTGATAGATACGGGGGCAGGGTCTCATATAACCCAGGCTAGCCCAGAATGCACTATGTAGCTGAGGTTGATTTTAAACTTATGATCCTCATTTCCACTTCCCAAGTACTGGGATTAAAGGTATATATCACTATATCCAGTTTGGGATTATAATTTTATACTTAAAAAAAAGTCCTCTGCAAAATTCTCATATAATTATCCTCTTACTGTGAGGAGGGATGGATTAGATAATTCTTTGATGTGACGGTATACCAATAAGAGTGCAAGAAATATTTCGGGAAGCCCTCCTCTTATCTAACTTTGCCTGGTCTTTCTATAGAGAAATATAGCAGAGACGGAATAATTAGGTACCCACCCACCCTGCCCCACTCAGGCCTCGGGTCACGTGCTTCACCTTTCAGGCACATACCTGCCATCTCTGATAGTTCTACATTCTGTGATCTGAGTCAAGAAGTGAGGTAAAGGACCGTCACTGCTGCCACCTTTCACTCTACTAAGGGAACAATGTGAAGTCCTTCCTGCAGGCTTGGGCTTTGTGTCCTCACACATGACTCCCCTCCTGTGGTCTCAGGAGATTCTATGAAGAGAGCCACCACGTGTCAGTCTGCCAATACTGCTTCCTAGTACCACGCCTGCTTCTCTCCACGGCATGAAAGAATCACAAATTTAGAAGACGGATCTCCAAGTAAGCTCAAATCAATGAACCATACTTAAATGAAGCTTCTTCCTAGATATTCCTGTTGGTAGCCTATGTGAAGAGCTACTGCTTTAAGACTCGGTTGGACGGTTATCCAATGAAGAAGAGGATCCAGACTACAGACTTTCCCAGTGTTCATAAAAACAGGTAGGGGTTAAGGTGAGAAAAGAAAAAAAAAATCACAATTTAAATTTGTAATAATATTACCTTATATTTGTATACTTGTTCAGAAGTTACTCAGTTTGCAGTTTTAAAACATTTTCAATTCTTGAGGAAAAATGCTTAGGGTATAAATCTGTAGGGATTAGGGTAATCAAAAATAAATAAATAAATAAATAATCAACAAGGAAAATGGTAAAGGGGGCAACTGTGTCTGCACGTCTGTCCGTACTCATGGCCGCAGTAGAGCAAACGCTATTCTTCTAGAGTAGCTAACAGTGCCACTAACGTGAAAACTCACCTGGAGCTTCATGGCAACTTGTCTTTAATTTAAAAACGAAAAACTTCAAAATAATGAGCTACTGAGTAGTAATCTTCAGACTGTAATTATATTCAATTTAAATTGGTTTAACTGAAGACAGGCATAAATGTGGCTAGACAGAAATTTACAGACTCCCGCCCTGCTTAGCTTTCCAGAGGAGATAAGATCTGGGACACTTGGGGTAGTGTGGGCATAGACTCAACTACCTCTCAGTACTCATAACTGAGAACACTATTAAGGAACTTCATACTTTGTGCCATCTCCAAAGACACGTTTCTCTGTTATGTGTCTACCTGGACATACCTAGAAAACCAGAAAAATGCGCTTGACAGTGGGTCCAAAGAGCACATATTGGTTTTCACTGAGAGTAGAGACTCCAGAAATAAGACAGAGGTAGTTAGACAGCTCTAACAGAAAAATAAATGTGAATAGAAGCCACTTAATACCTTTCAGAATCAATAGGAAGAGAGTAATTAAACTGAAATACCCATTGGTCTTTGTAAAGCCACTTAACTATGGTGGCCAAACTGGGTCATTCATGATGGAGGACATAACAGTAGAATTCTTAGGACAAACTGGTTAAGAGAATGGTGGTGTTAATTGCCGACATTATATCTTTAAGAAAGCAGGCAGTGCCTTCTCTAATTTCTGTCATAGCTTAGCATTCAGCTTTAAAATGGCATCATACAAAAAATGTCACTCATGGCTGTAAGCGCAGTCACCAACGGAGGTAGTAAACAAAACTCCTAAGAATATTTTAAAATGGATCAAAGTGTGACTATACATTCAAAACCCTAGAGCCACTTCATTATCCCCAAAATGAACTGCTTTAATTTAAAAAAGCTTAAAAACACAACGACAATGAAGCACTGCTGTGCCTCAGGCACAGTCCCAAACCAGTGCTGACTTAAAGCTAGGTCCTCTCTTTTCAAGAAAGAGAAAGCAGAGAACAGAGTTCAATCTACAGAGGGAAGGAACAGAATGAAAATAACCAAATTGGTGCGGTGCAGCTGACACGATCATTCTTTGTTTTCAGGTCCCACTAACGGTAATTCAGACTTTTACGGTCTTCTCACAACTTTTTTTAAACCGGAATCTTCTAAACAGAAGTCCGTATTTCCACTGTAGGAGAGCCATTTTTTGTGCTGTTTTTGCTTCCTCAGTGTGGGTCCTCCTTCCCTGAAAGTGCAAAGATAGCAAGCCAACATTTGCAGGCTGACAGCCCAGGACTACTGCAGCCACATGTAGAGCAGGGCAAAGGGTTTGCTGCACTGTGCTTCAAAGTCCCAGCTCAGTCTGCTTGTCCTTCTCAGTTGGCAAACTGCTCGTAAAAAGCAAACTTGATTCTCTCAATGTGGTGGCAAAGCTTGATGGCAGGGCCCAGCTTTAAGTCCATGCATTCTTGAACAGTGGGAAGGGTAAGGAGCAAAAGGGCCTGCCCATCGATTTCCTGTTGAGGATAAAGAACAAAGGCTGTGATATGCACACAATGAGCTCCTTCACCACAGTCCCTACTCCACCAGTCACAACTACAGTTCTGGGCCTCCCCTGTTACCTTTCCCTTTGAAAAGAGGGGTAGTCTACCACCTGAGAAGCCTTCAGAATTGGTAATAAATTTACCAACCTTGATACTCTTATCTACAGAGACCGCTCAACAGAAAGTCAGTATCTGGGAAGCCCTGTAACTAATGACTATTTATGAAAAGAAAATACTTTCAAAGCACTCTATCTAAAACTATGTGAAAATACTAACTATAAACTTTAATGCTAAAATTTATAAAAGAATTTAAAGATGATAGGGTCTGTTTTATTTTTGAGACATGGTCTCACTATGTAGCTTCTATGTAGCCTAGGCTAGACTCCCTTGTGAGCCTCTACCCCAACTTTCCAAGTATGGGTCAACAGTCATAGATGTCCTTCTGTATGGAGCCACAACTATTCATATCCCACCACACCTGCATTAAAACTGGTCATCATTCTAGAACCTGGCATATTAGAGATGATACATTTTTCTAAAAAGCAGCAAATCACTGTTTTTTAAAAGATGAGATCAATTAATACACGCTTGAATTTAAGTCACTTAGAGGATAGACATAAATTCTGAGGGAACACAGCTATACCCTTGTGGTATAGGTTGTGAGTGACAAAAGAGAACAGCCTTTTTTCCTAAAACTTGCAATTTTTTACCTGTAATATGCATAGTTCTGTATCAAAGAGACATTGTTATTATAGATTATACTGTCTGTGATTACCTGATCAAGGAATATTCTTGCCAGTGGAGCGCAGTCAGTAGACCTGATGAACCGCACGACATCAGCCACACTCCACTTCAGTGGGTTACTGTCCAGGTGAAGCCGTTCATCAACTTCAATCCTTATTTCCTTCATTCCCGAGAACGAGATCAACAAGTGGTGTAAGAACTCATATATTTCAAAAATGTCTCCCAAAGAAATGAAACACTCTTCGCAGCAGGATTCAGAGCAGTCAGTCCTAAGGCTGATATCCCCACTCCCACTATTCTCTTTCAGACTGATTTTTTTCAGCAAAGAAGAGGCTCACATGCATTCGTTATTTGGGAAATTTATAATACAAACTATCTTATTTACTTGTTCCCATGTGTTTCTGGATGTTTTTAGCTGTTCTCTGGTAGGATGCTAGAACAAATGGTATTTCAGGTGAGAACATGAAAAATAAACTTTTTATTGCTCCTGTTAACGGGACACTTAAAAAGTTCAGTTTAAAACAGTAATTTTGTTTTGTTTAGAGGTTTCATGTTGCCCACACCAGCTTTGAACTTGTCTCCTGCCGAATTCCCAAGTACTGGGACTACAGGAGTATGAATGATGACATACCTCAGTCTATGCTGTACTAAGGACTGAACCTAGGGCTTGTGCATGCTAGGCAAGTACTCTACCAATTATTATAAAGTTAATTATAATAGCCTTTAGTATTATGTAGGCCATAAAATGTACATTTATGTACACAGTAAATTGCTGAATGAGAGAATTAAATGGGTAAATAATCTGTTTCTAGAAAGTTACACATATTATAAAAAATAATTTAAACACTTTTCATTGAACCAAATGTAAGTTTTAAATAAGCTAGCAAGAAAACTTTTTCTTTTTACTTAAAACAAGCAGCTTCTCTGAGAACGTCCCTTCATTACCAATCTCCAAATAACTCTTGTAGCTCATGGGATTACAGCGTTGAGGATCGCTTTCCTTATTTTAATTTACTTGTCTTTGTGTGTATGCATGTGCACACATGCACTCAGGTGTGCACAAGCATGCTGTGCCCACAGGGGCCAGAAGAGGACAGCACAGTTTTGTAGGATACCCTCCATGGGTGCTGGGAACCTAACGAGTGCTCTAGAAGAGCAGGAGTTTTCCCACCTGCTGAGCCATCTCTCCAGCCCCTGAGGCATACTTTAAAATGGCCCAAGACATTCCTCCTAAGTTTATATGGACAGAAGTAGAGCTGGTGCCATACAGTGACAGAGGGAGATGAGGGGAGGTTCTTTTCACAGGTACCTTTGGTGAAGGAGGCTTATTTTCATCATCTGAGAGTGAGGAAGTCTGGGCGTCTCTTTTATCGGCCTGTGTGTCTGGGGGCAGTGGGGTGGGCATCTCATTCTGGGTGGGAGGAGGGGAGCATGATTTTTTTTCTGACGCTTCTGACTCTTCCTGTAACTCCTCCTGTTGCTCAGACGTACTGCCCTCGGTTAGGGAGTCATCATCTCCATCATCTGCATCCTCCTCATCTTCACCCCCACTTCCCTAGAGGACAAGGAAAGAAATCTCTCTTTAACCCAGGACAAACCAGTCGCTGGCACAAAACTTTCTACTAACCAGAGACTGGAGTTAAAGACATGTAGGTACAGACTGTAAAGAAGGGATCATTTGTCCCCTAGAGAGGAAGAAGTGACGCAGATCTCATACCTGGGGTGAACCTACTGGGGTGTTGTCAACAGATGCAGAGGAGCGTTTTTTCTTGTGAACAAAAATATTTTTCCGCCTTTTTCTCCTCTTACTGCTTTTTTTCAGGGCACAAGATAAATTACTATGCCCACCAGGTGGCCTCCCAATTCTTTTATTTTTCTTCTTTCCATAATAGTGTGCTAAATGTAAATGATCAAAAAGAAGGAAAAAATTAGCTTAATTATTGTTATGTACCACACCAGAAAATGGGTATACTATTTTTGCAGTTTAAATTCCATACATTAGAATAAGCAGAGAAATACATAATTTGATTTGTACTAATATGTAGAAATGTAAGCAATCCTTGCTATGTCAAGGCAGAGAACATATCCATTGATACAAAGTTCTCAGGGCCCGAGTCATTCATTGCAGAGCTAATTTCCATCATTGCAGATGAACGTGCTCTCTGCAGAACCATGCAGTGGGCGCTGCTTTATAAATTGTTTTTGTTGTGCAGTATGATGTTTTAGTCTCATCTCTTCTGTATGTTGGCAAGTAGGATTCTATTTATAGAGGAACCCATTCATCTGCTTCACTGTTGACGAGCACTCGGGCTATACCCAGGTTTCTACTGTAATTAAAGTGATAATGAACAACTCTGGTTCTTTGCAGAACAGTAAATGCTCTTATCCCCTCACACAAGGTGTGTTTTCATTGCTTTACACAAATACCTGATAACTGAAATGCTGGACCTTTGGATAGATATCTTGAACAATTTAATGTTTGTATATAGAAATTTCACTGTAGCTTAAGAAAAGTAACAGATAAATTTATGTGGCACATGACATTCCAGTATGTGTATAATATATAATGATAAGATCAGGGTAAATAACATAGATTTCACTTTAAACATTTATATTTTTTGTATTATTACCACTTGAAATCCTCTCTACTATTTTAAACATAAAATTAAATGTTGCCAAAAGTTAGCCTTCCCTGTCAGTCTAAGCGGTATCTCCAAGAAAAATAAAAGCTTTTGTCTTAGAGAGCGTGGATGATACTCCTGAGTCTCATCAGGCCTCTGTTCAGGCCCTCTACACACAAGAGCAAAACTGCACCCCTTTAATCCTACTGCATTGCTGTACCCATCAATGAACTCCTCTCCATCCCCACTTCCTGCACACTCTTCCCAGACTCCGATAAGCACTATTCTATTCCTGACTTTAGCCTCCACAAAGAAGTGAGAATAGAATTTTTCTTTGTGTGTCTGACTTATTTCACTAACACCCCAAAGTTCTATCCATGATAATACAAATCTCAGACATCAGGGCTGGAGAGATGGCTCAGTGGTTAAGAGCACTGACTACTCTTCCAGAGGTCCCGAGTTCAATTCCCAGCAACCATAGGGTGGCTCACAACCATCTCTAATGTGATCTGATGCCCCTTCTGGTGTGCCTGAAGATTGCAACAATGTACTCATAGACATAAATTAATAAATCTTAACAAATCTCAGACATCCATTCCACAAGTAACAACCTACACTGAGCCACTCTCAAGTATTCACTGCACATTTGTGTATTTTCTTCCATGTTTGTGCAAGCCTTTTATTAATTGTTTAAAACTGTTTTCTCTTTAATTTGTTTTAAAAAACAAAGAATTGTGACACTGTAGACTGAACCCAAGATTGCACAAATGCCACAACACTGAGTTGTAACTTGTTTTTTACTTTTTGAGATAAATTCGCAAATAAAATTCACCTGGTGGCAGACTGTTTAGTGGCTTCAGGACAGTCTGTATGAAATCATCAACACCAATTCTAGACATGTGCAGCCCCATAGTCAGAACAATATCAACTAACCAGACCCCCCCCCAGAGCTCCCAGGGACTAAACCACCAGCCAAAGAGTACACATGTAGAGCCCCATGGCTCCAGCTGCATATGTAGCAGAGGATGGCCTTGTCTGGCATCAGTGGGAGGGGAGGTTCATGGTCCTGTGGAGGCTCAATTCCCTAGCAGAGGGGGATGAGTGGGTGGAGGAGCACTCTCATAGAGGCAAAGGGGAGCCGGGTGGGATGGGGGATTTGTGGAAGGGAAACTAGAAAGGGGGATATCATTTGAAATGTAAATGAATAAAATGATTAATTAAAAAAAAAGTCTTCTCCAAGGGGGAAGAAAGTTCTAGGCTAGTCAGGGCTACACAGAAAGGCTGTTTCAGAACAAGAGCTGGGCATGGGCTACATGATACATGAAACAAGACCTTGTTTCAAAAACCAAACCAAACCAACAAAACCCTCAAAATGACTCTCCAACATTCCCATCCCTCCCTCCACACACATGAAGAAAAGGAGGGCTGGGGATGTTGCTTAGAGACAGGATGCTTGCCTAGCGAGCACGAAGTCCGAAGTTTAATAACCTAATACCTTATGGGGGCGGGAGGGAGGTGGGAGAAGGGAGGGGAGATAATTTTAGTTATGTAGTAAAGTAATATAAAAGTCCAATATAGTTTTCCTTTTTGGCCCTTCCATTTTTAAAGATTTTTAAAAAATAAAATACAATAAAACAATAAGAACAGAATAAATGAGATCATATGACCCATAGTAAACCTATCATCTGATCCTCTACAGAAGAAGCTTGTGCTAATATGAATGTCTCTGCAAGACGGAACATGGCAATGTTATGGCTAACACATTTGAAAACCATCACTCACTGTATTTGGTCTTTGTAAGGACAGAGCAGTTCTCAGAACATGTATCCAGAACCATGCGTGGACCAAAGAGGTTGGGACAACATTCCAGTTTGATACATGTTTGCCGGCAGAATTCACTCACTCGGTCTGCTGTTCTCACTATCTCAACAGTAGCTCGGTAACTCTTTCCTTTATATCTACAATTAGAAAACATCAGATGCCAAATTTATTCCACCAGTGATAACTCTGAGAAAAACTGATCAGAAGTGGGCTGAAAACTGCTTTATCTGTCTAAAATAGTTTGAGAATTCCTTTTTTAAATGGTTTATATATTTTTATTCTATGTGCATTTGTGTTTTGCCTACATGGTATGTCTCTGTGATTGTGTTGGACCCCATGGAACTGGAATCAGAGACAGCTGTAAGGTGCTATATGGATTCTGGGAATTGAACCAGGGTTCTCTGGAAGAGCAGCCAGTGCTCGTAACTGAGCCATCTCTCCAACCCTCACAGTTTGAGAATTCTTAAGTTCTGCAGTCTATACTAAAATCTGGTATGCTGTAACAAATGAAAATTAAGTTATTAAACATGACAAAGCCCCAGCCTTCTGTTCCAGGTGAGAGTATGCATGTGTGCACGCACTTACTCACCCAGCCTTCTGTTCCAGGTGAGAGTATGCATGTGTACATGCACTTACTCACCCAGCCTTCTGTTCCAGGTGAGAGTATGCATGTGTGCACACACTTACCCAGCCTTCTGTTCTAGGTGAGAGTATGCATGTGTGCACGCACTTACTCACCCAGCCTTCTGTTCCAGGTGAGAGTATGCATGTGTACATGCACTTACTCACCCAGCCTTCTGTTCCAGGTGAGAGTATGCATGTGTGCACGCACTTACTCACCCAGCCTTCTGTTCCAGGTGAGAGTATGCATGTGTACATGCACTTACTCACCCAGCCTTCTGTTCCAGGTGAGAGTATGCATGTGTGCACACACTTACCCAGCCTTCTGTTCTAGGTGAGAGTATGCATGTGTACATGCACTTACTCACCCAGCCTTCTGTTCCAGGTGAGAGTATGCATGTGTGCACACACTTACTCACTTGCTTGAGCCATCAAATGAATCCCAGGGGCCTCAGCATGCTAGGGAGGCACTCACCAGCCACTGAGCTCTGTTCTCCAGCCTTCAAGAATTTTAACTACTACTTTGACTAACTCCCATAAAAGCACCAGGACAGGGAAGCGGGAAGGGGTTGATTGGGGAACAGGGGGAAGGAAGAGGGCTCATGGGACTTTAGGGGAGGGGGGATCCAGGAAAGAGGAAATCATTTGAAATGTAAATAAGGAATATATGTAATAATTAAAAAAAAAGCCCCTTTTCATTCAGTCTACCTTCATCCCCCATCAGGGATCCTGACTCTGGCTGGAGGACAATGTGACATGCCAACTGCCATCCACCCACAAAAAAGTTCCAGTCAGAAGCATAGTAAATATTCATAAATGTTCACAGAAGTTTTAAAACATAATTTACGTATCTTCACTCTAATAAAAGTGTTCTTGCATTTACGTCTCTTAAAGTTCTTGTTTCTTAGAATGAATTCTTTGTCATGTAACAGAAAGGAAATCAAGAAGGAAAAGTTAGCCTGGCCCTTTAGCACAAATGGCTGAGGCAGGTCTGCTCTGGGAATACAATGATCTGGTGCTATCAAGAAGCTACCTGACCTGTGAACAACAAACAACAAAGGTGAGGGCCTCTACTCACTTGGCCTTTAGGACTTCCCCACACCCATGCCACACAGAGTCTTTGTCCAGCTGGAGCTCACGGAGAACACGGCTGGGTTTATATGCTGCGTTGATAAGCAAAGTAAGTACCTGAGGGGTTAAGGCAGACATATGGGTCAGGAGGAAGGAGAAAGCAGACCATTAGAGTCTTAACACTCTTGCTAGTGTGAAGACTTTGACATCAATTTGGAGCTTATTTCCCTTCATATTAAGAATGTTAACAAAAGTATGCCAGCTACAATTTAAGAGTAACCAGATTCTTTACAACGTTCAGGAAAAAACACAAGCAACACAAATTTGGAAGTACTCTAGCATGTGCTCCCAAATGCTTTTCAAGCATGGTGTATAACTGTATTTATTTGGGACTTTCCTAGTTAGGGTTACTACTGCTATGATAAAACACCATGGCCAAAAATAACTTACGGAGGAAAGGGTTTATTTGGCTTACAGGTTACAGTCTTTCACAAGGAGAAGCCATAGCAGGAACCTAGTGGCAGAAACTGAAGCAGAGACCATGAAAGATGCTGCTTGCTGGCTTGCTTCATGGATTGCATGTCCTCCTTCTTATACCCAGGACCACCTGCCTAGGGGGAGCACTAACGACAGTGCGCTAGGCCCTCCCACATCAATCATTAATCAGTAAAATGTCCCAGAGACTTGCTGAAAGTCTGATGGAGGCATCTTCTCAACAGAAGAATCTTCTTCCCAGATTGTTCTAGCTTATGTCAAGTTAACCAAAAACCAACCAGGACAAGGACACTATATAGACATCAGCCTTCTTATGGCTAGGGGAGTCTGGTCCAGAAATTCTATAGCTTCCTCAGACTCTGCCTTGCCATTCTAAAGACTGACAGGTTCAAGACCTCATATACATTACTCACAGTGAAACAGACTGGCTAAAGGTGCTGAGAGTCTCAAAGACTCACAGCTTGACCGTGGACTCTAGTTAGTGCCGCAGACCTCTTAAGTTGTAAACTGATCTCACAGTGAGCTCAAGCACCTACGCACACATTCTTTTTTAACAGAGTCTTGCCTTAAACTCAAGATTCTCCTGCCGTCACCTCCTGAGTGTTGGAATTAAGTGCATGTGCCCCTGACACCTCCATCAGCCATCCCATCCACTGAGCTGATAGAGGCTTGTCTGGAGCCTGAACTTAGAGTTTCGACCTACAACTTCAGGCCAGGCATCCCAGTCCAATTACTCCCACACACTGTCATCCACCTCACCTACTGCTGGGCGCTGGGCCATAGGAAACTGAATCCCAATGCAGTTTAAGAGACCTCCACCCTACCTCACTCATGTGGTGTGTGACACTGTTCCCTGGCACAACGTCTCCCAACTCCAGTCTCCATGCTGCTGCTGCTGCTGCCAGGAACCCTCTAGGCAGCCCGTATGGTGTAAAGACACAAGTGATCTCTTGGTCCCCCTGGCACAGACCTCCCCAACTCTGCAGCTGCTCTTGCCAGATCGGTCTTCCAGGTTCAGGCAGGCCTACACTACACACCCTGTGCTCTGGGTCATCTTAATGAGTTCACCTGACCCTGCCTTTGCCTGCAGCCTCCCCTATACACAGAACAAATGAAGCTATATTTACTGAAACACAAAAAACAAAAGCAAAACCCCACAATTAAATGACTACAATCACACACCTTTCAATAATAACTTTAAATATCAATGACCTTACTCTCAAAAGACACAGGCTGGCTGAATGGATTAAGAAACAAAAATCTACTTTTTGCCTACAAGGAACTCAGCTTTAAAGACAGCCTTACTTTAAAAGGATGTAAAAAAGTATTCCAAGCAAAAGGGAACTGGAAGCAAACTGACAGTTATCCTAATATCTGACAAAATAGACTTAAAACTAAAGCTAATCAGAACAGACAGACACTTCACTCTGATTAAGGGTCAGAGAACAATCAATGGAGAAGATATAACAACTCTAAAAATGTATGTGCCAAACTTTAGAGTCCTCAATTTCATAAAAAACCTATTACTAGAATTAAAAACACAGATGATCATCAACCCAGTAACAGCCGGTGATAGTTATTCCCCACTATTTCCATTAGACAAGACATCTGGACAAAATATAAACAGAGAACAATCAAAACAAAATGACATCATGCATCAAATGCAACCTAACAGATACATGCAGAGTATTCCACCAAAATACTAAATAAAATACATTCTACTCAGCAGCCCTCATTGTGAGACATAAAACAAATTCAGAATAAATGAAATTGTGTATCCTATCTGAGTATAATGCAATAAAACTTAAAATTGACAACAAAGTAATCTGCATGAGCTCACACAGGCTAAACTACTCATTACTGAATGATGAATGAATCAAACAACTAAATAACAGTGAAAACACAATACAATGAAATGTCTAGGGCCCATAAAAAGCAACGCAATAGGGCTAATTTAAAGCTCTGAGTGCTTAAATTTAAAAAATAAAATCACAAAAAGCACAAATAAATTAATAATGCAGCTCAAGGATTTTGGAAAACAAGAACAAATCAAGTCAGTAGATGGCAAGAAATAATAAAAATCAAAACAGAAATTAATGAAATTCAAATAAACCCACATAATCAATGAATGTAAGAGTTTGACAGAACTTTAGATAAGACTGACAGAACTTTAGAATTTTAGGTATGCACCACAGTACCCAGCTTTTCAGTTTCCTCTACACAGTGTCATGTGGTCTCTAACAAACACCTTTTTTAGCTAGAAATAAACCTATTTGAAGATTTGCTTGGGTGAATGTTCCCTGAGGAGTAGAAATAACTGTGTGCCAATTAGCCATGTAGGATAGTAGACCCCAGCCTTATCTGTAGTTTTGTGTTCTGAGTTTCAGCCACATTATTTTCCACAGTGGTCTAAACCCCAGAAATAATTCACAAATTTTCAATTGCACACCACTTGAGTAGCCCAATGAAATCCTGTACCTTCCTGCTAAGGCACATGAATTACAACCTCTGCCTATTCTGCCCAGCTGTACAGACTCCGAACATTATAGCCTTGTAGCAGCTGTGCCTACTACGAGGCACATTATTATAAGATCAGCTCTTAAAATATCTTGGTGCTCGTGGCTCAATCAACCTTCAAAGTAGTCTAATGCCACATCAATCGTCATGTAAGCACTGACCTGATCTCATATCATAACAAATAGAAGGCACATCTCACGAAATAAGAAAGACAACTTTCAAACAATTTTTATTTTATTATTTGTTATTGTTGTTAATAATTTACCATATCTAACTTATCAATTAAATTTTAACATAAGTGTAATGGTTTGGACATAGTTTGAATATGTTCCCCTCAAAGTGTATGTGTCAGAATCTTGGTCCCTAGTGTGATGGATGTAGAAGGATGAGACCAGTTGAGAGGTTGTGATGTATAGTTTTAATTGTCATTTTGACACAATGTATTATCACCTGGGGAGGATGTATCAATGAAAAGTTGTCTAGATTTGGCTTCCTCATGGGCATGTGTGGGACCGTGTAAGGCAGTCTGTGGCCTGGTTGAGCAAGGCTCACTCCGGAGACCCAGTAGAACATTCTACAAGGGATGGAACCAGTGAGCTATGCTCCCAGACTGCTGACTCCTCAACTCCATAATCCTGTGGCCATCAGTCACGAAGGGCCACGCCCCAGGCCCCTAGTGTTCTGGCTGGACTCCACCCCTACAGTCAACTGGCTAGAGCCAGGTTTTCCCTGCCCCACAGTTACCTGGCAACAGACAGGTAACCCAGTCCACTTTAAAAGGAGGCTTCTTGCCCCTCCTCAATTCCTTGTTTTTCTCTCATCCTTGTACTTGTCCCCGTTCCCCCTCTCTCTCCATTCTTTCCCCTCTTTCCACATGGTCATGGCCAGCTCTCATCTCTCTCTTTTCTTTCTCTCTTTACTTCTCTCTTTTTCTCTTCCTACTTTTCTATAATAAAACTTTGAAATTATAGACTGTCTCTTCTTATCAAAAAGACACCATGTAAGAACATGGATCAGGCCTCAGCATTACCAGCCCCAGGAAAGGACCCAGCCTCTTCCCAGTCAGGCTTCCTCAACAGGTACCCGGGAGGCCCATGCCAGAACGGCACTGCCTTCTGAGCAAGGACCCCTCTGCCCCCCAAGCCAGGCAGCCTCTCTCTCTACAGGTACTCTGGAGTCCCGCAGTCTCTACTCCCGTGCAGTGTGTGGGCCCTGCCCACCCGTTTTTTCCCACAGGCATACCTGTGGGGAATTATCTTAATTATGCTGACTGACCCAGCCTAAAAGTGAGTAGCATTGCTCCTTGGGTTTAGGGTCTGGGGTATATAAAGGAGAAGAAAGTGAGCCAAGCAAAGCATGCACGTACTCAATTCACTCATCTGCTCCTGACTGTGGATAAAATGAGAGCAGCTGTTTCCAGTTTCTGCTGTCTTGACTTCCCTGCAATGATGGATTGTAATCTGCAATTATGAGCCAAATAAACCCTTTCTCCTTTAAGCTGTTTTTGTCCCCATTTTTTTTATTACAACATCAACTGTTGGAGATTGGTTCTAATGCTTTGATTCAATTGGGAATCTGTATATCCAAACACTAAAGGTCCTTGTCCCCAATTATTTTTTGATAGATCAATAAAGATGCCAGTGGCCAATGATTAGGCAAAGGGAGACAGGGTGGGACCCTTAGAGTTGGACTAGGATGCAGGCAGAGGAGACAGGATCGCCAGGCGGCAGTGAGAGATGGAAGAGGAGAACTACAGGACAGCCAACCAGCCATGTAAAAATTTGGGTAAGTGGCCACTGGCCACTTCTCCGATTGGGCTTGGGGTAGCAGGGGAAGGTTTAGGAGTGCCCAGCCTTTGAGGTAGCCAAGACATTTTTAAAATAAGCTAGTGTGTGTGTGTGTGTGTGTGTGTGTGTGTGTGTGTGTGTGTCTTTCATTCAGAGATCCAAAGATAGTTCCTGGGCAGGTGCACGTGTACCATCCACCAGGAGAGAAAGTAGTGTAGCTAAAACTTCAATGGAACTAGAGGTCCTTAGAAAAATTAGAACCATGACCTCCAAGGGGACAGTAGGGCTCCAGTTGCTCTCACATTTCTGATTTGGCAGCCTTATTCTTCCTTACACATATAGTTTTCACGGAGATTTGACACAGACAAGATCTTTAACAGAAGCCAAACTGGTAAGGACCACTTAGTCTTGAACTTTTTAGCCTCCAAAACTATGTACTAAATAAATCTTTTCTTCTAACTCACCTCCTTCAGTTATCTTGTTATAAGAACAAAAAATATTAATACAATACATATAAGAAAAAGACAAAGACTCTACAAGGCTTGGTAGTTTTCACATTTCTAGGCACTATTCTGAAGTCCTAGAATCGCAGATGTCATGGCTAACTGTAGATAAGAAAAGTTAAGTTACATTTGATCAAGCCTCTAGTTGTTAAAGCAATGGTGCACTCTCTGCATGAATGAGCCTAGAATACTCCATTTAACTTCCAAGTTTTCCCCCTAGGTCACAGTCTTACCTCTCTAAGCACCAGAACACAGTTCCCAGGTCCTACACATTGAGGCAGCTCAGCAATTCTTCCTTTATTAAGATATGGCCCTGAGAAGCAACGGTGGTTGAAGTATATCTTTGGACAACAGTATTTTCCATTGATCATCACTAGAAATGAAGAAATAAGTATTCAAAGTACTCATTCACTCTCTACTCCATGTTTCCAAAGATGAGATGGGTTGGCAAATGGCATATATACTATTATATGAGTTTTAAAATTACATTTTTTTGTATATGTAGGTGGACTTACACATGCTATGCAAGCTTTGAGCTACCTATTTTTAGCCATGGAACTATGTATATTGAAGCTTAACATACAATGTTCTTACTTTATGCTAGCTTACAAAGCTTATCACTATTCAGAACTACATATGTTCATTAATTCCTGGGTAATGGGACACAAATCTAGAGCCCCACACTTCTATTGATAAAGTAGAGGACCTACTCCATAAACTCACCAGACTTGATGACCAATTATTTCTTTTCTAGTTCTTCAAAATCAACTGTTGAATAATCTATTCTATAGTACTCCTAGGGATAAATGTTGAAAATTAACCAGACTTACAGTCTGACTTCTAAGCCCCACCTTAATTGACATTTCAAATGTAAAGGAGTTTTTTGTTTATTTTATTTTGAGATAAGAATCTCACTATATAGCTCCAGTTGGCCTAGAGTTTTATATAGAATCCAGGCTGGCTTTGAACTTGAGGTTATTCTCCTGCCTTTCCTTATCTTCCAAATAGTGGGATTACAGTCACGTGCCACCACACTTGGCTCAGGTGTATTCTTTATTTCCTGACATAACCCATTAAAAGGTAAGCAAGGATCTCTTCTCCACAATGTCACAAATACTATACCTGAGTGGGTGTTCAGCTGATTCTTCAGGCCCTCATGGACACTTCTTGAAGACAGTATTCTGGGTTAAGAAAACAAAGTAAAACAGTGAAATTGCCAGCAAAGCCTACAAGTTAAGTTTCCTTCAGAAAAATAAATGTGGCCACCTATAAACCTAAAATAGAATGCTCTTAAACCATAATATATATTATTTAAGTAGAAACTGATTTTAATGCCATGCATAGGACAAACAATCCAAGAATCTCTAGACATATGATAGTATATGTTCAAAAATTACGTAACTGTATTATAAAATCTAAACGTTTCTTATAGGATTTTGGTTGTTGTTGTTTGAAACAGTGTCTCGGTAAATATCTCTGGCTGGTCCAGTACTCACTATGCAGCCCAAGATGGCCTCAAACTCATGGAAATCATTCTACCTCAGCTTCCTGTCTGCTGGTATTACAAGCATACAGCACCATGCCTGACTTTCTGTGAGATTTTTAAATAAATGATTCATTTTTTCAAATCATAAAATAAAAACATTTCTTGTGTATATGCAAGTATGTTGATATACACAAGGGTATAGAGGCCAGAGGTCAACTGAGGGACCACATTTTTTTTTCCAGATACGGTCTCTTACTAGAATCTGAGCTGACCAATTCAGCAAGACTGACAGGCCAGCAAGTCCCAGGGTCTGCTTGTCACTCCCTGCCACTAGCATTCCAAGTACACCATCATGCCTAGCTTTTTATTTGGGTTCTGGGAACCAAACTCAGATCTTCATACTTGGTCAGCAAGAACTTTGCCAATTGAGACATCTCCTCAGCCTCCCAGAAACATTTCTTATATAGTCTTCTGTCAGTGTATGTATGTATGTATGTATGTGTATGTATATATATATATATATATATATATATATAATTATAAAACATTAGAAATGCATTCTACATGGAGAAATCCTTGAAATATTTTAGAACATTTTGTAATGCTTCATTACTGAAACTCTGGTTTGAACTTCGCAACTAAGATGTTGTTGCTATTTCATTTATGCAGCAGGGATAAAACTGTATGGCCTTTCACTTTACTTCTATTAGCAGTTTTATTACCTACATAGCTACAAAGTAGCTATACATTATTTACTAGGTTATTGTAAAAGTGGCTACAAATGGAACTGTATCCCTCAAAATTAATTTAATAAAAGTATAAAATTCATTTATTTATATAACCATCAGTGTAACTGTACATGAAGGTCAGGCTTTTAGGAGATAATTAAGACTTACTTAGAACTTAGACACTAAGAGTAGGATCATCTAATAGCCTTATAAGAAGAGGAAGGACAAAGATAGTTCTTCACTGTGAAGTCCCAGGTAGAAGGTGTTCATTGGAACGCCAGGAAGCAAGGCCTTACAAGGAATTAAATCGACTGCCATTCTCATCTGACAATTCCTAGCTTAGAGTATGAGAAAATTAGCTTCTGTGGCTTACATCGTCCAGTCTGTGTTAATTTTGTTATGGCAGCTTATTAGGTTATACAGACTATAAAATTTAAAATAAACATAGAAACTTCTGTAATTTTAAGATGTAAGATACTACACCAACTGACTGTTTCTCAAAGGCTGTAAGAGTATGCTACAAAGAGTCTCCTGATGGGTTTAAAGGAGGAATGTAGCTTTTCTTTTCCAGTTGCTATTTTGTACATCAGGATACTGTGATGAGTCATTCCCTGACTTAACAATTCATGCTTTTTTTTCCACAAACAGTTCCTTTCTTTTATTCAATTGCTTTCAGTATCTAAAAGCTAAAAAAAAATTTCATTTTGGGAAACATCTCGATATATTTGCCCTTTTGTATATAATAGTAACTCTTTTTTGGATATAGGGTTTTACTACATAACCCAGGGTAGTCTGGAACTCAGTATACAAACCAGGCCTACCTTAATGATCCTCTGACTTAGCCTTTAATGTAGCTAAGATTATAGGTGTACACGATCATGCCTGACTTTATAATACAGTTTTAGGAAAGGCATATACTGAAAGAAGTATTTAAGCTACCAAATTTGACTTAAAAGTTCATGCTTCCATCTGAGAAAATAACACAAAGGAGATATATTCCCTTAAATAGTTATTTTTCCACTAGGTAGTCTAAGTTTACACCTGAACGGTTAGACATCTATTATATTACTTACTGTTTTTCTGGTTGAACCACTGCAATTTTCCTCAATTTATGCCCTATAAGAAGAGAAAACAAATGCCAAAAAAATTTAAAGATGAAGACCAACGCTTATGCTTGTAATCAGCACCTTTGATACCTGGTTGTATGTAAATAACTACAAGTACATTTAAATTAATCTTTAAATGTCAACATTCTAACTGAGGAACATTTTTCTGGGTTCGGGTCTTTCTAGAAAAAAACAGAATATTTTCAAAGATCACTAAGCTAATCAATGACTAAAAATACTTTCCAGCAAAAACAGAGACTGGGAAGTAAGGCTGACCTGACCAGCACCCTAGGATCACTTAATGGAGCAGAAAGTTTCAACACAGTGCTTGGAAAATACAACATCCATATACATGAAGCAAGACTGTTACACCACATATAAAAATGAAAGGAAATTACCGAAAAACACAGAGATAAAACTTCAAAATTCTTACATATGAGAAAAAGTTTACAGTACTAAATTTGTAGACACCTTTAAATATGACGCAAAGAGCAGAGATGACAAAAGAGTCAGAATCACACTGGAATACATTAAACTTAAAAACCTGGTATAAAAAGAGAATTAAGGGCCAACAAGATGGCTCAGAAGATAAGGTGCATGCCAATAAGTCTGATAACCTGAGTTTGATTCCCAATAGCCACTTGGTGGAGAAAGAGAATCAACTCCTACAAGTTGTTATCTGACGTCCATGATCATGCAGTATATCTGTATATACATAACAAACACAAATACATATAATAAATGTTAAAAAAAATAATGAAGAGAGAGTGACAGGGCTGGAGAGATGGTTCAGCAATCAAGAGTACTTGTTCTTATACAGAGAACTTGGGAAGCAGAGGTAGACTGATCTGAACTCAGGAACCCTCCCACCCCCACCCCACCACCGGTCTATATACCTTGACTCCAGCTTAAAAAAATAGTAAAACACAAACAAAAGACAATAGGCCAACTAATTCCAACAGAAGCCAAATGCCATTTTCTGAGTTGCCCTATGAAAAGATCCAATTAGCAAAGAACTTTAGCCAATGGCCAGCAAAGAATTAAATTCCTCAGTTCAATAGCCCATGGAGATGAATTCCTGCTGCTACGGTCTGACTATACTCTCAAATTAATTCTGAAGCTTAATTACTACATTAAGAGGTGAAGTATTTGGTAGGTGATTAGATGGTGAAGGTAGACATTCATGATACTCCAGAGAGTAAGCAGTCTGTTTTAGCATGTGAGCACCCAGCAAGAAAATCTCTGGACTGGAGAGACAGCTCAGACTTTAAGAGTACTTGCTGCTCTCACAGAAGACCCTGGATCAGTTCCCAGCCCCAACATGGTAGTTCACAACCATCAATAACTCCAGCTGCAGAGAATCTGATGCCTTCTTTTGACCTTTAGGAGCCTCAGGCACCCACATGATACAAACATACACAGTCAGACAAACCACTCATATATAAAATGTTTTAAACCTAAAAAAGAAAAAAGAAGGCCTTGTCTAGGGAACAAAAAACAGATCCTCATATCTGCTAACACCTTATTACTTGGATTTCTTAGCTCCAGTGAAAATAGATATTATTTTATAGAATCTTGTTATCAAAACCAGAATGGACTAAGACACTTGCCAGTAATCATTTGAGTAAGCCTGGGGAGATACTCCCCAAGTCAAGCCCTAAGATGATTTCTGCCCTGGTGGAATCCTGTGAAAAAAATCAAGATCACCTAAGTTTAGCCCAGACTTCTAAGTTAATAAAAGTTTGTTGCAATAAACAACTGCCTACATATACAAAAAAAAATGTAATTATCATTTTGGTTTTTCTCTGAAATGTCTATATCCACCCTAATTGAAAGCGCCCGTGCAAGACATCATTTAACAACCAATCTTCTAATCCAGAAATACAGATACCTCGTGCCCGGCGAGGAGTACTGAGAGGATGGCCATTGGTTTCACACCAGCCCAAAGGAAATATATTCATTGACTCCGCACTTACAATAAATTCAGGTACAGGCTTCTTAGAACCTGTTAGAATAAGAAAACAAATTTTGAGGTATTAAAGAGCTTCTTTTATAAACTTTTTTGTGGGTGTATGTATGCGTGGTTTGTTTAGCTTTAAGGACTGGGTCTCACAAGCTAGCTTTGAAATAGTGGTTCCTATACCTTAGCCTCCTAAGTGTTGGAATTACAGGAAAGCACAACCATGCATTACTTTTTAAACCAAACTAATAATACAGGCACAAGTCTCTTAAGTAATAATCTTTTTCATGGAAGTCACATATTTTGTGTTATTTAAATATTATGAAAAAAATAAGTTGTCTTCTGTGTATAACTTAAAATAACCAAGAAGGAAGTACATTCAAGTGACCTTTGGGAAAGAAAGAGCAAAGAAGCAACTGGAGCTCTGGCTGGTGCCATTCAATGACTAACACGCTTCAGTCATTTCCTTGAATAACAAGAGCAAGAAGGCAAATGGTCAAGTTTACTTTAACTACCAGAACTAGTGTCTTGCATTCTTGGAGTAAACCTGAATATCAAACAAGGAATTCAGATCAGGAAAAGATTTGCCAAGTTGTATGGCAGATGTTGCATGGATGTCTGCAGTTAAGTGCTGTCCTTGATATCTGCATATCTGATACCAATTCTACAAATCACAGAGAGAAGGCATCTTTTAGATACCATTTGGCAGCAGGATAAAGAAAGCAGACCACTTACAATAGCAGCAGCATTGAGCACTTACATAGCTTCATCCACAAACCTGCTCAATCACTAAATATTACTTTAAGACAGACAAATCACCGGGCAGGGGTGGCGCACGCCTTTAATCCCAGCACTTGGGACGCAGAGGTAGGTGGATTTCTGAGTTCGAGGACAGCCTGTTCTACAGAGTGAGTTCCAGGACAGTCATGGCTACACAGAGAAACGCTGTCTCGGAAAAACAAACAAACAAAAAAGACAGACAAATCAAGTTTGTCTAATACTACCTGGCTCTACTGTCTTAGGACAAAAAATAGTGAGGCAATAAGTGAGGCAAAATGTTACACTAATGTATTTGGTAACATCAAAATATATGTTATATTGATTTGCCCTTATGAAAATAAAGGACTTTAGAGTAAAGAGTTTTCAGTTGCTTTCATTTCTTACAATTTAAAAGCCAAGGACAAAAGGTAAAACTTTAGCTTAAAATCTTGAAATTAAAATTCGATCACTACTTAACAAGTCCACCTAGCAAGCCACACTTCAGGGGTGAGCAGGAGAGCAAAAGGAATGGCTAAAGGAAACTCATCAGGGCACTGACACTTTACCTTCTAGTTGCAGCCACAGGTATGAGCCTCTCACTGCAGTAACGGTGGCAATGCACACTTCTTCAGGGAAAAGAGGGTTCACTGCCTCCACTTTCATGTTCTCCTTAAACTGGTGCTCAGAAATTGACTAGAAGAAAATCAGTGAATCAGATGCATTAAGTAGATTAATATTTAGCATTAACTCAAACACTCAACTGGTATGTTTTGTAAGCAGTATTTCATCCTTATATCTGCATTAAAGCAACAAGTTTATTTTATTCTGTTTTTAAAGAAGCATATGTCCCTAATCAAATGTCTCTCAACCACATTTCGCTCCTCTTTTCTCCTAGAGGGCACCACCATATCCTTTAATATGTATCACAAAAGGTAGTCAGGATAAAAAATACTACAAATGGAAGGAAACAAGTTTTAAGATTTAGTTGTTTTCCTTCCTGATAACTTATTAAAATTGCTGTTGGTTTTTGAGAGTATAAACCTAGGGCTGTATAAATGGGATCAGTGGGTAAAGGTACTTGTTTGATACCCAGAACCTACATGGTGGAAGGTGAAAACCAACTTCCACAAGTTGATCTCCATATGTGTGCCATGACATTTGAACATGTACATATACACACATAAAATAAATACATTTTAAAATAAAACCATAACTTAGTAGGATGCTGTGGTGATTTGAGTATGTTTGAACCAGGGAGTGGTGCTATTTGGAGGTGTGTCGTTGTTGGAATAGGTGTGGCCTTGCTGGAGGAAGTATGTCACTGTGGGCATAGGCTTTAAGACTGTCATCCTAGCTGCCTGGAAGCCAGTCTTCTCCTAGCAGCCTTCAGATGAAGATGTAGGACTCTTAGCTTCTCATGCACCATGCCTGTCTGGATGCTGCCATACTCCTGCCTTGATGATAAAGGACTTAAGTTCTGAATTTGTAAGTAGCCCCAATTAAACATTGTAAGAGTTGCCTTGGTCATGGTATCTGTTCACAACAGGAAAACCTTAACGCAAATAACAAGAGAGGAAACTCAACCTAGCAAAGGATGATAAACAAGCTGGCAGTAAAGAAAGTCAAGAACTGTTAAAAGCAGGACTAACACAAAGGGAGGCACAGGAGAAGTAGCCCAAGTAAGGACTGACTGATTTGCATGTTTCTTCTGTTTTGTTTCAGATAGGTCTCATGTAGCCCAGGCTGACCTCTTAACTCTTCCTACAGGCAAAGATGTGACCTCTATTCATGATCCTCTTAGTTCTACCTTCCATGTGCTGGGATTGCAGCAATGTACCACCACACCTGGTTTATACAGTTTTGAGGACCTTACTCAGAGATCCACACATGTTAAGAAAGTACACTAAAATGATAGTAAGCTACATTCTACATTCTCTGTATGTCTCAACTAAAAACAAAACTTTTTTTTTTGAGATGGGGGTCTTACATTTAGAAATGGCTGGCCTCACATCTACATCAATCCTCCTGCCTCAGCCCCCTAGAGCACTGGGATTGCAGATGTGTACCTTCATGCTTGGAAAACCTCTTTTTCTCTCATTTCTTCTTTCCTTTTTATTTTTGACAGGAAGAATTTGTTAGAGACATTTTTAAAAGCATTTACATTATGGTATTATGTACTATTACATACCTCAGGGCAATTGTGTCTTTCCCTTCCCTACAGAAAGTGAGATTTATTCTCTGGAAAAGATAAAATACAAGATCTTTGGGCAGGAGGACACAAACAATTTTTAAGGTGTGTATATGTAGTGAAGGCCCAGCCGTAGCCACAATATATCAGACGGGACAGGAAAAAATCTTTTACAGTAATAGGCTAATGTATTCTGGAGAAGAACCAACATTGACAAGCCTCATTCAAACATGCTCAAAGTTTCTAAAAAGTTTTTGTCTTACTTCCCCATTTTTAGATACAAGCAGCAACCAAGAATGATCACATTTTTAAGAATATAAAAGCTACAGACAAAACCAGCAACTGGGGGAAGCAGAGAGCATGCGAGGAAACCTTTCAACCAGTAGTGGTATTAATTAACACCTTCTGGGAGACAAGATCTACAGTATGCCATTAAAATAAAGAGAGATTAAAGCTGGGTGTGGCAGCACAGGCCATTAATCACAGCTCTCAGGAGGTGGAGGCAGGCGGGAGATCTGAGTTCAAAGCCTGTAGGTCTACACAGTGAGTTCCAGGTCAGCCAGAAATTGAGAGACCCCTATCTAGTCAGTGAGACTCTGTCTCAAAAAACAAAACAAAATAAAGAACTATTCAAAGAAATAGTTATCATAAAATGGATGGAACTAGAAAATATCATGCTGAGTGAGGTAACTCAGACACAAAAGGACATGTGTGATATGTACTCACTAAAAAGTGGATATTAGCTAAAAAAAAAAAAAAAAAAAAAGTACAGAATACCCATGATACAACCCACAGAACTCAAAAAGGTCAACAAGCTGAAGGGGCCAAGTGAGGATGCCTCAGTCCCACCTGGGAGGGAGAAGAAAGCGACCACAAGGGGGGAGGGAGAAGAAAGCGACCACAAGGGGGGAGGGAGGAAGGGACCTGGGAAGGAGAGTGTATGGGGAGGAGGAGGAAGGGCGGGTGGCGGGGGGGGGGGAATCTGGTATTGCGTGAGGGAAAAGGACTGAAGCCCTGAGGACCAGAAGAAAGAATGGAAACAGGCAACCTCAGGAGATAGGAGGTTGGGGGGACCCTCCAGAATGCACCAGAGACCTGGGAGGTGAGAGACTCTCAGGACTCAAAGGGAGGGACCTTAGATGAAATGCCGGGCAGTAGGAAGAGGGAACTTATAGAGCCCACCTTCAGCAGGAAGACAGGGCATCAAATGAGGGATGGGGTTGCCATTCCACAGTCAAAACTCTCACCCATATTTTTCCTTTCTGAAAGAAATGCAGGGATGGAAATGGAGAGGAACCTGAGGAAAAGAAGGTCCAGTGACAGGCCCAAAGTGGGATCCAGCTCAAGGGGAGGGCCCAAGGTCTGACACTATTACTGAATCTATGGAGCTCTCACCAAAAGGGACTTATTATGACCACACTCTGGAAGACCCAACAAGCCGCTGAAAGAGTCAGATGCAGATATTTGCACCCAACCAATGGACAGAAGCTGCTGACCCCTGTGGCTATATTAGGGAAAGGCTGGAAGAAGCTGAGGAGGAGGGAAACACTGTAGGAGGACCACCAGTCTCAATTAACCTGGACCCCCGAGATCTCTCAAACACTGGAACACTAACCAGGCAGCATACACCAGCAGATATGAAGCCCCCAACACATATACAGCAGAGGACTGCCTGGTCTGGGTTTAGTCAGAGAGGATGTTCCTAACCCTCAAGAGTCTGGAGGTCCCAGGGAGTTGAGATCTGGTTGGTTGGGGTGTGTGTGTGTGTGTGTGTGTGTGTGTGTGTGTGTGTGTGTGTGTTGGGGGGGGAATGTGGACATCGTTGAGATGGGGGTTGGGGGTGGGGGTGGGAGGTATGGGATGTGGAACAGTCAGAGGGTGGGGGGGAGGGGTGTCGGTGGCAGAATAAAATCTTGAGTGTGAAAAAATAAATTAAAAAAATTTTTAAAACAGAAAAAAAAAAACATAAGAAAATGTAGTGTGATAAATTTAAAAAAAAAAAAAGTCCGGTCTGGAGAGATGACTTGGAGGCTAAGAGTGCTTGCTACTTGGCAGAAGGCCCAGGTTTGGTGCCCGAGTCCACATAGTGGCTCCCACCCTCGCTAGCTCCACTTCCCGGGATCAGCCTCTGAGGGCACTGCATGCAGGTGAACACCAAGAAAATATTCAGACACATAAAATAAAAACAAAGACTTTATTTACTTAGGTATTTTTTTGAGACAGGTTTTCTTTGTGTAGCGGTGGCTGTCCTGGAACTCAATCTATATAGACCAAGCTGGCCTTGAACTAAGAGATGCACCTGTAACTTTCTACAAGGAAAGGCAGGTTCGTATACAAAAGTCATGAGTAAAAACTGTCTTTTGACTTCCAAAACAATAGAAGTTAGACAAGTGAGTAATATTGTTAAAATACTGAAGTAACATCCAACCTAACTTTCATATTAAGCTAAACTATGAATATATCCATAGAATGAAAATTACTATATAGTATTTATTAAAATTTACATGACCCTTATATCCATGTTTTAAGAAGCTACTAAACAATAACAGGTGCCATCAAAACAACCACACGAGAGGCCTGAGAGGAGTCTAAGCAGGTAATAGTGTTTTCTATGAAAAGTAGGAGGACCTGAGTTCAAATCCTCTGTACTCATGTAAAAAGCTAGGTAGATCCTTGTAAGGCCAAAATTACATTTTTTTGGTGCATGGTGTAGAGAGGCAAGTGATGCCACAGGTCCTCTAGCCATGAGTCAGCCTCTTAGAAATAGAAAGCTTCAAGTTTAATGATAGACCCTACCTTTTAGAAATGTGGAGAGATACAAGGAAACACCCAACATCACCCTCTAGCCTCAGCATGTGCACATGTCTGTGTCTGTCTCTGTCTCTCTCTCTCTCACTCACACACACACACACACACACACACACACACACACACACACACACACACGTGGCAGTGACAAAACTACTCAGTAAGCCTCAAAAGCAGCCTGTCCTGGGAGAAAAAAGTATTAGGAGGAATGATATTCTGATTGGACTGCCTTTGTGATATTAGTAACAAGACAGTATGAAAAGAACTAGCAATAAACAAAAAGAACATTAACCAAACAGGGTCAAAACAGCAATTATTAACACAATTATAAACAGCAACTATAAAGACAAATGTTTAAAAAAGAAAACAATCATAAAATCCTGCAGCAGTCACCTACCTGTTAATGTTTTCATGCATATAATATAAAACCTCAACCAAAACTTCATCACAACTAAACAGTGATGGTTAAAGGGAAGGTAACGTGAAACAGTTAATTGTTCATTTACTATAATGTCATCAACATAAGTGGCTAAAATTAACACCTCAAAAGACTGCATTATATTACTTTGAAAATAATTCTTGTATAAATACTAGAATTACAGCAAAAGGAAAAATCTAATGTGGTCACTGTATAAACTGAGGACATGAGCTTTCCAAGGTATGGTTGAGGGGAACATTTTTATTGTAACTTTAGAGTAGAGCCAGAGGCATCTGGAAGAGTCCAGAGCAGGAAGAGAGCAGCAGAATGAGCTTGGCTCACAGGCTGCATCCGACCATGAGAGGGAGAGGAGGGGGGGGGGGAAGAGAGAGGGAGGGAAGGGGAGGGGAGGAGAGAGGGGGGAGGGAGGGGGAGGGGAAGGGAGGGGGAGAGAGGGAGGAGGGGGAGAGAGGGAGGAGGGGGGAGAGAGGGAGGGAGGGGGGAGAGAGGGGGAGGGGGGAGAGAGGGGAGGGAGGAAAGAGAGAGAGAGAGAGAGAGAGAGAGAGAGAGAGAGAGAGAGAGAGAGAGAGAGAGAGAAAAGACAGGAAGACAAAGGGAGTCCAGGCAAAGGAGAGAGGCCAGAGAGATGGCACCAAGAGAGTGAACAGACAAAGCCCAATTCACAGGATTATAAAGGCACGATAAGCTGAAGGAAGGGAAGCATGGGGGTTGAACACATTTAAGGTTAGGAGGCAGAGCTGAGAAGAGCTATAGGTACTTTTGATACTGAGGGAGCCTGGAGGCCACCATGCACTTTGTTATGCTAACAGGCACCACACAGTTTCTTTTGGACCTGACAGTCAGTTCTAGGAAGAGGTTTGCAAAGGAACAAAACAGACTTTGCTCTATATTTTCAGTTTTTATTGCTAATAGGTTCTCCTGCCTATTGTTTTGTTTTGTATTGCTTAATTAATTAATTGAATAATTTGACAGAATCTTACTATTGTAGACTTGGATGGCCTGTATAGACCAAGTTGGTTTCAAACTCACAGAGATCCACTTGCTGCGGACTGGGATTAAAGGAAAACAGCACATGCACAGCCAGAGGGTTATTTTTGAGACAAGATTTTGTTAAGCCTGTCTATCCCATGGCAATCCTACTGCCTCCGTCTCCCAAGTGCTGGAATTACAGGTACACGCTACCACACCCAGCAGCTATTTAGCTAGCTTGCTTTTCCTCGGTTTTTTGAGACAAGGTCTTGCCATACTGCCCAAGATGATCTGGGACTTGCTATGTACCACGGTGGCCTTGCACTCGTTTGTAATCCTCCTTTCTGGCCTCAGCCTCTTGAGCGTGGTTCTTAGCCTTCCTAACACTGTGACCCTTTAATACATTTTCTCTTGTTGTGGTGATGTCCAGCCATAAAATTAGTTTTGTTAATACTTCATAACTGTAATTTTACTTGTTATGAATCATAATATAAATACCTGACATGTGGCCCCCTGTAAAGGGGTCATCCCACCCACAAACGGGTTGTGACCCATGGGTTGAGAACTACTGGTATTACTAATAATTATAATTAATTAATAATTATGGTATTATTAATTATTATTAAGTGTGTACCACCATATCTAGCTGAAGGGTGATGCCTTAACTATTTGGCCTTTTTAAACATGCTCATGTATTGTTGGTATAGAAGTATTTTTAAATAAATGTAACCATTCTTCTCTAATATTAAGTTTTGATATTATTGAGCCACTAAATTATGAAATAAAATTTCAAATTCAACAGGGCAGTGATGGTGCATGCCTTTAATCCCAGCACTTGGGAGGCAGAGGCAGGCAGATTTCTGAGTTCGAGGCCAGCTTGGTTTATAGAGTGAGTTCCAGGACAGCCAGGGCTACACAGAGAAACCCTATCTTGAAAACCCACCCCCCAAAAAAAAAAATCAAACCACATGACCTTACCTAATAAGAAAAAAATAAAATATATAAACTTGTAAAACTAATGTATTTAGCAAACTACCTTATGTAGTAAATGTGTTTTTCTTTGGGACTGTTTTATGATCAACAAGGTGGTTGTCTGAGTTAAGTGAGCTGACTAACTCTGGAGTAACAGTCATAAGAAACATGACAGCACCACAAAACACCAGCCTGAAGTTCTGCAAGGGGTCTGTCTCACCTGTGGGAAGCACTTCTGGGGAGCAGCTTCAGCACCACACAGTTTGAGGTAGTCAGCCCAGTCAAAGTCCTGGCTCCGGAAGCCTACAGAGAGAAGAGCAGTGACTCACACCCAGTGTGCCTGCTGACTCTAGACACTCCTAAGGCCACTTTGATCAATGTGGAGGGGCACTCTATACATTTTTCATGCTAGGAAACTGAACCCAGGACTGTTTACAACTAATTTTATGTAACAGAATAACTCTGGGCAAATTATAATTATATAATAAAATTTATATATTAAAATTCAAGTATTCAAATTTCCAAAATTCAAACTAGGTATTTCTTGAGTATTAATATATGGCTACTTACTGGCAATTTGCCAAGAGTTAAAACAAAGTTATACAGACTTTATTTTTTATATAGAAATTCAGCATTATTGATTTTATTAGTACTTTTAATTAATGAGGACTTTTTCTTGATAAGGTTATTTGCTTTCCTTAACATGTCTTAACTAATACCAATGTATAATGACTTCATTTTTTTTTGAAAACAGGATCTCATGTAATTCAAGCTATTTGGGAACTCAAATAGCCAAGGATGACCTTGAACTTTTGACCCTCCTGCATCATCCACCTTCCATGGTTCAGGATTACAGGCATACACCACCACACCCTGATGTAATACTCTTAATACTGTTTTCAGATTCATGTACTACAGAGTGTGTCTAATATTCTTAGGGATGAAGAAGATAGTGAGCACAGGATGCAGCCTGATCCGAGAAATAATTTCTAATGTCTTTACTAAAGTAGGATAATTATGGCTAACAAAAATGAACTGAACACCTAAAATTACTAATCCACATCTACTAAACAACTAATAGAGAGGATTCTGACTGTTCACGATACAAAGAAATAACATTTTATCTGACAGATATGTCTATTACTACACCCTGATCATCGTATGTTGAATATACTTATTAAAACCCTAATCTCTACTCCATAAATGTATAAGATGTGTCAATTAAGAAAACATTTTAAAACTCTAAATGCTATGGTATAATCTAAATGTTTAGATAATCTGAATCATAAATTCAACTTGGACAAAAAGAAACAACTCTACTTCAGCAATCCATCAAGGTTCTTGGCAGAAAACTAGTGTCTGACTCGGCTCCATCTGTGGGGGAGGAGCTGCGTAGTTGAGGTCCACTTGGTCTAAATTGTTCTCGCTCAGAGCTTAATCACAACCTACTTAAAACTGTGTCTTCCTACAGGCAACAGTCTCTGAACCCCACTTTCCTGCTCAAACAAAAAGGGCCTCAGCTCTTCCTCTGATTCAGTCTCACTTCCTGACAAAACATTCTCTGACATGTTTCTTTCTTAAATACTTCTATTTTTATATATGTATAATTGTATACATATGTATACATTATATACATATATACATTGTGTATATATATGTTTAGTGCAGTCACACATGTGTGCTGCTAGCTGTAGAGTCCAGAAGGAGGCACCAGATACCCTAGAACAAGAGTTGTAGGCAGCTCTGAATGCTGACATGAATACTGAGACCTGACCTCTGGACTTCTGCAGAAGCAGCAAATGCACTTAGCTACTGGGTCTTCTCTCAAAGGTTTTCATTTACATAACTCACTACTTACCCTCTGTTCACAAGGCCAACTGGCTGTCTACAGTATTCCCAAAACTCCTGTACCTTTAATACTTGTTTCCTACCTTTTCATACAAAGATAGCAAGCAGTATAAAGAACTTGATATATCCCTGCTTTTCTGAAAAGCAACACGTTCCTAGTTTAACTGTTCAACGCCACACCTTCCCACCAGGTATTCCTGTGTTCTGCTCACTGAAGGTAGAGAACCTGGGAAGTTGTGTGCATGTTTTCTCCCATACACCTCTCGAAAGGCTAGATTATACCCGTCTCTACCTTCTCAGTGATAATTTTTTTTTATTTTATTTTTTTAATTTACAAAATTTAATACATATTCATAGCAAACACTGCATCAATGTTTATTGAATGAATGAAGTCTGGGTAGAGGGCAGTTTTGAGTTTATGATCCTTGCTAATATAAGAGCACTTCTAATACAATGTTTCCACAGTTACCCTCTAAGTGAAGTCTTGCTTACCAAATATCTAAGTCAAAACAATCTGGTTTGCTTATAAAAGAAAAACAAATAAATATCTGACATTTTCCCAGAAACTACAAGTTTAAAATACTAAAAGTTTCAGCCAAATTTAGTGAAATAATACTTCAGTGCTTTAATCAGAAGGTCAAGTATCATATTTTACAAAGTTACAAGAACAAATAAAACAAGCTGTTACTCATTTTAGATCTTGATCATAAACTCCCTGACTAGTCACCTCCACTACAAGGCAATCATCCACCTACTAGCTCTGGACCTAAGAAGCCAGATCTAAATGTTCAGTATTTATCAAGCCTACCGTGCTAATTAGTTTTTGTCAACACAAACATAGACATATCTGGAAAGAGAGTCTTAATAGAGGCATCCATCAGGCTGTCCTGTGGGTGAGTCTGTAAGGCATTTTCTTGATCTGTGACTGATACAGGAAGTCCAGCCTACTGTGGGCACTGCCACCTCTGAATAGGTGGTCCTGGGCTATATAGGAAAGCAGTCTGATCAAGCCCTAAGAAGCAAACCATTAAGCACAATTCTTTTAGAATCCCTACTTCAGTTCCTGCCTCAAGTTTCAGTATGAACTTCTTTCAGTAACAGATTTTAAGTATAAGATGAAATAAACCCATTCCTCTCCAAAGTTGTTCTTGGTCTACAGCTTATCACAGCAACAGAGAACCAAATTGGGCACAGTCACCTCTCTGTGACCTCCCAACAGTTTCCAAACAGAGCCGACAAGGGAACCAGAACAGAACCAGGTTGACCATGTCCTTCTACCTATGCAGATACTTGTCAGACAATGGAAAACACATACTGACACCTTCTGTTGGCCTGTTTTTATTAGATATATTCTTTATTTACATTTCAAATGTTGTCCCCTTTCCTGGTTCCTCCCCCCTCCCCCTACTCACCAATCCTACTCACCCACTCCTGCTTCCCTGTCCTGGCAGTCCCCTATACTGGGGCATCTAGCCTTTCCAGGACCAAGGGCCTCTCCTCACTTTGATGTCCAACAAGGCCATCCTCTGCTGCATATGCAGCTGGAGCCATGGGCTAATAAAGCTACTTTATTAGCTTATGATTTCAAATGTTACATAATGAGCTGGGCGAGGTAGCACATGCCTTTAATCACAGCACTCAGGAGGCGGAGACAGGTGGAGTTCTGTGAGTTCAAGGCTAGCCTGGTATACATAGCAAGTTCCAGGCCAGCTAGAGCTACAAAATAAGACCCTTTCTAAATAAATAAATTAGAATCCAGATCTCATTTATCTTATTTTGGACCTCCATGATACTCAAGACAGATGGTATAAAAAAATCATGGCAATGCCATCCAAGACATTCAAGGGCTAAGGCTGGTGGATTAGGAATTTAAATGCATCATGTGTCATATAGTAAGAAGACACACTCTGCTACACACTGAGACCCTACATAATTAATACTGATTGATAATAATTTTGAGAAACAACATAGAAGAACTCAACTCCATACCTGGAGGAGGGTTGATGTGTAAACCATTCTTTAGACTCCATTGCACAGGAAAGATGCCAGGACTGTTAGCATGGCACACAAATGATCGCCTTATATGGTCTTCTGGTCGAAGGTCATCCATTTCCACTAGAAAGTACTTATCATCAAAAACCTGTATAATTAACAGATAAAACTGACAAATGGCTTATGTGTGTGTCACATATATATACATATGTACAAACATATCTAACACACACATATTTGTATTTTCTTTGGCATAATCAAACATGTTATATAAGTTCACTTATACTCACAATGAATTATTAAAATACTCAATAAATGTTAGGTTTAGGTCAGGTATTATTTTAGTCAAATGTCTTTCAATATTTACTCAGTTTTATTTTTTGTAACAATGTAATGAGGTAGGTACCATTTTCAATTCTATTATTTAGGTAAAGGAAATTAATTCAAAGAAAGGTAAAGTAATGGACCCAGATTACATAGTCAAGAAAGTGCAAACATGAACTCAAACCAAGTTATTTGTGTTCAAAGCAAAATTTAGTTTAAGCTTAGCAAGGGGACAACTACATTACTATACTAACTTCAAATGGCAGAATGAGAATTAATGACTGTCCTCTAGAACCTAAGCAGTCTGTATCTCTCCAGACTCCAGAGAAGGTTGCAAAGTCTTTCTCTGAGTCTCTCTCTGTTTCTGTCTGTGTCTTAAAGATTTATCTTTATTTCATTATGTACACGTGTGTGTCTATATGCCATATGGGTGCATGTACTGAGAAGGAGGTCCTAAAGCTGTAATTGTGAGTGGCTATAAGCTACAATGTTTAGATGCTGGGAGCTAAACTGATCCTCTGTTAAAAGCAGTAACTGCTCTCAACCACTGAGCCATTTTTCCAGCTTCCAAAGATTTTAAGACAGGTTCAAAAATCCCTTCATTGCTCTGAGAATAATCTTCCACTAGTCAAAGAAAATGTAAATCTCATCAAGTCAGACAAGCATCCTAGTAACTATTCCCACATAGTTAAAATCCACCTGGGCTCTACTTTCACTAAATGGACTTCTGCTCGGGACCTGAAGCAAATGCTATCTATTCCACAGTAACTCAATAACTGTACCTTGAAAGTGTGGTCAGCTGCTGTGGTTACTCTTAAAAAGAGTCTGAATTCTGTCAGCTGCTGGAGAGATTAAAGTCTGAATCGGGACCACACAGCCGTAGCTATCCTATTGATGATGACAATCCTGCGATTCCCACAGGTCTCTCTGTTTGCCCCTGTTTAGATAAGTGATGGCACTGCCTGGATTCATACTTTATAAACACCGCCACGGCCCATAGGCCAGTCAAGCCATTTCTAGTTGTACAAAGTAAGGTTTTCCTCTAAACAACATTCCCTCTACTACTCTGCTGCCCTGACTCTGCTATCTTGGCCATACAGGACTACTAAACTCTGAAAAAGAAAGGGTGCACACGCACGCACGTGCGCACACACACACACACACACACACACACAATCGCTTTACAAGGAAATGTATTAGTATAGCTTAAGGATAAAACCATCTTAATTTCCTCAACTAGTCACCCTGATAGCAATTCTTTCCAGAAGAATAATTACTCCCATTTCACCTTTGCAATTGTAGCAGGAGAAATCCCAAAAGGAGACCATGGGTCCACAGCTTCCAACTTCATGTTTATAGAAAATTCATGGGTTCCAATAACTTGCTTATCCTGAAATGTATACAACAAAAAGGGTAAAAATATAGTATCGCTGAATTAATGTATACATAAATATAGTTGAATGTTTGTGAAAATTAATCTTTACTGCCAATGAGACTGACTTTAGAATTGCTAGGTGACATACTTCTGGATATGCCTTTGAGGGAATGTCCAGAGAGGTTTAACCAAGGAGGGAAGAGAGATATTCCAAACATGGAGAATATTACCCTTATGAACTATGGTCCTGGGCTGAATTTGAAATGTTACAGATTGAGCAGAGAAACAGCATTCACTTCTCCTTGCTTCCAGCCTGCATGTATAATATCACAAGATACTTCAAGCCCCTCTCCATGCTCCCCACCTATGATGGCCGATGTCCCTTCAAACAAGGAGCCCAACTAAACCCTTCACGCTTTAGGTGGCTTTGTCTCAGGTGTTTCAACACAACAACAAGAAAGGTAATCTAGTTAATTAAAAAAACACAATTGTTATGCTTCTTGTGAATCCTGAATATTCTTCCCCTGGGAAAATCTATTCAGGATAACAATGACGATGACTCATAGAAAGTATTCCTCTCTACATTTGAAATATAATGGACATCTGGAAGAAAATCAAATTTATGTCTTAACTAGTTATGGTTATGTACTTAAGACTAGAAAAAGAAAGCTGGAAGGCAGTAGTGCACACCTTTAGTCCCAGAATTCAGGAGGCAGAAGCAGACAGATCTTTTGAGTTAGTGGCCAGCCTGGTCTACAGAGTGAGTTCCAGGATGTCCTGGCTACACAGAGAAAATCATATATCAAAAAACCAAACCAAAACACTAGAAAGGAAAACATTCCAATAGCTTGAAGAGGATCTGGAGAGAAACCCAGGTAACTGCTGGAAATGCAGGGTGACCCTGCACTGTCCCTGCATTTGACCCCTCCTTCCACAGAGGGGTCCCAGAGCCACAGCCCCTCCTGTCTCCAGGGATTACGTCTAACCTTACCTCCCCTAATTGCCATTCTCTACTGGAAGGAGAAAATCTGTATTTTTCATGAGTTTCTGCTTTTACCTTAAATAAGTAAGAGGGTAATGGCTCTTCCTCTTTCACTTTGGCCAAAATCTCTTGCCAGTCAGCTTCATTTCTCAGATGCCTGATGGCTTTAGTGAGACAAAACAGCATGTTTTAAGAGCAGAAAACCTACATACGGTTCAACTTCTGAAAGCACTCACATAAACAGAAGTACATTCTACTATGCGTTAGGAAAGGGTTCAGGCCTTTACATCCACCTTCATACAAAGGAAATTATACCTTAATCTCAGTACTGGACTCTGTTTAGGAGGCCGGAAAATTAAAATTTGTTAAAATATCTATAGTAAGAACAGAAGGATTGCTGTGGTACATGAAATAACACAATAAATACTCAACCTGGATTACACAGTAATAAATTCAAGTGAGCATAAAGTATTGGTCAGAGGAAAAGTCTGAGGCATAATAATCAGTATGTATGCAAAATTATAAGTGTAATAACAAAATCAAAGAAAAATATACACTTATATTTTGTATAAATATAAAATACTTTATGTGAATTAAGAAAGGTTTTCATCATATATAGAATACATTTCAGCCTCATAGATATTAATGAAAAAAAAAATAGAAGTTGATAGGAAAGTGCTTTTACTCTTTACCTAATGGGGGCCGAAGTTCATATCCTTGCTGAGCCGCCCAGCCAATGTGATGAAGAAATGGATCTAAGTAATACAGCCAGTGTTCAAAACCGTCACGACTTTCAAGCCCTTCATACCGCAGCTTCAACCGTCCTCCAATGTTCTCCACAACAGTAACAATCCAAGTGCTTAAAGAGTCCTGAAAATCTTGGCATTCTAGTCTGGATCCTGGAGCAATGAGATCTAAAGGATTCCTTCCATTACGGAGCTGTAGGTTAAAATGTAAAATTGGAAAGGTTAGTTTCTTTTTAAAAGTCAAGTTCTAACCTTTTTCAAACTAGTTTTAACATTGTTTTACTCACCCCCAAACAGTGGCACTAAATTACATTGTCTACAGATAGCCTCCCACAATATCACTTCTGGATGATATTAATATGTTTATCATAAAGAAACTTTAACCTGTGACATAATAAAGTTTTAACAAGTATCTCTAGATTATTATTTAGTATATATACATTTTATTTTATTTTTCAAGACAGTATTTCTCTGTGCAGCCTTGGTTATCCTGGAACTCACTCCATAGCTCAGGCTGGTCTTGAACTCACAAAGATCTATCTGCCTCTGAATGCTGGGATTAAAGGCATGTGCCAACACTGCCTATCTTCATTTACTATAGTTTTAAAATGGAATTTTGTCTCTGATTGTGAAAGCAAATTCAATTACCATTAAAGAGAAAAATCAAGCACACTTACACTCTTTTATAATCCTAAAGACCTAAAAAGATCACAGTAAATACTTTCTACACACTACACACAAGTCAGTACCTGTTTCTACACACAAGTCAGTACCTGTTTCTACACACAAGTCAGTGCCTGTTACTACACACAAGTCAGTGCCTGTTTCTACACACAAGTCAGTGCCTGTTACTACACACAAGTCGGTACCTGTTACTACACACAAGTCAGTACCTGTCTCTGCCTCCCTTGGTTCTGGTTCTTTTTAGTTTATCTTTTTTCAAAATATATCCTGTTTTGCACTTATTAGATCACAGATCTATTTTTATTATAGCAGATGTAAGCTTCTACTACCTTTTAAACTGTTCTTCGAACTTTGCATTTAAGTAAACTTTGCATAAGGTGAAATAATGTATTCACTTTTGATGAGATTTTACTTGTTTCTGATTTTTTTCACCCATTTCACAATGTTCTTGTGAACACAGTAAATACATCTGGTTACAGGGAAGGGAAAGGGACATTTTCAGGCTGGATGAGTGGCTCACCAATTAGGAGTATGTCTTGCAAAGGACCTGAGTTTGGTTCCCAGTACCCAGGTCACATGGCTCCAAACTGCCTGTAACTCTAGTTCCAGGGGATCTGATGCTCTCTCCTGGTCTCAACAGGCACTCACACTCATGTGTACAAACCCATATTCAGACACATACATAACAAAAATAAAATCATAAACTGGGCATGGTGGTGCACACTTTTAACCCTAGAACTCAGGAGCAGAGGCAGACAGATTTCTGTGAGTTCCAAGGCCACCATGGTCTATGCAGGATTATTTGAGGCTAGCCAGGGCTACACAGTGATTCACATGCATTCATACCACACACAGAGAGAGAGAGAGAGAGAGAGAGAGAGAGAGAGAGAGAGAGAGAGAGAGAGAGAGAGAGAGAGAGAGAGAGAGAGAGAGAGAGAAAAGGGACTGGAGGAAACTTAATTTGTACAGCAGTTACCTTGGGTTTATGTCCCAGAATACAGGAGTGGGGATGAAGTTAAATAATAAGAACATTAGTGAGCTCATTCCAACACCCCCAGGCCCATAGTTGTGCCTGGCCTAGAACTCAGAAATCTGCCTGCCTCTGTTCCCTAAGTGCTGGGACCAGAGTTGTATACTACCACTTCCAGTCTACTTAACCATTCTTTTTTTTTTCCCCAGATCTTTTTTTCTTTTTTCTTTTATTTTTTTTTAATTTACATTCCAAATCATTTCCCCTTTCCCGTTAACTCCCTCCCCGAAAGTCCCATAAGCCCCCTTCCCTCCCTCTTTTCTCCATTCAACCCCCTCTCGTTACTCTGTCCTGGCGTTCCCCTACATCCAGTCTTTCCAGGACCAGGGGTCTCTCCTTCCATCTTCTTAGAAATCTATTGATATGCGAATTGTGTCTAGGGTATTCCGAGATTCTGGGTTAATATCCCCTTATCAGTGACTGCATACCATGTGTGTTCTTTTGTGATTGGGTTACCTCACTAAGGATGATATTTTCAAGGTCTGACCATTTGCCTAGGAATTTCGTGAATTCATTGTTTTTAATTGCAGAGTAGTATTCCATTGTGTAGATATACCACATCTTCTGAATCCATTCCTCCGTTGAGGGACATCTGGGTTCTTTCCAGCTTCTGGCTATTACAAATAAGGCTGCTATGAACATAGTGGAGCATGTGTCCTTACTGCATGCAGGTAGAGCCTCTGGGTATATGCCCAGGAGTGGTATAGCCGGATCCTCCGGGAGTGTCATGCCCAGTTTTTTGAGGAACCGCCAGACTGCTTTCCAGAGTGGTTGTACCAGCTTGCAATTCCACCAGCAGTGGAGGAGTGTTCCTCTTTCTCCACATCCTACTTAACCATTCTTAACATTCACTGTAACATTTTTTCCTAGTATAAACTGCTCTGTGAAGTTTTTGTTTTGTATCTAGTTGTAGAAAAGAACAACTGAATGGAGTTAATATATTAATAGTTACAAATTTCAAGTTGGCAGAATCATGGTCAATGCAGGGCAAGGATATTTTATCTACTCATTGTTCACAACCTCATTCATTCATTCATTCATTCAATTTTTACTGGTGTTTGAGATGTGCCAGGCCCTGGGTAAGAATAAAAAAAATTTAAAAAAAATTAATCTGAGTATAAAAAAGTTAAAAGTTTGAAACAGAGTGTTCACAAATGGGTGTGAAAGTATATATCAATAGAACCTTAAAAGACAACTGACTCAAAAGTCTCCCAGACACTAAGTGCAACTTCTGCTACTAAACATTTCAATACTGATGCTTAAGACTCTAGTAACAATGTTTCTTTTTCTTCAAAGTAATAAATTAGCAGTTTTGGATTCCTTGCCAAGTTTTTCTATACTAGTTTAAGCAGTGATACTCACGCCCTCTAGCAGAGACACAGGAGGACCACAGGCTCCTATCAGGGTCTTCTGTAGGAATGCATTCCAATCAGACACTTTATCTTTGATGCCTAAATGAGAGAAGAAACGGTTATTATTCATGTTGTAGAACACAAAGAAACTCGGCATACAGAAACTGCTTACAGGTATGTTTATTATTTTAAAATCAGTGTATTGCTTCTGTCAGAGCCTGAAAAGACAAATAGCTACAGAGCTCCTCTACTCTTAACGGAGCCATGCTCTGGTTAGTTTTGTCGCCTTGATACAACTTGGGCCATCTGGGAAAAAGACACTTCAACTGAGAAAATGTTCCCATCACACTGGTCAGTGGTACATTGTCTTGATTAATGACTGATGTGGAAGGTATCAAGCCTGGGCCGTTAGTACTGAGATGTGTAAGACAGCAGGTTGAGCAAACCATGGGAGAAAGCCAGTAACAATATTCCTCCATGGCCTCTGCTTCAGGTCCTGCCTTGGCTTCTCTCAATGCACTACAGGCAATGATAGCTATACCAAATAAGCTCTTTCCTGCTCACATTGCTTTTGGCCATGGTCTTTGTCATAGCAATAGAAACCAAACTAAGAGAGCTACTCTCCAAGAATTGTATGTAAAAGAGACTATGAAGTTGAACACAAAATATTCCCTAAACTCAATCCTATTTTTAAAAAATGCCTACCTTCATTTTTATTATAAAAAATTTCAAACATGAATAAAAACACAGAAAGAAGGCTGGGCATGGCAGTGCATGCTTTTAACCCAGTACTTTAGAAGGCTGAGGAAGACAGGTCCCTATGTGCTCAAGGCCAACCTGATCTACATAGCAAGTTACAGGCCAGGGCTACATAGTGAGACCCTGTCTCAAAACTCTGCACACACACACACACACACACACACTCTCTCTCTCTCTCTCACACACACACACAAACACACACACACACACACACTCTCTCTCACACACACACACACACTCTCTCTCTCTCTCTCACACACACACACACACACACACTCTCTCTCTCTCTCTCTCTCTCTCACACACACACTCTCTCACACACACACACACACACACACACACGGGGGGGGGTTGTACCTGCATACCAGGCAAGTACACATCCACTGACTTATGCCCCAGTCCTGCCACATCTATTTTCTACAAAACAAAAGTTAGAGCCAGAGCTTGATCAAACTCAGGTCTAATTTTTCTGGAGGGGAGAGTAAAAACATTTTACAAGCAGAATTATATCCTTCTACAAAGAGGCATATAAGGTCTAGTTGTCCCACTGTGACATTAGCTTTTTACATATTGTGTGTGTGTCTGCATGTATGTTGTGTGTGTATAACTGTTTGTAATCACCCATGAGCACACATGGGAGTACACAGAGATTGCCAGGAATACCACTGTATCATTTTTCAACGTATTCCACTGAGAATAATTCATAGTCTCTGTCTTACTTACAACTCTTATTAACTAACCAGAGAGTAGCTGTCTTAGTTTGTTTCTATTGCTGTTTTTCAAGTAGGCTGGGTAGCTAGCAAGATCTAGAGATTCTCTATCTCAGCTCTCCACTGTACATGTGGGTGCTGGGCTCTGAACTCAGGTCCCTCAAATTTACACAGCAAGCACTCTTACTCACTGGACTATCGCCATAGCGCCAAACAGATTTTGGTTCTCACTACATAGGTACTCTGCTTCATTGGGGGCTAAAAATGGTGAAATTCTATCATTCCTTGTTCATATATTTCCTTTTATTTTATTATTATTATTATTATTATTATTATTATTATTATTATTATTATTATTATTATTATTATTTGGTATTTTCAAGACAGGATTTTGTACCGCCCTATCTGTCCTGGAACTCACTCTGTAGACCAGGCTGGTCTCGAACTTAGAAATCTGCCTGCCTCTGCCTCCCAAGTGCTGGAATTAAAGGCATGCGCCACCACTGCCTGGCCCTATATTTCCTTAAATACTTCTTTTTATAAACTATTTGATAAACTTGAAGTAAAATGTATGAAAGGAAATCAGGCTATATGAATGATTCTTTCATTCTTTCTCCATATTTCCTGGCTTTTAAAATAATCAGATGGTCCCCCGGTATCTTCCAAAGGCTATCAATGAAGTTTCTGTTTACAAATTTTACTATGAAGTCATAAACATATGTATGTTTGTAGCCACTACTGTTATTGTCCTTATTAATGCAAAAACTGGAACCAGCTACTTCTCTAAGGAACCCCAATTTGTTTCAGTAACAATAGTATTTCAAGTCAGATGTGGTATCTCACAAATGTAATTCCAGCAATTGAGAGGTGCAGGCAGAAGGATCAAGAGTTCAAGACCATATTTGGTTACAGAGTGAGCTTTACGACAACATGGGCTACATGAGATTCTGTCTCAAACAACAAAATGGTGTTTAAAGTCCTAAGTGAGTACAACTGCCACTGGGTTGCTTCTAGGCCTTTTTGGTGTCTACAACTAAAAGAATCTCATCTGCTGCTTTAAAAGATCATGTATATGCTTAGCTTCTTCTCTGTAGACTACATTTCTTTCTTAACAGGCCAAAGATCCTAGCTTTTAGTTAGACATTATTTTGCCTTATTTGAAAATACGTCAAATAACTATTTCAAATATCATCAGTTCTACAATTAAAACTATTATCACTGAAAACAAAGGTTTTTGTTATGATCCCTAAAATACACACCTACTAGGAACAGACGTGCAAATCACATTTTAAAGTCATTGAGAAAGTTCTGTGGCCACCATTCTAGCTCTATCTACAACAGAAAGTTTTATTTTGCTTTCTGAGAGAACTGCTTTCTAATTTTCAATTTTGTTTCATAGTTACAGTCAGAAAATCTGTCATCTTTATTGTGTTCCTTTCAGATAACTTTTCTATGATTTCTTTTATTTCTAGGTCCATTTTATTCCTTTCTGCTTTTTAATACTTAAAACTGTGAGTGTGAGTGTGTGTGTGTGTATATATATATATATCTATATATAGATATATATATATATAGATATATATATATATATAGAGAGAGAGAGAGTATAGGCCTAAGGTTGATATCAGGAATCATCCTCAATCGATCTCACACATTATTCAAGGAGGCAAAGTCTCTGAATCAAACTCAGAGCTGTCCAATATGGCAAGTCTTGCTAGCAAGCTTATTCTAGGGATCCCTGTCTCTGCCTTCCAAGGCTTGAATTACAGGCAGATGGCCATGTCCACCTAAAATTCACATGGCCCTAGAAATTCAAACTCTAGTTCTCAGGTTTTCATATTTGAGCAGCAAGTGCCTAATCCCCCACCTTAAAAAATACACACACGCACACACAGGCACACCATATTGTAAGGTGCTAGGCCGAGTGGTGGGTCACTCACTCCTTGGCAACATTAGATGTACAAGATGATTCCTCTTCTTGCTGACGATACCGTCCAGCATCCACACCTGTTCTCTGTGCCCTCTGTTGTTTCTACCTAATTTTCATCTGTGACATATGGAGACCTAGACTTGTGGCTTGTTATTTGTACTTATCACTACTCCTTTGTCCATTACATTATGGACTGACTCTCTAAAAATCTGTTTACAAATCATTCCTGCATGTGAGACAAACATGACTTATGCTCCATAAGCCAATATAATTTTTTGCTTTTAATGGAAGAATAAGCCCACTTGTTCTCACTGATACAACACCCCTGGTTTTGTCATATTACTAAATGTTAAATGAATCACTTGTGTGTATGTCATGTTTACTATGTGATTTCTACTTAAGTATATGCTTTCTCTTAAACACAGTTTGATATTTAGATAGCCTATATATTCTAATGTTTACTTTTATACTAATAGATTTATTTATCTATATAATTCAGTGTGTGTTGGTGTGTAGTACATATATGTGGTGAGTGCACGATCTGTGTAGGGTATGACCCCATAAGTGTGCATACAGATACCAGAGGAAGACAGGAGGAAAAAAATCACTCTCGTCCGATTTTTTTAAAACAAGATCTCTTACTGAACCTAAAACTGTTTTGGCAGGCTAACTGTATATCAAGCACACAAGACCTGCTTCTCTCCACTTCCAAACATTGGTTTTACAGGTCTGGTTTTAACATGGGTGCTGGAAATTTGAACTTAGATTCTTTCAATTTTGTAAGTAATTTTATAACCTAAATCATCTCCCTAAACATATAAATAGCCTAATTTTTTTTAACTTTTGGCCCAAACTGGTCTCATATTCATATCCTTCTTGCCTTTGGTAACTGGTTGTAGTGACTACAGATGTGCGCCATTGAAAAGCTCACAATACCTTTATATGCTAATATTAGTCCTTTCTATTTGGGTATTAGTTTCTTATTTATTTCCCTTTTCTCTCTACACAATACTGAACTTGAATATAACAACAACTTCTCCTTGTTTTCTTCTTTTTCTTCCTCCTCCTTCCTCTTCCTCCCCCACTCCTTCTTTTCTTCAATACTTCATCTCAGGTAATATTCTTTAATTTCTATCTAACAAGTTAAAAGTTAATTACATGGCACTATAAATGGAAAGCAAGAAAGGAAACAGCTGGAGAGATGGCTCAGCAGTTAAGAGACTTACTGCTCTTGCAGAGGACCCCAGTTTGTTTTCTAACACCATACAGTAGCTCATCATTCAGAATTCCAGTCCCGGGGGATTCATTCAATGCCTTCTTCTGACCTCTGAGGGTACCAGGCATACACTCATACACATTAAAACAAACAAAGCCACTCATACACATAAAATAAATACATTTAAAAAATAAACCCCACAATAGTGAGTTTATACCACTATTCACATACTGTCCTCTACTGTTTTAGAAATGGTACTCTAGCTACATTATATTCTTGTACGTACCAGGTGTCTCTTTATAATCATAAACATCATTCGTTTGGTTTTCTGAACCTCATTTTTTTTTCAGAAAAAAGTTTTTTCTGTGTAACCCTAACTGTCCTCAAATTCAAATTCAAGAGCTCTCCACCTGGCTCTGCCTCCTGAGTGATGGAATAAAGGCATGAAACACCCCATCCATCTTGGATGGAAACTTATTCTTCACACATGACAAGAGAAAGCAACATGTAACTCAACCAAAAATGTTAGAATTATTACTAAACGTAAAAAAGGTCTAAAGACTAAATAATAGCATTTTATCAGATTTACTTTTCTGATTTTGATATTTTACTGCAGTGTTCATGAATATATTATTTATAAAGACATTAAAGTTTCCATAGGGGTATCATGTCTAAAGCCTGTGGGGGCAGGTAGAAAGAATATAGCAAATGTGGTAAAATATAAACAACTGGGAAAACTTCACAAAGAGTCATCAAGAATATTTTTATACTATTCTTACAAACTCCATGTAAATCTGAAACGAAATCAAAATAATAAGTTATAAATATAAAGCTCTGAGTATTTTTAATCTGCAATTTTTCTTCCTCTATCCCATACCTTTATCTTCTCCTTTAAATTTTTTATGTTTACTTACTTTATTTTAAATACTGAGTGTTTTGCCTATGTATATGCTTGCATACCACATGTACTTCTGGCGTCCACAGAAGTCAGAAGAAGACATTGGATTCCTGGTATTGTAGTTGTGAGCTGCCATTTGTGTGCTGGGAATCAAACCTAGGTTCTCTGCTAAAACAGGAAGTTTTCTAAACCACTAAACCACCTCTCCAGCCCCTTCTCCCTTTTAAATTTTATTTTAAAATTAAATTTATGGTCTACTGTAAGTAGGGTACCTTTCTGGAACAGAGCTTCAGTTGGCTCATTTTAAAAATTCATAGTTCCATATACCTATAATCCCAGCATTTGGAGGGCTGAGGCAACAAGGGGTTGAGTATATCAGTCTGGCTTGCAATCAGGTCAGATTATGTTAGCATATACCTGTGATCTTAGTTCTCATGAAGATCATGAGTTTGAGGCCAGCCGGAGCTACACTATAGAGGTTGTCTCAAAAAAAAAAAAAAGGACTAAGATCTATCTAGGAAGAAGACCTCTTTACTCACATCTGTAAAGGTTCTAGGTTCAATCCCCAGAACAACAACAAAGTCCCAAAGCTAAAAAAAAAAATACAAAAAAACAACCAGATCTCCAAATCCCAAACTCAGACAGCCTCAGTCTAAAAAGATGAGAATCTATGGTTTTGATGGCCATCAACAAACAAACAAAACTTGATGCTTCTTTATTATAGAGAAGAAAAGTGATAGGGAATCACAGGGCCAGAGGCTCAGTTGGTGGAGGGCTTGCCGAGCATGCACAGAGTACTGCGTTTGACCCCACCACTGCATAAAGGAGGCAATGTAGCAAATGCTTGGAATGCCAGCTTTCTTGAGGTAAAGAAAATTAAAAGTTCAAGGTTGTTCATGGCTACATAGCAAATTCAAGGCCAACTAGAGGTCTCAAAAATTAAAAATAAGTAACAAATAAAAGAAGAGGCTGGTTGCTCTTCCAGAGGACCCGGGTTCAATTCTCAGCACCCACATAGCAGTTCACAACCAGCCCCAGAGGATATATAATACCCTCTTCTGGCCTTCTTTGATTATAGTAGAAGCCTCTGAGAAAGCCTCAGCCGAAGGGGATCCAGAAAGACTGGGCCTCTCAGCACAACCCCATACCAGAGCAGAAAGAAGCAGACTAATGAGGAACCTCAAAAGTTGTGACCAAATAAAACCTTGCTGCGTACTGGGTCTGGGTGCATGTCTGTATACCCAGCTGCTTAGGAAGGAGAGCAAGAGGGTAGCAAGCTGAAGGCCAGCCTGGACGACACAGTGACTGAAAGTCATTAGCTTGGGCAACTCAGCCATATCCTGGCAGTTTTTAATGGGGCAGAAAGGGCCTGGAGATGGCTCAGCACTGAGGAGCACTGGCTGTCCTTTTAGGGACTTGAGTTTGATTTGCAGTACTAACATGGCAGCTCACAACTGTCTGTAACTCCAGCTCCATGAGATCTGACACCCGCTTCTGGCTTCAAGCCTTATAAACTCACAGGCACACACAAAAACACACATGCAAGCACACACATCTGAATACATACAAACACACACAATAAAAAAATCTAAAATATTAAAAATATCAAGATAAATCATAGATAATATGATTTCATTTTAAAAGCAGGGAAACGTGTATTACTCCCTATAAAAACTATCATTCAAAACATTAGCCTAACATGCTTTGTAAATCTATATGAGAGTTGACTGAAAAACTTAAGAATGGTCAATCTAAATTTTCCTACAGAAATTTCCCATCATTTTACTACCTTCTGGAGCTTCAAGGGTCTTCTTATTCTGCTGACACCACCCGAGAGGATAGAGGCCAGCTTTCCTGATATCACACCAGAAGTCTGCTTTTCGGTCTTCTCCATAGCCTTCATAACGGAGCAGGAGCAACTGCTCACAGGCGGTAATGATGGTAGCAACCCAGTAAGTCTCAGGATCTTTTTTCAGAGCTACCTCCAGCTTCATCCCAGGAGCAAATCCATTTTGCAAACGTATATCCACCTAAAGACAGAATTTTATGAGGCACCAGACAAACATTGCATGAGTGTTTCTCTACCTCAAGTTCTTTTAAAGACCTAACATTTCTGAAACACTATTTGCCAATAAAATCTTCTCAAGGGAAACCTGAGAAGTTCCAATTCTAACTCACAGCAGCAGTCTAAAATAACCAGAAGTGGCTACCGGGCCCTGCCCACATGACACAATGGAACTTGGTATTTTCAGCAACACAGTCTTAAGATTATATGAATATCTCCTACAAAGCATAAACATTACTAAACATTCACATTTTCATAATGTTCAACACATCTTCAAGAGTGATTTCTTTTTTTTTTCATAGTTTCAATGTTTTATTATAAAAGGTAGGAAGAGAAAGGGAGATAAAAAGGTAAAGAGAGAAAGAGAAGATAGAGGGATGGCCATGACCACGTGGAAAGAGGGGAAAGCATAGAGAGAGGGGGAAACAGAGAAAGAGGGACAAGAGAGGACAGAGAGAGATAAGAGGCCAGAGAGCCCAAGAGTGATTTCTATATCACGTGACAAAAGAAGTTAGGAATCCATAATAGGGAAATGACAGAAAGTCATAGAGATAATAAATCAGTAGTATTCATAATATTATGTCTTATATGCAGGAAGCCATCCTTCTGTCATCTGTTATAATAAAGTGTATAATCAATTTAGATGAAAAGCTACATGGTGACAAGGGTACGGATTAGCAAGTCTAAAGCATATTAAAATTAAATACACGGACACACTGGGTATGACATTCATTGTGGGAGAAGTTACAAGTTAAAAGTGGGGAACCAGAGTGAATCCTGTCATTCTGGACTGGAAATAGATGTATCTAAATAAAAACACCGTAACTGATAGAAAAGCAGTATAGATGTGCATATTGTATGTATATTTCTTAGCTCTGAACTCAGAGGACTACACATACACAACTAAACAAACTTAGTGCCCAAATCTTGGTTTTTACATATCATCTCCCAATAAATAAGAACATAGGATCATGGAGAAACTACTGGTTACAATTCTAGAAAAACAAAGAAAGTAGGAGCCAACATATCTTGTGATACAAACTGTAAATAATCAAAACATGACAGGTGCAGGTCGGAAGGAAATAAAAGATTGCCAAAGGACTGCCCAATGGTGGCAGTTACAACCAAAAGATAAATATGGAAAAATATAAGCAGGTGGTTCTCAACTAATTTTAACACTCAAGAGACCAAGGTAAGAGGACCATGGACTCCAAGCCTGCCTGGACTACATAATGAGATCTTATCTCAAAAGAAAAAAAAAGGAATGAACATAACTGTCATCAGACAAACATCATATAAATAAGCACAGTGAGCAAGAATTATTGACAGATGCTAAAACTTCTACAACGAAAACAATCTTTGCATAATCTCAAAGGATCGCTCTACAAGATTCTTATCAACTGCAAAAGGCAAAATAGTACCATTACAGTGAGTAAGAGTGGCACATATCACTTTAAACAGATTAGAATCAGTATGATTCCTGAAACAAAATCAATATTGCAATTATATACTCTTGCCTGACATCATACAAGTAAAGGACTTTATTTCCTCTGGCATGCTTGCCACATCTGCATATACTTAAGTTAACCATGGTGGGGGGATCTAAATTGAGAAATGCTGCATAAAATAACAAGCAGTATACATTCTTTAAAAGAATCAAGTTCATGAAATAAGAAAGAACGATAACTGGAGGAGACTCTGGATATGACAAATAGAGCAAGTCAAGGGCATGGTGGAACCTGCCACCAAGCTTCACTGCCTGAGTCCAAGCCCTGGGAGAACCTGCAAGTTGTCCTCCACCCTCCAGACCTGCACTGCGGCAGCTGACATACATTTACACACACACAAATAAGTAAAAATGTAATAGAAACTAAAAACCAAATGGAAATGTAGTCAGTAACTAGATAATGAGAGTCAAGTCCTTAAAAGGGTCAAAGAAACAAAGTCAATGTTTTTGGAAATAAATCTTATTGTCTTAAAAAGTGAAAGTATAGCGTGAAATTCACACTCAAAAAGTTTTTTTCTCAGAAATCTAGCACATGCCCAAGAAGATTTTACACTGTTGCTCTAGGATAGTTCTAAACAACACCAAGAACTGATGGATCTTATGATTCAAGACAGAGAGCATGTTGACTATCAGCTACTTCTGAAAATTATGTTTTGTATTTTCAAGGGAACTACTACCCCAATATGCATGGGATATACTGAGACCAGGGTTTTGAAAGTCATTTAACCCTTAAAACTGACTCCATTAAATCTGTGCTGTGCATAACTGCCAGTAAGTGTTTCAGGGTTCAAACTTCAAAAGCCAAGGAAGCAACAGTTTCTCTCCTAAGAACACAGCGCACCTCCACCACACATTCCTCCTCAACGAGGGGCTCTGTTGGACAAACCACTACCACAGCTATAATCACTGGACAAGGCTCTGACTTTAAGAACTAGTACCATGAACACAGCTTAGCTTGCCCCTGTCTGCTCTGCAATGAAAGACTTCTGTCCAGTGAGTGCTCATCTCCCACGTGGTCGCCTCGGTGGCTTAGAGCTGGCATTGTCCTGCAAGAACACTGAGCTCAGGCAGACAGCACCTTAGCTTGTGGGTTTGGGGCATTTAATTAGTTATTAACAGTCTCTCAGTCTTCACTGACAGTACCAATGAAATGTTGTGAAAAATAAAGAGCTCTGAACACAGAATCACATTATTAGAATGTTTTTATCTGTGATTTTACCATTCCCCCAATCAGCTCTAAATTTAAAAATAATGCTTTCCACACTGGGTGTGGTTGCCCCAGCACTTGAGAGGCAGGCAGATCTCTGTGAGTTTTCAGTCAGCCTGGTCTGCAAAGCAAGTTCCAGGACAGCCAGGACTACAGAGAAACCCTGTCTTGAAAAACAAAAAGCAAATAAACAAAAATCCTTCTCAATCCTCCTCTTTCCTCAGTCTAGTCCCAATCATCAAAAACCCCCTCCACAAACTAAACAAAGCCTTCTTTCTCAAGTGTTAACTCTGTCTTTTTATAAAGTCTCGCATTCTCCACCCGCCCAGTGCTGGGACCACAGGTGACTGTTTATGTGGTGCTGGGAATCTGGACTTAATTAAGTACGTGTACCTGCAGGTCAAGTACTGTACTAACTGAGCCACGTGCTCAGCCCCAGACTTTCATTTTTTATGTTTTACAGGCATATAAAACAATGGTTTCAGTCTTGCTTGGTCCAGTATTCCCTCAATATGCCCACTTTCCTTCTGGAATAGTAATGCATATTCCTTGTCAATGTACATTAAAAGTACATAATGTGCTTTTTGATTTTATAGGGGTTACAATTAAGGGAGTTCCCTGATCCTCAGAAGAGACTTTGGACCTTTAAACAGTCTGACACTCTAAGGCTATGGGGACTTTTGAAGTTGGGCTAAATGCATTTGGCATTATGATATGGCTGTTGGCCTACAGGGGCAGGGAGAAGAGTGTGGCTGTTTAATTGAGCATGGCCTCCAATGGCTCACATTTGACTGCTTGGACCCCAGTTGGTTTGGGAAGGATGAGGAGGTGTGGCCTTGTTGGAGAAGGTGTGTCACTGGGGGTAGCCTTTGAAGTTTCAAAAGCCCACACCACTCCCAGTTAGTTCTCACTGCCTTGTGGTTGTTATCTCAACATATGAGTTTGCAACCTGCCTGCCTGCTGCCCTGCCATGATAATCACAAACCTCTGAAACTGTAAGTGCCCAGAAAATCCTTCCTTTTGCAAGTTGCCTTGGTCATGGTGCTTTGTCACAGCAACAGAAAAGTAACTAAGACACAATGCAAAGACTAAAAGAAAAGGGGTAATCCAGGTATGGTGGCATATATCTTTAGTACCAGCACTAGAGCAAAGCAGATTGATCTCTCTAAATACGAGATCAATATATGATCTCATATATACGAGAGATATGTCTATATAAAATTCCAAGACAGCCAGGGATCACAGTGAGACCCTGTCTCAAGAGAAAAAGAAGAAAAATGAAGAACAATGCCTACATGTTTAAATGATGCATAGGGAACTGTGGTGGACCCTGTCTCTTCTAGATAATCTTCCCAGTTGAATTCTTCTACTTCTACACCAGACCCAAGATCTGCAAAAGAACAACAACAAAAAGTTATATCTCCAAGTAAATGTGTTATATAAACAAACTTACTGTAGGACAAAGTAATTGATTTTACACACAAAAAATTAAGCAACTTTTACTTTAATGGTAGGTTCCCTTAAGTCAATTCATTTCAACCTAACAGTCATTTGATATATTTGCTCATGCTGGGTGTGCTGGTTTGGATAGATATGAACCCACAGGCTCATATATTTAGATGTTTGGTCATTAGGAAGCAGTACTACTTGTCAGGAATCAGGTTGGAGGAGGTGTGGCCTTGATGGAGGAAGTGTGCCACTGGGGATGGGGCTTTGGGGTTTCAAATGCTCAAGCCAGGACTAATGTCTCTCTCTTCCTGTTGCCTGTCAATCCAGATGTAAAACTCTCAGCTACTCTTCAGCACTATGTGCACACTGCCATGTTTCCTACCATGACAATGATAAACTAAACCTCTAAACTGTAAGCCAGCCCAGTCAAATGGTTTCCTTTATAAGAGCTTCTGTGGCCATGTTTCCTCAACAACAAATCTAAAGTTTACTCAAATAGATCATACAAAACTAGAGTGAATATAAAATTACTCAAATTACTTTAGACTCAAATATAGTATCTAATACCAACAATTATGATTCGTAATAGACATTTCAAATTTAAAATGTGAACTTGATTCTAAGTATTTTGCAACCAAGTAAAAATACTATTAGCCAATATTTGCAGTCAATCTAGAAAGGGTGAACTCACTTTTTGTCCCCCTCCCTTTTTATTCAGCCCTTATATACAATGCAATGAAGCATTTCCTAAATCTATTTCTCATAATAGTCATTGCTATCTCTGGAGCAAGGCCTATTTATATACCTTTTACCTTTCACTCTCATAAGACTGCAACAACAAGTTCTCACCTATCGTTCCACTTTTTATGAACCAGCCCACAATTCCCTGTAAATTCAGCTCTTGGGGGTCTCATGCCCTCTGGCCTCTGTGGGGATTGTACTCACATGTACAAGTTTATACTCATATACATAATCTCAGTACTTGGGATTCAGAGGCAGGTACATCTCTGAGTTCAAGGCCAGCCTAGTCTACAGAGTGAGTTCCAGGACAGCCAGGGCTACACAGAGAAACCCTGTCTCGAAAAACCAAAGGGGGGAAAAAGATTAAACCCAAAATCTTTTTTAATGGGGGGCTGGAAGCTTGCTCCTTGCTGACTAGTTTTCACATTACTAGACTATGTAGGTTGTAGAGGAAAAAAGTTATCAACACTTTTACTTAGTCATGAACCCAGTAGGTTTCAATGCCAACTTAATGGGTAAGATGTGCTCTAATAGCATGACGGTTATGAGGGTAATCAACTGCTTTCTGATTGGATGTGAGACCTGTTCCACAGGAAGAAAATTCATACCGGTTCTGTAAATTTGGTTAAAAGCCCATGACTGGGGAAGTCACAGGTCCTAGTGGGAAAATCTCCCACTGCTGTTTTGCTAAATGAATATACTATGCCCATTAAGTCACCTTATATTTATTTATGCCCATAGAATATTGCTCCCATCAACTTTGGTCAGAGAAACTCCTGTCTGCCATTGAGTGGCAGTTACTTCCGAGATTTATTAGAATGGTTGGTTTGGTTTTGTGTGTGTGTGTGTGTGTGTGTGTGTGTGTTAATGTTTTATTTATTTTATGTGTATGAGTATACTGCCACTGTCCTCAGACACTCTAGATGAGGGCATCAGATCACATTGCTGTGGTTGTGGGCCACCATGTGGTTGACTGGGAACTGAACTCAGGTCCTCTGGAAGAGCAGTTAGTGCTCTTAACCGCTGAGCCATCTCTCTAGCCCCTACTTCCAAGATTTGTAAGTAGTCAAAGTACTGAGAATAAATTAAGTGCTCAGGGCTGAAGGAGGCACAGATATTACTCACTCTATGAGGCTCAGAGAATATGGTGGAAAAGGGAAATATACAAGAGCCAGAAGAACAGAGAGAATGTTGCAGAATGCTGTCTTCAGGGCATGACATGGTCATTGCACTCATGAACTCACAGTTGCTGTAATTATCCATGTAAGAACTGTCTAACCCTGGGCCCTTCGCTATTCTAGGACGGAAGGGGAGGGAGCCATGAGTGTGTCTTTCTATAGGCAGACAGTGGGTGCTTGGCGAGGATAGACATGGTTTTTAGTGATGTGACCAGTGGTAAACTAAATCCCCAGGCTGATGAAATTAATCTCTCACCAGTGTTCTTATAAGCAATGCTTACCCATTGGATCACCAAAAGAAAAAGGCATGAAAGTAAATAAGGAACTAGTTGGGAAGAGGAAGGAGACAATAGAGTGTAATAGGGAATGAATATAGTATATGGTTGCATGAAAATTGTCATAGTAAAATGAAACCTACTACTATGTATAATTAATATACGTGAATTAAGAAAAATTAGAAGAACATAAAAATGCCTACTCTGGAGAACAGTATGACAGTATTATCACTAGGCCTATCATTTTTAAATTGCACTCAAGGCTGTAGAATACTCAGCCCCAAATGATGCATCTATATCACACTACCTCCTTCCCAAGGCTCAGAGATCATGAAACTGTGACTTCACCAAACACAAAACCTATATAAAACCAAGCTGGCCGAAATTTCAGCACAGGCACAGGAGAAGCTCACAAGTACCATGACCAGCTACAGAGTTATTGGCAATTACCGGCTGCTGGAGGAGAAGGGATCCGTTTTCTCTGGATGCAGTCCCTGATGGACTGCCCATGTTCTAACAGATGTGCATGTAAGACAACACTAAGTAGACTTACTGGATTATTTAAAAAGTACACAATGATAACTGGGAAAAATGGTTGGGGTTTGGGAAGAGTTAGAGGGGAGGGACTGGAGAATGGATCTGATCAAAACATTTATTCATATATCAAATTCTCAAACATAAGTTAGAACAAAATTTAACAATGAACTCATTGGCATTTTCCTCCCAAAATAGATCACTGTATCCACAACTATTAATATCAACTTATTTGCAATAGCTAAAATTAGAAAAATCAAAATGTATGAAAAGATGAGTAGTTGAGACAAGTGTAGTACATTCATGAAATGTGACTCACAATACAAAGTAACAAGCACAGGCTGGCAGGATGGCTTAGCAGGTACAGGCACTTGCTGTCAGGTCTGACACCCTGAATTCAATTGTTAGAGCTCACATGGGAGAAGAAAAGAACCAAGTCTTCCAAGCTCTCCTCTTATCCCTCTACGGGCACCATACTAAGCTCAGAGCAAACGAATTCGCACGCATACAATTTCAGTAATTGTTTCTTTTTAAGTAATAAACTTTGATATGCAAGACTGTCAACTCATCCCAAGACAACTATTTCAGGGGAAAATACATATTAATATTAATGGCAATATATTAATTTTATTCATGAGGCATTCTTTAAATGACAAAACTATGGAGATAGCAGATGACTGACTGCTTCTGATTAATAGTGTTATGAGAAAGAGAAATAGGAAGCTCTTCATGGTGACAGAAGAGTTGTCTATCCTGACTAAGGTGACAATGACAAGAGAGTACACATGTGACAAAACAGCACAGGGCACTTTATGCTCACTCTTGTTTTTTATATAATATTTTTACTTTATGTTATAGTTACATGAGAGAAGAGAAACTGAGTTGATGGGGAACATGGAACCTGTCACACTATCTTTGTAGTTTCCTATGAATTAACAAGTCTTTTAAAAGTAATAATCAAAATCCGATGATTTTGAAAACAAGATCTGTTCATAAAAACTTTTTTCCCCTAGCAAACAGTAGTGTAGTCCCTAGTGCCAAGTTGTAAGGCCCAAGGGATGCAATGGAAATGTAATGCTTCAAAGGGCTTCCAGCTCAGTCGTATATAATAAAGTCAGACCTTGCAACACAGGAAAATAACCTACACCTGCACTCTGGAGAAAGGATTTAGCAAATCCGATACCTGCATCGAGCTGTTGCTCCCCGTTCATCTCCACAGCACATGGGCTTTCTCTTCCCCAAATAAGAGTAGGCTGAGGGCTCTGCTATGATCCGATGATCTCAAATGTCAAGTGTCTGTCCAGTGGCATCCAAGGATCTAAACAAAAGTGTTTCAAAGTTAAAATAAAATTAATAACCATGGCAAAATTAAAATATATTTAGTTATTCATAACACAGCACTTGACTGGGTTGAGAGGTAAGAGGAAAAAGAAAATCACTTAGAAGAAATAGGACAGGAATGGGGGTGACACCTTTTCCAAATTTAAAAGTTGTCTAGAGCCGGGCAGTGGTGGCGCACGCCTTTAATCCCAGCACTTAGGAGGCAGAGGTAGAGGGATTTCTGAGTTCGAGGCCAGCCTGGTCTACAGAGTGAGTTCCAGGACAGCCAGGGCTACACAGAGAAACCCTGTCTCAAAAAACCAAAAAAAAAAAAGTTGTCTAGATGTATGTGTACGAGAAGACTGTCAAATCCTTTATAACTAAGGACTACAATAAATTGTGACTGAAGAGATGGTTCGAGTCCCAGTACACACATGGTGGTTCCCAACCACCTGTGACTCCAGTTCCAGGGGATCTGGGTGCCTTTTGTCCTCCTTGGGCATCAGGCAGGAAAGTGGCACAAAGATATACATCAGGCAAAACACCCATACACATAATATAATAAAGATTACAATGTATTGACATTTGTTTGAGTCCTAACCTTTAAACTTGGTATCATGGTTGTTAACCACAAAAATTCTAATCTTCTATCTATGAAAACTCTAATACCTACAAGAACCACTCCAAAATAAGTTCCAAACCCAGGCATATTTTAAAACACCTTTATTGGCCAGGCATGGTAGCACACAACTTTAATCCCAGCACTCAGTAAGAGCTAGCCTGGTATACATGGCAAGTTTCCAAACAGCCAGAGCTACACAGTGAGACCCTGAATCAAAAACCAAAACAAAACAAAAATAATTTTACTGGAATAGAATTCACCAAATTCACATTTGAAATGTACTTTTTTATTTTAAATTTAATAAAAATCTTTCAATTAAATTCACAGAGGATTTAGCTACTATTATAAACCAGTTTTAGAATAATTGTGTCCCACTGAAAACAGACTTGACGCCCATGCTCACTAACCACACTTCAGCTTAGCACCGCCAGCATGAGCTCACAAGCGGAAGACCATTTATCACCCTGCCCTGGAACCAACAGCTAGTAAGCAGCAGAACCAGGCTTTTAACCAAGGAGGACGTCTGTATTTCATGGCCTCAAATACTATACAACTGATCATGTCTGATCTTCCGATGCTCTTAACTCTACCTCTTAATGGTGGGATGCATGACTGATATGATTAATTCTAAGAAAAAAACTGATAAATATTTACCAGGTGGTTAAGGAAAAAAATCCCACTAAAATATTTGAATTTACACACTATTCCAATCCAAAAGATGTATATACTTTTTAAAGTATGGTGCTAAGTATGGTAAATACTGTAACCAGCTGTCCCACTTTTCAGATTTGCAGTTCTAAATCCACCCCCTAGGAGGAAAAGGTTACTAAAAGTCATTCTGTTTCTTGTTCCCAAGGAGTTCAGATTTCTTCTATTGGCCCTTCACTCTCAACAACACTCAATTATTGTTCCCTGAATAGGTCTGCTTTAGAGAGTAAATTAAACTAGTGTTCTAAACTTGATTTTCAGGATAAAAAAAATCTTTTGTTGATTCATTAAGTTGTTTCTCCTGGTTAATTTTATTGTTAATCCACTCCTACATGTCTAAAAAGATTAGAAATTAAAGTCTGACAAAGTCCAGGTTTTAAAAGCATTCTGACAGACAAATCTTAGCCATTTATATAATCTAAATTAAATCTGACCATAATGTAATCTTTTCAAGTTTATGTAAATTCAACATAGCAGTATCTGTCTTGGCTCAAAACTAGTACTCATTAAATGCACTGAACATCTAAAGTTGTTTACTGTTAGAGACAAGTTCTAACGCCCAAACTGGCCTTGACTTCCAGGCTTACGTGATCCTCCTGGAAACTTCTCAAATAATGTCACACCTGACAAACAATGAAAAAGCTTTAAAAACAGGGCACAAAAATATAAAGTGTAAAATACAGCCATTAATTTTGTTGTGTTTTGAGACTGCATCTTTCTATAGAGTCCTGGCTGTCCTAGAACTCATGATGTAGACCAGATTCACCCTGAAGTCCCAGAGATCTGTCTGCCTCTGCCTCCTTAGTGTTGGGGTGAAAAGCAATAACACCATGCCCAGCCAACTCTTGGAGATGTAGTAGCTATATGTAGTAGCATATGCCTGAAATCACAGCACTTGAAAGAGAGACAGGAAGATCAGAAGCTCAATCAAGGTTTACATAGTGACTTCCAGACCAGCCTGAGTTACGTGAGACCTTATAATTTAAAATAAAAGAAAAAAGGTAAATTTAAATAGTTTGAAAATTTTGTTTTGACCCTATTAATGAAGAAAACTTACACTGGTCACAGGGCATGGAGAAATTAATGTGAAGCTGACCAGAAGCTGCCTCTCTGTAGGCTAGCTTTCACAGTAATAGAAAGTGCTCTGAAGCCTGTTGAGGGCTGAGGAACCATCAACAGTCTTGCCCAGCTGTGAACTTGTGACCTGCAACAGGGACAGGCAAGGCAACCCACGGCCATGGACACTGGAATAGCACCGATACGATGGGAAAGACCAACTGTTTTCTCACTGGAGTTGAGGCCTGCTTCACAGGCAGAAATGCTGTCTGGTACTGTAAATCTGGACATCAATTCATGGTTGGACTACATGACCCAAGGACGAATCTAACTTTGCTAAATGAACACAGTAACAAATTACCCTCCACTTTGTATCTTTCTACCCACAGAGTGAATGGTGGGTAATGTAGAAACTCACAACTGATCAAAATGCAGAAGACTTCTGGGAGCATGCTCAGTCATCTATTTTACTTTTTTTTTTAATTTTCATTTTATGTGTATAAGTGATTTTGCCTGCATGGATGTGCCTGAGACTGCCAGAAGATCCGGGGACCTGGGTGCTGGAAACTGAACCTGGGTCCTTCCTCTTTAAGAGCAAGTGCTCTTAACTGACTCACATCTGCAGCCCAAATGGGATACCTATAGCACATAACCCCCTTCCTCAGGCCTCAGGGACCATTAAGGAATAAGGCAGCAAAAGGATTACAAGACCAAAGCAAACCAGTCTTCTGAATATGACAGGATTGCTGTTCTCACAAACTCACCACAGCTCTACAACATCGAGCCAGTCAACATTCTAGCATGAAGAGGGAAGGGGCTCATGAGCCCTACCCCTAATAGAGAAGTTTTGGCTAGCTGATGACTTCTCTGAGAGGAAAAGTCAGTTTTCGTTAAGGATATAGCTCCTGATAGGTCAGCCACGCTCTAGTGGGCAGCACAAACTGGAAATTTGGGTTCTTTTGTTTTGTTTTGTTTTGTTTTATAAAGAGAAAGTTGAAGCAGGTATAGAGAGGAAGGGGGTGGATCTGGAAAGAGTTAGAAGTGAAAGGGGAGACAAAATGTTTAAAATTAGAATGTATGAAATTCTCAAAGTTAATAAAACTATTTTTACAAAACTGCCTCATTCCTGAATGTTTACAACAAAATTATTCATAATAGATAAAATGTCAAACTACTCAAATGTTTATCAATTAATTAATGGCTAAATAAAATATAGAATACCTAATATAATAGAATCTAAATTATCCACAAAAAGAAATATAATAGTATTACATTTTAGGTCATGGGTACCTTAAAATATTGTTGTAAGTGAAAGAAGCCAGATACAAAAGCCAAATATTATGTTTCAAATTATACTAAATTTCTAGGATAGGTAAACCATCTTCATTTCTATAGGCACAGAAAGACTGACAGAGACCAAAACACCAGGGGAGAGAGGTCAACAATAAATGCAAGCTTTTTTTCTTTCCTTTTTTTTGAGGTGGAGTAGTGAACATTTCAAAGCTGGATTGTGGTAATGATAGTTATATCATTCTGTAATAGTTGGTAATGATAGTCAAGTTCCTAGTACATTTCTATATATATATTTCTAAAAAGGAAAAATTCAGCCAGGTATAATGGCATAATATGTCCAGCAGAAACTAGTAGAGACTAGCAAATCTCTGTGAGTTTGAGGGCATCCTGGTCTACCTGGTGAGTTCTAGGACAGCCAGAGCTATACAGTGAGACTCTGTATCAAAAATAAATAATTTTGAATATTAATTCATAATTATGAATATTTAAATGAAAAAAGAAAGAATAACTTTATACTTTGTATCTGTATATGTACAGGTGTGGGGCCTGAGGTTAATTAAGGTGTCTTAGTCTATCACTCTCCACTACTTTTGTTTTTGGAGACTGAGTCCCTCCTTCCTTCCTTCCCTCCTTCCATGTCCCATCTGTCCTATCAAACTTGGAGTGTTGTAGGGAGTTGGTCTGGTGCTACTATGTTTTCAAATGCTAAATAGCCCCCCAAGAACTGGCTGTCCCAGACAAGGAGATCCTCACACCAAATGATGCTATGTAAATCTTGACTCCCAATTTATCCCTGGTTGGTTAATAAAGATGCCTACAACCTGGACTGGGCAGAAAAGAGGGAGTCGCTCAAATGAAACTTGGCAAGTAATCATCTCGGGGATTTTGATTTTGACGGGGAAGCAGACAAAACTGCATAGAGGGTTGGGATCTTCCCAGTTCTAGCTCCTGTGTCTTTTATTTGGGAACTAAATGATCTGAGTGGGGTAGAGACTCCTAATAGATATTTAAAAACAAGGAGGTGTAGCAAACCCCCATAACAATAACCACTACAGCGCGTAAGGCATGGCTAGACTAACCGGCCAGCAAGCCCCAGAGATCCCCGTGTCTGCCCCTCCAGTGCAGTGATTACAGATTTGGGCCACTGCACTTCGCTTTTTTATTTTTTATTTTTTTTAAATGTGGGGCATTAGGGATCTGACCTCAGATCCTTATAAATTAAGTCCTTTATAGGCTATGCCATCTCCTCAGCCCCTGTATAACTGAATCTCATGGCAAAAGCTCTAAAGCTTTTTTAAAAAAATAGTACTTATACTGAAGGAGTCTGCTAGTTGAATTTTGTCAACTTGACACAGACTAAAGTCACCCAAGAAAAGAAACCTCAATTGAGGAACTGATTCCATCAGATCGGCCTGTAGGCATGGTGGGGCATTTTCTTGATTGATGATTGATGTTGGAGGGCCCAGCCTACTGTGGGCAGTACTACCCCTGTGCATGTGGGCCTGGTTGTTTAAGAAAACAAGCTGAGCAAGCACAAAGGGCAAGTCAGTAATCAGCATTCTTCCATGGTCTCTACTTCAGCTCCTGCCTCCAGGTTCCTACTTGAATTCTTGCCCTGACTTCTCTCAATGATGTACTGTGATGTGGAGGGGCAAGTCAAATAAATTCCTTTCTCCCAAGGTGATTTTGGTCATGGTTTTATCACAGTAACAAAGAAGAAAACTAGTACTGAAACTTCTGTATTACTTTTAGTTGTATGATAAAATGCTATAATGAAGCTAACTTATAGAAGGCTGAGTTTATCTGGGCATACAGTCCCAGGGAGATAAGAGGTCATTATGGAGGGGAATCATAGGAGCATGAAGCAGGCGTGGTGGCAGAAGCAGACCCTGAATGATCACTTATACTACAAGCAATCTGGGGAGGGTGAGGGAGCTCACAACATGGTGGACACAGAGACAGAGAACAAACACAAACTGGAAGTAGAAGTGAGGCAAGGCTATAGACTCTCAAAGCCCACCCACCCCCAGAGACACTACCTCTTCAAACAAGGCTTTATAACTCCCTGAGTAGTGCTACCTACTGGGGACCATATGTTCAATACCTGAGCCTGTGTGGTTCCAACATTAGTAAATAGTATTTAAAGTTAATACTCTCTTTCTCTGAATTTGTAAGAACCACTAATATCACTTATTTAAGAAAGCTCAATGGGCGGTGGTGGTGGTGGCACACGCCTTTAATCCCAGCACTCAGGAGGCAGAGTCATGTGGATCTCCGTGAGTTTAAGACTAGCCTGATTTTCAGAATGAGTTACAGGAGAGCCAGGACTACAGAGAAGCTATCCTGGGGGAGAGAGGGAAGAAAGCTCTATACATTAATAGCAGTGATATTATAAGCTGCTACAGAATTATTTTTTTAAACAAAGGGCAAAGAGTTTTTTAAAAAAATATTTGCTCTGTTCCGGTAGACTGCACTGAAGAGACAGGTACCCAGGCTCTCCCCAATATAACATCGCTTGGGACACGGCCTGTTGGGGCTTCCGCCTGCGCCCAAGAACGGGACAGCGCGGTGGTCGTCTGGGTGCCAAATCTGCAGGCCATCGCCTCTGCAGGGTGACCAGTGCCACGGAGAGAGTGCAGAGTGCACTCCACCATCTTTGCTCCAGTGGCCAGGAAGTTGGGACTGCCAGGCTCTAAGACAGACAGACATAATATTGCTTGGGTCTCGGGCGGATTGTGTGTACGTGGCTCCCAAGAGCTGGGCAGATCTGCAATAACCAGCATGCTAGCTCTGCGGTGGGGCTTCTGCCTGGCAGAGGGACGCCCCCTCCCCCCCCACTCTAGGAGAGATCACACACCCCTGCACAGGGCAGGAGCCTACCAGCCTCCCTTTGGCGACCTCTGCTCCAGGAATCCACTAGGCTGAGCCTTTGGATGTGCAAGGACTCCCCAATATAACATCACTTGGGGCAAGGCACATCAGGGCTCCAAAGTCACTCAGGAGCAGGGCAGGCCCCAGAAATCGGTGCCAGAGGAATCCTGGTAAACGGGGGGGGGGGGGGGGGGGGGTCAGAAATAGCTTTGCAGGCTCACAGGAGGTCCAACCAACAGCCAGTGACAGCAGGACCAACTAACATCAGAGGCAACCAGATGGCAAAAGGCAAATGTAGGAACGTTACTAACAGAAATCAAAGTAATATGGCACCATCAGAACCCAACTCTCCAACAGCAGCAAGTCCTGGATACCCCACCACACCCGAAAGACAAGATCTGGATTTAAAATCACTTCTCATGATGCTATTAGAGGATCACAAGAAGGACACAAATAAATCTAATAAAGAATTACAGGAGACCATGAATCAACGGTTAGAAGCCCTTACAAAGGAAACACAAAAATCGCTTAGAGAAATGCGGGAGAACATGGATCAAAAGATGGAGGCGCACAAGGAGACGACACAAAAATCGCTTAATGAGATGAATCAACGGGTAGATGCACTCACAAAGGAATCACAAAAATTGCATAAAGAAATGCAGAAGAATATGGGTCAACAGACGGATGCCCATAAGGAGGCAACACAAAAATTGCTTAAAGAAATGAATCAATGGTTAGATGCCCTTACAAAGGAAACAAGAGAACTGCTTAAAAAAATGCAGGAGACGATGGATCAACAGATGGATTCCCATGAGGAGGAAACACAAAAATCGCTCAGAGAAATGCAGGAGAACGTGGGTCAACAGGCAGAAATTCTGAAAGAGGTAATGCAAAAATACCTTAAAGAAATACAGGAAAATACAAACAAACAAGTGAAGGATCTCAGCAAATCCATCCAGGAACTAAAAAAGGAAGTAGAAACAACTAAGAAATCACAAAGGGAGACAACTTTGGAGATAGAAAACCTTGGGAAGAAATCAGGAGTCATAGATGCAAACATCAACAATAGAATACAAGAGATGGAAGAAAGAATCTCAGGTGCTGAAGATTCCATAGAAAGCATCGACTCAACAGTCAAAGAAAATGCAAAATGCAAAAAACGTGTAACCCAAAACATCCAGGAAATCCAGGACACAATGAGAAGACCAAACCTAAGAATTATAGATATAGATGAGAGTGAAGATTTGCAACTTAAAGGGCCAGTAAACATCTTCAACAAAATTATGGAGGAAAACTTCCCTAACCTAAAGAGAGAGATGCCGATGAACGTACAAGAAGCCTACAGAACTCCAAACAGACTGGACCAGAACAGAAATACCTCCCGTCACATAATAATCAAAACACCAAATGTTTTGTAACATACAAAGTAACATACAAAGGAAGACCTATCCGAATCACATCAGACTTCTCACCAGAGACTATGAAAGCCAGAAGATCCTGGGCAGATCTCATGCAGACACTAAGACAGCACAAATGCCAGCCTTGACTACTATACCCAGCAAAACTCTCAATGACCATAGATGGAGAGACCAAGATATTCCATGATAAAACCAAATTTTCACAATATCTTTCCACAAATCCAGCCCTGCAACGGATAATAGGTGGAAACCTCCAATACAGGGAGAGAAACAACACCCGGGAAAAAAATGAGATAATAACCTTCTTGAATCAAACCCAAAAGTAGATAACCACTCAAACATAAAGATAGCGTCAAGAATGGCAGATGGCAATAATCACTATGCCTTAATCTCTCTTAATATCAATGGTCTCAATTCCCCAATTAAAAGACATAGACTAGCAGACTGGATACGTAAACAGGACCCAGCATTTTGCTGCATGCAGGAAACGCACCTCAGTGTCAAAGACAAACACTACCTCAGAGTAAAAGGCTGGAAAACAATTTTACAAGCAAATGGCCCCAAGAAACGAGTTGGAGTAGCCATCCTAATATCAGATAAAATTGATTTTCAACCTAAAGTCATCAAAAAAGACACAGAAGGGCACTACATACTGATCAAGGGAAAAATCCACCATCAAGAACTCTCAATTCTGAATATCTATGCTCCAAATGCAAGGGCACCCTCATTCATAAAAGAAACTTTACTAAAGCTCAAATCACACATCGCACCTCACACAATAATAGTGGGTGACTTCAACACCCCGCTCTCTGAAATGGATCGTTCAGGAAAGCAGAAACTAAACAGGGACACAGTGAATCTAATTGAAGCCTTGGACCAAATGGAACTAACAGATATATATAGAACATTTCATCCTAGAGCTAAAGAATACACCTTCTTCTCAGCACCTCATGGTACCTTCTCCAAAATTGACCATATAATTGGTCACAAATCAGACCTCAACAGGTCTAAGAAGATAGAACTAATCCCATGCCTCCTATCAGATCACTATGGAATAAGGGTGGTCTTCAATGGCAACAAAAACAAAAGAAAACCCACCTACACATGGAGGCTGAACAATGCTCTACTCAATGATAACTTGGTCAAGGTGGAAATAAAGAAAGAAATCAAAGACTTTTTGAAAGTTAATGAAAATGAAGGCACAACATACCCTAATTTATGGGACACAATGAAAGCAGTGCTAAGAGGAAAATTCATAGCCCTGAGTGCCACCAAAAAGAAACGGGAGACAGCATACACTAACAGCTTAGTGGCACACCTGAAAGCCCTGGAACAAAAAGAAGCAAATACACCAAAGAGGAGTAGAAGGCAGGAAATCATCAAACTCAGGGCTGAAATCAATCAAGTAGAAACAAATAAAACCATACAAAGAATCAACAAAACGAGGAGTTGGTTCTTTGAGAAAATCAACAATATAGATAAGCCCTTAGCCAGACTAGCCAGAGGGCACAGAGAGTATACAAATTAACAAAATCAGAAACGAAAAGGGAAAGATAACAACAGAAACTGAGGAAATTCAAAAAAATCATCAGATCCTACTACAAAAACCTGTATTCAACACAACTAGAAAATCTCGAGGAAATGGACAATTTCCTTGACAGATACCAAATACCAAAATTAAATCAGGATCATATAGACCATCTAAACCGTCCTATAACCCCTGAAGAAATAGAAGTTGTCATTGGAAGTCTTCCAACCAAAAAAAGCACAGGTCCAGATGGTTTTAGTGCAGAATTCTGTCAGACCTTCAAAGAAGACCTAACATCAATACTCTTCAAACTGTTCCACAAAATAGAAACAGAAGGAACAGTACCCAACTCGTTCTATGAAGCCACAATTACACTAATACCAAAAAGCACACAAAGATCCGACAAAGAAAGAGAATCTCAGGCCAATCTCTCTTATGAATATCAATGCAAAAATACTCAATAAAATTCTTGGCAACCAAATCCAAGAACACATCAAAACGATCATTCACTACGATCAAGTAGGCTTCATCCCAGGGATGCAGGGATGGTTCAATATAAGGAAATCCATCAATGTAATCCACTATATAAACAATCTCAAAGAAAAAAACCACATGGTCATCTCATTAGATGCTGAGAAAACATTTGACAAAATTCAGCATCCTTTCATGCTAAAGGTCTTGGAAAGATCAGGAATTCAAGGCCCATATCTAAACATAGTAAAAGCAATTTACAGCAAACCGGTAGCCAGCATCAATCTAAATGGAGAGAAACTTGAAGCAATCCCACTAAAATCAGGGACTAGACAAGGCTGCCCTCTCTCTCCATATCTTTTCAATATAGTACTTGAAGTTCTAGCTAGAGCAATTAGACAACAAAAAGAGGTCAAAGGGATACAAATTGGAAAGGAAGAAGTCAAACTATCACTATTTGCAGACGATATGATAGTATACATAAGCGACCCAAAGAACTCCACCAGAGAACTCCTACAGCTGATAAACGACTTCAGCAAAGTGGCCAGATATAAAATCAACTCAAGCAAGTCAGTAGCCTTCCTATACTCAAAGGATAAGCAGGCTGAGAAAGAAGTAAGAGAAATGATACCCTTCACGATAGCCACAAACCATATAAAGTATCTTGGCGTGACTCTAACCAAACAAGTGAAATATCTGTATGACAAGAACTTCAAGTCTCTGAAGAAAGAAATTGAAGAAGACCTCAGAAGATGGAAAAATCTGCCATGCTCATGGATTGGCAGGATTAATATAGTAAAAATGAGCATCTTACCAAAAGTAATATACAGATTCAATGCAATCCCCATCAAAATCCCAACTCAATTCTTCATAGAGTTAGAAAGAGCAATTCAAAAATTCATCTGGAATAACAGAAAACCCAGAATAGCTAAAACTATTCTCAAGAGTAAAAGAACCTCTGGGGGAATCAGTATCCCGGACCTCAAGCTGTACTACAGAGCAATAGTGTTAAAAACCGCATGGTATTGGTACAGTGACAGGCATGTAGATCAATGGAACAGAATTGAAGACCCAGAAATGAATCCACACTCCTATGGTCACTTGATCTTTGACAAAGGAGCTAAAACCATCCAGTGGAAAAAAGATAGCCTTTTCAACAAATGGTGCTGGCTCAACTGGAGGTCAACATGCAGAAGAATGCAAATTGACCCATTCTTATCTCCTTGCATTAAGCTCAATTCCAAGTGGATCAAGGATCTCCACATAAAACCAGACACACTGAAACTAATAGAAAGGAAACTAGGGAAGAACCTTGAACATATGGGCACAGGGAAGAATTTCCTGAATAGAACTCCAATAGCTTATGCTCTAAGATCAAGAATAGACAAATGGGACCTCATTAAATTACAAAGTTTTTGCAAGGCAAACGACACTGTCAAAAAGACAAAGCGGCAACCAACTAACTGGGAAATGATCTTTACCAACCTTACATCCGACAGAGGGCTAATATCCAATATATACAAAGAACTCAAGAAGTTAAACTCCAGAGAGGCAAGTAACCCTATTAAAAATGGGGTACAGAGCTAAACAAAGAGTTTTCACCTGAAGAATATCTAATGGCTGAGAAGCACCTAAAGAGATGTTCATCATCCTTACTCATTAGGGAAATGCAAATCAAAACAACCCTGAGATTCCATCTCACACCAGTCAGGATGGCTAAGATCAAAAACACAGGAGACAGTAGTTGTTGGCGAGGATGTGGAGAAAGAGGAACACTCCTCCACTGCTGGTGGAATTGCAAGCTGGTACAACCACTCTGGAAAGCAGTCTGGCGGTTCCTCAAAAAACTGGGCATGACACTCCCGGAGGATCCGGCTATACCACTCCTGGGCATATACCCAGAGGCTCTACCTGCATGCAATAAGGACACATGCTCCACTATGTTCATAGCAGCCTTATTTATAATAGCCAGAAGCTGGAAAGAACCCAGATGTCCCTCAATGGAGGAATGGATTCAGAAGATGTGGTATATCTACACAATGGAATACTACTGTGCAATTAAAAACAATGAATTCAAGAAATTCCTAGGCAAATGGTCAGAACTTGAAAATACCATCCTTAGTGAGGTAACCCAATCACAAAAGAACACACATGGTATGCAGTCACTGATAAGAGGATATTAACCCAGAATCTAGGAATACCCTAGACACAATTCGCATATCAATAGATTTCTAAGAAGATGGAAGGAGAGACCCCTGGTCCTGGAAAGACTGAATGTAGGGGAACGCCAGGACAGAGAAACGAGAGGGGGTTGAATGGAGAAAAGAGGGAGGGAAGGGGGCTTATGGGACTTTCGGGGAGGGAGTTAACGGGAAAGGGGAAATGATTTGGAATGTAAATAAAAAAAAACTTAGAAAATAAAAAAAAAGTGAAGAAAATATTTATTTATTTATTTATTTATTTTATATGATTACACTGTAGGCGTCTTTGGACCCACCAGAAGAGGGCATTATAGATGGTTGTGAGCCAACAAATGGTTGCTGGGAACTGTACTCAGGACCTTTGGAAGAGCAGTCAGTGCTCTTAACTGCTGAGCCATCTCTCCAGTCCCCCAGAATTCTTTCTTATTTACTCATTAATTATTTACTTAGCACATATTAATTGACATACCATACTCTAGGTAAAGGAATATTCTAGGATAAAAAATAAGAAAAAACTTCACCTCATTCTACAAAGCAGTGTAAGTAAATGGTAGATAACCCCTATAAATACATTTGATGAAAAATGTTACTGGAAAAGCTAAAAGAGGCAGGAAAGTACTACTTTCAGTTGAGTGATCAAGGTCTTAGTGCAGAAGACATGAGCCAACAACTGAGGGGAAGTAAGAAAATGAACCATATAGATAGCTGCAGAAACAGGAAGTACAAGACCCTAAATCCAGAGCTTTTGTAAATGTTAGAGGCCACTATATTTGGAAAAGAATGATAAAGTCACTAGGAAATGAACTCAAGAAGGTTTCAGGGAATCACATTATATAAGAACATATATACAATGCTGGTCCTAGAGGCACATGCTTTTAATCTCAGCATTTGGGAGGCAGAGGCAGGAGGATCTCTGTGAGTTCAATGTAAGTCTGGTCTACATAGTGAATTTCCAGGACAGTCAAGGTTACAAAGTGACCTTTTCTGTCTCAAAAAGCAAAAGAAAAAATAAAAATCAACCCTGTTCCCTGAAAAGAACGTATGTAGGCTGCTGTAAAGATTTTGTTTTGGCTTTGGGTAAGACACTGGTAAATTATGAGCAGAAGGTGAACATAATCTGACTTTTTAAAGAGGTCACTCTGTGGCTATGTTGAACAATACTGAATCAGACTGTAAGCAAAAGCAGAAACAGAAAGATCAGTTTAAAAGATACTGGTGAGAAGAGCACAGATACATGAGGAGGTAAGCTTAGGTCTAAACAACTGAAAGGATGGACTGTCATGAAGACTGGAAATGTTTGAGAAGAGAGGCTCTGACAAGAGAAAGCACCCATTACCCAGAAACTAAGGGCACACACCTGTCTGCTCTCATCACCACTAAAGCTTGGCTCTCTGAACTGTCAAGGGAATGTTGCCAGGTAACAGAAGTCTGATTACATCTATTTATATGTGTTACACTCTTGGTTTATGTTATTTTCATATGCTAAGCTTCACCTGAGTATAATAAAGCCCCCCTTTAATCTAGGTCAGGGCTGACCTTGGGGAAGGAGGGTGTTTGGGTTTTTTACCTTGGCAGCTTTCCTGTCAGCTTCAATCCCACCTTACATTTCATTTTCTCTACAAGTACTAATCAGGACTGAAGGTATTTCCCCATGCTAATCATTAATTTAAACTAACTCTAAAAAACATATTATTTTTCCTTTATGTGTAAAAGTGTTCTGCACATATGTCTACATAAGTGAGCACCAGTTACAAGCTGACATGTGGGTGCTAGGGATTGAACACAGGTTCTCTGAAAGAACAGGCAGTGCTTTTAACTGCTAAGTCATCATCTCTCCTGCCACTGTTAGAAATGTCCTGTGGTACTTAACTGAAAAATTTATATAACTTAGTGAGAGGATGCTGATGTTAATATTTCCATTTTACAGACAGGACACTGAGACATAATTGTTTAGTTAACTGGCCTACTGTACTTTACTTAACCTACTCTCAGCAAGTAGGCCGAGTACCTACTGTCCAGTCTCAGAAGTACTTTTCTACTTGGACTGGCTAGTTGCTTTTGACATGTTGTTGAACATTCATACACTTTGATTTTCTTTGGTTTTTGAGAGCTGTTAACTACTTAAAATTTTAAAATTAAACCTGTCCATTTGAAAGTTGTAGTCTAGGTTTACTACCTCTCAACTATGTGGTCTCCAGCTGTATTAGCTGGGGAGGCATAGATACACAGGGACACAAGGCTTAACTTACATTTCTAGGGCCAGGAAGATGGCTCAGTGAGTAAAGGCTTTACTTAAAAGTCTGACAACTTGAGTTTAATGCCAGCATTCCTTTGGGAAATAGGAGGAAGAAACAGAATGTCCCAGGTGCTTGTAAGCCATCTAGTTAGTTTGGTGTATGTAGTGAGAAATAAAACAAAAGCATCTCAAAGACAAGGTAGAAACAGAGGTCTGACTAACTCTGGTAACTGCCCTCTGACCTCTACACTCTCGTGGCTTGCACACACACAACACACCCCTATAAGACATTGCTAATATTTTAATAAATGAAATTATTAGATACCTACTGTTTGTATGGTGCTATATCTCATATAAGTTATCATTTAGTATTTACTACAGCTAATGGATACCCACTATTTAACTGAGAAGGAAGCCAAAGTCAGAAGTAATAGGTTGCAATTTAAGCTAAAAGTATTAATAACTCACTAGTTGCCATTTCTAGTACCCTGCTGCCTATCTACCCCCCTACCCTCCCCAGCCCTGTGAACTGACAGGTTGTTTCATGTCTCTGAGTCTCAGATTCCTTACCTGTAAAATGAAATTAGCATTTAAACAGAGCAGTTTTGATACTATTAAACTTTAGTTGTGCAGTTAAACTTGCCATGCATCAAATGATATTTATTTACTGTTTAACATATAAAATACCCAGGCACATCCAAGTTGGGTACTTTTAAATTTATTAAAATTAATAAAATTAATTAGTTTAATTAAATTAAAAGTGGAATGTAAAATAATGAGTTTTATTATAACATTTCATACATGCATTTCATGTACTTTGACTTAGATTCTTTGGAAAATATACTCAGGAGTGATAAAGCTATATCATATGATAGTCCAGGTTTTGTTTTTATAAGGAAACACCATCCTGATTTTCCTAGGAGCTATACAAATTTGTATTCCCAACAGCAATGTTTAAGAGGAATCTTCTCCCTAGTCCTTGCCAGTGTTAGTTTTTATTATTTGCTTGGTAGAGCCATTCTTGGTGTGAGATGAATTCAATATAGTTTTGATTTTTTATTTCCCAGAGGTATAAGGAATGAGAATTTTAAATCTATCAACTGACCGTTTGTACTACTATTTTTGATAACTGTACAGTTCACTTAAATACTACAAGTTTTCTTTTTTCTTGATAATGGTTACCAAGCAGCTCAGCCTTTGCAGTCCTTTTATAATAAGTTGGTACATTTTGATAGTGCTTATCCCAGTGAATTAGAGTCCTCTTTATTCCACTAGAACAAGACATGCTGACTTAAAAATGTATTTATCTGTTAGATGTGGTGTGTATCTGTGGCAGAAGCAAAGGCAGGTGGATCTTTGTGAGTTCAAGGCCAGTCTGGTCTACACAGAGCATTCCAGGTCAGGTTAGCTAGGGCTACACAATGATACCCTGTCTAAAAAGAAACAACAATAACAACAACAATAAATGTTACTGTTATTTGGCTTCCATAAATAAAACTTATTTTATGAAAAATATGGTCATATCAACTGTAGGAGATTTACTATTTCTCTAGTGTACAAAATAGGATAAATAAACGATTTTAAAACGTGTGTCATCTTTTAATACAGCTAAAGGAAATTTCAAAATCATAATTTAATAATCTTGGTAACTGCATAGAAGTAGGTACTAATTAGTAATTGCTGTGGAAAAGGTTATAGTCAATAATTAATAGTTGTGAATCTGAGACTTATTAAATATTGATCACAACTAGATTTCCAATACTATTATTGTGTAGTTAATACGGTATTTATGCCTGAGATTTTTGAATATATATCAAAGCTTAGAAAAAGTGACATTAAATGGCCTTTATTAAAAAATGTATTTCGGGCCGGGCGGTGGTGGCTCACGCCTTTAATCCCAGCACTTGGGAGGCAGAGGCAGGAGGATTTCTGAGTTCGAGGCCAGCCTGGTCTACAAAGTGAGTTCCAGGACAGCCAGGGCTACACAGAGAAACCCTGTCTCGAAAAACCAAAAAAAGAAAAGAAAAAAAATGTATTTCAAAATTGAGGCATAAAAAGTTAACACGGGCTGGAAAGATGGCTTAGCAGTTAAGAGCACTGACTTCTTTCCCAGAGGACTCAGATTTGATTCCCAGCACAAACATGACGGGTTACAAATGTCTGTAAGTCCAGTTCCAGGGAATCCAACACCATCTTCTGGCATGGCCTATACTAGGCATGCATATGACACACAGGTATAAATGCGGGCAAAACATCCAGACACATAAAGTATAAATGTTAACATTTTTCCAGCAGAATAAAATCTAAAGATACTAGTTATATGTTTAAAAGACCTCTTACCAGAACAAATGTTTCCTATTTTAAAGATAATTTCCAGAACATAAAGATTTGAAGTTCGAGCAAGTATCCTTCTAACCATTCCTAGTAAAGTTACATGGTATATATATATTTACATACACTTCCTTATTAATTTTTTTAAAAAAGTAACACTGAATTTAGAGAATGACCAAGTTAAAAAGATATCAATATGAGAAACAGTAATCAAAAAAATAACCATACTCATCAGGGAAAACCCACAAACAAAGCCTTCCACCCCTTAGAGCATGTCAAAGCTCTACCTTATCCCAGAGGCCTCAAGAAGAGATTGAAGGGCAAGTAGTAATAATTGACATCTGAGACCCTTGGAAGGCTGTTTTCATCCAGTCATTTACCCAGGAAGGTTCTGATGGGGTTGCTGCTTTTACTTGGTTATATTAGGCACACAGGAAGTTTTAAAAGAGTTATGTCACACAATTTAGAGAATTCAAAATTAGACACAAGTACTATAGAATTAACTCATTGCAATGTTTCAATTAAGAGTTTAAGGTCCCCCAAAAGAAAATTATTAGGGGTATTTTGGAAAGGTTTTTGCCCTTCAAAATCATTGTGAGCTTTTTTTGGTTTTTGCTTGTTTGTTTAAAAAAAAAAAGTGTCCTACAAATAGCAAATAACCAATCATTGAGAAGGCATCCCAACTCTAGGCTAATACTGTTGCTAGTGGGGAATAACAGAATGGTAAACGCCCACTACACACCACTGAGCCTTTAGGTCAAGGTCTATGAAGTATGCTCTGACGATGTAAAACCCAAAGATTTCGACAGGCGGACAGCTCTTTACTTACAGGAACTGTTTGTTGGGCTGTTATTAGAATTAGTTGTACATTAGTACTTGTTTTTATAGATTTTAGCGCCCATAAATATTGATTGTATGTGTATATCCTCAACACTAGAAGTGCCTATGATAAATGTACGGGAATTTTTTGTTGAATGTCTACAACTTTTAACTAAGTTAATAACAACAAATGATTCCTTCCACCTCTATTTCTCTATTATTTCCCTAAAGACATTTGGAATTTACCCCTGCTATTAAATTATTATTCTGGTGAGCTTGAACTCCAAGATTACCAATTTTCTAGGATTAGGATTTACCAATTCTACCTTTTTTTTTTTAAATTCACTTTACATCCTGATCTTTGCACGCTCCTTCCTGGTCACCCTCCCACAATCCTTTCCCTATTCCCCTCCCCTTCTCCTCTGAGAGGGTAAAGGATTCCCCTGGTATTCTGCCCCACCCCCACCCCCGTACATAAAGTCTCTGCAGGCTAGGTGAATCCTCTCCCACTGAGGCCAGACAAGGCAGCTCAGCTAGAACATGTTCCACAGACAGGCAAACAGCTTTTGGGATAGCCCCCCGCTACTCCAGTTCTTAGGGACCCAATTATACTTTTTAGAGCTAACTACAAAATTGAAAGAAAAGTATCGACTCAGGATCCCCAAGACCAAGTTCTCAGCATAAAAGAAATTTATTTGCACTAGAGGGACATAGGGCAGGGAATAAGAGACAAAGACAGGAGATAGAAGTTAAAGGAGAAGGAAAAGAGAACGAGGGAGATATTTGTCCTCTGAGGACAAAGGACTACATCTGGATAGAGAGGAGACAAACATGGTCCATAGGAAGATGTCATTTTATAAAGGAAAAATGAGAAAACCCCATATTAGGATGAGGTGTCTAATTGGGCATGTTAATTAGGTCAGCCAAGGTGGCTGGCTTCTGATTGCTGGACTTCAAGACTTTGATAGCTGGACCTTGGTAGTCAGCCTCAGGAGGAGAAAATGGCCAAACAAGGGAATAGACCTTGGTGGCTAGCTTTAGGAATGTAATTCAATGGTTTTCAGCAAGACAGAGGGAATGAGGGAGAAGGGAAATGCCACCAGAGCCATGCTCACCATGCTGGAGAGGGCCAAAGTCCCTTAAAAAATTACATGATTTTTAATCCTAATGATAGTGTCTATACTAATGTTTTCATGCTTTACAGAAGACATTTTCCATAATGCTTTCATGTTTTATTTTTAAAAATCATTTTTACGATTTTAGCACATCTTTTGATTTTAGACAAAATTATAATTAGAAAAGATATCTGAGTCATAAAAAGAGCTACCAATAATTTTTAATTTCATTATTTGCAAATGAAAAACACAAAAAGAAGGGCTTAGCCGGGCGGTGGTGGCGCACGCCTTTAATCCTAGCACTTGGGAGGCAGAGGCAGGAGGATTTCTGAGTTCGAGGCCAGCCTGGTCTACAGAGCAAGTTCCAGGACAGCCAGGACTATGCAGAGAAACCCTGTCTCGGAAAATTAAAAAAGAAGGGCTTAGGGTAAATGATTGGTTATTAATATCTCCTCAAGACAAAAACAACTAAAGTACTACTGCCTATGAAACTCTTCTGACCTATGCTTCAAAGTTAGTTGCTTTGAAGGAAATTACTTCGAAGGGCAAGACTGATGTTTAATTTGTTGTATTTAAACTGTGTAGGAAACAAATAGAGTTGGCCAAAGCACAGCCAACAGCTCAGGACAAACACCCGAAAAGTAAAGTCAACTCAAAGAACATACCTAAGGCCACTGTGCTGGTTAGTTTCTGTCAATGGCACAGAGACCTACATAACCCTGGGAGAATGTATTTCAGCTAAGGAACTGCCTCTATCAGTTTGGCCTATGCACCAATGTGTCTGTGGGACATTTTCTTTCTTTTCTTTTCTTTTCTTTTCTTTTCTTTTCTTTTCTTTCTTTCTTTCTTTCTTTCTTTCTTTCTTTCTTTCTTTCTTTCTTTCTTTCTTTCCTTCCTTCCTTCCTTCCTTCCTTCCTTTCTGTTTTGTTTTAGTTTGGTTTTTTTTTTTTTTTTGAGACAAGCCTTAGTTGGCCTGGAACTCATAGAGGCCTGCTTTGCCTTCTAAACCCTAAGGTTAAAGCACACCTTGTCTGTTAGGCTTTGTGCAGTTCCTTGATTAAAGAGTCTGTGGAAGTGCCCGTCCACTTACCCCGGACAGGTGTAAGAAGGAAAGAGGCAGAGCAAGCCGGCAAACTGCTTTCTACCATGGTTCCTGCCTCTACTTCTGAGTTTCTGTTCTGACTCCTTCAATGATCAACCACGATCAAGACATAATCTAAACCAATCTTTCCTCTTCACGTTGCTTTTGGTTATGGTATTTCTCACAACAGAAAGGAAACTAGGACAGTCATTGAGACATTTTTCCTCAAATTATTAAAGAATAGTAGATAAATAAAACATTGTTTTCTATTAGGACATTAAAACAAACAAGCAAGCAAGCAAGCAAGCAAACAAAATATCAGTAGTTTAAGCTCAAATTAAATTCCTCTAAAAGGATATTTTGAAGATTTTTTGGGTTTCTGTTTTTCTTATTACTATTGTTAGGGGCAAGAGGAGGACTACTAAAGCTGGCCTGGAACTCACCGTGTAGACCAGGGTGGCTTTCAATTTGAAATGATGTTCCTTTCTCTGATTCCCCAGAGATGAAATTACAGCAGTTAATTTGAAGATTACTGGTCACAATCCAACGGCAGAAAAAGACTTTAAATCAGTACTTCTTACCCTGGAAACCAAAATCCAATATTTGAAAGGGTCTTTATTTATTTGGTTGGTTTTGTTTTTGTTTTTCAAGACAGGGTTTCTCTGTGTAATCCTGGCTGTCCTGAAACTCAACCTGTAGACCAGACTGGCCTCAAACTCAGAGATCTGTCTGCCTCTGCCTCTTGAGTGCTTAGAAGGATTTTAATAGCAAACCTAATCACCAAAAATCTTAAGCTTACTTCAAATTTTTCTCAAAATAATCTTTGTAAGAAAAATAATCAGTTGTGTATTGTGACACATGCCTTTAATCCCAATACTCAGAAGGCAAAGGTATAAGGATCTCTGAGTTTGAAGCCAGAGTTTGAACACCAGAGTGTAGACTACTTTTCTTGTTGATCTTTAACAAAAAATTAAGTTCAGAATGCTAAAAGGAACATTAGTGAAAATTTCTTGAGGTGAGGGAATAAAAGGAGGAGGGAAATGTTCTAGTTTACTTTCTATTGCTGTAATAAAGACAGATATGGAGAGGAAAGGGTTTATTTCATCTTACAGTTTACAGTCCGTCAACAGGAAAATGATCTTGGAACCTACAGTATACAGAACCTATCTGCAAAGTTGTCTTCTGATCTCCACATGTAAGCCATGGTACACACAAACAAACCAATACACATACACAAATACTATTTTTTAATTGAATAAAATTTTAGTGCTTGCCATTTAAGTATGAGAACTAACGATCAGATCTCCAGAACCACGTAAGAACTAAGTGAGCATGTCAACTAATGCAATTCCAGCACTCCAAAGGCAGGCACGGTGATCTCTGAGAGATCCAACCTCAAAAAATCAGGTAGCTGGGTAGTGATGGTGCATGCCTTTAATCCCAACACTTGGGAGGCAGAGGGGCCTCTACAAGAAAGTAGGTCACTGGAAACAGGTCCTTGAGGGACTGACTCTCCTGCATAATGGTAGACACATGTGGCAAAGACTCACTTACCTCTCCTTCAAGCCCCAACTGCTATAATACTCTTCCCAAGTTCATGCATGGGCTACCATGGGCTGAACCTCTGAAAACCTGACCCAGAATAAACCCTTCCTCATTTAAGTTTGTTTTTTGTTTTGTTTGTTTGTTTTTAAACTAGGGATTCTGTAATAATGGTGAAGAAACTAGCTTGTTTAGCTATAAGGTCATGAAAACACTCTTTTTACAAAATATCTATTAAAGTAATAAGATAGCCTGTTTGGCCTACACTGGACCAAGGACCACTCCCCCCACTGATGCCTGACAAGGCATTCCTCTGCCATTATTTTTGGCTGGAACCATATGTGCCCCTTGGTTGATGGTTTAGTCCCTGGGAGTCCTGGGGCATATGGGTGGCCAACATCATGGCTCTCAATAGATGCCCCAACAAAGGGAAATCGAGGGGGGAAGGGGGGAATAGGTCCGGTGGAGGGGCATATACTTGGAAGCAGGGGGGTGGGAGGAGGGGTTGGGGGTTTTCAGTAAGGGGAGAAACCGGGAAAGGTTTTAGCATTTGAAATGTAAATGAAGATTATATTCAATTAAAAAAAGAAAAAAGAAAAAAGATAGCCTTTTTTGGGAATGTCTTTCATGTAGTACATAGTCAAAAGTCACAGTCATTTCTAACAAGTTAAGATGTAATATCACTTCTAGGTAATCCTAACAAGTAGACTTTCCAATCAAATAACTTTACATATTAGAAAACCATTCTAGGAAACCTGGCATGGTGGTGCATGCATTTAATTCCAGGAGGCAAAAACAGGTGGTTCTCTCTGAGATTGAGTTTGAGGCCAGTCTATTCTACATAACAAATCCCAGGCCAGCTAGAATTACAGAGTGAGAACCTATCTTTAAAAAAGAAAAGTGAAGAGAAGAGAAGAGAAGAGAAGAGAAGAGAAGAGAAGAGAAGAAAAGAGAAGAGAAGAGAAGAGAAGAGAAGAATAGAATCCCTCATTCCAATATCCTTCCCTTTACATAGAGGAATCAGACTCTCTACTGAGACACTGTAAAGAGCAAAGGCTAACCTTCCAACACTTTAGACATGTCTCATTTCATTTTCACACGTCTAAAGCAAGCATTGCATAATAATAGACTTACAACTAGGAAGCCAAGGCTCCAGCAAAACCAAGAAACCTACTCAGAATTCAATCCAAAACCTAAACATCTCCCATATGCTATTTCAGTTATTTCCAACCATGATTGAGAATAACACAGTACACATGTTTTTCTATATCCTATGTACTCAAATTACTTCCCTACTCCTAGAGTTCTCAGAATGTTATCACTGTAAAACAGGAATTGTTTAACTTCTAGGTTTTTCTCCATCAGTATCTCCTGAATTTTATGATAAATTCACCCAGTCTCTTATCTTACAACTGTTGACTAAAAATCACCAGTGCAAAACAAGGCAGATTTCCTAAAATGCATTTACCTTTAAGCAACTATCCTTAAGCAATTTATCTTATTCCCACTCTTTATGGGTTTTCTTTTTGTTTTGTTTTGTTTTTGTTTTCGGAGTTCTAAGACACACAACGAGAATTCAAAAGTTGAGTATGGATGAAGATAAGGTTTCATATTTATTTTTTCTAGCCTGTAGAAATTAAAGATTTTCTTCACATGTAGGCAACGAATCATAGTAACATTAGCAGTAACTGTAACTTTACTACCAGAGCACAGATAATCATATCACAACACTATAGGCAATATGTAGCTGGTTTCCTTTTTAAATCTTATACATTTTAATCTTATTGTTTACACCCATTTCTCAGAGAACATTTAATGAACTATTGTGTATGAATGTCAAAAGGCAAAAGAATGCCTGGTGTTAGGGTTTGGATATAGCTCAATGGTGGAGTGCCTGCCCAACATACAGAGAACACTGCGGAATGCACATGCAGTAGGAATAAGAGCATGGGTATGATTACTGCCAAGAAGATCACTAAATAAGGCTGGAAAACTAACAAGTGTTTAATTCAAAGAAGCATAAAAAACACAACAAAGCCGATGAACCTTTGAAAGATCACAACTCCTCAATAATTAAATAAAAACATACTGAAATTGTTAAATTCTGAAAAAAATTAACAAAATACAAAGTAAACTTTGTTATTAAAAATTATAAATATTTCCTATTATCTTCCCAAATCCTAAACCAAAGTTTTACAAGTAAAGCATCTGAAACACCAATCATCTAGAAACCTGCTCTATGAATTGCTATGCCATGGTTTTTTATTATAATGATGGCAATAACATATTTTTCCATCTCTTCTAGTAGTAAGCCTTAAAAGGAAACAGGACACCCCACTCATAAAATTGGTTAAGTTATAGCTTTTATATTACAATGGTTTGTACTCAAAGTGACAAAGGTAGTCATTATTCTAACTCTTTAAATGAAAAAAAAATCTTTAGAGCACATTTAAACAAAAAAAAAGAAAAAACAAAAAAGGAACCCAGATAACCCTAAAACAACACCTTGGGTACAATTAGTGATATGAGCAGCTGAATTGAATTTACTTTTCTATCATTAAAAAAAAAGTCATGATATTAAATATAAGAACTGTGCCACCAGATCAAAAATAATCCAAACAACAAACTCCTCATGGAGTCTTGAATTTATTCAAAATGTAACAGGCATTCCCTGTATTTACTGAAGTATTACTCCAGATGTAAAATGAACTCCACCTACGACAGCTTGCCAGCAGTTTATCACATATAAAGTTTTCTCAATTAAGACATATTCATGATTTTCAGTGTAAGGATGAAAAAACCTTAAATGTATGATTGGTAATGATCAGCATCATCACAAATTACTGAAACAAAAGAAAAAATGTAACTGATTTTAGAGTACAAGTATAAGATCTCTTAGTGTAAATAATTTGTATTAACCCTGAGTTGGGGGCTGGAGAGATGGCTCAGCGGTTAAGAGCACTGACTGCTCTTCCAGAGGTCCTGAGTTCAGTTCCCAGCAACCACATGGTGGTTCTCAATCATCTGTAATAAGATCTGATGCGCTCTTCTGGTGTCTCTGAAGACAGCTACAATGTACTCACATAAATTAAATAAATAAATAAAATAAAAAAATTTTTAAAAAAAGAATATTTAGACAGCCCTGAGTCTACACCTTAGCTGTTAGTTTGTTTGCCTGGCACACACAATGCCCTGGTTTGAATCCCCAGCACTATAATCAGGGTGTGGTGGCTATAATCCTAGCACTAGAGAGACAGAGGCAAAAAGCACTGAAATTCAGGTTCACAGGGAATTGCTACCATCTGGACTACAAATGCTCTGTCCCAAGAAGAAGACAAAAAAAAAATGTGTTTTGTTTTGTTTTTAACCAATACTATATCTTGTAATAGTTAACAATCTAGCTGGACATAGTGGTTCACATCTTTAATACCAGGCACTCCAGAGGAAGAGATAGGCAGGTATCTGTCTGAGTTTGAAGCCAGTTTGGTCTACAAAGTGAGTTCTAGGACAGACATGGTGTGGTGGTTTAAATATGCTTGGCCCATAGTGAGTGGTACTGTTAGGAGGTGTGGCCTTGTTTGAGGAAGTGTGTCACTGTGGGGGTGGGCTTTGGAGGTCTCCTCCTATACTCAGGCTCTACCCATTGAGGAAAAGATCTTCCTCCTAGCTGCCTGAGGATACCAGTTTGTGCCTGGATGCCTTCAGATTAAGATGTAGAACTCTTGGCTCCTTCTCCAACACCATGTTGTCTGCCTGCATGCTGCAATGCTTCCCTCCATGATGATAATGGACTGAACCTCTGAAACTGTAAGACAGCCCCAATTAAATGCCTTTTATAAGAGTTGCCTTGGTCGTGGTGTCTTTTTACAGCAATAAAACCATAACTAAGACACAGGGCTACATAGAGAGGCCCTTTCTCAAAAAAAAGGGGGGGGGATGGTGGGGGGGAAAAGAAAAGGAATGAGAAGCAGTAAGAATATAGAATTAATTTTTAAAGTTATAAATTCTAATAATTAATAGTGGTTTTAAATTACATCAGTTTTTTTACACATTCTAAGAAATTATTACAAGTTGAGTATCATTTCATCTGAGATGCCTGACATCAGAAATGTTTTAAATTTCAGATCTAGAATATTTGCATAGATTTGCCAGTGAGCATCCCTAATGAACAATTCAAATTAGAGATGCTCGATATGTGTAACTAAGTATATTACTATATTTACTATTGCCAAAAATGCTCTCATCATCTTGCTACTTTTAAATAATAACTAATTAACTTCAAGAAGGAACACCATTTATTTATAAAGGATATTCTTTAAATAAACTGTTTTGAAGTGAGGGAGAAACAGCTGACATTTGAATGATCACTGTACCAAGCACAATGCAATATATGTCATCCACCCCATCAACATTTGAAATACTCCCATTTTAAAGGTCAAGGAATGGAAATCTGAAGAAATTGTATTATTTAATTTACACACAACTCATAAATGAAAGGCAAATTCAAAACCTAAATTCTTTCACAACCATACTAATCTGGGCATCCAAAAAAGAAAACAAGAAAAACACTTTATGTGAAAGGCTTTTTTAAAAAAAAAAATAATGGATTTTCTCATCTTCTCTTATTTCCTCTCAAACACTTTACTGTATGTTCTAAAGCTTTGGTATAAGAATGAAGACAGCTAACTATCAATAAAAAGTTTTTAGAACTACAACCCAATGAATCAGTTGACAAAAAAAAAAAATAATAAACACACCTGAGCTCTGTTACTGATAATGGCTCTTCCTTTGTAAAAAGCTCTAAAGAACAATAGTACATTTAGTGTATTTTAAACCTTGTTCAGCTATATTCTTTATACCTGTGCCACAAAATCAAGTGTCACCAGGGTATGCTCTGGGTTCTCTCAGCACTGGACTGAAATAAATTTTGTTTTTTTTAAGATCCATTGATTTGTGATCGTGTGTGTGTGTGTGTGTGTGTGTGTGTGTGTGTGTGTGTGTGTGTGTGCTTGCACACATGCACACTTGTGCACTACAGCAAATGTATGCAGGTCAGAGGACAACTTGTGGGCATTGGTTCTCTCCTTCTACCATGAAATCCTGAGATCAAACTCAGGTCATCAGGCTTGACATATTGAGTACCTTTACCCACTGAGCCACCCTACAGCCCAGGAGTGGACTCTTAAGGACAGGACAGGCATGGGCCCCACCTGTATAATACCAGCAATCTGGAGGTTGAGGCAGAAGGACTGCAAATTCAAGGCAAGATTGGACAAGATTCTTTTTTTAAAGGAGGGGGAATGGCCCTCAACATATGTTTACAGTGTGTGTAGATGAATAAAGATATATAGCCAGGGCTAGGGAAGAGGGTAGTTCAGGGGTAGCAGCACTTGCCTGGCATGTCAAGGCCCCGAGTTTGATCCCTAGCATAGTAAAGTGAAAAGAAGAAAATTAATATAAACTTTAACACAGCCTAGATTATTTTTCAAACTGGGAACTATCCAAAATAAAAACACAAAAACAGCCCCAACTCAACAAGAGCCATTTTAAAAGCTAAAACAATCTTGATGTCATAAAAAAGTAACAGACCTCTACATTGTCACTTCCAATAGTCATATTTTTAAGTATTTACAATTTTAGTGTACACATAATAAAATTTTACTGTATCTTAATTGTTATGCTTCCAAGTAAGCCTACAAGAATAACTATACTATTTTTAAAGACAGAGTAACAAGTTGGAGTGGCTGTAAAGAAACAAAAACCTTCAGAGTATTTATAGGATAGGATTCATAAAATAGTATAGACCCTCTAGTAAAGTTTGACAATTCCTCAATAAAGCTAAGCATAGACTTACCAACTCTACTTGGAAGATTAATTAAAAAAATATATCCACATAAAAATCAATACAAGAATATTCACAGCAACATTAGTGATAACTGCCAAAAAGTAGTAACAACTCAAATGTTCATCCACTGAGAACAGATAAATAAAATGAATGTCATCCACAACGACATTCAAAAACTTTATGCTAAATTGAAGAAGACTGTCACAGGAAATCACATATTATAAAACATTGTTTCTATAATATATCCAACATAGGTGAATCGAGACACAGAAAGTAGATTAGTGCTTCCGCGACCTCTGTTCCCGCGGACTGCGCTGGAGAGACCGGTACCCAGGCTCTCCCCCCGATATAACATCACTTGGGACACGGCCTGTTGGGGCTTCCGTCTGTGCCCGAGGGCGGGTTGGCGCTGTGGTCGTCTGGGTGCCAGATCGGCGGGCCATCGTGACCACAGGGTGAGCGGCGCCACGGAGACTGCCCTCCGCCATCTTTGCTCCAGTGACCAGGTAGTTGGGACCGCCAGGCTCAGAGACAGACAGGCATAATATCGCTTCGGGTTCAGGCAGCTTGTGTGTAACCTGCTCCCAGGTGCTGGGCTGATCTGCAGTAACCAGCGCGCCAGTTCCGCGGTGGGACCTTCTGCCTGGTGGAGGGACCCCGCGCAGGGAGGGAGCCTGCCAGCTTCCCTTCCGCGACCTCTGTTCCCGCGGAGTGCGCTGGAGAGACCGGTACCCAGGCTCTCCCCCCAATATAACATCACTTGGGACACGGCCTGTTGGGGCTTCCTTCTGTGCCCGAGGGCGGGTTGGCGCTGTGGTCGTCTGGGTGCCAGATCGGCGGGCCATCGTGACCACAGGGTGAGCAGCGCCACGGAGAGTGCCCTCCGCCATCTTTGCTCCAGTGACCAGGTAGTTGGGACCACCAGGCTCAGAGACAGACAGGCATAATATCTCTTCGGGTTCAGGCAGCTTGTGTGTAACCTGCTCCCAGGTGCTGGGCTGATCTGCAGTGACCAGCGCGCCAGATCTGCTGTGGGACTTCTGCCTGGCAGAGGGACGCCCCCTTCCCCCCCCCCCCAGGAGAGATCACACACCCCTGCACAGGGCAGGAGCCTGCCAGCCTCCCTTTGGCGACCTCTGCTCCAGGAATCCACTAGGCTGAGCCTTTAGATGTGCAAGGCCTCCCCAATATAAGATCACTTGGGGCAAAGCACATTAGGGCTCCAAAGTCACTCAGGAGCAGGCAGGCCCCAGAAATCGGTGCCAGGGGAATCCTGGTAATCCAGGGGGGGCAGAAATAGCTTTGCAGGCTCACAGGAGGTCCAACCAACAGCCAGTGGCAGCAGGACCAACCAACACCAGAGGTATCCAGATGGCAAAAGGCAAACGTAGGAATGTTACTAACAGTAATCAAAGTAATGTGGGACCATCCGAACCCAACTCTCCAACAGCAGCAAGTCCTGGATACCCCACCACACCCGAAAGACAAGATCTGGATTTAAAATCACTTCTCATGATGTTATTAGAGGATCACAAGAAGGACACAAATAAATCTCATAAAGAGTTACAGGAGACCATGAATCAACGATTAGAAGCCCTTACAAAGGAAACACAAAAATCGCTTAGAGAAATGCGGGAGAACATGGATCAAAAGATGGAGGCGCACAAGGAGACAACACAAAAATCGCTTAACGAGATGAATCAACGGGTAGATGCACTCACAAAGGAATCACAAAATTTGCATAAAGAAATGCAGAAGAATATGGGTCAACAGACGGATGCCCATAAGGAGGCAACACAAAAATTGCTTAAAGAAATGAATCAACGGTTAGATGCCCTTACAAAGGAAACACGAGAACTGCTTAAAGAAATGCAGGAGACGATGGATCAACAGATGGAATCCCATGAGGAGGAAACACAAAAATCGCTCAGAGAAATGCAGGAGAACGTGGGTCATCAGGAAGAAATCCTGAAAGAGGTAATGCAAAAATACCTTAAAGAAATACAGGAAAATACAAATAAACAAGTGAAGGATCTCAGCAAATCCATCCAGGAACTAAAAAAGGAAGTAGAAACAACTAAGAAATCACAAAGGGAGACAACTTTGGAGATAGAAAACCTTGGGAAGAAATCAGGAGTCATAGATGCAAACATCAACAATAGAATACAAGAGATGGAAGAAAGAATCTCAGGTGCTGAAGATTCCATAGAAAGCATCGACTCAACAGTCAAAGAAAATGCAAAATGCAAAAAACGCGTAACCCAAAACATCCAGGAAATCCAGGACACAATGAGAAGACCAAACCTAAGGATTATAGGTATAGATGAGAGTGAAGATTTGCAACTTAAAGGGCCAGTAAACATCTTCAACAAAATTATGGAGGAAAACTTCCCTAACTTAAAGAGAGAGATGCCGATGAACATACAAGAAGCCTACAGAACTCCAAACAGACTGGACCAGAACAGAAATACCTCCCGTCACATAATAATCAAAACACCGAATGTTCTAAACAAAGAAAGAATACTAAATGCAGTAAGAGAAAAGGGCCAAGTAACATACAAAGGAAGACCTATCCGAATCACATCAGACTTCTCACCAGAGACTATGAAAGCCAGAAGATCCTGGGCAGATCTCATGCAGACACTAAGACAGCACAAATGCCAGCCTAGACTACTATACCCAGCAAAACTCTCAATCACCATAGATGGAGAGACCAAGATATTCCATGATAAAACCAAATTTTCACAATATCTTTCCACAAATCCAGCCCTGCAACGGATAATAGGTGGAAACCTCCAATACAGGGAGAGAAACAACACCCTGGAAAAAATGAGATAATAACCTTCTTGAATCAAACCCAAAAGTAGATAACCACTCAAACATAAAGATAGCGTCAAGAATGGCAGATGGCAATAATCACTATGCCTTAATCTCTCTTAATATCAATGGTCTCAATTCCCCAATTAAAAGACATAGACTAGCAGACTGGATACGTAAACAGGACCCAGCATTTTGCTGCATGCAGGAAACGCACCTCAGTGTCAAAGACAAACACTACCTCAGAGTAAAAGGCTGGAAAACAATTTTACAAGCAAATGGCCCCAAGAAACGAGGTGGAGTAGCCATCCTAATATCGGATAAAATTGATTTTCAACCCAAAGTCATCAAAAAAGACACAGAAGGACACTACATACTGATCAAGGGAAAAATCCACCATCAAGAACTCTCAATCCTGAATATCTATGCTCCAAATGCAAGGGCACCCTCATTCGTAAAAGAAACTTTACTAAAACTCAAAGCACACATCGCACCGCACACAATAATAGTGGGTGACTTCAACACCCCGCTCTCTGAAATGGATCGTTCAGGAAAGCAGAAACTAAACAGGGACACAGTGAATCTAATTGAAGCCTTGGACCAAATGGAACTAACTGATATATATAGAACATTTCATCCTAGAGCTAAAGAATACACCTTCTTCTCAGCTCCTCATGGTACCTTCTCCAAAATTGACCATATAATTGGTCACAAATCAGACCTCAACAGATACAAGAAGATAGAAATAATCCCATGCCTCCTATCAGATCACTATGGAATAAGGGTGGTCTTCAATGGCAACAAAAACAAAAGAAAACCCACGTACACATGGAGGCTGAACAATGCTCTACTCAATGATAACTTGGTCAAGGTGGAAATAAAGAAAGAAATCAAAGACTTTTTGAAAGTTAATGAAAATGAAGGCACAACATACCCTAACTTATGGGACACAATGAAAGCAGTGCTAAGAGGAAAATTCATAGCCCTGAGTGCCGCCAAAAAGAAACGGGAGACAGCATACACTAACAGCTTAATGGCACACCTGAAAGCCCTGGAACAAAAAGAAGCAAATACACCAAAGAGGAGTAGAAGGCAGGAAATCATCAAACTCAGGGCTGAAATCAATCAAGTAGAAACAAAGAAAACCATACAAAGAATCAACAAAACGAGGAGTTGGTTCTTTGAGAAAATCAACAAGATAGATAAGCCCTTAGCCAGACTAACCAGAGGGCACAGAGATAGTATCCAAATTAATAAAATCAGAAACGAAAAGGGAGAGATAACAACAGAAACTGAGGAAATTCAAAAAATCATCAGATCCTACTACAAAAACCTGTATTCAACACAACTAGAAAATCTTGAGGAAATGGACAATTTCCTTGACAGATACCAAGTACCAAAATTAAATCAGGATCAAATAGACCATCTAAACCGTCCTATAACCCCTGAAGAAATAGAAGTTGTCATTGGAAGTCTTCCAACCAAAAAAAGCACAGGTCCAGATGGTTTTAGTGCAGAATTCTATCAGACCTTCAAAGAAGACCTAACACCAATACTCTTCAAACTGTTCCACAAAATAGAAACAGAAGGAACACTACCCAACTCGTTCTATGAAGCCACAATTACACTAATACCAAAAGCACACAAAGATCCGACAAAGAAAGAGAATCTCAGGCCAATCTCTCTTATGAATATCGATGCAAAAATACTCAATAAAATTCTTGCCAACCGAATCCAAGAACACATCAAAACGATCATTCACCACGATCAAGTAGGCTTCATCCCAGGGATGCAGGGATGGTTCAATATAAGGAAATCCATCAATGTAATCCACTACATAAACAATCTCAAAGAAAAAAACCACATGGTCATCTCATTAGATGCTGAGAAAGCATTTGACAAAATTCAGCATCCTTTCATGCTAAAGGTCTTGGAAAGATCAGGAATTCAAGGCCCATATCTAAACATAGTAAAAAGCAATTTACAGCAAACCAGTAGCCAGCATCAATCTAAACGGAGAGAAACTTGAAGCAATCCCACTAAAATCAGGGACTAGACAAGGCTGCCCTCTCTCTCCATATCTTTTCAATATAGTACTTGAAGTTCTAGCTAGAGCAATTAGACAAGAAAAAGAGGTCAAAGGGATACAAATTGGAAAGGAAGAAGTCAAACTATCACTATTTGCAGACGATATGATAGTATACATAAGCGACCCAAAGAACTCCACCAGAGAACTCCTACAGCTGATAAACGACTTCAGCAAAGTGGCCGGATATAAAATCAACTCAAGCAAGTCAGAAGCCTTCCTATACTCAAAGGATAAGCAGGCTGAGAAAGAAGTAAGAGAAATAATACCCTTTACGATAGCCACAAACCATATTAAGTATCTTGGCGTGACGCTAACCAAACAAGTGAAAGATCTGTATGACAAGAACTTCAAGTCTCTGAAGAAAGAAATTGAAGAAGACCTCGGAAGATGGAAAAATCTGCCATGCTCATGGATTGGCAGGATTAATATAGTAAAAATGAGCATCTTACCAAAAGTAATACACAGATTCAATGCAATCCCCATCAAAATCCCAACTCAATTCTTCATAGAGTTAGAAAGAGCAATTCAAAAATTCATCTGGAATAACAGAAAACCCAGAATAGCTAAAACTATTCTCAAGAGTAAAAGAACCTCTGGGGGAATCAGTATCCCGGACCTCAAGCTGTACTACAGAGCAATAGTGTTAAAAACTGCATGGTATTGGTACAGTAACAGACATGTAGATCAATGGAACAGAATTGAAGACCCAGAAATGAATCCACACTCCTATGGTCACTTGATCTTTGACAAAGGAGCTAAAACCATCCAGTGGAAAAAAGATAGCCTTTTCAACAAATGGTGCTGGCTCAGCTGGAGGTCAACATGCAGAAGAATGCAAATTGACCCATCCTTATCTCCTTGCACTAAGCTCAATTCTAAGTGGATCAAAGATCTCCACATAAAACCAGACACACTGAAACTAATAGAAGGGAAACTAGGGAAGAACCTTGAACATATGGGCACAGGGGAGAATTTCCTGAACAGAACTCCAATAGCTTATACTCTAAGATCAAGAATAGACAAATGGGACCTCATTAAATTACAAAGTTTTTGCAAGGCAAAAGACACCGTCAAAAAGACAAAGCGGCAACCAACTAACTGGGAAATGATCTTTACCAACCTTACATCCGACAGAGGGCTAATATCCAAGATATACAAAGAACTCAAGAAGTTAAACTCCAGAGAGGCAAGTAACCCTATTAAAAAATGGGGTACAGAGCTCCACAAAGAGTTCTCACCTGAAGAATATCTAATGGCTGAGAAGCACCTAAAGAGATGTTCATCATCCTTAGTCATTAGGGAAATGCAAATCAAAACAACCCTGAGATTCCATCTCACACCAGTCAGGATGGCTAAGATCAAAAACACAGGAGACAGCAGTTGTTGGCGAGGATGTGGAGAAAGAGGAACACTCCTCCACTGCTGGTGGAATTGCAGGCTGGTACAACCACTCTGGAAAGCAGTCTGGCGGCTCCTCAGAAAACTGGGCATGACACTTCCGGAGGATCCGGCTATACCACTCCTGGGCATATACCCAGAGACTTTACCTGCATGCAATAAGGACACATGCTCCACTATATTCATAGCAGCCTTATTTATAATAGCCAGAAGCTGGAAAGAACCCAGATGTCCCTCAACGGAGGAATGGATTCAGAAGATGTGGTATATTTACACAATGGAATACTACTCTGCAATTAAAAACAATGAATTCACGAAATTCCTAGGCAAATGGTCAGATCTTGAAAATATCATCCTTAGTGAGGTAACCCAATCACAAAAGATCACACATGGTATGAAGTCACTGATAAGGGGATATTGACCCAGAATCTCAGAATACCCTAGACACAATCAGCATATCAATAGATTTCTAAAAAGATGGAAGGAGAGACCCCTGGTCCTGGAAAGACTGGATGTAGGGGAACGCCAGGACAGAGTAATGAGAGGGGGTTGAACGGAGAAAAGAGGGAGGGAAGGGGGCTTATGGGACTTTCGGGGAGGGAGGAAACGGGAAAGGGGAAGTGATTTGGAATGTAAATTAAAAAAATAAAATAAAATTAAATTAAAAAAAAAAAAAAAGAAAGTAGATTAGTGATTGCCTTGAGCTGGGGAAACAGGAAGAGATGGGTTTTGTTTTATTTTGGTCTAGCTAGTTGTTGTTTTTACTATGGAAATAATCTGATCTATGGTAAACAAAGTAAAACAAGATTATTTTTAGTTTGTTTGGCTTAAGTAATTTTTAAATTCCCATCAGAAAAAACAGGGAGTTGCTACTAGCTACTACAGTTTTAGGAAGCCCAGTACATCCAAATTCGTAGTCTGTGAGGACAGTAAAGTGGATCCAGGCAAGAACAGGTAGCCCAAGGACAGAAGTGAAAACCAACCTAATGGACGATTTAAGTCAGTACTCAGTGATAAATCATCTAGCTCTTCAATATGCTGAATTGCTTACTATTTTACTGAGACAGAGCCTTGCTCTGTATCCTAGGCTGGCCTCCAACTTGTAATCCTTCTGCTCTGCCTCCAGAATTCTGGTATTATAGGCATGCACCACCATGTCTAGTTTAAAGATACTTTTAAACATTAAAATCCCTTTGATGGCTAGTTTCTGAGAAAAGAAGAAAGTATGTGCATTTCGGGAATGTAAGTTAAGGCAGAACTCTAAATCCATAAACATGATCACCAGCACAGGCTACCTCTCTGCCCCACCCCTCCTAGTTTTGTCTTAAATGGGGTCTCACTATAGTGCCCAGGTTGGTCTCTAACCCAGAACTTCAAGCAATCTTTTTTTTTTAAGTGGAGCTAGGGGAAAGAGACTTTTTGATCTATCAATGAGAGACCTCCCAGACCTAACAAACAGATTCTATGGCCATTCTTAACTGATCTGAAGAAACAGGAAAGGTTGAAGAGCACAGAAACACCAATCTCTAACATCTTACTGTCTTCTACTTCTATTTAGAGAAAAAAAAAATTGTAATCCAAAGTGGATTAGCAAAATAAAGACCATGAAAATGTTTATTCAGTCTTATAAAGGAAAGAAATGTTGACACATAGATATATGTTAAACATCAAAGTTATAGTGTGGATAAGCTTTGAGGACATTATGCTAAAAGAAGTAAGTCAGTCATAAATAACCTATGACTTAGCAAATACATGAGATAACAAGAGTAGTCGATTCCAGAAAGACTGAAGACAGAAAGCTGGTTTTTCTGGAACTAAAAGGATGGAATGAGTTTACTATTTAATGGGAATGTATGGCTTTCCAGTTTTACAAAACAAAAAGTTACAGGAATGAACAGTCACCAAACAATGTGGATATATTTAATTTCACTAAACTGTACCTTTAAAGCAATCAGTAGAAAAAAAGTTATCAATATCATCCTTAGTGAGGTAACTCAATCACAAAAGAACACACATGGTATGCAGTCACTGATAAAGGGATATTGACCCAGAATCTCGGAATACCCTAGACACAATCCGCATATCAATAGATTTCTAAGAAGATGGAAGGAGAGACCCCTGGTCCTGGAAAGACTGGATGTAGGGGAACGCCAGGACAGAGTAACGAGAGGGGGTTGAGTGGAGAAAAGAGGGAGGGAAGGGGGCTTATGGGACTTTCGGGGAGGGAGGAAACAGGAAAGGGGAAATGATTTGGAATGTAAATTAAAAAAAATAAAATAAAATAAATAATTAAAAGAAAAAAAAAAGAGATCCCTTGGAGCCGGAGCTCCCCATAGCTGTGAACCAACTGAAAAAAAAAGAAAAAAAGTTATCACTGACCTTTTAAAGCTAGCTGTTGAACAGATTCATGTCATTAATTATGAACATCAAACATACATGTGTGGATGACAATCACATATGTTTAGATTTTAGTGTCTGTATTTATAAAGTGAAAAGAAAAAAGACAGAAAAAGATAACTCAATCCGGGCAATAAGTCCTTGAGTAGTGAAGAGCTAGCAATGGGGGGAGGGGGGAAGAAAGGATATTAAATAAAAACTAACATACAATCCTGTAGCATCCTACACTTGTGACAGAAGGGCCCCTAACAATGCTCTAAGGAGAGGCTGGCTTGATAATTGAGGTAACATGTAATAATCTGGGACAGCACTGAGCCTAAACACAGATTTACTGAACTCAAGGAAATGAGCATTTAATCACACTAAGAGATTATAACCACAGTGAAGACCTGCTTCCTGCTAAGTGCCATTTCTAGAAGTTTAGCTCAGCTCTGTGGTCAACACATATATGTAACTGGGCTAAATTAAGATTATTCCTCAGTGTTCTTAGGTTTCAGGCATGATCTAAGATATTACCCTATGCTAGTATTTGGTGTCACAGTCCACACTACTCAGCTTAATCTGTCCTATATCTACGTTTTTTCTACATATGAAATTAAATGTTGTCTATTACACTACTCTTTTAGTTTGGGTTTTATTGTTGTGAAGAGACACTATGATCACAGCAACTCTTATGAAGGAAAACATTTCATTGGAGCTGGCTTACAGTTCAGAGCTTTAGTCCATTATCATCATGGCGGGAAGTATGGTGGCACACAGGCATGTATGGTGCTAGAATAGTGGCTTGGAGTTCTGTCTGGATTCACAGACAATAGGAGGAGGCGGTGAGCCACTAGGCTTGGTTTGAGCTCAATGACACACTTCCTCCAACAAGGTCACAACTACTCCAACAAGGCCACACCTCCAATGATACCATTCCCTATGAGTCTATGGGGGTCATTTTCATTTAGACCACCACAATTATATAATAGATATTAGTATGCAGTTTCACATCCACCCTTCTGACTCCTTGAAGCACCAATCTTGAAATCTACATTTCTAACCCGTCAGCAGTACGTCCATCAGGTTTCAAGTACAGAATTAGCAAAAGCATAGATTCCTACTTGTCAAGGTTCCCACAACACTGGTGGAAGCAAGTTTTGTGAGCTCTGGTTTATAGACATCTTTTCCTTGTTGCTCTTTCAACCCTTCATTTTGTGACAAATTCATTGAAGTACATATTCCCTTTAGATCAAAGGGTCTGAAGTTTTCTGGCTGTATAAACTGATACTTGAATGGGTTAATTCTTGTCAACTTGACACAAACCTATACATAGCTGGGAAAAGAAAATTTCAGTTGAGAGATTATCTTCATCAAACTGGCCTGTGTTTATGAGACATTTTTTAAATTGCTAATTGATACGAGAAGGTCCAATGCTTTCCCTAGGCAGATATGTAGGAAAGGTGGCTCAAAAGGCCAGAAAAGGAAAGCCACTAAGCCATGTTCTTCCAAGGTTTCTGTTTCAAGGCCCTGCCTTTAGTTTCTATCTTGGTCTCCCTCAGTGATAGAATATAACCCATCAGTCAAATAAACCCTTCCCTCCTCAAGTTGCTTTTGGTCATGTGTTTTATGACAACAACAACAACAAAAAAAAAAAAACCTAATAACCCATCTCAAATCAAAATCATGGTATTAAAAAAATACTTTCAACAAATTTTCACTGAATATTAGTATAGGCCAGACCATCTTCTAGACTGAAGACCAGGAAATAACATACACCTAAAAAAACCTTTGTCCTATAGAAACATATACTCTAGCAAGGGAGAAAAATACGACGTATAAATATACAATACAAAATATTGGAAAAGGGTAAAATTTTCGTCGTACTAAGTTGATTTCTGGGGAAAAATCCCAAGGCAGCATGGGATCTAATCACATTCATCTCTACAGGAAAAGTGTCCCAACAGAACACAAAGCCCGCGGGCAGAAGTCAAAAGGAAGGAGCCCTCTAGGCAGGCTAGAAAATAACAGAAATCCTCTGGGGTGACAGCAGCTAATGGGAAAACTACAAAGTAAGGAGGGAGGCAGATTCTGAACAAATGAACAACATCATATAACCCATCTATTACTGGAGTCCTGCTGTATCTGTAATAGATCATAGACAAGGGCAGTAGACAGAAACAGCCAATTAAGTCTGAATGACAACTGAAACCAAAGTGGTAACAGTGAGGATGCTGAGCAAATTCTGATCCTTAGAAATTCAAGAGCTGATCCTAGAATCTTCCTGGAATTCAAAAAAGAAAAAGCCAATCTGGTCTACATAGCAAGTTCCAGACTAACTAGGACTTTAAAAAAGAGAGAGAGAAGGAAAAGAAAACAAAAAGAAAAAGAATGGAAGAAAGGAGGGAGGGAAGGAGGGAGGGAAAGAGGGAGGGAAAGAGGGAGGGAGAAAAAGAGGGAGGGAGAGAAAGACGGAGGGAGAGAAAAAGGGAAATAAAGTGGTAGGGAGGGAGAAAAAGTGGGAGGAAGGGAGGGAGAGAAAGGGAGGGAGGGAGAAAAAGAGGGAGGGAAGGAGAAAAAGAGGGAGGGAGAAAAAGAGGGAGGGAGAAAGAGGGAGGGAGGGAAGGAGAGAGGGAGGGAGGGAGAGAAAGAGGGAGGGAGGGAGGGAAAGAGGGAGGGAGGGAGAGAAAGAAGGAGGGAGGGAGGGAGAGAAAGGGAAGGAGGGAGGGAAGGAGGGAGGGAGGGAGGAGAGAAAAAGGGAAGGAGGGAGAGAAGGAGGGAGGGAGGGGAGGGAGAGAGGGAGAGAGGGAGGGAGGGAGGAGAGAAAAAGGGAAGGAGGGAGAGAAGGAGGGAGGGAGAAAAAGAAGGAGGGAGGGAAGGAGGGAGGGAGGGAGGGAGAAATAGAGGGAGGGAGGGAGGGAAAGAGGGAGGGAGGGAGAGAAAAAGGGAGGGAGGGAGGAGAGAAAAAGGGAAGGAGGGAGAGAAGGAGGGAGGGAGGGAGAAAAAGAAGGAGGGAGGGAGGGAGGGAGAAATGGAGGGAGGGAGGGAGGGAGGGAAGAAGGGAGGGAAAAAGGGAGGGAGGGAGAGAAGAAGGGAGGGAGGAAGAGACCATGAAAGAATGCTGCTTACTAGTTTGCTCTCCATAGCTTCCTCACCTTGCTTTTTGCTTTTTCATTTTACACTTATTTATGGGAGTAGAGGACATAACATGACATGCATGGGAGGTCCAGGACAAACTAACAAAGACAACCAGTTTTCTTCTACCAAATGGATCCTGAGGAATGGAACTGAGATCATCGTGTTTGGTGACAATGGTGACAAGCACCTTTATCTGCTAAACTATCTCCCTAGCACCTCAGCTAGATTTTTTTTAATGCAACCCAGGACCACCAGCCCAGGGATAGCACCAATGACAATAAGTTATGCTCTCATAGATCATAATCAAAAATAAATGTCCCACAGACTTGCCTACAGGCCACTCTCATAGATTTTCTTAGTTGAGTTTCCTTTCTCCCAGATGACCCAAGCTTATGTCAAGTTGACAAAAAATTAACCAGCACAGAAAACCTAAAGTTTTTTGTTCTTCCCCATCCTCCAGGGTGGTGAGATGGATTAGCTGTCTTTTAAATCTCACTTTTAAATCCCAAGACCTACATGGTAGAAAGAGAGAACTGATCCCCATGGGCTGTTTTCTAACAAGCTGCCACATGAATGTCAAGGCATCCATGCACTCACCGGCACACACATACAAATTAATAAATGCGATTTAAATTTTTTAAAAAAAGCATTAAGCTTTTAACTAATTAAAGCAAAATTAATTTTCTAGCAAAATATTAACACTATAAACACTATCTGAAAAACCAAATTGCCAAGATAATGTTTACCTTTGCAATAAGTGCCTTTAAAGTATAAACAGCAAAGCAGTATGCTATAATAAAGAGCACTTCATCTCTTCTAAAACTTGCAACTCAACCAGTTTGCTCCAGTGATAGACAGGAATTAAACTTTTGGACCTTTTTCCTTCCATTCTACTCCAATCAACTTCGTTTTAGAAATTAATAAAAATATTTTATTATGTCAGAAAAGGGAAATACTTTGAAGCACAGAGAACATTAATCAAGACAGCAAATGACTAATACATAAGCACTCCACATAACTCTCCCTCAGCAATTAGAGAGAATAGAGGAGCATTATAAATAACATACATTTTAAAGTTGGGGCCCATTTATCACACACTGTAACTATTACTGTGCCACTATGTTCACAGCCACACATTAACAGTTCCTGATGTCAGGTAGCTGCTCACACCACTCCCTGGCAGTCACTGTAGACCTGCCCAGAGATGGCTTTGGCTGCCTCTACTTTCAGAGGGACAACTGGTAGGAACCTCACAAAAATTAAACAATTACATTATGAGGAGGCAGCACAAAAGCTCAAGGCTTAGTAAGTTATTTTAAAAGAAAATATCAAATTACTTTATTAAAAATTACTTTCTCCATTAAAACTTGAAGTATTTTGCCTGGTATAGTTGTACATACCTGTAATTCAAGCATTTGGGAGGTGGAAACAGGAAGATCAAGAGTTCTAAAGTCATCCTTTGTTACACGGCAAGTTTGAGGTCTAATCCTGTCTGAAAACAATACAAAAATCTTTATTTAAGTCTATTAGTAATTTCTACACTAAGGACACACTACACTAATTTCTACACTAGCAATACGATATAATTAAGTATCCTTAGACCAATTAACTCTCTAGTCTTTAATCCCACAATAACTGTCTCTCAAAACAACTCTAAAAAGATGGTAGCCTTTACCTCTGTCACTTCTACCAGAGTCCTGTTGTCCCTTTCTGACAACACTTTAATCGCAAGCTCTTTCACATCACTGCTCAAGGGCACAGAACGTAATCAACTTTGCATTTCTTAAACCTCCTTTAATAGTGCTTCACACCACAGCTACTTAACACTTGTCACACGCCTTGCTGTATTAGACCAAAATACCTAACTCACTAATGTCTAGTCCTAGTATGACCAATAGAGCTGGTAGAAAAATTGGAGGGGCCGACAAAAAGGCCCTGTAAATTCCTTAGGTAGCATCCACAATCAATTTGATTGGTTCTCAGTACTCTTGAAAAACTATCAAGAGATGCCTCCAATTCATGCACCCCACACACACACACCTGCTGTGTAAACATTGTATGGCACAACTTGTCAGGTTGCCCTGTTGTTCATAAGTCTCTCAAGGTACAAAACATCTAGATTAACCCTAAGCAGTTGTTTATGGTAACTAATCTCAATTGTCAACTTGATGAATCCTCAATCAACTGAAAAGTTTCTGCATACCTGTGAGAGATTATCTTGATTAGGTTAATTCAAGTGAGGAAACCAACTCGCTGTGGGGAACACCATTAATTCCCAGGGGTTCTGGACTGTATAAAAAAAGAGTTGAGCACCAGTACAAATCCGTCTGCTTTACACAGGTCCCTCAACCTCCTGCTTCCAAGACCTCCCAACCAAGACTGAGCAGACCTGTTAACCCATGAGCCAAAATAAGCTACTTTGTCCCTTAAGCTGTTTTTAATCAGAATATTTGGTGACAACTGGAAAAGTAACCAATATACTGCTGATATACACATTTCTTTTGCTCAGAACATTTCTAGAAATTGCATAAAATTTGGGTTTTGAGTATAGTTGTCTCAAATCCAATGCTCTATCCTTTGGTCTACCTTTATGAGTTAATAAGACAAAACAAAACTTGCTAGAACAACAAAATAAATATCAGAAAGAAGGCCACAGAAGAATGAGAAGGTCTCACACAGGGAAAGGTACCCATAGGGTCTAATGTATTCTAAGCTGTCCTGGAATTCAGTAAGTAGCCAAAAATGACTATGGACTTCTGATCCTCCTGGCTCCATCTCCTAAATTCTGGTATTACAGATGTGTGCCACCGTGATCCATTTATATGGTGCTAGGAATCAAAGACATGGTAGGCAAGAACTCTAACAATAAGCTATAGCCCCAGCACCCTCCCCTAGCCCTCTTTTTAGAAAAGAATTTTATTTTTGGATTTTTTTAATTGAAAAAAATTATATATTCAGATCATGGATTCTCCTCCCCAAACTCCTCCCAGACCCTCTCCACCTCTTACCCACCCAACTCCGTTCCCTCTCTCTCTCTTTAAACAGGCAAACAAAACAGAAGTTTAAAAAGACAAACAAAAAAAAGAAATGTAAGTAGACACACACACACGCACGCACACATGCACGCCCCACCCCAGACCCATAAAAACACAAAATTGGAATCCATGATATATAAGCAAAAGACTAGTAAGACAAAATGCTCAAGCAAAGCCATGTGACAAAATCTACCAACAATACTGTCTGTTTTGTGCAGGGCCATCTACTGCTGGGCATGGGCCTATCTTTAAGTGTGGGTAATATACCCAGTGTGATCCCACTGGAGGAAACTATTTTTTCCTTTGCAAGTGGATGTCAAATGAAGATATATTCTTGATTAATGATGAGAACCATCAAGTCCACTTCCCTCTCTCAGCACTGGGACCCTGTACAGGCCCTGTGCATGCTGCCTGTCTCTGTGAATTGATTTGTGCTACAGTCCTCTTGTGTTGGAAGACACCATTTCCTAGGAGTTGTCCATCGCTCTGGCTCTTACAACTTTCTGCCTCCTCTTCCACATAGCTCCAAGCCCTGAGAGGAAGGGTTTGATGAAGAAATCTCTCACTTTGTCAACAATGTCCAGTTGTGGGTCTCTGTGTTAGTTCCCGTGTACTTGTAAGTGGAAGCTTCTCTGATGATGGCTGAGGGAGGTGCTGACCTATGGGTACGGCAGACTGCCATTAGGAGTCATTTTATTCCTTTAGCAGAGCAATAGTATCTGGTTTTCCCCTAGGCTCATGACATAACCAGTCTCGGGTTCTTGGCCACCCAAACAGTGTCAGCCATGAGCTCCATCTTGTGACATGGACCTTAAATCCAAGCAGAGAAGTAGCTGGTTACTCCCACAGTGATTCTGCTACTACTACACAATCATATCATGCAGTCAGGTCACTGATGTAGATCACAGGGTTTGTAGCTTGGGTATCGTGCAGAATACCTTCCAGTACTATGAACAAGTAGTCATTAAAAATGAAGGCTCTATCTACTTAGGCACCAGTTCAACTTCTTTGTGTTCAATGAGATGTGTAAGTGTTTTCTTTACTTTATAGAGAGCAACAGTTTGTAGAGAGCAATAACCTGAGATGTTTGGGGCTTCCACATAGGGCCCCTTTAGCCAATGACTCAACTAGAGGGAACCCACTCCTGTTACTGGAGGTTCCACTTGATGGCAAAGATGTCTAGCTGGGACAGTCTTCCCTGTTATTTAGTGACTCCATTTAGGCTTCTTTCATAGGTTAGGAAAGCACTTTAATGGAAACAATACACAGAGAAGTGTGAACATAAACCGAGGGATATTCTAAAGTTCTTCCAAAAAAAAGGATAATAATTACAAATTTTGACTGTTAAGATAGGTAATACTTTTCTCCAAGGTTTGGTTTGTCACTGGGCTTTTATGAGGAAGCAGGCACTGTTTGTCTCCTCAAGGAAAAAAATTCTCACCACACTGTAAACTTCAACCACAGAATATCTTAAGATTACAAATAAAAATTATTTAGAAATTCTACAACAGAACTGGAGTGCCATGTTTGATATCCCTTACTAAGCATCCCATACATAAACCAATGTTTGGGCCAATGAGATGTCTTAGCAGGTAAAAGACCCTTGCTACACAAGCCTGACAACCCAACTTTCATCACTGTAGCTCATTTAAAGGATGCAGGATCTTAAACCTGTCATCCTAGCACTCCTATGGTAAGACATGAAGCAGAGATAGAAGAATCACCTTAAGGCTCACCAACCAACTAGCATGGAGTACACAGCATAGCACAAACAATAAAGATCCTACCTAAACAACACAGGAGAGAATGAATTCCCAGAAGTTGTCCTCTAACATCTATTTACAGGCAGTATATGTATGTATGTGCCCACAAATACATTTATACACTACATACATACACTATATATATATATATAATATATATATTAAATTTTTGATGCCAATTTTAAAAAAATATGGCTATACTTATGTCAGTGAACAAAGAATATTTAAAAACACAGAAATCAATATTAATCAATGTTGTATATAACACTGGTCTCCAAGCATAACAGCCATTACAATTTAAACAGAGCAGTTGTGATTACTATATGTGATTACTATAAAACACTCTCAGTTTTGGGCCTTCTGAATTCCTATAGAAGGAACGAATAAGAATCATTTCGGTCTCTCCTGAGATCCCAGCTGTGCACTCCTTGTACTCCACCTGACCTCTACACACATTATTTCTGCCCCAGCTCCTGGAGGTGCTGCAGTAAACAGAGTTGAAAGTTAAGGGGGTGTGAAACTCCATCTATGCAGTTATAGAGAAGTCCTCTCCCATGCTAGAGTGAGATGTTTCAATGTTGTGTCTGTTGGGGAAGGGCGTCACACATATGAGCCCAATAAACTCACTGGTTTGCCACACAAAGCTTACTGGAATCATCCCTTTAGTGTGATGGTAGTAGCCTACCTGGAGTAAATACATGTTTGTTCACATATCCACTGTGGAAGTTTACCAAACAGCCAATTAAAATGTATAAACTGACTAAATTTTTAACAAATAACACATACACAGATCTGGGACTTTAACAGCATGGTTAGCAACATGTTAGTCTACTAGCATCTTCAGAGGCTTCTTTCTCCTAAACTCAGGTAAAGATTCTTCTATACTACCTTTCAACAACACAGGGACAGAATGAGAGATGAAGGCCTACGTGTGGCTTCATCTCCAATTCCTTACTCTGCTTTTCCCAATCCCTCCAACCTTCCAAAAGGTTGGGAATGACTGGAGACCAGTCTATCTTCACAAGAATCTAACTCTGAAAAAACAAGAGTCTCGATATTTTTGTTAATACAAAACAAGTCTGTTGCCATTAGTTTCATGATTCTACTTGCGGTAGCAACAAAAAGAAACCTGGAAATAACTCCAAAAAACCTAGACAAATATGGAATTGACTAAAGTTTCCCTGTATCCATGAAAACCAGGTGAACTTGCTGTGCTCTTAACCATGTCTCCAGCATCTTGCACCCCTATTTTTATTTCAGTCAGTTTCAAAACTGAGATAAGGCCAGGCATAGTGGTACATACTTTTAATCCCAGCACTCAGGAGTCAGAGACATATATGTCTCTAAGTTCAAAGCCAGCTGCATCTACAGATTGAGTTCCAGGACAGCTAAGGAGTACACAAAGAAACACTGTCTACTAGGGTAAGAGTGAAGGAAGCTTTTGGGGCGGGGGGAGGAGAGAAAGGGACTTAACTCTAAGGCTATGATCTAAAAAGAAAGCAACATAAGAAAAAACAATGTCTGGTAAGAGTATTCTTTCTGCCCTACAGCCATAGGCTACACAACAACATTCTGTAGATGACCCACTGTGTACAACACATAGTGGTCAACACACAGTAGTCTCATTAGATTAAATCCCCTACAGAAGCTGGGGTTATCTCAGATTCCTTGGTTCCTATAAGTTCTCTATGATGAAATTGCCTAGTAACACATTTCTCAGAGCATGTCCCTGCATGACTGCCTTTGTGGCACAACCTGAATTCAGTACTACAGATGGGTGAAGGATTAGGGATATGAAGAAGTCCCTTCTATTCTTCTTCCTTATAACCACAGAAACTCAATTTTGTGCCATAGTGCTAAAAATACTCCACCCACTTTTTAAAGTACATTCTATTTTGTACGTGTTTGGCTCTGTAACTGAAGTTTAAGACTCAAATTATCTAGTAAGTTTTCAACTAAAGACCAGTTACATTTCATGCAAATATGAAATGTTTATCTTTTATCAGTAAATGGTTTCATGTAACATTTTCTTTGTAAGCTAACTATAAATTCTAAAACTACTGGAGTCCAATTTTCCTAAATTTGCCCCCATCAATCCCATTCAGTAAAACACTAAAGGTCAACACACACACACACACACACACACACACACACACACACACACACACACTTCAGAATTTCCCTAAAATTCCCCGTTATTTAAGGAGGATGGGGAAGGAAAATAATAACCCACAAAGTCTACTACCTATAAGGTCCTCTTGCACCCCAGTAGATGTCTCCCTGTCTAAGAGATCACAGATTCTCCCCAGATGCAGGCCTAGAGCAGGCATTTATTAACAATGGTGAGAGGCAAGGGGATCAACAGACTTGTTTCTGAAGCTGCAATCCTGCAAGGGACACGCTCTCATCAGTCATCCCAGGGTAATGGAAGTGGACTTAGTCCATTCCACTCCCACATAAAGCCTGAGAACTAGTTGTTTCTTCATAACAACTACTCCCTCAAAAACTAAAGCAAATGACTTGATGCTTCAGTCCTGAAGGTTTCTGCTGAAAGCAAAATGCACTGCCAAGTATCTGAAGATGCTCAGTTTTCTTGGGAAAAAATGGATATTATAAATTACCGACTTTTTTAGTATTTTTAATTTTTTATGTGTATGTGTGTTTTGCTTGTATATATCTCTGTGTAAAATATGCATAAATGGCACCTGCAGAGGCCAGAATAGAGTATCAGATCTCCTAGAACTGGAGTTACAGTCAGTTGTAAGCCAGCATGTGGGTGCTGGGAATTGAACCTGGGTCCTCTAGAAGAGCAGTCAGTGCTTTTAACTAGTTAGCCATCTCCCCAGCCCAAACTACTACAATTTTTACTACTGTAATTTTTAAAAGTGATGTTGAGAAAAGGAACCTTGCTAACCTAAAACATTAATCAAAATAAACCCTGCTCATCAAGTGTGGTAGAACATGCTGTAATCCAAGCACTGGGAAAGATTAGCAGGAGGACCATGAGTTCACTCCCAGAGTAAGACTATCTTGAAAGAAAGAGGGAAGGAGGGAGGGAGAAAGGAAAAAAACTGCAAGGAACAAAACATGACAAGATACTGGCTTCTCAGCTTTAAAACCAAGACAAGTCTCCAAATTGCTTGTCCACATACCTCCACTTACTATCCATATATGTCCAGACACTCTTCTTAGTACTAGGGAGGCCATGATGATTAAAGGTGTAGAATTCTGCCCTCCCAACAGTCTTTACCATCTTCACCAGAGCAGCTGTGACTAACTGCAAAAGACCCTCAAGATCAAGCTGTTCTCTCATAGAGAATGGGGAGGGAAGTTCCAGTCACTTCTGCCTATACCTCCTTTCCAGCTGTATATTAATTTTGTATAAGCTGCAGAGAGTCTCAGGAGGTCATAGAGTATATAGAGCTTGGAACATGCAGTCATGAAGAAGTCAACACAGTGGGATGAGACCTAGTGATGCTGCTGTTTTGGAGTTACCTACAGTCCTGTAAGTAACCTCTCACCCCTCTGTAACAAGCCAATAAACACATTAGCTCACCAAGCTGGACTTTGATGGAACTGTTACTCAGTCTGTCCTTGGTGCCTTACCTAGGGAGAATGGATGTTTGTTTTTATAACTCCAGGAAAAGCTAATGCAACAAAGACAAACACAGCTCTTGCCTACATGGATTTCCCAACAGTAAATATAAGCAACAATGAGTTAGAGAACTTCTATTTCTCCAACAAGGAACAATATGTAAAGTATTCTTATACACACACATATATATCAGTTTTAGTATTTATTAAGTATGTTTTAAAGTCTTACAATGAACTAAAACTAGTTAAAAAACAAGAACATGTCATATAGTAATAAGCATCCTAAAGAAAACCATAACAGGAAAGGAGCACCTAGCACGAAGGTAAGAACAGTCAGGGCTGGGTGAGCCCACTGAGCTGACCTTCGCTTGCTATCAAAGGACACTAGGTCTAGCGCACATGAGAGGCACAAAGGTCCGTGCGGATGGAGTGTGGGACAACTGAAAATGGCAGAAGTAGGCAAGGATGCAATCACAAGGGCAGTGCTGGTCACACAGGAATCTGGATTGGCTTTCATCCTCATGGAAGGCTCTAAGTATGGGAATGACAGAATTAAATTTGAGGAAACAATTTTTCATTTACAGGAAATATACATTTTTTTAAATAAAATATTTTTTAAATAAAAAATAACTTTACAAATGCTGTTCCAGTCTAGCGTTCCTGTGTCTTCAGTTGTAATTTATCTAGTATATGTTTGAGGTAGATTCTGTGTATGGTACTGAAGAGGAATAACAAAACAAATCTCTAACCTTGAGCTCACAGCTTAACAGAGCCAGGGGACAGTCAACAAGTAAGTAGAACTGTAACATAAGAAGAGTATGTAGAATGCTGTGCGCCCAGGAGAAAAGGTGACTGATACAGCCTGGAGGAGACAAAAAAAAAAAAAAAAAAGAATAGCTCTGGCCTTACAAAGCAAGCAGGGACTTGGCTAATGAAGAGTTTCTCTAAGGGCTACCTTCAAACCACTGGGGATATAAAAGAATATCCAGATACTACTGAAAACTCTTCCTTTGAAGCAGTTACAGAAGATTATTAAAGTGGAATGGGGAAAAGGGTTAATACATCAAACTTGCAACTGTAATGTCACAGGTATTAATGATTACAACAGTTGTGGTTTTTGTTTTTTAAAGAACTCTAATAACCTGGTAGGGTGTTCTGTTTTCTGTTTTTAAGACAGGGTTCTACCTATCTCAGACTGCTGCACTCAAACTCTCTAGGTAGCAAAGAATGACTCTGAATGTTTCATCCTCCTGCCTCTACCTTCCAAGTGCTAGAATTATAGGCATGCAACATCATGTCTGGTTTATGCAGTGCTGGAGATTGAACACTCACCATGCTAAGCTAGCACTTTACCCACTGAGCTATTATGCCCCAGCCAGATGATCTGGTTTGCTTTTATTTCCCATAACATTGAAAAATGTGACAATCTACATATCATTCCAACAAGTGGATTTGTGTTCCTTTTCAGAAGTGAAAAGTGTATACATGTATTACATTCATTAAAAACTACTACTTGTGCCGGGCATGGTGGCACACACCTTTAGTCCCAGCACTGGGGAGGCAAAGTCATCTGGATCTCTGTGAGTTTGAGACCTGGTCTACAGAGCAAGTTCCAGGAAAGCCAGGGCTACACAGAGAAACCCTATCTCAAAAAAACATGTTTAAGTAACCTAATAATGTACCTCAAAATCTTAAACAAAAATAAGCCAGGTCTAAAATTAGACAGAAATAATAAATTTCACGAATGAAATGGTGACAAAAGGGATAATACTCCTCCTAAATGTCAGTAAAACAAAGAGTTGGTTCTTTGAAAAAATACTGAGTGAGGTAGAGAAATCCTTAGCCCAAAGAAAGCACAGACCCAAATTAATAAAGTATGAGGTGAAAGGTATATACAACAACAGATATCACTGAAATCCAGAGGATCAAAAGGTAATACTTTGAGAAAGGAATTGCAATAAATTGGAAAATAAAGAAACAGACTAATTTCTAGATACCCATGACCTAACAAAATGGAACCATGAAGATATAAAAACCTTAATCAGATCTATAATGGACAGTAATACTAAAGCAATAATAAAGGATACAATAACATTACTGCTCCTCAAACTATTCTCTAAAGCAAACAGGAAAGGAATGGCTAATCTTGACTGACATCTTGACTACATCTGGAATCAACTAAAACTCAAGCATTTGAGGTGAGAAGACTCACCCAAATCTGGGCCACACCTTCTAGTGGCAGCCCACATAAAAGGACATACTATAAGAAAACTTTTGCTTTGGCCTGCTTGCCCTCACTCTCAATAGCTAATCCATCTTTCGTCCAGCTGAGGCACCCTTTAAGGATACTAAAAACCTTATTTCATCTGGATTCCAACACATACTGAAGAACAACAGAGACATCGAACCTCCTGGACTAAACTACCACCACATTTTTGGCCTTCCAGTGAGAAAATAGCCATTGTTGGACTAGCTGGACCACAGCCTGCAAGTCATTCTAATAAATCCTCTGCGTGTGTGTGTGTGTGTGTGTGTGTGTGTGTGTGTGTGTGTGTGTGTATGTGTGCGTGCGCAGCCCTGTTCAAAATACAAGGATTAGTATAACAGAACATGGACAAAGTTAGCATGGTCATCATAACAAATACAAAGTTCAACACACCCCTTTATGATAACTCCAAAGAAACCAAGGACTGAAGAGCCATATCTCACTATAATAAAGACTATAGCCAACTACCATAGTCAACACAAACCAGACAAAACAAACTGTTTCTGGCCTAAAACAAGGAAGGGACCAACTCTCACTACTCTTATTCAGTACAGTGCTTAAAATCTTGGCCAAAAGCCAGGTGAAATACAAAAAAGAAAACAAGAATATCATTTTTGCAAATAATATGATTCCATTCTTAGAAGGGCCTAAAGTCTTCTATAACACTCTTATAAACACACTTAGTAGAGTAGCAGGATATATCAGTGGCTTTTGTATACATTAATAACAAAATTGCTAAGAAAAAATTAAACAATCCTAGTCACAAAAGTTTTTTTTAAAAAAAATCTATAAATAAACCTAACCAAAGAAATGAAACATGTACAATGACAACATTTTTTTAAAGAAGAAAAACGACAGTGCTGAGGCAAGTGCATCTCCGCACACAGGAGATCCAGACTACCCCCTCTCAACCCAACAGTCAGCTCAAACGGATCAAAACTCTTAATGTAACACCTGCAACTCTAAAACTGCTGGAGGAAAAGGTAAAACGGTAAACCTTTTCCTCAAAATGCAAACCTAGGCAATGACTTTCTGAATATGACTCCATAGCCCTGGACATAATAGCAAAAATTAACATATGTGGATTGTGTCAAATTTGAAAGCTTCTGCACAGAAAAACAAAACAATTACCAGAATAAACATATAACCTACAAGATGTGAGAAAATCTTTGTTAACTATTCATTCCACAGGGAATTAGAGATTACTTTTGTTATGTGTCTGTCTGCACATGAGTGTGTGCATGAGTGTATGTGCCCACAAGAGCCAGAGGATGGGGTCTCGCTGAAACTGTCATCACAGGTATTTGTTGAAAACTGTCTGGCATACATGCTGGGGACCAAACTGGGATTCTTTGGAAAAGCAATTTGTGCTCTTAACGACTTAGCCACCTCTCTAGTCTTTCAATGTGAAATTGAATATCTAGAATATATAAAGAATTTTAAAATTTTTTACATTGAACAAATAATCCAATCAGAAAATGGGCAATGAACTACACACTTTTCAAAATAAGAAGTACAAATAACCAATACAGGGAAAATGTTAAAGCTTCTTAGCCATCAGGGAAACACAGAACCATCTTGAAGCTGAATGTGGTGGTATCTATCTATCTATCTATCTATCTATCTATCTATCTATCTATCTATCTATCTATCTATCTAATATCTCTACTTCAAGATCAACTTGGACTACATAAGAGACAATCTCAAAGAAAGGAAGGAAAGAAGGGAAGGCTAGGAGGGAGAGAATAGAAAGAAAGCCCCACTGAGATCCTATCTCATCTCAGAATATCTATCACCAAGGAAAAAAATAAATGTTATCAAGGGTCCCTCACTAGCCGCTGCACCCATTATACATTACCCCAGGCCTATGACCCTTGCAGTCTTGAACTATATTCACCTACACAAGACTTCACAAGGTTGGGGCCATCAATAGTTCCTCTTGATGAGGATGGAGTGCTCACAGGGCAGGTACTTCAGACATTCCCCTCCCTGAATCAATAGGACAATAGCTGAGGAGAAACATTGTTCTCTGCTGTAGTCTCCCTGAAAGTTGGTGGTGCTTATGGACATAACTCCTCACCCAGGCTTCTGCAAGTAACCGCAGTGGTTGAGACTGGCCCACCAACCTCCATGCTGGCTGAATTGTTTCTTTGTTCTCACTCATGCCCTATCTGGGGTGAACAGATGTTTGTACAGTTCTATCTGGCAAGTTACTGTGACAACATGTAGATGGGATGTCAACTAGTACAGTCCATAGAAATCAGTTTGTATGTTTTCAAAATATAATCAAAAGACAATCTGATCTAACAATACCACTCTACAACAAGTAAAAGAATCAAAGTCAGTATGCTACAGAAATCACAGCACTATTCACAATAGGTGTTATGGGATCAAACTACATATTCATCAACAGACCTATGAAGAAAATGTGATATAGATACACAGTGGAGTACTATACAGTCATAAAGAATGAAAGTCAACTAGAGATGTGGCTCAGTTGGTAGACTGCTTGTCTAGTATATATGAAGCCCATGTTCCATTTCCAGCATGGTATAATCTGGACATAGTCTGTAATGGAGACACGAGAATCAAGGGTTCAAGGTAATGGACAGAAATGATGCAGCAGGTAAAGCACTTGCCAGAAAAGTTTATGATCTGAGTTGGATTCTTAGAATCCACAGAAAAGTGAAAAGAGGGAAATGATCCAGAGAGCTGTCCTTTGACTTCCACATGTGTGTGCGTTCACCTTCCCCACACACTTTCATACAAGTGCAAATCCATAAAGCTCTGCCTTCCTCTGCCTACCAAGTGCTGGTATTAAAGGTGTATGCCACCTCCATGGGTACCTGCATGAATGTGGTACATGTAAGCTCTAGTAGGCGCACACACGTGTACACACACACACACACACACACACACACACACACACACACACACACAAGAGCAGACAGATGACGACTAGACAGAATGAATCACTATGAGGCTGTCTTAGGGTTTCATTGCAGTAAGGAAGACACTATGACCAAGGCAATGCTTATAAAGGACAACATTTAATAAGTGCTAGCTTACAGTTTCAGAGGTTCAGTCCATTATTGTCATGGCAGGAAGCATGGCAGCAGACATGGTGCTGGAGAAGTCCATGGGTTCTGCATCTTGATACAAAGGCAGCCAGGAGACTTTTTTCCATACTGGGTGGAGTTTGAGCATAAGATCTTAAAGCCCACCCCTATGGCAATGGACTTCCTCCAACAAGGCCACACTTCCCATGGGCCAACGATATTCAAACTACCACAGTAGCCCAGGTAGTCCTAAAATCCAGGATCCTCATTCCTGTCTCTTGTTACTAAAATTCCATATACAATGGATTTTCTTAATACATTTTAATAAAATAAGTATTACTTGTATGACGTTCAAAGATTATATCATCTTTGTAAGGAGTTTGGATTTTAACCTGCTACTTATGAAACTGATCATGATAAAATCCAATTTACAAAGTCTACTTGCCACACTATTTTGGACAGATATACAGGACAGAAGAGAACAGCACCATTTGAAGCAACATAATAAGACACATCATTGATCACTGAAAATATTTAGTATTTTAGTTTTATTACCTGTTGAATAATCCTCCAATAACAATAAATTAACAAAATGAAATTGTGTTTTTTATCTTGAATGGTTATGTTGGTAGAAATGTGGCTTTAAAGAGAGAGAGACAGGTGTAGTGATACATACTTACAATGTCAGTGTGCAGAGGGGCTCAGGCAGGAGGACTTAAAACTCAAGCCAAGCCTCATACAGTGGTACCCTGACCAAAAATAGGGTGGGGCTAAATGAAGGAACCTTGGTCACTTTTGAAGGTTTCAGCATTTCATGACACTTTTAAGACTTATTTTTACTTATGTATATGTGTATGTATGTCTGCATGAGTTTACAAGTACATTGTTACAGGTACCCATGGGGGCCAAAAGAGGGTATCAGATTCCCTGGAGCTGTAGTTACTGACAGCCCTAAGTAATCTGAGGTGGAAGCTAAGAACCAAATTCAGGTTCTCTGCAGAAGGAAAAAATGCTCTTTAATATCCGAGTCATTTCTCCAGCCCACTACAAGTTTTTTTTTTTTTTAGGCTTTATTTTTATTTTTATGAATGCTTGGCTACATGTACATAGGTTTACCATGTGTTTACAATCATACAGACATTATAAGTAAAATTTCATAACAGAAGAATAATTTACAACTCCTCAGCATTCTGAAAACATGTAACTACTCAACTCCTAAAATCTTTAATTCTGTAAAATCATTTCTTCCATCTCTTACTAGACATTTATATTTTATAAATACAGATAAATATTATTTATCTAAGAAAACTATTTTGCACAGTTATTATGTAAACCAATAAGCTTACCTAAATGTTTGCTGGTTTTCTAGTAATTCAGAAGTGAGAGGAAAAGGGGACAACACTTAGCCTAACCAGAAAAGGTAGATTGAGTCACTAAGTATGAGATTTATGTGCAACTTTTTTTTTCTAAGTAGTTTCTTTTTATTTTATGTATTATTTATTAGATCTTATTCATTTATGTCCCAAATGCTATCCCCTTTCCCAGTTTCCCCTCCACAAATCCCCATCCCATAACTCCTCCCCTCTGCATCTATGAGGGTGCTCACCCGCCCACCCTCCCAGTCCCGCCTCACCGCCCTAGTATTCCCCTACTCTGGGGCATCAAGCCCAGAGTACAGCAGACCAAGGGTCTCTCCCCTCCCTTTGATCCTAGATAAGGCCATCCTCTGCTACATAAGCAGCTGGAGCTATGGGTCCCTCCATATGTACTCTTTGGTGGGTGGCTTAGTCCCTGGGAACTCTGAGGGGTCTGGTTGGTTGATATTGTTCTTCCTATGGGGTTGCAAACCCCATCAGCTCCTTCAGTCCTTCCTCTAGCTCCTCCATTGGGGCTCCATTCTCAGTCCAATGATTGGCTGCAAACATCCACATCTGTATTGGTCAGGCTCTGGCAGAGCCTCTCAGGCTGGGTTTGGTGGATGCATACGGGATAGAGTCCCAGGTGGGGCAGTCTCTGGATGGTCTTTCCTTCAGTCTCTGCTCCAATCTGTCCCTGTATTTCATTTAGACAGGAGCAATTCTGATTTAAAATTTTGGATATGGGTGAGTGGCTCCATCCCTCAATCGGGGACCTTGCCTAACCTCTGGATATGCTCTCTACAGGTTCTCTCCCCTTTGTTGGGTATTTCAGCTAATATCATCCCAATTGGGTGCTGGGAGCCTCTTGCTTTCCTGGCTGCTGGGACTTTCTGGTAGCTACTCCTAGTTCCCCATCCCCCATTGCTTCACACCTCTTTTCAATTTCTGACCCTCTGTATTTCTCCCCAACTCCTCCCATACTTGATCCTGTCCACCCTTTTCCCTCTCCCCCTCCTCTATTCCTCCCAAGTCCCTCTGACCCTCTACATCCATGATTATTTTGTTCCCCCTTCTAAGTAGGACGAAAGTATCCACACTTTGATCTTCCTTCTTCTTGAGCTTCATATGGTCGGTGAATTGAATAGTGGGTATTCCAAGCTTTTTGCCTAATAACCACTTATCAGTGAGTACATACCATGTGTGCTCTTTTGTGACTGGGTCACTCAGGGTGATATTTTTTAGTTCCATCCATTTGTTTGTGAATTTCAAGAATGTCGTTGTTTTTAATAGCTAAGTAGTACTCCATTGTGTACTACACAGAAAATGTACCACATTTTCTGAATCCATTCCTCTGTTGAGGGACATCTGGGTTGTTTCCACCTTCTAGCTACTATAAATAAGGCTGATTAAACATAGTGGAGCATGTGTCCTTGTTATATGTTGGAGTATCTTTTGGGTATACGCCCAGGAGAGGTATAGCTGAGTCCTCGGGTAGTACTATGTCCAATTTTCTGAGGAACCGCCAGACTGATTTCCAGAGTGGTTTTACCAGCTTGCAATCCCACCAGCAATGGAGGGGTGTTCCTCTTTCTCCACATCCTCCCCAGCATCTGCTGTCACCTGAGTTTTTGATCTTAGCCATTCTGACCAGTGTGAGGTGGAATCTCAGGATCGTTTTGATTTGCATTTCCCTGATGACTAAGGATGGTGAACATTTCTTTATATGCTTCTCGGCCATTCAAGATTCTTGAGTTGAGAATTGTTTAGCTATTTACACCATTTTTTAAATAGGGTTATTTGGTTCTCTGAAGTCTAACTTCTTGCGTTTTTATATTTTGGATGTTAGCCCTCTATCAGATGTAGGGTTGATAAAGATCTTTTTCCAATCTGTGGGTTGCCGTTTTGCCCTATTGACAGTGTATTTCACCTTACAGAAACTTGTCAATTTTATGAGGTCCCATTTGTCAATTCTTGATCTTAGAGCATAAGCCATTGGTGTTCTGTTCAGGAAATTTTTCCCTGTGCCAATGTGTTAGAGGATCTTTCCCACTTTCACTTCTATTAAGATTCTGTATATCTGGTTTTATGTGGAGGACCTTGGTCCACTTGAACTTGAGCATTGTACAAGGAGATAAGAATGCATCAATTTGCAGTCTTCTACACGTTGACCTCCAGTTGACCCAGCACCATTTGTTGAAAATGCTGTCTTTTATCCACTGGATGGGTTGGCTCTTTTGTCAAAGATCAAGTGACCAAAGGTTCATGGGTTCATTTCTGGTCTTCAATTCTATTCCATTGATCTACCTTGCCAGTCTCTGTACCAATAGATGCGATTTTTATCACTATTGCTCTGTAGTACAGCTTGAGATCAGGGATGGTGACTCCCCCAGAAGTTCTTTTATTGTTGAGAATGGGTTTTGCTATCCTGGATTTTTTGTTATTCCAGATAAATCTGAGAATTGATCTTTCTATCTCTGTGAAGAATTGGGTTGGAATTTTGACAAGGAATGTATTGAATTTGTAGATTGCTTTTGGTAAGACAGCCATTTTTACTATATTCAAATCCTGCCAACCCATCAGCATGGAAGATCTTTCCATCTTCTGAGATCTTCTTAAATTTCTTAAGAGACTTGAAGTTCCTGTCATACAGATCTTTCACTTGCTTGGTTAGAGTCCCACCAAGATATTTTATATTATTTGTGACTATTGTGAAGGGTGCCATTTCCCTAATTTTTTTTCTCAGCCTTTTTATCCTTTGAGTAGAGGAAGGCAACTGATTTGATTGAGTTAATTTTATACCCAGCCACTTTGCTGAAGTTGTTTATCAGCTGTAGGAGTTCTCTGGTGGAGGTTTTGTGGTCACTTAAGTATACTATCATATCATCTGCAAAGAGTGATTTTTTGACTTCATCCTTTAGAATTTGTATCCCCTTGACCTCCATTTGTTGTCTAATTGCACTGGCTAGAACTTCAAAAACTATATTGAATAGATAGGGAGAGAGTGGGCAGCCTTGTCTTGTCCCTGATTTTAGTGGGATTGTTTCAAGCTTCTCTCCATATAATTTCATGTTGGCTACAGGTTTGCTGTATATTACTTTTACTATGTTTAGGGATGGGCCTTGAATTCCTTTCCAAGACTTTTACCATGAAGGGGTGCTGAATTTTGTCAAATGCTTTCTCAGCATTGACTGAGATGATGATGTGGTTCTTTTCTTTGAGTTTGTTTATATAGTGGATTACACAGATGAATTTCCATATATTTACCATCCCTGCATCCCTAGGATAAAGCCTACTTGATTGTGGTGAATGATTGTTTTGATATGTTCTTGGATTGAGTTTGAGAGTTTTATTGAGTGTTTTTGCATGGATATTCATAAGGGAAACTGGTCTGAAGTTCTCTTTCTTTGTAAGACCTTTGTTGGGTCTTTGTGTGGTAGGTATAAGCATAACTGTAGCTTCATAGAACGAATTGGGTAGTGTTCCTTCTGCTTCAATTTTTTGAAATAGTTTGAAGAGTACTGGTTATTAGATCTTCTTTGAAGATCTGATAGAATTCTGCACTAAACCCATCTGGTCCTGGGTTTTGTTTTTTTTTTTTTTTTTTTTTTTTGGTTGGGAGACTTTAAATGACTGCTTCTATTTCTTTAGGGGTTATGGGACTGTTTGGGTGGTTTATCTGATCCTGATTTAACTTTGCTCCCTGGCATCTGTCTAGAAAATTATCTATTTCATTCAGATTTTCCAGTTTTGCTGAATATAGGCCTTTATAGTAGGATCTGATGATTTTGTATTAATTTCCTCAGTTTCTGTTATGTCTCTCTTTCATTTCTGATTTTGCTAATTTGTATACTGTCTCTGTGCCCTCTGGTTAGTCTGGCTAAGGGATTATCCATCTTGTTGATTTTCTCAAAGAACCAGCTCCTGGTTTTGTTGATTCTTTGTATAGTTCTCTTTGTTTCTATTTGGTTGATTTCAACCCTGAGTTTGTTTATTTCCCGCCTTCTACTCCTCTTGGGTGTATTTGCTTCTTTTTGTTCTAGAGCTTTCAGATATGCTGTCAAGCTGCTAGTGTATGCTCTCTCCAATTTCTTTTTGGAAGCATTCAGAGCTATGAGTTTTTCTCTTAGCATTGCTTTTATTGTGTCCCACAAGTTTGGGTATGTTTTGCCTTCATTTTCATTAAACTCTAAAAAGTCTTTAATTTCTTTCCTTATTTCTTCCCTGACAAAGTTATCATTGAGTAGAGAATTGTTCAGCTTCCATGTATGTGTGTGTATGTGGGCTTTCTGTTGTTTTTGTTGTTATTGAAGACCAGCCTTAGTCCATGGTGATCTGATGGGATGCAAGGGATTATTTCAATCATGTATCTGTTGAGGCTTGTTTTTGTGATGGTCAATTTTGGAGAAGGTACCATGAGGTGTTTCAAAGACGGTATATTCTTTTGACTTAGGATGATATGTTCTATAGATATCTGTTACATCCATTTGGTTCATAACTTCTGTTAGTTTCACTATGCTTCTGTTTAGTTTGTTTCCATAATCTGTTCATTGGTGAGTGTGGGGTATTGAAGTCTCCCACTATTATTGTGTGAGGTGCAATGTGTGCTTTGAGCTTTAGTAAAGTTTCTTTTATGAATGTGGGTACCCTTGCATTTAGATCATAGATGTTCAGAATTGAGAGCACATCTTGGTAGATTTTTCATTTGATGAAGAATATGAAGTGTCCTTCCTCATCTTTTTTAATAACTTTTGGTTGGAAGTCAACTTTATTCTATATTAGGATAGCTACTCCAGCGTGTTTCTTAGAACCATTTGCTTAAAAAAAAAATTTCCAGCCTTTTACTCTGAGGTAGTGTCTGTCTTTGTCACTGAAGTGTGTTTCCTGTATACAGCAAAATGTTGGGTCCTGTTTATATATCCAGTCTGTTAGTCTATGTCTTTTTATTGGAGAATTGAGTCCATTGATGTTAAGAGATATTAAGAACCAGTGACTGCTGCTTCCTGTTATTTTTGTTGTTAGAGGTGGAATTATGTTTGTGTGGCTATCTTCTTTTGGGGTTTGTTGAATAAAGATTAATTTCTTGCTTTTTCTTGGTATAGTTTCCCACCTTGTGTTGGAGTTTTCCATCTACTATCGTTTTTGTAGGGCTGGATTTGTAGAAAAATACTGTGTAAATTTGGTTTTCTCATGGAATATCTTGGTTTCTCCATCTATGGTAATTGAAAGTTTTGCTTGGTATAGTAGCCTGGGCTGGCATTTGTATTCTCTTAGGGCCTGTATGACATCTACCCAGGATCTTCTGGCTTTTAAAGTCTCTGTTGAGAAGTCTGCTGTAATTCTGATAGGTCTGCCTTTATATGTTACTTGACTTTTTCCCTTACTGCTTTTAATAATCTTTGTTTTGTGCATTTGGTGTTTTGATTATTATATGATGGGAGGAATTTCTTTTCTGATTCACTCTATTTGAGGTTCTGTAGGCTTCTTGTATGTTCATGGGCATCTCTTTCTTTAGGTTAGGGAAGTTTTCCTCTATAATTTGGTTGATGATATTTACTGGCCCTTTAAGTTGGGAATCTTTGCTGTCTTCTATATCTATTATCCTTAAGTTTGGTCTTTTCTTTGTGTCCTGGATTTCCTGGATATTTTGGATTAGGACTTTTTTCATTTTGCATTTTCTTTTGACTGTTGTGTCAATGTTCTCTATGGTATCTTCTACACCTGAGATTCTTTCTTCTATCTCTTGTATTCTGTTAGTGGTGCTTGTGTATATGACTCCTGATCTCTTTCCTACATTTTCTGTCTCCAGGTTATCTCCCTTTATGATTTCTTTATTGTTTCTATTTCCATTTTTAGATCCTGGATGTTTTTGTTCAATCCCTTCACCTATTTGGTTGTGTTTTCCTGTATTTCTTTAAGGGATTTATGTTTCCTCTTTAAGGACTTCTACCTGTTTACCTGTGTTCTCCTATATTTCTTTAAGGGAGTTATTTATGTCCTTCTTAAAGTCCTCTATCATTATCATAAGATGTGATTTTAAATGAGAATCTTGCTTTTCCAATGTATTGGTGTATCCAGGGCTTTTTGTGGTTGGAGAACTGGGTTCTAATAATGCCAAGTAGCCTTGGTTTCTGTTGCTTATGTTCTTGCACTTGCCTCTCGACATCTGGTTACCTCTGATGTTAGCTGGTCTTGCTATCTCTGACTTTAGCTTGTCCCTCCTTTGAGTCTGTGAGCCTGTGATCTTAGGTGTGTTAGCACTCCTGGGATACCAGCTCTCTCCTGGTGGGATTGGGTTTTGGAGTGCTATAGCACAGGGTTAGCTCCAGGACACATATCAAAACTGGAAGGATCCTGTCCCTGGCTGCTCTGTGGTTCCTGTGTCCTGTGGGCTCTGGTGGGTCCCACTTGGGCCAGGTATTGGATTAGTAGTGGTGGTCTCACTTGTGATCTTAAGTGTGTCAGCACTCCTGGGAGACCAGCTCTCTCCAGCTATGTGCAACTTTTAACATACTATATTTTATAGTTCTGGACAGCATCCTTTAATCTAGAACAACACTGGGAACATCAGTGACTGTAATATGACTTTCTATGAACCAGACGGACCAACTCAATGCGACCCCAGCCTATGGACCTTTGGGTTTTTTGTTTTGTTTTTTTTTTTTAAGCAAATTCCATCCTCTGCCTTGAGGTTATAACTAAATATGTCTCAACTGTTTCTAAAGAAAAAGCAGTTGGCTCTTGCACCCTGCTTAGCACCTCCAGTTTTCCCAAGGGAGGTAAGCAGTCCCAATGCACAAAATTACAAGACCTCTATTTACATTCCTGCTGTGAAAGCGTTTTTAACATTTCATTTTCTTTAAATTCTAAAGTTTTATACCATGGATAAGCCTTGAGAACAATATGGTAAATGAAATACAGTATCCACAAAAGGCCAAATACTGTACAATTGATTCTGCTTATAAAAGGTACCTAGAATAGTCAAAATCACGAGCAGAAAGTACAGTGGTGATGTCAGGGCAGAGAGAGAGAGAGAGAGAGAGAGAGAGAGAGAGAGAGAGAGAAATGGAGTCACTATTAAGTAGTTATTTCACTTTTAGTTTATTTTTAAGAGATGAGGTAGATGGAGGCAAAAGCTACATAAAATTATGAACACATTTAAGGTAGCACTGAGCTATACATTTAAAATTGTTCAAATTATAAAATTTAAGTCATTTTCCTCTATTTTTTATAATTGAAGAATAATAAAAATGCACTTGGAACGGGAGAGATGGCTCAACAATTAAAAGCACTTGCTTCTCTTGCAGAAGTGCTGAACTTGGTTCCCAGCATCACATGGCAGCTCAGATCTGCCTATAACTACAGGTCTAGGGAATCCAATGTCCTCTTCTGACCTCTGTGGGTTCCTGCATGTACATGGTACATATAAATACGCTTGGGCACAAAATATACACATAAATGATAAAAATTTTTCATGTACCTCAATTATTTTTATGCTCTAGGCAGGAATATGTCATGTGCACCTGTATGGCTGTTGTCTAATCGTTCTAAGGTTATTTTACAAAGACACAAGTAAAAACAAACCAAAATAGTATCTTGACATTATGGCTGCAATCTGTTATATATTATTTTTAACAAGAGAGATTTGTGTGTGTTTCAAAAGCTCCTGGGATTGGAGGGGTATGGAAGAGGCTGGAGAGATGGCTCATCAGTTAAGAACACTTGCTACTCTTACAGAAGAACAGGGCTCTCTATTCCTAGGACCCACATGGTGGCTTACAACCATCCCTAATTCCAGTTCCAGGAGTTCTGAAATTCTCTTCTCACTTTCTCCAGCACCAGGCAGGCATGTGGTGCATATACATTCATGCAGGCAAAACACTCATGCACATAAAATAAATAAATCTTTAAAAAAATATTTTAACTCCTCAGAGGATAAAAATATTAATTTTGACTTCAAGCAAAATAATTGTTGTTTAAGTAGCTTTAAACTGAACGACAAAAAATAAATAAATAAATAAATTGTATATAAGCAAGAAAACTTTTTGAACTATTTAATTAATTGCTAAACTTCTTATTTCACCTTATGTCGTCATTCCAAGTGTGTAAACTTGACTAGCATGATGGCTAATCTTGGCTGTCAACTTGACTACATCTGGAATCAACTAAAACCCTTGCAACTGGGTATGTCTGTGAGGAATTTCCTATATGGGGGGGGCGGGGGGTGAGGGCCTCAAGACAGATTGTCTCTGTATAACAGAGCTCTGGCTGTCCTGGACTTGCTTATGTAGACTAGGCTGGCCTCAAATTCAGAGAGGTCTACCTACCTCTGCCTCCTGAGTGCTAGGATCAACACCATGCCTGACTGCGAGATTTTCTTAATTGGATCATTTGAGGTTAGAAAACTCATTTAAATCTGGGCCACATCCTCTGGTAGCAGTACACATAAAAGAGATACAACAAGAAAACTTTTGCTTTTGCCTGCTTGCCCTCACTCTAGCTTACAAATGTGTCCATCCTCCTGCTGAGGGAGTCCTGGATTATTAGAGCCTACTTTGGGATTTCAACACATACTAAAAACCATCAACTTTACAGGAATCCTCTGCAACTCCAGCACCAGGCTTGTGAACTAAAAAACTACCAAAATCTTGGCCTATCAGTCGGGAGAGACTACCCAGACCATAGCCATAGTCTGTAAGCAACTCTAATAAATCTCTCCCATATATATATATATACATATATACACACACATATATACATACACACACACATAAGCACATACATACACACATACAAACACATATATACATATACACATTTTATATACACCTTTGTTTGTTTTTAAATTTTTTATTTTTTAGTTTTTTGAGATACTGTTTCTCTGTATATCCCTAGCTATTCTGGAACTCACTCTGTAGACCAGGCTGGTCTCAAACTCAGAAATCCGCCTGCCTCTGCCTCCCAAGTGCTGGGATTAAAGGTATGCACTACCACTACCCGGCTTATACACATCTTTTGTATATGATATATACATACCTTTTCATGCTTATCAGTTCTGTTCCTTTAGAAAACATTAACACAACTATTAACAAACCACATTCCATCCCAACCATAGCAACTCTAATAAATCATTCATTCTTTCATTCAGATAGATAGGTAGGTAGGTAGGTAGGTAGGTAGGTAGGTAGGTAGATAGATAGATAGATAGATAGATAGATAGTATTTTGTATTTTTGTATATGATACATATACACATACATTTTTTTCATGCTTATCATTTATGTTCCTTTAGAAAACACTAATACAACTAACAAACCACTTTCCATTTCTCATCTAAGACCCTCTCTGAGAACTGTAGAGATGGTTCAGTGGTTAACATAGTTGTTCCAAAGGGCCTGAATTCAGGTACCAGTAACTACACTACAGTACCAGTAGGCAGCAACTACCTGTAATTCCAGCTCCAGGAGAATCCAAACCTCCGGATTCTGAGGGCACCTGCACATCCTCACATACACACACATAAAACTTTAATAAAAAATAAATCTTAAAAAATACACTCTCTAAATATAACCTCATCCCAAAACCCAATTCTTACCACAAAGTAATCTTTAACTACTCTATCTACCCCAAATCAGTTTAGTAATTAATTTCTTCCTATACTAACTAAAACAGTAAAAAGGAACTAATACATGCAATATTGTACACCATGTCAGAAATGCTACTACTCCCTACAGTGTTCAGTTCACTAAAATATTTGACAATCTACAAAGTTCAAGATGTATTTCACATCATTTGACAGAATATGGACTAGAGGCTGGAAAAATGGCTCACTGGTTAAGAATGAGTAATAAATGCCCCATCATTTATGTGAAGTGGCTCACAACTACTTGTAACTCCAGCTCCAGGAAACCCAACTCTGGGCTCCTCAGGCACTGTATTCATGTGGATATAACACACAACTTGGGCATACCCACATGCGTGCGCGCAGTCACACACATACACACACACACACACACACACACACACACACACACACACACACACTCCTGCCAAGACAGCCAGGGCTGCACAGAGAAACCCTGTCTTGAAAATCAAAGAAAAAGTAAACAAAAAAGTCCTGAAAGATCATCTAAAGACAAAGAGAGTTAAATAAAGTTTGAGAATTTTTTGTTGTGGTTTTTTAATGAATTTTATCTTTAGTTAGTTAATTCGAGATTATGCTGAACCTGTGTTTATTGTTTTGTGGAGTTCTTTTTTTTTTTTTTTTGACAAAGTCTGTCTATTATGCAGCTCTGGTTATCCTGAAACTTACTCTACAGATCAGGATGGCCTTCAACTCACAGAGATCAACCTACCTCAGCCTCCTAAGTGCCGAGAGATTAAAGGCATACCACACCCCTCTGAACCTGAATTTATCTTGGTTGATTTATAATTACTAAATATAGAAGGAATAAAGATTCCTTCTATAATATCTTGACTTTCTGTTTACATTTTAATTTTTTTGTTTCTTAATAAAATTTAACTAATTTGTAGGGAGAATCTCTTGTCCTGGATGGAAGCATCACCTGTCAATTAAAAGCTAATTGGCCAATGAGCAGAGACAAGAAATAGGAAGTGGGAGTTCCAGTAGAGATAGGATCTCTGGGAAAGAGTCAGGAGTGACAAGGATTAGCCCTGAATTATAAGGAAGAAGGTCACATAAAACTGAAGGAAAGGTAACTAGCCATGTAGCATAATCTAGACTAGTTTAAATGGGATAACTGAGTTATGCACTAGCAAAAAAACGAGCCAAAGCTATTGGCTTAGGCATTTATTCATATATATATGAAAAATATATACATTTATATTTATTTACTCAGATATTCATATATAAATCTATATACTTCGTATAATTTATATATATGACCTTCATATAAATATATATTATATTACATTATGTCTGAGTTTCAGAGAACTTGGGTACAGACGGAAAAGCATAGAATTCAAACTTAGAAAGAACCAGGCTTAGAGCCTAAAATGTTCCAGGTGGAAGGCACAGACAAGCACTCCCCAGAAACAGGCAGGTTCCTAGATAGATACAGGAACCTAAGCCTAGTGAATCTCACAGGCACAGCTCCTTTAAGAGAGACCAGCACTTTGCAGCAAAGCCAGCAGAAGGTAGCTAGCTAAGTAAGGCCCATGAACTAACTCAGAGCCAGAGCTGCTCCGTGGTCTCTCTCATATGGGAGCCTGAGAGCAGTACCTTAGGCTTCTCCCAAGCATGGCATGCATGGTTCCAGAGAAAAGTCGAAAAGCCCATTAGAGAGAGCTAGCCTGCCCTATTCAGGTCCATGTTGGAAAAGCCTACAACTGCCCAGAGTAGCACTGAGAAGTACTGACTTGAGTAGGATGGAGCCAGGAACCAGCAGCCTTCCTGACATGCTAGCTGAGCAGCAGAGAGAAGCCAGCTACAGACATGTGAAAACAGTGGGAAAAGTCAACAGACTTGATAAAATCCTTGGGAATTCCTTAAGCAGAGTTAGAGATTAAAAGGAAAATATTGTCTATGTTTAAAATGGAGAAAAAAGCAACAACAGAGTGCACTTGGACCCTGTATAATTTTGTTCTGATTATCAGCATGCAAATAATTATATGCTCAATAATGACTGTAGTTGTAAATATTCTCTTTAAGAAAGATTAGAATAAAGCAGACTTAGAGAAAGAAAAGACTGAAAGATGGAATGCTAGCTAAATTAGAGGCCACAGAACAGAGGTTATAGGATTCTTCAAATCAGAATAAAGATTCTTCAAAAGAATCCAATCTGGAACCTACAGCAACAGCAGAAAAAGTAGTTGCAAATGAGAAAAATCCACAAATGCTTGAGGAATTAGAATGGCAACCCATAGAGATACAGTATGTTAAGAACACAGATTCTGCTTAATGATGCTACCTTATACAATGTCATACAATAGCTTATATGTTTCATTATAGAGAGTTTAAAATTTTTAAAATGTACATGTGTTGGTATAAATAATTGATATATGTTTAGAATTCTAAGAGAATTCTGCCTTAAATTCTAAAAAGGATGATTCTGAGATTACACACTTATTAGAGATGATGACTTTCTTGGAGATGTGCTTACAGATTGAAACTGATAATGCTTCAACATAGGTATCCATTTGAATACAACAATTATTTAGATGTTATGCATAAAACATGTTATAGATATATCTTACAATTGTACAGGTCAAGCAATCATGGAGAGATCTAATAGTACTTTAAAGGAAATGATCATAGAACAGAAAGCGATATGGAATCTCCCAGAGATAGATAAATCCTTTATTGACTTTAAATTTTTTAAGTGTTAATGAGATAGATAACACAGCTGTTGAGAGATACTGGATTATGGAAAAAAACTGAACTAAGTCAGCCTGTTTATATCAAGGATGTCCTAATTTCAAAAAGGAGGGAAGGAAATGTGTTATGCTGGGGCAGAGGCTTTGCATCTGTTTTCACAGGAAAAAAAAAAAAGCTGTGGGTTCTATCCAAATCGATAAAAATCATAGTTGATGGGGGAGACCCTCTGAAGATCCTGACTGCACCCAAGAAGGAAGACCAACAAAGCAGGTGACTTGAATCACTGATTCCCTACATGGGAACAGCTCTGACACTGGTTGCGTCATGAAATGCAGGACTTCAGTTATACATAACTAATAAATCTTGTTGGCTACAGAATCAACAGGACTTATCACGCCATCCCTTCAAATGGCATAGATAGAAATTTATATTGCAGTTTGGTTATACAATCCAAACTAACTTAAAAAAAAAAAAAAAAGACCTGCTAGAACAGAGAGCAGAGAATCTTTAAATGGATTGTGCACATTGCACATTTCATACATGTTATTGCAGAAATATTTATTACCTGTGAAAGTTATATGTTTACAGACACACTAATGAAGTCAAGGGAGCCCTGACAAGATGTACCCTTGGGAATTCTGAGACACTGAAACATATTTATTCCAGCATCCTGCTTGATCCTACGTTAGACTGCCTCAGTGATGTTTTCTCAAACCGGCTAGCCTAAATCACCCAGCATCACAGACTGTCTGAGTCAGGACTTCAGTTAAGCCCTGAACTTTCTCAGCAAGCAGAGACTGGGCAGCAAATGCTACAGCTAGCTTTCTTAAGACTGACCAATATCCCAATTTTTAAGGGGGCTGGGGCAAAAGGAAAACGATGCCCCAAATCAACAGGAAGCAATTTTAAAAGAATGACATCCCCTTCCCAAAAGGCAGAATGGAAGGTTTTGGGTCATTCCACAGTTTATCATCGTTATAGGGTGGTTGTTTGCAAGCTGTTATGGTCTTAGACACAGAAGGAAACAAAATAAGGGAGGTTAGATTCAGGGATTTCTTTCTCTCCTATCTAGTGTTATGGGAAAGAGGGCATGAAAGAATGAAAAGAAAAAAAGGGGGATATAGGAAGAACAGGATGAAAGGGTAGGTTATTGAACCTACTTTTAGACCAAAGAATATCAACAGGACAAATATTTTTACATTGGTATGGTCTTTGTATATTAATACAGATATAGGATTAAATTTTGCTACAATACCCTATGTATATGTTTAACTCTTCTTTAAGGTATTGTACCTATACAATGTGAAGTTCTATTCTTTGAACACTGCTATTGCAAAAAAAAAAAAAATCAAGTTGGTAGTCAGACAAACAAACTGATGATCATATTAGAAAGTAGTCTAGTTAATTACAGAAATATGTTTCCAAGGTTGAACAGATAGTAAATAGCTAGAAACGAGCAACATTTGCCTATTCAGACATACAATAGATAGATAAATGGTCTTCAAAAACCTCAGAATATGGCATTTAAAGATGTTTTATTAATAAAAGGCCTATTTTGATGATGAGACAAGTCTGCTCCTGGCTGCACCCCCATGCTACTTCAAAGAAAATGATTAGCATCAAAGAACCTCCATATGTAGTTTGCCTCAAATATGTGGCAAGCTAGCCGCTTGGGCAAGAAACTGCCCTTGCTTCAACTGCAGACAGAATGCTGTACAAACAAGTCGCAGGGAAGTCAACTTCTAAGCTTTGCCAAAATGGGGTAGGCAATCCTTCATATGCCCTGCTTCACAAAAAAGTCAGTCAGACATTGTAGCAGAATACTCCCCCCAATTAATTTAAATATTAATACAAGAAGTCTGTGATTGGGCAGGGAAAAGGGAGGTGGAGCTAAGAGTTTCAGAGACAGGGACAGGAAGAGAAGGCAGGAAGACAGAGGAAGAGAAAGATGATCCAGATTCCACGTGGCTTTAAACAGCCACAGGTAGCTATGAATATCATAAAAGGACAGAATGATTGGATAACTTGTCTAATCGAGGTGGGCAGCTTGTATCATTATCAATTGGCTCTGAAATTATTGTGTGGGCATCTTGTGAATTGAGAATCCATTGATATATAAGTCTGACTAATTATAAGCTTCTAGAGTTTTGATTTACTGGGTTAAGGGGATTTGTGACAACTAGTCGCAGGGGGTAGATGGCTGAGAAGTTACAAGTGGCTCTGAGGCAGGTGAACCAGAGCTGGGAAGATCTCTGACTTGGGCTAGCCAGTCAGAGCAGAGAGTAGCTGTGTATAGTGCCAGATGGTGCCATTTTTTATTATTTCCCACAACAAGATATTCTGGGCCAAAAGGCTAAAGATGATGTTCCAATGATACAGAGGAATTTTGGAGGACTGTCCAGGCAGCCAGCTTTGTCATATCCATAGTTTTGGAGGCTGTTTGCCTGCACTCCCTTCATACTCAGGTAATATTTATTCCTTCTCAGGTCTCTGATAGGGTTGAAGACAAGATAGTTATAGTCCCACAATTAAGCTTAAATGGTTTAGGATTTAGGAAAATGTTTTAAGGTCTAAGATGTTTTTAGGTTGGTAATACAAGTTGTGATTAAAAATTGATTTAGGAGCCGGGCAGTGGTGGCAGCACATACCTTTAATCCCAGCACTTGGGAGGCAGAGATAGGTAGATTTTTGAGTTCGAGGCCAGCCTGGTCTACAGAGTGAGTTCCAGGACAGCCAGGGCTACACAGAGAAACTCTGTCTCAAAAAAAAAAAAAAAGATAAAAAAATTTGATTTAGGGCTGGGCAGTGGTGGCTCATGCCTTTAATCCCAGCACTTGGGAGGCAGAGGCAGGCGAATTTCTAAGTTCGAGGCCAGCATGGTCTACAGTGTGAGTTCCAGGACAGTCAGGGCTATACAGAGAAACCCTGTCTCGAAAAACCAAAAAAAAAAAAAATTGTCTTAGGTACAGAACTCTCATTCACCAAGATAGGATAGATAATAGAATACCTTCTCCAAGATTGGTACATACATATGGAATGCTCAATGTGAATGTAATCTTACCTGATAGTTTTTATAATTGTTATTACTGTTTACAGTTTATTATTGAAAGAGAAAGAGCCTTTCATTGGACTAAAAGGGGGATATATAGAGAGTATCTTGTATTGAATGGAAGCATCACCTATCAATTAAAAGCTGACTAGCCAATGAGCTGAGGCAAGAAATAGGAGATGGGAGTTCTGACAGAGAAAGGAACTCTGGGTGCAGCAAGGATTCACCCAAACTCTGAGAGAGATGGTTGCATAAAACTGAGGGACAGGTAACTAGCCACATGGCATGATTTAGACTTGTTCAAAAAGGATAACTGATTTATGAGCTAGCAGAAATGAGCCAAAGCTATTGGCTTAGGCATTTATTCATATATGAGAAGTCTCAGTCATTTTGGGGAACTTGGGCACAAGTGGAAAAGTCCGTGGTTACAAAAATTTTCAAATCCCATTGAAAAGGTTGATCATTTTTCTTTAACAATAACATGTTCTATTGCATTTTTATGGCTATAAATACAACTGTTAGATCTCATTAAGGCAGCACAGAAAGACACGGAAGCTGTGAAAATGAAAAGGGAAAGGAGCCCCTCATCTGAGTCTGGTCAATGCCTCTTACCAAGAGAAAACAAGAATTTCAGCACAACTACCAACTGTTAGCATAGAAACAACATTCCTTTCGTTAAAAGTATTTTAACGAAATTGCAGGCAAACACTAATACACATATTAAAATAACATTTTATTTTAAAGACTCTTTAAGTGGTGGGGGGTGGAGTATCTATAACCCTGGACGTCCTGTGGTGAAACGGAGACAGAAGCAAGAGTCACTGTGCACTGCAGCAGCAGAGACAATAGGAGATCCCGCCTCAAAAATAAGGCAGAAAGGACTGGAGAGACTGCGGCTCAGCTGAAGACCACTCGCGATTCTGGACAGGAGGCAGGGGCTCAGTTCCCAGAGCTCACACAGTGGCTCACACCCATCTCCAACTCCAGTCCCAGGAACCTGATCCCCTTTTCTGACCTCCACTGGCAAAAAGTATTCAGGTGGTGCACATACCTATATGCAAGTAAAACATTCATTCATGTGAAATCAAATAAATAAATTTAAAAATAAACAAAAACCCAAAATGGAACAAGTTAAGCAAACTTAAAAATTAGTCATCTGACCTCCACTCGTGCCCATCAAAAAACAAAACAAAACAACAAAAAACCAAAAATTTTAATAAAAAGAAACTTTTTGGTTTCTATTTTTTTTTCCTTTCCAAGACAGGGTTTCTGTGTGTAGCCTTGGAACTCAATCTGTAAACCAAGCTGATCTCAAACTTAGAGGCCTGCCTCTGCCTCCCGAGTCCTGGGATTAAAGGAATGAGTCACCCACCACCATCCAGCAGAAAACTTGCAGGAAAGTCTATATTTTTCCTTTAATAACTTGTTTTTAATTCTCCTTACCTTCACTTTTGAAAACTTTAAACATGAATTTTCAACAACCTAACTACATATTTTCTGTTTATAAATCACTTTCCAGTAGGGCTGGTATCACTTGAAGTACAGTAGCAGCCTAACAAAATCCCACTCCCTAAAGTCTAGTGGCTGAAAACTTGGGTAACCAAACCCCCAAACAGTTGCCACTAGCTTAACAACTACCTATAGAGAAAAACTGTTTTCACATACAAAAATACCCAAATTAGATACAAATTGTACTCACGAAAAGGGAAATACTCTGCCGGAGCAAATCTGCACCATTTATCAGGAACATTTTTAAAATTTCACTGAAATTGCTATGAAATATTAGCTATCAGCCAAATAATGCCATAAAGTCTGTTTAAATTTTTAAAATGGAAAATTTAATATAATATTTAGCATTCAGATTCCTATATAAATAATATTTACTACTTGTCATTTAATGTGACTGTAACATAAGGCCATAATAAAAGGTTGATGTTTGATTTGTTCATTTTTTCTACAGACATTAAATTCAAATGACATCTTCTACTATTAAACCATGTTTCTAAAGCGGAGCCCAATCTAGTTCTCACTGTGAAACAAAAGTCACCCTACACATGGTCGGGCAAGCAAAGATTTTTGCACATTGGTGGTGGTTTGGTTTTGTATAGTTTGGATTTGGTTTTTTGAGTCAAGGAAAGCCTCATGTAGCCCATGATAGCCTAAAACTCACTATGCAGCATCGGATGGCTTTGAATTCCTGATCCTTCTGCTTCCTAAATGCTGGCACTGCAGGCCTATATCATGATGCCTGGCTGCCAAAGCTTTTTTTTTTTAATATCCCTTCCTTTTATTTTTTTTTAAGATTTTTATTATGTATATGAGTATACTATAACTATTTCCAGACATACCAGAAGAAGGCATCAGATCTCTTTACATATGGTTGTGAGCCACCATGTGGTTGCTGGGAACTGAACTCAGGACCTTTTGAAGAGCACTCATTGCTCTTAACCACTGAGCCATCTCTCCAGCCCCCAAAGCTTTATTTTTAACATTTATTTATTTAAAATCTTGGCATATTTGTGAGCACATACATGGCAAAGCATTTTTAAAGAGAAAAACCATGGTTCCCAAAGAAACAATTAAAGAGGAAAAAGCCCCTTTTGTATTTTCTGTTTCTTATATATGCCCTCAATTGCATCCCAAAGATTCAGCAGTTTTTACAATGAAAAGTTAAGAATTCAAAAGGAAAACAAAAAGCCTCAGAAAACTCAAGCAGTTCATCAATGGTGGCTAAATCATAGTGTATTCTAATAGTTCTTGAAGCTGTAAACTTTGAATGGAATGATCAAATTTAAATTAGTTGTTGGCCCATCAACATGCTGATTAGACAGGAAAAAAAAACTTTGACTTTGGTGGAGTATTCTATATAAATCGCTACCATGGGTAGTAAACCATTCCAACTTTCTATCGCACAGATGTCTTTGCGGACAAAAATAAAAACAAACAAAAAAACTTGGAGTTTGCAAGAAGCTAACGAGATAAGCATTCACTTAGAACCTAACTTGTCTCCTTTAGCAGTAAAAACAAAGGGTACATGGATACATTAAAAGAAAAATTTTGGAGATACTGGCAAATTATTGCAGCATTTATTTCCAGTGGATATTTAAAAAACTCAGCTTTTTGGCTAGGATTCTAATACAAAAAAGTGGCTTTAATAAAACTGTAGCTGACATAATTTTTATTTATATTTTGTTCTTGCTCTTACTGTTAGACTTTTAATGAGTTGATAAACCAGGTGTACATCCTACATGCAGGGCCACCAGAAAGAATGGAAACAGGCAACCTCGGGAGGTAGGAGGTTGAGGGGACCCTCCAAAATGCACCAGGGACCTGGGAGGTGAGAGACTCACAGGACTCAAAGGGAGGGACCTTAGTGAAATGCCTGGCAGTAGGGAGAAGGAACTTATAGAGTCCACCTCCAACAGGAAGACAGGACATCAAGTAGGGGGTTGATGCCCTGTGGCATGAGGTAGGGGGTTGCCAGTCAAAACTCTGACTCATATTTGTTCCTGTCTGAAAGAACTTCAGGGATGGAAATGGAGAGGAGTCTGAGGAAAAGAAGGTCCAACAACAGGCCCAAAGTGGGATCCAGCTCAAGGGGAGGCCCCAAGACCTGAAACTATTACTGAGGCTATGGAGCGCTCACAAAATGGACCTATTATGACCACACTCTGGAAGACCCAACATGCAGATGAAAGAGTCAAATGCACCTATGGACAGAAGTTGGTGACCCTGTGGTTGAATTAGGGAAAGGCTGAAAGAAACTGAGGAGGAGAGTAACCCTGTAGAAGGACCAGCAGTCTCAATTAACCTGGACCCCCGAGATCTCTCAAACACTGGACCACCAACCAGGCAGCATACACCAGCTGATATGAGGCCCACAACACATATACAGCAGAGGACTGCAGGGTCTGGGTTCAATCAGAGAAGATGCACCTAACTGTCAAGAGACTGGAGGTCCCAGGGAGTTTAGAGGTCTGGTTAGGTGGACATCCTCTTGGAGACGGGAGGGTGGGGAGGAGGTATGGGATGTGGAACAGTGGGGGAGAGGAATGGGAAGGGGAACAGAATCTGGAGTGTAAAACAATTAATAAATAAAAGACAAAAAAAGAAAGAAAATATTAGTAAACTTAAAAAAAAAACCTCCTGTCATTTTAAAGGTAGTTAACGCATTATACCCATATTATTAATTCACTGGTCTTTTAAAAGAATCAATTTTCATTCAATTTTCTTTGCAAATTCTATGCTTAACAGAATTAATTCATCTTCTGACACTTTTAACTCTAACTTGTTCAAAAATTCATAATTCTTCCTTTGAACCTACTCTCTACAATGGGTGATGATATAACCTCGATTACGAACATAAAAGACTCCCAGAAACCACGATCCTAACACACCGAAAACTGCTCAGTTAAAAATGTCCTTCTGATCACAAAGCTCAAAGGTCAGAGACTTAAGACCCTGTAGATACTGGAACCCTACACCGGTACAAAAACTCAGCATCAGGACTAAAAAGACATCTCTGAGGATATCTGCTATCCTTCGATAATTAATACTGCCCCTTTCCCATTCTAAAGGTCCTGCTAGGAGGCAAAACTCATTGGTTGTGTTAGAAGTCAGGTTGGTGGCTGCCTTGGGGTAAGGGTAGGTGTTTACTTAACTAGAGGAAGTCCTTAGTGGGGGGGGGCTGGAAATGTTCTGTTTCTTAAAGTGTGTCTGGACAAAAAGGCATATGCATATGTAAAACAAGGCTGAACTGTCCTCTTCAGATCTCATTGTTAAACTGTGAAAGGTGTAACTTCTTAAGTATATTGAAATGCCTTCTTTAAAAGTCTGTGTTCAAATAAAGTTCACAGAATTATTCTGTGAACTTTATTATTTATATATTTATTATTCTATTTAGCTAACAAGATGGTTTTTCCAATCTATTTTTATAAAAACACATATTGTGAGTGATTTTATGTAGATAGAACCTCTCAAAACTTTTTTTTAATCTCATTTTAAGAAGTCTCCAAATTTTAGAACCAAAACAATGATCTACTTACTTTTGCAAATAATGAGGAAGATCAAAAACTACACTGGGTAAGACACCTACCCCAAGATAAGGCGGCTCGTCATGGCAACGTAATAACGCTGTAACACAACTGTTTCCTTCCCTCAGGCCCCTCTAGTTCCAACTGGCTGGGACGTTCCTGACATTGCAGACAAATCTGAACTCTGACTCTACCTGTGGCCTAGAAGTTCAACATTTGCTGCGAGTTAACAGGCCCCAATGTGTACTTATGAAACACATTCATCATCCTCCACCCCATCTACACAGCTGACACAACAGTTACATGCTCCAAGCATTCATTTTGCTTCAGATGAAATAAAGTGTGACATCTTAAAAATCCTGGTTCAGCAGAGGCCATCCGCAGATATTGACAAAATCCATTTCACTTCCTTCAGATCTTTTTGATGAATACAGGAATCACAAGACACCATTTGGGGCCAGTAACTGCTCTGAGTGACCCGCAGGGAAGAGCGCCCACCAAGTCAAAAAGCCCTACTTGAGACGAGAGCGTCCCACCCCACTGCACCGCAAGCTCTAAAGATGACCTGGCTTTGACAGCTTAGTTTGAGACCCCACGCGAACAGCTGGCATCTCGGGCGGGGGGGGGGTAAAACTTAACACGACGTATATCCTTTCCGCGGGAATTATTTCTGGTCTCACAGGCTTTTCTGCTCCGCAAAGAGCAGGCCTTGCTTCCCAGGACACAGGGCTCGTCCCTCCGGCGTCTTTACAGTGAACAAAACGAGACTTGGGAACAGAAAACGAAACGGTCACGGACCTGCCGAGCGGCCTCGGGACGCTAACCAGATCTGCGCAGGGGGTCGGGCGGCGGTGCCTCCCCAGGCGGAGCGCCGGAGAGGCCGGAGCCACCGGTTGCGGTGGAGGCTTAGACACGGCCACCGCGCTGCGGCCGCCTAGGCCCCGCGAAGTTGGGCAGCCGCGCGGGCTGCGGGTTCGCGCCCCGCCCGGAGCGAGCCCGGGGGGGCGGGTCCGCGGGGGCTCGGCGGGAGGGCGCTCGATGGGGGCAGGGGAGCGGAGCCTGCAAGTTGGGAGTCCGCGGCCGTCACCCGACCACTTTGGCCTCTCGCGCCCCGCTGGACTGACGCGCGCCGCTCGGCCGTTCTCTCTCCCGGCGCCGCCGGCCTCCGCCGCGGCCGCGAGGTGCCCGGGCGCGTCCCCGCAGCCCCCGCCGGCCGACGCGCCGAGCCTCGGGACCGCGCCAGGCCGCGCGCGGGCGCCGCGTCCCCCCCCCCGCTCCCCCAGCCGTACCCCCGCCCAACGCGCCGCCGCCGCCGCCCGTTGGCGCCTCAGCCCGCGCGCTCGCCGCCCGCCGGCTCCCGGCGCTTCCCGCTAGCAAAGTTGCTGGGCCTCTTCGGGAGGGCGCCGCACCACCCCTCAGGCCGCCGCGCGGGAAGGCCCAGCCGGCCGCCCCGCTTTTTTACCTGACGGGAGTTTTCGCGCGCGCGCGCGCTTGCTCGCTCTCCCGACTCGCTCGCACGCTCGCTCGCTCGTTTTCTTTCTTTCCTTCTTTGCGCTCGCCCGCGCGGGGCGCCTTTTCCGCTCGCGCTGCTCGCGCCCTCCTTCCTGCTGGGCCCGGCAGAGCGGGGCGGCCGGCAGCTCTCCCCGCCCCCCTGCACCCGCGCTCCGGCGGAGGCGGCGGCGGCGGCGCTCCGCGCTCCGACTCATTCCAATATGGCACGGACGGAAGGCGCATGCGCCCGCGCCCCCCTCCCTCCCTCCCTCCCCCAGCTCCGCGGTCCTCCCGGCAACCCGCGCCCCTCGCTTCGCGCGCGTGGCACTACCAACCCGGCCTCCCCGCGCCCCCCGGCTCGCGGAGCTGGAGCTGCACGGGCGACGACGCGACCGTGGACCCGCGTCCATAACCCGCCGCTTTTCTCCCGTCCGCACCTCGCCGAAGACACCCGCGAGGCCGTGGCGATGGGCGTCGCGGCGTGAGCCTCTGATCCCCGACGGCGCCATGGACCGAGAACGGCTTGGAGACGCGTCCTAGGGCTCTAGAGGCGCGTCCTGGCCCTGCTTGGATTCTGGAGAGAAAAACCTCACCTCTGCGTCTGGACCGAGCGGCTCGGGACCGGGCGAAGCCCCTAGTCCATCCGTCCCAGGCGAAGCGCGCCACTGTAGCCCGCACGTGACCACCTCGAGCAAGATGGTTTTAGCAGAGAAGCAGCAGTTCTGCAGGTCTCTGAAGGGCGCACGCCACTGCCGAGGGAGCTGCGCCCGTCGGCCGGGCCACGTCGGGAATCCGACACGTCCTTTGAGATCTAGCAGGGCAGTCTAGTGCCGGTCTACCGAGTCCGACTCGAACGCCTCTACGTACCTGATGTCCGGGCTTCCGAGAGGCGCTTTGTAAATCCGTTTTCCTGCTGCAGAGAGAAGCAGGTCATCTAGGAACTTCAAGAGGAAAAGCTCAAAAATGCTGTGAATCAGCCTCGAATTGGAAGGTGCCCACGGGCTACTGGTCCCTTCTTCAGCAAGCACAGGTGTCAATAGGATGCACACCCACCTGCTCCAGAAAGTTCCCACAGAAGAAACTCCCAGCGCCAGTGGGACCAGACTCTCCAGCCTAGGATGGCCTCAGTCGGGCTCCAACTCAAGGAAGGCTCCTTTCTTTTAGGGAGGAGGCGCCCACACACGAATGTCTTGGGAAGTTCACACATTAGGCATCTTTCTCTTGTTTTGGGCAACCTTGGGAAATATGCACATTACAAACTCCAGATGATTTTTCTTTTTGTAAGCGTAAGCAACATTGAAAAGACAAAGTAACAAGAAAAAAAATGTAAAACGGATATTCGGTTATTGCTACACAATTTGAGGCCCCCCCCTCCAAAAAAAATTAAACCTACATAGATACTTACCTTGACACGCTTGTAAGCACACATTTTCTCTTATTTGCTACTTTTACTAACATGTTTTGTTTGCATGGTCGTTTTTAAGGTTTACAGTTCCTACTTGTGTATTTTGTTACACTGCAGTTATCTGCTAACACATCCATGGGGTCCACAGGAGAGCTGAGTTTCTAGGAGTAGGAAAGTTTTCAGGTAGAAAGCTGTGAATGGCCCTCTCTTGCCCCAGTTCTTTCTCCAGCAAGGAACAGTGTAAGGAATTTAATGCACATTTCTAAATACCGAGTGACAACTTTTCTCCCCTGCATTAATGATGCCTAGTGATAGTTTAAGGTTACCTTATTTGGCACTTCTTGGATGACTAAACATTGAAAATTTCCCCATTTGCTATCTGTATTTCCCCTTCTGTACATAACCTGTTGTTCATATCCATTATCTTGAGGAGTTGAATCTCTTCTAACTTTAAAAAAAAAAGTCTTTTTCTTTTCCTTTTAAAGACCTTTCACTTTTGTTATTGATGGGACTGTTGCCCCTGCCTGATGTTCTTTTTTGTTTTACTTTACAGTTCATCTGTCATTCCAATCCTCTGGGTGTTTTTGTTTTCATTTTCAGTGTTGAATGCTAACAAAGTGAGCTTTCATGCACCTGTCTACTTGTATAATTTCTTTGTATATTTAATTCTATGATCACCTATCTTATTTTTGCTCTGTTTGGGAGTAAATAGGTAAAAAATGTAGACCGAATTTCCCTCCTCTATTACAATGGTTATTGTTTATGCAATCACCACTTATTAAATAATTCTCCCCTTGTTTTTTGCTTAGCAAAACCTACTTTTTTGCTTCACTTTTGCTTTTGGATTGTGTATTTCAGAATCATCCAGGTCCACCCATAGACCTTGATTTCAACAAATACTGTATAGTTATAACTATTGGTTCTTTGAAATAGTTTTTACATCTGACAAGGGTCAATTTCGACCATGAGAACTTTTTTTTTAAATAGAGTTTACATGCCCATGCACATTCTAGGTTAATTATATAAGGGTTAAGAGCGTTGGTTTCAGGGCTGGAGAGATGGCCCAGCAGTAACCAGTGCATATTGCCCTTGCAGGAGACCCAAGTTCAATTCCCAGTGCCTCCATGGAGTTCACCACTGTCTGACTGTACTTGAGCTCTGGGGCATACAATGCCTCAGACACCAGCACTCACATGTTCATGCCCACACAGAGACACATAAAAAAAAAAAATAAAGTCCTTTAATTCCAGCATTTGGGAGTCAGAGGCAGGCAGGTCTCTGGTCTACAAAGTGATTTCAGGACAGCCAAGACTACACTGTAAAACCCAGTCTTGAAAAAAAAAAACCAAATAAATGAATCTAAAAAGAACGTGGGTTTTGAAAGTAAACAAGGTTCAATACTGAGCAGCCCTGTGACCTCCTAAGTTACTACCTGGTCAGGCCTTACAGTTTAGGTTTGTAAATGGGGAGTGGAGTAATACCACCTCACAAGTTCAATGGCTGGCACATAGTAAATGCTTAATGTGAGTTACTGTTGTTAATCATGTGTTCTGTTCCAAAGAAGTAAATGTATGGAAATATCACAGTGAAACCCATTTCTTTGTACAATAACACTTATAATGATGGTAATAATAATAATAATAATAATAATAATAATAATAATAATAATAATAATTGTAGCCAAAGGTGGTGGTACTAGTAGTAGCAGTAGTAGTAGTGGTAAGGTTGGAGCTGGAAGTGGAGGTGTATGACCAGTGAAGGTGGTTTTTCAGCACCTGGAGGTTCCAGAAGGAAAGTCATTAGTATCAGGCCAGCCAGGCCTACATAGCAAAACTCTATCTTTAAAAAAAAAAAATGATGTGGACCAAGAGTGGTGGCATAGGCCTTTAGTCCTAGCAACCAGAAGGCAGAGGCAGGCAGATCTCTATTCGTTTAAAGCCATCCTGGTCTATATAGCAAGTTTCAGAACAACCAGCGGTAGCTACATGGAGAGACCAGATCCTGTCTCTTCCCACCCCCACCCCCCACAGAATATTGCAACTGACATGGGAGTTGCATTTGTATAGGAACTGGTTTTGACAGATAAAATACTCTATAACATTTCATCTTCCAACCATGACCTATGCTACCTTTCAATTTATTCAAATACAAATTTTCAGAAGCCAACTCTCTTGTTGCCCCCGGTATTTCTCCACTGCTCACCTCACGACCCCTGATGAAGAACAGCAAGGGCCACAAGGAACTGCTCAGACTACCATTGAACACGTGTGTGTGTGTGTGTGTGTGTGTGTGTGTGTGTGCCCCTTTGAAGATCCCTCTGGATGGGCCATATGTGCATGCCCTACAACAAACTATGAGCTCTCGAGCCATCCTCAATGAGAGACAGTTAGGCCACGAGGGCTACCAGTTCCTTAACTCTTAGAACTTTTTACATGTATTTAGGGGGGCAGGGTGAGTGTGCACCGTATAGAGGTCAGAGAACAGAGGATTGGCTCTTCTTCAACCATGTAGATTTTGAGAACTGGTTGAGATCAGCAGGCTCATAGCACCTTTACTCACTGAACCACCTCCCAGCCCCAGCTCCTCAACCTTCCACCACTGGGAAACTTGGATTGTGGTGGGTCATTGAAGAGGCACATGGAGACGGGTAACTCATGGCAGCCTGGTTTGTGTGGACCTGATATCCTCCCCATAAAGTTCTCCCAGACTTTCCTGACAAAGACAAAAGTCCCCCTAAGAAAAGAGACATATTTAACTCACACTGAGCCTGATCCCCAAGAGGCAATGGTAGCTAGTGTGCTAAATGGTGTTGCTTCAGAGCAGAGGCTGGGGCTGGGCACTAGTGGCACAGGCTTTTAATCCCAGCACTTGAGAGGCAGAGGCAGAAAGATCTCCAAGTTTGAGGCCAGCCTGGTCTACAGAGTGAGTTCCAGGACGGCCAGAGAAACTGGAGAAATAGGGAAGCAGAGACTGGCGTACCCCTAAGGATCCTTGACAACCCCCGGCTTAGTCTCCACTCCTCACTGGCTCTGTGTGAGGACCTGCAATAAACACCATGCCCTCGATGACCAAGGGGTCTTGACCTATTTCCGTCTTATGCAAACCTCTCTTTCCAAAGCTGAGTTTACTCACAGGCAATAGATATAAAGTTGGAGTCTTGTATCAAGTGAGAATGTGAAGTCTAGACCCAAGGAACTGAAAGCATCCTGATCTATCAGATCCTTTCCAACACAGATCCTCAAGCCTGCTATGATCTGCTGTCAACAACCAGAGGTTCACCACTGACGCCGGCCAGTCAACTCCCTATAATCACCCCCAGGAGAGGTAGGCCACATAGTGACTCCCCATGGCCAGTCACAGGTGATTAGTAGGCAGATCACATAGTGACTTCCTGTGGCCAATCACACGTGACCAATAGCAGGTGATTGCTACTGAAAAGTCTTGCTGATGCCCAGATGGCTCGGATGGGCCTGCTGCCCTGGAAGTCACAGGCCATTGCTAAGTGTTAGGGGGTGACCTCTAACACCTACCCTGCTCCCTATCCTTGACTTGGCCCCTGCAAACATGCTCCCACCCCCACTTTCGGCACCATGTGAATGGAAGAGTAATAGAGATAGAGAGCTTTGTGTCAAGCTCAGACTTGGTCAGACTTTCTCAGACCTTTGGTGGAACTCTCCTTGTGGGAGCTCCGTCTCCTCATCTCCGTAGCCAGGGATGAAACCTTCTACCTTGCCAAGCCCTGAGGATCCAAGAACAAAATGTTTATAATCACTCTGCAAACTATAAATCACAACAGAATTAAATAACTGTCTTGAGGGACTTAGGGCATAGGTCAGTGGTAGATTTTCCCAAAGCTCCGAGTTCCATTTTAGCACTGCTGCTGTTTGGGGGGGGGGGGGCAGAGGAGAAAGGAAGAGTAAAGGAGAGGCGGGGATAGGAAAGGAGGGGGAAAGATGGAGGGAGAGGGAGACATGAGTTGAAAGGGGGAAATGGTTAGCCTCTCTTCTTTCTTGACTTCCTAAGGTACTTATCTTGCTTTATCTCCAACCAGTTACCCTGGCCCAGGCACAGACTCTCAGAGTCTATCTCCCATCCTTGAGCTCCACAGGCCCAGTGAGCCCCCTCTTTGTAGCCACAGCCCGATTTCTCTTTGTATTGGGGTAGAATGAGAATAATTCATATATGTACGAATCATTTTTACTCTTATTTTTGAGACGGGATATCATGTAGCCCACACTGGCCTCAAGTTCTTTGTAAAACTAAATAAGGTGGCTCAGTTGCACCTAAGTTGGGAAACTCACAAGTGCATGAGTTTCATACCCAGAACCTATATAAAAAGCCAGGGACAGTGGCATGTATTTGTAATCGCAGTACTAGAGATGCGGAGACAAGGGATCGCTGGGTCTAGCCCACGTGGTGAGTTCTAAGCTAGTGAGAGAACGTCTTTTTTTAAAAAGCCAGTGTGAGGGCTCAGAGGTTAAAGATGCTAGCTGTAAACCTCAGAATCCACATAAAAGTGGAAACAGAAAACTCGACATAATTGTCCTCTGAACACCACACATACACAGTAGTATGTGCATCCCTTGTGTGTCATGTCCACCCACAATAATAAATAAGTACATTTGTCAGTTAATTAAATTAAACATGAAACCAGGCAGATGTTTGGGGGAGGGGAGACACCAGATGCTGCCCTCTGGCCTCTGTACACATGTGCTTTTGTTTACATGTACATGTGTACACATATATCTACATGTACCCCTTCACACAGACACACACAAAGTGAGGTTATTTTTTTGTGAATATTATCCGGATTAAATAGCATGAGAAATGTGTATGGTGACTGCTATAGGTGACACAGACTGGCAGCCCTATGCCAGATGTGGCTCAACCAGCATGATCACCACACACTCTTTTGTTTTCCAGGCGTAATTTATAAACAGCAAAGCACACAAACAGACTGCTCTCTTTGGTGCTGACAGAGGAACAGTCCCTGTAAATCACAACCACAACCAATGTGGTGGCAGCATGGGACCAGCGTAGTGGCATCTGCCTATACTCTCAACTACTTGGGAAGCTTGGACAAAAGGATGCCCGTGTCCCGGGCCAACCTGAGCAATTTAGCAAGACCCTGATTCAAAATTTTCTTTCTTATTTTAAAAGATGGGGGATGTGAGCCCGGCATGGTGGTGCATGCCTTTAAACCCAGCACTCAGGAGACAGAAGCAGGTGGATCTGTGAGTTCAAGGCCAGTCTGGTCAACAATGAGTTCCAAGACAGCCAGGACTACAAAGAGAAACTGTTTCCAAAAACCAAAACAACAACAAGAGATGCAGGTGTGGTTCCATGTTAGGGTGCTAGCCTAGTATAGACAAGACCCTGGATATCAAAGCTGCCCCCATTCCCCACAAGACTCAGGGGACATCAGAGAAGAAAGGGTAAAAAGAATGCAATGATGGACGGAGGGCATGCTGCTTTCTGCACATGTCATGACCATTGCATTCAGGAGTTCACACTAGCCATGGCTACCTGCTTAAGACACACAAGATTGAACAGTCAAAGTTCCAACATGGGTGGAGGAAGAGTTCACGGGGTCTCACCCCTCGCTGAGGAGTTATTGGCAGTTTAGGACTGCCAGGCGAATGTCTTTGGGGGGGGTGACTCCTGGTGAGCTATTCATGCTCCAGTGAGTGGTCTGACACCCTTGTGCACAGGAACAGCACCAACTGGATTCAGCGGGCTATCTAAAATCAAGAAATCGTAGCTGGGTGGTGGTGGTGGTGCTCATCTTTAGTGCCAGCTCTCGGGAGGCAGAGACAGGTCATCTTGGAGAGTTCGAGGCCAGCCTGGCCTACCAAGGGAGTTCCAGGACAGCCAGGGCTACACAGAGAAACTCTGAAAAACAAACAAGAAAGCATGAACTTGGGGTCTAGAGAGATGGCTCAGTGGTTAAGAGTACTGACTGCTCTTCCAGAGGTCCTGAACTCAATTCCCAGCAACCACATGGTTGCTAGCTAGATTATCTGAATCAGCAAACTTTGACAAAATATAAGGTAAGGAGTAATCAAGGAAAACACCTGATGTCAACCTCTGGCCTATACATATATACATGCACTCATACACATGCAACCATTTGTAATGGGATCTATGCCCTCTTCTGGTGTGTTTGAAGAGAGTTGTACTCATGAACATAAAATAAATAATTCTTTAAAAAGAAGAGAGAGAGAGAGACGGAGAGAGAGAGAGAGAGAGAGAGAGAGAGAGAGAGAGAGAGAGGTATGAAGTTGACTTGGTGGGACATGGTCCTGGAGGAGTTAGAATGGGAAAGAAGATGGATTTGGTCAAAATACATTGTACATAGCTAGGCATGGTGGTGCATGCTTTTAATTCCAGCACTAGGGAGGCAGAGGCAGGTGGATGAGTCTAAGGCCAGTCTGGTCTACATAGCAAGTTCCATACATAAAGAGACCCCATCTCAAAACAGCAACAAAATATTTGTACATAAATGAAATTCTCAAAGACTCAATAAAAAAATACTATTTTTAAAAGGGCCATTGAGCTGGGTCAGTAGGCAAAGCATTTGCCACACAAGCATGAAAACCAGAGTTTGGAGTCCCAGCATCCCCTCATATTATGTTGGCCTAGGGCTTGGGAAGCAGAGATGGGATTCCAGGAGCAAGCCTGCTAGCTAGACTATCTGAATCAGCAAGCTTTGCTTCAAAATATAAGGCAGGGAGTAAGTAATCAAGGAAGATGCCTGATGTCAACCTCTGTCATATATATACATATATATATACATATGTATATATATGTATATACATATATATATACATACATGTGCTCATATGCATGCACACACAGGTGAATATGCATTTATAGATATATACCACACACACACACACAATTGTGCATCCCACACCCAGAGTCACACAGGAATATTCAGAACAGTTTAGTTCATTAAAATCCAACATAGACAACAGACTAGATCAACAAGTGTGGGTCACCTATGCTTCCAGCTATGGCCATCAAAGATGATACAGATGAACACCAGTCTCACTGGGCAAAAGGGATGAACCAAAATAATGCCGTGTTGCTCAAAGAAGCCAGAGGCTGAAGAGCTGACTCCCTTTAGAAGGTAAGGAATGAAATCCTGGGAGAGCAAAACTGGCCTCTGTGGGTAGAGAACATATGGTGGGTACTTCTGGGGCAAAGAACACAGAGAGTGAAAAGGCCCAAAGGAATTGCCCAGAGTGGCAGAGCCTGCTGGGGTCGATAGTTATATGGCATGCATCTAGTCAGTCAGCCAGTAACCTATTAATGGCTTCATGCATGCTAGCAAGTGTAAATTATTCCTCACTAAAAATTTAAAAAGACTCTAGGGAATGCTCCCAGAGGAGCCTCTCAGGTCCCACAGCAGTATCCTGGAGCTGGCCCTCTCACCCTTTAGGACTCTGGACGGGAACTGTACCTCCAGGTGTACTGTTAGGACACCGGAATGTGTAAGCCAGTGAATGAGGTCATAAACATGCAAATTGTGGTTACAGCGATTTGGGAGGCTTTTATCACCAGTGCCGGCGCCTTTTATGGTGCTCATAAATATACCTCCTATTAGAGTTGTAGCAGATCACAGCCAGAGGAACCAACTGACCTCCTGGCCACGAGTTAAGATCAGAGTCACTACATGGGACTCCCAGATACTAGAACTTGCTTCTTCTTTTCTTCCCCCTTTCTTTTTGAGCTACGTATCCTAGACTGGCCTCATGTAGCTAAGGATGACTTTAAACTCCTGTTCCTCCAGCCTTTGTTGGCTTAAGTACTGAGATTATAGGCATGCATTACCAGGACCAGTCTTCTATGGTACTGGAGCTCAAACCTGGGTCTTACGCAAGCTATACTTTACCAACTTTCCTTACATGCCTGGTTCAAAGCCTGGGCTTTCTGAGGTCTTGGGAATCCAGGCCTGGGGTAGGGCATGGTTACTGGCTGGAGCCAGCCTTGCTCAGAGCACTTAGCTTAATACTTTTTTGTGTGGCGCATGAGTACAGGAGGTAGACCTTAGCAGGCCTTTTACATTGGCACCCCATTTGGATTGAGCTAGCCCCATTTCCCCACCCCCACCCCATCGTGTCTTCTCTGTTTACCTTTTCCTTCCTTCAAGATTCTCTACAGACCTGCTACTTTCTGAGTACTGACTCTGCAGGAGAGCCATCCATACATGTGTGCTGTCATAGTACCCCATACATGAAAACACCACACACATAGGAACATGTATGAACAACACAGATGTACACAGTACCCACAAACATGGGCATACGTTTGAATAAGAGCTAGCATAATAGTCATTCTTTTGGATCCTGATAAATACTTGGGTTTTCTAGTTAAGAATTTCTTAAAAACCAGGTGGTAGAGGGACATCACTCTGGAGGTAGAAGCAGGTGAATCTCTGAGTTCAAGGCCAGCCTGGTCTACAACGTGAGCTCTAGAACAACCAGGGCTACACAGAGAAACCCTGTCTAAAAAAACAACAACAACAAAAAAAAAAACCAGAGAGAAAGAGAGAGAGACAGAGGCAGAAAGAGGAAGAGGGAGAGGGAGGATTTGGCTTATGAGCTGGGCATGGTGGCGCACCCCTCTAATCCCAACATCCAGGAGGTTGAGGCAGGCAAATCTCTGTTTTTTGAGGCCAGCTTTGTGTAGATAGTGAGTTACAGGACAACCAAAGCTACACAGTGACACCCTGTTGCCCAAGTTGCAGAGACCCCAAAAAAGACCACCAAAGAGTTGATTCCAATGCAAATATATAAGGGTCTTTCTTATGAGCTCGCTAGCAAGGACTCTCTCTCACGGACACCATTGCACTGGGTCAGAAGTGAGAGTCTCGAGTCTAGGGGTGCAGGATACTTACTATACAGAAAACTTACTTATTGTTACAGAAAACTTAGGGAATTTCCACATAAGCCAGCAAGTTAATATTTTAAAAACTGCATTTCTGACGTAATCTACAGGAACCAAACACGGGACAACATCACCTGACAGACAGGATGGCTAGGTTACCTATTCCCTGCGGGATGTCTCGGGTTATCTGTATGTACCTTGACCCTGCTGCTGTAGCCTGACTGACTGTTGTTGAGGGTGGGGGTAGGGGTGGGGGGGTTGCCATAGGATGTTTGCTTAAGTGGACTTTGTGGAGGTTAGCCCCTGGAGCACCGAAAATGAAGTTGGCTGGGCTTTACATATACTATTAGATGTTATGCCTCCAATGGCCTCTTAATCCTCATCATACCCCTGGGGAGTAGGCAGTATCTTGCCCATAAATGACAGAACAGAGACTTAAAAGCCACCCACCTGTGATCCATCCACCCACTGAGCCCCGGGCAGTCTCCAATGCTACTCTCAAGAACTACAGCAAACAGAAAGCCTGCCCATTACACCCCCTGTACCCCACCCCTCCCCATGCCTCTCTGGTTACATTCTCCAAGGTAAGTCCTTCTGTGGTCACCATAAAGCTAGCTCAAGACCTCCCAATAGGCTATCTCAGTCTTCAGTTGTTCGTCCTTTATTTCCCTGGAGGCCTTCCTTGGTGGCTACTAGACAAGAAGTCCTGGGCACTCTGTGAAAGGGCAAAAGGATGCTGAGAGAAATGTCCCAAAAGGCCCTGAAGCCTCTCTCAGACCCTGGCCACAAGGATCCAAGGATCTGGGCCTGACTTGACAGCAGCTGCGCATCACCTCTCTACGTTGGCCCCCTGAGATCCTTTTTTGCCCAGTTTCTGAAGAAGAGGAATGTGATGTGCCTGCCACAACTTCAGCCAGACAAATATTAAATGTTAGGCAGGAACTAGGGCTGGACAGAGGCAAGTTTGGTCTCAAGGAGGGAACCAGAGAGACAGCTGACTCAAATATGCAGGATTTTCTGGACTTCAGCTAAGGACAAGAGTCACGGGCTGCCCAGATGGATGCAGCATTAACAGCATGCAGACATGTAGGCTGGTGCAGAATGTGGCATCTGGATATAACCGGGAAAACTGGGCAAAGGTCAGGGATTGGGGTGACCCTTCCAACACTGTCCCTCTGTGTGGCCTAATAGGAAAGGAGATGTGGGCCTCTGGACCAGTGAGATTCTAGGACTGGGCTGGTGGGGTGGTACTAGTAGAGAACAGTGGTGGTGATGTTGGTGGTGGTGGCGGTGGAGGAAGACCAGACTCAGATTCCAGGAGAGCTAACAAAAAGGCCAGCCAGGCCCCAGATCACAGCAGCTCAAGGCCAGAGAGGTAAACCTTAGAGGAAGCATGAAGGACCCCAAAGTGGGGAGTGGGTCAGGTTCTTAGCCAATGGGCTGAGGGTACACCGAAGAATTTTGAAAGGCTTAAAGGAAGGAGGGGACTGAAGAGAAGGGAAGGGACTTCCAGGAGAAAACTGAATGTGCAGAGTGACCAGGTCGGAATGTGGAGAGTTTGGGAACTGAGTTTCAGGTCCTTCAAGTTAGAGTGGAAGACACCCTAAAGGCCCTTCCTGCAGATACAGTCATTAGCTCACTATATTAGCTTACTATTGCTAGGGACACCTCTGATCCCCACAGCAACTCAATGAATAGGAACAAATTCACCCCAAGTCCCCTTAATAGCAGTGAAAACTAAGACAACCCCATGCCTTTCATCTGTGTCTAGCCTCCACCACAGGAAAGCCTGGAATTGGTTTGTTAGATATAACAAAGAACTTTAGCAAGGCCATCACAAGACAAGACACACATCCAGAAAGAAAGTAGATAGCTATAAGACAGGAGACATAAACATAAAGTCACAGGGACTTGGGGCGGGGGGGGGGAATTGTAACAGATTGCAACACATATAATAAATGAGTGATGTCCAGGATATATAAAGGCCAGGTGCCAGGCAGTGGTGGCACATGCCTTTAATCCCAGCATTTGAGAGGCAGAGGTAGGCAGATTTCTGAGTTCAAGGCCAACCTGGTCTACAGAGTGAGTTCCAAGACAGCCAGGACTACATACACAGAGAAACCCTGTCTCGAAAACAAAACAAAATAGAACAAAACAGCCCAGGAATCAATAAGAAACGCATAAAAATATAGTAAAGACATGGGCAAAGGCTATAACAAACAGACTCTTATAGGAAAGGAAATAAAGAGAGCATGAGTACTGAAGAGACAACTGGAACAGGGGTTGGGAGGATGGGAACTCCCAGGAATGGTTGAAGGTGACCCTAAGATTCCTAACAATGGGTGATAAACAGCTTGAACTGGCCATTTCCTGTAACCAGGCAAGACTTCCAGTGGAGGGAGTGGGACACCAACCCAGCCACAAAACCTCCCGACCTACAATTTGTCCTGCTACAAGATATGCTGGGGTAAGGGTGGTGCTGAAATTGTGGGAGTGGCCAACCAATGACTGATCCAGCTTGAGACCCATGCTAAGAGAGGGTGCCAACCCCTGGCACTACCTGGAGGGCCAGGCCCCAGAGATGTAGGATAGAACTAAACAGGACTGGTAAAATAAATCAATGAAATGAGTCATAGTGGGATTCTGCTATACTCACAGATTGGAGCCTAGCCCAGGTCTCATCAGAGACGCTTCACCCAGAAACTGATGGGAGCAGATGCAGAGACCACAGCCAAACATTTAGGTGGACCTTGGGTGTGTCCTGTGGAAGACAGGGAGGATGGATTATAGGAGCCAGAAGCCAGAGGGGTCAGCTACATAATCACAGAGGCTCACAGAGACTGAACTGCCAACAGGGAGCCTGCAGGAGACGGACCTAGGTCCTCCACACATACGCTACAGGTGTGTAGTTTGGTCTTCTTGTGGGACTCCTAACAGTGGGAGCACAGGCTGTCTCTGACTGTCCCCAGCTTTTAGGACCCTTTCCTCCTACTGGGTTGCCTCATCCAGCCTTAATAGGAGAGGAGGTGCCTAGCCTTACTTCAACTTGATTTGCCATGGTTGGTTGATAACCTTGGGAGGTTGGCCCTTTTCTGAAGAGAAAGGGAGGAGGAGTAAATGGGGGTTGGGGAAATGAAGGGGAGGGACTGAGAGGAGAGGAGGAGGGGGAACTGAGGTCTGGATGTAATGAGTGGATGAATGAATGAATGAATGAATGAAAACGAAATAAAGGAGCTGGAGAAATGGCTCAGTAGTTAAGAGTATTTACTGCTCTTGCAGAAGACCTGAGTTTGGTTCCCAGCATCCACACTGGGAGGCTCATAAACACTAGGAACTCCAGTCCCAAGAGTCTGATGATCCATCCGCCCCTTCTGGCCTTCAAGGGTAGCAGACACGCACTCGATGCACATACATACATTCAGGCAAACACTCACACACATAAGATAAAAAAATAAACATTTTTTAAAAAGTATTAATTTAATAAAGAAAAAGGAAAGGAAATGAAAATAATCATTTAAGGGCCAGAGGCAAGATAGTTCAGCAGGTAAGTGTCTGCCACTGAGGTTAATGACCTAAGTCCCAACCCCAGGGCGGCATGGTGAAAGAAGAGGACCAACTTCTTCACGTTGTCCTCTGACCTCCACAAATACACTGGGGCACACACATGCATCTTAAAATTCATTCATTCATTTATTTGAACTCCATGGCATGGATGGGAAAGTCAACAGCTGGGCTAGCCCCTGCCTGGCCCGCCCCCACCCCCGCCCCCGCCCCTGCCCCTGCCCGGAGCCACCCTGCTGGGGCCCTGGGTGATGTCTGTGGGACTTGTTCCTACCAAGGGTCATGCAGATTCCCACGGTCTGTGATAGGGCCTGAAGCCATGTCTGTAGATGTACTACTGTCACACCTGGAGGGAGTGACATATTGATGTGGGTGGCCTGAGCTGCCACCTGAGGCCTTAGTGATGTCCAGGTCCTTGTTGCCTAGGGCCATATCTGGGTGCGAGGCCCTGCTGAGAGGTCAGGTTCTATGCTGATGGCTGTGGTCTGAGTTTCCACCAAAGGCCAGACAGAGGTCCACAGTCTGTACTGCCACATGAAGTCATGCTGCTGTCCATAGGCTATGCTGCCACTAGGGGCTATATTGATGTTTGTGGCCTGCCTGTACTGCCACCTGAGGCCATGATGTCCAGGGTGGGGAAGTCTTCGAGGGCCCTGTCTGGATCCAGGGTTCTACTATAGCAGGGGGCTGTGTTTGTGGCTGTGCTGCCCTCAGAAACCATGGAGGCTCATGACTCATGCTCCTGCTGACTGTGATGTTCAAGGAGGCTATTTTTACTGTGATATCATCGATGACTGCAGATGCACACAGTTGAGAGGGAGAACACGGAAGGTTTCTGTGATAACCACTATCCCCCACCAACTCCCCTAAAGAAAGAAAGGAAAGGAAAAGAGAAAAAGGAAAAAAGTAACAGCCCAGACAGGAAGCCATGGAGGAGAACTCTTATAACATGTGCCAGGATGCTTAAGAGTAGTTCTTGGCTCCTGGTGGGAACTGTGGGAGGGAGGACTCAGTTCTATTCAAGGGGCAGGCCACCGATAGTTTGACCAGGCTCCAGTGACTATGTCAACAATGCAAAGTGAACTTGGTTTGTTTTTTTTCTTTTTTCTTAATTTTGTTTTTGACTTCTTGGGAGGAAGGTCATGGGGTGGGGGCAAACTTGGAATGACTGGGAAGGGATTGTAATCAGGGTGCAGGATGTGAGACACCCTCCCCCCAGAGAATGAGTGAAAATGTTGTGTGGGGACAAAAATAAATGTAACTATAATTTTTAAATAGTCATTAAATAATGTTATTGTATGAGACTTTCTAACCTACACAAAATATTTTTTTAAAGATTTACTTGTTTTATGTATGTGAGTACACTGTTACTGTTTTCAGACACAACAGAAGAGGGTATCAGATCCCATTACAGATAGTTGTGAGCCACCATATGGTTGCTGGGAATTGAACTCGGGACCTCTGGATGAACAGTCAGTGTTCTTAACCGCTGAGCCATCCCTCCAGTCCCATACAATATATTTTAATCAAAGCCATTCTTTGTTCTATCCCTTCCAATCCCTCAACTATCCTATCACTATTTTGACTTCCCCACTTCATGTGTTCTTAAAAAAACAAAAAAACCACAGTCCCCTTCCACTGAGTGTGAAGTGCCCTACACTGTGCATGAGTGTAGCGCCACTCCTCCTGGCCACTCTCTGAAGAAAACTGTCCCTCCCCAGCAGCCCCAGCTGCCAATAGCTCCCCCTCTAGGGGTGGAGCTTCATGAGCTCCTCCCATCCACGCTGGGCTTTGGTTGGCTTGACCTTGCGCATGCAGTCACCAACACTGAGTTCAAGTGTGTGCAATAGCACTGTGGTGTTTAGAAACTGTTTCACAGCAGACGTCCATTACTTCTGGTTCTTATATTCGTTCGGTCCTCCTCTGAAGCAATCCCTGAGCCTTCGAGGGAGGAGGCGCGACACAGGCATTTCATTTAGAGCTGAGCAATCCACAGACTCATTCTCTTTTTGTTGACGAGTTGTGGGTCTCTATTAATTAACACAACTGCAAAAGATTGAACCATGTGTTACTGTTCTGTCAGGAACACGTTTAATATTTTACTTACTTTGAGGCAGGGTCTCAAATGTACCTTTGGCTACCCTGGACCTTGCTATGTAGACCAAGCTGACCTCAAATTCAGAGATCCACCTGCCTCTGCCTCCCATGCACTGGGATTAAAGGCATGGACCACCACACCTGGCTACAAGTATATTTTGAAAAACTTCTAAGTGGGTCAGGTATAGTGGTATATGCCTTTAATACCAACACTGGGGAAGCAAGGGCAGGACTCTATGAGTTCTAGGCCAGCCAAGGTTGCATAGTGAGAGCCTGTCTCAAAATTCCAAAAGCAAAGCAAACCAAACAAACAATGACAACAAAAACTTGTAATTAATAGAGAAACTCACAGGAAAAGGCATTATTTTGAGAAAATGTCATATCACCATGAGAGGTACAAGAAGTCACACACAGATTCTTTAGCGTATGATGTGGTAACTGCCACACAGCTCAGCAATTCTACACCCAGTACCTGGGTAGCCGGTGTCAGGGAGGGACCTGCATGGGGCATGGGGCAGGGCAGGAAGGTCTGGAAGGGGAAGTGTCCATAGGCAGTTTGTAACAGCACTCCACTGGAAACAGCGGAGACGCCCCGGAATGGGGACTGAACCAACTACGCCCACTGTCCAGACACCCAAAAGAAGTGATGTGTCGATTACAAGGACCAAAGAGGAGGGGAAAGGAAATGGATGGTTTGGGGGAGCCATGTCTACAGAGAAAGAGCATGCTCTATAAGACATGCAAAAGTTCAATAAGACTCTTCTGGAAACACTCCAGCTCTGAGATATGAGGTTGGAAGCCAGTTTCCTTCACCTTTCCACCTGCCTGACCAGGGTCAGCGAGAAGCAAGGAGAAAATACGCTCTGAAAATTGAAGCTTAAAGGATCTTTTTGTTTTTAGATAGTGTCTCAGTCTAGTCCAGCTATCTTAGAACTCATTCTGTGGGTCAGGCTACCCGTGAATTTGCAACAATCCTCTTGCCGAAGCTTCCTGAGTACTGGGATTGCTGCCATGATTCGTCATGCTTGATAGAATTTTGTTTTTTATTTATTTCTTTACTTCACTCGTGTGTGTGTGTGTGTGTGTGTGTGTGAGTGTGTGTGTGTGTGTGTGTGTGAGTGTGTATGTGTGTGTGTGTGTGTGTGTGTGTGTGTGTGTAGGTCAGAGGACAACTACAGGAGCTGGTTCTCTCCTCCACCGCATGGGTCCGATGATCAACTCAGCTTGCCCGTGAAGCTCACTGTTCAATGTGTTTATTGCTAATGATCTTGCTGGCCAGAGATTTAATGGTGTTGTTGTTGTTGTTGTCTCTCCACCAAAAACCCACACACACCACCCCCTGCCCCAGATAGGGTTTCTCTGTGTAACTCTGGCTATCCTGCAACTCTCTCTATAGACCAGGCTGGCTCTGCCTCCCAAGTGCTGGGATTAAAGGCCACCACCAGGGATTTAAGGATTTCATTTTGAATAGCAAAATGAGTGGACAGAGATAGAAAGTCAAGGGCCTCATGATGTCACTGGCTTTGCTGCCTTCAGGGGGTGGTCTTCTGCAGAAACAGGCATGACCTCAGGAAGATAAATTAAATGTCTTTACTTGACATTTAATAAGCCAGTTATATGACCTTCTGAATTTCTTAATCCATTTCATTATTGTGTATCTGTTGGGGGGTATGAAGAGGGCTCATGCCACAGTGTGTTATAAAGGACAAACTTACACAGCTCAGTTCTCTCCTTCCATCTTTATGAGCATTCTGGTATTCAGGCTTTTTCCACAAGCGCTTTCGGGCTGAGCCATCTTGCCAGCCTTAAATGAGTTATACATTTTAGACACACAAACCACCAAAACTCATTCTTTGAAACACAATAACTTGTTTTATAATACTAGTATTCTGCTCTCTTTATAGAGGGGAAAAAAGAAAAACCAAACTGCTAACCCTTCTGAGTTCTGAGCCTATGGAGACAGACAAAAGGAGTATTTTAATTTAATTTTATTGTATTGCTTTTTTTTTCTTTAGACAGAGTCTTGTTATGAAGCCCAGACTTGCCCTTAAAGTCCTTTTGTAGCCTGTTATGGACTTGAACTTGAGGTCTTCCTACCTTAGGAATAGTCAGATTATAGGCACTGGCTACCACTGATCTACTGGGGTTTGGGTTTTGGGTTGTGGTGTTGTTATGTTACCTACGCAAGCCTCCTACTCAGCTTGAGCAATCCTCTTGCCTCTCAAACAGTGGGAACACAGATGTGTGCACTGGTTGGAACACACACAGATGTGGCACTGACTGGCACAGAGAAATATGCACTGACTGGAACACAGATGTGGCACTGACTGGAACACAGATGTGTACATTGGCTGAAACACAGATGTGGCACTGACTGGAACACAGATGTGGCACTGACTGGAACACAGATGTGTACATTGGCTGAAACACAGATGTGGCACTGACTGGAACACAGATGTGTGCACTGACTGGAACACACACAGATGTGGCACTGACTGGCACACAGAAATATGCACTGACTGGAACACAGATGTGGCACTGACTGAAACACAGATGTGGCACTGACTGGAACACAGATGTGGCACTGACTGGAACACAGATGTGTACATTGGCTGAAACACAGATGTGGCACTGACTGGAACACAGATGTGGCACTGACTGGAACACAGATGTGGCACTGACTGGAACACAGATAGTACACTGACTGGCACACATGTGTGCACTGGTTGACCACAGATGTATGTACTCAGTGACTGGGATGGAGAAATAGCTCAGAAGGTAAGATCAATGGCTCCATGGGACATAGTGGCATCTGCCTTCAAAGACAGCCACATATATATTAGAGAGACCCAGTTTAATTAAAAAAAAAAGACAGTTGCTCTTTCAAAGAACCAGGTTCAAGTCCCAGTACCCACAGAGCAGCTCACAACCGTCTGCAATCCCAGGAGGAGCCAACACCCTCTTCTGACCTCCTCAGACACCAAACATGCACGTGCTACATAGACACATATGCAGGCGAAACACCCAAATACATGAAAAAACATTTAAGTCAAGAAAAAAAGGAACTTCTTTCTCTGGAAAAGACTAAACAGCAGACTACCCTAGCACAGCAGATGTCTTATGGGGGGGGGCAGTCAGGCCAGGGAGGTCAAGGAAGCTCTGTCAGGGCCTTGGCAGTGTGGCTCTGATCACATTTTGATGACAGCGACTATAAGGGGGAATGCAGAATGCAAGCCCGCAATCCCAGCCTGGCCTAGTTCTCATTAACTGTGCTGACCACTGTTCATGGGCACTGTTGGGCCTCCTGCTTAGTAGCCTGAGACCCTGTGAGCCAACCTAGGGCCTCTAACTGGCAGTCACCTCTAGAAACAGGGTCCTTGAGACTCCAGGGTGTTCACAGATCGGGATCCTTGGGTCACATGTGGCATGAGCCCATGTACCAGGCACTAGGGAGCGCAGAGGGACCTTGGGATCCTTGAGACAAGAGGCCTGGCAGTGCAGCCACTAGGGGGCGGGACTCTGGCTTATGTTTCCTCTGAAAGCTGTGAGCAGATGAGCAAGGGCAGTCAGCAGAGGCCGCACTCCCAGTCCAGCAGAGGGTATAACGTTAGCCAGAAGTCCATGTGGGCTCGCAGCCAACCATTGCACTGAGTGCGGGGTCCCCAGTGGAGGAGTTAGAGAAAGGACTGAAGGAGCTGAAGGGGTTTGCAACCCCACAGAACAACAATATCAACCAACCAGACCCCCACCCCCACCCCCAGAGCTCCCATGGAATAAGCCACCAACCAAGGAGTACACATGGCTCCGGCTGCATATGTAGCAGAGGATGGCCTTGTCAGGCATCAATGGGAGGAGAGGTCCTTGGTCCTATGAAGGCTTGATAGATGCTCAAGTGTAGGGGAATGGAGGACAGGGAGGCAGGAGTGGGTGGGTGGGTGGGTGGGGGAACACCCTCATAGAAGCAGGGGGAGGGGGGATAAGAGAGGGGGCTTCTGGGAGAAGGGGAAACTGAGTAAGGGGATAATACTTGAAATGTAAATAAATTAGAAGAGGAAGAGGAAGAAGAAGAAGAAGAAGAAGAAGAAGAAGAAGAAGAAGAAGAAGAAGAAGAAGAAGAAGAAGAAGAAGAAGAAGTAGTCGTCCATGGGCCTCAAAAATCAAACAAACCAAACCCAAAACCTCGCATGAGATGGTTAGGGGAGTGGTGGGTGGGAGGTTGGAGGGGCGTGAGGTGCGAGCCTGACAGGAAGGATCCCAAGTGTCTGAAGAACTCTACCTGGGCTTGACACAAAGATGCTTTGCCTGTGAGCTCTCCATCTGGAAAGCAGAAACATAAGTGGGGGTGGGGGTGGGGTGGGGTGGGAGAGCAAGGTGGAGGTCACAGTTCTCTAGGAAGAGACCCTGGGCCTCTGAGACTCGGACCCCACACGAGCAAATGTGAACCAACCAGAACAGTCAGGCTTTCCTTGCCTTCATCAAGCTGCTGGCTAGGCTGGGACTGAGGGTCAGTGGAGCATCCAGGAAGCTCCCAGACCCTCTGTGCCTCTCTCAATGGCCCCGAGCCCCTCCACCTTCAGCTTCAGTGCCTGAGAACAGAGAAGAGCCTCAGCCCTGGTCAGGAGGAAGACTCCTTAGAAAGGAAAGTGGGCTGCCCTGCCCTGGAGCCTCTGGGGTGGGCTGTAGATGTTCAGTGCACCCTGGGCCCTCTAGAGAGCAGAGGAGTCATTGTCCCTGGTTCTATTGCACAGGAAGCCAGGGGGGAGTCCCTGAACAACACTAACAGTCCCAAGGGATCTCTGTTCCTGTAGGGAACGGCCTGTCCCGGGAAGCTTGATGTCTCCAAGCTCTGACAAGGCATCAGAGCTCCAGCTCTGTGCCTGTTTCATGCGCACACTTCCCTATTCCAATTAGCACTAATTGGACAAGTGGGAAAGCCCACAGACCCTGCAGCAAAGGCAACACGGTCTGCTGGGTCTCATGGAGCCAATGTCTTTTAGGGGCCACATAAGATAGGCTTTGGGGGATGGGCCCTCAGGTGTCTGTCTCTCTGAAGGAGATGAAATAATGGAGCCACGTTTGCCAAGGACCCCTGTGAGCCTCCTGGAAGATGGAAGTCATTGCAGGACAGTGGCTGCAGAGGAAGAGGCAAACAAATGCTCTTTTCTCAGCCTGACATTTACAGCTTCCTGAACTCAGCCTACCAGATCCCTCTCTCCAAATCGGGGGACAGTTTCATTTCTTTTGTTCCCACTCCTTACTCCCAAGTCAACCATTCATACATCCATTCATGTTTTAGGAGTCCCTTCTTGAGCACCCCCTGGGGACCATGGACATGCCAGACTTGGCTGGCTGGGAGGTCTCAGAGGCTTGCTGAGGGGTTAGGCCCTTGTTCTAAGGGCCCAAGAGTAGGTTAGTCAGAAGAGAACAGAGACATAAGGAGCGAGGCTGGAGGACGGACAAGGCTTCTGATGCTTGACTACTAACCCCACTTGAGCAGCCCTCTCCTCTTCTGCCTACTGCTATCTAAGCCTGGGCCCGGGCGTAGACCAAGGGAATCCCCAGCTGGCCCTTTCATGTTTGGTGGAGAGGAAGGGGCCAGGTAAGCAGGCTATGTGCTTGGAAATGGAGGCCTCAGCTGTTGGCGCTCTGGGTGAGGCTGTAGGTTTTCTGATCCTTCAGACTAGACTCTAGGGATGAGCCAAGCTGTGCTCATATACCAGGCAACAGGTGGAAGCTGAACACTAGAATCAAAAGGCTCCAAATATGAGCTCTCTGCGGCAGGGCCAGCCCTCAGGAAGGATGGCAAGTATTCCCTGAACAAAGGGTTGTCTCTGGGCAATCTGGGCCCTCTGTCTCAGAGTGAGGAACAGAGCCAGCCTGGCTTATTTGTTCTACACAGACAGCTCAGACACCCTGAGCTGTGGTAGTGGGAAGAATGTTTTCTATTCTTCACAACAATCTCTAACGAGGAGATAGAAGCTTGGCTCTGCACACCCCACCCCCCTTAGAGACCAACCTGGTCCTGGGCAATTTGGTGTTGCCATGACAACCACACACTTCTTCCTTACTTAGCCGACTGAATTCGAGTTACAGATTAAATCCTGGTGAGTTGTCTTCAGACATATGAAAAGATCTATGCGTCTTCCATGTCATCCATGCCTCTGATACCTGCCTCCTGTCTCTTGCTGTCTGAGGCAAGGAAGATGCATCTGCACACTCTCCCTATGCTCCTAGGGTAGACATAAATGCAAAGCTCACTTGAGATATGGCCGTGGAAACACGTGCATGGCAGTGCTGTACACGGCAGCTAAGCTAAGCAGGCCTTGTAACTGAGTGATGGTTCTTAGATCTTTTGGTTTAGGATGTGCCCTTAAAGACTTGGTTCACCACATCGAGGACTTGCCTATGTGTGAACTAGCACTCTTGTATGACTGGAACCTTGGACCTAGGGCTTCTAGCCTGAACCTTTATATGTTTCCCATGATTAACTTCAGCCTCTTTTGACTGGGTATAGAGAAGAATTACCCACGCTGGCAATGGGCTTATAGCTTAGCACTGCTGGGTAGAACCACAGTAACAAAGAGAAGCCCTGTCTGCAGCAAGCGTAGTGCAGGTGGCCCTAGAGAGATGCCTCAGCCTGGCAGTCAGGCAGGGATGGTTCAGCATGTTAACACACAGCAGTTGTGGTAGTTTTAGAAAAGCACAGATCTCCCTGTCAAGCCAAACTTGAGGTCTAGCCTGCTCTCAGTCTGAGATAAGAGACAGAAATGGGTTTGGAGGGATTCACCAGAACAAGTCCCTTAGGATGGACACGGAACCTGCCTCTGTCCTCTACAGTGAGGGCCAGGGGCCCCTGCTCTGTGTTGTAGGCATTACATGTGAGGGGTTCTATTCACGGGGCTGCAGCATCCTGTGGTCAGAGGTAGTCCAGGACTCTAACTGTATCTCTTAGTTAGATCTGTACTTCTGCTCCATCTTTCTGCTCTTCTGAGCCTAAATTTCCCAGTAATCCCAACATTCGGAAAACGAAGACAGGGAGTCCTCGGGGCAAACTGGCTAGCTAGAGCAGCTGAACTGAATCGGCAAGCTCCAGGTTCAGTGAGAGACATCAATAAAGAGGGCAATTGAGGGAAGATGCCCCAGGTCAACTGACCTCCACGTATACATATACACACACCTACACAAACACAACCATATGCATGTGAACACATACATGTGCATGTATACATACTATAGACACATATAATAATGCTGTAAACAATATCAAGAGATAGCATCACTTATCACCAAAAGACAGCACATAGACATATTCAGGCTCCTTGGTGAGCACTACACTGACCTAGCACTCCTACTTGAACGTGGCTGTACCCAGGCTCTGGTCTTGGAGCGCACAGGCCCACAGGCTCTCAACTCCCCATCCCGCCACTGGGGGACTGCTCTGACTCCCCTTGGCTTTTATGATTTTTGTTTTTTGTTTTGTTGTTGCTGTTCCGAGATAGTGTCTCACTCAATAGGCAATAAACAAACTTCCTGTTCATCTTCCCAAATGTTGGGATTAGAAGTGTGTGCTACACACCTGATTTCACAATGTGAATACACACACACTCTCTCTCTCTCTCTCTCTCTCTCTCTCTCTCTCTCTCTCTCACACACACACACACACACACACACACACACACACTCACACACACAGACGGAGAGAGACAGAGAGACAGAGAGATGGATCCCTGATGGGTGCTTGAAAATACAGACATAAACATAAGCTAATCTGATGACATAGAAGAAATAAGATAACAGCCACCCTCTGGTGGCCTCCCATCCAGTGCCAGGCCTTCTACTACTCGGTCTGTTGCAGGGATCGCCAAGAGGAAGCAGAGGCAAGAATAACCCATGGACTTGGGCACTCTGCCCATGAGCCCTGCTGGCAGCCAGAGCACCACACAATTTCACTCGGTTACAAAAGAAAGAAACATAAGTGGTTCTGTCCTTCAATTGCCCCCCATGGTCTGAAATCTGCACACACAGAACATGTTCTTGTCATTAAAGACATGCCTCTTAGGGACATCAGAGGCCACATGGGGAAGAGAGTCATCTTCAGCTCTAATTTGAGGACATAAAGATGTACTGTGCTAATCTGTCTTTCTCTGAAATTATGTCAACACACTAGGGAAAACAAGGAAGACTATGTAAGCAACATCTCTATTCTGTCCAAGTGTGTACAGAAGAAAGCACTACTGTTTGTCTTCTGGCCACAATGGCTCATTCTCTGGGGTCTTTGTGATTTCTCCTTTGGAACCCAAGGCAGGCTCTGTCTGGAGGAGTGGGGCAGACAATGTTCTGAAGCTAAACCTTTACCCATGAAGTCTGAAGTTCCAGGATCACCAGCTTCCCTTTGTGAGCTGATGCCTAATTCTCCCAAGACCTGAAAGCCCTTCTGAGAGGGGCCTCTGGCAACCTTGTCCACTCTATCACCATTCACAAGACCCTCTTCCTCCTCTGCTTCTTTCTCTTGAGGCAGGGTCTCTGTAGCCTAGGATGGCCTCCTGAGTGCTGGGATTGGAGGCTCAGGCCATCACACTTCCCTTCTCCCCCAGACTTCCCTTTCACCCAGTAGGCCTGGAGAAAGCCACGCACTACCTTCCACACACTGGAAAGAGTGCCAGGATCTCCCAGATAGGAACCAGAAACGTTTTCAGTTGCCACCTCCCCACATGACTAAAGCAGTCATGTCTCACTCAGTCAATGTTCACTGATAGGCATTGATGGAGTACCCAACTCCAGTCCAAGGCCCAAGCCTGTGACAAAGGGGTGCAGGTGAGATTCAGAGTAGGAGGCTGGTGGGAAGGAAGGTCCTAGGCTGGGGAATTCTCACCTTCCGTCCCCACCGAGCACAAGGAAGACAGGTGGCTTCTGCCAAAGGCATTTGCCAAGCCAGAGAGACATTGTTGTAAGCCCTTCCAATCATGATTGCCAGGCCCCTGACCCAGACTACTCTTGTGGCCATTTCCATTAAGCAAGCAGGCAGCACGCTCCACCCTACAGGAAAAAGTCTATGATTAGGTCACAGAATCCCACCAATCCCCGAGCTCGAAATCCCACCAATCTCTGAGCTTGCCCAAAGATCAGGCCACAAAATCTTAACAATTCTAGGCCCTGGAAAGCTCCTCCCCCTTAAGAAGCACCTATATAAAGCTCTGCTCAGTCGAGCAAAGGCAGCCACCCTCTTGTGATGTTCCCAACGAATCTCCTGTGTGAGGTCTGTTGTGCAGAGTGACTTCCTGGTATTCCCTGGCTCCCACCTGCCAGGACATATTTCCCTTCAGAGCTGTTAACATTTGCACTGGGGAAACATTTCACCTCAGAGCTGTTCCACAACTGTGACAGTAGCAACAACTTCATAACTTGAGGGCACTTTTTACTGCAGAAAAGGACAGACTGTAACAAATGATGATGAAAAAGATTCCTTGGCAAGGAAGTTGCTCTGTTATAGGACCTCACTGAGCACCAGGAGCTGGGAGGCAGCCCTAGATGGACCGTGCTACTCTACAGGGCCCACCTGAGGTCAGGGTGCCCCAGCTGCAGACTCACTTGTGATGTATAACCACAGCAGTTGCCTTACAAGGGGCCAGCTCCATATCTCCTTCAGAGGGTCGCGCTTGACCGTACAGATGGAAGACGTGATGGCAGGCTGGAGGCCAAAAGAGGTGAAAACAATTGTCTCAGCAATGGAGAAATATAGCCACTTCCTGGAAAGCGGTGCCTGCCTCTGAGCCCTCCTATTTCCTTCAGCTGTGTACCAAACTGCTGTCACTGTCTGGGCCCAATAGAGATGAGAACTGTCCTATTGTGCAGCTAGGAGGAGCTTCGAGTCCAGCCTCTGCCGATCTCAGAATGAGGTGGTCTCCTCAACTCCGTAGATCATGGCTGTATTCACATGGGCTTTAGACAGCCCAGAGAGCACAGTTGAAAACTGTGCATGGCCTGGTCCAAAATGTCAACAACTGAGAAGTCAGGTATTAGTAATGAGAAAATGCAGAGCTGTGCATTCCTTCTAGAAAGAAGGCAGGCTGTGGGAAGGAGTCCTGAGCTGCTGTCCAGCCGGCCATCTTTTAGTAAAATGGGCCCTGTTATAGTAGCATCTGGTGGACAGCATGTGGAAAGGTGAGCAGAGAAAGGAGCCTGTGGTCGGCTGCAGAGCCTCCTCTCTACCCCAGAGTAAGAATCTTGTGGTCCTCTCCCATAGATTCAGAAGTCACAGGCTGCGGGTGCCAGGAGCAGAACACTGAGGCTGTGGGTGTAGGCACGGCTGCTGCTGGCTTGCTCGGAAGGAGGATGACACAGTGGACTCAGCTTGCTGAAAAGCTCATCCTCGGGCTCTGTCCTCAAACAGATCCTGAAGGTATGGCATAGATCCAGGAACCTCCACTTCGGAAAACCCCATGTCCAGGAGACTGAGGAAGGCAGCCTAAGGACCATGTTCTAGGTTTGGGACTAAGAGGGCACATGGTGACAGGATTCCAGGGAAGAGATGGGGAAGTCAGTAGAAAAGGGGCTCACGAGCTCTGATAGTCTATTCCTGTGTGCTTGCCTCTTGACAGCAAGAAGACACGAGGAGGAAAGCTGCTTCCTGTGTGCTCTCCCCATAGGCCAAGGAACTACTCATTTGAGCTAGCCTGACTCAGCCTTACAAAAACACAATTGAAACTATACTTTTTAGAGGACTTCCAGTTGCCCGGGATACCTTACATTTAAATGCTGTCCCTGAAGATGTGCGGAAAAGCCTCTGAGTGGATAAAAACACACCCAGGTAGCCTGAACACTGGCTCTATGCCCTATCTCAGTTACTCAGGAGGGAGCGGGTCACAAGTTTAAGGTCAAGCAAAGCAACTTAACAAGATCTTGTCTCAAAATAAAACTCTTGCAGAGGGCTGGCGGTGTAGCTCAGTGTGAGAGCACTGGCACAGTCCCCAGGGTCACAGAGGAGCAAAGCACATGTCAAGGCCACTGGCCCAATCTTACTATGCTGCTGACTCTTGACGTTTGGGGCTCTCGGTATTAACTCCAAGCAAACGGTTTTAAGTGATGCTCTTGGGGCTGGTAATGCGGCCATAAGTGAGAAAGCTTGCTACATAAGCCTGACAACCGGAAGGAGAAAGCCAAGTCCTACGAGCTGTCTTCTGACTTCCATCACATGTGCCCACACTAGCATACATACACAAATCATACAACACACACGTCATACACACACTTTTTATAAAAGGTAAATAAAAAAAAAGGTAAATACATAGGCTCTGTTTTTCATTTTGAGACAGAGTCTCCTTATGTAGACCAGGCTGGTCTTGAACTCAGATCCACCTGCCTAAGAGTGAGTGCTAGAATTAAGGATGTGTGCTAACACATCTGGCCCTCTAGTTATTCTTGTTGGCTCTCTAGAGGCAAATATGGAAGATTTGGGGACACTGTGACAGAGGATTATAATCTATTGACAATCAAGATAAAGTTTGTGTATGTAGCACCAAGGGCAACCATATCCAAGGGAAGTAAAGGGGAAAAGAAACCTACTTACCGATTTTACCTCCCAGAGAACAGCCCGAGGATCTCCCCTGCAGGAGCGGCATACAGGGCATGGGAAGCTTGGCACACCTCTGGGCTAGAAAACAGCTGTACTGACAGTACTGGAAATGAGTCAGTTCAGAGGGGCTGACTCTGATTTTTGCCATATGCAATGTGCCTTGTTTTATTCTAAGGATAAAAAGAGATACCTATGCAATTGTGATCATCATCCGTGTGACTTTCATGGAAAAACTAAAGCAAGCTGGAAGGCCACACCCCTTAGGGGACAAAGCAGCTCATACTTTCCATCAGAGGTCCCCTCTTTCAAGGTGGCTAGATCTGAAGCCACCAGGCCGTTTTCATACACTCTACAGTCAAGAAATCCGGACATGACCCTCCCCAGGGGCTTGTGGGAAATGAGACCTGCATCTCCTGGATGTATCGGTGCAGGCTGGGGTATGGCTGTAGCTCAGTGGTAGAGAGCCTGGTTTGCATGAGTGAAGCCCCGGGTTCAATCCCCAGGACTGAAAACGTTATTTCAGAAATATTTCTCACTGAGTAGCATTTTTCTTCTCCAGAAAGTAAAACCACAGGACACAGGGAAAACCAGTTTTATTTGTTTTTTTTGAGACAGCTCTGGCTGTCCTGGAACTTGGAGATCCGCCTGCCTCTGCCTCTGCCTCTTAAGTGCTGAGATTAAAGGTGTGTGCTACCACAACCCAGTTGAAAGCCACAATTCTTATGCCACCATTTGTTCTCATTTGGTGTAAAACTTCAGGGGCTCCTTACTTCTTTTATAGAAGAAACTAACCATTCTTGTGGCAGGTCAATGGCTCCTTTGCTTTTTCTTGGCCAAACAATGGTTAAATATTAACATCTAAGAGAGTTTGTTAAAAGATGTAACTTCAAAGGTCAATCATACTCAAAGAGAATGAATTCATTAACAAAAAGGGCTTTTGGTCTTCACTTAAAAGGACATTCCTCCTTTGGCGGGAAGTCTTGGACTGGACGATCTCTCCTTTGCAGTCTCACCGCCAGGGTGATTCTGATTCCACAGCAGGGCTTTCTCACAGCAACACATGTCCAAGAACCGCTTATGCTGGGTCCAGGTACCAAAAGTGCCAAAGCATCGTCAAAGTCAAGTCATTTTGTCACAGAGTCTGGATCTACCCAACTGAGTCCTGAGAAAGTGGATCAGCTTGGTCTCTGTGAGGAACGCTGTCCCAAGAGTCATTCCTAAGCAGAAGGCCCCCACAGCAATGTGTGCCAGCCTAGCCAGCCAGCCCCGCTCACAGCAGAGGAATGCCTAGAGAAAGAAACTAGAGTCACTGTCAGACAAACCAGGGAAAGAAGCTTCTTCTTCTTCTTTTTTATAAGGTTTATTTATGGGCTGGAGAGATGGCTCAGAGGTTAAGAGCACTGACCGCTCTTCCAGAGGTCCTGAGCTCAAATTCCAGCAACCACATGTTGGCTCACAACCATCTGTAATGGGATCTGATGCCCTCTTCTGGAGTGTCTGAAGACAGCTACAGTGTACTCATATACATAAATCTTTTTTTAAAAAAATAAGGTTTATTTATATGTATAAACACATGTGCATAAGTGTGCTCTGTGCCTTTAAAAGCCAGAAAAGGCACTGGATCCCCTAGAACCGAGTTATAGGTGGTTGTGAGGCACCATATGGGTGCTGAGAACTGAACCTGCGTCCTCAGGATAGACAGTAAGTGCTCTTATTCACTGAGCCGTGTCCTCAGCCCCAACATCCAGCTTCTACATCAGTTACGAGGCATGGTGATGAGGCCAGGGGTTAATTTAAGGACTACTCTGCAGGTCTAGAGAAGATGGGAGGAGACGAACACGTGGCCAATGTGTGTAGACTGGCTGGAAGATGGAGGTCTAGAGGGAAGAACCAGGCACAGCAAGTGGTGTGGAGGCTGCTGGGAGTCTTACCTCTGAGACATTAGTAATCCCAGCACTGAGGACGAACACCCCAAGAAGAACCGGTGACAGGCGCAGGCCAGCCAGAGGTCTGTGGGGGCTCTCTCGGAAGTAACGATGGATGAAGGAAAGGCTCTGTGTGATCCGGATGCCCATGTTAAAGCAGTTGGCCATGATGAAGCCCACACTGCCACACCAACTGGTCAGCAGGTAGGACAAGACTAGAAACGAGGACGACAGTGCCAGCATGCTGAGATTGTACCTGGGAGACAAGCAAGGCAGGAGGTGAGTGTCTCACCCCAAGGCAAGAATAGTCCACAAAAATCAGCCATATCAACTCACAGGAAGATGCCTGAGTTAGCATCTCCCCAGATGAGTTTCCATAGTCTATGGTTTTAGCTTTTAGGTATTGTGGGCAAAGATGGCTTATTATGGTTCTTGTGCCTTATATATGCTAGACGAGGTCCTTTGCCTCTGCATGTTTTTCTTTGTCTCTTAAGGGCTGTCACTCTGTAATCCAGGATGACAACAACAAAAAAAATGTAGCCTAGGCTCACTTCTTACTCAGGCTCAAGCTGGCCTTCAGGAATTATCTCATTCTCTGACTACCTCTGTCTCTCTGTCTCTGTCTTTATGTTTGTCTATCTCTCTCTTCCCATTTGAAGTGCTCAGAATTAAACCCAGCTAAACTAAGCAAGCATTCTTTGCTGAGCAACAGTTACAAACCCTCAGGCCTTGAACTCATATTCTTCCTGCCTCAGCCTCCCAAGAACTAAAATTACAGGTGTGTGCCTCTGTACACAGCCATAACCCAGGTTTGTGTAACACTGAATACTACATACAATTCAAAATACTTACACTTCTAAGGAAAATAATGTATTAGGTGATACTTTGAAAACAAAACACAAAAGTTCTGTCCAGCTGAAGTCTCCAGTGAATGTGACCTGGGTAATGATGCACACTCTGTAAAGGACTGTGGGAGCACTAGGGACAGTGACAAGCAGTTAGTACATATGGCATGGTCCTATCCTGTGCAGCTCAACGTTGTTCACTACAAATGAGCCAGCACGGTGAGGCTGAGAACCCACCAAGGACTAAGGTAACAGTCTACCTTTGCTACTGGCCGACTGCTTCGATACCTCATCCTGCTTCTCCTGGGAAATGATGCACCAGGCAGTGAACTCAAAGCACCTCACTCAACGCAAGTGACAGGTCTCCAGAATGAATTATGAGCAAAGCCTGGACACTCCCTGGTGCGTTCCAGCCTCTTGAAGACTCCTTGGACTTTCTCTATCTCTAGTGTTCTTTGGATGTGGAGCAGAATGGTTATGCTACTTTTCTCACTTGTGATTTCAAACACCCATTGTACTGGCTGTTTTATGTGTCAACTTGACACAGGCTGGAGTTATCACAGAGAAAGGAGCTTCCGTTGGAGAAGTACCTCCATGAGATCCAGCTGTGGGGCATTTCCTCCAGTTGGTGATCAAGGGGAGAGGGCACCTTGTGGGTGGTGCCATCCCTGGGCTGGTAGTCTTGGGTTCTATAAGAGAGCAGGCTGAGCAAGCCAGGGGAAGCAAGCCAGTAAGTAACATTCCCCCCCCCCCCCCATGACCTCTGCATCAGCTCCTGCTTCCTGATCTGCTTGAGTTCCTGTCCTGAATTCCTTTGGTGATCAACAGCAATGTGGAAGGTGTAAGCTGAATAAACCCTTTCCTCCCCAACTTGCTTCTTAGTCATGATGTTTGTGCAGGAATAGAAACCCTGACTAAGACACCCATCTTCAGTATTCTGTAAAGGAAAGAATTGCATCCTGGCATCATAAAAATGCTGCTACAGTCTTCAAAAAGGCCATGAGCCAAATCCCCCAGCATCTGTATTCTACCTATTTCATAACAGATACTCTATAAACATGCAGTTGGTGAGAGAGGTAAACCCTGTAGCTCCCTAAGCTGTGTTCACTAAGCTAAGTAACCAAGTAGCCTCTGGGGCCACAACCCAGATTCCTAACATCAGAGGTGGTGAGAAAGCAACTGTTCAGTGAGTAATGTGTCTGACTACAGATCAGAGGAAAGTCACTGTGTCCCTGAATGCCTGGTTACAGGCCTTTGAACTGACCAAGGTCGTGCCCTATAAAAACTTGCTTTATTAGAGTTCATGGTAAAGAATGCATATACATGTGTACATACACACATAGACACACACACACAGAGATACACGGTACTCCAACAAAGGAGGTATAATTTCACCCAGGATTTGAGATACTATATTTACTTCTCAGTAGAAACTGTTGTCATGAGCAGAAGACACACAAGAGCTTGTATCTCCACACTACTGCTCTGAGGCTCCTCGCTCCAAATCTTCCGATGTAAGTGTAGTTCTCACCCCTCAGCAAGAAAACTTCTCTTTGCAACAAAGACCAGTACAGAAATCCACAAGCAGTCAAGACGCAGAGCTGCGGAGTCAGCCCGGACTGATGCAACAGCACAGTTCCCGTGCCTAAGCAGTCAAGATGCAGAGCTGTGGAGTCAGCCCGGAATGATACAACAGCACAGTTCCTGTGCCTAAGGTCAGGGAGCATTGCAGAGGAGGGGACACAGGCACAGGAGGCTCACTGTGAGGTACTGCCCTAGAGATGTCAGAAGCTACACCAACGGATTCTTAACATGGCTGCCTACATATGACCTGAACAAGGACAACGCCAACGGGCATGTTAAGATGGACGGGAGAAAGCTCAAGAGTCTACACAAAGAACTGAGGAAAAGCTGAGAAGGGGAGAGATAGTCTTTCCTAGGGAAGAGCTCATCAATTGGGTATGTGATACCAGATGGTCAGTCCTGAAAATAAATATATACACACAGTAACTGAGAAGGTTCAATTTATATATGTAAGAATCAACACAGACACACACACACAAATTAAAGAAAGAGAGGCTATGAGTTTGAAAGAGAGCAAGGGGGATGATACACAGCAGGGTTAGGAGGGAGGAAAGGGAATCGGGAAATGATATATTTATATTATAATCTTAAATTTTTCTTTTTTAATTTAAAGGAAAGAACACTACCACCTATTGCCCAAGTTTCTTCATGATTTGGTCATAAAACTTTCTGTTTCTCTTAAACATTTCAGGTATGTTTAGCATTGCCTAACGTCCTCCACACAAATGCTGAAATTACTGCTAATTAAAATTGCCTTCACAATGTAGGTTCTGGCCTGGCATGGTGGTGCACACCTTTAGTCCCAACACTTGAGAGACAGAAGCTGGTGGATCTCTTTGAGTTCAGGGCCAGCAGGTTTACATAGAAAGTTCCAGGACAGCCAGAGCCACATAGAGAGAAACTGTCTCAGAAAAAAGAAAGAGGGAAAGAAAAAAAGAAAGGAAGGAAGGAAGGCAGGCAGGAGAAAAGGAAGGAAGTCAGGAAGGAAGGAGGGCAGGCGGGCGGGCGGGGGGGGGCAGGCAGGAGTGACAGAAGCTATGTGTACACACCGCCACATCTCTCAACTAGTGAGCTTTAGATTATATTTTATTTTTAAATTACTCAATGTTAGAAGCAGCTTCAAATCGAAATGTGGTATTTTTCAAAGTTAAACTTAGTCTTTTCTATTCATGGGGGAGAGTAGACTCCAAGCAGTTCTGCACCTACAAAGCTGAATAGCTGAGGTGAAGGTCATGAGCTGACAACTACTGTTGGTTGTGACCTACCAACAGGCTGGTAAATTCATTCAGTATGCCATACTGTGTCTTTAAGACTTTTAAATTCTATTTCTGTTTATCTTGTTTGTATGTATGCAAGTCTGTGTGTGTAAGAGTACACATGTGCTGTAGTGCACATGTAGAGATCAAAGGCCAACTTGCAAGAGTCACTTCTGTCCTTCAACCATGGATGTCCTGTGGATAGAACTCTAGGGTTCAAGTTTGACGGCAGGCAGGCTTACCCAGTCCTGTGCATAAATGAGACGCTTCCTGCCTTACGGGTCTTGCTTCTGACATATGCATTCACATGTGTACTGGGCCATGTTGTACCGGACACCAGCAGTTTCCATAGCTTCAGATTCAGAGTTGCTTGGAGCTGGTAATGAATAGTTTCCCTGGCTCAAGTCTCCTAAAATTCCAATCTATTGGCCTGGGAGACGAGCAGAAGACTCCCTAAGACAACTGCATCAGTCTGGGCTAGCATCTTGGCTAGACTCCAGTCACTGGACAGCAAAGTCACTGGCTCCTGTGTGCAGCAGTCTGATGAGGACAGACAGGTTGATCTGAGAAGGGAGGACTCCCTGACTCTGGGCTATCTCTTCCTCATTCCACTCCTAAGAGCAAGCCTCTGAAGTCCTCAGCAGTACTCAGTGTAGCAGAGGCAGTTCCAAGAGAAAGTTCCAAGGATGCAGAAACCAAGGGATAGTGGTAAGGACGCTGCTCACCTCATCGCTAACAGCCACCCTTCCTATTCTCTCTCCCTCATCATTTTATCCTTCCAGTGACACCTTAAGATACTGCCCTAGTATTTTTGGCATTTAGGATATAAAAAGCAGGTGATGGACCAAAGATATAAAGCTATTTTATATCAGAATAATAAAGGAAAATTTAAAATACACATTCCTGCGCAAGGACCTACTGACTGACTGTGCAGGTATGAAGGAGAGAATAGTAAAGTGGGGGGGGGAACAAGAAACTCTAACTAACATGGAGGCCCATGGGAGATTTTTAAATGACAGCTTGTGTTAAAACTGGTGAAAATCCTTGGGTAGGGGTCCCAATCTGAAGCTATGAGAGAAGAAAAGCTTGTGTTGAAATATATGTCTTTGAGCCTTCTTAGGAAAGATATACATATATATACATACACATACATACACACACACACACACATACACTACATACACCACATATATACACCACACACAGAGACACACACACACACACACACATACACATACCACATACACCACATATATACACTACACACACACAGAGAGACATGCACACACACACACATCACACACATACCACATACACCACACACACATACCACATACACACACACATACTTACCACATACACACCACACACACACACACCACATACACACACACCACATACACACACATACACACCACACACACACACACACACGCACGCACAATGACTACCATAGATAGCCACTGTGTGATAACCATGAGGACCATTGTGTTATTGCCACTGTGAGATGACCACTGTTACAGTCATCATGTCATTGACAGTGTGTGACAGCCACTGTTTGATGGCCATTGTATGATGGTTACTATGTGATTGCCATCATGTGATGGCCACTGCATGATGGCTAGACCATCCCCATGTAATGTGTTATAGTCACAGTGTGATAGCAGACGGATGTACGGGTGACTTGCCTGCCTGCACCTGTGTCTGCACACTACATGCATGCATTGCCCAAGGAGGCCAAAGGAGGATGCTGGGTCAGATCCCTGGAGTTACAGATGACTGTCAGCTGTCATGTGGCTGCTGGGACTTGAACCTGGGTCTCTTTAAGAACAGTCAGTGCTCTTAACTGCTGAGCCAACTTTCTAACCCCTAAGAAAGGCAATCAAGTATCCTGTCTAGAGTTGAGGCCATCCTTCGGGATCTGAGCAGCGCAGCAGTGGAATAGATGACTAGCTTCTCCTAAGGCTGACTGCACACCCGAACAAATATGACTCTGTCAGGGTGATACCACACCCCCATTAAAGGAAGCAGATAACTGGTCTCCTAGCCACACTGTGGGAAACACTAGGCAAATCGTTCCAGGGCCATGGTGATCCTAGGGAGGTTCCACTAGTGGTCTCGTGTGGCCTCTGAGAAAAGGGTAGACAAATCCATGCTCAGAACGGAAAGAGAAAGACTCACAAGTTACTTAACCTTGGCCAAAGAACATGAGTAAAGGTGGGCTTCCTAGGTCACCCACCTGTCGACCTCCTCCTTGCTCATGGCAGCAAACGTGAAGCACTCGGTCACACCGTTGACAGCAAGCAGGAGCACATAGAGGCAATAGCAACGCATCAACACAGGGCCTGCAAGGAAATAATCCAGATTCCAGAGTGGAAATGGGACATACCATTAGCTCTAGCTTGTGTTCAGAGAGTGGGGTCATGGGACCTGATGGTAGCAATGGCAGACTACATGCCTACCTGAGGACTCCCAGCATCCCACGGCACTGACTACGACACTCAAATAAAATCAAACGGACAGTGAGGCATAATGCATAGCTCTCTTGCTGAACTGCTGAAAGCTCACCTGGTCATCTAGCAAAGCTGCGAGCATCTTCAGTCAGCACAGAGGTGACACTGGCTAGCTGAGCACTGAAGACCCCAGTGGCTCTATGTCTTAAGGGAATGTCAGTTGAGCTGACTGAAAATGTCCTTTGGAATGGCCCAGGGCCCAGGGCCAACACGAAACTCCTAGGCCAGAACCTTCACCACTCACAGTGAACACCAGAGCTCCCTGAGGTACTTTCCTAAATTAAAGTAATATGGTATTACAACCAGAAATGAAGTTTTAAAGACTCTGTTGATCAAGCCAGTGGGATGGCTCAGTGAGTAATGGTGCTTGCTGCCAAGACCGAGGACCTAAATTCTATCCCTGTGAACCACATAATGGAAGAAGAGAACTCATTCCTGCAAGCTGTCCTGACTCCCACACATGTATATATCCATACACATCTGTGTATACACACACACAAATAAATAGTCATTTTTAAAAACTACAGACCAAGACTAGAAGCTTTACCAATAAACTGATTCCTCTCTCTCTCTCTCTCCCTCTCTCCCTCTCTCTCTCTCTCTCTGTCTCTCCCTCCCTCCCTCTCCTTCTGTCTTTTTTTGTCATTGTTGTCATTGTCATTGCTTTGTTTTGAGGGGACAGGATCTCATGAAGCCATATTTGACCTCAAACTCTTTATGTAGACAAAGATGACCATTCTGCCTCTCTCTCCTGAGTATTGGTATTTCAAGCACACAATACCATGCTTCCTGAATAAGCAATTTCTAATAAAACAAATGATCATTCAAACTATGACCCAGCAATTCCACCCTAGGTATCTATCCAACAGAAATGAATGCACGTGTTCACAGAATGTGCAGTGATTCTATTTATAATCACCCAAACTGACCAACAATAGAAACAAGGATAAGCAAACTGTGAGCTTTTCATTCAGAGTAATACTTCTAAGCAAGAGTATTTTCTAAAGAACACTAGAGAGATGGCTCAGCAGTTAAGAGCACTTGCCATTCTTTCAGAGGACATGGTTTGGTTCCCAGCATCCCCGTAGTGGCTTATAACTGTCTAAAACTCACAATTATGGTGATCTAGTGCCCTCTTGTACCCTCTAAAGGCACCAGGCATGTATGCAGTGCACATACATACACATAGACAAACATTCATAGACATAAAATTTTAAAACAAAATTATTCAAAGAAAAGATTTCTGGGTATCGTGGTACATGCCTTTAATCTTAGCACTCAGTGGGCAGAGGCACGTGGATCTATTTGAGTTCTAGGGCAACCTGATCTATACAGTTGAGGTCCAGGCACACACACATAGCAACAACAACAAAACCAACAAAAGCCGATGGAGCTTGGGCTGAGGTTAGCGGGACGCTCACTTAGCACCTGCAGAGCCCTGAATTCAATTCTTAGCGCCTGAATAACCAGTGCATGCATACAGACAAGTGATAGGGCCAGGCTGTGAAGACATGACACTTTTTTCTGCCTAGTGCAGGAATCCTTTCTAGGTAAAGTCAGGCATTTTGAAATACTTAAGTAATCAGGAATTACTTGTTGAGATGGGCTTGGTAAAACAGTGGTGTGAATGTTTCTGATCATAAGAAATTCATCTGGACACATAGCATCAGTCAGAGCAAGGAGAGAATGGCTTAAGAGGGAAACCCAGCAGGCACTGTGTGCACAGGCGCGGATGCCACCCAGACAGCACATAGTCTTGTCAGGGAGCATCTTGGTCAAGAAAAGGCAGTGAGCTGGCTATGGTGGCCCATGCCCTTAATCCCAGCACTTAGGAGGCAGAGGCAATACAACAATGGCACTTACCTTATATTTCTGTGACTAATTACTCTACCAAATGAGTGGACAGCCCCTCTTAGGTGACATCTGTGGCTGTGTTAAAGCAGAGGCTGTTTCTTGGAGATTGCTTTCTAAGGAGGCAGAGCTGGTATAAAAGTTGGATCCCCAGTCTCTGCATGTAAACTTCCTCATGGCTTCCTAAGGAAGCTTCCCAGCAGTTGCCTGATGGGCATGTACTGCTTGAGGCACACACCCCAGGAAGCCACAGACTGTACCACAGGCTTTATAGTGGGCATTTCCTCAAATTTAACCCTTTGTTGTAGTGTAGAATCATGGTGCTTTTTTTCTCCACTACGCGCAGTGGCCACTGAAACATGGAAGTCTTAAACTGTCCTGACGAGGCCCTTTATACTGAGATGGGGCAGCAGAGAATCCTCCAGTTCTCATCTAGTGATCTGAGAAAGTAAAGCTATCCCTGCTCATCCCAGGATAAAGCCTGCAAACGGATGGTCAGCCCAGAGCTCAGCACATCTTGAGATGGTTGAAAATCCCCAAGTGCAGTGGGATCCTCAGCAGCCTGAGAACCAAGTATTTCAATGTAGACACAGTCCACGCTTTTCTCCTTCCAGACCAACAGTCAGTAGATTAAATAGGCAATTGCACTTGCTGAGATCTAGTTTATTCTAGGCAAAGGACTCTGGGTTATCTTTCCAAGGTTCTGACTCATCACCCCTGAGATCTGCACGAGTTGACTATCCTCAGATGTGCTTAGAACCGTGTAGAGATTCATGGCCCACTCTCTGCTTTCCTCCTCATTTAGAGGAAAGACAGGTAAACACTTGGTAAAATACGTTTTCGGCCTGAGAGGAAAGCTAACAGCAAGGAGGATTCAGCACTTCTTCATATGAGGGTAGAGAACTGCTCTCCTTGGTGAAGCCAGGACTTCACCCTGCTTGTGCACTTGTAGTGAGGAACAGCCTAAAGCCCCAGCTACTCAAAAATTCTCCCCATAATGACACAGAGGTAGGTCACTGTGTACACATGGCCTGAATTTCATGAGACACTCTAATTTCTCTTCAGAAATCAGAACCAACCCCTTACAAAGTCTAGCACATACCGGATCCCGAACTAAGCATGGCTCCTCCATAGATGTCCAAAGCCAGCTGAGAATAGGCAAAGCCAAAAACGGTGATGGTCAGTCCAGTGAGCAAGGCCAGCTTGAGGAGGGACTCTAAAACTGCAGCAACCACAGCCACATCGTCCTGGGCAGGGAAAAGGGAAGGAAGTGAGCTGCGATGGGAGCTGGGCCTCTGCAGGCCTGCTTCCTGGAGAGCAAAGGCTCTGCTGCCTTTCTGGAGCCCCCAGTTGTTTTTATGGCAATTAGCAAATGAGATGGAGAAACAGTCTCCTCTCCGTGGGTGGCAAGGGGAGGCTTAGTTGTTACACTTGCAACACACTGTTACAGTGTTGCTGAGGAAACACCTGCTTTATCCTCATGTATTTTCACCTATACCAGCCAGGTCTGCTTCTGACTGATGGCCTCCATTCTGTCTGTCATTGTCAATGTACACTTAGGAAAATGTCCCTCAGCCCAGAGTGGGAACCAGATCTTACATTCAGATAATGGGCATAAATTGAATTTTGTAAAATATCTTCTAAGACATGTAAGAGGGCAGACCTAGATTGCTTTTAATTCCAGAATAAGTCAGAAGGGGCAGAAGAGAGGCCCCTCGGTAAGAGTGCTTGCTCTGCAAGCATGAGGACCTGAGGACCTAAGTTCAGATCTAAATCTAAAAGGCCAGGCATGGCTTCATGTACCTGCACCCCGGCATTGGGGAGTGGAGATGGGTAGACCCCAAGAGCCTGCTGGCCAGCCAGCTTAGGCAAAATGGTGGCTTCTGCTTCAGTGAGAGACCCAATCTCAAGGCACAAAGCAAAGCAAATACAAAAGACATCTGAGGTCTTGTCTGGCCTCTCCATGTGCATGTACGACACCTGCACCTACATACTCATGTGCATGCATCTCATACACAGTAAATTAATAAAATAATAAAAGTTAATAAGCTTTTGAGAGTAAGAATTTTCAGTGGCTACATGGCTGGGGATCTGGTTCAGCTGGGAGAGTGCCTGCCTGCCTGCCTGCCTGCCTGCCTGCCTGCCTGCCTGCCTGCCTGCCTGCCTGCCTGCCTGCCTGCCTGCCATGCACAAAACTCTGAGTTTGCTCCCTCACACTGCACAAACTACCCATGGAAACACATTCTGAAATCCCAGCACTTGGGAGGTTGAAGCAGGAGGCTCAAAAGTTCAAAGCCATCTGTGACTACATAAGACCATGTCTCAAACTACAAACACCCAGGAACTAATTAATTAAACAAAGAGTAAAGTCACCCAGAAGGACAAAGTTGAGATACAAAGGACTGCCAGGAGCTCTGGGTCCTACCGACAGCAAACTGTGTCAGAGGAACACCACCACTGCTTAGGAAGTGGAGGCAGGAGGATCCGAACTTCAAGGATTACCCTTGGCTACAACCTGAGAGCTGACATGAGGACCAACTTACCTGCTTCTGCAGTGAGGTGTCCTTCTCCCTCTCTAGCACTTTAGCAAAGAATATATAAAAACTCTCCTCTATTGGCTGGAAAATTAGCCTGGCCACAAGAGAGCCAAGATTATTCACTATATCATATACACCTACAAAACAAAAAGGGAGAAATAATAGTCATGGTAGTTCTTAATTTTCACAGCACTATGTGAAAATTATTTTTCCAATTTAATATTTAAATTTTTTAATCTTTTTTTTTCTTTTGCATGTAGCGCAGGCTAGCCTTGAACTCTCTATGTAACCAAGAAAAACTTGAACTTCTGATCCCCCACCTCCCCCTCCCAATTCTAGGGTAATAGGTGTACACACACACTTTCTGTGATGCTGGGGGCTGGACTTGGCTTTGTGCATGCCACAATTGAGCTGCTGCCCCAGTCAAGTTTATAAATTTTGAGAAAAATTATACATTCACATGTGGCTAAAGAAATGGTAGATCTATGTACCAAATAGTACATAGGCATCTTGCAAAACCTATACATTACAACCATGACTCCGCCATTAATACAGTCAAGACAGAGGCACTATTATCATTAGCCCTTTAAAATATGTCCTCAATGTGAATATGACTGTTATGGGTTTGATCCAATGCTTCCTTCTAGACTTCTTCCTCTTTTTTCACTTTTGTTTGCATGACTCTGGTATCACTTGAAAAATAAATATATAAAAATAAAAAAAAAATAAATATAAAAGAAACCCTTAGGGATTTATCCAAGCAGGCTGACTGGGAGCAGATCTCTATGACCATGAAGATGAGCCACTGTCTTCCCTTCTAAAGCCCCACCCCTCAGAATAGGAACCAGAGATCTGTAGTAAGCAGGTAGAGAAGGAGGGTCCCAATAAGACTTTCACTCAAGTCAAACGACAGGGTATCACAAAGACTTAGTATTTCTTAATGGTATTCACCCGTAATTAAAAAACTACAGACTTACATCTTACCCTGATCGCCAAAGTTTAATACATTCAAAAATGTCATCACGTATCGCTCCCCTATAACAGAAAAGCAAAGTGATCAGCATTTCAAATGCAGCATTCATTTTCTTTCCTTTCCTTTTCTCTATGATCTGTCAATGTTTTCAATTAGTAAATATCCCCCACCCCCGATGCCTGGTTGGTTTGCTTGTTTGTTTTAGTTCAAAACTGGACTTGAACTTGAAAACCTCCTGCCATACCTTCCTGGTGCTGGAATACAGGTGAGGGCCACCATGCTTGGCTCCAGCTGACAGATTCTCTCAGAGAAGCATCAGATAACCAAGTAAAGATCAGTTCAGAGTCCTAACCCTGATTTCACAAGATCTCATGGTAACAGTTCAGAAAGTGCTGAGGTCTTCATTGACAAATATTGAACCCGAATCAAAAACAAGCAAAAAGTATTTCAAAACCATACTATTAACATTAAAATAAGGGGAGATTGCTCAAATGTTAAAGGTGAAATGGCTTCCAAGTCTTAAGGGAAGCCAGATACTCTCTCTCTCTCTCTCTGTCTCTCTCTCTCTCTGTGTGTCTGTCTGTCTGTCTGTCTGTCTGTCTGTCTGTCTGTCTCTGTCTCTCTCTCCCCTTCTCTCCCTGAAACAGGGTTTCTCTGTTTCCTGGAACTCACTCTGTAGACCAGGCCTGAAGCTCAGAGATCCACCTGCCTCTGCCTCTGGAGTGCTGGGATTAAAGGTGTGCACCATCATGCCTGGCTTGAATTTTCTTTTCCACAAATAAAACACCTTGGCCATGACAGAGACAGAGCACCAAACAGCGGCCACAGTCCCAAAGAGCAAGTTCTCACCTCCTGAGACCTCAAAAAGAAATCACCACAAGGCCAGGTTCCCTTTTCTCTCAAGACTCCTCTCTGATCTGTCTCCCTGTAATGACAACTGTGACAGGAACTTCTCAGGTTCTATCTCTATACTATTCTGACGACCCTCTAACTTCAAACAGTTCCAGGTTTTGTAAATACAGCCAGTCTCCATATCTGAGGGTTTGTGATTCTAATGCTTCAACTAACTTCAAATCAAAAACATTCCAAAAAGTACATTTGAACTGAACATGACTTTATTTGTATAGATGCTTTTATTATTATTATTATTATTACTATCATTTCCTAAATAAATAGTATAACAATAGCTTTGCATAGCACTTGCATTGCACAGGTACAATTGAAGCATAAAGAAGGATATGTCTAAGTTACATACAAAAAATACACCATTTTACACAAAGGATTTGAGCACCTTAGACTTTAAAATATCTGGGATTGGTCTAAGAACCAAAACCTGATGCCAAGGGACAATTGTATAATTCCCCCATGAATCCCTGAGTTCACATCTTTAAATAGTTCATTAATACTTTCGAACTGTCCAGGCCCCTTCATTCTGCACTGGAGGCCTGTCATATTCTGACTCCAGCTTTCTTTCTGGCCTCCTTTCTTCAGGCTCAGCTGTCACTGCCATCCTGGGTTCAGTCTGAACCTGGCTGGAGCATCCTCACCATCTACTGGGTTTCTTCAGGCCCCTACCTGTTTTCTGGCAGGATGACGGGCTCTCCTCCACATCCCGAGGGCTCCCTCAGGCAGGAAACCTCTCAGGTGTCCACATCTCTTTCCCTCTTTGGCTTCTTAACAGAGCTCTAGGAAACAAGGGCCCTCACTGCGCCTGTGCTGAGTTAAATCTCCAAGCATAGCTCACAGACATGTTTCAGCTAAGTACCTCACAGCAGTGGCTTTGGCAAGAGAAGCTTCTTGAGGTCATGGCCTGTTGCTTATCTGTCATTTTTCTCAGCTCCTGACTGTACAGGAAACGTAGGGCAGAAGGGGAGAGCATATATGCTCTCCTACCACAAATAAAACCGTTCTTAAAACGGTTGGAAAATGTATAAAAAGTTAGGATATGATAATGAGATTATGTTTTCCTTTAACTTTAAAATTTCTGCCGCATATAACACGTTTATAATAAATGCATTAAATGATTTAATATGGGCTTTTCCAGTTAGGTTTTGCTGCAGCTTAGGTGAGAAGTGTTCCTCCAAATCCCATGTTTTTTAAGCTTTGAGCCCAGCCCAGGGTCCTACTGGAACCCTCAGGAGTAAGGGCCTAGAGGGAGAAAGCCAGGTCACAGGAGCATACTGTTGAAGGACATATTACAACTCTGTTTCCCAACAGCCTCTTCTGCCATACACTATCACCTTGACATATTTACTGTGTTACCTTGGCAACAAAACTAAGTAACCATGGGCTAAAACTGTGGGCCACACTAAACCCTTCCTCCCTTTAAGTTGATTACCTAGGGTATTCTGCCACAGTAACAGACAGCTGACTAACAAAGGCTTGGATTTCAATTCTACATCCCTAAACAGAGGGAGAGAATATCTTCTGTAAGGCTGTGATGACTGTAAGTAGATGACTTAAGTAAAACATAAAGCTAAATAAATATTGGTTCCCTATCTTATTTACAAGAAAAGAAAGCAAGCACCTCTTTAAGAAACCTCTGCCGGGGGCCCCGGACAAGTGCTCTGGTGTCAGCGGTCCACGGAATCCTTTTGCATCTTCTATGATCTCCCAACTGCTCAATGTGAACTTTTACTTTACTTACCTTCTGTCAAAATCTGTTTCAAGAATGACTGTTTGAAAAAGCTCCAAGTCAATCTAGCCTCTTTCCAATTGACAAATGCCTAAAAGAAAAACAAAGAATAAAACAAAATCTCCACATTTTCAAATCTAAGCCTGAGAGGCCCATACGGCCCCAACTTGAACAGTTCCCACTGAATCTGCAATCAGTGCTAAGAACACAGAAGACACCCAAAAATACCAGAAAATGTATATGGCAGCTAAAATTTGAAGCATGACTGTTTCCTAAGGCCATGTGTTGAAAGGCTGGTCCTCAGTGGGACCTGACTGGAAAGTGGCAGAGCCTTTAGTGGTGCCCAGTGAGAAGGGCTGAGGTGGCGAAGGGTGTGCTTTGAAGGGCACTGTGCAGCCCCAGCCTCTTCCCTTCTTTCCCTTCCCAGTCAGGAGGGAAACTTGCCCAGCCACGCACTTCTGCCACAGTGTGCTACCCTGACATGGGCCCAGAGCATCAGGACCAACTAACCAAGGATGGAAACACCCAGATCCCAACTCATGGGTCTTCCCATCCCAATTCACCTAACCTACACATGCCCAAAGTTTCCTTTTCCATATGATTCTAGTTCCTGTTGGGTTGATAATCAGTATTAGCCATTACACTATGTAACCCAGGCTGATTTTATTTATGACCCTTCTACCCTGGCCTACTGAGATTACAAATATGCAACAGCATATCTAGCTAATTAAAACATACAGTGAGAATTTTGGTCTCTTTAAAAACACAGAAATGTTATAGGAATGTGTTTTTGTTTTAATCCCAGGCATGGGATATGGGGCTGCTTCAGATTGTCCACAGCGGCTGACTGTGATTTGCCTCGTGCTCTGGCAGGGGTGTGATTTTGCCAGTTGCAGAGAGTTTCTGCACTTATATGACATTTGGAATGCTGAAGACTCTCGAGAGAGTATAAAAATGCTAGATCCCTGAGAGGGGTGAGGCAGCTGCTCCTGCTGGAGATTTGTATCCTGACAAATATCAAAATTGTCCCAAGGACCTTAACACCCCAATCAACAGGAGGCAGTCTAACAATACTGATGCCCCCTTTCCCCTCCATCCTTCTTTCTCTCCTACGTACCTAGTATTGGGGGTTGGAAGGGTGATAGAAACAGGAACCAATAAAGTAGGTAGAAGTCTGACTAAAAAAAAAAAAACCCAAATGCTGAGTGTGTGTGTGTGTGTGTGTGTGTGTGTGTGTGTGTGTGTGCAATACGGGTAGGTATGCATGCCACAGTACGTGAGTGGCGGTCAGGGGACACCTTTGTGGAGTCAGTTTTCTCCTATGCTTACATGGATTTCAGGTTTGAATTCAGGTTACCAAGTTTATTTGGCAAGGGCAACTTGACCAACTGAGCCACTTCATTTGCTAAGGATGACTTTGAATACTCTATCTTCTTGCCTCCAGTTCCCAAGTGCTAGGATCACAGATCCACATCACCATACCTGGTTCATATGATGTTGGAAACTGAAACCAGGCAAAACCCCGAACAGATGAGCTAGCCCTGTTCTTATTTTTAAGGTAGGGTCTTATGTGGCCCATGCAGCCTTGAACTCAGTATGTAGCTAAGCTGAAGATGACACTGAACTCCTGATCCTCCTGCCTCCACCTACCAAGTGCTGGAATTATAGGCACACCATCACATCCTGCTTCCCAGTTTTAGTATACTTAACTCAAAATGCCACTTTTGCTGTGTGCTGAATATAAAGAACTATGGCAGCACTTCAAGTTATTTTTTCCACTCTAACTTTTAAATTGCAGTGTGTGTTCTAACCTTACTGTTGCCTCAATTCCAATTATTCCAAAATGTTCTACAGTCATGAGCAGCTCAGGTTAGATGACTAGAACACCTCTGAGAACGAAGGACTCCTCTCAGCCCTGATTCCTCTTCCCTTTTCTTTTCAACAAGAAGAACACAGGTCTGAGGCCTCCCAGACTGCACTGTCTGCGGGGAACTGGTGAGCTCTGAGTAGGTGCCAAGGCATCTCTAGTCCTGAAGTAAGCCTTCCCCAGGCAGAAGGAATTGAGTCACAAGATGTTTAACACTGCCCAACCATACTTTTCTCCAGAACAAAAGCTGCCACACATCACCACAAGAGGGCACTGTGGACCACTAATCCTCAGACAGAGTCTGTCCATGGGTAGCTCTGGGGAAGTGACAGATCTCGTTCACATCACCCCTGTCCTGGCACAGTGCTGTCCTATGAGGGATCTGTGATGTAACTCCTGAGCTGTTTTCAGAGGAAATGAAAAACTGAAGAGAGAGTGTGTGTGTGTGTGTGTGTGTGTGTGTGTGTGTGTGTGTGTGTGTGTGTGTGTTCCACCAAGACAGAGTCTCACTTAGGTAGCCCAGGCTGGCCTCAAAGCCTTGCAGGCATCCTTCCTCCTCATGCTCTCATTGCTGGGATTAGAGGTCTGGGCCAATCGTCCAGACTCCATTATGCTCCTATCGAAGCCTTTCTGCCTGCCAGTAAGTAGTAAATGTGTTTGGGGAAATGATTCAGCTTTCAAAAGAGAAAATCATTGGGAGAGTGACTCTAATCTGGAAGCTTATAATCAAGGACTTCCTCCCCTAATGCTTCAGTGTTGATGGCCTGTGGTTCAGAAGGAATGGCCACACTGCTTACTATAGCTGAAGTGTTCATTAAGGACACGTTCGCAGGAAGTCCACTCTCAGGCTCTGAGAGGTAGACAAGAAGAAGTGAATACTGGGGACTTATACCCTTCTGCTCAGAAGGGATCTTGCTGGGGTGGTGAAGGAGACTAGTTAACAACGCTGAGTTCATACAACTGCACTCTACTCCTAACCAGACCTTCTAAAGTCTTGCTATGCTAATGGACACACTGAGGCTTGGGAGGTGAAAGGTGATAGATCAGCAGTAACTGTAAGAAAGGTCGAGAATGAGAACCAGGCTCATCCTGCTGAGTCATCGGTCCCTTCCTAAGCTCCTGTGACTCAGGATGATCAGCTGTGTGCCTCCCACACTGATAAGTCACTGGGAAGCAGAGGCCACAGCCCATCACCTCTACCACTCCACACAGAACTCCCCTTCCCCCTTTCTCTTCCTCCCCCAGTCCTTACAGGCCACTGATGGCCCTAGATTTGCCCAAGCTCTCATTTTCACTCACCTCAGGTCCGTCCTTATCACTTCATACCTGCAATATTGCCACAGCCTCCCACAGAGATGTCTCACAACTTGTCTAGTGCATCCTTCCTTTCACTGTAGGTTTAGGCTTTGGCATCAAGCTTAGAGTCTAGGGCTTAAACTGCTTCTTGACTTAGCCCAAAGGCCATGGGCAAGATAGTTAACTTTGCCTTGGTTTTGTCATCTGCAAAATGAGATTAAGTTCTACCTCACATTTAAGGTTGGCTAGACATGGTGACACACACCAGTAGAAAGAGCACTCAAACTGCCAGGCAGGAGAGACTACGAGCCTAAGGCCAGCTACATAGTGAGACCCTGTCTCAAAGAGAGAACCAAGTCCTATTGATGGAGCTCGTAGGGACTGGAGAGAAAAATGAGATACCATGAAGCCCCTCTACATGGCACCAGTAAAACCTTCAGACGTATGTGACAGCCCTTGCCTGTAACCCAGCACTCTGGAAGTAGGGACAAGAGAATCACAAGTTCAAGGGCATCCTCAGCTACATAGTTAGAGGCTAGCTTGGGTTACATTAGCCCTGTTAGACTCTGGGAGGAGGAGAGCCACTGTCTGCTCATGTGCCCACCTGGCTCCAACGATAACTCCAAATCCACAGCCACACAGTTGTCCCTGCTAAACTCAGTGGGTCACAAAATAAAGTGAAGCTGAGGAGCTGACCACAGCAGGCACGTCTCCAGCATGAGTCCATGCTCAACTGCTGTGGTAGAGAGACCTGATACACTCAGCCAACCACACTGCAAGACTTCACTTAGTGTCCTCGGGGAAGACGCCGAGGGTGGACGGAGCACTCAGGGTTGGGACTGAGGATGTGGCCCATTGAGTCATGTAATGAGAAAGAGGTCTATAGGGAACAGCAGGGTAGATGAGGGTAGGAGGATGCTGGGAGAGGGTGAGTCTTTCAGTAAGGTATTATACGTATATGAAATTGTTGAAAAACAAATTTAATTTTTAAAAATTAAAAATAGCAAATCTTTTTGCATTCTAAAACCAAACCATCCATAAGTTCTACTGCTCCAACAAGGTCACACTCCACTCTACTGAAGTCTGCCACTTGCTGGGATCCCACATGCCATGTCCAGTTCCCTTCATAACCTCCATCCGCCCTTCTTTCCCTCCCCCTGTCTGGTCTACTCAATCCCCCCATGATCCCCATAATCCCAACCCAAGGAGGGCCACAGATCATGCTTGAGCATATCTTTTTTCTTCCTGTGGTTCTATATATCACCACACATACCCAGTTCACTTCTGCCTGCCCACGTTAAGCTCTAGCTCAAAAGCAGCTTCTTCCAGGAAGTCTTCCTGAAAGCTCCCAGATGGAATTCTCCATCTCCCTGATCGTCTGCTCTGATGGCACTAAATGCACACACAGTCTTGCATGCATTCAACATGGAGTCATGCTAAACACATGCTTGCTGTGGTGAACTCTGCAGCTTCACGTGAATATTTCAAGTTACTCAGACATACCAAAGAATATAAAAGGTGGTCATCATTTGAGGTACCATTAGTTTGTTATAAATCCAAATGAATACCTATAAAGAAACGGAATTCTAGAAGACTAGGAAAGGAAACCTTAGCGTTTGGCCCAGCTGATCTTGCACGTGATTGTGAGTAGTTTGACAGGGCAGCCTGGTGCAGAGAGCTGCTTCCCGGAGATGTGCAGGCATGCGGCTTATGGGAGAGCTGTAAGCAGGCTATTCTCTTCTTGTTATTGGCTTTGGTGTCCTTTTGGGGGCAGGGACTCACTATGCAGACCAGGTTGGTCCTTGAACTTACAGAGATCTACCTGCCTCCCAAATGTTGGGATTAAATGCACACACCACTACACCTGGCCTAAGACCCCCTCCTCTCTTTACGCCTTTAGAAATAACAAGCCTGAGTAATTTTTCTACCTGGAACTTCCCAATCTTTAAGTAAATAAAAAAACTAGCACGGGCAATAAGCCCAATTCTTTTGGAAGACTGGTTAACCACACAGACCTAATATGGCCCATAGGAAGCAATTACAAGGAAGTGGATCCAAAGCAAGCTGTCTGGTTTGGGGTTTAGTCACTTAACTCCTCTGAGCGCCAGGCCTCGCATCTGTAAAATGGAGACGATAGCAGGGTCTTACATATATTAGCTATATTCTCAGACTTTCTCCTGTTTTTAAACTTGGGGCAGGGTCTCTCTAAGCTGCTCAGGCAGTCCTGAACTCCCCATACAGCCCAGGGACCCCATGAACTCTCACTCTTCTACCTCAGCTTCTCTAGTAGCTGGGCTTATAGGCCTATGCTATCACACTCATCTTAAATGGTTCTTTTCAAAGTACAAACAGCTTCATGGAACTCCTGACATCTTCAGAGGAGCCGCATGAGTCACAGAAGCCAGCAGTTTCACTTTAAAAACAAAGACTCCGTAGTCACAGTCTATAGTCCCAACACCTGGGACGATGAGACAAGAGTGTCCGAGCTCAAGAGGTAGCACTAGGCCAGGCAAAAGGACAGGCAAACAAAAACACAAAGCCAAACACAAAAAACCAGAGTCTGCAGGCTTCAGATCTATCCCTGTTGCCTCCCAAATCAACAGGAAACTCTCTGAGGCCTAGAAATGTCCCTTCCCGGATATCTGCAGCCTGAATCACACCAAGCATGGAGACAGCCACTTCAGGATTGGGGTGTCTGTCCCAGTGATACAGGTGCAGGTACTTTCAGTGTGAGTTGCCAGTTAAACTGTAGAGCGCCAATGGTGTCAGCCTTGCTTCAGATGGTGATACTGACTTGTGCCAGGCCAGTGGTAAGCCTGTACAGGCTCCATTCATTAGGCCCTCAAGACCTTATAAGGAACGGATCCTTACTACCCTCATTCTGCATGTAAAGAAACTATTAACAACTCAACAAACACTCCTTTCCAAAACATGCTAGAGAACAGAGACTGGTCAATATGAAAAGCTGGTCAGGTCACAGTGGGTACTGGGAGACCCTGATGTGGGAGAGACTCCTCCAATTTGGAGTCCTAGCCATTCACACCCACAGATGAAACGCAATGGTGGCCAAAACTGTCCTCGATTAAGGTCTGCTAAGAGCCGGGTGGATGAGAACGGACCACTCCTTGTTAACAAGTGAGAACTCAGCGGGCTCTGACATATCATACCTGGGCCTTCTTTACTGTTGTGTAACAGGACTCCATGAATTCAGAGATTCTGTTCCCACATACCTGGCTACTTTCTCAAGTAATCACAAAAGAGAAGTCAAGCAGATACCTTTCTACTACAAAGAAACAAACAAAAAACAAGCAAACAGGTGCTGAGAAAAAGACATGTGCTCAGCAGGAAGCAGCATTGTGGTGTCTTGTCCCTTGAGAGGCTCTGGCTCCAGGCTGGCAGCAGCACTGACCCCATCAGAGCTGAGAAACGCCAGGCAAACGGCCCGAGAGGGAAGGAGTGTAGAGCACAGGGAGGCTTCACTCCTGCGTGCCAGCATCCAGCTTTCTCCTTTGGCCTGATGGGAAAGTGGTCATGTGAAACGCTGCCCCACTCCAAGATTGAAACAAAACAAAACAAAGCCAGACATTACCTTTCTTATCTTTCATACCAGTACTCTGGAGACTGAGGCAGGAGGATTGCAAGCTTGAGGCCAGTATGAGATAAACAGCAAGACTTTGTCTCAAAAAGGTTCAAAATAAGACAACAACCACTGGGGGTCATCCCTGCATTCTCAGAACTCTGGACTGCCTCTGCCAGAGGTAATCCAAGAAAAAGGCTGGAGGGAAGACACAGGAGTGGAACACAGGTACCTGATCCCCTGCGGACTTCTAGGGGCACTCCACCCTCGCCCTGGACAGGTACATTTTGCTCAGCCTTAGCTCCTTAACCCTAATGCACGAAGAGTGAAATGTCAGCCTTTCAGCATTGTGAGCACGGGATGAGTGAAGTAGGAAGGATTCATAGGGCCTAGCACGGTTTTTCTCCACTGGGAGGTTAGCCTCTGAGGAGATGCAGCAGTGTCTGGAGATGGTGTAAGTGCTACATTGGTGGGAGAAGACCCACTGTCATCATGTGCCAGGAATGATAAACATCCCACAGTGCATAAAACAGTCCCTAAAACCAAGAATGCCCTGCTCAAAAGTCACCAGTGCTAGGATTTGGAAATCTTGACCTAGTATGTGGCAAGCACTCATTAAATACAATCTGTAAACTTTATCTTTCCTATTATAACAATAAGCCTGCTGCAGTTTCTCTATCTTGAGTATAACCATCATCTTTGAACAAAATGCATTACTCACTCTGCTTTTTGAAATACTGGGCAGCAGTTGTGTTACTTTGGAGACAGGAAGACTCAGTTGCTTGGTTGATTCTGGGGAACGCAGTAATTTTATTAAATAGATCACATAGCAGAGCACCAGAACAGCTGTGTAGAGAAGCTGAAACAAGAAAACAAGAGTTGAAAATTAACTGTTTTGACAGAGGCAGAATTACAACAGACTATCTACATTATCTCCAAGGTCAACCACGACATAGGAGTGTCCTAATTAACTGCACCTTCCAAATCGGAGCCCTCCACTCACTCAGAGCCAGTGCCACCGTGGCCCCGCTGCATGGCTCCAACACTGTACTTGCCTGGAGAACCCAACCACCGCGGCAGACGGCCACCAGCTCCAATGGCATGATGTCAGATACCCACCCAGCAAACTGACTCCAGGTGTCCTGACTGTGCCATAGCCAGTGATTTGCCAACATTTAGGACCGGGTTTTCCATAAACCGGGGAACCTGTGCCATTTATGATTACAAAGCAGAATTGAGCTACTGGCTCTCTCCTCCCCACCCAGTGCATTGGCAGGGTGACAGCTAATTTGAGCTCCAAGAGGAAAAGGTGGGGTCGTGAGAAGGTCTACCTCACCCTCCACCCAACTGGGACAAAAGAATCGCCTTTGGTCAGAAGTGGCCGGCTAGCTTTTGTTTGAAGGTTGAAAATGAGTATCCAAAGAGGCCCCTTGCCACCAGCTCCCTTCTGAGAATGACAATGCACCCTAGCCAGGACTGGGACCTCCAGTTCCCTCTTTTCTTTCCTTTCCTTTTGATTTTTCAAAACAGGATTTCTCTGTATAGCTTTTACTCTCCTGGAACTGATTCTATAGATCATGCTGGCCTCAAAGTCACAGAGATCCACCTGCCCCTGCCTCCTGAGTGCTGTGGTTGAGGGTGAGCACCAGCAATGCCCGGCCCAAGCCCCTCTTTCTACTTGTCTATACAAGGGAACTCCTGTCAAAAGGCAGGCACGCGGCAGGGAAAAGGAGGAGCTGTCTCTGGTAGGTTTGGTATCCTATGGGCTCTACTCAGCCATGTGTAAAGATGAAGCTTACCATCCACTAGCCTTCTTCCCTCAGGCCTCAAGGCCTTAACCAAGCAGTGTGAGTGAGAGCCACAGCAGCCACTACCCCGTCCTTATGATAAGTGTGCGTCTCCACCTCTCCTCACCTTCCTGCTAAGCTGAGTTCTGGAAAACAGTGGTAATCTGAAGGCAGAGTACCACAGCCACAGGCCCCCCCCTTTATCTCCACCAGGAGAAAGTCACATAACAACCGTTACCATGATGACCATAGGATTCAGGGCCTGTAGTACACGTACATTGTTGTCAAGTCATTGACATGTCACCACTCCTGCCTATCCTGGACATTATTTATTAATGGGATCATACACTGTGTGGCCTTTCGTGCCCAACTGGTTTTTCCCTTTAGTAGGTTTTGTTTGTACCGTGGACCTCTGACTGTTCTGGGACTCGGTAGACCAGGCCAACCCCAACCTTGCTCTTCTTCTCCTGCCTCTGCCTCCAGATGCTGTGACGACATGTAAGCCACTCCACATGGCAGTTCTTAGAGCTGAATAATACTCCACATGATGGAAATGCCAAAGTTTGTTAATCCAATCATTAGTTAATGGGCATTTGAGATTGTCTACCTTTTGGCCACCATGAGTCGTGTTATGAACGCTCATTTGGTATATATACTTAAGAGAGGGATGCTGGCACAGGCTGTATCTGCTTAATTTTTAGAGGCACTGTCATACTGAGTTTCATGGAAGCTGCATTATTTTATGTGTAGACCAGAAATGTACTAGTTTCAATTTTTCACAACCTTACCTACAGTTATCCTATACTCAACAAAAAATTCCCCACCCAAAAGTATGAAACAATATCTCACTGTGGTTTTGTCTTTATTTATTTGTTTGTTGTTAGTCAGTCACAAGGTGACCAGGCTGGCCTTAAACTGTTACAATCCCACCTGCTTCTGCCTCTGGAGTGCTGGGTTTAAAGGGCAGGCCAGGCCTTCACTATGGTTTTGATCTGCATTTCCCTAATAATTGATCCTGAAATTTTTTTCATGTGCTTTTTGTCCATTTGTTTTATATATTCTTTGGGGAAATGTCTGTTCAAATTCTTTGCCCAGTTTTTAACTGAGTATCTTGTCTTTTTTATTGTCAGAAATAAGCATTCCTTATTTATTGTGAGTTTTATGGGCAGTTTAAGGAAGACCTAGGAGGCAGGTTTGACAAGGGGACTGTCAGTGCCCTAGGCAGGGCTCACACACTGCTGTGCATGTCATTGTCTCGTACACATTCGGCCATGATTGTCCTGAGGAGCTTGTAAAAGTCTTATGGCAAGGAAACGAATGCATTTAGTTTCCCTTATAGACCCATGACCCTATCATGGGTAGAAACTGTAATATTAGAAGCAGTGCCAGGCATGGTAGTGCAGAAGCAGGCTGATCTCTGAGTTCGAGGTCAGCCTGGTCTATAAAGTCAGTTCCAGGACAGCCAGGGCTACAGAGAAAAACACTGTCTTGAAAAACCAAAAAGAGAAAAAAAGAAAAGAAAGAAACACTCCATCCCAAGTGCCTTTCCCAAAGTAAGAGCAAACCGTATTGGGCATTTCTGAGAGCCTTCTGTTCTACGAGAAAGAATGCATAAAAACAAGGATAACGATGAAAGCTACAGTTCTAGATCCAAAAAGATATGGAAAAACAACCAGTTTAGATAATTTCTCTAAACTATGTACCTCTTTGCAAATTGGTTGTGTGGGAAATTGTCATTCTTAATTAATTTTATATCTAGACTTTTTGTGTTCCATAAAAGATAGCAGCATTTTTCAGAGTTCACAAGAAAGAACGTCAAGTAAATCATTACTAAGCAGCATCTTCATCTGTCTTCTCAAACTCGAATGAAAATTACACACTAGAAATCCAGGTATGGAGTTCCTGTCTCTAACCCTTCAGCTTCCAGGCTTGTGTAGGAGCAGTGCTACAAGGTCAAGGCCAGGCTGGGGCACAGTATGAAACCCTGTCCCCCAAACAAAAAACCACAACCAACCAAATAACCAAACCAAAAACACAGGAAAGCCTACAAACTGAAGCCAGACAAACTGACTTCAAGGTGAACCTAGACAACGCGGCAAGAGCCTGTCTCAACAAAGCAAAACCCATTACAAACCACTTTGTACCTTTTTTTGATATTTGGTAAAATCTGACCTTAGGCTTCATCTCTACTGTTTGTTTGTTTGTTTATGTTTTGAGACAGGGTCTTTCTATGAAGCCTTGGCGGGCCTGGAACTACCTATGTAGAGCAGGCTAGCCTTGAACTCACAGAAATCAGTCTGCCTCTGTCTCTTACAGTGTGTGCTAGTATGCCCAGCTTTAGGTTTCATTTTTAAAAACAGTACTTTTACCCCAGCAATATCTTTACTAGAGCTAGAACTGTGGGTTGTACCTAGAATATAAGATGGAGCCAAAACTGCTACAACTGAAAATATGCTTGCTTGGACTAATGCATTCTCTCTGAATTATGTGAGATTTCAATCTAAGTTTAAAATATACTCGGCAGGGTTTCCTCCTATTCTGCAAACAACTGATTGAAAATCAAGGAAAATAATACACATACAATTTGATTTCTACTCCACCCCCTGTCTTTCCCCCTGCTCCCCCTTAAGACTCTTAGACAATCAAAGATCATTCTGATATGGACCTGCCCACAGAACGTCTAAGAGGAGTTCCTGATGCTGGACAGCAGAAAGCGTATGGCCCTCCCCAGATCCCCAAGGACACAAGTGTGTGAAGCAGGACTATAGAGCAGCAGGAGGAGTGTCAGCCAGCCAAGGTTCTAGAGTCTCCAACTGCCCACTACATGAATACTGTGAGCATAAATCACGTGCTAGTGGGAACAAGAAGGGAAGACAGAGATGTAAAGAGTAAGGCCGTAATTCTCACCTGAGCCAAAGAAAAGATGTACAGACCCCAGTGAGGCAACCACACAACAAGAAGAGCCGTCAGCACACTCCTGAGGATGACCGACATGCTCTCGGCAAGGACCTGTACACGGACGAAAGGAGCAATGTTACCACAGAGTGAATATGAAAAGACAGAACAGACACAGCTTCAGCACGGTGGTTATCCTGGCATCGGGAAGGGGCACGGCTAGGCACAAGCATCAACAGCAATGTTTATTTCTTGGAATGGGTGGGTGGGTAGTTCATTCATTTTCACTAAACAAGGTCACAAGAAAAATATGAAATGTTTTATAGCGATCCTAAGTTTCTATTCTAACTCTTATCTTCCTTATTAAAGAACCTGTTTTCATTTACAATACAGAGAGGCAGAGGTAGCTGCCCACCACAGGTTGTGTGCGTTCAATGCATCCATGTGTGTGCACGTGTGTGCAGCAGGTGCATGTGTGTGGGCATGGAGGCCAGAGATCAAGGTCAGGTGTGTTCCTCTATGGTTTTATCTTACTTTTTGAAACAAATGTTTTTCACTGAACCTGGAACTTCCTATTTTGGTTAGACTGCTGGTCAGTAAGACCCAGGATCCTCCTGTCTGTGCCTCCCCAGGGCTGGGATTAGAGTCATGGCTTATAATATGGGTACAGGGATAGAGACACAGGTCCTCATTCTTGTACAGCAAGCCACTGACTGAACCATGTCCCTGGCATCTACTTGCTTTTTGAGATAAAATCTTGTTATATAGCCTAAACTAGCCTTTAAGGCACCATCCTCCTGCCTCAGCCTCTGGAGTACTAGGATTATACATGTTTCCTGCCACGCATCAATTGGCAAAAACAAACTTTAGCATAGCCCATCTGACAAATTTAAAGTAATAAATTCATCATGTTACCTTTTCCCAATTAGTTCTCTACAATCAAATCTAGAAGAATCACTCTTTTCTATGGAAAGCTTCTTTAAAATAGTACACATATGGAGGCTGAAGAGGCTCAGCAGCTAAATGCACCGGCTTCGCTTCCTGAGGACCTGGTTTCAGGTCTCAGCACCTATATGGTGGCTCGCAACTGTCTATAATTCCAGACCCAGGAGATCTAACCCCCTCTTCTGGTCTCTGGAGGCACCAGGCACCCAAATGATGCAAAGACATACTCACAAGTAAAATACCCGTACTAATAACATATAAACAAACAATGCATCCAGGTGTGATACACCTTTAATCCCAGCATTCAGAAGGCATAGGCAGGTGGATCTCTGTCAGTTCCAGGCCAGCTTGGACTACATGATAAGACCCTGTCCCAGACCAAGCATAAAGACCTAAATATACCTGGGGACACTAGAAGAATAGAAAAGATGATTTTTAATATACAAGGCTTTAAGTATAAAAGTACATTAAAATAGTAATATTAAATGAAAACAATAGTCATAATAAAACAATAGCAACAACAACCACACTTTCCATCACTGCTCACATTTCCTAGTCACAAGATGCTCACTGACCTTGAGCTTAACAAACATATGAGCTTGTGCCAAGACCCAGAAAGGCTCTCCCAGAAGTTCCACGACTGCCGAGAGACCAAAAAGCAGCACGCCAGTTCCATAGTAGGGGACCACGTTTGGATCAGGCACTTCAAGCAACTGCAACCAGACCCAGCCCAAGCATAAAGACCAAAATATACCCAGGGGGACACTAGAAGAATAGAAAAGATGATGTTTAATATACAAAGCTTTAAGTATAAAAGTACATTAAAACAGTAACATTGAATGAAAACAATAGTCATAGTTAAAAATAATCACCACAGTAAGAATCTGCTGGTAGGGAATGCACTAACACTTCTCAATGATCTTCAGTCACTCTCCCCATTTAGAAGGACCCTGGGGCTGATGGGCTGGTAACTTGGCCACAGTTATAAACAGGTGCTCAAGAACAGAAACAAGTCCCACTCATGATCTCACTCCAAAGCCTACACTATACCCACTGGTTTAGACTAAGTCAATAAGGAAACTTTCCAGAAAACAAACAAACAAACAAACAAAAACCCTGCTGCCTATGCTTGGAATGACTGCCAGACAATGTGTAATGTCTTGCATCCCAAACAACCAACAGTCCCAGCATGGTGCTCATTTCAGGTGTGATTCACAGGGCAGTCATTTTGCTAGTAAAATGGACACTTGCCAGCAGCCCTTCTGACAGGCATCTCTGTGAGGCAATAGTTGCGCAAGGGTGGCATTGGGAAAGACCACCAGCCTCGCTGCAGAGATCTAGCCAAGAAAACCATTTTAATTTTCAGCTGACATACTTGGTCTACAAGAACATTCTAAAGAATTGAAGAAAGGTGTCAAGAAAGCCTTGACAGACTTTTTAAAACTATGAAGTAGTTGTTAAAGGCCCCAGGGAAACTACAGGGCATAAAGATGAGGAATAAAAACAGTACGGCAGCAGGCCAGAAACCCAGGCCAGGAAGCCCAGCCAGAACCCCCCTGGCCACGGAGAGAACAGGCCAAGCAGCGCCTCCAACCCAGACACTCTCCCCTTCTGCTACTAAAATTAGCCCCGAACCCACTACAAAGCCAGTGTGGAGAGCACTGGCTGTAGGCAGGTACTGCCATTTCGCTACCACACTCCTGGCACGGGTCATGTGCTGAAGTACAACTCACGTTAGCCACAGGAGGTTGAGGGTCTGACTCCAGTCCCGCTGGGCACCCCCACTCAGACAAGCTCTCCGGAAGGCCTCCCTGGCCAGGAAGGTGGTAGTAGAGTAAAGCAGCATTAGTCTACAAAGTGAATGTAGAAACTGGTTAGAACTCCAGGCTTCTTAAACATTTTTACTGAAAGAACCTTTGAAATTTCCCTAGCAACAGGAATAAGAAAAGTTATTAACTATAAGCCACTTGCGATGAGTCTGGTGGCACAGACCTGTGTGTGATTCCAACTACTCGGGAGGCTAAGGCAGGAAGATCATAAGTTCAAGGCCTGCTGGGCTATACAATGAGTTCAAAGCCAGCCTGCAAATCAGTGTGACCCTATCTCAAAATAAAAAAGTACAAAGGAAACTAAAGATATAGCTCAGTGGTACAGCACTTGCCTAGCATCTGTAGGACTTCAGGAAAAACCAAACAAACTCAAAAAACTCCTGGTGGGGATGTAGAGGGCAGTGTCTCTTACAAGAGCCCCATCATCTGAGCTGAACATCCGAGTTAGAACTGAGCAAGGCTCAGGTGACTGCAAGATGGCAAGTGCCGCAGTGGCCAGAGTGGCAGCGTTACGGCTGAGGGCAGGGGTGTGGGCCTGACCATACAGAGAAGAGACATGCCGAGCACCCCACATAATAAGGGGACCTCCTGGTGACACTGGAGCCTCTGAGAGATGCAGGGGTTCTATCACACAGTGGTCCTAGCCGAAAGACTTTCAGGGCAAACACCATGGCAGGCAGCCATTACAGACGAGGTTGCTGCAACCCCCATCAGGAAGGCTTGCCTGAGCACCTTGCAGGTGGCCAGAACCTGAGCCAGGCTTCCTGCACCTAGAGGAAAAACAGCTGAGGTGTCCCTGCCTCTACAGCGGGCAGCCTGATGATATGGTCCAAGGGCACCTACCCCCCAGTAGCCCATCCAGTACAGCAGATGAGGAGACAAAGCCACACCTCACTGTCGGGGAAGATGGCAAAGGCTGGCACGGCAGGCACCTGGCAAGCTGGGGATAATGCACGGGGAGAAAAATGTGCTCCGTCTTCCTACTTTTTAAATAGTACGTCTCAGTGGTTCCTCTCTGTCTCACCACTGCCTCAGAGACCTGAACCCTACCTAGTACAAAGCTCCAGGTAGCTGCGTTGCGAGTCCCCAGTTTGAGAACTGCCATTAGCGCTCTTTGAACAACACCATTAGCATTTGGTTGGTAAATAGCAGGCATGAGATCCTGTCTAGAACATGCTGTCTTTGTTTATCAGGCTCTAAAGAAACACCTGAGAAGCTGAGCTATTCTAAGGACATCATTTTGTACATTTTATGTGTGTGTATCACTTGTGAAGACAGAATAAGTGTGGGTGTCCTAGAGTAGAGAAGAAACAAGCTGAGTTTTACAAGACAAAACAAGTTTACTTTCCACAGAATTCATCACAAGGATGCAAGCTCTGATTCTGGTTACCAGCTCAACTACAAAATCACTGAGGCAGAAGTGAAGGCGTCTGGCTGTCCCCAGACCTGCAATTTTGAGACACATCCTCACGAACTGCACAATTCCTGCTTCCTGTGTTGTGTCAGCAGGACAAGAACACAGGATTATACCTGAGACAAGGTTCGAGATGAATTACTCCCACTCTTCTCCTGGGCCCTAAGAGCAGAAAAGCCGGAGCACTGTGGGGAAATGTGCATTTGGAGGCTGCTAATGGAAAACACCGCATGGGTCCATTAAGCATAGTAGTGCCTGATCATCCCCCGCCCCGCACTCCACAGCCCCCGGCTGCAATGCTCTGCTCCTGGGAAAGCACAGTACTCTAAAATCTGAGTGGGCACATGGGAACAATCTGAAAATCCCCGTGACTGGTGATAGGAGCTGTGGAAAGTGCCAGGGTCAGTTCCTCTTACCTGACATTCACTATGCCCACAATCTCCTTTGACAGGAAGCGAAGAATAAATGCATTTAACACAAAGGTGATTAATCGAAACAGGACCTGTAAGAAAATACATTTGAGTTAGGTCTGGAGTGCTGGCTTGACTATGAGGACCGTGTGGCTGTCCTTCCAGATGTGATGTGATGATGACCCAGCCACTTGGCTATGAAGACTCTTCTCTAAGATGCTCACCTCGACATACTTGCTTTCTGTGAACTGTAATTCCTTAGAGTCTCTCAGCATCCTGAGCAGTGGGCAAGCAACCCAGGAAGGTATCTGGGAATCTCCTTTATTTAAAGAGATGAGAAGCCTTGGCAGATTGCATCTTCAGGCTCAAAGTCAAGGGTCGGAGAGAGAATGGTGATAGTGGTTCACACTGTCAGACCCCTAGGTAAAACTTTCTCCAGATATATACCCAACCTATGGGCCATAGGCCACTTGACTCCCAAGATAGCTGTGGATACAGCCCAACACATTTTTAGAGGACAAAGTCAAAAGACTGGACACTCCCAAAATCCCACTTAGAAACTGTACACACTAAAACAAGAGCCTGCAGAGTATAGTAGGCTCACTAGGAATGAGACCTACTGTCTTTCTTCTCTGTCTGGCAATATTTAGGGATTCTAAGGATATTTTAATCTCCTTACTTACTTAATCTTGTCTTACTTACACAGGAAACACTGTTGACTGAACACTTGTCATTTTCCACTTTTCATTCGATTAACAATCGTAGTAATAAGATAAAATGGGGTGGGAAAACAGAGTCCAACTACTGTCATCTAACAAGGACACACCCTGAGACTTTGAAGCCTGTCCATTAAAGAAAACCACCTAAACAAAGAGATCTTTCCAGGAGACATAGGAGAACAAGAACCTTCAGTTAAATGGGGCTCCCAGGGCTGGAGAGATGGCTCAGCCATTAAGAGCGCCAACTGCTCTTCGAAGGTCGTGAGTTCAAATCCCAGCAACCACATGATGGTTCACAATCATCTGTAATGAGATCTGATGCCCTTTTCTGGTGTGTCTGAAGACAGCTACAGTGTACTTACATATAATAAATAAATCTTAAAAAAAAGATGGGGCTCCCAAATGGAGCTGTTGATTAGGATGCAAGTCTCACTCATGGTCTCTCTTCCTACTCACAAATGACAAATCAATTCTGTGTTAAGCACCTTCATGGTTACCCATACATACATAAGTACATACAGCTGCCATTTTGGAAGATGCAATCAGTGTAGACTAGAGGACTACCATGGTCTGAAAATCTCCGGGCCATTAACACTATTCCTAAAGTGTCACAGAACGGCCAGGTCTCCAGTGCCAAGATTATCACCATGTTTATGGAGTCAGAGGTGACCTTTTCTATCTAATAAAAGTCCTGTAGCCTCTTAAAATCATGCAGGTTCATATATACACGACAAATTCCACACTCAGTGTTGGTGGCTGGAAGCCAGTTCACAGTCTTATTAGAGAAAGTACTCAGCTGAATCTCCACCCATTACTTAGCTCTTAAATGCATGGCGCATCTTCTAATTCTTATGAGCTTCAATTTTCTCTGTCAAATGAGGCTAAAGATATTATAAGGTTGATTACAAGGCTAAAATAAGATTATAGAAGTGAAAACATTTTTTAAATGTAAAAATTAAAGGCAATAAAATTTACATTGTGGCTAGCTCAGACAAATTACATAATAAAATGTAGCTGCAAAACTACCTTAAGTATCAGCATTAATATAAGACTGAACTAAAACACTCAAGGAATCTACATTTTATGATTTTTAAAAACCCATACACATACACACACACACACACACACACACACATCTACAAAACCCATCATTTTGTACAATAATATATGCTTGATAGAAAATTGTACATTTAGCCGGGCAGTCATGGCACGTGCCTTTAATCCCAGCACTCAGGAGGCAGAGACAGGCAGATCACTGAGTTTGAGGCCAGTCTGGTCTACAAAACGAGTTCTAGGACAGCCAGGGATACACAGAGAAATCCTCTCTCAGGGAAAAAACAAAACAAAACAAAAAAAAAACTGTACATTTAAGAAGTTATTATTGTCCAAGACACTTATGGTCTCAGGTTATATCAGTACCTTCTAGTTGGTCTGAATAAAGGTTTGGGCTAATAAAGCCCAGGTTCATAGGCATACTCAGAGTTTTAAGTCCACTCAGTGGACCCTTATTAACAGCATAGCCTCCATTTACTTTCAGAAAAATCTTTACATGTATTAAGCTTTTACATCTTTTAATTATTTGACCCTTAAAACAACCAAACAGGCTAATCACAGTGGCACAAACCTTTAATCCCAGCATCCACAAGGTAAAAGTGGGCAACCCTCTTTGAATCTGAGCCAGCCTGGCCTACCTAAAGAATTCTAGTCCAGCCAGGGCTACATAGTGAGACCCTGTCTCAAGAACAAAACAACAACAAAAGACAATCAGGGCTGAGCCTTCAGCTCAGTGATAGAGCACTGGCTCAGGATGTGTGGAGCCCTAGCTTCAAATGGCAACAGCAAATGACAACCAGGCAAATTTGCCAGAATGAAGCAATCTTGCCTAATATCAAACAACAAACGAATGGCCCAGCTTAGCTTCAGATTCCTACTCCAGTGTGTCTTCTGCTATAACCTGTTTCTGATGCCAATCTAGGTAGTGAGATATTACCAAAGGTAGAAAATATCAACACTATGGGGCTGGAGAGATGGCTCAGCAGTTAAGAGCACTGACTGTTCTTCCAGAGATCCTGAGTTCAGGTCCCGGCAACCACATGGTGGCTCACAACCACCTGTCACGGGAGCCGATGCCTTCTTCTGGTGTGTCTGAAGACAGCTACAGTGTACTCACATACAATAAATAAATAGATCATTTTTTTAAAAAAAAAAAAAGCCACTATGTATAACACATTGAACTCACTTATACTATGAAACAGAAAAACAAAGAACTAGACAGGTGGAGATAAGAGTGGCCAACATTGATTATGTATACACTGTGTGCAAGGCACTTTTCTATATTCTTCATATGTAGCTTATTTTATCCCTACACTGACATTTACAAACTTATGCTAAGAAAAGTAGCTAACATTTACCAAGCACCTTGCAGTGTGCCAGGACATAACAGGAATTATTTCATCTAATCTTCCTAGTCACCCTGTGAAGTTGCAGTGCTGTTCTCATTCAAACTTTGGAAGCTTCTGGAATGGCGGTATGTGCTTATTACCCTAGCACTTTGTAAACTGAGTATCAAGAATTCAATGCCAGCCTGGACTTCATAGCAATCTCTTTTCTAAGAAAAAAAAAAATCAAAAGCTAGGACTGGTGGCTTATGCCTATAAGCAGAGGCAGGGTAGATCTGAACTCAAAGTCAGCCTGGTCTGCACAGTGAGTTACAGGACAGCCAGGAAGGCATAGAGAGATTTTGTCTTTAAAAAAAAAAAAAAAAGCTCTCTGCCTGTTCTCTCCAGGCCCTCTTCTTAGTCTATCTCTCTGTCTTCTCCCCTTTCCACGTGGTCATGGCTTTTCTTAATCTATTTTCTCTTCTTTCTTTATCTTTCTATCTCTTTTCTCTATTTTCTTAATAATAAAACATCAAAGCTAAAAAAAAAATGAAGACAAAGACAAAGAAGGAAGGAAGGAAGGAAGGAAGGAAGGAAGGAAGAAAAGAATAAAGTGATACTCAGAAAAAAAGCCAAGTGATTTTAATTTTTTTTTTTTTAAGACAGGGTCTAAGTATGTAGCCCTATCTGGACTGGAACTCAGATGGGAACTCACAGAGCACTCAACCTCTTGAGTGTTGGGATGAAAGACTTGTGCCACTACACCTAACCCAAGTAATTCTTATCTTAAAAGCAGGCATCTAATCTGAATCTACTCAGCCTGGTTCTCTCTCCTAATGTCTTTGTGCCTCTCTAGGATAATGGTGAAGGTGGATTCTGGACCATGTGAATGAACTGGCAAGTGTCATCTGTAAAATAAAAAAATTAAAAGCCAAAAAATAGTCTGTCCAAGGACACATAGCAGACACAGTTTAAGTGCACGCTAGGATACAGGTACTGTGCTAAGTGCACTTACTCAAATGATCTCAAACAATCCTTGCAAATTGCTTTCTGAGTTAGATACTTATTACATTCATTTTTGTCAACAAGGAGCTAAAGGCTCAGGGGCTGAAGTGACTTGTCCTAGGTCACACAGCAAGCAATGCCTGAACTCGAATTCCTGTTCTTAGCTATGCCATATGGTCTCTCTAAACTCAATGACAATCAGAGTTGAAGAACGGTGTTTTGAGGATCAAGAGTGAAACACTCAAGAAATGAACCCCTTAAAAAACCAGATTAAAGTAGCCTCCGTCTCTACCACTTCTTTAAATTGTCTCCTATTACCACATGGAAATACAACACTTAGAAAGAAAATGGCATGTTTGTAGTCATCAGCCAAGACTCAGAACACCCAACTCCTAGACCCGGCGCCCCTCCCCGCCGCCGTGGTCCCCCATGGAACCCTGTGCAGTGCGGGGGACCCAGAGCAGCCTCCCCGTGAGGCTTGGCCGCTGCACCACGCGCTGGAGCGGGCGCGGCAGAGTACCTGCAGCAGGAGACCCGAGGAGGCCAGCCGGGCCGCCTGGCCCAGCACCTCCTGGCTGCCCATAGCCACAGAGCCAGGGCTCAGAGGAGGAAATGCGGCCGGCTCCCTCTTCGTCGCGGAAAAATGACGTCACGGACAGACTCTCCCCTGATTGGGTTCTTTGACAGCGGGGGCGGAACACAAGAAGCTGCGAATCCAAACAACTTGTGAGGCTGTGTCTCAATCGCCTCTTGCTTTTGTTTGGGTTTGATGTTTTGCTTTCTTTCTCTCTTCCTTTCTTCTTTCCTTCCATTCATTCTTTCTTTCTTCCTTCTTTCTTTTCCTTCCTTCCTTTCTTTTTTCTTTTTGTTGTTGTTGTTTTGATAGTGTGTTCAACGCCGGTCCCTGTAGTCCATGTTGGCCTAGAACTGGCAGGCCTCTGAAACTCTGGAATAACTGGGGCACACTCCCAGGCCCAACTGATGTCTTTTTGTTTGATTTTTTTTTTTTTTAAGACAGGGTCTTATTATGTAGTCCTGGCTAGCTTGGAACTCGATGTGTAAATAAGACTTGCCTTGAACTTAGTGATCTGCCGGCTTCAGACTCCCAAGTGCAAGGATTCCAGCTGTTATTTTGAAATAAGGTCTTTCTGTGTAGCCAAGGCTGGCCTGGAATCCACTTAGGGAGTCTAGGATGGCCTTGAACTGCGATCCTCTTGTCTCCAGCTCCCAAGTGATGAGCTGCCACCTTCTTTGTTGTTGTATTTTGTTTATCTTTTCTTAAAAAAATATTTATCTTATGTATATGATTACACTGTAGCTGTCTTCACATATACCAGAAGAGGGCATTGGATCCCATTACAGATGGTTGTGAGCCACCATGTGGTTGCTGAGAATTGAACTCAGGACCTCTGGAAGAGCAGTCAGGGCTCTTAACCACTGAGCCATCTCTCTAGCCCATATTTTGTTTTTCTAATTAAATAATTTTTTATTTTTACATAGTGTAGTTGTGTGTGTATCTGTGAACTCTCGGGAGTCAGTTCTCTTTTTTCACCTTTGCATAGGTCCTATGATCAAACATAGATTGGCAGGTTTATATGGTAAGCTCCTAACCTGCTGGGCTAATTTACAGGCCTGCTAATTATCTGCCCTGCCCAGCTTCCCAGTACTGGGGATTGAACCTAGAGCCTCATTAATGTAAGACAAGTACTCTACCACAGACATTACCACCCCAGCCTTCTTCTTGCTTTTCTTTTTTTAATGAAAATTGTTTTCTTTTATGAATATGTCTGTCTTGCAAATAAATCAAATACTGTGGTATTAGACAATGGGGTCAGAGGCTGGGGGTCCACAGCATGCCTACCTAACACTCAAGAAACTTTAAGCTCAGCCCCAGCACACATGCACCTACTCTGGTGGTGTGCCTGAAATCCAGCACTCAGCAGTGAAGGCTGAAGAATCAGAAGTTTAAGGTTATCTTCAGGTGCATAACGAGTTTGAAGCCAGCCTAGGATGCAGAAGGCCCTGTTTCAAAGCAAAGCAGAACAAAACAAGCAGTGGTGTCAGGACAAAGTGCTCAACAAAGACTCATCAACTAGACTCTGCCATTGGCTCGCACACAAATGTAGTTACATAGCCCTTCCACCAACTGGGCTGGACAGGACTTCTCCCCATTTTGCAAAGGAAGAACGGAGGACTGAAAGTCAGACACAGCATTTTTATGTATGTAGTTCTGTAGAAACCATCCCAAGCCTCTGATACTTGGGCCTGGTTGTCAGAGAGGAGAAAAGTAAGCCTTGGAGGTGTGAACTTGTTTGAATCTGCACATCACGGGCCTGGCAGAACGGATCGTGGTCAAAGGACAGAGTGGAAGTACTTTATACTCTTTTTCCCCAAAGTTCCCAACATACATGGTCACCATTTTCTAGGCTCTTAGGCCTTCCTTGCTCTCAGGTAACTGCTTGTCACCCTACACATTGTCACCAGCTTTATCAGTACATTTTAGATGCTCCTTAATTCCAGCACTCAGGAGGCAGCTGTATCTCTGAGTTCAAGGCTAGCCTGGTCTACATAGCATATGTCCAGACCAGCCAGAATGACATAGTGGAATTCTGTCTCAAAACAAACAAATGAAAAAGCTGGTCTCTTTAGTGGTCCTCAAAAAGGCCCTGTCAGATGTTTCTTTGTTTCTGTCATGGTCTCTGCCCAAATCTCTTCCTTGACAGTACTCTTTGCCTTTCCAGGGTCCCCCATCCTGACCCCTAACTACCCACAGTTTGTACTTGCTATGGACTAAATGTGTCTTCTCAAAATTCATATAGTGACAGTCCTGAATGTGATAGTACACACATACAGATACAGCGCTTGGGAAGTAATTAGGATAAAGATGTAGCCTTTATGATGGGGCCGTTGCCCAGATATTTGAGGGCTAGTTACCATGTATCAGTGACCATATTAAGAAATATTTGAGGGCTGATTATGATGGATCAGTGGCCACACAAAGAAGACATTTGAAGAACTGGCTATGACAGATCAGTGGCCATATATCAATGGTATCTGAGGGCTGGCAATACGTCTTAGAAATGCAGTATTTGCTTAACATGTACAAACACATGGTTTTGATGCTTAGTACCTGAAAAAAATATTTGGGAGAATGACTCCCTGTTCACTGTTAGTGGATATAGCAAGAAGGTGGCCATCTACAAACCAGGATGAATCCCCTCATAAGAACAAAACTGGCTGTCACCCTGATCTTGGACTTCTAGGATCCAGAATCAGAGAGATAAATTTGTTAAGCCTCCCAGTCTATGGTGTTTTGTTACCACAGCTCAAACTGACTATGGCAGTGCCTTACAGCACTTTGTACTCATGCCTTATCACGTGCTTATCTTGACAGAGCCTGAATCACAGTGAAGAGACAGAAGTATGTACCCTATTGAACCAGCTGGAGTTTCAAGCAGGCAGGAGTCAGCATGTCGGGATTTGCATCCTATGCACTGACAGAGGACACTCCTAAGCTCTCTGAATGCCGCCTGGTGCATCATTGTTGCTAGCGCTGCTGAACACAAACTGCATGGCTCAAAGCCGCTGTGTCCTCATCTTCTTAAGCAAGACGAGTTCTGCTGAGTGTTGAGACTCAGAATGTGAGACTCAGCCATCAGACAGACTTCTCCTGGAACCCTCCTGCTGCTGTTCACCAACTGGCGGACCCCTGTGTGCTGTCAGTTTGTTTAAATTCAACATATTTTATTGATTATTCGGCAACTTCACACAATGCATTCCGATAACCTAGTTCTTCCAGGTCCACCCCCAAACCTTTGTGACCTCCCCACAGAAGAAGGAGGAGGAAGAGGAGGAGGAGGAGGAGGAGGAGAACCAAGTCTAATTTATGTTGTTCATATACTCACTGGAGCATGGTCTGTGCTGATTGTTTTAAAGAGATATTATATTAGTATTGAGTTTATAGCTCAGTAGTACTGTGACTATCCAATTTGTGTGAAGACCTGGGTTTAAGCCCCCGTATCTATGATATTGATCTGGATATGAATATAGACATAAATATAGATATTGTCTGTCCAGTTAAGGTGGGTGTAGTGATTTTAGCGGACAAACTTGGCCCTCAAGTAGCTTAAATTCTACTAAGAGACTAAAAAATGAAATCTGAAGAAAAAAATCACAAAATAAAAAAGACTCCTTGAGAATTCAGGACTATAAATGGTGGCCACTAAACAAGCTGTCTTCCTGCCGCTTGCTTCTGTGCCAGGTGACCTCCCTGCCAGGGAAAGCTGATCTGGAACTCATATTTCATTACTGTACGAGTGGGAGGTGCAAGGGCTGGTGCTGAGCCAGTTAGACTTCCAGGGCAATGGGGCAGGATAGGAGGCTGCCAGAGGGTGGAAGGCAGAGTAAAAGCTATGACAAGCTGAGGCCTGGATCTCGGCTGAGTGGAGGCACCGGGACTGGGCTGTTCCCATATAACAGCCACTAGATGGCCTGGCTTGCTGCTCAAGGGCCCTCCAAGACCAAGACTTCCCCGCTGTTTAGAAAACCTTCAACAGGGCCCCTCCTTGAAATAGAACATCAACACTTTGTTCCTCACTTGAAAGTACCAGGGCATGACAAGGCTGCTGTGGTCATAACGGCCCACGTTGTTGAGTCTACAAAGCCGTGTGCTGGGTACTTTTATGATCACACTAAACTCTGTTAGCTGCCTAACAAGACCGCTGTCCTCTCTGCTTTACAAACCAGGGAACAGACTTGGCAAAGTTAGGGGACTTGTTTGAGGAGTGGCGATTGGAAACACCAGAAGACCTTCTGAATGCTGCACTCCACCTCAGCAGTTACGATTCAGGAAGAATTTGGGGTATCTGCATTGGTTTTGTGGTGTTTGTCTGTTTTGCCTTTGGCAAAAAGTTTTACTTCCCCTATATCCCAGGCTCCCTGGAACTTTATATTACCCTGATTGGTTATGATGATGATGATTCTCTGGACAAAACTCTGAAAAGCACACCCTGAAGGTAGATCTTCAGGCACCTTGGGAAATTCATCTGCCTCAGTAGCCTGAAGCCTCTGTCTGCCCAAAGTGGGTAAAGCAAGCTCTGAAAGCTGTCCTGGGCTTGTTCAACTCTCCAGTAGGACAGGCTACTAGGGTAGTGGTCAGGACATCAGGGCCTGGAGACAGTGCCTACATGAAAGCCTTGGGAACATCTGTGTCAGGTGTTAGTATCAGGACCTCCGAAACCCAGGACATCACATATAGGCAACAGCGTGACACACACACCTGTTGCCAAGGCAACAGCCACCACATTCCCAGAATCCACTTGGCTTACCTCCAATCTTTACCTGTGGCTACATCACCATCCATATATAAAGATAGGCCCCTCTGATCTCTCTCTCTCTCTCTTTCTCTCTCTCTCTCTCTTCCCTTCTCTTTCTGCCCACCACCTTGCCCTTCTCTCTTTCAATAAGCCTCACGTGGAACTGTTTGGCCTGGTGTGGTCTTTCTGGAGCCTTGTGACAATCACACCATCAGGAACTATGTGTATGACACTGCCTGGATCACGGGCCTTTCTATGGGGTGGTGTGAGAAGCTCGGTAGGCAGCCACAAGACCCTGGTTTAGCCTGGCTTCTCTGAGCATTGATTTGTGCAGATTAACCTGTAATACCCACAATATTAATATGGCTCATTCTGGATCCAGAGCTCCGAGCTGGGCATTAGAAGGGCACAAGAGAGAATGAACCACTGTCACTGCCCTCTCAACCCTCAGAGTCTTCCTTGGGAAGAACCCCGGGTGAGAGCAGACAGATGGAGGTACCAAAAACATGCAAGGGGAATGTAGGGATGGGATGGGGTGGGTGGAGAGAACTTTCTGGCTAAAGCATCAAAGAAGATTCCCTTCAGGGGATGTTTTTGAAGGATAAGAAGGGCTGATCAAACAGAAAGACATGTAGGGCAGAGAAAACAGTCCATGAGACCCAGAAGAGGGAGCTTTCTGAGCCTGAGGGTGGACCTAGTAGTTGTGTGGCTACTCTTGGTGTAGAATTCTTGTGCCCAGCAGCCTGTGGCCAGTGTGGAGCTGGCAGTCCTGAGAACAGCGAGTCCGTGAACACAGGCGTGTGAATGAATACAAATTAAGGGCCTGGTGGTGCACATCTGTAATCTCAGCAGTCAGGAGGATAAGGCAGGAGCATTCGGTGTGAATGTGAAGCAGCCTGAGCTGTAGAGTGATCCCCTGGCCCCAAAAACAACACCAGGGCCAGAGAGATGGCTCAGTGGTTAAGAACACTCACTGCCCCTCCAAAGGTCCTGAGTTCAATTCCCAGCACCCATATAGCAGTTCACAACTGTCTGATGCTGTATTCCGATGTGCGGTGTGCCTGCAAAGTACTGACCATATACATAAAATACATAAATAAATAAATCTTTGAGCTGGGCATGGTGGTGCATGCCTTTAATCTCAGCACTCTGGAGGCAACCACAGGCTGATCTCTGAGTTCAAGGCCAACCTGGTCTACAGAGTAAGTTCCAGGACACCTAGAACAGCTGAGGTTACACAGAGGAACCCTGTATCGGGGGGGGGGGGGAATCAGTCACATGTGTTCATATGTGGGTCAGTGTGAATTTGCTTGTTCTACTTGCCAAGATCTGCTTTGAGATAATATGTGTAGATACACATATAAATAAGCATGCTTGTGAATTCATGTCTGTGGATGTGAAGCTTGAACACACTCAGTATAATGGAGTTCTTAGATGAGGATGTGTGGATATGGGGTTGGTTTTGCGCGCTGACAAACCCATGAAACACTAGTATACATCTTCAATCTTAGCATATAGAAAGTTGAGATAGGATCTTCATGAGCGCCCAGCCTGGGCTATATATCAAGACCAAAAAAAGAAAAAATATACAAAATGTGTCCTAGTCTCGGTGTCAGTTTTCGCTTCTCTGATTCTGGATCTTTATCCAGGCCCCTGGTTCTGCATTTCACCTCAACGAGCCCTCCCATCAATCTTATAAGGTGGGCTAATTACAAAATATAATTATTCCCATTTCACAGATGGAGAAACTAAGACTCTAGGGGGTGACAGAGATGAAATTGAATCCTAGCTGCAGGACATCAGAGGTTCCTTTTATCATTTCCTTCAAGCCTCTTCTCAAGAATTCAAAAAGTCCCTGGTGAGGAGATGTCCCTGGCCCACTCATCACTGGTCTGGATCTGACACAGGGTTTCTCATGGGTTGGGTGGAAAGGAACTGTCCCTGGGGCTTGGCTCCAAGGCTACACACATAGAAGGGTCACATGAGGCTGCCCTTGTGTATCCATAACCCCAAAAAACTTGGGTCATAGCCAGTTGAGGGTTTAGGCCACCCCTCATCTGAGCACGTGCTACATTTCCTGTCCCTTAAAACCACAGTCTGGCTGGAAAGGAGCCCCACATGCTCCCGGACCAGTTTCATAAAAGCTCCTCCCAGGTGCCCCGCACTCCTGGTTCACACCACGCTGAGCATTGGACCTGTCCTTTATGTACACTGGTCAAACTCTCTACCAACTTAGGTGTGTCCTTGGAAATAACTCGAAGACAGGAGCCAGGTTCCCCCTGCCCCAGGCCCTGACAGCGTAGCAGCAACTTGCATTCCTGTCTTTTGGCTCTCATTATGGTATGAGAGCCACCAGGTCACAGAGAACCATTTTTGTGAACAGATAGACTGATCCAAGCGCCAATGCTCCTTGGGCAAGTCTTTTCCCTCTCTGTCATGGTTTCACGATCTATAAAATGGAAGCAGCAGTGAAACCTGCCATGAGGGTGATGGTAAGAATTACATAAGATGGTTGCTATGGAAACGTGTGTTACCAGGCACTTAGAATGAGCGTGCGTGACAAACACAAGCAATCACCGTCGCTTTGTCACATTTACATCAACAGGGTTAACACTATTTCCTCCCTTGGATGTTGAAAAACATTTAATATTTTTGGACCTCTGTGTTCTATTCCCATAAAAAAATTCTTTTTGAGACAGGATCTTAGTATGTAGCCCTGGATGGTGTGGAACTCACTATGTAGGTCAGACTGGCCTCAAACTCAGAGACCCCCTGCCTCTGCTTTCCAAGTTCCAGGATTAAAGGGGTGCGCCATCAAGCAGGGCGCATAAGGACTCTCTTCTTGTCTTTCTTTTATTATTACTATTGTTATTATTTTTACTTATTCACTTTACATCCCATTCACTGACCCTCCTCCTGGTCACCCCCTCACACAATCCCTCCCCCGTCTACCATCCTCTTCTCCTCTGAGTGTGTGGGGGCCCCTGGATATCCCCCCACCCTGGCACATCCGTGAAGCTAGGCATATCCCTTCCCACTGAGGCCAGACAAGGCAGCCGAGCTAGAAGAACATATTCTATGTACAGTCAACAGCTTGTGGGATAGCCCCCACTCCAGTTGCCTGGGATCCACATCTGCACATCTGCTACAGATGTGCAGGGAGGCCTAGGTTCAGTCCATGTTTGTTCTTTGGTTGGTGGTTTAGTCTCTGAGAGCCCCAAGGTTCCAGGTTAATTGTCTCTGTTGGTCTTCCTGTAGAGTTCCTACCCACTTAGGGGCTGCAATCCTTCCTCCTTTTCTTCCATAAGAGTCCCCAAGTGCCATCCACTGTTTGACTGTGGGTCTCTGTATCTGTCTGAGTCAGCATCTGGGTGAAGCCTCTCAGAGGACAACTATGCAAGACTCCTGTCTGCAAGCACAACAGAGTATCATTAATAGCGTCAGGGTTTGGTGCTTGCCCATGGGAAGAGTCTCAAGTTGGGCCAGTGATTGCTTGGCCATTCCTTCAGTTTCTGCTCCATCCCCCATCCTAGCATTTCTTGTATACAGGATACATTTTGGGTCAAAAGTTTTGTGGGTGGGTTGGTGTCCCTATCTCTCCACTGCCTGGCCATAGGAGGCAGCTTCCCCAGGCTCCATATCCCCAATACTGTGAGTCACAGCTAAGGGCATTCATTCCTGTTCATTCTTGGGCTCCTCCCCTATCCCAGGTCTCTTAGGGGACTTCTCCATAAAGATTCCTTTAACTGACCTTTCTCTTCCTCCTTCCCACCCTCCTCCTTCCTTCTCGTCCTGCCTCTCGTTCTTTCTCAAGCTAATTTTGCTGGCATGTAATTGTTGTGTGGCTGTTCAGCGTCATGGTTGATGCCATGTGCGCTGTTTCCACTCTCACTGTGATGAATAATGTTGTGTGATGAATTTCTGTGTATAGGTTTGTATGTGGACATCTGTGTTCAGTTCTCTAGAAGTGGGATAGCTGGGTCTTCTGGCAACTCACGTTACCATTGAGGACTGCCCGGCTGTTTTCCGCAGTGGCTATCCAGTTCTAAATTGCTATTCACAATGCATAAGTTCTCCAGTTTCTCTGTAGCCTTGCCAATACACACATCCCCGTGTGTGTGTGTGTGTGTGTGTGTGTGTGTGTGTGTGTGTGTGTGTGTGGTGTGTGGTCATGTGAGTACATGTGGAGGCCTGCGGTGGGGGGTTTTCCCCTCCCTCCATCGCTCTTCACCTTATGTATTGAAGCAATGTCTCTGGATAAGCCCAGAGCTCTCCATTTCAGACACTCTGATCAGCCCACTTGTTCGGGTGCTAGGCTATGGGCAGGTCACACCACACCCTCTTTGTGGTTTCTGTGGGTTTTCTTAGGGATCCAAATTCTTGAGTGGCAAGTGATTTCCCTGCTGAGTTCTCCCCAGTTCCCTACTTTCCATCTTTGGGTCACAGACATCCTTGTGGGTGCGAAATGGTATTTTATTCTGGTTTTGATTTGCATTTCTCTAGTGATGTTGGATAACTTCTTAGGTCCTTACGGTCATTTGAATATCTTGTTTGGATACATGTATATTTAAATCTCTAGTCCACATTTAAATTCTTCTGATTTTTGTCAACATTTACCTAGTGGATGACTACATCCTAACATGCCAGGGAGTGGGAAGGGACGTACAAAGCCAGGACCCCACTTGCTGCATGAATGCTTGTCTGCTCTGCTTTCCTGGGCTGTCACATGGGAAAGGACATTACTCCAATAGAGAATGAAATGCAGGTTGCCCAAGGAGCTCAGGTTTCAGAGGCTCTGTCTGTGCAATCCTCCCTCCCTGAGGTTGGCCTCTCCACACCCAACACTGCCGCGATCAATATCTGGCATCCAGAAGCAGCTACCCAGGGAAGCGACAGAGCAGGCATCCTCCATGCATACAACCTTTAGACAGTTTAAATCCACCATCACCAGCACAGTCCTTAGCCAGGCAGCTATGCGAGGACTGGAGGCAGCATTGTGCTGGAGACTGAGAATAGAAAGACAGAAGAACCCCATACTTCCCTGGCTGATGCATGTCCCTTGGTCTCCCTGAGCCTCAGTTTCTAGTCTGTGAAACTGGACAATACTGGTAGAGTACGTAACCAGACCATTGGTTATGAAGCTGAGAAGGTCCTCGTGTATGTTCGGGCAAAGAAAGTGATCATGAAATAGAAAAATAGAACTTGCATTTTTAACCATATAAAAATTTAGGGAGACCAGAAGATCTACAATGCCTTATTAAAAACAAACAAACAAAACAAACAAACAGAGCTGGAGAGATGGCTTAGCGGTTAAGAGCACTGACTGCTCTCCAAGGAGGTCCTGAGTTCAATTCCCAGCAACCACATGGTGGCTCACAACCATCTGTGATGAGATCTGATGTTCTCTTCTGGTGTGTCTGAAGACAGCTAGAGTGTACTTACATATAATAAATAAATAAATCTTAAAAACAAATAAACAAAACAGGAACAACCCAGGTTGGATGGAAGCAGCAAAGGGGGGGGGCGCTATCTCCTTCAGCAAAAGTTGCTTCTGTGAGGGTGACCTAAGAGGTCATCAGAGGCAGCAGACCCAGCTGAGGCTGACAGACCACCCCAGGCAGCCTTCCTGCCTCTGACTTTTCCCTCCTAGTGTGACCTCAGCCCTCCCAGCCCACAACATGGCAACTAGGTCTCTCCTCATGATCTGCCAAGCTCATGGCCAAGGGGAAATATGCTTCCAGATAGGGCGAAAATAGATCCCTCTCCAAATATGCTCATCACAGCTAAGAAAAACAAAGGGAACCCAGAGGGAAAAGCGAACAGGGGCAAGCTGCCCATGGGAGGGGCTTGGGTTAATGCAGTAGCAGAGGACAAGCAAGTGTGAGAGTGTCTGTGTGTGCAATTGTGCATTATGTGCATGTGACTGAGTGGGTTTATCTGGATGCCTGAGCATATGCGATAATAAATGTATGTAGGGGTGTATGTGTTCATGTGTGAGGGTGTATATGTGCCTGCATGAGTAGGCTGTATACGAGCACGTAAGTGAACATGTGGGTGGAAGGTGAAAGTGTAGGCATATGCAAGAGTGAGCAGCAAGAGTGCATAAGCACTGTATACATGTGTGTAGGCATAAGTATATGTGTAGTGGTCCAGCTGGTGTATGATCGCATAGGCACGAAATTGTGTGTGATTATACGTGAGAGCACCTATGTGGGTTTTTGTGTGTAAGAATACATGAGTGTATGCATGCAGGTATAATAGTGTGTTTTAGGGTGAGTTTATGTGTTTGCTTCTGAGTTGATGTGACATTGTGGGCTGTGGGTATCTACAAACATAATGGTCCCGAAGGAGTGAAACGTGTGATTGCATTTCTGTGCTCTTGAGTCTATGAACATGTGTGGGAATGTATGAATGAGCTTTGTGTATGGGGAAAATGTATGAGTACCTTTGTGTGAGTGTTCACTTGAGTTATATGGTATGGATATATGAACATATGCAAGCAAGTGTATGCCAGGACTATAGGAATGAGAGTGAATTTGTATGAGCGTGTATGTGTGTGTGTGTGTGTGTGTGTGTGTGTGTGTGTGTGTGCCAAGTCATATGCTGCCCCAAGGGAAGGGAGAATTATCTGGGCTTAGTCACTCATGGCCCAGACACAAACATTCTGAGAAAATATTTTTAAATAAATATGTTTGCATTTGTCATGGCAACTTCCTGCTTCACAGTGGCCAACACGGCTTCCTAGACTTACAGTCTGGCAGGGGCTCCTCAGAAGCACAGAAGACTGGGGGCTGGAAGATCTTGAAACCCAAATCCCCAAACACCTAATGATCTCATTGGAGAGACTAAGGCCCCAGGTCCCACAGCTATTGAAGGCAGAGCTGGGCCTGGAACCCCAGCTGTCTGCATTCCTATCTGCTGTTCTTGTATCTCCCTCCAATGTGAACCTTTGCCTCCCTGTTACCATGTGTTCATTCAGCAAGCATTTGTTAGTGCCCATTAGTGATAAGCACCAAGCCGACTGCTCTAAGATACACCCAAGGACACAGAAGCAAGGCACTTTCCCCAGGTGCTGGAAGTCAGACAATAAACCAATAACTATAACAAGCCAATAAGTTAATTATAGGTTCAGATAAGTGCCTTGAAGTCAAGGAGCCATATGATGGGATCTGGAGGCCTACTTCAGCTGGGGGCGAGGGGATAGTCTCTGCAGATTGGCAATGGAGCTGAGACAAGACAGGAGGAGCCAAAGTCACATCATTGGGTGTCCTGACCCATATCCTGATTGACCTAGTGAAGAAAGTGGAGCCAGTTGAAAAGGCCAAAGGTCAGGAGGCCCTGGCCATACCCCTAATCCTATTCAGTGAGAGATGTTCTCTTCCCTGTGGGCACTAGAGGGATTCTTCTTCAGGGAAAACAGAAGAGTCAAGGAATGTGCTGCATGAGCTTGCTGAGAGCCAGGAATCACTCCAGGGGTTGGTCTCTGGACCAGCCCTCACAAATACCATAGTGACCACAGGTATTAAATAGTCATAATCCCTGGCATTTGGTAAGCTTGTCTCAGGTACATACCAGATACTCTGAGAGGTGATTACATTTAATCTCCTCAACACTCCTTGCATAGAAGATAGTCATGTGTGCCTGGTCACACTCTCAGGAAGGAGCAGTGAAGTCTCTCACGTGCACCCCTGAGCCAGTCCTCTGGTCACTATGGCCTGATCTTTATGTCTCCCTGACACATGTACTCACGGCTGCCCTAGCCCCTTGGGATCACCCTTCTTGTCCTCCCACCAACTTGGGTTTCAGAACCTGCCAGGAAGTCTTGAGTCATGCTTCAATCTTTATGGGCCATGGTCATTATCATTGCCCTTGTGTACCTATGATGCTCCAGGACTATCTAGACTTGTATACGCCAGTCACGGTCCATACCAGAGTCCTTCAAGGTCTGGCTTGGGTTCTCCTCCTACAGCTTAAGAGGTAAAGTAGTTAGCTTAAGGTTAAGTGACTATAGAAAGGGATCAAGTGGTTCCAGCCCAGAGCTTGACTGTCCCCTATGCCTTCCCAACGGCCAAGAGTTCAGCCCAGTTCTCTTCACTTAAGCTTCAAAATGTGTGACTCTCTTCCATCACCTTAACTTGGGCGGGACTCAAATTCTGCTTCAGTGATGCTAAAAGGGAAAACGCCTGATCCTTGAGGTCATTCTCAAACACTCGAAATCATAGATGTTGACATAGGTAATACCAAGGCCTCTCTCCATGCCTCTGCCTTAGGGCTATGACAGAAGAAATAAAAAGTTTTTCAGCTCCGTCCCATTGTAACTGGACTATATAGGGCCTCAATTTTCCTATGTGCAAAATGGAGTTATTTATATAATAGTATTCACCTTACGGGATTGGAGTCAAGTAACACTAAGATAATGATGCAGTGTCTGGCATGGTAGAGTCTTAGTAAAGATCTGTGGGTCCTTTGAATGGCTGAAGGTTGACCTCAAGACTGAGTGGAGTGGGCATGGTGGTGCACACTTAGGATCCTATTGTTTGGGAAGCTGAGGCAGAAGAGTGGTGAGTTCCAAACCAGCCTGGGTTATACAGCAGGAACCCCAAAAGAAAATGAAAGAACAAATAAACAAACAAAAACACTGAGTGCTGGTGTTGGACTTCAGACATAGGGTAGAGATTTCGATTTCCTGGGTTCCCAGGGTGCTGCTCAGAGTGCTGACATCTTGTCCTCAGCCATATTCTTGAGTTCCTGGCGCTAGAGTTCATCAGACCCTGTTCTCTCCTCAGGCACAACAGGGCAGAGAGGCAGTGACACAGGCCCTAGTTTCTCCAGCAGTCCTGCAGAGGAAGCAGTGGCCTTTCCAGCCAGTTGCACCTGCAGAAGTACAGCGGAGGGAGGGAAGTGAGCCCTCAATGTGGGAAGTTCCTGCCAAAACTGCTGTTGAGAAACAAGGCAAGAAAATCCCTTAGGTTGCCATTGCAGACCTTCCGAGTTCACTCCACACAGCGCCTGCTCCTCCTTTGTTCCCATCAGCCTGGGCAGCAGCTTCCTCTCTGGGCCTTTCCATTTCCTAGAGCATCTCCATTCTTCTGCTGTTTGGACACCAGGTTCCCTGCATTCAATAACTCTGTATGGCATGAATGGCTTCCGTTCTGCTGGCACGTGGGTCCAGAGGCGGGGTGCCTCTGCCATAGACAAAGCTCAAGGTAGGGGAAGGAGAAGAAAGATTTGAGGCAAATCAGGCTTGGAGTAGGCAGCATGCTGGGGAACTGGGTCAGATAATTGCTGGGGTCTTCTAACTACAAGTCCATAGATTGAGAACCATTAGAGATAGGGGATGCTTCACTTGATTTTTGGCCCCAACTCTGATTCTACAGGGCCTTATGATCCCTCTTGTCTCTGACCTTAGTGTTCTCAGTGGAAATGCTGATAAAGTGGTCCAACAATGCCCTGGAGAAAAAAAAAATCCCTGACTGTGTGGGCTGATTTCTTGTCTACATCCAGAACGAGAAGCTACTTTCAAGAATCTGCAGACCTCCTCATCCCTGCACTCATGACATCTTCTGCATCCTGCCATCCTATGCTGGAGCCCTCAAATCTCGGGTTCAATTTACTCCTGGTCTACATAAGCCTGTGAACCAAGAGCCCGGGTCCCCACTTTCTGGAGTCATCTATTCCAGCTGTGCAGAATTCCACTTCTGCCTAGATTGAGAAACCCTCTCCTCTCAGAGAACTAAGAGGCACCTCCTGGCCTGTGTTGCCTCTTGTACCCTTCTATTCCTGACTTTCCCTGCCATCCCATGGGTGAGGGCTACTGGTATGTTAGAAGAACGTGTGACTGTCTGAGGGCCTGGCATACTGGTCCACTGGAATACCATCCTCTCTCACTCTCATGAATGGCCTGTTGAATGACTTCATGAATAACTCATATAACTTAGTGAGACTTGTTTCAAAAAAATGGACTGTGCTATTTAGCTGGTAAAGCATTTGCTAAGAACCTAAGTTTGAATCCACAGCATCCCTAGGAAAGCCAGATGCCATTGTAACTCCAGTGTTGGAGGATGGGGGGGTTAGGTGGATCCTGGGATCTCGTTGACTAGATAGCAGAGCCAATAAGTGAACACCAGATTCAGTGAGCTATCCTGTCTCAAAAACTAAGGTGGGAAGTAACTAAGGAAGACACTTAGCATCAGCCTCTGACCTATACACACACACACACACACCAAACTACCATACAATTGTTAGTCCCATTTTTTACCATGAAGAAACAGGAATGAGAGGCATTCTACAGGCTGTCTAGGACCATGTGGCCAGGAGGTGCTGGGGTCCCAGTCTAGTTTCTCTCTGGAGTAGGCTTCTTCCCACAGCCTGACCTTTGTTTGTTTACCTTGCACTCTCAGATTTCGGGCTTTCCCTGGATTCCCTTAGGTGGGGACTTCTGCTGTGCTGGTACACAGGGACTCTCTCTGCCAGTGCCCTGGGTCCCCTACCATAGGTGAACTACAGGCTCACTGTTTACCTGCCAGGAGCCCAAAGGTAGGAAAGCAAACACCATAAATGATCAGGAAGCCATGTAAATATTTTATAGCCAGGGCAGTAAATAATGCAGCTGGCTGGCTATGCCCGACCCAGTTTGTCTGTCCTGGACCCAGGACAGTCTATCTGGGTTCTTTCTTTCTTTCTTTCTTTTTTCTTTCTTTCTTTCTCTCTCTCTCTCTCTCTCTCTCTCTCTCTCTCTCTCTCTCTCTCTCTCTCTCTCTCTCTCTCTTTCTTCCTTTTCTTTTTCTTTTTCTTTTTCTTCCTTCCTTTATCTATCTATCTATCTATCTATCTATCTATCTATCTATCTATCTATCTATCTATCTATCTACCTACCTACCTACCTACCTACCTACCTACCTACCTACCTACCTATCTATCTATCTATCTATCTATCTATCTATCTATCTATCTATCTATCTATCTATCCATCCATCCATCTATGTTCTTTGAGACAGGACCTCACTCTGAAACCAAGACTGTCCTTAAACTTGTAGCAATCCTTCTGTTTCAGACTCCTGAGTGCTGAGATTATAAGTTTGGGCTACTGCACCAAGCCTGACTTGTAGTTTTTTTGTTGTTGTTGTTGTTGTTTTGTTTTGTTTTTGTTTTTTCAAGACAGGGTTTCTCTGTGTAGCCCTGGCTGTCCTGGAACTCACTCTGTAGACCAGGCTGACCTCAAACTCAGAAATCTGCCTGCCTCTGCCTCTGCTGGCATTAAAGGCATGGACCACCACTGCCCTGCATAGTATTTTTTTTTAAACAATTGCTGGGTATGGGGCTGAGCTCTTTCATACACACTAGTAGTTCTCAACCTGTGGGTCACATATCGGATATCCTACATATCAGATATCTACATTACAATTAATAACAATAGCAAAATTACAGTTACGAAGTAGCAATGAAATAATGTTCTGGCTTGGAGGTCACCACAACATAAGGAACTGTATTAAAGGGTTGCAGTGTTAGGAAGGTTGAGAAGCACTGGTAGACACCATGGTCTCTGCCTCCCCTTTGCTCCGGCCTGGACTACGCTTTCTCTCCTTTGTCATTTAGGAGTTATTCCTTCAGAAAGCTTCCTTGGATTTCCTGGGTAGGAACACAGTGTCTTGTGACCCCTGGGATGCCCCACCTGGGCTCTGTTCACTCTGTAATGTTTCTTCCTGCCTGGTAAGATGTGATTCCTGGTGAGTGGTTGGCTTTTCTTTTGTCAGCTCCAGAAGAGTAGCCACCTCCCTGAGCGCTGAATGCCAAAGGCAGTGTGCAGTAGGTGTCCATCAACAGCGGAGAGGGTAAAAGAGATTGTCTCGTTTAGTTTGTTTGTTTTTTTAATTTTTGTGGTGCTGGGATGAAACCCGGGGTCCAGCATGTGCCAGGCAAGCTCTCTTCCACTAGGAGGCAGATATTACTGTGTTTATTTCACAGGTCAGAAACTTAGGTCCAAGTGACAGGGCAGGGCTTGAGCTCAGTCGATCTGATCCAAGATTAATTCTTCCTCAAGATTCATGATGGTGCATACCTGTCAATGCCTGGCACTCCAGAGGCTGAGGCAGGAGGGTTGCTATGACTCTGATGTTTACCTGGGCTACATAGAGAGTTCAAGTCCAGACACAATAAAGCAAAACAAACAAAAGAACCCGTTTAAGAACTTGCTTGTTTCCGTTACTGACCTCAGACCCCTGTGCTCTTGCTCAGGGAGACTTTCAATACCCCTTTCCCCTGCTTCCCCACTTCCAGGCTCAAGTAAGCAGTGAGTTCTGATCCACATGTCTGAACGGCTGAATCAGGCAAGGGAGAAGGCAACTCTAGCCCTTCCCAGCAGGGGCAGAGTGAGCAGCATTGTTCAGGAGGCCGGACCACAAGCCTGCAATCCTCAGGCTCCAGAGCAGCTTTGTGAAGACTTGCATCAGCCGAGGGCCGGGACTGAAGACAGGGCCGTGAAAGTGCTCTGACACAGTTGTCTAAAGGTACTTACTGTGCCACTCTGGAGCCATGTCCCCAACCAGGCTTCATAGCCTTACAGGAACCTGAGACAGGAAGACAGATGATCCTGTCTGCCTTTCCCCCATCCTGGGTCAGGCAGTGAGAATGAGGACAGAAATCAGGGCACAGGCACTGTGAGGTGGCACAGGACAAGGACAGCATTACACAAGAAACCCTGGCCAGCGACTGGCCTCAATTCTTGTTAGGAGGTGGGGTGCAGAAGGGAGGGTAAATAGGTTCCTACTTTCGTGAGAGCTCTACCTGGTTACCAGCAGCATGTGAAGCTCTGGAAAGGAGAGTGAGCTATATTCCTGATCAGTCAGCATGGTAGCCACTTAGACATTTATCCGCCTCCGCCTCCCTTCACTCAGCAGCAGTCAGTGCAGAGTAGGTACTCAGTAAAAGCTCTATGTCCCTTGTTTATTAGTAACAAGTCAGTGTAGAGGTCATTTGGAGATACCATTTAGTGTAGAGAGAAGTATGAACACAGGATCTTGTTACTATAGCATTACTAAGAGCCAGGAAGGGAATATTGAATAAGAGAATGGAAGTTAATGTCACACAGCAAGGAGTCAGTTATTAATAGATGCTCATAAGAATTTTCTAGCAGCTTGCTCCGACATCCTGAGCCCAGGGACAAGGGCAGTCAGCGCTTGGCCCTGGCTTGTTAGTGAGGACCAGGAATATTTCAAGGCAAATTCCAGAGATAAATCTTGGCAGAGGCCCAAGCAGTAGGTCTTTGTGCCAGAGGAGGTAGGGCCTAAGCCTCTGTGTCTCAGACTTCGGCATCCCTGTGAGGTCCAGGACATCTTGAGCACAAAGGCATCCTGGATATACACTCGTACAGGAGGCAAACGAGTGGGAGCCTCCTGAACCCTGGGCACGCTTAAGAGGTGGTAGGGTAGAGAGGGCAGGCAATATGGAAGCAAAACAAGTGACCACCATTGCCTCAACCTCTCTGTCACCTCCTCCAGACACTAACTCGTGATACCCCTCAGGCCTTTAGAGTAAAGGTGCACTCCTCTAGGGTAGAAATGCCATCTCTCCCCTTCCAGCTGTGTGACAATGGGTGTGTTATTTAGACTTCCTGGATCTTGATCTCTCCTATAACCAACAGTACCGGCAACATAGGGCTTTGTGGGCCGGTTGTGGGTGAATGCCATCTCAACGGCAGGGGCTAGCCTAGAGCTTGTCGGGCAGTGAGCACTCTGTATGTATGGAAGCTGGAACTACTGTTTTTAATAGGGATTCAAAACTCAAATTCTTTATACCGTCTTCAGAGTCTAGAGTTCACCCAGATACCCAGGGGATCCCAGACAAGATCAGGGGGCATATAGGCTGATAGAAGGCATCCAAGATGAGGACTTTGGAGGCTTGGATCCTAAAGGCCTAGAACAGAATAGGACAAGGAGGGGAGAGCTCCACACAGCCCTTGGCCCTGGGCCCAGTAAGTACTGAACTGTGGGTAGAGCTGGCCATCCCAGGCCCTATAATTACCTTTCAGCAGAGTTCTGCAGTACTGGGCGGGGCCAGCATTTTTCAGGTTTTATTTGGATGCCCTGAGGCAGCCTTATGCCAGTTAGCTGCTCCCAAATGGGAACAAAGGTTGATTTGGGGGTGGGTTGGGTGGGGGGAGAATACCCTTCCACAGAGGCTGACCTCTGAATGCGGGATTCAAGGTTTACAAAGCCATAATCTGCACAGAGACCTGTTGCCCTATTTTTTCAGGACTGGGGTCCTCTTTGGAGAGCCCAGGGAAGCCTGAAAAGCTACTAGGAAGCACTCCAGGACCCGAAGGGTTCAGCAGGAAGCAGACCAATAGAGCCAGCGAAGGGACAGTGAGTGAGGCTCTCCATCCTGGCTGTCCCCTTTCCTTCTTCCATCAAATGCACAGGTATTGGCAGACAGGGTATCACTAGTCCCAGCTGCTCTAATAGTTACTATGTAACTCAGGATGATCTTAAACTGCGGATTATTCTCCTGCCTCAGCCTCCCGAGTACTAGGATTGTAGGTGTGCATGACATCTGGCTGGCACAAGTGTCACTGGAGTGACAATGAAGCACCCCAAGGGCATTCCTAGAGGCCATGAACTGACATGATTGCACCCGGCCTTTCTCTGGCTCTCTCACTTTGCTGTCCCCAACACTCCCTGCCACTTTGAATGTGTGAACATGTGCACCCCTTACCCATCCATTACAAGGAAGAAAGAGATGGCGACTTGTAAGCTTAAATGCTTCATCCAGAAGCAGTGGAACAGAAGGGGAGCCCAGGAGGCAGATTCTAGAGGGACAAGCACCCAGTGTGTATACCTATGTGGTTTTGAACATTCATAGACCTTAGCACAAACAGGCTTCATGTTGCTCCCCCAACTGCGTGAGTACTTACCTGCTTGCAGCATCTGAACTCTTGGTAGAGCTCTGATGTCTCCAGGATGGGGCCTTCCTGCACACCACGCTGCAGAGAGCCACGGAGATGCAGACTAACCCCATCCATTTTAACGGTGAGATGCTCCCTGGTCCTTTCTACATAGACACACAACAAGCATGTTGACAAATGTTACCGGATGTCACCATGGGAAGCTGACGGTTGGTCGTCTGGAGAGCCTGCTTGCATTCTCAGCACATATAGAGTGAGAGACGAGTGGGTGGTAGCAGTGGAGAGCGATCAGGAGGAAAGGACATGGCACTCAGGTGTGGGGTGGGGGGACTACAGCTGGAAAGGGAACAGAGGCAACTGCCGGGACATTGGCACCTGGGAGCTCAGAGACACATAAGCTCGGTTTTGGAACTGACAGCAGCCTGAAGATACAAAGCTCAGTGGTAAAAAGAAAGGGTGAGGAGGAAAGAAAGATCAGAAAATAGAGGAAAAGGAAAGATCTGATCATGAAGGAGAGGAAGGGTCTCCAAGGCAGTCCTGGAACTCCACGCACACTGATACCCTTAACCATGAGTCACCGGTGGGTCTCCTTGCCAGATTCCCAGCAGCTCCTCATTAAGGGCTGAGTCAGCTCAGCTCTCTGAGCAAAGGTCAGAAGGGCAAAGACTGAAAAAGGCTCCTTGGACTCACTCTTGTGTGCCCTTTCATGTGAGCGAATGTGCTCCTGGAACGGGGTTGTAATCAGCCTCCGCGCTTCCTTTGGCAAGGGCAGCGGGACATGTAGGAAGGTGGAGGAATCCGCTCTGTCTCCAGTCTTCCATGGCACACGGGCATTGCCTACAAAGCAGGGCATGCTGATCCCAGCTCTGGTGGCCTTGAGATCGTAAGTTACAGAGGCTGGGCTGTCACCATTCCTTCAGTCAAGGGGCCCAGTGTGCTCGCAAGTGTTGGGCTGGCCCTTCCTTCAGCTTCTGCCTGGAAAACCCCTTTTCTGTAGTTTCATTTCTCAATCTCTTCAATCCATGCCCAGGCCTCTGCATGGTATTCTAGGCCACTGAGGGTGCTCTCCTCGGTGACCGCAGGGGTGAAGCCCATGCTTCAGCCCTCAACCTACCCCAACCCTTTCCCCTGAGATCTAGAGCAGGCCTTTCCACAGCTGCTGCGCTGTTCTTGTACCTCAGCCTGGGCTGTTTCTTCCACCTGGAGTGCCTTTTCACCCTTCCCACCTCTACCACCAAGGACTCCTTCCGGGTCACCCTGGCTGGTGCCTGGTTACCTTCCACAGAGCCTGTCAGGCTATACAAACTATACAAACAGTTTACAGAATTATACAAAAGCCCAATAACAGAGCAGCAGTGATCTACGGCACATGCACTCTGATGTAGGCACTGGGCTAAACCCCTCCCTTCTCTGAGTTCTGGGGTCTTATGGGGGAAGGGACCACTAATGACCCCACTACAGAGAAAGAAGTTCAAGCCAGAAAGGGAAGGTCACATAGCTGAGTGTTTAAACTCCTAATAGAAGACTAATAGCCCACAGTCCTAGGAGACTCCTGGCCTTGGTCACTTCTCTTCAATAAAACCTGTAAGGTTGGGGCAGACCCTCTGGGCATGGGAAGGAATGAGGGATGCCCTGGAAAACACTGCATCACGGAGAGAGAGTCCAGCTAAGATGCATACTGACAGAGGAACAGGCCGAGGAACCCAGAGACAAACCCAGAACCTGGACTTTTAGCCTTTGTCCTCTGTAATGACCTGTGTGTCCTGAGGTGAGGATTTACGCAAGCCTTGGTTTCTTCTTCTGTGGGATGAATGGTAACACCTGAAGTGCACCAGGGGTAGGTCATTGGTTAGATAGCAGTTAGGTCTTTTGTCTAGCTATTTGCAGTCCCCTCTGCTCAGGACACTGTCTAGATCACCCATGGAGCCTGGGAGCCAGGGGCTAAGAGAGCACAGAGAAAGGAGCTTCAGGCAGTTGCTCGGGCAGAAGAGAGAGGGAGAAATAGAAAGGGAAAGTGGTAACCCTGTTCCTCCACACCCTCACTCTCTCCCCTCAGGACCACTGGGAGTTGGGCTTCTCATCCCAGAGAAGCTGCCTGCCTGATGTCACACTGTAAGGAGATGCTGAGCTGAGACGAAGAGCTACATACAGCCTAGGCTCGGCTGTCTCTGAACTCAGTCAGTCTGTGGTTTTATATCTGGGAAGTGTGGCCTTCACAGACTGAGAGGGCTGCTCTACCTTGTCAGGGGAACAACCTGGTCTAATATCCACTGCCGCTCGCCTAATATCCACTCCTCCTCCTCCTTCCCCTCCTCCTCCCATCCTCTTCCCCCTCCCCCTCCCCATCCTCTCCCTCCTCCCCTGCTCCTCCCCTCCTCCCCCTCCCATCCTCCTCCCCCTCCTCCTCCTCTCCTTCCTCCTCCTCCTCTAGGCTACCCAGGATGTGCCTCTTGTGGGAAGCATCCCAGGTTCTCTGGGCATTCCCTCTCCTCCCCCATGTTTCCTGGGTTCCCACTTTCTCAGTAACCTGAGATTGAGAGAGTGAAATGCTGGAGCTTGGCAGGTGGCCAGGGATGTTGACAGGAACCTAAGTAAGAGGCCTTGGATTGTGCTGAGGGATGGATAAACAGACATTTCCCCTTCTTTAGCCTGGAGGAGGTCTCTAGGCCAGCGCCCAGTTAAACCCAGAGAAGGCTTAGCCCAGAGGTGAGGCATTATGTGGTCTGTGTAGCTATCTTCCTAGAGTTTGGAGGCTGACAGGGGAGGAAGGAGAGACTAGGTCACAGGGCTGATGGCCGGTCAGAACTTTGGACCTCTTTATAAGGGGTCCGTGGGATCAGCCTCGGGGCCAAGGAGTGAGTCCTGAAAGTTTTTTAAGACGACCACATAGCTGCCATGCAGGTGACATATTATCGGGGCTGAAGGAGGCGGTCTCTTGAGTAGAGGGAACTGCAAAATGGCCAGAGGAGAGACACAGGGCAAGGTGGTAGAATCGAGGAATGAATGGAGAAATCAGGTGGGGGGTACTGAAATATGAGGGCAGTAAAGATATGATTAAGCTTCCACAGTGAGTGGGGCTGGCTGGGGTGGGGCCCACTATGCTGGTCGAGGTTGAGAATAGAGGCTAGGGCAGACAACTGATGAGCATAGGCCTATCACTATCTGGTCAGGGCCTGGGAACCCTTGCCATTGGTGCCATCTGGATTGGAGCCTACAGGAAGAAATGTCATTTTGTATTACTCTACCAGGCAGACACACACCACACACACACACACACACACACACACACACACACACACACACACACGGCACCCCCATAGGGATTGTGATTGACATTAGCCTTCTTGAGTGTCTGGGAAAGGGAGAAACTTTCTTGGGGGCTTCTGGAGTACTTCAGTGTCTGGTATAGACGGTGTGAAAAGGAAGAGTTTGAGACACGAGAGGAAAGATGGGGTGCTCCCACAATTTCTCTTCCTGCAAACCCTCCAGTACATAGACACCTGCTGGCACCTCAGCACACATTTGTGAATTCACTCCTACGGTGGCCCCTAGAGGACAGCACAGACCCACCCTTCCCTATGTTCTCTCAACTTTGGGCCTCCAAACAGCACCCCTCCCCCACCCTGGCCAGAAGCAGTCCACACCCTGGGAAACATCCTCCCACTCCACAGAGCCAGCAGGGTTGCTCTGGGAACTAGAGGGAGCTAGGACAGACCTCAGCATGAACTTCCTAAGCATCTAGGTTATAAAACCTGAGGACAAATTTAAAAGACTAACTTTTTTTTTTTCAGAACTCTCAACTGGGTCCCAGATCTCTTCTGCACCTGGAAACTCCAGTGATCCTGGAAGGTACCTGTGTCTGAGGTCTCATTTCCAAAGCCCACCTCCAGGAAGCCTGGTATGGTGGGGAATCAGAAGCCAACTGAGTCTCTAGCCTGCATGTGGCCTACTTGAGAGCTTAGATTCTGTACTCCAGCCCTTGACCCAAATTCTACCCCATATCCAGAAATTCTAGCCTTCTCCCATTTGCCCTGTAGAATTCTGAGGTGCTGGCCTGGGTATTGGCTGTGGGATTTTTGTTTGTTTGTTTTGTTTTGCTTTGCTTTGTTTACCTTAAGGGCTTATAATTCCTCCTGTCCAAGCCTGTTCAGCATCCTGGCTGCCTGCCTCGCCACTGTGGCCAAGATAGCCACAGTCTGTGCCCACAAAAGGCTGTGGGCAGAGGCTTGGCCCAGACCTGTGAAGGTGGTGGGTTGAGGCCGGGTGGGCAGCAGCTGGAGGTTGGGACTCATTCTGGCTGTGGAGGCTCCTCCCTGCCAACCACAAGTTGCTGGGATTGGCAGACGTGGAGGTGTGGGACAGAGACAAAGGGATGGACAGGCCTAGTTGCCTGTTTCTAGTGCTAGACACAGGGCTGGGTTCTGTGTGGCTAACACTGTTGGTCTCAAGGCAGCCCCAGGGCGTGTAGTGTAGCTCTTACAGCTGAGGAAAGAGGCTGGGAGAGGGCTGGCACTTGCTCCAGGTTACAAAGCCAGACTCGGAGGTGGCTGCCTAATGGTTCTTTCTTCCCTGGGGCCTCTGCCCAGGGGCGATACTTTAGGAGAGGCCCTGGGCAGGCTGGGGGGGGGGGTGGCATGTGAGAAGCAAAAGCTTTCCGCAGAAGGGCCATTCGTGGGGTGGGGGTGGGGTGGGGGTGAGGATGGGGCTTGTGGGATACTAAGAGCTTGATGGAAGACATTCCAGGGGCAAAGCACAAACTGAGTTGAGGCTAGGAAATGGGGAGAGAGAGAGAGAGAGAGAGAGACTGAGAGAGAGAGACTGAGAGAGAGAGAGCAGGGTCTTGGCAGAAGTGATCCAGGGCCTCTCATATCTCTGGAGGACTTGACTGTAGGCTGTTGGACCGGGCTCTGCTGGTCCAACTGGCCCAACCACTTCTCTTGAGCACTACCCACTGCCACTGCGCAGAGCCCTGCCAGGGGATGCCAGGTGAAGTTTGTCAGCAGCCCCAGCTCCACTTCTCAGTCTCAAGGGTAAAGAGGTCCCCAGCTCCAGGTCACTCTATTCTGTGTGGAAGAGGAGGGGGCAGTCATTTCCTTCTGAGAAGAGGAGTGGGCAGATCTGTCTGTGGAGATCTGTGCGATTACAAAACACTCTACTTTCTTCTGTAAATGGGACTGTTTCCTTTACTTTAAAGAACTCGCCCCTTTAGCTGTCAAAAACGCCAACAGGTCTTTATTTTTTTTTTTAGGTTTCTAGGACTCTCCCTACCCATCTGCCACCTCCAGTTTTGGGTCCTCACCAGCAAGGCAATGCCAGGACAGGTGTCAGTGTCTTGGCAGCCTCCAGGTGGCTACACGACCCAGGAATAGAGCTGGGTCTTTTATTATAGTCAGGCCAGAATCACGTGGAGGGCTGGAACCTCCCCCTCCCTGCTGGGAAATACTTCCCTAGGGCAGGGAGGGGCAAGGCTGCAAGCTGTCCACACCAGTGCACAAGGCCAGAGGCACTAGGGGGCTGTCTGCAAGGGTCAGTGTGGTGGTTCAGTAGAGGTTGGGAATGGAAGGTGGAAGGGTGGGGGAGGGGAGGGAGAAAGGGGTGGGAGGAATGCTGTTGCGATGGGGCCTTATGTGTCCTGGGTCCTTGGAGTATCTGTCTATAGCCTTCCGCACCTCCAAGGACCTTGTTTCATCTTAGGACCACTTCATCCCCAGTCCTCAGTTTCCAGTAGGCCACAGAAGTTTCAACAAGTCATTGTCTGCAGAGGAACTGGAGGCATCCACAGGAGAGCAAGTGAGGCTATCCCTGCCTCCCTCTCCCGGCCTTCACCCTCTGTGGATAGGAATACTAGTCTAAGTCCCAGCAAAGGCACATGGAGTTGTTCTGGGGAAGTCAGTGCAGGAGATCTGGGCTTTTCCTTCGTGCCTCTAGCTGTCACTGCTCTCCAGCCCCAGCTCCACTGTCCCTCCTTGCCACTCCCAGGTTCTGGTGAGGAACTGGGACAGAGGAGCAGCCTGGCCAGAACTGTGCTAAAGTCAGTGCTGGTCTGGGATAGTCCGAGGCTGTACCCATGAGAGACACAGGAATGCCCTGTGCCCTGATGTTCCCAAGAACTTTTTCCCATTTCTCTCCAGGAATTCCTTAAGTTTCACTAAACAAACTTAGGGAAGAGGAATCTCAGAGAGGATTAGCCCAGCCTTGCTGACTTGGTGTTAACAGTTGGAACTGAGCTCGCTCCTCTGGTCCCAGATGCTCCATTTCAACCACAAGATGTCGTTATTAGCATCTTCATTCCATGGAGGAGGGAGCCTTCACATAGTCAAATCACAGGTCGGGGCAGAATGGGACAATAACCTGGTCCTTTCAGCACCTCCCTGCCATGTGATGCTACCCTTAAGATCTCCTGAGCCTGACTTTGCTTGTCCTTCACCTGGTGCCAAAGGCTGAAACCTCTGTGGCAGCCTTCATGACCTGAGGTATATAGGCATGCCCCAGGTACCCTTCCCTCCTCACTGCCCCAAACGAAACCCTGGCAGACTCAAATATATTATTCCTGCTGCCTGTATTTCCTGTCCCAGAAACAGGAGACTATTCTCTCTTCACCAGGACAGTGCTCTGGGCGGGGAGGAGATGGCTGCCCTGACAGTCGGAGCTTCAGAGCTAGAACAGTGGTGAGGCAGCCAGAAACAGCAAACTGCCCAAGAGCTGACTGCTGCAGAGAGCAAACAGGAGAGCCTGGCCTGTCTTCGGCCTCAGGAACAATGTGTGGTCTTTTCAGGCTACCTGATTAGACCTCAGACTTCTCCTTCAGAGGTCTTAGGACCCTGTTTTGCTCACGGCGTTGGATAATACCAGAGTGGCAGAAGTCTTCGTGTTCTCCTCTGGACCAATCCTCCAGAAAACCGCAGGGGAGCAGCCCTGAGTGGCTGCAGCTCCCTTCCACCCACAGCTCCTGCTAGGTTTTATGTTAACCTGGAGGAGGAGAGGAGAAGGGGGTGGGGGGATCACTTCTGTGTGGATGCTTAAAGCTCAGCCTTGCTAAAGGATTAATACCCTATGTCATGAGAGACAATCCAGGACCCCTCCAAGCCTGTGACTTAGCACAATGATTGATCATTCCTGTAACCCTAAACATATAAACATACAGACCAAGACCTTAGCAGACATCTGCCTTGGTTGAAACTCTGTTCTCTCTCTCTCTCTCTCTCTCTCTCTCTCTCTCTCTCTCTCTCTCTCTCTCTCTCTCTCTCTCTCTCCCCCTCTGTGTCTGTTTGTCCGTGTTTCTCTTTTCTTATGCGGCCTCTTTCATAGGTGAGAACTTAGACTGAGAGGGGTGTGGTCATGATGATACAGCCAGGGTCAGCGAGTCAGCCAGCGAGCAATACAGCCAGTTTCCTTTGAGGCCTCAGTAGGCCCTTATGAGGTTGGTTAGGGACAGCTCATCTGGACCCTTCCCAGGCCTACCCAGTGTTGTACCCAGCTCTATCGTTAGTGGTCCTAACCAGCCTGGGCCTGAAGTCCCTGACCTCTACCTAAACCTGTCTTCTCTGAGTCCCTTGGGCCAGGCTCTGGAGAGAAGCCCACCTATGCACTGCTCTTGTGCCCTTGCCAGAATGTAGCCCTCTCAGCTGCTCTCCATCTCATTCTATCACAGCTCCCCTTGCTAGTCACCGAAGTTGGGTTTGAAGATCACACGCAGGATACACATCTAGCACCTAGCACAGAGCCCAACACTGGGTAGGTCCCATCCCCAATCACCCACTCCTATTCCCAAGGCAGAAAGCAACCTGTGGGAAGAAAGGTTTAGTGGCAGGACCTAGAGCGCCCCAATGGCTGGCTCTCCTGCCCTGGTCCCTGGCACAGGGTAGGGCCATTGTTGCTGCTGAGGGAGAGGCTGGGTTGGCTGCTATGGATCTGAAGGAGGAGCCAGATAGGGTGAAATCCAATTCCAGGTGGGCAAAGGTCACCTGAAGCTCACCCGCACACCCTTCCCTTCAGCTCAAGAGTTTAGCTTTCCAAGGTAAGTTAAAGAATAGCTGACAGGAAGGCCATATATTACACCTGGGCATCAGGGAGTAGCGTGTAAGGAGACACAGCTGAGACAGGGAGAGAGGACTGTTAATAGGAAATGACCCAGGAAACAGAATGCTCACAAGCCTGATGTGAAGAGAAAGGAGGCTGTCTTTCCAGAAGGAATTCAATTTGGCCAGAATCGACTTTGTGGGAAGAATCCACTGTCATGGGGTGGGGACAGTTGTCAGGACTGAGGACCTAAATACTAATTTTCAAACTGGGCCCTCTTTCTTTCAGGGTAGAGGGAACAAGTGGCCTTCCTCTTTCTTCAGAAGGACGAGTCATTGTGGTTTCCTCTCCGTAGCTCGATCCCCAATGTACATTTAAAATAAGGTTTGGAGACCCACATCTCTGCCAGGGTCCTCCATCCCTGGAAGTCTCAAGCCTCCATGGGTGGGGAGGGGGGTACTTCTCTTGATCTCAGTTGGCAAAGAGCTGTCTAGACTTTTATTCCTTCTAGGTAGTTTCCCAGAAGGACCTTAGGGATCTCGGGATACCAGAACCCTCTTTTATCCTCCCAGGAAGAGTGATCTTTTATTTTGTTTTGTTTTGTTGAGACAAGGTCTCCCATGGCCGGGCTGGCGTCCACTTGCTATGTAGCTAAGGCTGAACTTAATGAGCTCCCTATCCTCCTGCTTTCTCCCCGAGCCCTGGAGTATCATTCTGAGCCTCCATCTGCGGCTTACTCTGTGGTGGGGGTCAAACACAGAGCTTTCTGCCTGCTAGACAAACTACCATCTTCCCAGCCCAGGAAGTCATTTCTTTGGGTAAGTCTAATTTAACAGCTTAGTGTTCTGGGCTTTGGGGACAGAAAAATGGAGTCCCTGGCTCCCATTTGGTGCTCAGACTTTGGGCCCAAGGGGCCCTTAATGAGTGAATGAGTTACAGCTGACAATCAGATTCCTCATGCGCCTGGGCGAGCGAGGGGAGCTCTGAACCGTAGGCACAGGAAAGAGGGTGAGAAGATGGGGGCAGAGGCAATTCCCACAACTGTCTGAGGAGCAGTGCCGAGACCGACTGGCTAGAGCCTCTCGCCCTGGAGACCTCCCAGCTCCTTCTCTCGGGCAGGGTTGGAACCGGCAGGCCTGGCGGCGGGCACTGAGCCCGTCCGTGGCTCTGCTCAAGCCAGCAGGAAGAGGAATGAGGCCAGGCGAGGCGGGCCAGCTGGCCAGTGGGGAGTCCCGGGCGTGGGCGCAAGTAGTTGGGGAAGCCCCGCCGGTGCCTCCTGGGCTCCATTGTGTGTGCTGTGCCCCCCAAGTTGGCCTCGGAGTCCTCCTCTATAAAATAGTCCCCTGAGATGGGATGGCCTGCGTGCCACTGGCAGGCGAGGCGCCACAAGAGCCAGAGACGGCTAACAGATCTGGGGACCGAAGGACTTGCAAGTGAAAGAGGCTGAGGCGCGCTGGACCCCTAGCACACGTGGGCGGAGCTTCGAAGGGGCGGGCGCCCGTGGGGCGGGTCCTGGGTGGAGGCGGGACCGGGGCCGGCACCTGGGTGAGGTCGCGCAGCCCCGCCCCCTTGCACTTCCGTGTGTCGCGGCGCCAGAGCAGGAGGCGGCGGCCCCGGGGATCCCGCGAGTGGCCCCTGGACATCTACCCTTCGTGCCGGGACCCGGGCGGTCCCCACTGGCCTCCGGGCCCGTCCTGATCAGACTTGTGCCGACCTCTCCGTCCACGCGCATCCGGGAGAGCCGCGCCACGAGACCGACCCCGGCTCGCCGGGACCCCTGGCCCTGCGTCGAGAGGTGAGTGAGAGCTGGGCCCGGGCGCGGGGTCCGAGTTAACTCGAGGGCGCAGTGGCCTTTTCTCCCCTTTCTCTCGCTGGTAGCCTTTTCCCCCTTCCTTCTCCGGCTCCCGGTTCTGAAACTGAGAAACTGAGCCACCACCAGCCAAAGTCCCGCCGAGCACGGAGACCCGCCGGCGCCTCGGTACCCTGGTCGGTCTGACCGTCTCTTCGACGGCTGGAGCCCAGGGCCGACTACTCCCAACATCTTTACCTCCCCCCCCCCCGACCCCGTGTGTCTTCAGCCCCGCCGACGGTCCGTCCGATCTTCTCGAATCTCCCTGGGGCCTCTGCACGTTCGTCGGTCCCCACCCCCTCTTGCCTGGTCCTCTGCTCACAAGCCAGGTCTGTTTGCCCCTTGCCGTCAGTGTAGTCCGTCTCCCCACCCCCACCAGACCCGCCGCCCCCTCGACTCAGTCCTCCCAGAGCCGCACCCCCAGCCCACGCCCGCCCGCCCCTGCCAGTCTAGTCTCCGGTCCTTTTCACCGCCGGGCGGAGGCCGAGCCATCGGTCTCCTTAGCCTCCAGTGCTTGGGTCCCAGGCGGGCGGACTCTCGCGCCGCCCCCTCGCCCTATCTCTTCTTTCAGTCTCGGTGTCTTTCTTGGCTTTCCTTCTGTCTCTGGGCTGGGCGTGGCTCCAGCCTCCACCATACCCCTGTCCTCTCTGATCCTCTGAGCCCCTTCTCCGGGTAGCCTCTGCCTGGTGCTGTCAGTCTCTGTCCCACTGGAGAGACGCCACCCCCTCTGGAGGCCCAGTAAGGTGATGAGGACAGCAGTGACTGGAATGCCCTGCCCTGCTGGCTAGCAGTGGAGAGGGATCACCATCACAACTGCTCCCACTTCCCCAACTCCCTCGGTACGGGGGGGGGGGGAGGGGGGAAGAGAAGGGAGCCTCACTAAGCGCCCCACTCAAATCTGGAGGATTTAGAATGAGTGGGGGAGATTCCTTTCTCCTTTGGCCCCTACCCTAGACCCTCGGAGGAATCTGGCTTCTGTTGCTGTGGTATCTGTGATTGGACTTGTAGGTATATAGTGTGTATCTTGTTTCCTTGTGTATTATTGGTCATAGTGGGACTTTCCCTGTGAATGTGTCCTTTTTCACGTGTGACTTGCATGTACTTATATGGGTGCCCGTGCCTTCTGACGCTCGATGTGTGCTCCGTGCAACTTCATAATCATGTCTTGTATGTAGAGGCTTCCCGTCTGTATTTTGTGCCTTGACTTGCTCATGTATCTGCATCCGTGTGTCCCCAAAGTCTGTGCATTATATCAGGGTAACCCTCCGGCCATGAGTACATTCATTTCTTTAATTGAGGGAGCCCACACTATTGGTGTGCCGACCCACCTAGGCTTGTGTGTAAGTGTGCATCTAGTCATATTCAGTTCTTCTTCCTCTGCTGCTGATCTTCTGTGACCAAGCTCCTCCAGAAGGAGGACTGACTGGGTTTCCTCGTTCCTGCTATGGATTAGGCTGGGGTGTGGTGAACAGGCCAGCAGAGGGCGGCTGGTGTGTGTGTGTGTGTGTGTGTGTTTCATTTCTCAGTGACAGTATCTTTGTATGATATTGAAAAGGCTTGGATATATGACAGGACTGTGAAAGGTGAGACATGGCAGTATGGAACTCTGGTGGGAGAGGGTGACTGGTAGGAGACTCACAGTCTGACTGTATGAAACTGCGGGTGTGTATTGAGGAGTGATGGGGCTTGTGGGTAATAGAAGCTGAGTGTAGGTAATAACAACAGGAGGGGTGTGTTAGGAGGTGAGGAGGGAGGGCGAGTGCCCGGCTGACCATGGGTTTATGGGAGCAGGAGGTACCAGGCGTGTGCTTGGCATGCACAAGCCCAGCCCTGGCTCCTGGAGAGATGGACAAGTCCTGGGGTTATAGCGGTATAATTGAGACTCAGGTTCTGGACCAAAAAACAATGGAGTTAAATACTTACTGTGCCCTTGAAGAGCAGACGTCTCAAGCCCAGCTTCGCTATGCTGAGTTTCCTTTGTGGGGTGGAGAAAGTGAGGGTTCAGAGGTTGGTGGCTCTCCAGCAGTCTTGGCCACATTGAGAGTGGTGCACACGTGAAGGCTTACGTGGGACCTGTCCCTGGCTGTGTGTCCCATTCTGGAATCTGGGATGAATGATAACCCAGAGAGTTCCCAACCATATTTCCCACACCCGGTGTGTAGGTTGCCTCTTCTGTCTCCCTGACGAGGCTGCTTGCAAGGAGGGCTTCTTCATAGTGTCAGGACCCAGCCCTGCTCAGCCCCACCCAACCGGCCCCCAGTCTCTGTAGCTATGTTGGGGGGTGTGGGGGTGACTCAGAACTGTGACTACTGCCGGGCTCTGACACCGTTTATCTGGCACAGCTGATTGGAGTTTAAATTTAAACTAGAAATGATTTGAAGAACTGCTGGGAAGATAAAGCCCGAGGCTGCTGCCACCTCCAGGAAGTCTCTGGTTGGGAGATGGGGTCTCTGGTTGGGAGATGGGGTCTCTGGTTGGGAGATGGGGTCTCTGGTTGGGAGGGCAGGACCTTTGGAGGAGACCTAGCTTGCAGTGGAAATGCCAGGAAACCCAGGCCAGCGCGCTATGCTGCTTTTGCCATTCCTCCTGTTCAAGATATCTCTGGACCTTAGTTTTCTCAGCTGTATAATGGTACAACAGTAATGTGAGAATCACCTGAGACTACGAAATAAGGACTAAGATGGGTCACTATCCATCTCTTACTCGCTCATCTCTCTGGCTTTTTTGGTGGTATTGAAGATGGAACTCAAGGTCTTACTTGGAAGCACCGCTAAACTACATCTTAAACTCTTTTTTTTTTTTTTAATTTTTGAGACAGAGTGTCATTAGGTTGCCCAGGCTGGCCTTGAACTTTTGCTTTTTATGCCGCAGGCTTCTGAGCAGCTAGGCTTGCCTACAGGTGTGTTCCACCAGAGCCTGGCCATTGCTTACTTCACTGTGACTTTAGCACAGGAGCTGGCAGGACACGTCTTGAAGCCTCAGAGCCACCTTAGAGCTGGGCCTAGTGACACATGCCTTTAATCCTAGCACCCAGGAGGCAGAGGAAGGGGATCTCACAGTCAGGGATACACAGAGAGACCCACTCTCAAAAAAGGCTTACCCAGTTTACATAGTGAATTTGAAGCCAGCCTGGGTTACATGAGAACCCCCCATATATATATATGTTTATATATTTATATATATATATATAAAAACATATATATATGTTTATATATATGTGTGTATATATATGTTTATATATGTGTGTGTGTGTATATATATATATATATATATATATATATATATATATATATATATTTAAAGGCTCAAAGGAATTATCTGAGGTTGGTGCTTGATGGCACTCTGCTACTTCGAAACCTTTAGGGCTGCCTCCTTGACAGGAGGGTCCAACCAAGTCCATGGTCTCCTTACCATGCTAGAAATGTTATCCTAAGGGCAAGGACACAGTGTTCTAGACCCTAACATCGAAGGGACACATAGCTGGTTCCCAAGAGAATTTGGGCCTAATGGCCATTCTCAAAAGAGAAAGTCGAGTCCAGGGAATCTGACCTCCTCTTGCCCAGCAGAGCTGAGCTGTTTTGTGCTGGCCGTGTGGAGGCCGCTGGTGCTGGGGCCTGCTTGGCTGTGCTTCCCAGCTCAGCTCTTTTCTCCTGTTCCGACAGGTCCGCTGGGAATTGGCCCAGGCAAGGGCGTTGGGCCTACTTACTCTAGTGGTTAGTGAGTAGCCGCAGCCCAGCGGGAGCCAGGACGAGCCAGAGCTGGGAGCCCAGGTAGGATGGGTCATCTCAGGCAGATGGGCAGTGTGCCAGGGCACCCTTCCTCTTCAAGACTTGTGGTCTTCCAGTGGGACTGGCTGGATCCCGGTACATTCTGGCTGGGAAACAGAGTGTCCAGGGGAGGTGCCCTTTGCTTTTTGTACATAAAGGGCTTCCTGCCTGATACCTGGTTGTAGCTTTGGCCTTGGAGCTCAGAGGACTAGAACCAGCCAGTTCTCGTGGGCGAAGGAGTGGTGACACTGTTTTTGGTCAGTTGGAGGGAAAGTAGTATGTAAACCAGGGGTTAGAGAGGAGGTGTCAACTTTTCCATGGTTCCTCAAACTGCTCTCATGTCACAAGGCAACAGGCTCACCTATGCTCCATGGTAGGCTGAATGCTGGCTTGGGAATAGAATGGAGTCTCCCAGAAGAACTGAGTGGTCTCCTGGTTCTCCCTCCATCTCCTCAGCCTCCTGATTCAGGGCTAGACTCAGCTGAGCATTGACTTTGAGGGAAGGCAAGGAGTCTCTAAAGTTAACAGTTCCCCCTGTGGGGCCAGCCTTGCTTCTTTGAGCCCCTGTTGCAATAAAGTCCTGTGAATCTGGTGCTGTAGCTCTGTGGGAGTATGCTTAGTGTGTGTGAAGCCCTGGTAGAATCCCCAGCACACAAAACAAACAGAAAAGGAAAGACAGAAGAGACAGAAAGAAGGAGAGAAGGAGGAAGTAGTTGTGTGTGTGACTAGAGGAGCCCTGGTGAGCAGAGGTATGTATATGACACACACACACACACACACACATACATGTATGGGGGAGTATGAGTGTGTGTGCTGGAATCTGGGGAGTGTTAGAACAGACCGGCAAGAATGATCTCCCTCCAGGAATTTCCCTTGATCAGCCCCCATTCCTACTCTCCAGGATGTTAGCCACAGTTAGTGTGGGGGTGTTTGAAGCTTCCTCAGTGTAGTGAGGGAGGAGGTCGGGGTTCTCCCTCCAGTGGGGGTGGGGCAATGTCTGGATCTTCACTGGGTCTTCTCTCCAGTCACCTACCCCGATCCTGGAGAGGAGAACTTGATCCGCTTGGGGTTCTTAGCTGCCTGAAGTTGTGGGGGCCAGCTCTTCCCATCACTTAGCCTCAGTTTCATTAGCCCTGGAGCCTGACGACTGCAAAACTCAAACAGCACTTGGCTGGCTGGCCACGGTGTGCCCACATGCACGTGCCCACACTGGTAGACAAAGCCAAGCCGCGCTAGACATACTCGCCTCAGGCACACATTGCCTGCACATAAGCACACACTTGTCCACATGCATTTCCTCAAGGGACACAGACACTGTACAGAGGCTCCCTGCTGTGAATGTTCACACACGTCACACTGTGCCCATGCTGGGTCAGATGGGGATCATTAGCCATTCTGACAACCAGAGTCTGTCACCTGACAATGAAGTTCCAGGTGTAGATAAGATCACCAGGTCTAGCCGGGTGGTGGTGATCCATGTCTTTAATCCCAGCACTTGGGAGAAAGAGGCATGTGGAGCTCTCTGAGTTTGAGGCTCTCCAGATCAAGTTCCAGGATAACCGGGGCTACACAGAGAAGCCTTGCCTTGAGAAAAAAACAAAAAACAAACAAACCAAAAAACCCAGAAACAAAACAGAAAAAAGATCACCAGGGCTGGAGGAAGTTAGGCCACACTGGGAAGGGTATCTGCCCACATGACCCAGGCCCCAAGACTCACCAGGGTTTGGCATTGGAGATAGGGGCACACATGTGGAGGAGGGGTCCTGTCAGCTGCTGCAAGCTGTGGCTTATGCCACAGAAGAGGAAGTGAGTGGGATGTTTGGTCATGGGGCCAAGGTGACCATAGGCCAGTGGGGGATCTACAGCCGCCCTGTCCGGACGCTCTGCCTGGAAAGAGTAGAATTGCTGAACTCTGGAGCCAGTTGGGCATTTTTCTCCTGGGGTCCACGCTCCATGACTTGGGCCCAGAGAAGAGACCTAGTTGGTCCAAGATGTTTCCGGACACTCACTTCCTCTAGACTGCCCAGGAAGTGGTTTCAGAGGGGCCTGACCAGCTGCACCCGTGACTTTCTTCACCCCAACTCTGCCTGTGAGGGAAGCAAGATCTGCTGTGGGTTAGGCCAATTGACTAGGCTTCCCATACCAAGACTGTCCAGGCTTGTCTAGAACTCTGGTAGAAGACAGGGGCCTAGGAACAATAAGCCTCCTGCGGCCTGTGACCCCAGCTCCTCTCTTGTTCCAAGACTATAAGCTGAAGCCCAGGGGTGTCAGCACCAGTAGGCACAGCCCCTTGAGGGCAGCAGTGACTCTCCTGCATTCCATTAGCACCAAGCCTATATGGATAAGTCTGTGCAAGTGGTTTCTATGCTCAGGAACTTGGTTTCCCTCTCTGACAAAATCATGCTTATACCTACCTCTCTGAGTTATTTGGGAAACAAGATAATGTATGCAAAATAGCAGGAACTGGCTGGGCAATAGTTGTACACGCTTTAATCCCAGCACTCTGGAAGCAGTGGCAGACAGATCTCTATGAGTCTACAACGTGGGTTCTAGGATAACCAGGGTTACACAGAGAAACACTGTCTTCCATAGCAGGAGCTGAAGGCCTGCAGAGTAACTATTCAAATCTAGCTAGTGATACTGATAGTGTGACTGTTGTTTGATGAGCTAGGACTGGCCTGGTGTCTGGTCTGGAACCCAGCTGAGAAGCCGGTCGGGTCTCTGACTCCCTCCATTCTGCCAGTTCTACTCCCACCCCCATTAGTAGGCACTGGGAAGAGCTGTACTTATCCTGTGGGTCCCATGTCCTCTTCAGAGGACGTGGCAGAGGAACTAGGCATAGTCAGCTGCACAGCCTGCTCCTGCTTGTATCCCTCTCGCTCCCTTTCAGTGTGAGGAAGATAGATCTCAGAGCCAGGGCTGAAGAGATGGAAAGGTAGCCCACAGCCAGCTGCTTAGGGCTCCCTTCAGCTCCTCTCTGCTTTCTAAACCCTGCAGGACGTTGGGTTTAGAATGAGGAGGTGGGTCGTGAGCCCTCTTCCCAGGCTGCCTATCCTTGGGACCCCTGGAGTCAGCATTTCGGCCAGAGAGAGTTAGTTATCTGGAACTGCTTAGATTGGAGAGTGAGGCATGTATGCGCATCCTCGGTCCATCACTGGTCTGTGGCAGCTGGTGGGAGGAGCCTCCACATCCCAGGGGTACAGAGGAATCCGTTCATCTTTGCCCACTACTGTTTGGGACGGAGAGGCTGAGGGTCTCTGGTTACAAAGAATGGTAAGGATAGTGGTGTGGCATGCAGACCCAGGAGGTCAGAGGGCTGAAGATCAATGAAAGCCTGTGCTGAGTGTGAGAGAGGACATCCTGAAGGCACAGGGGCAAGACCGCTGCAACATCAGGCATTCTGTGAGGTAGATATTCCTAGCTATGTACCCAAGCCAAAGGACTAAGCCATTCTCAGTTTCTGTTGCCTTATCTGTGAAATAGAACAGGGGTGTTCATGTGAGAATTGAATGATGGGAAGGAGCTAGCTACTGTCGGGGGTAGGGTATAGGAAGACAGAACACTACCCACAGAGGTTCCTCATAGAAGGAAGTTTGGTTATCAGGAAAGCGAAAGGGGTCCCTGTAGCCAGGGCACAGGACTGAGGACAGGACAACTGCCTCAATCAGGGAGGTCAAGGCTACAGGTCGATGGATTTGTGGGAAACACTAGGAGCTGAGTCGGGGATGGCGGGGTTTGCTTTTCTGTCTTAAACGGAGCTGGGGCCTAGGGGCTGTGGGAGCCAGAGTACGGGAGGGTAAGCAGTGAGCAGGCCTGTGTTCAGACTGGGCTTGGCAGTAGGGACCAGGTTGGAGTGGGAGGCAGAGGCAGGAGAGGCCTTGAGGCTTGCTACACGGGGGAAGGCAGGCAAGCAGAAGACAGGCCCCAGGCTTCTGGCCTGATGACTGTGAGCGTGGCCACTCCTGGCAGATGAGGACACACGAAGCAGGACATCAGTAGGCCGCTGTGGGCTGAGCTGAGCTTTTTTTTTTTTTTTGACTCATTCATGTGGTGAGGTTGGAGGGCTAGTTGGGCACGTAAGCCCACAGTGCAGGGTTCTAGGTCCAAAGTGAGACCTGAAATCTGAAGCCGGCTCGGGAAGGAAAGGAAGGAGAATCCTTTGGTGGGAAAGCTTGAAAGACCTCAGGTGTAAGATAGAACAGCTGTCTCTCAACCGTCCCTGCCTAGGGGTCAGGAGGGCAGGCCTGTGGTCTCTGAGCCGCTGTTTTCACAACATCCACGGAAGCTTTGGATCACATCTATAGCCATGTTGAGTAAACAGGCCAGTCACTAGGCCAAGGTTGGATCAGAGGTCTGTGTGGTGTAGACTGTGGGGCTGTTGGGTACAGGGTAGGAGGATCTGTGCAGAGAAAGCTTAGGGTCTAGATTATCAAGACAAGGAGACTGTTAGACTGTGAGCAGCTGCTGAGGACCTGGGCTCACCTACACTAGCATAGGTGGTATTCCTAGAGTAGCCGGAAGCCCAGGGCATGCCACAGCTGGGTTAACCCCAAGAGGACTAAAAACAACTGGAGATGGGTTGGTGGGACAGGTGGGAGAGAGAGGGCCAGGCATGAGTGTAGCAGGGTTGACAGCTTCTGTGTTTGTCACTGCCTCATTCTGGGTCCTGCGTTCAGCACGGTATGTGGGAAAGGTCTGTGCCGTACTGCAGATGGGCACACTAAAGAGACGTGGCCACATTCGGAATGACATTCACCCAGCCCATTTAGGCCTGAGCTCACCAGTTTCTGTATGTATTACTTGTGACGGGGATGGCACCTTGTGGATGCTCCTCTGCCTACTGCCATCTTGAAGGTTACAGACAGATAGCAAAAAAACCAAAGTAGCCATTTGCCTTCTCCCAGGCACAGTTTATGGTTATGAATCTGAGCATTCTGAGGACCTTCACTGAGAAGGCGGGGAGGGAGAGATGGCTCAAGGTATGAGCTTGGAACCAGCATCTAGAGGCCAAAGGAGCTGTCCCCAATATACAACATAGCCCCTCCCCCTTACAAGTCTGAGGGACAGGTCTAAGAGTCTGGGCTGGAGACTTGCTCCCTCTCCCTCCTGTGCCCCCAGCCTCCTCCACCCCCACCCCTTTTGGCTTTGTGGCTTTGGTTTAATTGCTCAACCTCTTGGTCATCTTATGCAGTGTCAGCCTGGGGCTCATGGAGGTCATCTGTGGCTGTCCCACCACAGCGCTTAAAGTCCCCCTCACTTGCCAGGCCTGTGACTGCCACCCGTGAGCTCCAGCTTCAGCTTCGGCTCACTGCCCAGGGGCCTGCAGGCGAAGAGGCTTGCTAAGGCCTGTCCTAGGACGCGCCTGACCAGCCTGTCCCTTCCCTTCCACACCTTGGACTTCTCTTTGGACCTCCTGAAGAGGCAAGCCCATCCTGGCCTGGTTCCCTGCTAGCCTTTCCAGTCCCTCCTTTTCTCCCCAGCCATTGTGCCCAAGCGTACTGTGACAGGAAAAGCTATGTTTGGTGCCAGAACCTAATTAGGTAAGCAAGGTCCTTCCAGGCCTCTGTGTTCACCTCTTTGCTTACAGTGTGTCTGTTGCCCAACTGTTTATTATGTTTATCATACCATGTGTGTGTGTGTGTGTGTGTCTGCATGCACATTTACCTGGCTCTGTGTTGCCATGTGAGTGGGAGGTATCCCTCTGTGTGTGCACTATGTCATCTTAGGGCTGTGTATGTTTGTCTCTTTGACGGAAACTCCCCACACCCAATTGTATTTAGGCTAGTCAGTTTGCACGTGTGTGACTGTTTTTTGAAGAGTCCTGAATACTCCCTCTCCTCTCTGGTTCCTCACAGCAAACCTCTTGGGCTATGAAAGGCCTTTGATTCTTTCCTCATGGGTTCTTGCAACTTTCCCTCTGGTTGAGCTCAGAGAGCTTCGATCTGGCGGCCAGCTAGATGACCACAATTCTGTGCCTGATGCTGGCTGTGCCCTTGAAGAGATCCTATTCCATGTGTGCTGGCGGAGGGCTTGTGAGCCCATTGACAGCCAGAAACCCAGCCAGCTGTGATATCACTCAGGCTGAAGATCCTGCCGACACCCCAGCCAGCAGACCTTTGTAGCCCTGTTTCTACCTCAGCCCTTTTGCTCCCCATCCCTGCTTTCATCCTACTCAGTACCTTAGCCCTTCTCCAGGCTGTGTGCTCCATCAGCCTTCCCGGCTGTACCAGTCACTGGCTGGGTGATCTGGGAGTAACCTGGAACTGAGGCAGTCTTTTGTGGCCCCAGCCCCCACCCTATTGTATGCAGACTCATGTACAGAAAAATAAGCATGCGTGTTTTCTTGCGAGAAGACCACAGTTTTCACTTGATTCTTAGGGTAGCCCAACTCTTGTGCGTTGAAAAGGTACGAATATGCCCCCCATGTCCACTTCCTATTCCCATGGCATGTGTTTGGAATTCTTTTGGATTTTGAGACAGGGTCCTTCTGTAGCCCAGGCTAGCCTGGAATTCCTAATCCTGTTTAGTGTTGGGATTGCAGACAGACAGGGCCCACCACACTTGCATGCACTTAATCCAGATTTTCATGTTTTGTGTGTGTGTGTGTGTGTGTGTGCGGGGGGGGGGGGGCGGTCTTGTTTGTGTGTTTGTTTTTGTGCTAAGTATTGAATCTAGGGTCTTATGTATACCAGGCAAATATTCTACCACTGAGTTCTGCCACTGACCTTTAGTAGTGGGATTGCTGAGTGGACTTCATGTAGCCAGGGCTGAGATGACTAAGCTAGAGACGGAGACACTGCCCCACCTACAACAAACCCAAGTCATCAGATACCAAAGACAGAGGCACAGGTTACCTACCGATAGGGAAGCAGCTGCCTTCCTTGGAAGTGGGAAAAGATTCCCAGGGCTGACTTTTTGAACTGTCTAGGTAGATACATAAGAAGAAAGCCATTCTGACTAAGGGGGCATATCCAGGTTCACAGGGGCTAGCAAGTGGAGTACCAAGCAGCCAGAGGGATTTGAGATGGAGAACAGGATGAGGCCAGGGTGTGGGGAGCCTTAAGTGCCAGGTTGAGGCCTCTGACTTCTAAGAACAGTGCTAGCTGAGAAGGTGCCATGCTGTGGGCAGAGGCCTAGCTGGGAGAACATACTGGGCTGGGATAGCAGAGTGTTGAAGAGTCTGGGAGGAAAGGACATGGGTGGGAACTGGTCCCATGGAGAGAGGGAGGGGCGAAAGGAGCCCCAGCAAGGACATGAGGCCAGTCCCGTGGAAAGCATTCCTGTGCTGGGACCTGGCTGGGACCTGAGACCATGGGCTCTGGTAAAGGCTTTCTCTTCCTGTCCTGCAACTCCTGCTGGGCCGGTCTCCTGAGTTGTGGAAGCCCACGGCCTCCTTGACTTGGTTCTGTCAGAGAATTCCGTCATGGAGGTCAGCCGCCTAGCCAGTAACATCCTGCCTGTTCACAGGACCGGCCTGGCTGCTCTTCATATCTATGCTTGTTCTTCTCAACTGCAGAGCCAGCTTCCGCTCAGCTGCTCGCACATCACTTCTCCCTGTCCCAAGACAGCCCTGTGTTGGCTCTTCTCTCCTTCCTCTGCCCTCCCAGACCTATACACCAGGTAGGGCGGCAGCCCCAGGAGGGCACCATTTTGCCAACATCTGCATCTAGTCTTGGCAGTAGATGAAACTTTCCATGGCAGGCAGTGGGTGCCAGTCTGAGGTTAGGCAGGTGTGGGTAGTAGAGGGCTGTGTGAGGAAGGACCAGGGCTCCTCGAGGGTCAGCGCCCAGGGATCTGAGGAGGAAGTCAGACGACCCCCTCAGGACCTCCAGCTGCTGTTTCTTGAGCCTGTTCACACCTGTTCACACTTTGCTGTAGAGGTCTGATCTAGGCCCCTCTCCTTCCTCACCCAAGCTTTTCCCTCTGTCCAATGGATGTGACCCTATGGCCTGTGAGGCAGAATCAGGTCAGGGTAAGGGAGCCCTGTGAGAGCTGGGACCTTTCATGTGAACCTTGCCCTCAGTTTCCCCTCTGTGCTGTAAGGAGGTGGGTGCATCCGTCTCTGCTCTTCTCACCACACTTGGAGCCACCCAGTGGGAATACCAATACTGCCTCCCTGGTTACCTTGAGGCTAGCCTGTCTCAGTGCCTTGGGCTGGCTGGAAACAGGTTTTTGTTTGTTCTGAAGAAGGTGACCTGCCTGCTGTGACTTGGCCGTTGCCTTACTCACTTCTGGTCTCTGGCAAGGAGAGGGACCCAGACCAGTTTCCCAGGTCTTCAAAAATGGAGGAAAGACAACAGTTTAGGGGTCTGTACTACCCTTGTTGTGTAACAGGAGAGGAGTAGAGCTCTTTAGGGTAGACCTAGGTCCTGCCCAGGACTCAGGGTGAGTATAGGTGAATAGACTGGTCAAGCTCAGGGTTCTGCATTCTTGCCTTGCTTTTCTGGCCTCAGAAGTGTTCCTGCCATATTTGTCTCCATTTCTGCCCTCTCCTCTCTTCATCTTTCCTTAGCACAGAAAGAACATGAGCTACAGCATCCTACAGGCCCACATTCAGATCTTCCCACCACTCACTCTTACCTACGAGTTGTGTGGCCTTGAGTAAGTCACTTACTGTCTCTGAACTTTGATTTCCTCATCCAGAAAACACTTCCCAGGGCTACACTGGGACAAAGTGAGCTAATAGAATTAATTACAAGGCTAATGCAGTGTGTTGACATCTTGGACAGGACAGTCTTTCTCAGAAGTGTGTGAGCTGCCGGGCAGTGGTGGCGCACGCCTTTTAATCCCAGCACTTGGGAGGCAGAGGCAGGTGGATCTCTGAGTTCGAGGCCAGCCTGGTCTACAGAGTGAGTTACAGGACAACCAGGGCTACACAGAGAAACCCTGTCTCAAAAACCAAAAAAAAAAAAAAAAGAAGTGTGTAAGCTGAGATTGACAGCTTCTGTTTGACTCTCTTCCTCATAGACAGACTGGAGAAGCAGGACAGAGAGACAGAGAGAACAATGGGAGGGGCCTGTCTACTTCCTGTGGAGTGCTGTGAGGATATCCCCTGCCATCCCCGGGCCTGCAAAGCCTGGGGCTGAGCCATTGCCTTTGCTTTGGGGCCTATGGACCTGGGCCTATTTGCATGGGTTTATAAATGGTGAGCACACCTTGCTTTTGTGCTTCTCACCACCGCTCAGACACAGCAAGGTTGTGTAGTAGTCTGGCTTCCCTGCAGATGGACACTTGCCCAGAGCCTCTCGGGGTCACACTGAGGTGGAGGCAGATGTCAGCTGGCTCATGTGGCTTGTTTCCTTTCTGGGGTCTGAGTACTCCAAAGGAGAGCTAAATGGGTATTAGCAGGGCCTTTGCCCTCATTTTTGTCCCAGGAACGTGGGTCAAAGTGATTTGACCCCTGAACAACTGTTGGGTAGTCCACGGCAGCCCACAAAGACCATGGCTCCCCTGTGCTGGTAGCACTGTGGCTTGGATGCAGGTTTAGGTCTGGGGCCCAGGCCTGCTGTGGTTGTGGTTTCCCCCCAGTGGTTTGTAACAGTAAGCTGCTGTGAGTGTGAGCTTCGGGGGCAGTCAGTGGGTCAGGTCCTGAGCCCTGCTTCCCATTCTGGGGGCTGCTCTGACTCCTTGTCTCTTCCACACAGAGCCCAGGAAAGCCATGGGCCTGCAGGCGGGCAGGAGTCGACACCAGGGGGAGCTGTGGGGAGAGGCTGGCCACAAGTGTGTGGAGTGCCTCCAGGTCCAGACGAGTTGCCACATGTTCCTGCAGATGTGATTTTCCTGTCTCAGAATCGGGGACAGTTTCCCAGCTCTCCCTGACCGGTGGGCAGGTAGATGAGGCACAGTGGGGATATGAGTGGACTCAGAGAGGAAATCTCGTACGTAGGGCATGGGGGTGATACTAGCCAGGGGGGATGCTGGCCTCCATCTCATTAGCATGACAGCCTAGAGACCAGGGACAAGTCCTCATCTGAGATATGGGGCTGCAGAGACTCAGAGCTCAGGAGGCCTGCAAAGCTACATAACAAGACAGCAGTGGTGCCAAGGCCCTGTGTCCTTACCATTTTGCCACCTGGATGGCTCTCACTGTCTTTGAGGAGGAGCCTAGGTCCCTCTACTTTTTCTCTGCCTGTTCAACTTTACCCTCTGAGGTACTAGAAGCTGCTCACGACCTATCTCGATGCTGGATTATCTCATTGAGAGGCAGAGACAGCCGTGCGGTGGTGGCGCACGCCTTTAATCCCAGCACTTGGGAGGCAGAGGCAGGAGGATTTCTGAGTTCGAGGCCAGCCTGGTCTACAAAGTGAGTTCCAGGACAGCCAAGGCTACACAGAGAAACCCTGTCTCGAAAAACCAAAAAAAAAAAAAAAAAAAGAGAGAGGCAGAGACAGAACTGTGCCTGCTGTGACCTGGCCTTTGGTATCTGGACACAGGCAAGTGTGTCCTATGAGGGCCCTGCTTGTTACTTCAGACCCTGGAAGCACTCTTTGGGGCACCTGATGCCTTGGACTCTGAGATCAGTAGAAGGTCCAAGATATCTTTTTCCCTTGGGAATTTGGGACATCTGTCCAAGATTCCTGCAGTGACCAATGAATGCCAGGCCTATGTAGCTGTGTCTCATTCCACCATTTACTGGCCTTTTATCATAGCACATCCCGCATGCCCTCACCTCACAGGTACACACACTTCCATGACCAGATGAGTCCTTGTGGCGTTAGGTTTCTTTGTGAACTTATTACAATCTGGAATCATCTGAGACGAGAGACCCTTAATTGAGAAAATGTCTCCATCGGATTGGCCTACAGGCAAGGGCATTTTCATGATTGATGTGGAAGGGCTCAGTTCACTAGACACTGGACAGTGCTGCTCCTGGGCAGGCAGTCCTGGGAGGTGTAAGAGAGGAAGCTGACAGCCTAGAAAATAAGTCAGAAAGCAACTTGGTCTCTGGTCGGGTCCTGCAGCCAGGTTCCTGTAAGCTTTAAGATGAAATAAATCCATCCTCTCTCGTTGCTTTGCTCATGGCGTTTATCACGGCCACAGAGAGCAGACTCGGACAGTCTTACTCTTGGCTTCCATGCCCACCACACAGGCTCCAGGCCAGGAGAGGCCACAGCTTCTCCTTTTCTACCCTCCAGATTGTCATGGGCACTGGTTTAGCGCTCAGCATTTGCCCACCTGCTAGTTTCAGGCCAGAGACCTGGGGATGTGGGTGCAGGCCGACATCACACACCTGCTCTCACTTTTACGGAGTCCACACCAGACCAGGGTAGGAGTTGGTGGGACCGGCCTCTAGTTCGTCTGCTCTGTTCTGGTGCGGGCCCCGAGCTCTGGCTGGGCACTCTGGGCTGGACCACAGCCTGAGGTCAGTGTTTCCTGTGCGCTCATCTGGACTGGAAGCTCCAGGCGGACCTGGCTGCTGTTCTGGTTGCCCTGCTGAGGAGCTGGAGGGAGCTGCTTCAGACTGGGCAGCTGTTTTAGTGGTGGTGGTGGTGGTGGTGGGCGGTGGTGGTGATGTGTGCATGTGTGCCTATGTCTGTGTGTTTGTGAGGGTGCCCTGAATCCAGCTTTGTATTACATTCAACATTAAAATAGTTTTCTATTTGGAGAAGAATGTGAAACTGCATCTTCTTTTCACATCCCTTACTGTGTCCTCTCGCCCCTCTCTCCCTGCGTGGTTACTGCTTCCATTCTCAGTGTGAAAGGGCAGGAGGCATGTGACCTGAGGGGCTCTTGTCCAGAAGGGTGGGGTATGCTGACAAGTCGGGGCAGAGTTGTCTAAGTCTAGCTTTCGGTTCTGGCTCAGAGCCTCAGTTTCCCCTTCTACAGGATGGGGACCTTTAGCTGAGGAAACAGGACTCAGTTTGGCCGTGCTTCTTTGCCTAGGTGTGAATCAGCAACATCAACAAAGAATCAAGAGGTGCTTCGTGGGCCTAGTGAGGCAGGAGGACAGCTGCTAACACTGAGCTCAGCGCCCAACACATGCGAGGTCCCTGCAAGTACAGATGTTCAGTAATTGCCCATGAGAAATGATTGCCTAAGGATCACAGGCTCAAATGCCTCCGGGGTCCTGTGCAGGAATGGGGACAGTGTCCTGTCCTGGTAGACTGATAGAAAAGCAGCCACCATGGTAGCTGTTGCTAACAGTCTGATTTCCCTTCTTTTGATCTTTACCAGAGGTTCTAGAGGTGTTAGACTTCCCAGCTTTTCCCATTGACAATAGGGACCAGTCCATTTGGTGTACCGGGTCAGTCCCACTGGGATAAGCTCTCTGGGAGTGGGTGCTGAGTGCCCCTGGCAGCCACCTCTCTCCGCTGTCTCTGCTCTACCCCCCGGCTTCATCCTTTCCCGTGTACAATCTCACTGCAGGCTTCATCATGGCACCTTTCCTGCGCATCTCCTTCAATTCCTACGAGCTGGGCTCCCTGCAGGCTGAGGATGAAGCAAGCCAGCCTTTCTGTGCTGTGAAGATGAAGGAGGCACTCAGCACAGGTAGGGTTGGAAGAGTCCCAAGAGTGCCATGGGTTCAGAGTGAAGGGAGGCTTACCTCCTTCCCTAGATCCTTCTCGTCTTCCTGAACTACTCAGCTGAGGATGCAGGGAGACAGAAGCCACCCAGTTCTCAGCACTCCACAGTGGTTAAGTTGACCCTCCCGCATCTTGAATTTCACCCTACCATAATCTCCACATGTCTGCCTTGGCCTGGGCCTGTGCTGGACACTAAGGCTATTGTAGTGCTCCAAGACTGACTCGGCCTTGTCCTCTCCCCTAGAAGGGAGAGCAGGATAGGTCACAGGAGATGAGTCCTGTGCTGAGGGAGCCTTGGGAAGACCCTGTCCCAGTCTAGGGTCAGGGTGGCTTACTGGAGGAGGAACCCTTTGCTGCCTTCTCACCTGTTCCCTGATGGCTTCTGTTAGGTTCTGACTGAGATGCCTCCTCCTCCAGGAAGTCTTCTCTGAATCTTAGGATCAGGCCACTTGATTGCTGGAAGGTTCAGAGCCACCATCTATGTCCTCTTCGATCCCATCACAGCTGTGCCTTAGTGGATACCTGAGGAGTGCAGGGGTTCATGTCTCTCTCTGGGTCTTGAAACAGGGTCAGGCCATGTTTCTTACCATCAGACCACGGCTAGCCTGTGGCAGCTCTTCTTCCGTGTGATCACTGGGTGAATGCAGACAGAAAGGGAAGTTGAAATGGATCACAGGAAAGGGAACAGCAAGACCAAAGGACTTAGGTGGGACCTGCCAGAGTGCCCGAAAGGCACTAGAGGCTGCTAGGAGCTGAGCCAGAGAGCCCCAGCTCAGCAGTGGGGCTGGAGAGAATGGAGATTGTGTGGCACTGAGGGATGAGAGGGTCCAGGGCAGCAGGGAACAGAATCAGTCTGACATCTCTGCCTGGCCCTGCCGCAGAGCGAGGGAAGACGCTGGTACAGAAGAAGCCCACCATGTATCCTGAGTGGAAGACAACATTCGACGCCCACATCTATGAAGGCCGTGTCATCCAGATTGTGCTGATGAGGGCAGCTGAAGACCCCTTGTCTGAGGTGACCGTGGGCGTGTCAGTACTGGCTGAGCGCTGCAAGAAGAACAACGGCAAGGCTGAGTTCTGGGTGAGGCCTGGCAGCCAGGGTCTTGCATGTGCATGTTTGTTAGTAGCTCAGCTCTGTAACTGCACTGACCTGAGCTCAAATCCTGGCCCTCATTTACCACGTCCTCTGCCCCTCCGAGCCTCTCTTTCTGTGTCCATAAGGAGGAGTAAAAACATCTTACTTCAAGGTCCCCATCAGATAAATGAGCACCAGTTCAGTTCTTATTGCAAGCCAATCGTGGTGTCCTAGGCTTATAATCCTATGTACTTGGGAAGCGGAAGCAGGATGATTTTAAGTTCCGGGCCTGCTGGGTAACTTAATGAGATCCTGTCTCAAATTTGGAAATGTTAAGTTAGAATTGGGGATGTAGCTCAGTGATGGTGTTTGTCTAGCATCTCTCCAGCACCACAAAATATGGAGGCACTGCAGTCTGACACCTTGTAGGTCCTGAAGGAAGTTATTGTGATTATTGCAGCTAGCTCTCCCGACTGGTTAATGTTGGAAAGGTGGGTATGCATCCTAAAGGACTGTGCTCCTACCCCAGCACCAGGCTTCCTCTCAGAGGCTCCTGTTGTTCCCACTTAGGGAGTATGCTGAGAATGTTGTAGGTCTAGCCAGGCATAGACCCAACATCATATTTAGCAGAAAAGAAGAAAGAGAAGGAAACTGGCAGTCTGCCAACTCACCTGCTGAAACTCAGACTGCACATGCCTGGGGCCACGTGCATCTGTGGTGATGTTCTTGTTGGCAGCAGAATGCTAAAGCCAATACAATCCTGTGGACTTCGGCAGCCAGAATGTCTTTCTAAAAAGGCTCAGTGACCATTGGAAGCACTGGTCAGCCTTAATGAGGAGTGAAGGAGCCTAGGTAGAAGAGTGGGTCACATAAGACTGCTCCAACTCTTAGCCGGTTAGGCAGGGATACAGGAGCCTCCTGGCTAGGTGCTCTCCCTGAGGAAATATCACTGGGTCTAGGTCCTGGTAGAGGCTTAGGCCTTTCCTTCTGGGGGCTGTCAGGGCTAGTGAAGAACCTGTGTCAGGGAGCACAGTGTTCTGTGTGTATCAGGCATTGTGGTGTGGTGTCTGCATGTGCAGATGGGGGAGGGGTGGGGAGTTCCCCTGTACACTGTTCCTGGACCATGTGGTCTAGCAGGGTGTGGGCTGGATCCTTTCACTTCCCCAAATGTAATAATACCCTGGGTGCAAAGTGGGGCGGGGCTTGGGCGGGGCCCTGCCCACCCTGGACAGGCTGGGGTCTGGCCAGGCTCTAGGGCGCCCCCCCTTGGCCTTGAGGGAGACCAATGGGGCGGGTTCTGAGTCTCACCTGGGCCAGGCCTGCCCTCACTGATTTGACATCCCCCTCCCACCCCTGCAGCTGGATCTGCAGCCTCAGGCCAAGGTGCTGATGTGTGTGCAGTATTTCCTGGAGGATGGGGGTAAGACACCCACCTGGGCAGGGGCAACCTCATTTGCCAGGTCAGAGGCAGAGCTGGAAGCAACTCCCATGGGGATATGTTGGGACCATCTTGGGAGGGACTGAAGGGGGGTGGGGTCTGACCTTAATGGATTGGGGCTGACTTCACTGAATGGGTCACAGATTGCAAACAGTCTATGCGTAGTGAGGAGGAGGCCAAGTTCCCAACCATGAACCGCCGTGGAGCCATCAAACAGGCCAAGATCCACTACATCAAGAACCATGAGTTCATCGCCACCTTCTTCGGGCAGCCCACCTTCTGTTCTGTGTGCAAAGAGTTTGTCTGGTGAGGGCTGGAGAGCCCTGCTGGGGGTGGCACAGGAAGGGAGGGACTGAACTGGAGCATACTCACTCACTCTGCTGGGGCCTTGCCTTTCAGGGGCCTCAACAAGCAAGGCTACAAATGCAGGCGTAAGTTTTTCCTCTGTTTGGTGTGTGCATAAGTGTGTGCTGACGAATGTCACTGTGTGTGTCCCTGGGTCTGGATAGCAAGTCTAGACAAGTGCCCTATGTATATGAACATGTGTGCTCAAGTCAGTTAGTGCCAGGCTGGCTTGTCACAGCTGCTCAGAGCCAGTCCTGTGCATTCCTTCCCAACTCTGTGCAGGTTCTCAGGTTGTTGCCCCAGCTCAGCTGTTGTAGAGATTTACACAGAAACCAGTCACAGACTTAGGCACCGACACACACAAGAGCTCTGACCCACCCCCCACCCCCCGGGGTGGGTGTGAGATCTTCACTAGCCCTCCCCTGGTTGTGTGTGCTTGTCGTAGATGCACATGTGTGTGTGATGCATAGGTGTGAGCATGAGCACTCCTCTCACCGTGACTCTGCAGACTGCAGTGTGAGCAAGCACAGGCCACTCTACCAACTGTACAGCCTTGTCAAGGTTCTCAGCACTGGTCAGGGGCTCCTGTTTCCTTGTCCGTAGGCGATAGATAATAGAGTCAAGTGTGAAGACCCACTGGATAATATGTAAGCTATGTTTTGAGGGCTTAGCAGGTGGTGAGTGTTCACTAAAGTCTGTTGTGATTACGCAAGCTCTGTATGGATGTACAGGTGTCTGTATGGGGGTGTGTCATGTGTACCTGTGAAAGAGAGCTCAGCAGCTATCTGCTGACTTGGAATAAAGAAATGGGAAAGAGGGGCTCTCTTTGCTGCCCATAGACAGCCTGACTTCTACCCACCTCACATATGCGCGCGCGCGCACACACACACACACAGGCTGCTCTGGAAAGGCTAGCAGGAGGGGGGCAAATAAAGGCCCCGGATGAGGCCTGTGTAGGGTGAGGGTGTAGGCGGCTAGTGAGAAGGCTGGCTTTGTGCACAGGGCTGTAGTTGGCCAGCAGTGCCAGCTCAGACTCTGCCTCTCTCGGTGCCTCCCCCACTCCGTCCTGGGCCTGTGCCCCTTCAAGAATGCAACGCTGCCATCCACAAGAAATGCATTGACAAGATTATCGGCCGCTGCACTGGCACTGCTACCAATAGCCGGGACACCATCGTGAGCTGGGAACTGTCAGATGGGAGGGCTGCGGGGACCCTAGCCTCTGGGGCTCACCTTCTCTCCTCACTTTCTTTCGCCTTTCCTTGCATCTTGCCTGGGCTCCTCGGGTCTTTGGGTTTCCCTGACCTTGGTGGAACCCTGTTATGCCTCTGACACCCACAGTTTGGGAGAATTGGCATGTGACCCCTGACCTGCGGTACCCTTCCCCTCCAGTTCCAGAAAGAACGCTTCAACATTGACATGCCTCACCGATTCAAGGTTTATAACTACATGAGCCCCACCTTCTGCGACCACTGTGGCAGTTTGCTCTGGGGACTGGTGAAGCAGGGATTAAAGTGTGAAGGTGTGTGCTACCCAGATCCCAGGGCCCCCAAACCTAAGCCCCAATACCCACCACCATGCCTGATACTTCTTACACTGGCCCTAGAGTCAAAGGACCCTTATCTGTCTACCTTTCATTTGGGGGGAACCCCTCCTCACTGGCCTTCCTAAGTCTCTGAGCTACAACCCCAGTGCACAGCTCACATCACTGAGGAGCAAGTGAGGAGGAAGGCAGGCAGGGCCTGCTAGTGCATGGAAGCCTTGGTTAAGCCTTCCTCCCCTCCCCCATCCCATCCCAAGCTTCCCTTCAGGAGAATCTCAAGGCCCTGAGGAAAGCTGCCTCTCTCACTTGTCCCAGATGTTAAAGAGGTTATAATTCTCTCTCTCTCTCTCTCTCTCTCTCTCTCTCTCTCTCTCTCTCTCTCTCTCTCTCCCTCTCCCCCTCCTCGTCCTCCCCCCTCTCTCTCCCCTCTCCCTCTCTTTCCCTCTCTCCCTCAATCTTCTTTCTCCCCCTTTCTCTCCCTCCTCACTCTCTCTCACTTGCTCTCTTTCACTTTCTCCCCCTCTCTCCTCTCTTCTCCTCTCTCCCCTCTTCTCCTCTCCCCTTTCTTCCCCTCTTTCTCCCCTCTCTCCCTTTCCCTCCTCCTTTCTCTCCTTACTACCCTTCCTCTTTTTCTCCCTCTCTCCCTCCCTTCTTCCCTCCTCCTCCTCCTCCTCTCTCTCTCTCTCTTTCTCCCTCCCTTCTCACTCTTTCTCTCTTTCTCTCTCCCTTTCTCTCCCTTTCTCTCCCTTTCTCTCTCTCTCTCTCTCTCTCTCTCTCTCTCTCTCTCTCTCTCTCTCTCTCTCTCTCTCTTCCCCCCCTCCCCCTCCCTTCTCACTCTTTCTTTGACAGGGTCTCACGCAGTAGCCAAGACTGGTCTTAAATTCAGAGCAGTCCTCCTGCCTCAGCCTCCAAGTTGCTGAGATTATGGGTGTGAATTACTCCATCCAGCTATTTTCTTTTTCTTAATTTAAACCATTAAATATCATGGTTTCAGATGCCCTCATCCCCAGAAGCTCAACAGTCCAAAAAGTCCCCCTATCTCCTACCCCTTCTCCTACCCTCCGTGTCCATTTCTGAGACCTAATACGGCTGGGCCTGCCTCTGACTCTTGCAGATTGTGGCATGAATGTGCACCACAAATGCCGGGAGAAGGTGGCCAACCTGTGTGGTATCAACCAAAAGCTCTTGGCTGAGGCCTTGAACCAAGTGACTCAGGTAGGCAGGGCCTATGGGAGGGGCCTGGACATAGGGCAGTGGGGGCAGAGGGTATCAGGGCTCAGTCTGCCTGCGGAGTCCTAAGGTGCATGAGGCTTCTGGAAGATCGTTGATGAATTTAAGCAGTAGAGAGAGGTGGCCTTGTTATCTTTGGAAACTTCTTCAGGCAGTTCGTTACCTGAGGGGAGGCAGGGGCTGCAGAGCTGAGTGTTGGGACATTTTGAACAAGGACTGGGTCTATATTATGTGAGTGCCATGTATGGTATGTATGATATATGTAGTGTAGGTGTTGTGTATGTGACAGATGTGTGCATGTATGTATGTGTTGTATTTATTTGGTATTTAGTGTGTGTTCTCAGAGTGTAGTAGCTAGGTGTGTGTGGTATATAGAGTATGTACTGTGTGCAAATGTATGCTGTATGTACATAGTGTATATGGTAAGTTTACGTAGTGTGAGTGTTGTGTGTATGCAGTGTGTGGTATGTAGGGGGCTATGTAGGTATGTAGTATGTGGAGTGTGTGTTATATATGCATGTCTGTGCTGTATTATATAAAATATATATGCTATGCGTATGTGTGGTAGTATGTGAATGCACAGTGTATGGTACGTGTTAGATTCTCATTGTATGTATATATTTACATGTGACTGGAACTTAAGGAATAACACAAAACTTTAGAGTAAAATCTAGAGCCAGATATGACGTTAGTGACCAGCAAGATGTTTCATTGGGTAAAAGCATTACACAGCCTAATAGCCTAAGTTCCCTCCATAGAATACACAAAATAGGAGAGAAACAAGTCCTACAAGTTGTCCTGCGTGCGCCATGAGTGTCCTGCGGCATATGCATTGTGCACATGTCTGTTCACATATGCACAAATCAATGTAAAAACATTCTTGAAAATGAGACAATTTGTTAAACGCTTAGGAAGGTTCAGTTTACTAAGTTCTGCGCATCTGTGCCTTTTAGAGCTCAGAGCCAGTGGACAGGAGGAATGAGGCCTGGGAGGCCTGAGAATTCTGACCATAGTCTTCCATTCTTACGCCCTTTTTCTAGAGATCTTCCCGGAAGCTGGATACAACAGAGCCTGTCGGAATATACCAGGGATTCGAGAAGAAGACAGACAACTTTGGGATTGACATTCCAGGTGAAGCTGGGTCACATACCCCTTTAAAGCTTCCCTTCCCTGACAGGGCAAAGGAAAAGGATAGTAGTGAGACCTGGGGTAAGGTACTGAGCTTCTTTCTCTCCAAGGCCCCTCCCTTCCCCAGCCCACCCTTGGGACTCCAGTAAGTCCTGTCTAGTAAGTCCTGGAAAGAGGTACCACCTGTCAGCAGTCAGCCCTTTTCTCCTCTCCAAGGCCCCTTGCCTAGCCCACTCCTGTCCTCTGGGAAGGGAGTCATGTAGACCGAGACCTTAGTCTCTCTCTCTCTGTCTCTCTCTCTCTGTCTCTCTCTCTCTCTCTCTCTCTCTCTCTCTCAGCAGATAACAACGGGACCTATGGCAAGATCTGGGAGGGGAGCACCCGGTGCGCCATTGAGAACTTCACCTTCCAAAAAGTTCTCGGCAAAGGCAGCTTTGGCAAGGTGAGGGTGGCCTGAGGACCAGGGCTCAGGGGTTTCCTGTTAAGCACCAGCGGCTGGGTGCTGATAACCCCAGGGCCTTTGCTTAGCATCCTTCCCATTGGCAGGTACTGCTCGCAGAGCTGAAGGGCAAGGAAAGGTACTTTGCAGTCAAGTGCCTGAAGAAGGACGTGGTGCTGATCGACGATGATGTAGAGTGCACCATGGTGGAGAAGCGGGTGCTGGCGCTCGCCTGGGAGAATCCCTTCCTCACCCACCTCATCTGTACCTTCCAGACCAAGGTTCCTGGCTTTCCCCTGTCATCACCTGTGCCTGAACCCTGTCATCCTCCCTGCAGTAGGGACTGTGTCTGTTCCTGTCACACCTCCCAAATTGTTACCCTCAGCCCAAGTCCTGTGCTCTCTGTTTCCAGTTGGGGCTCCATGGTCTTTCGCAAGCGTATCTCCTATTGTCCCTTTACCTCTGCTCCTCCCTGCCCTACTCCAGGAGCACCTGTTCTTTGTGATGGAGTTCCTCAGCGGGGGTGATCTGATGTTCCACATTCAGGACAAAGGCCGCTTCGAACTCTACCGGGCTACGTACGTGAGGGCCCTGTGCGAGGAGAGGGACTTTGGTTGAGTGTACTGGCAGACTGCCCTTCATTCTTTCTCTCCCTATCCCTACCCCCCCCAGAAAAGCTTGAGTCAGGATAGAGCTAGCACTGGGGAGACTGGGGACATTGTATGGGCAACAAGGTCTGGTTATGGGACCAGGACAAGTACTATAGGGCCTGTCCTCTCTTCAGCCTCAGCCAGAGCAGCAGAATGGGAAGTGCCCTGCGTGACATTGGACCCTGGTGTGTGGCCCCTAGAGCACAGCAGGAATGCTGTCAATCATTTGTGTACCCCTAAAGTAATGGCATGTGTTGGCACACTTGTGTCAACAGAAATCTCTCCTACAACAGAGCTTCCGGTTCAAACTTTACTGCCTGGGCTTCCAGCCCCCACTCACCTGACTTAAGAATGTGCTTGGTTGGGTCCATGATGTTGGTAGAGTTACTTTCAGCATTTCCTGCCCTGGAATGGGGTGATGGGACTGGTGGGCAAAATCCTGGAATACCATCTCTTCCTCAGGTTTTATGCAGCTGAAATCATCTGTGGACTGCAGTTTCTACACAGCAGAGGCATCATTTACAGGTATTGTTGATACCAGGGCCATGGGGATTTCTGGGAAGGGTGGTGCCTAACCTGATCGCAGGTCCAGCACTTCTGAGAGTAAGTCTTTGGCTGAGTACTTGCCTAGCCCTCTGACTCAGTGCAGGAAGTTTTCTGCTCCTTCGGCTGAGGCTGGCGCAGCTCCTGGGCCTGGAAACTCGCTGCCCTTACTCAGTGCTTTGGAAAGGTGCAGGGGCAGCGCGGGCAGGTACAGCGTCTCCCTACTCGCTGCTCACCTTTCTCCCTCCAAAGACCTCAGCCAAGCAATCTAAGATTTCACCAATAGGAACTGGTTCCTTCTGTCTTTGTCCAGTACATTAGGTTCCACCCTGTGGCGGATGCCACACACTCACCAGAAGGACTGAGGCTGTACTCTGTATCATGGGATATCTATCTGTGTTTCTGTGGGATAATGCTAAACTATCAGGAACAGACTAACCTGTGGACCAAGTTGCAGCTTTACACCTCTGTAATCCAGCACTCAGGAGGCAGAAACAGGCAGATCTCTCAGTCTGAGGTTAGCCTGGCCTACATAGGACATCCAGGGCTACATATTGAGACCCTGTATTCCAATTTTCTGAGGTGGGAGTGAGGCGCTAGAGAGATGGCTTAGGAGTTCAGAGCACCTGCTGGTTTGCAGTACTGGGTTCTTAACATCCATGTCCAGTGGCTCACAATTGCTTGTAGCTCTAGCGGCAGGGATCGGACACTCTCTTCTGGCCTCTGTGGGCACCTACACTCCTGTGCACTTACCCACACACAGACACACATACATATGTATAAATTTAAAAAATAATAAATTTAAAAGTAGACGAGAGTCGAGCACGGTGGTACATGCCTTTAACCCAGCATTCTGGAAGGGAGAGGCAGGCAGGTCTCTTGAGTTGGAGGCCAGCCTGGTCTACATAGTGAGCTCCAGAACAGCCAAGGCTATGTAGAGAGTGAGTGGGAGGTACATATTCTGCCTAGAATCGCTAAAGTCTGTCTGGTGGTTGAAGTCAGTAGAGATGAACCTTGTACTGTTTGTACATATTGTTACTTGTTCCCATGCCTGTAAGTTATCTATTCAAATGACTAATGATGGAAATAAACATGGCCCCTGCCCTTGTTGAGTCAGACAAACCTGATTTGGGTAGAAGGGGGTGGTATATATCTGCCAGCCAGTTAGGTCACAAGGGACAGTATGTCGTTACTCTGAACTGCACTCAGGAATTCAGAGAGTAAGGTACTGTGTGTCACATTTAGCACAGTGGGTGACTGCCAGAAGGCATCTGTTTAGCTCCTGAGATCTCCTTTCTCTTCTGTGTTCTCTCGTGCTCTGAGAAAAAGTTGTGGACTTGCAGGGCTAAAATCCATCGAGTGGCAGCAACACTAGGGAGGATTAGAACTTGTACCCAGGGATATTCTCTCCTGTCCTCTCCTCAGGGACCTTAAGCTGGACAATGTGATGCTAGACAATGATGGCCACATCAAGATAGCTGATTTTGGGATGTGCAAAGAGAATGTATTTGGGGAGAACCGGGCCAGCACATTCTGCGGCACTCCTGATTACATCGCCCCTGAGGTAAGATGTCTCTCACTCAGCTATGCATTTGGCCTTGCTAGGGTAGAGCCACAAGAGGCTCCCTGCAGAAGGCTGGTACCCTGTTGTGACCACTGTTGCCCCCAGATCTTGCAGGGCCTGAAGTACTCATTCTCTGTGGACTGGTGGTCTTTTGGGGTCCTCCTTTATGAGATGCTCATCGGCCAGTCCCCCTTCCATGGAGACGACGAGGATGAACTTTTTGAGTCCATCCGGGTGGACACACCACACTATCCCCGTTGGATCACCAAGGAATCCAAGGACATCATGGAGAAGGTGAGGCCTGGCTAATGCAATGCCTTTGGGCATCCAGGAGGGCCTGTCTCTGGAATAGGGGCTCCCTGAGGCTCCATGCCCGACATATCCCAAGCCTTGCACTGTCCCTGTTCCCAGGCAATCCTTTTTGAGTCCCCTGCCTGGAATCAGCAGGTGTGGTGACTAAGACTCAGGGTGAGGAGACAGACAGACCTGAGGGCAAGTCCTGGCTCTGTCTGTAACTAGCTGGTGACTGTGCGTGGATCATTTAACCTCTTTCTCCTTATCTTCACACTGCTCAGTGCTAGAAGCACATAGAAACCCCTAACACCCAGCACCTAGGCAGATAGTGAGTAGCAGTAAAACATGCAGCTTTACCCTCAGCCCAGAGTTCCCTAGGCTGAACCTATCTAGTCTTGGAGCTACTGGGCTGCCAGCGGTTTGCAGAGTGCGGGTTTCCCATGGCCTCGAGTCCTGACCAAGGCCCCTGTGGATTGCAGCTATTCGAGAGGGACCCTGCCAAGAGGCTGGGAGTAACAGGAAACATCAGGACTCACCCCTTTTTCAAGACTATCAACTGGTCCCTGCTGGAGATGCGGAAGGTGGAGCCGCCCTTTAAGCCCAAAGTGGTATGTCACCCCACCCTGCTCCAGGCCCGGCCCTTCCCTTGCTCTGCCCCTTGCCCTGCACCATCCCCACATGCCCCACTTTCCTTCCAGCAAGCCTGCTTCCTGAATCCCTCCTGCCATGCTGTTTTCCACAGCCTCTACTCTTGCATCCTCGTAATCTCAGCCCCACAGTTATTCAGGAGACATTTGGAACTGTAGATTCAGGGTCTTGAGCTGGGGAATATAGCTCAGTGGTGGAGCACTTAACCTAGCACATACAGGGCCCCAGGTTTGATTCTCAGCACCACCAAATAAGAAGCAGCAGAAACAGAAACAGGTGCAGGCATGATGGAGCACACCAGTAATCCTAGTAGGAAGGCAGAAGCAGGAGAGTAGCCACAAATTCAAGGCTAGCCTACTCTTCATAGTGAGTCCTCAGCTACATAGTGGGACCCTGTTTCAAAGCAACAACAAAAAGTGACATGTACCTGTAATCCCAGTAGTGGCAGCAGCGAGGCACCTGATGCTGAGGTAAGAGAGGTAAGTCTAGGTCAGTCAGGGCTACATTGCAAGATCTTGTCTAAGACAGACGGACGGACGGACGGATGGACGGATAGACAGGACCTCACTGTGTTGCTCAGACTGGCTCAGAACTCCTGGGCTTCTTATCCCCCTGCAGGCACACACCGCCACGCCTGCTAGCAGCCATTTCTTGTAATTACATTCCTCAGTACCCTGTATTCCTGGAGCTGTATTTTGGCCACCAGAGTTAGGGCTTCACTTCCATCCTCCATCTGTCTATTCATCAGTCACAAATAGTGGACCTACTGAGTCCTTGTTCGGTATAGAGCACTGTGCTGGGCTTTGGCAGGGTGAGAAAAAGTCCTAAAAATGCTGAGGAGCCCAGACAAGATGCTTGCACACTGGTGACACTCTGTGATAGAAGGCTGCGGTATGGGAGATGTCACAGGGCACACAGTATGGGAGATGTCACAGGGCACACAGTACGGGAGATGTCACAGGGCACACATTACAGGTTGCTTCCCAGAAGGAATAGCAGTAAGAACCAGGAATGCAGGGACCAGAGTGGTCTGTGAGGATGCTTTGGAAGAACTGGTCTATGAGAGTAGGGCTCAGCTGTCAGACAGGTAGAGAGCATCCCAGGTAGTGAGCTGGTTTATATCAAGGCCTCATCCTCAGCAGGCACTAGGACTGGCTGAGATAAGTAGATCATGTCACTGGGAAGCTGAACCCTGCTGGGTGTGTACATCAGTGCACTGTAACCCTAATGCTCAGTGGGATACAGGAGGTTCTCAACTTCAAGCCCAGCTTCACAGCATGGTCCTGTCTTTCAAAAAAAAGTAGTTAGGGCACAGTGTCCCTTTTGTGGTCATAGTTCCTTCTCTGAATGCCTTTAATCTCTTGCTTTCTGGCCTCAGTCAGGACATACTGTTCCCACCGGGCAGTCTCTGTGGCATGCCCCACATTTGCGCTTCGAGACAGCAGAGCACGTCCCCCTGCGGATCTCATAGTCAGAGGCTCCCAGACCAGGGTGACAAGCTGGCCCAGCTGTAGGAGCTGCATATGGCTCTTGCTCCCGAGAGGTTTCTTCTTCCACACAGTGTGCATGTGAACAGCCTCTGCCTCTGGGGGCAGGGCAGGTAGTGAGCGGGGCAGTAGGCTCTCAGCCCTAAGAGTAGAGCCTGACAGGAAGTGAGCCCAGGGGCTCTGGTGTAGCTATAGCTCATGACAGAGGACTCACCTAACAGGTCGGGGTCCTCCCCAGGGAAAGGTAAAAATAAAAGACCAAAACCAGGCATGGTAGGACATAGCTGTAATCCCAGGCCTTGGGAGGTAGAGGCAGGAAGAGCAGGGGTTCAGGGCCAGTCACAGATGCATGAGACCATCTTGAAAGAGCAAAAACAAGAACAAAAACCAGATTCCCATCTTTTACCCATCAAGTCTCTGCCACAGAGAGGCCTGATGTCTCTGAGCCTGTCTTTCTGCAAATGGAGTATAGTAGCCATTGTCTCTGGGACTGTGGTGTACAGTAAGAAGAAAGAAGGATGTGCTCTTTCTCCTCTACTTCCCCAGTTCTCAAAAGAAGCCAGAAATCTGAACTTCTATGAAAAAAAAATATTACTTTAGAGTCTATCAAAACCCAGCCCTGAGGGCTAGGCGCACAGCTTGAATGTGGAGCACTTGCCTGACACACGAGAGGCTCCTGATCGGATTCCTAACAATTTACCAGTCAAGACCGTGCTAGCTCAAATGCTTGTGCCTTCTAGCTCAGTTTGGCCCAAAGGTCACAAACCAGTTACTGTCTTATCCAGTCCTCAGGGGCAGTGAATTAGGAACTTTTCTTATAAACAACCTGAGAATAAATATTTAGAGTTTTGCAGCCCCATGCTCAGTGCAGCCGCACTCCTTGTTCAGCAGATGAGCGTGGTTGTGTAGTCATAAAACTTGATTTGTGGGCCCGGGCATTTGCATTTGACTTCATTTTCATATGCCATGGGATAGTCTTTTTTTTTTCCCTCTCCTAACCATTTAAAATCATAGAGGCTCGAGCTGAGAGTGATGACGTTTAACAGTTCTAGTGTTTGGGAGGCTAAGGCAGGAGGATCATGAACTTGTAGACAGCCTGGGCTACATAATGAGACTTTTGTTTCAAAGATACCAAAACTAAAAGCAACTAACCAAAAATAGCAAAAGCTATTCTTAGCATATAGGCCTCCATTAAGAGCAGAGGAGGAGGTATGTGGCCTGTAGGCCGTAGTTCACTGACCCTGTTCTGGAGGATGTCCCTCCCTGTCCTTACCCAGTGCACCCTGCCTGCCTTCCTCGTCCCTTGGGGAAATAGCAGTCCCCTGTGATGGGACTGTCCTTAGGTTACCAGTGACATCCTCCTTCTCAGCTGAGTTGACCGCCCTGACTTGCCCCACAAGGGCCCCACAAGGGCCTGGGCGCCTGCCGTGTCTTTGAAGGCAGACCTTGGAGACACCCTTCCAGTCACTCTTACCCGCGGCTGCCTTTTGCTCACAGAAATCCCCTTCAGACTACAGCAACTTCGACCCAGAATTCCTGAATGAGAAGCCGCAGCTTTCCTTCAGTGACAAGAACCTCATCGACTCTATGGACCAGACAGCCTTCCGTGGCTTCTCCTTTGTGAATCCCAAATTCGAGCAATTCCTGGACAAATGAGCTCCCAGATCTGCTTTAAACACCCACAGAGTAGGCCCTGTCTGCCCTGATCTGCTTTAAACACCCGCAGAGTAGGCCCGTCTGCCCTGATCTGCTTTAAACACCCGCAGAGTAGGCCCGTCTGCCCTGATCTGCGTCCACACTGCCCATGGAGAATAGTGGGTGACTGGTTGATTTCTGCTGCTGCCCCTCTTCCTCGGAGGGTCCGGCTCCTGTTGGCTGGACTCACAGTACTTCCTCTGTGAACTGTTTGTGAATTTGCCTTCCCTTTGCCATCAGAGGGAAACTGTAAATCCTGTGTTTCATTACTTGAATGTAGTTATTGAAATATATATTATATATATACACACATATATATAATAGGCTGTATATATTGCTCAGTATAGAAAGCATGTAGGAGACTGGTGATGTGTTGACCTTTTTTTAAAAAAAAATATGTATATGTGTGTATATATACGTATACACACATATACATATATATGTATGTATGTATGTATGTATGTATGTATGTATGTATATGACCAAAAGAAAAGAGCATAAGCTGTCTGAACCATAGGTTCTTTTATGTGTGTCTAAATAAACACTGAATGGTACCAACCTGGCTGTGGGGTCATTTGTGTCCCAGGAAATTGGTGGCAGGTGCTCCTGTCACTGTTGACTGTGGTGGCATACCCCTGGGTCTTCATGCAAATGTGTTTGTGTTTAGGGGGTTCCTTCCGCTCTGGGCTCCTGGCACTGCAGAAGCTACAGATGTCCCTGTGGGGTTACGGTAGGAGGGGAGACTGGCTATAATCTGTGTCTGGATAGAGGGGGCCAGCCCAGAAGTTCGGAGAGGCAGAAAGCCAGACCTGAAAGTGGGAACAGAGGCACGGAGCTGGAAGTGTGTCTCAATACCAGTGTTCGCTTAGTGTTTCGTTTTTTTGAGACAGGGTCTCTCTGTGTAGTCTCGCCTGACCTCCAGCTTACTCTGTAATCCAGGTTGGCCCCACAGAGGCCACACCTGCCTAAAACTACACATCTTTTTTATTGTTTATCTTCGTTCTTGGGACAGGAGTCAGCATCTACGTTCTAAACGTATCCCACAGGAGTCCTTGCCTGTCTGGAAAAGAGGAGAGGGGCAGGGTGGGAGAGAAAGTGCTTAGTGCCTGGATGGTATGTTCCAGTATGCTGACCAGACCGACTGCACAGTCAGGGAGTCTGGCTCTCAGACACAGCACCTGGCAGCTGCCTGCGAGCCGTCATGGCCGGGGGTGGAGGGGTGGGGGGCTCCCTGACTGGGCCCTCTTCACTGCTTCCATGACTCCCATTCTATAATCTTCCAGTTTGTCCCTGTCTCCCTCTGTCTGCTTCTGCCTGCAGCCTGGGGCAGTCCTGTCTGTCTCAGACAGGACCCTCCCTTGGGCCCCTCTGGTCGAGCCCCTGGGGCCCAGCCGGCTCTTTGTCCTGGAGGTGGATGAGGCGGTCCTAGCTCCTGATTGGCTGGTCCAGTAGCCATGCTACTGACTGCCAGCAGTTCATTCTTTTGGGCTGAGGTACAAATTTCCACAGCCTGAGAAGGCAAGATGGACGGGAACTGGCCAAGGAAGAGGGTTATGGGGATGGGCGTGTAGTTCTGTCCTCTCCACGTCCTCAATACTGCCTCCCCCTGTACCTATGCTGGGCCAGCCTGAACACTGGAGGCAGTGACGCTGATCCTCACAGACAATGTGACATGGTGACACTGGAATAAGGAAAGGAGGTTCCTAGGGTCCCCCGCGTCTCCAGCATCCCCATGAGGCAGTGGCAATAGTTATAGCACAGAAGTATTGGTGCTCACGGTTGGGGGCTCCCGCCATCCTGCCGCTCCAATCAGAGCCTGGTCCACAGCTTCACGTGCAAAGATGGGTTTCCTCCCCTGCGGACGGGAGGGAGGGTTAAGTGGCTTCTCAGCTTCAGGCAGTGAAGAGTGGCGAGAACACAGTATCTAGAAAAGAAGCCGAAGGTCTGAGCTTCTCCACGCTACACCCTGACTCAGCTCCTTAGCAGTCTGTCTCCTCTCTGGAACCACTGAGCCCTCCGTGCTGCCTTGTGAACAGCTGGTTTGGGAAGACTTCATACACGCGGCCCCGGGCTGGCGCCTGTGGGACCTGTCTCAGGAAGCCCTCACTTGCTGTGGGAAGCAGCTCTCAGTGATACTGCCTCTGCCTGAATGTCTGTCTCTAGACCTGTTCCCAGCTTTTGAGTAGGTGCCAGGCCTGGCCCATTGGCCAGGAAATGCCTCTCACGCTAGGCTCAAAGCCACTTTCCCTAGCATGTAAGGGTCTGGAAGCAGGCAGGCTGCCCTTGTCAAGTGGATATACAAGCAGCAGGAAGGCCAGAGCAAGCAGCCCGAGCAAGCTCAGTACAGAACAGGGCAAGACAGATGCTCTGGGGCCTGGGGTCAGGAGCACAGGCTCGGCACTCAAAATGCTCTGCTTTTAAATGCTGGGTGTCCTAGTGACCTCAGGAAGTGACAATCTCCCAGAACCCCAGTTTCACTTCCTCATTGGAAAACAGGGCTGACCATGATATTGCTGTTAGCTATGATGACACAATTGTGTTTATATGTATTGCACAGACTTGGCTTAGTAAATAGCAGCCACTGTGACCCCACCCCTCAGGGGGAGGAAACACATTCTACCCCACACTGGAAGACTACAGGTAGACAACTAATACAGATCTACCCAGTCACTCAGTGTTCCCCCTTCAGGCAGAGGTACTCAGGAACCTCATGGCCAGACTTGCCAGAATGCCTGCTTCTACCTGTGCTGACTGAAGGAGACAGGAAGTGAGCGAAAGCCTGGGCATCTGAGGAGCTGCGTAAGGGTTCTCCTGACAGGTTCAGGGCCAAGCATCCTGCACAAAGATCAGTAGGGAGCTAGTGGCTTGGTGGGATTCCCCCTTCTTCCTTCCACGTGCCTGCTTTAAAATGTATTTTTATTCTTCAGTGTGCGTGCGCACGTGTGTGCACATGTGCGTGTAAGAGCAGGTGCCCTCAGAGGCCAAAGGAATCAGATCCCTGGTGACTGGAATTCCAGGGAATTGTTAGCTGTGGATGGAATTCTGGGAGGTTTGTTTTTGTTTTTGTTTTTGTTTTATGTGACTCCTGTTCCCAAGTAAATGACACAGAGACCTTATGTTTATTAATAAGCCACAGGCACTAAGCTGGGCATGTCCTGAGCTACCCTAGCCCAGCTGTGCTGGCCTGGACTACTTCCCAAGCACGTGCCAATTACTTGCCCTCTGAGTCTTGCCCTGGCTCGCTCTGGTCCATTTGTGACCTCGTGGCTGCTCTCTCAGGGGGACCTCATAGTGAATCCTCCTGGATCTCTCTCTGTCTCTCTGTCTGTCTGTCTGTCTGTCTCTCTCTCTCTCTCTTTCTCTGTCTCTCTCTCTCTGTCTCTCGTCTCTCTCTCTCTCTGTCTCTGTCTCTGTCTCTCTCTCTCTCTCTCTCCCCACCCCCCCTTGGGACTCGCTGACTGGTATTGGAAGTCCTGCCCTATTCTCTTCTGTCCAGCTATTGGCTGATCAGCACTTTTTTAGAAAACAATCTTTACACATCATTGAGACAGGAGATCCTCCAATAATCATGACAGTGCCAACATCTGAACTACAACCAGGTCCCTGGGCACAGAAATCGGGATCTGAAGTACAGGGCACAAAACCATCCCCTAATATGAGCCACGCTGGATGATGGGAGCCAAACTCAGGTCCTCTGAAAGAGCAGTACATGCTCTTAACCATTGAGCCCAGATGTGCCTACTTCTGAGGGCGCTGGCATCTGGGGGTACAGGGCAGAACTACAGAAAAGGAAGATGCATGGGTGAGTGGATGGACATGTAAATGGATGGATGGATAGAAGGACCAGCTAGACTTTAGGTGTATGTTAGGCTGCCTGCCGTACAGACTCATAAAAGGTACATGTCTTTCATACTAAGTTCTTAGCAGGGGTCTCAGTCCTAGTTAGAACCCAACACCCAGGTTAGCCAGGTCTAATTACAATGTCATCTTGGAGGAGGCCCAGACATCATATTTTGAAAGCTCTCCTGATATTTATGTACATCAGGATCGAGAGCAAGTTAGGCGAGGTGAGAATCTGCATATTGCCCAGGGAAGCTAGGAAAGCTGCTCAGAAGAGTCACACCTTGGAAATCGAGTCACCTGTCAGCACTGCCAGACCAGCCCATCGTGTGGAGGAGGCTTGGCTCCTGAGCCCCTGGAGCACCGCTCCATGTCCAAGACAACAGACAGAAAAACTGAGGGATCTGTGAGGTGGCCACTTGGCAGAGCAACATTGCCCACTACCTGGTTAGGCTACATCGCCCCCTGGTGGATGCCATCTAGCAGGCATTGTAGAGACTGCCTGCTGTCAGTCTTCATGCTAGGGACAGGTACTGAAAACTTTGAACAGTCTCTGGCTGCTGGAAACCCAGAGATACATAGGCAATAATCCCTCTTCTTGCATAAACAATTATCTGTTTTGTCTCAGAGGATGGTGTCCATCCTAAAGTGGTGACCATAGTTCCTAACAGGGCCTCATTAATGTATGTACAACAGATGCAAGTTGGAGGTCTGCATTCTCAATAGGTTCTAATAGAAGGAATAATATAATGATGATGATGATGATGATAAAATAATAATAATAATAATAATAATAATAATAGGTTCTAATTGAGGGCATTCAGATTTGCCAGGGTGGGGAGGACTCCAGGATTTCCCATGACTACCCTTGACCTCACTTTTGCAGGACTTAACATCCAGCATTCTCAGGTACCCGCTTCCACTTTGGAGCCATCAAAGCTGGACAGGGCCTCTGTACCCCTCCTGACCCCCGACTGTGCGTAGCTGATGACCTTGGATGTCTGCCTGTGTGGAGGCCAGAGGTGGACAACTGAGTTTGGTCTTCTGAATCCTAACCGCCTGGCCAGGGCCCTTTTATCCCCTTAGGAGGGAGGACAGCACACACGAGATCTGAAAACAAAGAAGGGGACCAAGGACAGAGAAAGGCTTCCAAAGTGGGGAGCCTGGCCCAAGTCACCATGACTCAGATGGCACCAGGCTCCTGAGGTTGGAGGCTTTTTCTAAGTCTCATTGGCTGATCTACGTCGGCCCTCCGCAGTCACAGCTTACCCTCTGTGATTTCAGTCTTTGAACCTTAATGTCTGTTCCTAAATCGGGCTTTTTAAGTAGGCCTTAGAAGACCCACAGTTTTCTCCCTCTGCCTGTGTTAAATACACACTCAGAAGCCCTGGCATTTCTTCTCAACCCACATTAAGCGCTGCACAAAGACCAAGGCCTGTGGGAGAGTACTTTCTTCCAAGAGGCCCGCTGGGAGTCGATCTTACTGATTCCACTTGGGATGGTGGACACATGTGCTGTGGGTGGCGTTGGTGTGCGTGTTGTGTGAGTTCTTGTTCCTTGGTAGGAGCTCCGGACCAGGAACTTGAGGGGCATTGCTCGGGGCCATCATACGGCAGATGCGAATAAGTATGTCGAGCGCCTACTCCTTCCCTGCATTGTGGCCTGTAATTAATCTTCACAACAGCCCCTAAGGAAATGGCTGTTGCTGGCTGTCGAGCTCCACACTTCACCAATGAGTCAGCAGAGGGTCTGAAGAGTGGAGGATTTGCCCCATAGCTCTGGGTGGCTCCTTGGAGTCTGCAAGTCTTTGTTGTGCTTTCTTTGGCAATGAGCATAATTGCTCAAGGGCTTGCTCAATACTAGTCAGGAGGAGAATGAGAAGATGACCTTCCCAGTCCACAGAGGCTCCAAGGAGAGAGGAAAGGTGCAGGAACTGCGGAGGATAGCTAGGAGGGGCACAGTTTGGCTTCCCCTGGAAAGCCCTTGGAGATTATAGATCCCCAGTGGGTATCTTTGTGGAGTCACCATGTTGTAACTGGAGCCAGAGGGGAAAGGGGTGGGAGTGGGCCAGGTTTGCATGAGGAGGCAGTCCCAGAGACATGGAGGAATCTTCAGAAAGGACAGTCAGCTGTGTACACAACATAACACCTTCTCCTGTAGGTCAGAAGCCTGGCTCTTTCCTTTCTGCCTTCTGCAGGCTCACAGACAGTGTGCTGGTGAGCTTATATCACAGCCAGAGGTCAGGAAATGTGCCCAGATGGGTTTGGGTGAGTGAGAGCCCAGGATGCGACAACAAAGAGCTTCCTTCACCTGAGACGGCCCTGTTCTCTCTCACCCTGCTTTCTGCCCTTATTGTATTGGAAGGAGGCATCTGTCAGCAGAGATTACCTCCGGTCCTGCCTGGGACAGGAACTGAGAGGGAGAGTCAAGTCCAGTCCCTCAGTAGGCAATGCCCTCCAGCTGGTGTGGTGGAGGTTCACTGTCCCCGCCAAGGGTTGGGAACAGGCTCAGGGGCTGCAGGAAGCCCTAGCATATTAGATATCTGCTGTCAAAAACACAGCAAGGCTTCTTGAAGCCACTTTCTGGACTTGAAAATCTTGGGTTCAAACATAACCCAATCAACACACCCTGTCTCGATAGCAAGTTAAAAATAACACAGTTCACAAAATAGGTTCTGTTAGCTTAATCATTCTGGAGTGTCCTGTTTGGAAGCACGGTTTTTATGTTTCAAAAATGTAAAAGCCATTTTTAAACACTGGCTCTGATATACCAATAAGCAGTAAAGGCCCTGTGATAAAGGATCCATACTCAACTCCCACCTCGCATGTCCAGGAATTAGCGTTATTAATGGTCAAACTGTAGAACACAGGCTTAGAGCAGAATCTGGGTCTCCACCTGTCTGCTCCATTCTGAGTGTAAGGTCTTAGCTTCTAGGGCCTAGCAGGTTCCTTGGTGCTATTGTTTGGGTCTTAACTAATTTCCAAAGAGCTGTGGAGTTTTGTTTCTTTTTAAAATTATGTTTATTTTAACATGTCGTGGCATGCCTGTGGACATCAGAGTACAACTTAAGGGGATTGGTTCTGTCTCTTTCCACCATGTGGGTTCTAGGGATAGAACTTGAACCATCAGACTTTAAGCAAGTACCTTTATCTGTTGAGCCATCTTGCAGGCCCTGTTTCTTTATTTTAAAATATATCCCCTCTTGTGTGTGTATGCACATGTGTGTGCAGGTGCCCGTGGAGGCCAGCCAGAAGTATAGTATTGGATCCTCTCGAGCTGCAGTTATTGACAGTTGTGAGCTGTCTGATGTGGATGCTGAGAAATGAACTCAGGTCCCCTACAAGAGCACCAAGCACTCTTAACCTCTGAGGTATCTCCCCAGCTTCTCCTCCTCCTCCTCCTCCTCCTCTTCCATCTCCTCCTCCTTTGAGTCAGTCTTACCTAGACTGGCCTCAAATTTATAATCCTCTTGACCTGTCCTCCCAAATGCTGGGATAACGCGTATATGCACCATCATGCCTAGTTCTAATGCTAAAGGCTTGGTTCCAGACTGTGGAGTTACAGGGATCTTTAAGAGGTAGTCTTTGTAAAAGGAAGTGAGAGCACTGAACACGGACACCACCCCTCCCTGCTCCTCTGTTTTCAGTCACCATGAAGTGAACAGATCTCCTATACCAAACACTCCTGCCATGTGGCACAGCGACACTAAGACCCAGAGTAAAAAGGCTGAGTGTCTACGGACTGGGCCTCTTGGATCCTCAGTGTCCTTGTCTTTAGCAGGTACACAGTAGTGCCCACTGTATGTGGGTATGACTAGACATTACAGAAAAATTCCCTTGCTGTTTCAGACCCAGTCCATGTTCTGCAAATGTTTGACGGGTCTTACACTCAACTCTGTGAGCACTTTAGGTGTCTTCAAGTGTTTCCAGCTAAATATGCATGAGTATAAGGTATGGCTGGGCTTGGTGGTGCCCAGGAATACTGCCAAATGGGGAAGGTCACTTTCCAGGCACAGGGATAGGGTAAAGAGCCCTGGACTGGAATCCTTCATGTACTCCCTCCCTGTGGTCTTGGGGCCACCAGCCAGCTCAACAGTAGGAAAATAAGTGCCTGAGGCTGACAGAAACAGCAAACGGAACCCATGTGGCTTTAAATTATGAGAAAGAGAATTTAAATGTCAAATGTCCCAGTTCTTGGCACAATTTAAAAGAAAGTGATATGAAGGGTAGCAATTGTCACTGTCACCAAACTCCACTGCGAGTGGCAGCAGCGAGGGAGCCAGTGCTGCCTGTGGTGTGGCCCCTGTCTGCTCTGGTTCCAAGAGCAGCAGCCTGGGGCAGCCTGGAGGCCTCCAGATACCTGGTTAGCAGCGTCCAAGGCCTGATGGCACAGGTTGCTATAGTGTTTCTTGAGCAGTTTCTAGAGGCAGGTCCTGTGCTAGAGGCTTCTCTGGCGCAGTAGGAGCCGTGACCCTGGAGGGAAACCCAGGTTTACTGATCCCTTCCTGAGCAATTAGTCAGCACTGACCATGTCTGAGGGCTGTGCAGGATGCAGGGGAATGGGCAGATTAGGAGCAGGCCTGAAGGTCTGCTGGGAAGGCAGGTGTGTAAGCAGAGGTTTATAGCGTATGAGATTTGTGGGCGTGCAGGGGAGGCACTAGCTTCTCTTGGGTAAGCACAGCAACCACGGACGGTACCCTGGAAAGGGGTGCAGCTAACTCCCGATACCCTCCAAAATGAGCGAGTCCCACAGTGAGACTTGTGTTAAGTCTGATAACACCAAGTGCTGGTGGGGTGCGAAGACTCCAGCCCCTGCTGGCCACAGTGGGAATAGAAACTGGCCTCCTTTACTACTGAAAGCAATTTGGTCCCTGGAGCTCCCAGTGACTCCATTTAGAGACAGCCTGCTGGTGGCCTGGAGCTTCTCACAGGCAACGAGGGTTGTGGTGAAATGTTTGTAAGGAAACAATTAGAAATGACTGGAATGTCTTCAGCCCTAGATCAAGAAGTGGGCTGCATTCATTGAACAATACAGGATCATTCAAATTTGAGATCCAAGGACCAAGGAAGCCCCCTGCTTCAATTCCGCTAACATTCCTAACCTCTGTTAAAGGGATGGTTTGTACTTGTAATCCCAGCACTGAGTCCTGGCTAGCCTGTACTACATAGTGAAACCATGTCCACAAAAGACTAATCTCCCTGAAAACATATTTAAAAGGGGGTAGGGGATGGAAAGGAAAAGGAGGGTGTATTGTGAAGCCCCTCCCCTTCCTCCTCCTCCTCCTCCTCCTGTAAATCCTGCTCCTTTCTCTAGAAGGATATCATTCTGTAGCCCAGGCTGACTTCAAACCCAGGATCCTACTGCCTCAGCCTCCTGAGTGGGAACTACAGGAGCATGTCACTTCTTGTGGCTTCTGATTCCCTCTGTGAGACCTGAATCAAAGCAGACTCTAGATGCCTGCAACCTGGCAGGGACATTCAGGAGACTGGAGCCCCATGGGGATTCCAGCTCTAGAGGTGAAAGAGAGACCTGAGAGACTGAGGGAGCTTCCATGCCTCCATTAGTAACATTTTACATATTAAGATCTGGAGTCTAGACTATGGCTCCGTGGTAGATCACTTGAGCAACAGCAACACCCTAGGTTCTAGTCTAGAAGAGTGGAACATGTAAGAAAAGACATTAGAGTTTCACACTAGAGGGCTAGAGAGATGGCTCAGCAGTTAAGAGCACTGTCTGCTCTTCCAGAGGTCCTGAGTTCAATTCCCAGCAACCACACGGTGACTCACAACCATCTATAAAGGGATCTGATGCCCTCTTCTGGCACACAGGTGTCTGTGCACATAGAACACTCAAATACATAAAGTAAATAAAGCTTTTAAAAAGAAGAAATTTCACTGCAGAACACAGTGGTGGGTTTAAGGATGCCTATTTTAGTTTTTATGCTTGTCCATGTTCAGAAGAGCTCATGATTTAACAGTGCTTTTTAAAGAACGTTCTAACTCTTGACCTGCCAGCTGAACATTTGTTCTGTGTTTTTCTTTGTGGAGGTGCCATCTCCAAGTTTTGAAACATTAAAAAGAACGAGTAGGTGAGAGGCTGAGACCAGGAAGCAGCCGGGGGGGGGGGGGGCGGAGAAGCTGCAGTAGCAGTCAGGTCTGGGGGCCGTGCATGTTGAGGGTGAGACTGTAAACGTGCAGTCCCTGAAGGCCATCAGTCCTGGTGGCTGTCCCCTGTCCCCACAGCGTTAAGTGGGGGGTGCTGGTACTGATGGCACTGGCCCTGGCTGGAGGGGAGCTCACAGGTTGAAATGAACAGAGTGGTCTAACCAGTGCCCGGGTGGTAAGAGATGGCATTGTGTGGTGGGAATCGTGAGCCTGGCAGTTTTGGTCAGAGGTGGCCTCCACACTCACACTGGGGCTCAGTTCCAGCAGCAGGCCTGGGGACTCCTCTAGAGACAGAAGGCAAGTGTGCTCCAGCCCCAGCTGCCTGAGTTCTACCTTTTCAAAGGCCTGCTCCAAGGCTTGTGCAGAGCTGGAGGAGATCAGCGCCGCAGGGGTTAAAGGGAAAGTGAGATTTTCCCCAGAAAAGCAATCAGCAAACTTCAAAACAAAAGACTGCAGCACATTGTATTGTAGGCTGTGTTTCTTAGCGTTCTGTCTAAACTCCACCCCACAGTTACCTGGCAACAGCCAGGTAGGCCTGGCTACTATAAAAGGGACTGCTTGCTCCCTCCGCCCTCTCTTGCCTCTTCTTCCTCTTGCTCTCTTGTTCTCCTTCTCTCCCCTTTCCCCCGCCCCACATGCTCATGGCTGGCCTCTTGTCCTCTTCTTTTCTACTCTCTCTCTTTCTGCCTTTCTCTGCCTCTACTACCCTCTTAACTCCCCTAACCCCATGCCCTGAATAAACTCTATTCTATACTATACCTTCCAGTGGCTGGTCCCTCAGGGGGAAGGGATGCCTTGGCATGGGCCTGCTGTCCCCCATACCTTACCACACCCTCATAGAACATATCTTATACCTCTTTATCTTTTTATAAACACATCAGTGATCTTTCTGAGCAGGTCAGGAGAGAGTGAGACTGTGTGGGCCTTCTACACGTGTAGAGGGAAGGGGCCCAACACTGGGGGAGATGGTGGCTCTCTCTGACAAAATTGTTAAGCAAACTTTCAGATACTAAAAACCTTGGAGAGCCGGGCGGTGGTGGCGCACGCCTTTAATCCTAGCACTTGGGAGGCAGAGGCAGGCGGATTTCTGAGTTCGAGGCCACCCTGGTCTACAGAGCGAGTTCCAGGACAGCCAGGGCTATACAGAGAAACCCTGTCTTGAAAAACCAAAAAAAAAAAAAAAAAAAAAAAAACTTTGGAGAGAATGATTGTCCCAGATGGAGAAATAAAACACCAGGGATGTAATTTCCGCCCTTTTAACCTCCTTTGCAACCCTGTCCAGCTCTAGCCCCTAGACACTCCATTTCCTCTTTCACCAAGAGGCCAGTACCTGCCTTTAGTCTGTGGGGCATGTCTCTGTTCCATAGGCCTGAGGCTTTCCCTAGCCTGACTTTCCCCAGGGCACATGTGAACAAAGATCGACTCACCCCAGAGGATCCTGACAGACCAAAGAGAAGATGCCGCCCAAGTCTACCCTGGGGAGTTCATGGGTTTATTGGGATGACTCACAAGAGCAAGGTGACTCAAAATCCTCAGAGTCACCAAATCTCACCCTAGTATGGAAGGTGACTCACCAAAGCTGTATCCCTGAAGTTACCTACTCGAGCAGTAGGTGGCACCAAGAAGAGAAGCTATGTAACATTTGGGAACGGTCTTGTAAGTCTTGTTAGTTTCTGAGCTTCCAGAGTCTTAAATGTTCTGTATCCTGAGCCTCCTACGTTTCCATAGTTTCCTAAGCCTTTCAAGCTTCCCTTCAAAATAGGATGATCTGCTTGGGAGGGAGGAGCCCAACAGCACATTAGAGAATCATTTGTTTGTTTGTTTATTAGCAGGTGTGTGTGTGCGCGTGCGTGCGCACTCATAGGTGTGTGTGGCCACCTATGCCACAGTGTGAATATCAGAGGATAACTTGCAGGAGTTAGTTCTCTTCTTCTACTATGTGGGTTTTGGGGATCGAACTCAGATCTTTAGGCTTGGCAGCAAGTGTATTTACCATCTGAGCAATCTCATCCCACCACATTTTAATATATTTATTATTATATGTAGCTCAGGCTAGCATCCAACTCATGATCCTCCTGCCTCTACCTCCTTCAGCAAATCCTACTGGTGTGTGCCACACAACTGGCTATTTAATGTTTTCACGCCTCGTATACATATTGTCTACATGCATTCTTCTGCCTCTAGCCTATGGAGTAGAGACATGCTCTAATGAAGGTGTTGTCCTGAGCACGGGTTTTCAACACTGTCTTTGCCAGGCCTGCTCACTCATGAGCTTTTCCCTTTTCTCATTAGTTTTTATTGAGAACATAGCATATAATCTACCCTTTTAAGGTGCCCCATTCAGAGCTGGGTGTCATGGTACACGCCTTTGATCCTAGTACTGGCCAGGCAGAGGCAGGTAGAGCTATGGAAGTTCCAGCCTAGCCTGGTCTACATATCCTGTTCAGGACAGCCAGACGGGTGTCTCACAAAGAGACCATGTCTCAAAGGGACAAGAGTATTTGGGGACTAGAGAGATGGGTCAGCCCTTTTTCCTCTGTGGGCACCAGACATCATATGGTGCTGCACAGACAGACAGACAGACAGACAAAATACTCATGTATACAAGATAAAATAGACTTACAAACAATGGGGCTGAAGAGTTGGTTCAATGGGTAAGGGCACTTGTTCTTGCAGAGGATGTAGGTTCCATTCCCAGAAACCACATAGTGGCTCACTATCTGTAGCTGCAGTCCCAGCGAACCCAAAGCCCTTTTCTGACCTTTGCAGAACCAGGCACACAAATGATACACAAACAAATGTGTAGGCAAAGAGCCTGTTCACATAAAATACATAACTCTTGAAGTCAACCCTGTGGCTCCTAGTCTAGTCAGTTGTATGTGCACCCAACAGTGACAGAACATTTCTATCACCAAAATATGACCCTGTACCTTTCCACTGTTACCCTCTAAGCCCCGGTACTCCCAGAACTAGGCAACCATTGGTTTATCTTGTGTTTCTGCAGATATGTCTGTCTGGGACATCTCAGACAACACACCATTTTTCTTTTCCTTTCTTTTTCTTTTCTTCTCTCTCTCTCTTTCTTTTTTTTTTTTTTTTTTTTTGGTAACTGGTTAAGAATATCCCCTCCCATGGTTATATTGTGTTCCATCATATAAACTTAACACAGTTTATTTATTCAGGGGAAAAATGATGTGAATTCTGCTTTCAGTCAAGATTGGGATTAAAGAGATCATATTTACCTTCCTTCCTGGAACAAACCCATAAAAATGTATGAAACTACAGTTCTTAACACACCCAGTATCAGGCAGCCAAGGCCCGTGTTCTCCAAGAGATGAGAAATGACGTCACTGTCACTCAGCTTCACTGTTTGTCAGTGGCCTCGGGGCTGTGCACGGCGAAGGGGAAGCCACAGAAAACAGTGTAGGGCTTTCCGAGACAAGGATGACTCTGGATGTCCAGGAGGCCAATGTGGATGTAAGCCCAGGAGCACAACCACAGCCATCTGCAGACAAGAGAGCCACAGAGAGAGAAAGATAACCTGGGATTCCTGAAGAGCCCCTCACTCCCAGACCCTTCAAATCATCATCTGAGAGCACTGCCCAGTGCTGGGGGAAAGACTCATCTGAATGAATCTGAACAATCCTCAGACCCCACCGCAATGGAGCCTGATGCAGCAGCAGACTGGACAGCCTCATAACTCAAGGGTCATAGTGGAGAGAGGCTTTGCTACGGTAGCAGAATAAAACACCCTAGATTAAGTACAGTTGTAGTCCTGCCTAATAAAACTTAGTAGCAAAACCCAAAGGAGTCTCTGGTTTCCAAGCAATTTAAGCATATTTTAGGAAGAAGACTAAGAATATCTATGGAAATAAAAAACAAACCATTTAAACCAGACCTGGTAGAGCCCACCTTTGAGCCCAGTACTCAGGAGCCAGAGGCAGGCCAACCTGGTCTATAGAGCTAGTGCCAGTATAACCAGGCCTACATGGAGAAACTCTGCCTTTAAAAACTAAAAAGAAGGAAAGGAAGGAAGAAAGGAAGGAAGGAAATCATTCAAACAGTTGGATTGCTGAAAGAAAGAAAGAAAGAAAGGAAGGAAGGAAGAAAGGAAAACATGCAAGGCAGAGGCAGAGGCAGAGGCAGGAGTTTGAGGCCAGCCTGATCTACAGAGCAAGTTCTAGGAGAGTCAGATCTACAAAGAGAAACCTTGACTCAAAAAGCAAAACAAAGCAGAAAAACAAAACAACCCCCCCCACACCCAAAACCAAACGAAAGCAGTTACCCTAAGCTCCTAAACCATCTCAGGCTCTTTATCAGATACTTGGCTTAGCCTCTGCATCTGACCTAGCATTCTTGTGACCAATAGGCAGACTGCTACGAATGTATCACTAACCCTAGCAGGCCTCTGACCGCGCCCAACCTGCAGCTAAGAACACTAAGAGATTGCACCTGAGACTTATGCAAGACGTTTCTCCACCAACCACCAGCCTGCTTACCTGATCCCCCAACATATAATACTGCTGCACACACTGCTTGATGATTTTTTGATTCTGTTTGTTCTGTGGGAAGGTTCCTTCTTCCACAGCATTCAAAGTAACTGGAGCATCCAGGTGGCTGAGGCAGGAGGATTATAAGTTTGAGGCTAGCCTGGGCTATATAGTGAGACCAAACACCAAAAAAAAAGCAAAACAAAACAAAAAAAAATCGTTTGAACACTCAGAATAAACTATTTCCTTATTTCCTTCTAAGAAGTCCTTGTTTCAGGGGTACAGTCTCCAGGCCTGCATCTCTCTCCAGCAGTGCAAACTCTCTTGCTTCCTTTTTATAGTGTCTCACTATGTAGACCGAACTGGTCTTGAACTCACAAAGATCTGCCTGCCTCTGACTTCCAAGGATTAAAGGCATGTGCCACCACTCCCAGATGATTTTGCTGTTGTTGTTAAATGTATGTGTAGGCATGCTTGTGGAAGTTGGAGGACAGACGACCTACGGTATCTGGCCGGATACTCATAGTGATTCTCCTGTCTCCAACTGCCATTTCTCCACAGGAGCACTGGTTACAACAGACACCTGCTTTATGTGGTTCTGGGGATCAGGTTCACATGCTCCCGGAGCAAGTGCTGTATCCACTGAGCAATCTCCTCAGATTGCTCCTCCTAGTTGTCTCTACACACACACACATACACACACACACACACACACACACACACACACACAATGTTGAGATTCAGATCCAGGACAACCAGCGGAGGCACCTATTTAACATAACAAAGTGGAGGTTCTCCCAGCATCCCTCAGTCCGGATCTGCCATACCATCCTCTGTCCTAACCCTTCCAGCCCAGGGGCTGGGCTTCCTCCCCCCCCGCCCCCCCCCCCCCGCTCTTTCCTATATAATCCAGACATCTCGGTTTCTCCGTCCTCTCTGGACATGCTATTTCTCTCTTTTCCCTCCCTCCTGTCTCTCTCGCCACGGCGACTTCCCTGGGACCAGTGGACAACTTCCCCCTGCCCCCTAGAGACTCCCCCAATAAACCTTCCTTTGTATATACTCTAATCTGGCTTAAATTAGTTCATTTCACTGGCAGAGAAATAATTTATCATCAGGGAAACGTCTAGAAGCTGATACATTCAACTCAAATACAACTCTCCTACCCCATGGCATCTAGGAATAAATCTTAGCTTCTGGGCAAACTCCCGAGGGACCTCGCTGGCTCCTGAAGTGTCTGCTGTGCCCCAGCCCCAAACTCTCAGTGTTAGGATTCTGTCTAAGTTCCACCCCACAGTTACCTGGCAACAGCCAGGTAGTCACGTCCACTCTAAGAGGGGCTGCTTGCCCCTCCTCTCTCTCTTACTCCTGCTTGCTTCTCTTTCCCTCTTGGGCTCTTCTCCCTTCCTCCCATCTCTTCACGTGGTCATGGCCGGCCTCTACTTCTCTACAATCTCCTTCTCTCTGCCTTTCTCTGCCTCTACTACCCTCTTAACTTCCCTTCCCATGCCCTGAATAAACTATTCTATGCTCTACGGTTGTGTGGATGGTCCCTCAGGGGGAAGGGGTGCCTTGGCATGGGCCCGCTGAGACACCCCCTTCCCCCACACCTCGCCACACCCCCATAGAACATATCCCTATACCTCTTTATGTTTTTATAATCACAACACTCAGCTCCTCAACAATGTCTCCCACTTTCTGCTTCCTATGCAGGCCAGGCTTAGAGTCTGACCACAAGAAAAATGGGGTCCGAACGGTAGGTGGAGAGAGCTTCACAGTGGGGGAGGGGCGCAGCAGAACCGTCTTTTTTGTTTTTTTTCAGAGACAGGGTTTCTCTGTGTGTAGCCCTGGCAGTCAGAACTCACTCTGCAGCCTAAGCTGGCTTTGTAAGAAAGGCTGCCTTGGTATTTTATGGTCTACAAGACCAGGTTGGCCTTGAGCTCATTTGTTTCTAATTCCTTTTTTGTTAGCATATAAAGTTCTGGGTTTTATTATATTTCCATATGTATCACTATGCTTTGCTCATACTTCACCCTCATTGATTTTTTTTATCCAAAAAAATGTTTATTATAATAGTTATTTAGGTTAGAATATCAAAAAAAATAAAATTAAAAAAAAAAGGGTTCCACCGTGACTTCTGACCGCGTGGTTACTTTGTTCTCATTCATCCCTCAGCCCCGCGACCCTTCCTCACCCCCTCCCCGGGTTAGCTCTCACTCCGGCTTCCCGTTACATCTATTTCATTCTTTTCTGTTTCCCACCCTCCCTTAAGAGCTCTTCCACTCTCACGATCCCTTTTCTAGCTTATTGACCGATAAACATACCCCTGAATACGTCCATGCATCCCAATTTAAATGTAATTTTCATACAAGAGAAAACAGGAAGTGATTCTCCCTGGGTGTGGTCAGGCTCAGTCCTTTGAGTGACAGCCGCTATTTTCATCTGAGCAGCCATGCCTGCTTTTGGGAGTCCATCTGCCTGCCTGTTGGAGACAGGGAGGGAGGACAGAGGGATGGCCATCGGACCCCCACCAGAGCCCAGCCATTCCCTGCTGCTCCTTGAATGAAGCCTTCTCTAAGCAGCTCTGCCCTAGCTGCAGGCAGACTAATGGGTAGGAGCTAGAGTTCATAGGGGAGGAGTTAGGTTAGCTGATGTGTGTGGAAATGGAGGAGCCATTGCTCATGCAGGATAAAGTCTGCTTTGGAGTCCCCCATGCTCTTCCCAGCATTTCCTCACTCAGACAAAAAAAAAAAAAAAGCAAATTTGAATTTTCTTATTCTGCCCTTCATCATTGGCTCTCACAGATGTGGTCACTGCTATCCACTGTTGGTTTTAAATTACTTATTTATTTATCTTATGTGCAATGGTATATGCATGTCTGTGTGAAGGCATCAGATCTCCTGGAGCTGGAGTTACATGCAATGGTGAACTGCCATGTGGGTGCTGGGAATTGAGCCCAGGTTCTCTTTAAGAGCAGCCAGTGCTCTTAGCTGTACCATCTCACCAACCCCTCCGTTGTGTTTTATTATGCCACTGGAGCCTAAGACTGACATTCCTATTGTTGTGATCGTACAAAGAGAAAGAGGTTAGAGAATATGGTATAAGGCGGTGTGGGGGAAGGGGGTGCCCCAGCGGCCCATGCCGAGGCATCCCTTCCCCCCTGAGGGACCAGACACACTAGCATAGTATAGAATAGTTTATTCAGGGCATGGGGAGGGGAGTTAAGAGAGTAGTAGAGGCAGAGAAAAGCAGAGAGAGGGGGAGAGTAGAGAAGCAGAGGCCGGCCATGACCACGTGGAGAGAGGGGGAAGGGAAGGAGAGCCCAAGAGGGGCAGAGAGAAGCTGAGAGAGAGGTTGAGAGATAAGAGGGAGAGGAGGGGGTAAGCAGTCCCCTTCATAGTAAGCCAGGCCTACCTGGCTGCAGCCAGGTAACTGTGGGGAGGGGCATACCTGGCTGTTGCCAGGTAATTGTGGGGTGGAGCTTAGACAGAATCCTAACACCTATAGCTTTGGACTCCTCTCTTCTTCCCGACATTGTTCCCAGCGGGCTGCAAACAGGACTCTCTTCCTGTGTCAGGCTCAGGGTCTTGAGAGACAGCTCCTGGCTTGCCAATTGTACCAAAGGGCTCAAGCACCCCAAGGCTTAGCCTATGTCTGTTCCCAAGCTAGCTCCAATTAAGAACCTGGGTGTCTGTGCTGCAGGGCCTTCACCAGCACCCAGGAATGTGTGGGTGAGTCCCTGTTCCTACACCATTCAGAGAGGCAAGAATCCGGGCTTGGGGGCTGGACAGATGGCTCAGAGGTAAAGAGGTCCTGAGTTCAATTCCCAGCAACCACATGGTGGCTCACAACCATTTGTAATGGGATCTGATGCCCTCTTCTGGTGTGTCTGAAGACAACTACAGTTTACTCCTATGCATAAAATAAATAAATCTTTAAAAAAGAATCCTGTCCTGGGGGCTTCTACCGAGCCTGTGGCTAACACTTCACATCCACATGCCAATAAACCCAGATCCCTGCCCAAGGGGCCTGACTTCTGGAATCTCACCCAGAGACCTGTTACCACTTTCACTTACCTTTTTCCACTCTCAAAGGGAGGACACAGAGGGCAGAGGCCCAGATGCACACACCCGGGGAAGGAAGGGATGCTTGGGAGGAGTGATGGATAGATGTCACCCCGGCTTTGCAGCCAGAAAGTGGATGGCAGACTTGGGAGTGGTGGCTAAAAGGCACATGTTCCCTATTCAGGGATGATAATATGTTGCAGCTTGGTGAGTATACTAAAAAAAACACTGACTTGTATTTTGAAAGGGTGAAGTGTATAGCATGTCATTAGATCTCCGTAAACTTGACAGGGCTGTGTTAATGACAGTCATCAAAAAGTCTAACAGCCAAGTATGCTGGGCAGCTTCCTGAGTTCTGGGCCTGACTCACTTACTGTAGGCAGCCCCATGTCTGTAGTCACAGGGAACTCGGTGCTAGAGGCTTCTTGCTTGCCCCAATGAACTGCTCTGAAAAGCAACATCTTTGAGCTCTTATTGAACAGCAGACTAATGGTATTATGTAACGTATCATAGTTCATCCTCCCAGCAGCCCAAGGGAGCTGTCTTTATTCCCATTTAACAGATGAGGACAGGAGCCTGGGCCCACAGACAACCCGGGGCGCAGCAGATCCTCACAGGTCCTAAGGCTGGGCACACTTGTCCCATTTTCTTCTGGAGACATCTTTTCATGGGCCTGTAACCTCTAGGGAGAATAGCAGTTTTGCTGACACACAAGGGCACTAAGCTGCAGGTGGCTCCCATCGTCCTGTTCTGCAGGACAAGGACTTCTAAGGTTGACTACATAGCGTCTCCTTTAAGGAGGCCACAAGGACTAAAAACCAAGTTGCAGTCATTTATTTTCCATACTGGGCTGTAGTTAAACCAATTTAAGCATATCCCTGTGTAGGTTATAAATGAATGATACTGGTTATTTTATTTGACAATTACTGAGGGTAACCCCTAATCTACTTTCTTTTTTTTTTTAAGATTTATTTATTATATGTGAGTACACTATAGCTGTCTTCAGACACCAGAAGAGGCATCAGATCCCATGACAGATGGTTGTGAGCCACCATGTGGGTGCCGAGATTTGAACTCAGGACCTTCAGAAGAGCAGTCAGTGCTCTTACCTACTGAGTCATCTCTCCAGCCCCCTGATCTACTTTCCTAACTGCTGGACTTGCTACTTCCCCAGCAATGTGCCCCAAATACTTGCTGTTTCTCCAGGTATGTGCTCATGGTCATCTCCCCGTCCACTCTCTGCAACTCCCAATCAGGTAACTCAAAACCCACCTACCTCTGATCCCTCCAGTAATTGACTGCATCCATTTTTATTTTAACAATAGTTTTAAATTAAGGAAGGTTTGCACAACAAAACCTGTAGACCTTCGGGTACAAAATTTAGCATTACAATACATAACAAGTCTTCTAAAATGGTATCTTGTAGTAAGGATTAAGTAAAATGCATACAAAGTTCAGTAATGTCACTGTCACCTCCACCTCCTGTGAGCAGTTCTTTCCAGAGCTCAGAAAACAGCACCTTCCCTGGTCTCTCCTTCCTCGGATTCCTCTGTGTGTGTGTGTGTGTGGGGGGGGGGGGGGGGGGGGGGGCGGCTGCTTAGCACTGTAGTACCACAGATGGCCACCAGGTGGTGACCAAGCAACCCAAACCCCTTGGTTTAAGGCTTTACTACATTTGTTGTTAAGAACTATATAAGAAAACACATTGTAGTTATGTCGGACACCAAACTCTTGGCTGAGAAGTTCCTCAGTTGTCCTAACAGGGAGATGGCCTGCCTTCTTTTCTCAGTGAAGGAGAGTTCCTGATATGTGGAGCTCAAGGACTCCCAGGGTTTGCCCTAAGATCACCACTGAAGAGTCACTGTCATCTATCTCCCTGAGACCTACCTACCTTCTCTGTTGTTTCTGGAGTTGGTAGCATACAATCCCCTGGCTCAGATGTGGCCAGGCAGCTCAATAGCCGAGCAGTCTGTCAACTCGAGGGGCAGACATAAGCGTAGCTCCGCAAACGGGTCCCAGCCTCCCTAAGGGCACTGAGGAATTTCTAGGAAGCTTAGCAGTGGCCACCCATGAAAGGAGGAGTTGTGGGACCTTGGGGGTCATGGGGTGGCTATGAAGGATCCAGGAAGGTTTTCTAAGGCAGGAGGGAGCTCCACGGTGTCCTTTAGGGAACACCGGTGAGGGAAGGGGCTGGGTAAAGGCAGGCTACAGTGAGTGTCCCGGCTATAACTTGGTGGAGAGGCTTAACTGGAGAGGGGGATTCCAGGGGACATCTGGATCCTGACCCAAGCCTAGAGAGCCAGCTCTCTTCCTCCCTCCCCCGTCTCCCTCCCATACTGGCCCTGGATATGTTCATATCAAAGAAAAAAAAAGTCTGAGGATTAATTTTTTTTTCTCAAAACATATATTTACCTCTCCGCTCAGTACACCTTTGAGCACCTTTGCCTGAACCTCTCGGAATGTGTAGTTCACCCACCCGGCATCCCATGCCCTCCTCAGCCCTTGGTGACCAGGCCCTTCACAGCTTGCACAATGGCGTCCTTGTCAATACCAAACATCTTCAGCAGCTCAGCTGGCTTCCCGCTTCGTGGCACTTGGCTGACAGCCAGGCGAGTGACCGTGACTCCAGGTTCGCCCACTACGGCAGCAGACACTGCCTCTCCAATGCCGCCTGAGCAGAGGAAAGTCAGAGAGGTCTTAGTCCTGAGCCAGAGATGGCGAAGACTACACAACTATAGGTGCACCACAGCCCTTGCTGGAGCAGACATCACTAATCCACCAGGGTTCTCGTGACTAATCTAAGTCCAAATGTGCACTCTCTTTTTGTCATCTTTTCTTTTGAGATAGTCCAGGATAGCCTCAAACTAACCCTTAGTCTAGGATGACCTTGAACGTCTGGAGTTTAATACTTTAAACACTTCTTTATTTAGTGTGTGCACACATGTATGGTACAGGTGGAGGTCAGCTCGACCCCCACAAGTTGTGCACTTGACCTTAGAGTCTAAGCTCGTCTCTTCCTCAGCGGCTTCTGTAAGAACTGCATGTACTTTGTAGAGGACTCAAAAAGACACTCAGCACTGGTTTTCCTGTCTGCTCCTGTCCAGCCATCTTACCTCCCTTGTCTGAGGCCCAGGAGTGCAGCTGTAGCCAGAAAACCCAGAGCCTTCATTCATCAGTGCAGCTGAGAACGGCCTCTTCTAAGGCTTTGGGCCTTGGCTTAGGGACCAGCTAACTCACTGTTCCTGGTTGGCTCCACTCCATGAGCCCCGGCCAGGCTGGGAGTGTGGCAAAGGCGGACTGTCCTCAGAGGAATTTAAAGTCACGTCTACATCTTGGCTCCCCGGCCCCTACCGCTCTCTCTAGCCTTCCCTATGCCATCTGGTGCAGCCCCAGTTACCTTCGTAGTAATGGTCCTCCACGGTGAGGATCCTGCCTTTGGTTGCTCGGGCAGAGTCAAGAATGAGCTTTCTGTCCAGGGGCTTGATGGTGAAGGGGTCCATCACACGGATGCCTATCTTCTCTGGAGGGAAGACAGAGTGCAGCTAAGAGAAAGGCTGGGTGCTGTGCTTTTCCCTGTGGTAGAACTTCAACGACCCCTTATCCTGAATGGGGAGTCTAGGAAGAACTACTCTTTGTGGGCTTGTCCTCACCGTCGAGCTTTTATTTTCTCTCCCCTTTCGGACATAGTGGTCAGCTGTGTGCCCTGTGAACTGACTGTTAGAGCAGAAGATGGGGCTCTTACCCTCCCATGTCTTTGAAGATAAAGGGAAGACTTCAGATGTCTGATCTTATGTAAAGGTTTTTGGGGTAATGGGGAGAAGAGGTATCGCCAGAGTGACTTTCTCAGAAGAAAAGCCACCTCACCACACCCAGCTGCCTAGATGCTCTGCCCGGGTGGGGCCTTCTTGACCTCTCAGGCCCGTCTTAATACAGCCTCAGTCCTGTTCGCCCCCACACATTGCACATGCCACTCTGAGGTTGTCTAACCAAGGGACCACCCTTTGCTTCCTTGTGCTCACAAGCTTGAGATATGACATGTCTGGTGATCTTGTTGAGAGGATGAGGCTGATGCTTTGTCCCTATAGTATCACCAGTTAACATTATACTTATAATAATAATAGTATGAATGCCAAGGCACACCTAGGGCCTTGGGACAGTCGTAAAGATTAAATACCGGTTCACACATGGGGAAACTGAGGCACAAAGATGGTGAATAATTAACTAGTGCCCAGCTGAGCTGTGATTTCAGTTTCCCTGGCAGGTTCCATGGCCTCTGATCTGATACACTGGGTGGGACTGTAGTCACCAGTCCTAGAACTTAGCATTTTCCTGGACATGGCGTAATGGCTCAGTTATTGTCATCGGCACTTAACTAGAGTTAAATGTTGACCTTCCACCCTAGAACATGTAGGCAATGCTCAGCCTGTGACCTCCCTGGTCCCCTTCTTCTTACCTTTCTTCAGCATCTCGGCAGCAGCCAAGGCCTCATGAAGAGTTACACCAGCCCCGATCACTGTCACCTGGTCATCCTTGCTCTTCAGGACCACCTGCGGGTGACATGGGGACAGTGAGGGGCCAGAGCAGGGTCTGAGCGAAGGAGAAGCAGCAGGGTGGGTGGCTCTCTCCAGTTCTCTCACACATGCAGGGCACTGACCTTGGCTTGGCCAATCTGGAAATCCTCGTTGTTGCTATAGATAATGGCATTTTCTGGGCGGCTGGTCCGGATGAAGCAGATGCCCTGAGATTGGAACAGATAAACTGAGAAACAGTTCAGCTCTTAGACGTGCACGGGTGGAGCTTCCTAGAGGGCCACTCACTCTTCCTAGATACAGGCCTCGGCCAGCCATGAGTCAATTATGAACTGGGCACGGTCATTGTGTTCCAGGCACTATGGCACAGAGATGGGACTTGTTCTCTGTAGAAGGCACCTCTGAGCACATGAGAACCACCCCGGCTTGGCTAATTTCAGGCTGGAAGCAACATCTAAAAAGTGGACTGAGCCAGGCGGTGGTGGCGCACGCCTTTAATCCCAGCACTTGGGAGGCAGAGGCAGGAGGATTTCTGAGTTCGAGGCCAGCCTGGTCTACAGAGTGAGTTCCAGGACAGCCAGGGCTACACAGAGAAACCCTGTCTCAAAAAACCAAAAAAAAAAAAAAAAAAAAAAAAAGTGGACTGGCCTGGCTTCTCAGTGGGGCTACTCCCCAGAATGCCTCAGTAAGGCTGGCCCCGGCTCTCAGGTGAGACACGGGAAACTCTATATGCCAGTCTGAGGCAGGTCACAATCCTGGACCATGAGGCTCCGTTTACTGTTCTTCAACTCAAGGAGGGCAAACATCATCAGTGCTCAAACAGGCTGTGTCTGCCATGATGCACTGCGACTGGTATGCTTTGTTCTTAAGGCATACAAAGACCAGGGACACGGCCAGAAAATGCCTCCCTGGGCAGGAAGTGACCAGCTCTACCTTGCCCTGGCTTCTTCTTCTGCCTCTGTGGAAGAGCTACTTCCAAAATAACAGCTACATGACTAACCTTTGTATTGGCTGCTAATTCCACTGCCTTCTCTGTTGCAACTCCATCACTTGGGTAAAAGACGGTAGACATAGGGACTGACCGAAACATGGCCAGGTCTTCCAGGGCCATCTGAGAGGGCCCGTCTTCCCCTGGAGTATTGAAAAGAAGCTGATGATTGGCTCCCTGATTCCAACATGCCCTCCCACATTCACTGGCTTAAGGCAAGAAAGGTACCAGTGGTGACAGCAACAGGTCTAAACTCACCAATGGACACACCACAGTGGGAGCCACAGAGGTTGATGTTGCTCTCAGAGATGGCGGCCATGCGGATCTGGTCGAAGGCCCGTGTGAAGAAGGCCGCGAAAGTGCTGCAGAAGGGCACTGTCCTGTCTCGTGTGGCACAGCCCACGGCAATGCTCACCTGAGGGTAGGAGGGCCAGGTTAGCCCTGAAGAACAGGGAGCCCAGAACCCTCCCGAGGCCATGTGTGGGAAGCAGAAGAGGCTGTGAGCCTAGCATAGTAACCCTCGAGAGATGCCTGTGTACCCACGACTCTGCCATGTTTCCCAACCCCAAACTCCTTTGACTTGAAATAATCATTTCAAAACTCTTAAAATCATTTTCCTTTAACACCAGGTATGGTTATAGTCTATAATCCCAGCAACTTGGGGCATAGGAAGGTCAGGAATTCAAACTAGCCTTAGCTACATATACTACATATATATCTAGTGCATCCTAGGTTATATAAGAGCCCGTTTTTTTTTTTTTTTTGTTTTTTAAAAAAGCTCTCTAGATGAGCAGGCCCCCTTTACCACCATTATCTGTCCTACATATAAGCTCCTCCCATGCGTAACTAACTATCCCTTGGGAATAATCATCCCCAAAATTGGCTAGCCAGGGTCAAAGGTCAATGTGGGTTCTAGTTACTCTTGTGGTTTTCTCTCAGCTGACCCATGGCTGTCACTCGGCACTGCCAGTACAGCTGCCCGAGGGAGAAAGAGGGCTTCAGCCTGGGGCTGCCTGTCATGGTGGTCCTGCATCGTGACTGTCTGCGTCCTCAGCCTACCCAGGCACCCACCATGTTTTGCTCAGCAATGTAGCACTCAATGAAGCGGTCTGGGTGCTCCTTTTTGAAGAGCTCCGAGAAGGTGGAATTTTTGGTGTCTCCATCCAGGGCAATGATGCGGTCGCTGGCGTGACCCAGCTTGGCAAGGGCCAGTCCATAGGCCTTCCGGGTGGCTATCTGTGGGGGAGGAGCAAAGGCTCTGAGTACCACTGAGGCATGTGTAGGGACGGGATCTAGAGTCTTGTCTGACTCTAGGGGATTTTGAGGGACAATAAAAAATGGGAACACAGGAGTAGTGCATGCTTGTAACTCTAGCACTACTAGGAAGGCGGAGGCAAGAGGATGTTGAACTGAAAACAACAACACAAAGAGAGAAACAGAAAACAAGGCCAGTAACTCCAGGAACTGCCGACACAGGAAGACAAGGGCCTGGGAGCTAGAAGGTCCAGGCTGCACTGATGGGTTTACGCAAGGAAAAGTCTCAGATCAAGACAGCTCTGCAATCATTTCAACTAGAAGCTTACTGTGCAACCTTAGGTAAGTCCTCTGGCCTCTCTGAGCCTCTACAGGCATATACCTCCCCCATCAGGGAACAGACAAGGAACCAGAGCTCCCCTCTTTGGCCAAACATTCACAAAAGAGTCATCTAGGTACCTTGTCCCCCACTTTATAGCTGGGTGGGGTAGGCATTCGGATGTTGGCGATGTCCACCGAAGGGGCATCCTCCTGAGGGGGAGTGGCCAGGATCTTCTTTTTGCTCTGAATCTGGCTGTAAATCTCCTGGATAATCTGCTCAGCCATGTTTTTAGGGAGGGGTTTCCCATGCCATGCCTCCTTGTCCTCGATCCCTGTAAGACAGGAGAAGACAGAAGGTCAGGTGAGAATGGCCACAGAAAAAAATCAGGGCAATGGTGGTGTGACAGAAAAGGACTTCTGGCTGCCACTCAAGGAAATGGCTCAGATGAATAGGAAGAGGAGGAACCATGTGTGGGCAGATGTGTGTCCCCTTCACCACTGTCCCTGCTGGCCCTGGCCCCAGTCTCCACAATCCATGCAGAGAAGTCTGCTGGAGAACTCAGACTCAGTTTTGGGGAGGGAGTTGGGAGGAATCCCTGTCAGAAGACAAGGCTGATGACCAGAAGGGAGAGAGAGTATGTCCAAGTTTCTCCGACACATTTGTGAGCAAAGTAGGTCCTCCCACCCTCTAAAGTCTCCTAATGCAACCATTGCCCAAGCAGGTCCCGGAACAGAGCAACCCTTCCAGACAGCTGGTTACCTCCAAACCTGCATGTGGCTTCCAGGGATTACCTCGAATTGTCAGGCTTGGAAGCAGGCACCCTTACCTACCACACCATCTTATTATCAGCTCTTTTTTCCTTTTTGAGACACAGTCTCACATAGCCCAGGTTAGCCTAAAACTCTCTTCCACCTCCATCACCAAAGTGCTGGGACACAGGCCTATAGACTGCATATTCCTGAACCTATCTTATGTATTTTTTTTTTTAAAAACAATCATTTGAACTAGGGTGAGAGTTCTCGTCTCTGATCACCTATACTCTGATTTTTCCATCTTTAAAGTAGGCAAGGGTTAACTGAAGCCTTGGAATCTGGAGCTCACCCCTGGTGTTACATAGGGACTATGCCTGCTCCACTCTCAAGCAGGGAACCTTTGCCTAGGGACTGGCGAAGGCCTCTGCCATGCACTACTCCATTGCACTGCTTCCTTGGGGAGAATTCGGGTCTTTCCAGGAGCTCCTGGGCTATACAGCACCATGCTACACTGCAACCCAGGGAAGATGGCCAGAGCAGGCAGGGCCACTCCATCTAGTGACACCTTACACTAAGGTAGGGTACAGGGGCTGTTTCCTTCAGGACACTTCTGTCTGTCCCTTCGGTTCAGTTGAGACCAGTCACTTTAGGGAATAGCCAAGGCTCAAGGGTGGCTTTGGGGTTGGGGGAGCTCACACGCAGACCTGTGATCCCGCGGCCCTTGAAGGTCTTGGCGATGATGGCTGTCGGTTGGTGCTTGGCCTGACCAAAGGCCTTGCACAGTTCTTCCACGCTGTGCCCGTCCACGATGATGGCGTGCCAGCTGGGGACAGAGGTGGCACAGGGTAAGGGGCAGCCAGGTGCCAGAGCACCCTGAAAGCCCTCAGGGGAGGACGTGGCCCCACATCTGGGAGCTTGCGTGCATGCCACCCCATGGCCAGACTCCAGCTGGAAAGTCTAAGACACTACTGTTTCCGATCTAGCTTGATTTCCTTCCCCCACATTATTCTGCTTCCTTTGGAGAGTTTTAATTTCCCTCCTTCCGAACAATCCAAAGCTTAGCTCATGTGCTCTCTTTTTGTCCTGATCCACTCATTTCCTCCTAAGCCATTTTGCAGGCAATGCACTGGGTTTGGAACCCACTTGTTATTAGATTCATAAAATGTCCGGCTCAGTGCTTATTCGGAGAACACACCTGACCTCCACAGATGCTGCAAACTTTTTTACACATTCAGTCACGTTAACTACCACGTGTCAAGGAACTGGGACAGCTCTGTGCACTCGAACAGCCCACTCCCAGTTGGGGATGAAGCCAAGGACTTGAACATGCTAGGAAAGAACTTTAGCACTGAGCTGGGCCCTCATCATCACCTTTTTTTGGCATATTAATAATTAATAAAGACTGTATGTATGTAGCTCAGTGGTAGTAGCGCTTGCCGAATACATGAGGCCCCAAACCCATCCTCAGCAAAACACACACACACACACACACACACACACTCTATAACTTGTCCAAGGTCACAGGGCAAATTGTATGAACACTCAAGGAATCTGGCCACAGGCACAAATTGCATAGACTCCCAGGGATTCTACTCAAGTTCCTGGACACATATGATCTTGAAAAGACCCTGCAGGCTTGTTGTGGCTATTTCCTTATCTGCCCCTCAGAAAGAATATTCCTAACCCCTCTCTCCTCCCTTTGTAAGGTCAAGACAACCTTGATGGGTGTTCCCACTGACAATCAGAGGGCTAGATTCATTACAAAGAGTGGCTGGGATGCTCACCCAGGCTCTCAGGCAGTGTGCCCTCAAATCCCCCTCAGGCAGTGTGGCACCTCAGAGCCACCAGCTCCCGAGTATCTTGTCTCTGGGGCTGAGGAGAAATGCTGAGGTGAGGAGCCTTCAGGCTGGCACGTGCTTTCCCACTTTGCAACACTTGATTTTGAATTCACTGTCAATAAAAGCTTGGGGAGGGGGGGGCGTGGAGCTCAGAAAGTCAGACACCATGTCTCTAGGAGAGAAAGGCTGGTCCTAACTGCCAGGCTGACTGGGGTTGCCAAATACATGAGTTCCCGGTTCAACTTTGTATTGTCCTTAGCCTCACTATCTGAGCCAATATATAACTGTCTAGGTGGTAAGCTGTGCTCCAAAGAGCCCTGCTTTAAAAGCCCTTCTCAGGCCACAGCCATCCATACATACCCAAAGGCCTCACAGCGCTTCTGGTAAATGTCCACCTGGTGCTGCAGCGGGGCTGGGTCGCTCTGGCCCAGTCGGTTGATGTCAAAAATGGCAACAAGGTTGTCCAGCTTGTAAATTCCAGCGAAGGCCATGGCCTCCCAGACGGAGCCCTCGGACACCTCCCCATCTCCCAGCATGCAATAGACTCGGTAGCTGTGGACAAAAGGCAGGTTGTAGGGCTGGTCCCTCTCCTCTGGGAAGTGTGAAGCCCTCAACACCACCCTTCCCAGAAAACCTATCGGGCAGAGGCACAGCCATCCATCCATCTGTGAGTAAGGAGAGCAGGCAACAGGGATATGGGAGGGTCAAAGGCGTCACTAGGATCCTAATGGCCGGCCCACACCCGACAAGGATGCTGCCAGGAGCCACAGGACTGGCTGCTGAGATGATGGGACAAGAGGAAACCAAGGAGGGATGGTTGGATGGGCTTGAGAGGCAAGCCCTCTAGCAGGATGGGACCTTGGGAGCCAGGCTCATTCCATCTAGGGGAAGAACAGGCACAATCGCTCATCACCTAAGATGACTAGGTGTTAGTATTGTTTAATCTCCACCCCAGTTATCTGGCATAAGAGGGGCTGCTTGCTTCTCTTCTCCCTTCTGTTCCCCCCTCTCTCCACGTGGTCATGGCCAGCTTCTACTTCTCTACTCTCTCCCTCTATCTGTCTTTCTCTGCCTCTACTCCCTCTTAACCCCCCTCCCCATGCCCTGAATAAATGCTATTCTATACTATAGTGTTGTGTGACTGGTTCCTCAGGGGTAAGGGATGCCTCAGTATGGGCCTGCCCACACCTCACCACACATCCTTATAGAACATATCTCTATCTTTTTATAATCACAACACTAGGTGTCTCAGAGGTAGGCTCCCTTGAAGTCCCAGGACTTTGTCCCAGGCCTTTCTCCTTTGGAGCTTCCTCTCAACACAGGTGAGTGTGGTCTTCTCAGAGCAGAATGTCAATGAAATCAGGACACAGCACTTAGAGAACACAAGTTTTGTTGGCCTCGGAGCCCCAGAAGAGGAGATGAGGCTCTGGAGGTGAAGTAGCAGCACCGTGGCTGGTGCTGGGCCCTGAACTGAGTGACCTTCTTGAGGTGAATTCCCCAAATCCACAGAGACCACGAAAACATTCCACAGTCAAAGGACCTGTCTGAAGGTTACATGTCTGACTGTATCCTGCACTGGCAGCTCCTAGCTATGTAGAAATGCATCCAGGAGGGGTGACAGGATGGGGGTGGGGCACCCCTGCACCTTGCCTAGTGTCCAGCTATGTGGCTCCGCCTGGTCAGGCTTACACAGGACATAGATACTCCTTAGCTGCTCCTGAGAAAGGCCCTCAAACTGACTGCAGGCCAAGTGCCAGGCAGTATGACTCAGCACTCCTGCAGGCACGGGCCAGAGTTCCCTTCATGTTTCCTGCCGGGGCTTCTCTTGTAAGGTGTTCATTAGATGGGGCACTGGCTGCCCTGGCCAGGAGGGCCCATATGCCAGACACATGCTTTTGGGATCTTGTTTTTCCTAAGTTGCCTCTTCTCTCCCTGCAGGTTTCCAGGGACCCCAACACCCCAAAGGAACACTAGCTTGACACAGCAGCTTCCCAAAAGGATCTCCACGATAGAAGCTCGAGAGGCAGGTATGTGGGGATCCTGACCTCCAGAAAGAGCTTCTAGGGGGGTTGAATGGCTGTGTCAACACACTTCCAGAAAGTCAGACAGGTGCCCCCAGAGGGTCAAAAGACCCTAAGGTCCTGAGATCCCTTAGCTGGCGATGTCAAGAGTTAGGGATTGCTTACTACACAGTGATCCATTTGAATACAGATATCAGTATCTCTGTCAGAGACTGTTAATTAAAAAGGTACCCAGTCAATGACAGGATTCTCAGGGTTCAAAAAATTCAAAGATGTTGGGGCTAGGGCAGTGGAAGAGTTGCTAACTTACTATAATCAAGACCTTAACTCCCCTGCAAAAAAAAAAAAAAAAAAAAATCAAAGATATGAGATGTGCTTAAAAGCTACAGGCTTAGGCTAGTCCAAAACCAACAACAGTTTCAGGTAGAGGTGCCTGCCTAATGTGTGTGTGGTTCGTTTTTTGTTGTGAAGACAGGGTCTTACTGTGTAGCCTTGACTCACCCACTTTACAGCCTGAACGGAGGGATTAAAGGCACACCCTGTCCAGCATGCAGGCTTAATGCTAATTGTGATGAATTCCATCTGTACTCTTTAGATAGCAGAAATGAAAGCTCTACTAGAATAGAAGAGAAACTAAAATAAGGGTCAGGGTCTGCAAAGACGAATTCATGAGCCCGGATAAAGATAGAGCTCACAGCAGAACTATCTGGAAACCACCTTGCATGTCCAACAGAAGACAGGCTAAATGATACATAGTATGTCGACAGGACATTATACAGCCACTAAAACAGCTCTTGCTTGTTTAACACTGAGAAAATGACCATGATAGACTGTTAAGATGTCTTAGGGCTCAGCAGGCAATGGTACCCGATGTCTTATTATTCTCCAGTTATCCTCTGAGCTCCATACCTTGGCATGGATGCTATATGCATCTGCCTTACGGACAAATGGGGGGCGGGGAGGGGAGGGGGACAGTGTTTAAAAGCAGGATGTGAACTTATGTTAGGATTACAAATTTGTAAACCTTTTTATGAAGACTTAGTGTGCAAGAAATAGATTATTAGATTTAAATTAGGGAAAGGGGTTAAGAAAAGAAACTGAGGCAGGATGATCAGAAATCCAAGGTTAGCCACAGCAACTTAGCAAAATACAGATAAATAATAAAATGAAGAGCTAAGGTCATATGCCACTTTTCTTTCTTCCTTTCTTTTTTCTAAATTACTGCTCTCAGTGCTGAACTGGTAGTATCTACATGTAATTCCATGAGGGGCTAGTTGTCTTCTGGGAGATCTGAATTTTAAATTATGTTTTTCATTGAATACCTCTCTAGGATATAGTTTTTTGGAAGTACTACTAAACTTAGTATATTTTATTCTTATAAATAAGAATTTTAGCTATGCAAATTATAGATCGTGAAGACTGTTAGATGTGTGTTTAAAGTATTGTAATTTTGAAAACCCTGGGACAATATTTATTGTCCTTGAATCTCAAAGAGTAACATACTAGGAATTTGAAAACACTGGGAAACTTTTTTTTTAAATTGTTATCGTTGATGAATAAATGATCTTAAAAACAAAATAAAACTTTTAAAAGAGTTCGCAGGGCAACCATGGCAGAAACCCACTCAGCTCTATCAGCATGCTACCTAGTGCTGGGTGCCTGGCTGGGCCTGATAATCTCTTGGTGCCCTAAGCGATCTGAGTCCCCCCTCCCTCTGGGTACTGTCTGAGGGCCCAGGTCTCAGCCAAGCCTGGCTCTAAGTCAACACAGCCTCTGGGAACTTACTAAAGCCCTTCTCTCTATCTACACTGGCTTGTTCTATTATGTTGAGGTCAGGAAATGATCCTTCACAGGGAATTATTTCAAGCAACTGTAGGGAATAATTAACTCACATCTATGGTTCTAGGCCAGATAAAATGTTCTTAAGCATACACCTCATTCTCTGAGACACCTCACCTCAGAGTGAATCACTTCTAGGTGTGGCTACGCCAGCCCCTAAAGCTCAATGCAGCAATGGCTGTCATCTCAGTGACCCTGGACTGGAGGCTGGGTCCAGGAAGGATTGGGGCTCTCCTAGAGACTAATTGGGAAGAAGTCCCCTACCCCCAAGGAACATCCTGTGAACAGTAGGTGCTCTCAGGGTGTGGGGAGAGCAGCCACCTGTCCTCAGAGGAACCTGGCTGTGGCCACTCTTCTGCAGGTTGGCCTTCAGGGAAGTGAGATGTCCCTGGCTATAGGCCAGTCCCTTCTAGTTTTCCTAGGAATTTCTTTGCCCACAGGGCACCTGGGGACTATGGGTGTGGCTGTCTTCTAGACACAGAGCAAGACCAGAGGATCTAGGTGATTATTCTCCCTAGTTACTTCATCCTCATGCCTCTCCCATCTCACCAGGGCTTGCTTATCTAGCTGAAAGTTAGCACTCAGCCTTGCTCCCACACGGTGGCCTGGAGGAGCTGTTCTGACCAGTGGTAACTCCTAGCAGCCTGTACACTCTGCTTCCCGATGCAACCTGTCCACAGCAGATCATGTGGCTGAAATCTGTCCAGAGGGCACTGGGAGTTCTACAAACCACCTAGTGACAAAATAGCTAAACCTACCCACCAGGCTATAGTCTCTTTACTAGTCAGTGGGAGGTGACCCTAGGACCCTGGAGCCCTCTGGAACACAATTTAATCCTCTTCAAATGCAAAGGCAGGTATCCCAGGTCAAGCTTCCAGGTGCCCAGTCAGACATGGGGGTAGGAGGCAGGCTCCTCTGACTGACTCTTTCAGGGTTCAGGCACTAGGCTGAGTCTGTGTGGTAGCACTATGCACTATGTACTCAGGAAGCAAACCTGGCCTGGCAGCCAGACTCTGGGGCGGGTCTCTTCTGTCCTCTGAGTCTGTCTCATCTGAAAATGTACTGCCTGTATCACCAGCTTTGGGGCTTTGAGAGCAGAAGACCGTATGTGTTTATCTTACTTAGCCCCAGTCAGATGAGAAGAACAGCTCGGGGCAGTATGGCCGGCTTAGCCTGAGCCATTGAGGAGCCCCTCTCAAAGTTACCGAGTAGGGAGTAGGAGTTACCTGGCTTTGTCGAAGTATTTGCCTGTGTATGCCATCCCACAAGCAGCTCCCAGGCCCTGGCCCAGGGAGCCAGTGGCCACGTCGGTGAAGGCTTGTTTCTGTCATAAGAGAGATCCAGTTATTCAAGGGTCCAGCTGTTTGTTTCCAAGTATACCCCACCCACCATGGCAGTCAGGGCAGCATCTGCACCCAGAGCCAGTGAGTGAGCCCCTCCCTGCAGAAGGCCCTTCTTATTCAAACAGCAAAGTCACTATGAGAGTGGGTTCTGTTCCAATCCCTGTCCTCTAGTGAACTATGTGACTTCAGGCTGGGAACTAAACCTCTCTGAGCTTTATTGGCCTTATATATAAGCACAGCTTACCACATAAAGAAGCAAGAGGTCTGTAATAGAGATAATAGGTAATAGAGAGCATCCGACCCTAGTGAATACCTACATCACAGTGTGCCAGCGATATGCTAGCACAACTTGGCACTGGGGTGCAGATGGCATCATTCCCTAGGTGCCTCTGTGCTAGGGTATCACCTCTTTAAGTCTCTCTAGGGACCTCTCTTCTTGAGTGGTAGTACCCACTCATGGCTCAGGGATTCGTGTGGGGAAGGGAAGCTTGGGGATCATCCTTGGTTAATACAAGGACTCGCCCTGTGCTAGGGAGCACACATTGTGCCCCCATCCCTCAATTTCCCTCCTCATCATAGTTGGCTCCTCTGCCTCATTCCTCTTCCTTGTGCCTAGAACAGGAAGATGAGGCAGAGGTCCAGGAGGCTGCCCGCTGGGGGACTTACCGGGACAGGATGCCCATCCAAGTCAGAGCTGATCTTCCTCAGGTTCAGCAGCTCTGCCTCGGGCAGGAAACCAGCTTCAGCCCAAACTGCATATAAGATGGGAGCTGCATGGCCCTGTGGGGGTGGGGAAAGCACGAGGAAGAGGTCACGGGCAGAGCTGCTGGGATCATTCCCACTGCACCCGGAGCTTGGGGACTGGCTGAGCAGGCCAACCTCAATATCCATTTCAGATGAGGAAGCCAGAGAAGGCTTCTCCCCTTTCATTCCTCTCCAGACTCTTGGTTTTCAGCCCAAAGTTCCCACAGCCGAGTGGGTAGGCGCCATGACAGGTGCAGGGAGCACAGCTGTGCAGGCGCACGAGTCCAAACTGCAGCAAGCAGGCAGCCGCCGCCCTAATCCTTGTTTCTGGCGTGGACCATACTTGGACAGACTTCTAAGCCCTACAGCCTGCCTCGGGAAGCCAGAGGCTGCTGAGCCAGACCAGAGGACAGGTGGATTTGGGGGCAATTGTGGTATGGTCTGTGGCTGTGATGTTTACCAAAAGAGGAAAGGCAGGGTGTCTGAACTCCCAAACTGCAGTGGAATGTCACTCACAAGGAGAACAAACCTTGGTCCCCAGGATACTAGCACAACGGAGGGACGCGGGCAGAAGATAAGCTCTGGTTCAATTTACCAGATCGGCACAAGACACGAAGGAGGCGTAGGACCAGCAGGTGGGGAAGGGTGGGCTGGGGCTTACACTGAATTCCAGGGTCCTCACACGGACCAGCCCCAGGCAGGTGTGGCAGGCACCAGGGCTCTTACCTTGGAGAGCACAAAGCGATCATTGTGAGGGTTTCGGGGATCCAGGGCCTTGTAGCGCATGGTATGGAAAAACAGGACAGCCATGATCTCGGCAGCACTGCAGCATGATGTTGGGTGACTGTGGCCAAGGAGAGGAGACAGACATGAGCATCATGGTGCTAGACCCTGATCTACAACATCCACTCTGGCATGTGTCAGAGGCAGGAGGGTGATTCCTGAGGAGACTCACTCAGCCTAGCCCATCAGAGTCACTTGCCCCGACTCCTTAGAAACATGGTATGGATTTAAAGGAGTCCACTGTTGGTGGCTTAGGATCTGGAGTGGCTAATGAGTCCCAGTGACTGCCACACCTTCCAGAGAGTACCCAGTGCGAGGGTGGAGCTTAGTCCCTCCTTAGGAGTTCCTGGAGGGAATCTAAGGACTGGGGGGTGGGGGGGGAACGATACAACTGACCAAGGAGCCCCATCCGAAAGAGACTGCCTAGAGTTCACCTGCTTTGAGGAGCATTCTGCCCACCTCAGGGTCCCCTGGGGCAGAGGGATAAGGGAAGGTTTGTAAACCCGAAACATCAGTTTTCTGGTTGTGTTTTGAATGGACACTCAGAAAGCTGGCACTCAGAACCATGCAACACACAAGCTCAGATCATAAAGGTGAAAACCCTTCTGCCTGGTAGACAAGCTCCGAGGTGGGGCCGGCAAAGGCAAGGACCTGCCCTTCCAGTTCTGGAGAGGTAGGGTCTCTATTTCAGACTCTCGTTTTGATAGCTGAATGGTTTTAGAAAGCGCGAGGATTATATCCTAGAGACCAGATTAGTTCAGGTCTCACACTCTCACTAGATTAAGCTGGTCCCCTACCCTGGGAATGGGGCCAGAGGCTGCAGCTCCTGGCTTGCTCCAGAGTCTGCCATACTCTATGAAGGTCAGCTTCCCCCACATGCAGCTCAGCTCAGCCCTGATGTTGCTCCACACGCTACACACTAAAACATGCCAACACCAAGCCCAAGGGCACATGCAACCTTGGGTGGGAGTCACAGCAGCAGCCTCATCCCTCTGGGGCTCCCCATCAGGTTAGGGGTAAATCGCTCTCAGCATAGACAAGTTAGTAAAGGAATCCAGACCGGTCCATGCTAGTTTAGTTCCCGACACACAGTAGCCTCATACTTAACCATCTCTATGAACTCCTGGTCATGGGGGAAAGACACTACACCTGGAAAGAGGGAGGTGAGGACATGTGAACGAGGACATCTTGCCTGTCTCACAGGGACCCTAGTCCCTGGCTCCCAGCACCAACCTCAGTTGTAGAACACCCCAGATCAAGTTCCCTTCCCACCTGAGTGCAGCCTCATTCCTAAGATGGCTCATTGGCTAAGAGCTCATTCTGCTCTTCCACAAGTTCCAAGGTCTGATCCCAGTACCCTTATCCCGGAGGAATCCCCAGCAGGGGATTCTGGCCCCCATGGGCACCTACACTCGTATGCACATACCCACACACAGACACACAACTGAAAACAAAATAAATCTTTAAAACAAAATGAATGCAATAAAAATCTGAGGGTGGGGGTTGGAGGATGCGGAAATGTCACCACTGTTGTGAGGAAGCATCAGTGGGGAAGGAAGTGCCCAGTAAGATAGGAGTGGGAACTCTGCCTACTGACCGCAGGGTGACACTCTTGCAAGGCCATAACAAAGAAGGATTCTCAGAGAAAGTGTATGGCACAGTGATGTCTGTGGCAGAGGAATGCCCAGACTCACACAGAGGACACATGGAGGAAGAGATCTTGTTGTTGATAAGTAGAATAAACCATTGATTTAACCTCTCCTTACTAGACCCCAAAGAGGAAACCTGTAACACTTCTGGCCAGCTGCTGATGTAGTCTTCATACCCACCAAGTACACCCTATGTGCCTCCTGAGTGGGCATATGGGCTGCCCCGGGGGAGGTATGACTTACTCCCCTCCCGGGGCTCAGTGTCTTTGTTTATGAATGAGGATGCTGCGAAGGGTGCTTGGGTAACCCTGTGAAAGCTAATGCAAATGCAAAAGTTGATGGGCCACTGCCAAACTTCTCAGGGCTTTTAAATATTCATCTATAGGCCAGGACCCTGTCTCACCAGAGTCACTCCATGCAAGAGAAAAAAGAAGGAGCCAAAGACCAAGAGAAGAGACTATAAACTGTAAAGTGCCGAGCACCGAGAAGACCAACACTCTGAAGCCCAAATTTTTGGACCATCTCTGGGGCCAGAAGCATAGGGACCTGTGGCTTCAAGGACTGAACTCTCCTTGCAATCCAGGCTGCCTGAGCCAGGTGCCTGCAGGTGCTACATGTAGTTCACCTGAAGACAGGCTGAGCAAAGGTGGAGGTGTTTACCTGACCCCCTGCTCTTTGTGCTGCACAGAAATTACAGACTCGACTGCTTGTTAAAAAAAAAGTGCTGCCGTGGCCCAAGGGGCCACTCACTATCTCAATCAAGCTGCCAAAATACAAGCTGAGTTTAAAGAGCCGAATAAAGATCCGTGTGACAATGTGTACAGGTGTACATACGTGCATGCATGTAGGAGCCTTGGTGGTCTTTCCTCAGGCACTATGCACCTTAGTTTATTTTTCAGACAATCTCATTGGCCTAGAACTTACCAGTTAAACCGCTGAGCCCCATGATGGACCCGTCTCTGCCTCATCTGTATACAATCATGAGCATATACCATGGCCAGTCTGAGGGTTCTTGGGCCCCAATGTTTAAGGTATGAGCTAACACTTTACCCAGAAAAAAAGATTGAAAATAAAACAAGAGCTAGAAATGGCTCAGGTTAAGAGCACTGAGGACTCTTCCGAAGGATCCAGGTTTAATTCGCAGCACGCACAATGGAGGATGACAATCATCTGCAACTCTAGCACCAGGGGAGCCAACGCCCTCTTCTGGCTTCTGTCATCAATGCATGCAAAACATCCATACATATAAAATAAAAAAATAAAATCCCCAGAAGTTCATGAAATAGTAAGCAAATATTTAATATAAAGAACGAGAGCTAAGAGCCAGTTCTTTCTAAATTATTATTATTATTATTATTATTATTATTCGCAGGGGCAGTGCTGGGGATTGGACCCAAGGCTGCTGAGCAAATCGAGCCCTCTAATAACACACTACACTTCTAGCCCAAAAGCTAGTTCACAGGGGTGGTGAAGCAGTTGGGAGACTGAAAATCTAGCCAACTTTTGTCTGTCTGTCTGCTTGCCTGCCTGCCTGCCTGTCTCTCTTTTAGATTTTAAGACAGGGTTTCTCTGTATAACCCTGCCTGTGAAATTAGTTCTGTATACCAGGCTGGCCTCAAACTCAGAGATCTCCTGTCTCTGCCTCCTGAGTACTGGGATTAAAGGTGTGTGCCACACCACCATGACTTTACATTTGGGGCTGGAACTGTCCGGGTCCTCAGAAGCCAGGTAGCCTGTCCCTGCCATCAGCAGAGCTAAGACAAAGCAGGATGGTAAGAGAGACTGGTGAATGAATGTGTGATGTACAAGAGGATAGTGAGCTAGAGAAAGAAATGAAGCATGAAAAATCGTGCCACCATGGACACATGGATGTATTATGCCATGCACAAGGGGCCAGACCCAAAAGACCTCATTCTGTCCAATTGCATTATGATAAAGTATCCTGAAGAATTAAATTTACAGAGACAGGAAATCAGATCCAGTGTGGGATGCGAAGGAAACTGAAGTTGGGCAAGAGAAGACCTTTTGGAGACTGGGAAAGGTCCTAAAATTAGAAGTGAGTTAGTCACTAATTTTGATAACTTTGTAGATTATTTAAAAAAAAAATCTCAAAATTAGCTGAGAATACAATTCAGTGGTAGGTACTTGTCCATTCTCTAGCACCACAAAAGCATTACGATCCAGAAGTGTACACTTAAAACCTTTCATTCTGCAGAGCCCCCCTCCACAGAGCTGTTACAGATCTGCTGGTGGAGGGAGTCCTCAGGAGTTTGTACTTCCTAGACAAGTTGTCCTGTCACGCTTTACACCGTCCATGGACGCGGAGCAAGAGGCCCCGGTGTGAGCTCTGCTCTACCTCACCTCTAGGTGAAGGGCACCCTACCTAAAACCCCAGCTCTGTTCAGGTCCCTGGCCTTAGGGGTGTCCTGGATACCGAGGGAAGAGAACTGCTCTTGATTCTGCAGGACCAGGCTCCGGAGACGCTGGGCCAAGTCTAGGAGCCAGTTTGAGTTCACAGGAAGCTGTGAGGTCATCTTCAGCTGATCCTAATGTAGGGCCCACCTCTTGCTCCTAGCTTTAAGGAATACTGGCCGTTAGCTCTGCTGACTCAGAGGGTTACCCAGGCAAAGAGCCCAGTAAGTAGTCCAAGAGCTGCCAGGTGTCTTCACCCTGAGTTGAGAAACACTGCTGCCGCTGCTGGGGCAATCTCAACCACAGGGCCTTGCCTCAGTCGGAAGGCCCGAGGCAGCCTGAAAGGAGCTGGCCCTTTGGAGGCCCTTTTCTGCTCCAAGAGGCTGATTCCACACAGGGGCTAGAGTCCTGAGAGGGCTCTCTGCACAGTTGGTCAGAATGTTCCTGAATGCCAGAGCTGGGGAACAGGGAAATAACCATTTCCACAGCAGGGCTTGGGACCCAGGGCCTACTCACTCTGAACCTCAGCTTCACTCCTAAGGGACCAGACTTGAAAGCCATGGTTTGGACGCTATTTATGTGTTTCCCATTAGAAGTTTGCTCCTGAGTGTAGAGGTGGTGTGGAACCCTGGGCTTAGGTGAACTTGGGCTATGCTTTCTGTAGATACTGTGGTTTGTGAGACCCGCCCCCCCCCCACCCTGAGTCTTCCTCTTTGACTGTTTCTTCCTCTCACACATATTCCCACCAGAAGCCACACCCACACATGCTGCCTGGACTTTCTCCATCTAAAACTATAACTTTAAACAACAACAACAAACCAAAAACAAATAACAACAAAATCCAACCTAACAGCCCAGCCTTTAGGCTGGAGAGTAGACTTAGGGGATTAAAATTACTTTTTGCTCTTGTCAGGGACCTAGGTCCCATCCTGGCACCTACATGCTGGCTCACAACCATCCAAAACTCAAGTTCCAGGGCATCCCATGTCCTCTCGTGACTTTCACAGGTACCAGGCATGTGCATGTACACATACATGCAGGCTAAACACTCATACACATAATAAAGAAATCTAAAAACAAACAAACAAAAAAATCCAACCAAAAGAAACAAATAATAAAAACAAAACAAACAAACAGAAAACCAAAACCCTTTTCTTTGGGGGGTGGGGCGGTGGCACATGCCTTTAATCCCAGCACTTGGGGAGATCTTTTCAATCTCAAGATTGCAGATCTTTGTGAGCTCAAGATCACCCTGGTCTACAGAGTGAGTTTGGGGACAGCCAGGTTTCTGTTGCACACAGAAACCCTGCCTTCAGAAATCAAAAACAAACAAACCAAAACCCAAGAAACAATAACAACAAAAAAACTCCCCCAAACAAAACTTTTTTCTGTAAAGTTTGTAAAGACTGCTTCATGTATCTTATTATAGTAATGGGGGCAGGGGAGAGACTAACCACTTTTGTAAGATCCCATCACTTAAAGATGGAGAAATGAAAGCTCTGAGAAAGTTAGGATCTTTCTGACAAACACATCTGCTGTTCAGAACAGAGACAGGTTAGACCTATCTATCTCCTGTGCTCACGAGCCATGTCCGGGTCTACCTCTCCCCACAGCCTAAGGGACTAGCTGAAAGCACAGACTCCTTCCCCTTTAAATCAGACCCAACTCTGGTGCACCCTCAGATGACACTTGCCTCCATTTGGCTAACACAACCTAGTCCTGCAAGGTGAGGGCTGAGAACTCTTACCAGCCACAGCAACCTGGCCACTTCTGACAAGGTCATTGGAGTTTCTTTGATAAGGCTAGGATGAGTTGGACTCTTGCCATTCTGCATGCAGAAAAATGACCCTGGAGAGTCTGACCCGTGGGTGTACTGTCCACCAACTCCCCACACAGAGGCCAGCATACTTACTTTCTGTGGTCAGATGAAGTCTACAGTCTATATGATATAATATGGGAAGGCCGTGCATTCAGGACTTCTTGCCATCCTGAAACCATCACCCAAATTGTCCCAAAAGATGGGACATACTGATTAGGTGGCCAGTTCAGCTGTCTGCAATTGACTGGGCCAGAACTTCAGTACTGAGCCTGTATTCACTTGATGAATTCTCTCACTGTAGTGAGCCTCCAAATAAACATTCAGGGGCTAAAATACATTCACATCTTTATAGACCAGGCAGGGCTTGAACTCAGAAATCGCCTGCCTCTGCCGCCTCTGCCTCCCAAGTGCTGGGATTAAAGGCATGTGCTACCACTGCCCGGCCTTACATTCACATCTCAAGTCTTCCCCAAATACTTTCTGTAAACGCATACACTCTTTGCACATACATTTCAAAATCATCCTTGTGACAGGGGTTGAAGAGCAATGTTACTTCCTTCTGAAAAACAAAATTTCTCCAAGTAGTATCTTTCTGCAAGGAAAATATATAAGGGAACTGGCAACTAACACGCTCATACTTTGCATACCCACCTCTTCCATTTGCACATGGATACTTTCAGAGTTCAGTGACTGCCTAAGGCTACAATGTTTACAATGGAAACAGTGTAACTCTGTAGCCACTTTCAACCTTTCCCCCTGGAGACCACCCCTGCTTTGGAAGTACCTTAGAGCTGTAAATGTTATTTCCGTTCCTCTCCAACTGAACTTGACTTTCCCTGCCCCTCCAGCCTGATGCCACCCATGTGCTCAAGAAGACTTTTTGATAGGCTGGCCCCACAAGCAGGTAGTACTAAAAAACCACTGATGACCTGGGGAAATCGACTTAACATACACTTCAGTGTCTTCATGTGTAGTTTATCAGAATGCAAACCCAGGATGCTGTGTCGCCCAGGAATACCCATTTAGTGTCTCCCGGATCCTGGGAAGGTCTACATGCTTATCCAGCTTAGTAGACTGCTCAGCTGCATAGGTACTGGCTAGTCAACTGCTCCGCCTCTTGCCTAGACTTCAGACCTGGAGGGAGATGTAGGGGCCAGTAAAGAACAAGCAATAGGCCGGGCGGTGGTGGCGCACGCCTTTAATCCTAGCACTTGGGAGGCAGGGAGGCAGAGGCAGGCGGATTTCTGAGTTCGAGGCAAAAAAAAAAAAAGAACAAGCAATAAAGGATATGGATGTGAAGACCTACTCTGCGCTAAGCTAGGTAGAGAGGACAGTGTTGAAAGGAAGTCAGGCATCTACTTGGGCAGGGAACACTCTATATCATAGGCAGCGATCTAAAACCAAGACTGATAACAGGTCCAAAGTATGCATGGGAAGCTGGGTGGCAAAGGGCTCCCAGTTCAAACCTTCTAAGGACATCCAGTCTTAAAAGCAAAAGGGTTAAGTAAGTAGGAGCCCACGCTAAAGGGCCAGAGAGAGATACACTCCTTTAATAATATGTCCTGTATGGAACTGGCCAGAATCCAAAATCCCGGTCTTTGTTCTAAGCTCACAACTTGGCTAGGTTCTTGAACACTCCTTCCCCAATCCCCCAAACCATCCCAAGAAGCCCTCACCTCCCTGTCTCAGGTCTCACACCAGGCCCAATGGAGACCTTAGAATTTCTTGAAACCAGCCAGTGTGCACACACCGTTACCCCAGAACTTCTCATTTCGCGTGGGCCTCGCCCCTTCTTTCTACAAGCTTTTGCAAGTCCCCTTCTCCCCAGACTCTCACTCCAGCCTCCTGCCTCGGGTCTAATCGTAGCTTCTCTTGGTGTTGCATCCTCTAGTCACCTCCCTGCCCCCACCCTGGAGTCTTCAGCAGCGCCGGGATCCAAAGCAGGACCCCAGCCACACATAGCAGGAGAGGCAGTAAATATCGAGGAGGGGAGCGTGGTCAGAGGTACAGAGAAAGGTGGACCCCCCAGTCTCCTGCAAAATGGTGGGCTCTACACACATTCTCTGTCTACACCGCAAGGGCTGAAATTCCAACTCTGGCTGTGACCTTGGGACAACTGATATAAACCCAGAACCTCAGTTTCCCCACTTGCAAACCAGCGGAACCAACAGGCTGGTGGAGAGAGCTGGAGCCCACACGTGCTCAGGGTTCTCCCGCCAGCAGTCATGGTGGCCTCCCGAGTGCAGCCGCAGAGCGAGGAGGCGAGCCCGGGTGCAGCGGGAACCGGGAAGCCCGGGCCGGCTGGAGGCGCTCGCGAGACCCTAGGCCCACGCGGCCGAACCCGGACGCTCCGGAGCAGCGGAAGGCTCCGCCATCTGACCGCGCCCTCGTGGCGACATCGTGCTGCGCGACACGGAGCCAGCGAGCCCGCGGGACCCGGCTCCCCGCCCGGCCAGAAGCGTGCGCTCACCCGGAGCCTGCCGCGGTGGTGGCCTGGATGGAGCTGATGCGCAGGCGATTGGCTGTGTCCTTCAGGGCCTGGAGCTTCTGCTGATCTGGCTTGTGGTAACCTTCCATGGTGCGATCGGGCGAGGACGAGGACGAGGACGAGGACGCTGAGGACAGAGACACAGAGCCAGCGGCGGCTCAGGAAGCGACCGGCAGTGACCGAGGCCCGGTGCTGCGGGCGGGCGCGTTAAGACTCCTTAGGAGCCGCCCATGGGGGCGGGGCGGGGGTGGGGCGGGGCGCCGAATCACCCCAGGCCGACGAGTGGCCTCTGGCCACGCCCCGCATCTAGTGGACACTTGGAAGCCACCAGGCCTGGGGTGTCTGTCCCTGCATAGTGTTCTGTTGGAATTAAAACCACAAACACTAACAGTAGCAACAAAGTAACTTTGCCACTACTCCAGGTTCTAAGCATGGCTCAGAGTTCTGCGGATGACTTGGGTGGGACTTAGAAGAGAGATACTCACCGGTAATTGTGCTTTTCTTTTCTTTCTTTTTTTTTTTTTTTGGGTTTTTCGAGACAGGGTTTCTCTGTATAGCCCTGGCTGTCCTGGAACAAACTTTGTAGACCAGGCTGGCCTCGAACTCAGAAATCCTCCTGCCTCTGCCTCCCAAGTGCTGGGATTAAAGGCGTGCGCCACCACCGCCCGGCCTAATTGTGCTTTTCTAAGGAAAAAATTGAGACTTGGCAAGGTCAGATTGAGATTACAGGTCTGGTGAGTAGCGCCGCAACAGACTATCCCCAGTTCACAAAGATCCCAGACCTGTACAGGGCACGAGAATGAATATACACTGCCAGGAACGGTAATACTGAGAAGTTACTAGGAGCAGGCTGGTCTCAGACTATTAGAATCTATGGACAACAGTGGATTCAGAGATTACTGGGTTTGCCTCTAGGTCTGTAGGGACAGTTAGCACCTTCTGCTCTTACCAGACAGATCTGGTGGAGCTGAGATGAGCAGCGGTAACGGAAAGAGTTGCTTTCACGGTCTGGATCTGTCTCATTGGATCCATGACACACACTGGGGTCAATACTGTTTCCAGAGGAGGAAGATGCATTTTACAGAGAGGATATAAAGACAAGCCTATGAATGGGTGTTGGGCAGAGTCAGAGGAAGGCCCAAGTACAGCTTTTTTTTTCTTTTCTGTATTTTTGCTTTTGTTTTTGAGACAGGGTTTCTCTGTGTAGCCCTGGCTGTCCTGGAACTCACTCTGTAAGCCGGGCTGGCCTCGAACTCAGAAATCCACCTGCCTCTGCCTCCCAAGTGCTGGGATTAAAGGCGTGCGCCACCACTGCCCGGCCCAAGTACAGCTTTGGTCCAGGTCCTGTCTGTGTCCTCCACAGAGCTCAAGAGTCAGAAGACAATGGGCCCTGTGCAAGTGAGCACCCCTCCCCCAAGCGCTCCCTGTCTGGCTTGTTTCCCAGGTGTCCCAGTGAGACTGCCAGTGTCCAGAAGCTCCTGGCTTCTGCTGCCCCTGCCCAAAGAGGCTGGCCCTCCTGGTGCCTGTCTGCCAAGGGCTGGACCTGGGACTGGAGTGATGTGGCCTCGGAGTGTTCCACCATCAGATCCTTGGCAAGTGCCTCCTCTGTCCTCTGCTCACCGACAGGTTAAGGAGGCAAACCTCGGAAACCTTTGGGCCTTCCAACCCTGTGGACCTGAGGGCAGTGATTTTTAGCCCAGTCCTCCATGACACTGATGCTAACTCCTTCTCCTTTTTCTCCTCCTCCTTCTTGTTCCTCCTCCTCCTCTTCCTCTTTTTCCTCCTCTTTTTCACAGTGGAAAATTATAATCTATTTGGGAATGGAAAAATAAGCTAGAGAGGTATATATTTTTTTTATTTCTGAATGTTCATTTCTGTATATCTGAGGGTTTTTTTTGGTTTTTTTTTTTTTTTTTTGGTTTTTTGAGACAGGATTTCTCTGTATAGCCCTGACTGTCCTGGAACTCACTCTGTAGACCAGGGTGGCCTCAAACTCAGAAATCTGCCTGCCTCTGCCTCCCAAGTACTGGGATTAAAGGCGTGTGCCACCACTGCCTGACCCGAATGTCTTTTTTTTATTATAAAATAGTTACAACATTTCTCTCTTCCTTTTCCTCCCTCCAGTCCCTTCCATATATTCACCCTTGCTTTCTTTCAACTCTCCACAAAGATCTACAGGCAACTAAGGAATCCTGAGAGTGGGAGAAGTAGTTTTCTCCCAGAAAGGGCATAGCAAGTGGTTACCCAATACCAAATGGTCAACCTTGAACCAGTAACGTTCTACAGACTGAGTTGGCTATATTTAGGAATATAGATATAGATATAGATGATATAGATATATTCCCACCCTAGTGAAAATGTCCAAATGTCCCTAACTCTACTTGGCCACCATAGGCTTCTAAGATCTTGTTTTATCCTGGTTTTCCATATTAATTGGGTTCAGTTCACACTGGGTTTCAGCCATATTTCAGTGCCTTTGGTCTTCCCCAAGGTCAGCTTTGGAATCAGAATCTTGATTCTTGAAGTGCTGCCAACAGCCTGTTTGTTGCGGGTCGTTCTCCAGTCCGAGGGTCTTTATTCAATACTTCGTAAATCACATTTTACTTGGGAGTAAGACCTTGGGTTCCAACCTGGCTACCAGCTCCCTTCTTGTTTCCCTGTCCCCCTTACATCCTAGACTCTTCGAGCCACCTGTTCCTATTCCTTGTGGTTGCCAGAGAAAACTCCTGTTGCTTCCCACCATCGCCCCTCGGTGGTCTCCCTCCACCACTGGACTAGAACTGAGCACACGCACCCTCTAGCCCCTCTCCCACTCTTGTCCCTGTGGCCCCCACCCCACCCATGTCAGCACACCAGTGTCTTGCTTTAGGAACATTAAAGCTCCAAGATGAAGAGGTGACTCAGTTGTTAGGAGTACTTGCTGCTTTATCAGAGGACCCAGGCGCGAGAACGTAGACTTAGCCCAGCGTGCTGTATGCCACCTTGAAATCGGAGCGCAGGGAAGGCAGAGACAGGTGGACCCATTTGGCTCACTGGCCAGCCAGTCCAGCTAGCCTACTTAGCAAGCTCCAGGTTAATGACACCATCTCAAAAATAAATTAAATGAAAAAATAGGTGGATGGCACAGGACGAGCGACAGCTGAGGTTCTGTGGCCTTTACACACCTGCGCTCACAGCAGCACACACACAACAACCCCAAACTCAGCTGTGCACGGTAGTGTGCACCTTCATCCCAGCGTGGGGAAAGGTGAGCCAGGACTGAGAGTTTGAGGTCAGCCTGGGCTACATAAGGAGATTTGGCCTCAAAAACAAAAAACCTCCAAACCCATTCCTACCCAGTGGTTTGCCCCCTGGTATACCCCGAGCCAGTAAAGGCAGAGGGCTGTCATTATAGGTGCATTCTCTCTCTCTCTCTCCTCTCTCTCTCTCTCTCCCTCCCTCAAGGGTCTCATTATATGTAGCCTCAACTGACCTGTAACTCACATTGTGGACCAGGTTTGGCCTCAAACTCACATAGATTCACTTGCTTCTGCAGCCAGAGTGCTGGAATTAAAGGTATGCACTACCAAATATCTTATGTCAGTTCCAGAAGATTAAGAGGATCAGAACTCTAGCCTCTGGCTCTACCCCTGAAGACTACAGTGACCTCGTGTACATAGTAGAGACTCAATAAATGCCACTGAAATGAAAGTATTTCTGTAAAGTGCCTGAGGTAACACAGCCAGCAAGTGTCAGAGCCGCCCCCAAAGAGGTGTGTGGAAGATGTCCCAGGAAGGAATCCGGTGCTCCAGCCCATGGCCTCCATTCTAACCTGTCCTCCTTGAGATACAAAGGTGCTCTGTTGGAAGGTAGGAAGTAGCACAGATGTCCTGATGCCAGCATCAGGTGATAGCAAAGGTCATAGCAACCTGAGAGCAGAGCCACACACTGATGCAAGTGTCCCTCAATACCCAAACAGGACCTCCCACAAAGGGCAGCCATCCTAAGGGTGCAAGTGCTCATAACCTAATGCCCCATCAGCTGCCTCCTGGGACATCTATGACCACCAGGATGTACTGAGAGGCCAATAGGGGTGCTGAGAGGTGGCACGCACCGTGGTATTGCTGTTGGGATGGTTATATAGGACATCACTTGAACAGTGATGATGGACGGGAAAGGTTGTCTGGAATGATGGAATGGGATGTGGAACAACAGGCACTGAGTTCACCTCAGCAGGAAATTCTGGCACTGCTCGGCCAGCCTGGGCAGGGCAGCCAGTGTGGCAGAATGTTACACTTGGACCAGGCTGGAGGCACGTTTGACACATACACACTCTCTCACACTCTCACACATGTTCTTTGTGGTAGTTTAAATATGCTTGACCCAGCGAGTGGCACTTTAGGAGGCGTGGCTTGTTGGAGGATGTGCGTCACTGTGGGGGGTGGGCTTTGAGACCCTCCTCCTTGCTACGCGGGTGCCAGCCTTTGCCTGTCTGCCTTTGGATGAAATTGTAGAACTTTGGGTTCCTCCAGCCCCATGCCTTCCTGGATGCTGCCATGCTCCTGCCTTGATAATGGACAGAACCTCTGAGCCTGTGAGCCAGCCCCAATTAAATGTTGCCCTTATAAGAGTTGCCTTGGTCTAGCCGGGCGGTGGTGGCGCACGCCTTTAATCCCAGCACTTGGGAGGCAGAGGCAGGTGGATTTCTGAGTTCAAGGCCAGCCTGGTCTACAGAGTGAGTTCCAGGACAGCCAGGGCTATACAGAGAAACCCTGTCTCACAAAAAAAAGAAACAAAAAAGAGTTGCCTTGGTCATGATGTCTCTTCATAGCAATGAAAACTGTAAACAAGACAGACAGACACACACACACACACACACACACACACACACACGCATACTCCACTTTCTCTAACATTCTCTGATACTATCAAACACTGACTCACATGTCCTCACCCTCAGTCTTTCACATACACTCTGACAGGACAGGAGCAACCCACTAGCCACAACTCATCTCTGATGCTCTCAGATACCCAGCTTCCTCTCCTCATGACCCCGAGTGCTGTCATTGCCACTGTCATTGTCATTGCCTGGCCTTCTGCAAAGCCTCGGTGCCTTGGCTGAGGCTCTGGGTAAAGACAAGAGTCCAGCCCTCCTGCTACCAGCCTGAACTGGAACCTCAGACTTTGAGGCTCAGGCTTTCTCGGCCAAGACCTGGCAGGGATCATGCCCTTTGACACAGAACTCTATGCTAAGAGGTGGTTGTAAGGGATGTTCCCCCATCTGTGGTGGTAGTGGGCAGAGACTGCAGCCAAAGTGAAGACTGAACCTCCAAAGTTGTTTCTTTAAAAAACAAAACAAAAACAGAAATAACAAGGTCTCAGTATATAGCCCAGGCTGGACTTTAAACTCCTCAGATTTTATAGGCATGTCCTCCCACGCCTGGCTCCAAACCTCTTGAGAAAGGTCTTTCTAAAGCGCACTGACTGGGGAATAGAGAACAGAAGAACCCATGTGGAAATGTTGCTCCTTTGTGGCCCCAGCAGATGTGACTTGGCATCACATGCAACTTCTGTCCTGTCTCTATAGAGTTGGGCCCAGGACTCTGCATTGGTAACAAGCCCCTCGGGCAACTGTGTTGGGGTTTTGGGAATTCTGGCAGTCAGCCTGCTGAGATGTCGGGTGGTGAGGCTGGATAACCCTGAGCTCAGTGTTTGGCTGGGTCCTGAGTGCTAGCACACACCTGTAATCTCAGCACTTAAGAGGTCGAGACAGGAGGACTGAAGTTCTATGTCAGGCTGGGTGACGAGGGCTGGGACATCCATTGCACACCATTACCAGAATCATAGCAAGGGCCAGAGGGGCAGGTGGCTATTAATCAAGACCAAAAGAGCGGCCTATACAGTTTCTATCGCAGTACAGGCAGGGGATCTCTTGAGTTGGAGGCCTGTCTGGTTCACACAGTAAGTTCAAGACTGTCAGGGCTGCAGAGCGACATCCTGTCTCAAAATAAAATCCTTTTCTAAAATAATACTTAAAGGGATGAGGGAGGCTGGAGAGATGATTCAGTGCGTGCTTGCTGCCAAGCCTGAGCCCGAGAGAGAGAGAGAGAGAGAGAGAGAGAGAGAGAGAGAGAGAGAGAGAGAGAGAGAGACAGAGAGAGACAGAGAGAGAGAGACAGAGAGACAGAGACAGAGAGAGAGAGACAGAGACAGAGAGACAGAGACAGAGAGAGAGACAGAGAGAGAGAGAGAGAGGGAGAGAGACAGAGAGAGAGAGAGAGACAGACAGACAGACAGAGACAGAGAAAGGGAGAGAAAGAGACAGAGGCAGAGAGCGAGGCAGAGAGAAATGGAAAGAGGGTGCTGGAACTTTGTCGGTTCTTCTCTTTCCTACCCTTTATCCCCCCTGGTTTCATCCCTATCATGTGACCAGAGAAAAAGAAGGATGGGGGAGGGGGAGAGATTCTTGAATCTAATTTATTTGTTCTTGTTTCTTTGAGCATGACTACTAACAAACCACAATTAACCTTGCCTCTCAGGGCTCTAGCATTTATATAGCCTCTGAAAAGTTCCCAGAATTCAAAACCTCACACAATTACAGAAATTATTTCCAGCTGGCAAAATCATACGTCTGCTAGAGCATGAGGCAAATCATAGTCAGGTGCTGTGGACAGTCTGAAACAGCCCCAAATCCCCACACCTAGGAATAAAATGAAAACATAGTCTTACAATATTTCTGTGTTTTTAAAGAAACCAAAATCTGGGACTGAAGAGATGGCTCAGCGGTTAAGAGCACTGACTGCTTTTCCAGAGGTCCTGAGTTCAATTCCCAGCAACCACTGGATGGCTCACAACCATCTGTAGTGGATCTGATACTCTCTTATAGTGTGTCTGAAGACATCAATGGTGCACTTATATGCATAAAATAAATAATTTAAAAAAAGGAAACCAAAATTCTACAATTCTCACTACATAAATGTAGTAAAAAATTGAAGCATGTACGTGTATTTGTGTGTCTGTCTGTCTGTCTGTCTGTCTCTCTCTCTCTCTCTCTCTCTCTGTGTGCCGTGTTCACACCATTTGCATAGACTCAGCAGAAATCAGAAATGTTGCAAGGACAGGCTCACAGCCTAGAGAGATTTGGAAGGGTGGGACTGAGAGGTTTACAGTTTCTTCTTCACCCATTACTTTTTTTTTTCCTTCAGGGATGGCAATGACCACATTTGGCTTTTATCATCAGAAGAAAGCAAAAGACAACTCCATCTTGAAAAATCTACTGCTGAGGTTAGGGGCCTTCGTAAACATGCGCTTTCCGTTCCCCGTGATTATGTAAAAGCTGTGCCTGTGTTTCATAAGCCAGGCTGCCGCCTAGGATGCTTGGGGTGGAGAGCAGAGCCGCAGGCTGTGGATGTGACCCTGCCCTTGTTTGACCGTCCATCGGATGCAGCTCAGGGTGAAGTTACCCTGATGTGCCCCGACACATCTGCCGTTCGCCATCCACCATCGACCGAGTGGGCACCGATGAGGCGTGAACGGCCTCCAGCAGCTGCGCTCCTGAGTGACAGAGCTGGCATTGCTGTGGCGGCCCTGGACCGTGTGTGCACTCCTGGGGCGCGCCTCAGCTGGGTGCTGTGAGCCCCGAGCCAGCACAGGCCTTGTACTGAAGCCAATCTCCACGGCTATGGCCCTGGGACACTTCCTTTGACTCATAGCCAGGACTCCTGGCCAGCATGGCCCTGGGATGGGCCTTTCTGGGGTAAGTGCCTAGCACTGCCCCCACGGCACCTCACAGCGAGCACCTGACTGGGGCTTGTAGACTGGTTAACAAACCGACTGCCCTTCCTAAACCAGAATTTCCTTCCAGAGGCATTTTTGGGATTCATTCTCGCTCTCTCTCTCTCTCTCTCTCTCTCTCTCTCTGTCTCTCCCTCTCTTAAAAAAAATTTATTAGGCCAGGCAGTGGTGGCACATGCTTTTAATCCCAGCACTTAGGAGGCAGAGGCAGGTGGATTTCTGAGTTCAAGGCCAGTCTGGTTTACAGAGTGAGTTCCAGGACAGCCAGGGCTACACAGAGAAACCCTGCCTCGGGGAAAAAACAAAAAACAAAAAACAAAGAGACAAAAACAAACAAACAAAAGAGAGATGATAGTGTCTCAGGCTAGCACTGAACTCGGCAAGGTGACCTTGGACACTCTATCCTCTTGCCTCACCTTTATTTATTTTTTTAGGATTTATTTATTTATTATGTATACAGTGTTCTCCCTGCATGTATGCCTGCGGGCCAGAAGAGAGCACCAGATGATGTCATAGATAGTTATGAGTGTGGTGATGTGGTTGGGTGGCTGGGAATTGAACTCAGGATCTCTGGAAGAACAGTCGTTGTTCTTAACCTCTGTGCTGTCTCTCCAGACCCTGCCTTCATCTCTCAAGTGCTGGGTCACAGGTGTAACAGCAAAAGAAAAAATTTAAGGGCGAAGAGCCATGCATGATGGCAGAGGCTTCTAGTTCCGACATTTGGAGAATGAGACAAGAGGATTATAGCAAGTTCAAGGCCGGCCTGTGCTATGTAGTGAGTTCTAGGCTAGCCTGTGCTGTATAGTAAGTTCTGGGCCAGCCTGTGCTACATAGGGAGATCATCTCAAAAAATGAATAAAAGAAAGTTCAAGGACATTCTGGCCTTAAAAAATAGATATAAAGATTGTATTTGTAACTCAGTGACAGAATCTTACTTAGCTCCCACAAGACCCTGGGTTCATTATAGAAAACAAAACCATACATACCCAGGGAATATAGAAAACTCTTAAATAAACTAAAATCATATATAATTTCACACAAAGAGGATGACTGTTAACCTGTCCACTTGACAAATACTGGTTTTGAGGCTGAACTAAGGAATTGCTACAGAATAGGGTTCAGGTACCTCTGCCTCTGTGATGGCCATGGGATGCTGAAAATGGATAGTCACTGCTATTATGGTGCTTTAAAAAAATTCAAGATCATCAGAACTATATAATTTTTCTTATTTTTTTCCCCAGCATTTAAAAATTCCTCAAAGACAGCATAAAAATTTAAATGATATTAATTAATTTGGTGTGTGTGTGTGGGAGGGGGGCATGCAAGCAAAGTGAAGGTCAAAGGTCAGTTTGCAGAAGTCCGTGCTGTCCTTCGACCATGTGAACCTGGGGGATTAAACTCGGTGGTCAGGTTTGGTGACAAGCACCCTTTACTAGCGAAGCCTTTTCCGTCACTCACCACAAAGATATTAGGTAGGTGTGTGCTGTCTAATCACGAGGCTATGTCTGGATCAGGGATGCTTGGGTTGCTTTCTGCTTTTCATCCTGGTGGGAACCTACGTATATCTTTGTCCTGGTGACATGTTTTATGAACCAGAGCCCTACACAAGAAGCTACTGGGTTAGAGGTTGGTGATCCCTTCAGAGTTCTGGTTTGGCAAAGAGCTCTCCAGAAAAGCTGGTTTTGCTGATTCAGTCACCTTTGCCTCTGACTGGTGAGGTCCCACCGTAGGGAGGGACCCAAAGCCCCCTCAGTGTTGAATGGCTCGTTGACCATCACCGAATCTCAGATTCCACACAATGTCCATTATAACAAAGATTGGTTTCTCCTTTTGTGTCAGACTCTGGGTCAGAGCCTGTGGGGTGGGGGGTGGGGCAGTCTCCATCTGGGAAAAGCAAATACCACTGGGCCATGACATCTGAAATCTGCCAGCATGTTCAGAGAATACTCTCTTCAAGCAATGGGATATAGGTTCAGGGAGGTTATTGGTTTCTAGAATCCTCTTTAGGTTTCTATTGCTGTGTTAAAGACCATGACCAAAAGCAACTTGGGAAGGAAGGGTTTATTTGGTTTATATATCCTGATCATTGTCAATCATGGAGGGAAGCCAAGGCAGGAGCTCAGAGCAGGAACCTGGAAGCAGGAACTAAAGAGAGGACATGGGGAAGGACTTACTGGTTTGTTCCCCAGACTTGCTCAGTTTGCTTTCTTATACTATCCAGGATCATCTGCTCAGGAATGGTACTGCCCACAGTGGACTGACCCTCCTACACCAATTAATAATAATAATAATACCCTATAGATATGTCCGCAAGCCATTTAGTGGAGGTATTTGACCCTCCCACACCAATTAATAATAATAATAATAATACCCTATAGATATGTCCGCAAGCTATTTAGTAGAGTTATTTTCTAAATTAAGGTTCTCTTTTCCCCCAATAACTCTAGTTTGTGTCAAGTTGACAAAATTAACTAGCACATGCCACCTGGCCAGCAAGCAAAGGGATGTGGAATGAGAGGGGAAATGGGAATTTTACAGAGTTCCTGCCCTAGGGCATCTGTGGGCTCTGGACCCTGTGCAGCATCCAGGGCAGCCCCATGGCGGGGAGGCAAGGGCAGGGAAAGGGAATCTATCTGGACGTTAGGAAGAGCTGCTTCTTAGCTCAGCCGGGGCCAGCCCACCCAGTCCCACACGGCTCCCACAGGTTCTCCGGGGCCAGCCCACCCAGTCCCACACGGCTCCCACAGGTTCTCCGGGGCCAGCCCACCCAGTCCCACACGGCTCCCACAGGTTCTCCTTGTTCTTTTGCAGACTCCTACTGTTCTGTTTTAAACCACAGTCTTGCTGAGATAGAGCAAACACACCATGAGAGTCACCCTTGGATTTTCATCTCATTTATTGTTTTTTTTCAGACAGGTTTTCATGCAGCCCAGGCTGGCCTTGAGATCACTATGAATCAGGGGCGTACAAGTCAGTGATTTGGAATATAATACACGGGGACAATCCAAGTAAAGTGTTGTACTGCCTGGTTTTTGTGTGTCAACTTGACACAGGCTGGAGATATCACAGAGCAAGGAGTTTCAGTTGGGGAAGTCCCTCCATGAGATCCAGCTGTGGGGCATTTTCTCATTTGGTGATCAAGGGGGGAGGGTTCCTTGTGGGTGGTGTCATCCCTGGGCTGGTGGCCTTGGGTTTCAAAAGAAAAGCAATCTGAGCAAGCCAGGGGAAGCAAGCCAGTAAGAAACATCCCTCCATGGCCTCTGCATCAGCTCCTGCTTCCTGACCTGCTTGAGTTCCAGTCCTGACTTCCTTTGGTGATGAACAGCAGTGTGAAAGTGTAAGCTCAATAAACCCTTTCCTCCCCAACTTGCTTCTTGGTCATGATGTTTGTGCAGGACTAGGAACTCTAAGACAAGTGTTTTCCTGTCCTCAGGCTTCTTCCTGAGCTTCGGCGGCCACTGGTCACAGTGATGTATGGGAGAGTTCTCCCCACCAGCAATACAGCCACCCACACCAGCTGAGCTTCTCCAATTCAGTCCAGTTCTGATTCCATCTACCTAGGACTGTCTGAGCTCACGGGGTGAGGCTCAGTCCCAGGCCACTCCATTCACAAGTCTGGATTTCCAGAACCTCTGGCCAACCAGTAATCCTTTCTGGGGATGGATTGATTGACTAGGATGGCTCACACTCAAGGAAACACTCTCCTTCCATTTGCCCTTTTGTTATAAAGGATCGGATGAACAACAGATTGGGAGATGGATAGGGCAAGGTCAGGCAGGAGTTGGGGTGCAAAGGTCCCATGCCCTCTTTAGGGGTACCACTTTCAGTATCCAACCCAGAAATTCATCAACTCTTGTTCAAGGGCATTATTTAAAATTTTGCTCATGTTTTATTTATTTATTTATTTGAGATAGGGTTTCTCTGTGTAGCCCTGGTTATCTTATCTTGGAACTCACTCTGTAGACCAGGCTAGCCCCCTTTTTTTTTGTTTTTGTTTTTTGGTTTTTCGAGACAGGGTTTCTCTGTATAGCCTGGCTGTCCTGGAACTCACTCTGTAGACCAGGCTGGCCTCGAACTCAGAAATCTGCCTGCCTCTGCCTCCCAAGTGCTGGGATTAAAGGCGTGCGCCACTACCGCCTGGCTTCAGGCTAGCCTTGAAATCAGAGAACTGCCTGCCTTTGCTTCCTTTTTTTTTTTGTGTGTGTGTGTTTTTGAGACAGGGTTTCTCTGTGTAGGAAAATGTGGAAATCAGAGGACTTTGTGGAGTTGATTCCACCATCATCATGTGGGTTGTGGGTATGAAACTCAGATTGTCAGGGTCGGTGGTGAGTGCCTTTATCCACTGGACCATCTCACCAGCCCCCATTTAAGTTTGTTTGAGGTAGGGTCTCAGCCCAGGCTGGCTTCAGGTTCTCTGTGTAGTCAAGGATGACCTTGGCTCTCTGATTTCTTGCCTTTTCCTCCAGAATACACTACCATGGCATGTTTATGTGGTTCTGGGGCTCATAACCAGGGCCTCTGAGCATGCCGGGAAAGTGTTCTAAGTGAGCTGCACACCCAGCTCTCTGGAGTATTCAGACAAAGCCAGGCATGGTGGTGCAGCACCTAGGAGCCAGAGGCAGCAGGATGAATCTCTGTGAGTTTGAGGCCAGCCTGGTCTACATAATGAGTTCTAGGATAGCCAGAGCTACTTTGAGAGACCCTATCTCAAAAAATAAAAGAAGTACTCAAAAATATTTTTGAGTTCAAGCCCAGGCTGGTCCTTATAGCTTGCTCTAGGGCCGCTGAAGCTGCGTAGAGAGGTTCTGTTTTGTTTGCTTGCCTTGTTTTTAAAGGGCGTTACTTATTTTTGTGCTGCTGGGATAGGCCCCAGGGCGTCATGAATGGCAGGCCAGCATTCTGTCTCTGAACTCCATCGCCTCAGCTCCTGAGAGATGTGGTAGAGCTGTCCACGCTCCTCTTCACTTCTGAGGAGAGGGGGACGGGGCTGAAAGTTCTAACCTTTAACATGGAAATCATTTGTTGTCCCAAACCTGAAGTTGTCTGGGGCTCTGCCCTAAGTCACCTCCTTAGAACAAACTCAGCTGCTATCGAGAGGGATGGGGTCTTTATTTTTTAAATCAAAATAGAGATTTATATATGTTTATTTATTATTTATTTATTTGTGGGGACACAGAGGGGAGAGAGAGAGAGAAAGAGAAGAAAAGAAGAAGAAGATGAAGAAGAAGAAGAAGGAGGAGGAGGAGGAGGAGGAGAGGAGGAGGGGGGAGGAGGAGGAGGAGGGGAGGAGGAGGGGAGGAGGAGGGGGGAGGAGGAGGAGGAGGGGAGGAGGAGGGGAGGAGGAGGAGGGGGGAGGAGGAGGAGGAGGGGAGGAGGAGGGGAGGAGGAGGAGGAGTAGGAGGAGACGACGATGACGACCCGGTTCTCTGTTTTCACTGTGAGGATGGAATTCAGGAGCTCAGGTTTGCAGGCAAATGTCTCTTCCTGCTTCATCATCTTGCTGGACCCAAAGGAAATCTTGAAGAATAGTGCTCCAGGACTGGACAGATGGCTCAGCAGCTGAGAGCACTGACTGCTCTTCCAAAGGTCCAGAGTTCAGTTCCCAGCAACTACATGGTGACTTACAACCATCTGTAATGGGATCTGATGCCCTCTTCTGGTGTGTCTGAAGAGAACCACAGTGTACTCACATACATACATAAATCTTAAAAAAAAGGATAGTGTGCACTTTCTCAGCACTGTACTAAAATCAAGCAATACAGAGATTAGCATGGCCCCAATGCAAAGATGATATGAAAAGTCACAAAAAAATTGTGTATTTAAAAAAATAATTAGTGGGGTTTTTTGTTTGTTGGTTGGTTTTTGTTTTATTTTTTAAAGTATTTTGAGATAGGGACTCTCTGTGTAGCACAGGCTGTCCTGGAACTCACTCTGTAGACCAGGCTGGCCTCTAGCTCAGAGATCAGCCTGCCTCTGCCTCCTGAGTGCTGGGATTATTAATTAGTTAATTAATTAATTAATTAATTAATTTATTAATTTATTGTTTTTGAGACAGGGTTTCTCTGTGTAGCCTGGCTGTCCTGGAACTCACTCTGTAGCCCAGGCTGGCCTCGAACTCAGAAATCTGCCTGCCTCTGCCTCCTGAGTGCTGGGATTAAAGGTGTATGCATGCCACTCCTACCTGGTTTATTATTAGTTTTTTAGTTTAAAAAATTGTGACAGTAGGAGGGTGGGCATAAGGTATGCTGTTCTCTCATTCCAGCATCGGCTCCCACAGACCACCTGAGGTTGTCAGGCCTGGCAGCATTCACCGCCGAGCCTTCTCACTGGCCCTCCTGTAGTGTTGCTGTAAAGAACAGAACTGGGAACGAACACCGACTCCATTTCGTATCCCACAGGTGTATGTTTGTGGAACTGTGGGATCATCCTCACTCTTTCTTAAGATCCTTCCATACTCCCCTTCCCTCCGCCCCCTCTCCCCCCAAGAGCCTTGGACCCTTTAGCAGCTACCCCCTACTTCTCTCACTCCCCACCCCGCCTGCGTGGCCATCACCTCTCTTCATCTCTGTGTAGTTACTTATTCTGAATGTTTTATGCAAAGACCACACGGACAAGGCAGGCTTTATGTCCGGCCGTTCTCACTCAGAATGGCGTCATCCAGGTTCACACAGGGCACGGCTGTGTTAGCCTTTTCCTCCTTTTCACACACGTGTAATGCTCTACAGCGTGGATAGGCCGTGCTTTGTTCATCTAGCCACCCTGAGGGCCTCAACTTGTGCTGCTCGGTTGCTATGAACACTGGGTTAAACGCTGACAGGAAGATTGTCCATCTGTCCGTCCGTCCATCCCTCCCTCCGTCTGTCCATGTGGGCGGGCGGGCGTGTTTCCAGTTCTTTTGGGTACACACCCAGGAGTGAAGTCCCCGACTCATGCGGTCGTTGGTTTTTCCTTTTTTCAGACTCGAGCTGATGTTCTTGCCTTCACCCTCCCGTGCAGAGGTTCCAGGGGTGAACCCCAACCCCAAAACCAGGCTGCCGCGGTAGCTTTTAAGCATTTGAAAAGCTGCCCAACTGTTTTCCAAAGTGGCTATCATTTTGTAACTTCACCAATGGTACATGAGGATCTCAGTTTCCTTTTACTTCTTCCCTTGCCCCATCCCCTCACGCTGGAGAGCGAAGTCTGATCTTTGTACTTGCTGCGTAAGCATTCTACCTCTGAGCTGCAAGGCCAGCCCTGAGCACTTCAGGGTTTTCAGGCCCTTGTCAGGGTCCTTTGTATAGGATCATCTTTGTTTTCAACAGATTATGTACCGAGGGAACTCTCAGGGAGGTTTTCACATTTCTTGCGTTTTATATTTTGTGGTGCTGGGACCAGGGCTTTGAGAATCTGAGGGAAGAGCTCTACCACTGAGCTATAACTGTATTCCTTATTGCTTATAAAGTGCTATTGGAATCAGAGAGAGGCAGCAGGAGGTGAAGGAGCTAGCTCCCAAGCCTGCCCCCCCCCCCGGGCTCCATCTCCAGGACGCACAAGGTAGACTGTTGCAAGTTGCTCTTGACTTTCGTGTGTGTGTGTGTGTGTGTGTGTGTGTGTGTGTGTTGTGGCATGTACATGCATGCATAGATAAATGTAATTTTAAAAGTCACGTGTATACAATTGTGTGTGCATGCACATGTGTATGTGCATGTTAATAGTCATATGTGCCTGTGTGCATGTGTGTGCACATTTGTTCATGTTTATGTGTGTGCATGTATGAGTGTATGTGCACATGTGGTCAGTTGAAAGAGCTAATTTAGCTAGTCCGTAGTTCCCAGTTATTCAATGAAACACTGACTCAGGTGTGGCCGTGCTGGTATGTTGTAGGTGCGATTATACCCGAGATGATCCGGTGACTCAGAAGAGAGGATAGACGGGGAAAGCTCCTCTGTGAAGAAGCACTTTGGTGCCTGAGAGTCCCGCAGTCTGACACGTTTGCGACTTGCTGGCCTCCAGGTGAATGGGCCCGCTCCCTGCAATAAATCTCCCAGTGCTTATTTACTGTAGGGTCTATATTTAGGAGACAGGGCCTTGTTATAGATTCTAGACTATCCTTGAACTCTTGCTCCTCCTGCCTCAGCCTCCTACGTGCTGGGATTAGAAATCTGTGTTCCTAAACTATCCTTTTACTTTCTGTCCCTGGATTACTCCTGGTACAAGAAAACATCAACCATCTGTTTCCCACTAGGTAAACTTTTTCAGGGCTTTTATGCTTCACACACACACACACACACACACACACACACACACACACACACCCCTAGCATTGTTGTTTCATGGAGAGAGGGCTGCTACAGGCAGGACCTTGCGTGTCCAGACTGCGTGGTTGACCCTCTGAGTCATTCTGTAAACCCAGCTCAGCCCCACTGGGCTTGTTTTCCTTGAACGTACAGGAAAGGTGCTAAGTCATCCTAACTTGTAATTTCAGAAGTTGAGTCTTGCCCGGCATTGCCCAAGGCATGGGCATCTCCCTGGGTGGAGGGTGGGCAGCCTCTGTGGGGTCTGCTCAGGGTGCCATCCTATACAAGGCTGGGCTGGGCATGAGTGAAGCTACTCATAGGGCTTTTAGGGAGGCCAGGCCCTGCCTAGCAGCCTTCTGGACAGAGTAGGGAGAGAGCCTCATACTTGTCTCATCTCTGTTAGTGCAGCGTGAGGTGGGAGAAGTATTAGCAATGCTCCCGTGGATATAAAGATGAGTTTGTTGGGGCCTAGAGAGATTGCTTGGCTGTTAAAAGCAAGTGCAGAGGACCTGGATTCAGTTCCCAACACCCACATAATGGCTAACAACCATCCCTAACTCTAGTTCCGGGGGATCTGGTACTGTCTTCTGATCTCTGGGGACATTAGGTGCACACATGTGGTATACAGATATATTTGCAGGAAAAACACTCAAACACATAAAATAAAACAAATTTAAAATGTATTTTAAAAATGAATTTTGTTTTGTTTTGTGGGTGGATCTTCTCTGAGGCGGGTTGTTGAATAGCTAAGAGTGGGTGGCTAATGGCTATTTAGGGTAGTGCTGAAAAGCTTGGCAAAGAGTGGGGGGGGGGCTTAACCACTCTGACCCACAACCACCCTGAGACATTTGAAAGCCATTGTATTAGTTTGGGTTTTACTGCTGTGAACAGACACCAATGGCCAATGCAAGTTTTATAAAAGACATTTACTTGGGGTTGGCTTACAGGTTCAGAGGTTTAGTCCATTTTCATCAAGGCAGAAGCATGGCAACATCCAGGCAGGCATGGTGCAGGAGGAGCTAAGGGTTCTACATCTTTGTCCAAAGGAAGCCAGGAACAGACTGGGCATCTTCAGGCTTCTAAGAGGAAGATCTCTAAGCCCAACCCTACAGTGACACACTTCCTCCAACAAGGCCACACCTTCTAATAGTGCCACTCCCTGGGACGAACATATACAAACCACCACAGCCATCAACAGTATCTTATTCATAACACTAGATTGGGGACAGAATCCTAACCCTAACTGGCAGACCTGGCAAGAACTCCTGTTGAGAGGGATAGTGATTGGCCACTCCTGCAGAAGACCTGGGTTTGGTTCCCAGCACCCACATGGTGGCCCACAACCACCTGTAAGTTCAGTTCTAGGGGATCTAACACTGTCTGCTGGCCTCCAAGGACACCTTTGTGACATGGAACACAGGCAGAAATACATATAAGTAAAAAACAAAACAAACAAACAACCACCAACAAAACTTCCTGTTGAGATTGCAGTTTAGAAAAAACTCCCAGGAGGAGGTGACCATAGTCAACAAGTTTTTGTTTTTGTTTTAAATTTTTAAATTTTAATTAATTTATTTGTGTGTATATGTGAAGCCCAGGCTGGCCTCAAATTCACAATCCCCCAGCCTCAGTCTCCAAAATGTTGGGATTTCATCATGCCCAGTGCTTGGCCAGTTTGGAACAACAAAAAATATTCCTGCAACAAACTGCATCTATGTCTGGCTGTCACAAGAGGAGTCTGAGGTGAGAAGCTTACTGCAAATGTCAAAGCACCACACTGGATGTCAACACACTGTATGCACCGGATTCTAAAGTCTGCACTGGATGTCAGAGCCCTGCACTGGAAGGCAGCCATGGCCGTTTGGGACAAAGCTGGGTCAACACCAACTGGCTACCCAGGTCTCAGTTTCCATTTTAGCCCATGTGTCAGCAAGATCCTCTGGCTTAGGGCTGAGGATGCCCCCTGATAAACACTCCTCTAAGGAATCAGTGGGAATAATTATGATGAGAGAAAGCCTGTGAAATGCCCTAAATGTAGCCGTCAGGAGCAGGATAGGGGAAAGGAGCTCAGATCCTCCCCAGGCAAGCATGCTCGAGTCTAGCCGTGGTTTCAGTCATCTCTCTTTTGTAGGAGCTTCTTATATTTTTTAATGTTTTTTTAAAATTTATTTATATAATTTTTTAAGATTTATTTATTTTATGTATATAAATACACTATAGCTGTCTTCAGACAGACCAGAAGAGGGCATCAGATCCCATTACAGATGGTTGTGAGCCACCATGTGGTTGCTGGGATTTGAACTCAGGACCTCTGGAAGAGCAGTCAGTGCTCTTAACCTCTGAGTCATCTTTCCAGACTAGGAATTTATTTCTTATTTATTTATTTAAAAATTAGGGGCTTACCTGAGCATGCCCTGAAGAAGCAGGGGAAGGCAGCTCTCTGTGAGTTCAAGGCCAGCCTGATCTGTGAAGCAAGTTCCAGGCCAGCAGGGGCTACGCAGTGAGACCCTGTGTCAAAAAAAATCAAAATGGGTAAAGAAATAAGAATAGGGTATCACTGTATGTAGCTCAAGTGGGCTGAAACTTACTACGTAGTCCAGGCTGGCCTCAAACTTGCAATCCTGCTGCCTCAGCTCCACTGAAACACCATGCTCATTTAGGAGTTTAAGTTGACAGTTTTAAGTAGAATCAAGAAAGAAAAAAGAAAAAAACACTGCCCTGTATTCCTCTGCGGTATGTTGAAATGTAGCCTTGAGAGACACAGTGGGGCTGCTGAGACCGCTCGGCGAGGGGGTGCGTGCTGTGTGAGCCCTAAACCGGAGTCAGAGCCCAGAACTCACTCAAGGTGGAGGGTCAGCTGCACAAAACAGTTCCGGACCTGTGCATGCAATGCTGTGGCACGTGCACCTCTCTCTCTCTCTCTCTCTCTCTCTCTCTCTCTAATATACGCACACTCATACATACACATTCTTATACCATCCAACCAAGGGTCAGCAAGCAGTGCTCCTACAGACTACTCTATGCCAAGACTGTGATCACCTAACGGAGTCAGCAGGTTCAGTGTAAGAGTTTTATCTGTGTCTCCCTCCAATTTTCATTGGATTCAGTAGACAGGTTCTATTTTTTCCTTTTCTTTGGTGTAGGGAATTGTGTAGCCCAGGCTAGTCTTGAATTCTCTATATAACTGAGGACAACCTTGAACTTCTGATCCTCTTGTTTGCACCTTCTCAGTTCTGGGACCATAAGTGCCACATGTACCTGGTTTATGTGGTGCTGAGATTGACCACAGGGTTTCCTGTATGCTAAGTGAGCACGGCAGCCCCAGCACCCCGACGGATAGTTCTGCAGCTATTATGTGGACACAGTTCTGTAACTTGTTCCAGGACTGGTCATTTCATTCTTGGCTAGCTCAGTATGCCTCTTCATCTCTAAATGACAAGAGGGTAAATGATCCTTTGAACCTATCCATTGACTTGTCAGGAAGCTCAGTTGCAGTCATTTAAAAATACAATTATTACAGATTATTACAATTATTATCTAGAGGTCCTCTCCATGTCTTGCAAACCCCCAAAGAGAAAAGGGTGGGGCTCTTCTGTCCCGGTTGTGTTGAGTGAACTTAAAGTGAATATTGTAGGTGAGTTACTCAACCCCGGGTTCTCTCATCTGTGATAAGCTAACACCATGAGTGAGGCTCAGTCTATCAATACAGTGATATAAAGATATCAAACTTCTTTATTCGTGTCACTTCACAGGAACTAACACAGGTCTGGTCCTCTCCATGGAGTGTGATAGGTTAATGTACATGCATGGGTATCAAGCACAGAATGGCTGTCTTTCCAGTCTCTCCTGCCTGCTTGCCCACTGATCCTTTGCATTCTCCAAGGCAGAGCCTGGGAAAACACTGGTGACCAAAGGTGCTGAGTTTCCAACCATCGCAGCACAATGCCCATTATTAAGGACTCTAAAGTCCAGGAGAATTAATTAATAATCTCATCTTCTTGGGCTGGAGTCAAACAGCTTTTCACTGGGCTTCTGGACAGGAGCCCAGGTTAGTTTGGGTGATTAGAGGCGAAGAACCTGGTTTGGGGCTGTGGTGGGGTGGGGCTCATTGCTAAAATGAGACAAAGGCTGGCAGATCCTTCCCTGAAAGAGATTTGAGCAATGTCTACTCCTCCCAAGGTCCCAATGACAAATGGAAGTCAGATGAGCCTAGGTGAGGAGTTACTTACAGAGCTGTGGCGACTCCTCTCCCAGTGCTCCCAAGAAGCCATCCTCAGGCGGGTGAGGGCTCCCTTGCAGCTGTGTGCAGCTGTGTATGTGGAGCCCTGCCTCAGTTTCCCCAGGTCTCTCCACAGGCTCCATTTCCTCTCCTCAGGCTAAGTGCAGCCACGGCAGGTGGCGGAGCGCATCTGGACGCTGTTCCCCCTATGCCAGACCGGGCGGAGTATAAATGTTAACAAGCCCAACCAGGATGAGTTTTGCAAGGTGGGGTACAGTGAACCCCCAAGATAGTGCTTGCTTGGCCCAGAAGACAGTTACCACAGGGGTTGACCAAAGTGTGTTGCGCCCTGGACAGGGAGATGCTGACTGAGCAGTGACATTTCAGGGAGGGGAAGTGCTACGGCGAAGACCCAGATGGCCTCTAGGAAAATGTTATGTAACTGCTCGGGCAATGGGAGAGTTAATATAAAGCATTTTATCAGTACTTTAAATAACTTTATTCCTAATTTTTTTTTTAAAAAGCCCAAATCGTGTATGGAGCCATAGGTCACATTCTCCATGAAGTCCAAGTCAGAATAATAAGGGGAACAGAGCATGTCTTACGGACAGGCTGAAGGGCTGGGCGTGGTGATGCTTGTCCTTACTGTAGCACCTGGGAGAGGCAGGCAGATCTGCAGAGATGTTTTTCTCGGCAGCTCTCTAGGCCCTTTTCAGATTGGTCGATTGATTATGACCCATCCCCACCCCCTCCTGGGCCCTTTCCTCAGACTACACTGGAACAATCATTCCTCATGGTTGGGGGAGTTGAAGGAAAAATGCACACCCGGAAGGTGCATGCAGCAAACATTAAAGTTTTTCTTTCGTGGGATTGTGTTTTAAAATGTGAGCATGGCACCTCGCCATTCAGCAAGCTCACAGGGGTTTAGAAACCTCTTAAGGACTTCATGCCACGTGAACTAAGTTGCATTGTCTGAAACATGGAAGTGTCAGATTCCATGGCTTTCCCGCTTCCTGCTTTGTTTCTGTGTATGGTGTGGGGTGCATGAGCATGTGTGTATTCACGTGTGTGGAGGAGACTCGGGACTGGAGTCTTCCTCAATAACGCTTCTCCCCTTTGAATACAGAGCTCGCTGTTATGGCTCCAAAGTCTTTGCCTTCCAAACACTCAGTTACGGGAGGGGCAGCCACATCCACTTGGCATCCCTGAGGGTTCTGGTCCTCACACTTGTACAGACGCTATGACCTCAGAGTCACCTCGCCAGCCCCAGCGATCACTTTCTTTTGTGCTCCTTGCCTTCATCTGCAGTGTTCTTCCGTCGCCCTCCATGACTGCCTACCTTGCTCCTCTAGCCCAGTAGTTTCCAACAGCTCCGAGACAGGCCAGATTCGCATGCCCCTTATGCAAGCCAGACTTCTAGCAGCACCTACTCCATGAACTACGACCTGCACATGGTGAGAGAAAACATTGTAGGAAAGAATCTAGAAGCCCCAAACCTTGTTTTGTTCATTTTTGAAAAGAAAAACTCCAGCTCTTACTCAGAATCTACTGAATTTAGTTTTTCACACTATTCCAATGAAACCAGTGACCTAAACTTCCCACCTAGGTGTTGGTGTGCAGGTGTGTGTGGGCTAGAGACTGACATCAAATGCTTTTCTCGATTGCTGTCCATTTCAACTCTTTTTGATTACATGCATTTATTTGTGTATGTAGGTATAACACGTGTGGAGGTCAGGACAGTTCTGAGGAGTTGCTTCTTTCTACCAAGTGGAAATGACCAGGAGATTAAAACTCAGGTCATTAAGCTTGAAAGCAGGTTCCTTTACTCGCTGAACCATCTGGCTGGCCCTCCACCTTACTGTCAGACCCAGGTGCTGACAGGGTCTCTTGCTGAGATCATTAATTTGGCTAGGCTGGCTATCTCTAGAGCTTGGTCTCTGGCCCACACCGTCCCCACGCAGGGACACAGTTGCCACAGGCTTTTACTGTATGCTGGGGCTCTGAATTCAGGTCCTCCTGTTTGTAGGGTAGGCACCTTACCAATGGGGCCACTTTCCCCAGGAACCTACTCTCCATATCTTGACAGATGAGAAGCAGCAACTGAGCAGACTACTCTAGCCTATAGCCTAGCCTACCAGTGAGCTATGAGCTTGGGATAGCCTTGAACTTCTGGTCCTTTTGCATCTACCTCTCAAGTACTGCACTTACAGGTATATATATACATATATATATATATATATATACATACATACACACTATATGATAGAATTATATTAATCTATTTATGTAATATATTAATTATATGTATAATATACACTAATATACTATATAATATACATTGTTATATATTATATACATTATGTGTGTATGTGTGTAAGTGCTCTACCAAAGTAAGCTGGATCCACAACTGAACTTTAGCTTTTAATGACTAGCAGGAAGATGAATAAATCAAGAACCTACGATCTAGAATAACTTGTCAGGGAGAGGATAGAGTGAAGAAAGGTTTTCTTAGAAAAACAGCAGCACAAAGCAGACTTTTACCGGGGCTTGGGCTGGTCCCTTTGCACTCAGGAACTCTTCCTGACTCAGCTCTTCTGAGATAGGTCGCATCCCTAAACCTCATGCTCACCTTGAACTTGCTGTGTATGCAAGCACGGTTTCAGTCTCATGCTCCACCTGCCAAGTGCTGGGAGCACACGCGTGTGCCACTTGCCTGCAGAGGGGCTCAGTGCTGGAGCATGTTTAAAATACACAAAGTCCTGGGTTGAACCAAAACTTAAAAAGGAAACATTAAATATTGCAGGATTCCAGTTATGAAGAAAGCCAATAAGATCTTAAGCTGCAGTTGTTGTAATGTGGTCATTTGATTCACTAAGCCTCTTCCTGTACACACACACACCTTTGCCTGTGTGGTGTATGCCTGTGTATGTATGCCCGTGGGCATGTGTGGAAGTCAGCGGCTAACACTGGACGTCTTCCTAAATCACTTTCCCACTTTGTTTGGGACAGGGACTCTCACTGAACCTGGAGCTGTTTAGGCTTCCCAGCACTGGGGTACCGAGGCATGCCTTCACACCTGGCAACAGACAAAACAAAAACCAGGCGCTGAGGGTCTGCACTTAGGTCCTTACGCCTGTGCACCAAGCATTTAACCTCGGAGCCCAGCCCCATGTACACACACGTGCCTGACCCTCTGGATTTAGAAAACAACTGTTTTCTGGAGAAACATAAGCTAAAAACAGGTATGTAGGCAGTCTTGATTTTGGCTGGTTTTATTCCCTGCCCTTACTTCACCTGAGCAGTACAGGGCTCTGGCGAGGTATAACTCATTTGAAAGTTCCATTTCTACAGATTAAATAAAAAACACAATTAGACTTTTTAGTAGGTGCTAAAACTTGGTTTTGAAATTTTATTAAAAAAATATATTTGCAAACATATAAAATTTAGGATGAAAAATGCTCATTTTAAAACATGTAATAACTTAACATTTGCAAACATACACAGATGGTATAAAATCCACACCACTAAAAAGGTTAATGAGGTGGTACTGCGCTCGCGGAACGGAAGCTTCCTGGTGGCGCGGGCTTCTCGTCTCCTCGGAAGGGCTGAGAGCCTGGTGCAATGAAGTCATGGAGCCACGCGGCCAAAGCGGTAGAGAATAAGACCACTCAGCACGTACACCAACAACACGCGTCTTAAGGATTCACAGATAAAAGGGAAACACAACTTTGCATTTTTCCCACTTCAAAGTGATCTGTATTGCATTGCAGCGTTTGAAAGAGTGATGTCAAATCGGAATCCAAGTGAAACATTGCACATCTCTCCTGCTGAAACTTGAAATAAAAAACAAAAAAAACCCAAAAAACAAAAAACAACAAATCAACCCTAAACCTAAACCCCACAGGCTCCTGGAGGCCCTGGTCCTCATGGAAACGCTCCCGTGAGTGGCCTTCGAAGCCACGGCAAGGTGCTCTGCTCAGACCAGAGCATTTTGGATTCTTGAACAGGGCAGGCAATGCTGGTTCCAGAAAGTCCGCACTCTGAACATAACTGAAGAAAAACAAAGGCAGGCAAGAAGAAACGCATGGTCCTCAGTAGGTGTACCATGAGGACACAGGCCTCGGGCCATAACCCCTCAGTGCCTGACTCTCGGGTCCTCCTGTGCCTGTGCCCTTTTCTTCCCTCTGAGTATGATGGCCGTCTGCTGTGTGAGCAGGGAGGCACCTGGAGTTTCATGTTGCATTATCAGTATTATAATGGCAGTTACGGCCTCTAGTACTGAAATGAGAAAAATTTCAAACGACATTCTTTGGGGGAAGAGAGCAATAAAGCTGCATGGTTTAAAAAAATTATTTACTAGTGGATTCAATGGCATTTATAATTAATTCCCATAAGATGATTCAGGCCACAGATATAACCAATGTTTGCACATACAAAATCTGGTCATTGGTATCTAAGCCAAGCCTGGGCTAAGGCCTTGACTTGGGTTTGGAATGAACATCACTGTCCAGGGCAGTCTGTGGACAGTCTGTATGGAGCCTGCAGGGCATGCCTTTCCTGATACTGATGGTCACTTGAGACTTAGCACTCAAAGTCAAGTAGATCAAGCGGGGCCCCGGAGAGGTAACAACCGGGAAAAGGCAGTCTGAGAGGGACTGGGGGGACCAGCTGGGGTGCTCACCCACTCAAAGACATAACACTAACTACAACAAAAAGAGCAGTGTCACTCACTGGTAACACCCCAGACACGCTGCATGTCAAACTCTGGGCTGCTCTTCCCAGACCCTTTGACCACCGGGGTGAGGGGGTGGGTGTGTACACAGATGGACAGCATGACCTAAAGAGGTCTTCTGGACTCTGCCAGCTTAGCAAGAAGCATCTCCAATGTCCCTTTCAGTCACATTAAGGTTCCAGAAGACACTGTAAACATGCAAGCGACTCTAGCTAGCAGAGGGAGAGGGTCTGGACAATGTGCCTGAATGAGGAATAAGGCAACAGAGCTTACCCAGGCCAGACTCATCCAACTGCACCTATAGTCAGGCTTGGCCTGACTCTCTGGGGACTCATTCTGGCCTAGCTTCCTACAAGTCATCATCTGGAACTTCTGGCTTCTGAATTTTAAGTAAATGCTTGGAGCATGTAAATCTGGAGCTGAAAACAGGTTTACCCACTTCATTCAAGTCTCCATGCCTTCGGCACCCAGAAGTTTACATCTACACTGAGGAAGCCTTCCTTCTCAGAGGTTCTCGTTCTGTTTATCAAAGTCACTCCTAGGATTAAAGGGTGAAAGTATCAGGTCTGACTGCAGACGCTCTTTAGGGTACCCATTCTTCACCCTCACATAACACTACATACAATCAAAAGCATCAGTGGAATTCATACCTATTGGAAGAAGATGCTTTGAATCATCTCTTTACTGATGCCCACTGAGACCACACTTGGGGGTGATCAAGCCTACAGGCACGTTCACTTTATGAGAACAGCCCTGCGGCTCCCCAACCACCACCTCCTACTGTCAGCAACATTCATCGCCTCACTATGACTTTACCTTGCTTAGATGACACGTGAACAATTAATTTTTGGTTGCTATATTTACACACTATCATGAAACTATCCCTAACTTAGTATGAAAAAGTCTAAGCTTCCCTGAATTCTGCACACTTCACACATAACTAGGTAGACAAGAGAAGACACTCAACTTAGAAGCAGAAACATTGTCCAGGAAGCATGTCGAGATCAGCACAAGCCAATCAAAGTGTTCTTTAGGCTAAAAAACTAAGACCAAAGTAAAATAAGTAATTGATAAGTAATTTTCTAAAACTTCAGCTAGAAAGAAATTGATGAGCCTTTGATTGAGTTCCCATTAAAGCTTAAGCAACCGTGCCCGGGGACCGCTGCGGCTGTCGGCGTTATTCACAGCGATCCTTACGCTAGCTGGTTGAGCCAACTGGGTTCCTACCCATCATTAAATAGTGCTCAGAAAAGTAAGCAGTGCATCTTAATTGGTTAAATACTAGAAAATGACCTGTATCGTAGAAACGAAGACATTTGTCATTCAAAGAATATCTCAAAATTACTATTGCTGAAATCATCAAATTCTACATTAAAATATTACCAAACACCATTACATGCCATAAAAGAATAAATAGAAACCATGGCGGATCAATAGCAGCATCACGAAGCATCTTTCCAGTTCTGCACTTCGGCTGGGAGAGCTCGCAGCCTAGGAACATACTGTGTGTGAGGTTCTGGGTCTCACACTTGCTTTTTGACTCCATAGTCTATAAAGGAAGGCAGTGTGAGGACAGCTCCCTTTTCTGCATAGCTTTAAACTGCTCTCAGCACATTTGAGGAATGGAACCAGAATGGCTTTGTCAGATTGGTCCACTGGTCCTTTTGCCAAAGTGTTAAGGAAAACAATCAACAATAACTTGAACTGTGTTTAGACAGAAAAGGAAAATAAGGCTGCGCTCACACACAAACTGACACTTAAACTGCAAGAGTTCACTAAATGGAGCCTTCTGGAAGGATCTGGATCTGTGCGGCCCTTGCCTCTGCTTCAGTGGTGTGAAGCCTCCTCCACCAGAGCGCAGCCGGCCTGTCCACAGAGCCGCGCTTCACTGGAGTTTGCACAGGGCAGGACCAGGGACACTTCCCGGAACACAAAGACATCCCAGAAGTCTTAAGGCCCAAGCGGGGTGCTCATAGAAAATAGACTTCACTTGAACAAATACCTTCCAAAGAGTCAACTTAAATTCTGATCCTTAAAACTTGACGCTACTCTGTGAGCTGACATCAAGTTCATAGCTTCTAGGGGTAGAGGAGGGAGGGTGTGGGCTCCTCCCCGAGGCCTGGAGAGCAAGCTGACAATCAGGCTCCTCATTCCACACACTGGCTTATAGCTGATGAAACACCCACGTAACTCAACACAATGGTCTCTTGTTGTTTTTGTCAAACAAAGGTTTGCTGGTGATGCTTCACAGTGAAACCTCCATCATCACTGAGAATGTCTCTAGAAAACATCCTTAAGGACAAGGCTCTCTCTCAGGCTCCTCAACGCTCCATGTTCTGTAGGTGTTCCATGAGGAAGCCTGCTTGTTTTGAGGTGGACCCTCTCCCTTCACATTGCCTTCACTGCAGTCATAGGTTGTGGTTGTCTTTGTTCTTGGTCAGAACCTGCAAGTAAACTTCATGAAGTGTACTGAGGAAGCCGGAATCATTCTGGAAGAAAAGGGAAGCAAACACACTGGCTGTCACTTCTTCAGAACTCACCCCCATGAGAACTCCTTAGGAAAACACAGAACTGACTGGTGTAGCTAATTCCCCAAATAACCTGCCTCCAGAGACGGTCACAATGACAGTCCAGGGTGACATCCATTGTTCCACCAGGAGGACAGACCTGGGCAGAGGCTGCTGCCAGGCAGGTTTCTGAATTTGCACCAATATATACTAAGCCTTGTTAAGATACAAAGTTAATAAAAACGAAGCTGATATCCTACATACCTTTATTAGATGTATCAGTGTGTCCTGGAGCTGAGACTTGCTGAGAATAATGGAAGGCTTTCTCTGACTTTCTGGGGTTCCAACAGTGAGGGGAGAGGGGGAGCTGGCTTTCCTCTCTAGGTCCGTAGACCTGGGAACTGTTTGCTGGAACACGCTGGGGGACAGCAGGACGGAAGACACTGCTGCGGTTGTTGCAGTGACCAATGAAGGGCCTGCAATCTGCAGGGGACACAGTAATAGTCACTTTTGTTATCTGAGCCACTTAACGTGCCCTGCCCTTCTCTTAAGACTTAATGTGTAGGGTCTTTGGCTGCATGTATGTCCATGGGGTGGGTGGGTGGGTGGGGTGTGTGTGTGTGTGTTACCCACAGAAGCCAGAAGAGGGTGCTGGATCCTCAAGCACAGCAGCCGTGGAGCCAACCCTCCAGCCCTGTTAGCTTCTTTCTAGTATGAAGTTGGGCTAGTTACTTCTCCTGATGACCACACAACAGGACAGGCTAACCTAAAGCAGACAGAAGGCTAATCTCTGAAAATCCAGGAGAGGGGTGCAGCTCATATGCAGGCGAGCAAGTGCCACAGAGAACTGTGTCTTTCAAGGTTGGTGGGTGAAGGGGAGGTGTAGATAACAAAACAAGGCGGGCGCTGGGGAGGAGTGAAGTGTGCAGGCTGAGGAGCTTTGTCATCAGAAGTGAGGGACTGTGGCGGGACAGTGCCTGCCTCCTGGGACTCTTCACTTTCTAGGTCAAGGAGTACCTCTTTCTTACAGAGACCAGGTTGATAGATGCCCCAGTACCCACCCACTTACAAATGATCCACATGGCCCACCCAGTGGCTGACCTGCAGTCAAGAGGACATCTGCAGAGTTAACATGAGGTCTTAAGCCACAGCGAGGAATCCTGCTGAGGAGCACAGCAGCTCTGTCCCAGAAGGGCATCTGAGATAGGACAGAGCTGGAAGGTTACAGCTTTTCACTACGGTGACACCAGTAGAACCCAAAACTGTTCAATGTGCTCTCCGGAGCTGGGGGGCAGATGCCCCAGGGCCGGGGAAGTGGCTAAGTGGGGTGAGTGCTTGTTATGTCTGCACTATGTTAGCTTCTGAGGACCCGAGTCTGGATCCCCAGGAACAAAACATCTGGATGGGTATGGTGGCCCTGGCACAGGAGGTAGAGACAGCAAGAGCTAGGCTCAAGCAGGGACCCTGGCTCAGTATATAAAGTGGAGAACTAATAGGGACACCCAATGCCAGCTTGTCTCCACACAGGTACACACACTTGGGGTGGGGGCATCCTTACCGGGATGGCACTGGGTAACACCTTAGACTGGGCAAATACTTCAGGATCCTGGTTTTGCTGCATAGACTGTAATGTTTAATGGGGAAAAAAATAAGAGATATAGCACGTTTCAGTTAGTTGTCTGTGAAAGAGCAATGTCAAGGAATGGTTCAGAGCAGAGGGGACTTGTTGGTCGCGCTCCCAATGATTCATCTCCACGAGAGCCTTGGACAGCTGCAGCTCCTGTGGAGTCTCCCGAGAGGATGGATGCACAGAGCCTGCCAGGTGAATCTAAGAAAAGTGCGATAGAGACTCAATTCTACTCGTGAGCCCTATCCTCAGCCCTGGAACTCGTTTCTGTCTAGAGGTTGAGGCTTGCCTTGAATTTGCAATCTTCCTGCCTCAGCCTCTCAAGCACCTATTGTACACAGCAGAACGTGTACAGTAGAAACGATTAAGGATCTTTTTCCCACAGTGCTGAAAGCTGACCTCAGGACCTTGCATAGACAGGCAAGTGGCTCTACTACTATGTCCACAGCCCCACGTTCTTCAACGTTCTCTGAGTCTGGTTAGTGGCACTCAAGAGCCTTCATCCTAAGTACACTGCATGAGACAGAGAAGGTTCTTTTGTTGTTTTGTTTTGAGACCAGAGTAGTTCAGGCTGGTCTCTAACTTGAGACTCTTCTGTCTCAGCTTTCTTCACTATGGTTTATAGGTATGCACTCTCATAGCCTTTGGGAAAGAATTAATGCTGCCCAGTAAACACAAGACAACTCCATGGAGACCAGGGTCTTTTTGTTTTGATACAGGATAGCCCTGGCTGGCCTGGAGCTTGCTATGTAGACCAGGCTAGACATGAAATCACAGATTGCCTACTGAGACTAAAGGCATGTGCCACTATATCAGGTAAGACCAAGATCGTCACGTTCGTTATTGCCATCTAAATGAGTATGCACACATATGTCAGTGGTTTCCGCCAAGCAGCAAGCAAGAGTGCAGCTGTCTTCTAGCGCGGAAAGTGGGGAAGGCAGGCGCAGACCATTACCTGAGCTTCAAGAATAACCGAGGTAGGACAGACCCTTTCCCTCATGACCAGAAACCCAAATAAACTCTCCTCCCTTTGTTTCTTTTTGTAGTCTATGAGAGGAAAGGAAGAGGAGCAAGGGCACCCTGGGCCTGTGACACCCGCACAGCACAGACCTTCCTTTCCTGTGTCAGATCTAAATGCTGACAGGCAGCAGTCTCAGAGGCACACCCACTCCTTCCCTTCTAGCTGTGACCATGTGATCATCACACTCAGCTCATTTTCTCGCTGGTAAACTTGCTACTGAATTACTTCAAAGGGCAAACCTCTCCTTTACCCTCTCTACCAATCTACCACGAAGCCTCACTGACTGGGTATTTTAAAAATCTACTTGTCCACAATGCTCAACCGAGGCCCCTACTGTTCAGGCAAAGTGATTGACAGCTTGCCCTGGAATGGGTGGCCTGATTCCTGTTTCTGACATTACCAACAAGTCACTCTTCATTCAGAACCTTTCAATGCCTTCCCAAGGTCTGAAACATAACTCACATTCCTTAACTTACAATGTATTCATTTTCCAATGTTAGCTCCTCCAGGTTTGTTTACACAGCAAGTTTGTTGTATACACACCATGCGTGTAAGTATACACACCAAGTTCAGTTACAGACCATAGAGAGACAGACAGCCCCCCTCCCCAATACTCACTCCACAGAACAAATTTAGTTACAGACCATTGAGAGAGACAGACAGACAGACAGACAAGACAGACACACACTACATCTCTGGTTGGGCATGGCTGCTGCACAAAATAACACACACACAAAACTGCCCCATGTCACTTAAAGCCAAAGCTTCTGTAGTTCCATTTCTCCACGCCCTCCTGCTCCTGTCTTACCTGAAGGGTTGGAGCAAGCACCATGCTGCTCAGGGAGGCTGAGACAGCTGCTCTTGCTGCTGCTGTCTTAGAGGAAGGCTCTGTGAAGCTCTCAGGGGTGGCCAGCTGGCCAGCTGCTGAGGAAAAGTTGGGTGCCATGGCACCTTTTCCAAGTGGCTGTGCCTGTATTTGGTCATGCTGTGGGGTCAACCTGAGTTTCTGGAGCAGATCAACGCTTGGGAGGGCTGTGCCAGCTGTGTGTGCCAGGCTCGCCGGGGCTCTGAAGGGGCTCTGGTTAGCAATCAGACTGCTGCGGCTCAGCTCAGGGACTGGCTGGCTCAGGAGCGGAGACTTCTGCCTAGGCGTGGTCTTTACTGCTTGCATCATGCTGCTGTTCCGAGGTAAGTGGGGAGCTTCAGTTGGCAGAGTGGGGCTGAGGACAGGGCTCAGTGGGAGTGTGTAGCTTGGGGGATGCTTGTCACCCGACTGTGCAATGGAGGCGGGAGTGATCAGCACAGGGGCGCTGACTTCAGGCTGGACTGTGTGGTGAGTGGCAGAATGGACACCCAGGTTTTCAGACTGAGGGGCTCCCCCTGACTGCTCAAAGGGAAATGGGAGGAATGAGCTGGGCTCTTTCTGTGGTGCATCTCCCAGCAGCTTGTCTGTGTCGTCTGACTCTAGACCCATAGTTGTTGGTTGTTCCTTTGGCAAGGAGGTTCCAAACAACTCTTCTACTGTCAGATGTTTGTGACCAGATGGAGCAGACTGAAAAACAAAAGAAAATGACACAATCAAAGAAAGCTCTGGAAACCAATGGAACCAGAATTCTTTTCCATCATGCACACGTACGGAGACGCAAGGACAGCGAATGAAAACAGCTTGGAACAAACTAAGGTGCAGAGCTCAGACCACCTTCTACCAAAGTCTCTCCAGGTCCAAGGGTGGAAACTGGGCAGTGACGAAACTCCGTAATCTGGAGTTCTGGAGAACAGTTTTAGCATTTACTTTGTTTCCCCTGGTGCACGTGGCTAAGGTTGAGGCTATACACAACAAAGCTATCTGCGTCAAGTGCCCACGTCAGTAACACACTGGTAAATGATGCCAATGCGAGAGAGGGCCACCTTTATTGTTCTTGGTAGAAAGGTAGCACTGCACTGCAGGAACCTAAACACCCAAGACAACTTTAACCATTTATTACTCGGTCACGTCCCCTCCACACCGTCAAATTACAGAACCCTCAAGAGAAAGGACAATCCTGACCCTGAATTTAGAAGCTGGGGGGTGGTTTAGTGGTAGAGCTCTTGCCTAGCACATGTACATGCATACAGAGTAGATTTTTTTATTCCTCTTTTTGCTGTGGCCTTATATTTAAAGTGAGATTCTGAATCTGGAGGGAATTTTGTTTGTTTTTCTGGTATTTTGGGACAGGGTCTTTCCACACTGCTTGGGCTGTCCCACTCTGCTGGGTTGGCCTCAAACTCACAGAGATCCTCCTACACAGTGAGTCTACATCGAAATCTCTTTATAAATTACAGAAATAAAAAAGAATAATAATAAATAGTAACAATTCACAAGGTTTAATTCCCTCATGTTTTTACTTCTCTAGATCCCAGTATCTAGATAAAAGACAGAGGCTCAATTCTCAAGTATTAACTGGAAAGTTTACAGAACTGTAAACATAAAAACTGTATATAATCACAAATACAGTTGTGACAATTATTTTCACAGCTCTACTATGAAGCTAGACTGGCCTTGAGGTTTCAACAAATCTGGTCCAGCTTCCTCATTCTGAATACCAATAGTTAAAAAAAAATTCTTTATGCTAAAACAAAACAGTTAAAAGATTCTGTGACAAAAAATGAACTAAAACTTGCATGTGGTAGTTCACTCCTATAATTCCAGGATGGGGAGGCTGAGGCAGGAAGATTAGTTTAAGGTAATCCCAGGCAACAAAGTATGTTTCCAAACTAGACAACCAATCAACCAACCAACCAATATCCCTACCCTCCTCCTCCCCTCCCCCAAAAAACAAAAACAAAACACAACAAATCTCAACCCCCCTAAGCTGTCAGTAGAGCAATCTTAGGAGATGGTGACAGGATTGCCTTCAGCTACCCACTGAGCTCTGTACTCCACGGGAGGGAGGAGATTATCCTGGAGAACCTAGTCCAGCCCAACTTAGACAGAACCAAGGGAATGTACTGGACAAGAGTGTACTCACAAGTGCAAGCTAATGTGAGGCATAAGGAACACACGGCCACACACACACACCAACATTTAGACACTGCGCCACCTCTGTGGCCCCTTCCCTATGAAATGGAACTTAATACTGAGGCCTGGCATCCTGATTTGCTACTCACCACTAGATGGCACCATCACTAAATAGAGTAACTATGTTAAGGGTGGATTAGGGATTTGTAATCGTTTATTTTAGACAACCACACAGCTTCTTCACAATATTCAAATATCAATGCTTTGTAATTCCTTGGTTTTAGCTGAAAAAAGATGCAATTTTGTGTTTTTGAGACAGAGTCTTGCAATATAGCCTACACAGTTTTCAAACGAGCGGTTTTCCTACTCATTTGCATACTTGTAATCCCAGCACTGGGCTGGTAGGGATGGACTGATAACGGGGACTTACTTATTGGCCAGACTAGCTAGCCATGCAAGCTGCAGGCTAATGAGAAACTCTGCTAAAAAATAAAATGAAATAAAATAAAATGATAGATAGAGGAGTCCTGCCTGTCACATGTACACTTGTGTATGAGTACCTGCATGCACACCTGCACCCTGCCCATACTCCGCTAAAGCAAACAAACTTGGAGAGCTGGGCATGATGGTACGTGCCTGTAACCCAAGTCCTTGGGAGGTGAAGAGAGGATGATCAGAAGTTCAAGGTTAGACTAAATGATACAGGTTGAGCGTTCCTAATCTAAAAACCCACAATCTAAAATGCTCTCATCCTCAAACTCTTTTAAAACCCAATGTGAGGCCACAGATGAAAATACATGTTATGCCAGAGGTCAAAGTTAAAACAGAAGCACATGGAAAAATATTTTGTAACTTTACCATCAGGCCACATCTATATGAAACACAAGTGAATTTCTGGTTTAGATCTGAGGCCCACTCTAAGATAGCTCAATAAATGTATATATATTCTAAAATATGTATTTTAAATACATCCTAAATTATATATATTTTTTAAAGGTTTATTTATTATCTGTAAGTACATTGTAGCTGTCTTCAGACACCCCAGAAGAGGGCATCAGATCTCATTACAGATGGTTGTGAGCCACCATGTGGTCTCTGTGATCTCTGTGAGCTGAGGGTCGCTTGGTCTACACATCAAGTTCCAGGACAGCCAGCGCTGTAGAAACAGCCAAAAATACAACAAAATACAATGACAACAAAAAGGGAAAGGATGGCAGTAGGAAAAGAGAGTGTGCCAGGGAAGTCACTGTGCTTATAGAGAGCAGCACAAAGGTGGTGAGTCTGTAAAGGATGGGAGCATTTTACATTGTGGGTTTTTAGATTAGGAACACTCAACCTGTATAATTTAGTCTAACCATTTTTTAAAATTTATTTATTATATGTAAGTACACTGTAGCTGTCTTCAGACACTCCAGAAGAGTGCATCAGATCTCATTACGGATGGTTGTGAGCCACCATGTGGTTGCTGGGATTTGAACTCAGGACCTTTGGGAGAGCAGTCAGTGCTCTTAACCACTGAGTCATCTCTCCAGCTCCATAGTCTAACCATCTTGAAACATTTCTCTATTAAAGGACATTTGGGTTGTATGCAGCTTTTGGCTATTCTGAATTAAGTATCTATGAGTATTTAAGTTTGTCTTTATTAGCATGCAATATACATGTTAACAAGGTTGTTATATTACAATTGTGTAATAATGTATACCAGTAAGTCTCCCTTATCTCTTCACCCTTGATTTTCACTTCTTATGAAACAGTGTCTCATATAATAACCCAGTCAGGGCTCAAACTCCCTGTATAACCTAGGGTCAACCTTGAACTTCTGATTATCCTCTCTCTGCTTCCCAAGGACTGGGGTTACAGGCACGTCCCATCCACAGGACAGAACTACAGTGGAGTGTGAGTGCACACACATGCACACGTGCGCACACGAGTACAGCTAAGAAATCTGAGTGCCACACCACCTTCCTTCAGTAGGATCTGTGTGACCAGTTCCACAGAGTGAGGCGATTGACCTCAACAGGGGGAGGCCTCCTGGAAATGGTTGTGGAATAATTCTATTGAGCCGTAGTTCTCTTGGCAACTTATCTGTTTTATGTTTTTTATTCCTTTTCCTATATACGAGATGTTCCTGATAGCCTAGGGTAAGATCTAAAGCGAGTATTATGGCTACAAAACCATCCCTTGAGATGGAGTCTCTAATCATGACCTCATCTCCAGGAAAACCAGCACTTTACTTTATAAATCATCTATAAGATAGAATTAATAAATATAAACTTTCCCAACAATTATGTATGGCTGCATGTGTGTCATCGGAAGTAGTTTTTGGTATATTGTTTAAGAAAGCCTTAAATAAAAAGAATTAAAACAGTTTAAATTTATGCTTTGAGACAGGGTTTCTCTGTGTAGTCCTGGCTGTCGTGTAACTCACTCTGTAGACCAACCTTAGATGATTTTTATATTTTGATGTACCAAATAATCATAATAATGTCTGTTCTACCTGGCTATTTTTATTAGAAGCACACTTTTTTGAAGTTCTAATACTTGGATGATTCTATATTTTGTATTTTGCTGTACCAAATGATTATTGCAATGTCCCTTCTATTGTACTGCTTCACTGAACACAGTTTTTCAGAGTTCTAACACCTATTTCTCTATGTATAAAAACCCTTGCTCGAGAGCTGCAAAATACACTCAGATTCAAACAGCCTCTGTGTTTGTTTCTGTTTGTCACAGCCTAATCCTTACCTACCTGCCTTGAGAACCCGTATCCCAGGGACCGCCCCCATACCTGGCTGGGATGGTCCGTGGCATATGAGCATGATGGTGTGTGGCTCTTAACATCCTGGATGTGACAGAATGCCATACTTTACAAGATGTTCCCAATAGGAAATAGGGATGAGTACATGGAATCTTTCTGTATTTTGTATCTATGTATATTATTGTTATGGGATAGAATCTTCTTTCATTATCCAAGGTGGCCTGGAAAAAGTTATATAATACAACAGATTGGCCTCAAATGGGACAGTAGGTGACTGTCCTGTCCCAGTGTCCTAAGTACTGGGATTACAGGTGTACACTACCACATCTGGATCCTTCTGAACTACTTACCACTCTACATAAATATAATCAACAAAAGTTTAATGTATCTCTTGTCTTATCAGACTACCAATTATAAAGAAAATGAATCAATTAAATGAATATTTATATTTTTAGGTGCTAAAGACGCAGCAATGATACAAAGTGAGTTCCGGGACAGCCAGGACTACACAGAGAAACCCTGTCTCAAAAAAACAAAAACCAAACCAAACCAAACCAACAACAACAACAACAAAAAACCAAGACAGAGCCTTGAACACTCAGAGAGCACTGCTAGTCTTTGGGAGGGTGTGGTGGTGCACCCCTTTAATCCCAGTACTGCAGAGTAGGGAGGGATCAGCCTGGTCTATACAAGCTAGTTTCAGGACAGCAAGGACTACATAGTGAGACCCTGTCTCAAAAAGACAAAAACAAAACCCAAGCAAATGAACTGCAGGTCCCTTTAGCATGGGACAGTGGATAGAACCAAACCAAACCACATTAGCTAACAAAAGTCGGTAAGAATATATGGCAAGCAGAGGACGGAAGGCAGAGGGGTGACAGCAGGCCCTAAGAAGCCATCAGAGACCAGAAGAAGAAAATGGACAAAGTCACAGGAGGAAAGTGCTGAGAGCCAAGGGAAACCACCGGGGCACAGTCCTGGCCGAACAGGGGCTAAGTGAGCCAGAGGCAGGGTACCGTCTCGTGGGCCATTACTGTGAGTGAGACAGGACACCACAGGAGGGCTGTAAAAGCAGAGGGGAGAGTTCTGTTTACCAGGGTCACTCTGCGGCTGAGCACAGAGAAGGCAGTATCAAGAGCAAAAGCTAGGGGACCGGAAAGGAGGCTGCTACATAGTCCGCAGAGAGTTCCATGGCCTGGGAAACGAGCTGGGTATGTGTCATTATGATGTCACACATAGGATCTGACAGACAAGTGATAAACCAAGCTTGCACAGTGGTTCAAATCCTTATGAAATGGTGCGGTTCTGCTATTTTGACAAAGCTAAGGCTTTAACTGTACGAACCTTATCTTGTGACCCAGAGGGTGTCTCTTCTAGAGTCTCGGTGCTTCCCAGATTAGAGAGCTGAGTGCTTGGCTGTAGCCCAGGACTGGAGATATTTGAGCCGCCCATCTGATTCTTGGAAAAGAATTAAAAGAAAAAGTCTATCATCTGAAAAAGGACCGCTGTCTAAAGACTGGTTCACATTTGAAGCTATCAAAAACACTTTAATTAAAAAAATACACAAAAATTCTCCTAAAACTGTTTCTATCAATTTTCATCTTAACGTCTATAATACATTTCTATAGAGTGGAGAATATTTCTATGCATGGTAGCTCCAACTTTTATCACTTTAATCACTCATTTTAAGGGAAGATAACTGTTATTCTACCAGATTTTCCCATGACTTAAGTTACATCTTTAACTGTTGGGAGAGGCAGCACCTGGACTATGCCCACCTCAACAGCCCGGTGCAAAGCACTGTCACACTGCAAAAGTGCTGCGCCCCTCCCCCCCCCGTTGGCTTACTAAGGTCATGACCTCTGAGCATTTCAAGAAACCAGTGGTTTGTTTTGTCATGGTTTTGTCTTTTCAAAAATGCTAAAGTGGAGTGGAATATAACCACAGTAATGGCTTCTGTCACTTGCATAAAGCCTTGAAGATTCATACAAACAATAATATCAATAGCCCATTGTTAATTTCGGAGTATATAACATCTGTATTGTTTCCATTTTTAAAGATTTTTATTTTATGTGTATGAGTGTTTTGCCTGCGTGTATGTATGTGTATCATGTGTGTGCCTGGTCCCTAAGGAGGTCAGAATGGTGTACTGATCTCCTAGAGCTGGAGATGTTGTGAGTGTGGGTACTGGGAACTAAACTGCGTCTTCTGGAACAGAAGCAGGGCTCTTAACCAATGAGCCATCTCTCTAGCACTTTCTCATTCTTAAAAAACTATTTGTCTATGTGCAGTAATTATATGTGTATGGCAGGGTGAGCACTTGTGTGGAAGGAAGCTAGGTAACTCCCTTGGGACAGGGTCTCACAATGAACCTTCTGTTCCCCACTCTCCATCCCTTCTAGCTGGGGTACAGGCCGACACAGCGATGTTTCATATGGGTGATGGGAGTCAACCTCTGGTCCTCATGTTTGTACGGCAAGCTCTTTTACAGACTGAGTCTTCTCCTCAGTCCCTATGTTCAGTGTTTGATTATGAACATAGCTTCAGTAACTTTTGTACAGACAAAAGTTTCATTTCACTAGAGTAGAAACCTAGCAAAGATAAATCAGGATACAGTGGTAAATACATTTTTCTTCTAAGAGGTTTTTTTTTTTTGAGACAGTCTTGCTATATATTCCAAGCTGACTCTGAATTTATGATCTTGCCTCAGTCTCCCAAGGCCCACGATTATAGGTGTGACAACCACATCTGACTCAGCTGTAGTTTGTGTGTGTGTATGCAGATGTTGGGCTCTGTGTGCAAATATGTGCATGGGGAGGCCAGTGATTGGTGTAGGATGCCCTCAATCACTCTGAGGCAGGAGTCTCACCGAACCTGGAGCTCATGGATTCGGCTAGATTGGCTGTCCACCAAGTTCTAGAGATCCTCTAGCCTCTGCCTCCCCAGCACTTCTCTGAACCCAAACTATGGGTACTGCGAGTCTGGCTCAAACTTATGCTTGTACAACAAGCACTTTACTGACGGAACCATCTTTCCAGTAGTCGGTTAAATAGTTTAATGTTTATATTTAGATTTATGAGCCAGTTTGAGCTGAATCTGCACAAGATGCCACAGTTTGCTTACAGTTCACTTTGTGTGTATATGTATACATACAGACATCCAATCATTTCAATACCATTTACATTCAAATTTGCAAAAAAGTGATACTGCAAGTGAAAATAGTTTTAGTAATAAGAAGAAACCTTGGTTGGGTATCTGGTAGAGCTTGTTGAGCATGCCTGAGGTACTGGTTTCAAACTCCAGTACTGCAAAATAAACCACCAATGCAGCGCACACAGGAATCCTTGCTCGACACTGGATAGACATGCAGCCATGGCACTCTGGGAACACAAGTTACACCTGAAAACTCTGCCGCAGATTTTGTAAGTATTGTCTATTGAAGCAACAAAAATGAACAAGAACAAAACAAGAAATTTCTCTAACCTTCAACGTAGAGAAAGAACAATTTCAACAAGAAAAATGAAAGTAATTTTCTTTTTTATAAATTTCTTTAAAAAAAAATTTTTTTTTAAAATTAATCATTCCATTTGTTTACATCGCAAATGATATCCCACTTCCTGATTACCCCTCCACAAGCCCTCATCCTACAACCTCCCTCAAAAGCAATTTTCTTAATACTGTACTGTTCAGAAACATGCTCAGCATAGGAAAGGGACTTGAGTATTAAATGAGTAGAGAAAGTACCGTATTTTTCCTATTTAAGTGATAATTCTCATATTATTTTAGAATATCAAATTTTGTTTTGTTTTAAAGGACAGGATCCCTTCAGATTGGCGACCTCATCACGTAACTAAAGCTCTTTGAACAGGGTCATCATCAATCACTATGGACCCTGCTACAGGGAATGATTGGCACCGAATATTAGAGAAACACAACATTGTTCCTAAGAAGCTCTTAAAGAAGAAGGTACAATGCTCAGAATATTAAAAACTTGGAGTTTCCCTAAGTGAGGGAAAGCTAGAGGACCTGGACTCAGCAAGTCACCTGTTGACCACAGGCTGGGGCTGTGTTCCAATGATGCTTTCTTTCACTTGGGGAAAGGCAATACCAGGCCTCGGTTCTACTATGGCCCAAGTTGCTCTTGAGTTACTGAACTCTGCAACAGAACTTATATTAGGAGATATGTATAATCACATACAAATTCCGAGGGTAATTTTCTTTTTCTTTTTTTCTTTTTTTTGGTTTTTTGAGACAGGGTTTCTCTGTGTAGCCTTGGCTGTCCTGGAACTCACTCTGTAGACCAGGCTGGCCTCGAACTCAGAAATCCTCCTGCCTCTGCCTCCCAAGTGCTGGGATTAAAGGCATGCGCTACCACTGCCTGGTCAGAAAGTAATTTTTATAATATTTGGTAAAATCTTTAAGGAGGCTTAATTCCTAGAATTATATAAACTGGGCATGGTGGTACATGCCTATAATTACAGCACTTGGGAACTGGAAACAAAGTTCATGGTTATCTTTGGCTATATAACGTGTCTGGAGGCTAGCCTAAGTAAAAATCTTTCATCTACTAATTCCATTTGAAGTAATTAATCTTAGGAGATTAGTATGATATATGGTGATTTAGCTCCAGGACGGTAGTGCTGAGATATTAAGAAAAAGAATTAAGAGAAATCTAGGGTATTATTGCATGCCAGAAAACTGGGCATGCAAGTTCGAGGCCATCCTGGTTCACAAAGTGAGACCCAGGTCACCCAGGACTATCACAGTGAAACCCTAGCTCTGTTTTGTCAACTGAAATCTCACAAGCATTTCCTGTAAGATGAACAGTTATTGCCGATATAAATGCAGATCTGTAGTAAAGAACACATTACAAACAGTCAGCGAATAGAATTAACACACACACACACACACACACAACTATACACATTTGAACAGAGTTTTGGAAAGGCACATAGCCAAGTATTATCAACAATTATTTCTAGCTGACAGAATTACTGTATTCTCTTCCTTTTGTTTATTAATCGTTGAATATAAAAATTTCTGTAGCCTTATACACTGCTTGTCAAGGAAAATAATGATATTCCTATATTTTGAAAAACAATTAAAAATACTGTTCAGGGGTTGTAGAGATGGCTCAGCAGTTAAGAGCACTAACTGCTCTTCTGAAGGTACTGGGTTCTAATCCCAGCACCCACATGGTGGCTCACAACCATCCTTAATGAGATCTGACGCCCTCTCCTGGAGTGTCTGAAGACAGCTAGTGTACTCACATAAAATGAATAAATATTTTTAAAAAAATGCTGCTCAAAATCCAGGAATTTGTCTTATGGCTAAAAACAATGTGAACTGGGCTAGCTGTAAAGGTCTGTGGTTCCAGCTATCATTCATTACATGAAATATAAAAATAAACTACAGAGATTGTTGAGAAAATGCTTACAAAGCTTTAAGCTTCAGTCTTTTATAAATACTACGTAAAATGCTGGGCCTGTACTGGGTGTGGTAGTGTGCGCCTGTAATTTCATAGTCAGGAGGCTGAGCCAGGAGGATCATTTGAGGCCAGCATGGGTTAGAGTAAGACTACAAAAAAGAAGAGAGGAGAGGAGGGGAAAGGAGACAAGAGGGAAGGGAAGGGAAGAGGAGGGAAAGGAAGGGAAGAGGAGGGAAGGGAAGGGAAGAGGAGGGGAGGGGAGAGGCAAAGAGGGAGGGAGGGAGGGATAGAGGGGGGAGGATGACTATCTTATATAAGATGAACAGGGAAGATTTAGAATTAATATTAGGTCTGAGGCCTTGCTTACCCTCCCTTCCCTTGGCTGGAAACTTCCCAAGCCTACCAAAAAGAAATGGAGGGACTATCTATGTGCTGCTGGGGAGAATCCTTCCAAACACTAAGATGTAGTTCCAGGGTTATTTCTAATACCAGCTTCATGTGGTAAAACAGGCAAACAAGGCAGAAAACAAACTTTTATTTATAAAGAAGCCCTGCTTAGAGTTTTTAAAGACAAAAAGAAAACCCTATAAACAAAATGTTAAAGATTTAGCAAATCTTCAAACATTTCATTTGAATCTAACCTTGGATAGCATCTTGTATATTCTAGCATGTTCTCTACAATAGAAGATGCTGTCTGTACTAACTGCTTCTTGCAGTAATTGAAAATAGAAACCTTGTGAGAGAGATGTTTAGACTGCCCACTTGACACTAGAGCTCTAGTGTCTAAGGGTTGATACAGGGGTAGATAATATGCTCACACATGGAAAGTGTTACAAGAAAAATGTCTTCTTTCCTTTTGTGTTTTTTGCTTCTCAGACAGAGAAGCCAAGGCCACTCCTTGCAGAACTGGTTTCACTGAGGAGTATCTAGTTCCTGTCTCATGGGTATTTTGATCAAATCATCACTCAGGATAGTGACCATCAGTACCCAAGTGAACACAGAAAGGCAATGAGAAATAGCACAAGGTATTTTTGAGAAGGGATCTATGGAAAATAAATTAGCCTTTAAACCAAACCAAACAACAACAAAATAAACTCCTTGATTTTTATTTTTATTTGATTTTAAAAATCATGATTATAGATGACTGCTTTCCCAACATTTAGTTTCTTTAGAAATACATATTTTTTAGATTTATTTTATTTTGTCTGCGTGTATGTATGTATACCATGTGCATACCAGGTGACCACGGAGGTCAGAAGAGGTCATCAGCTACTCTGGAACTGATATTAAGGATGGTTGTAAACCACTAGGTGGGAGCTGGGAATCGAACCTGGGTCCTCCGCAAGAGCAGCAGGTGCTCTTAACCACTGAGCCATCTCTCCAGCCTCAGTCTCCTTCGACCCAGATTTGTTTATATGTATCTGAGTATTTTGACTACACACACACACACACACACTCTCTGAGTGCACTCCTGGTGCCCAGCGGCTAGAAGAGGGTGTTACAGTCCCTGGAACTGGAGTTACTAACAGTGTAAGTCACCACAGGGGCTCTGAAAGTAAACTTGGATCCTCTTTAAATATCCTGAACTGCTGAATTCCCTCACCAGGCACCAATATTTAATTTCTATAGATATAGAAACTGTTCCTATTTATCTATGAGACACTGAGGAATTTAGTACAACTTGAAACCTCTCTTGGGCCCTAAACTGTATTTCTCCACTAGAAGGTGAGAATGCTTTTAAAGAGAGAACTTAGCTCCAGAATACTTCTGCCAAACTCCGTCCCCTGAATTCTAGATTCTTGAGACATTAAAAGGCAGTATGTGAGGTGCTTCAGCAGTGAAGCTGATGCTATGTATGTATGTATGCTATGTATGTATGTTTCTATACCACAGGCCCAACACTGCTGGAGGAAAGGAGGCAGAGAAAGGGGGGAGGAAAAAGAGGGGGAGCAGATATCTCACAACATTTACTGAATTCTCTTAGTCAATTTGAATACTTTTTCAGAGACTATCAATAGCCTAGAAGCTAGTGTTCACTGTTTAAGAAGCATGCATTTAACTTTTTACTTTTATTTTTCAGGGGTGAGGGGAGAGGCAGTCTTATGAAGTCTTTCTGCCTGTCTCCTAAGTGCTGAGGTTACAGGTATCAACCACTATCCCAGTGGGAAAGGATTTCTTTTTCAAATTTTTATTATTCTATTTCTTTTTTTTTCCTTTGTTTTTCGAGACAGGGTTTCTCTGTGTAGCCCTGGCTGTCCTGGAACTCACTCTGTAGACCAGGCTGGCCTCGAACTCAGAAATCCTCCTGCCTCTGCCTCCCAAGTGCTGGGATTAAAGGCGTGCGCCACCACTGCCCGGCTATTATTCTATTTCTATTTGTTGTGGTTGTGTATGTGTGTATATAATGAGTGGCTTCATACATGCCATGGAAGGGTATGTGGAAGTTTGAGAACAACTTCTGGAAATCTGTCCTGTTATTCCACTGTGGGTTCCAGAGACTTATGTGGCAAGTGATTTTTACCCATTGAAACATTTCTGTTTTTCTGAGACCATCCCACTCTGTAGCCCAGGTTACAAATTCCCAGCACTCCCTGGTGTCCTATGTTGAGATGATCTACAGTCATGGCCAGCTCAGGGTCATGATTCTGACAGTCCCTTTCTGCACTGTGCATTTTGAAGTCTGCAGAGTGGAGATGAGCTGTCACTAAGGAAAGCCCCGGGCCAGCAGAGGCAGGTGAGGGGCCGCTGGAACTCTGCAGAAACAGCAGGAGGCCAGTGAGTGCAGGGTTTGAGAAATGCCAGGACATTTCCCCAGCAGTCAGGTCTGAGACACTGGCAATAAGTGTCCCCTGATTTCGAGGGTGGCTGTGTCTGCAATCCTAGTACCCAGGAGGCACAGGCAGGAAAATCAGGGGTTCAAGGCCACTGAGGCCTACAAGACACTCCATCTACAAACAAACAGCAAGCAAGAAGGCAAACCGCACACTCCATTACCACAGCAACAAAGAAAAGAAAACAAGTGTCCTGTTTGGCAGAGTGAACAATTTGTAAATACGAGCTGAATAAATCTGCTCATGTTCCACAACTGTCATTTTCATTATCACGTAGGAGGAAATCTTATCAGTTAACATAAAATTCAATGCAAAACTCAGAGACATCCAGGCATGGTGGCACACACCTTTAATCCTAGCACTGCAAGGCAGAGGTAGGTGGAGTTCTGTGAGTTCAAGACCAGCCTAAACTCACTTTTTTATAAAAAAAAAAAAAAGTCCAAGCCAGTCAGGGCCACACACTGAGACCCAAAAATAGTGGGTCTCAAAAACCCCAAAACAGCCAAGAAACAAAATACTCCCCAAACCACTCTTCCCCAAAACAGGAAAAAAGAAAAGCTCAATTATAGAACACAAATGTGCCATTTGCTATTATGGGATACAAATTGCCAGACTATTTTTCAAAACCTATATAAATTCTCAAGGCCATGCCGCACTTGACATGACAGCGGGGATAAAGGGGAGCTGTGACAATTTCCCTGAAATACTCCACCCTCTCAGCCCATTTTCTCCCACGGTGATTCTACAGTGACTACAGGGACAGAACAAGCACTGACACATTCCCTCCCTTCCTAACAACACTCTGAGGTGGGCACATGAGATCACCGGCTGCAGCCGGCGCTGGAGTCACTCTCCAGGCTAAGACCCCAGCAGGCCTGCGCCTCGTTCACTGCCCTGCTCAGCAGCAGAGACTTACCCTCTCATACTCATCCTTGGCTCTGCTCAGCATCTCCAGGATATCTATGGGCCTTTGGTCGCTGCAGCCATTGGCCTGGCTGGGACTCTGTTTATCTCGAGCAGCCTGCAGGGATCGCCGTGTCTCCTCTTCTACCACACTGTAGGAGGAGAACAGGCTTCAGAAAAGTCACTTCACACAACTGGGCCCAAGTGCTCTTTTGTCCACTTTCCGAGGATAAAATAAGAGTGTCACATGACACTGTCCTTGCAATAGAAAGAGCCTGCCGAAGTTACCTCATTCCAGACATACACAACTTATCCACATCACCATCCTGTCACAACAGCAAAGTCCCTTAGAGTTAGAAAGAAAAAACAGAGTCTTTTTCTGGAGGTAGTAGAAGTAGGTACATTAAGAAATGCATTCAAGTGTCTCCTTTTCCACTACGAGTAACTCAACCCCAGTAGAACTCAGTGGTACAGACATCACTAGGACACAGAAGACTGAACAGCATACTGAGAGCAGCCTTGCAAATGGATGTTGGTAAATCTCTAAGCAGACAAAAGGTTCTGCATTAAATATGTGACAAACTCAGGTGGCTAGGGGTATGTACTCAGTTTTAATTTGGCATTATTAAATTCTTCACTTCAAATCCTACAAGGCAAAGTCTCAAGTCAAGAAAGTAACTGACAGGGTTAGGGATCTTTAACTCGTTTTACAGGCATACATTTTAAAATAACATCCTTGTTCCTTATCATAGAAAAGGTTTGAAGTAATTGTGCAATTTCAGTAAATGTTAGAACTAAGAGCTGGATGGGGACCACATGGGTATTTTATTTCCTGTGTAGATTTTAATAATGCAGCTAATTAAAAAAAAATGCATTCAGATTTCAGTTACAAACTGCAACGAACAACAGGTCCTTCCTGTCATGAGATATTATGGGTACGAATCTCACTTGGTAATTGCGTTAACTGAGAAGTGATAGGCAATGAAGCCAGGCAGCTAACCCAACAATTCAGGAGCATAAGGCTTATTCCGAAAGAACCTGAATAACATGAGTGATGTGAGCGATGGTAGCAAGGCGAGGTCACCCAATGTCAGTGAGAACAGCCTGCCCAGGACTCCTCATCAGTGCTCACTGTTCAACACTACGTGGTAAACAATACCACTTAAAAAAAAAAGGATGGTTCATTGGTAAAATACTTGCTTTGCAAGCATAACGACCTGAGCTAGAGCTCTAGAACTTACATAAAAAGGTATAAGCTGGCTCAATTGATAAAGTGCTTGCTGTGGTCTACAGAGTGAGTTCCAGGACAATCAGGACTACATAGAGAAACATTTACCTTTTCCCTCTGCCTTCCCCATATACTCGTGCATACAGACAGACAGAAAAACAGATAGACAGACACACAGACAATGAACGAGTGCTCACCAGAAAAAAAATAAAAGAAAGAAGACAAAAGAACCCAGGAGCATCAGCACTGGATGTGCTCACCCAAATGAATCACTAATTAAGACAACGCCCTAAGGCTTGCATACAGCCTCCTCGTATGGAGGAAACTTCTCATTTGAGGCTCCCCCTCTCTGATGACTCTAGCTTGTGCCAAGTTGACACAGACCAGCCGTTTCAGAGACTTTGTCTCAAAACAACATACAAACAACAGCACCCCCCCCAAAAAAAAACAAACCAGAAAACCAAAGCAAAACAAAAAAGATACTATTGCTCCAGCACCATGTCTGTCTGCCACCATGCTCTCCACCCAGCTAGACATGGGCTCAGAGTCAGAAGTGTGAGCACAAATAAACTTTTCCTTCTGTAAACTGCCTTGCTCATGGTGTCTTTTCACAACAACTGAAGAGGAACTAAGGCTTCTCAAACTTCAAAAACATGCACATAAGACAGTAAGATAAGGGATCAAACTTTCCCAAGCTCTCCAAAGCTTAGTCATTGTTGAGCAAACATTCAAAGTTTTAGTGTTAAGTTTAGAATCTTGTCATTGACTAAAGAGAACATCCACATTTTTAGATCGAGTAAGTTTAGGCAGTCAATTTCCTACATGGCTTCTTGGCTTTGAGCTGGAGGATTTTATTATACAGTGGCTATCAAAGGAGTTATGAGAAGAACTGTATCCAAAAGAATGAGGAGTGACCGACAGACATGCTTTATTTATTGTAGTTGCCGGAATGTGCTAAGCAGTACTTTACTACTGACCTTCAACCCTACTCCAAACCACTTGTTTAAATGTATGAGATGGCAATGTTTTAGCAGCATTTTTAGTGGGGTAATACTGTGACTTACATAGAGAGCAGAGGTATATGCAGGGAGATATATAATAATGAATGATTTTTTCCCTTCTTTTTCTTCAATCTTTGGTGACCAGGGTCATTCAACCCAAAGTTAGTGGCAGCATTTGCGAGGCATTCTCTTCAGATATAAAGTCATTAATTATCAACTGTGTACTTTTTTTTTTTTGGTTTTTCGAGACAGGGTTTCTCTGTGTAGCCCTGGCTGTCCTGGAACTCACTCTGTAGACCAGGCTGGCCTCGAACTCAGAAATCCGCCTGCCTCTGCCTCCCAAGTGCTAGGATTAAAGGCGTGCGCCACCACCGCCCGGCTCTGTGTACTTTTTTTTTTTGGGACACAAGGTCTCCCTTCTTATATAGTTGAAATGTACTATGTCATCCAGGCTGATCTTGAACTCACAATCCTTTCACCTTAGCACTTAAGCACTGGATTACTGATATCTGTAATCACTTTCAGTAATTTCCTTTGCTTCCCATTTCTACTTCCATATCTACTTTGGGGATTAGTACAGCCTGTTCAGATGGGCCTTCAGTCTTCAGCCAATAACCACGGAAGGTTAGTATCTGGAGTGCCACCAAGGCCCCCAGAAAACAATTCAAGACAATTTTCCCTCAGTGGTTGTCAGGGCTCACACAGACAGATTCTCCACTCAGGTCTACACGCTTTAATCTGGCAGAAAAGCATCAATCTATTGATTCATTCCTAAGTTTAAATACTTGTCTTCTGAGCACCTGCCACTTTCAAAACAAAACAGAACAAAAACGGCAAGTATCAAATGAATGCCTTGCTTGAGGTCACAAGGCAGGTACCCAGGATGGCGCTGATAGCTCTCTCTGCAAGACAGACTCTCAGAGACTGCAAGGTTGTCCTCTCCTGCAACAGGAACCACTCCATAATACAGCAAGGTCCTTTGTAGATGTCAGCCCATGCTCCTGCACTTCCTCTAGGTATACCACATCGACAACCATGAGAATAAATCTTTATCCTCATAAACTAAATGAACACCACTGCTGAGAAGTAGTGTAACTTTACAGACAAAATGTTTTAAAAGAAAGTGTGCTTCTACAAAGCCAACACTCTCTAGTAAGACTGACTGTCAGCTCACAGGCAGCAACGCCCTGGAGGCACAGCTAGCAGTAAACACTCCTGGTCAGCCCCGTAAAACTCATAGCCAGAGCAGATGACAGAACAGAAAGATTAACATTCAATCAGTACACGCCTGGCTTATAACTTGGCCTTTGTAAATGTAAGCATAGCTAGAATTGAGGCTACTGAGTAAACTATTATACTTTCAGGATGATTAACTAAAACTTAAAAGAATCAAGACTATTTTCCTCCAAACAAACAGATACAAATCTTGAAGAGAGTAACAGAATTTTGACTCAGCAGGAGAGTAAAGAGTTCATTGCAGATTTAAGCAAAAACTAAAGAGGAAGCCAATGTGTGCTAGAACAGAGAACAGACTGCTGGCTGCACATTTTGCTCTAGTTTTGTATCATCCAGGCCCCACCTAGCACTAGTGTCTTGGGCTCCCAGAATGCAGATGGGCATCTTCTTGCATTACAGTCACTCAAGAGCTAACTTCTATAGGCCAGCACAGGGTAAAAAGCCATCCTTTAGATCATGAATTCTATGGAAATTATTTTCTAGATTTCAAGATCGTGAGACTTAAATATCTTCTGGAAGTCTAACTGTATATACTGAGACTGTTAAACTCAGCCTGTGCTCAAACCAAATTCATCTAAAGAATGTGTAATCTGTATCAAGCATCAAACAAGCCCCAGTCACCAAGCAGAGATTAGTGTATTACTGTATACAGCAGTCAGGCTATGTCCCGATGCACCTCAGAGTCTTTGCCAGGCAACCTGGCAGCTGTACTTATCAAACTTTTGGTAATAAAATGGAAATTGATAGGGATATGCTATACATTAAATAGGAGATATTAGTACTGAAGAGAAGCTGGGATTAGAGTAAGGCTTCACCTCTCATTAATCTATGGAATAATATAAATACTTACTCAGCCATGAGTTTTGCTATGCGATGACAGTCATTCTTGTCATAAAACCAGATACTGTATATTGACACTTGAAAAACAAAGGAAAAAAAAAAGAGATAAGCATAACGTTTTCAAGTATGAGTACATGAACAATGTAATACAGGGTTCACCACCAGACCCTCAAATTATTAGTAATCCCTCTAAAGAAAAAAGAAAAAGGAATAAAATGAACATGGAGCCTTTCCCTAAAGCTGTTAGAATCAGGTCAGGCAAGACACTCAAGATGTTAATAACAAAACCAATTGAGGCTCAGTAACATACACCTATAATCCCAGTTACTCTGGAGGCTGAGGCAGGAGGATTGCTAGTTCAGGAACAGCCTAGGCAACCAAGCAAGGCTGTCACAAAATAAAATTAAAAATCTGTTGGGGATATAAATATAACTCAGTGGTGCTGGGGTCATCCTCAGTGAAAAAAAAAACCAAAAAAAAATATAGACACAGAGAGAGAGAGAGAGAGGGAGGGAGGGAGGGAGGGGAGGGGAGGGAGGGAGGTTTTTTTTTTGAGACAGGGTTTCTCTGTGTAGCCCTGACTGTCCTGGAACTCACACTGTAGACCAGGCTGTCCTTGAACTCAGAAATCCACCTGCCTCTGCCTCCCAAGTGCTGGGATTAAAGGTATGAGCCACCACTGTCCGGCTCACACAGAGTTTTAAACATCATTATCTGCCACTAAATATCAAATGCATTGTTACTTACCTATTATCAAGAAAGACTGCTGATTAAACTAAGATTCAATCAGTATGGATGATAATTCCGAACTAACAAGAAAGTAAAATCAATGTCTTGATTCCTGAAAACCAAATTCACTAGGCAAAAAGCAGAATTTGAGTTTCTTGAATCTTAACTAGAATAAAATTAAACTACAATGAAAAAGGTTTTAGAGAAAGTTTTGAAATAACTGTTTCCACATGCTGTCAACTGATCAATTGCTCACACTTGGTGTCACCTGTCACACTTCCTTTGCCATGTTTTCATATTCCTAGTATGGCGTTTCACACAACTGAAGACTTAAAAATTGTTGTTGCAAGATAAATGACTTTTTTTTTAAAAAAAAGATTTATCTATTTATTATATGTAAGTACATTGGAGCTGTTTTCAGACGCTCTAGAGGAGGGTGTCAGATCTTGTTACAGATGGTTGTGAGCCACCATGTGGTTGCTGGGATTTGAACTCAGGACATTCAGAAGAGCAGTCAGTGCTCTTAACTGCTGAGCCATCTCTCCAGCCCCTTTTCTTAATTTTTTTCTTTTATAGATTTAGATAAACGACTTTTATCATAAAAGATGGCAATATATAACTTAGCTAATACAGCAGTTTTTGGATATGGTATGCAGAAATACTGAAGAAGTGAAAATAGACAAAGCACATGGCTGAGGAAGGCCTACCGAGTGCTGTGACGCACTACAGGATACAGTCTATCACCTGGAGGTAATCACTGGGCCGGGAGCTTGAGGCAGGGCTCACTCTGCCCACAGGCAGGAGGCAGGAGGCTGTGTGCTACTGCAGAGCTACTTTGTCTGGAAGTTAGAGCAAGTCTTTCCACGTCAATGAACCAATTTAGATTAACTCCTCATGGGCATGTTCAGAGACTTGTCTCCTAGGTGACACTAGATCCTGTCAGGCTGACAAAGCACTAACCATCACATCATTTTTTTTTCTTCTTCTTCTTACAAACAACAGCCTCCCTCTAACCAGGGAGCTTTTCTCTCTTTGTAAATAGCAGTGGAACTTCTTTGTATATATCTGTTTCTGGATGTTTTCATGTCCTTTTCCTATAATGTCTTGATTAGAATAGTTATAAAATAAGCCTTAATAATGAGGAGAGTTGCTGTGTACTTTAAGATGGTCATATTGCTGTGAAGAGACACCATTACCAAGGCAACTCTTATTTAAAAAAAAAAAATGTAATTGCGTCTGGCTTGTAAGCTAGGGATAGTCCAGAGGTTTAATCATCATGGCCGGAAGCACGGCGGCCTGCAGGTGCCGAGAAGGAGCTGACAGTTCTATATTTGATTGGCAGGCAGCAGGGAGATACCGTGGGTCATTGGCTTGAGCATCTGAGACTTCAAAGTCCTTCCCCAGTGACACACTTCCTCCAACAAAGCCTTATCTACTCAAGCAAGGCCACACCCCCTAAAGTACCACTCCCTGTGAGTCTACGGTAGCCATTTTGTTTTTCAAACTACCACAAAGGCTGTTTCAGTTTCTAGAGCTTTTCATGTAAAAATTTATGTTAAAGCTAATTCCTAATACCTGTATGGGGAGATTTTTTTTTCCTAAAGGTTTATTTATCTATTTATCTAATAGGATTTTGTTGTTGTTTTGGTGTTTTTGAAATAGTCTTCCAGTGTAGCTCAGGCTGACCTCAAACTCTCGATCCTCCTTCCTCTGGGAGTGTGCACCACCAAACTCAGATTACGGCATTGTTTTTTTGTTTCCATCATGTTGTTAGTACATAAAGATGCAATAAATTTGATGTGTTTTCTGTGGTACAGGGGACAACATCAAAAGCCTTGCACTCTAAGTGCCCACAACCCCCAGCCCCACAACTGATTTTTTTTGTCTTGATCTTATACCTGAGACTTTCCCAAACTCCTCTGTCAGCTCTAAGAGCCGTATCTGTACGATGACATCACTTGATTGAGTCCTATAGATATTTTCTCTCTTGACTCATCACAGTCTCAGAGCCAGCAGCAGTCTATCTCAACAGCAGTGGTGACAACGGGTATCACAGCCCAGCTCTGGATCTCAGGGAAAGCATTTAGTCGGCTACCATAAGCACAAATTATTAGTGCTGTTTCTGTAGGTGTGCTTCACCAAGGTACTAGTTCACTTCTACTCATAATTTGCAGTTTTATCAAGAATGGACAATGGATTTGTGGAATGGTCTTGTGATCATGAGGGCTGGGTACTCTGCTTAAGTTTAGAACACTTGCCTATCTAGTGCAAGGCCCAGCCCCCAAAACAAAATAACAAAAATCCATATGTTATTTACTTCTTTAGCTTACTGACTTGGCAGTCTGCATTTGCTAATTTTCAACAATGAATCAACTTTCCATATTTGGAATAGATCTCCGGGGCACTGAGCATATTTTTTAATGTATTAAGGCACTTGGTATGTTAGTATTTAGAAGAGGGCTATTGAGTCTATATTCATAAAACAAAACAAAACAAAAAAACAGACTTTATCTTTATTTTTCTTGTTTTATCTTTGTTTTGATATTATGGTGTACTGGGGTTCTGTGTGTCACCTTGACACAAGCTGGAGTTATCACAGAGAAAGGAGCCTCCCTTGAGGAAATGCCTCCAAGAGATCCAGCTGTAAGGCATTTTCTCAATTAGTGATCAAGGGGGGAGGGCCCATTGTGGGTGGTGCCATCCCTGGGCTGGTAGTCCTGGGTTCTACAAGAAAGCAAGCTGAGCAAGCCAGGGGAAGCAAGCCTCCATGGCCTCTGCATCAGCTCCTGCTTCCTGACCTGCTTGAGTTCCTGTCCTGACTTCCTTTGGTGATGAACAGCAATGTGGAAGTCTAAGCTCAATAAACCCTTTCCTCCCCAACTTGCTTCTTGGTCATGGTGTTTGTGCGGGAATAGAAACCCTGACTAAGACATAGGGTAACAGTGGTCTTACAGAAACATTTAAGAAGCATTCCCCTTTGTTTCCTACTCTCTGAAGAGACTAACAGTAGTAGAAATAAATTACAAATAAAATGTCCTTAATGTGGGTCAGCAGTATTCCTACTGGCTATTTTATCTTGGTTGAGTGTGTCGTTTGTGAGCTTTAAGGAGTTATCCCATTTCTTCTAAGTCATCAAAAGTTTATGTATGTAAAGTTTATAAAAATTTCATGTATCTTAACGGTTGCAGGATTTGTAATATCTCATCTTTTCCCCTAATAGTGACAAGTCTGCTTTTGTTCTTTGAGATTGGCCCTCACTTTGTAGCCTATGCGCCCTGGAACTCAGGATCCCCTTTGCAGGACCTACAGGCATTAGGCACTATGCCCATCTCTAAACTTGTGTCTGTACGCCTTAGTTTTGTTATTTTATTGTCATTTTTTTCCATAGAACAAGCTTTTTCCAATTTGATTTGTATTCTCATTTTTACAATTTTCTCCCTTTTGTATGCTATGAGTTGATTTTATATCTTTCTTCTTTTCTTAAACCTTAGATAAGGTCTCTTATAGCCCACGGTGGCCTTGAACTCCTAATCCTTCAACCTCTGTTTCCCAAGTGCTGGGATCATAGGCGTGTGCCAGCACACTTCTCTGTCTCTAATTTCTTGGGAGAAGGAATTTGTAGGTTCTCAATCAGTGCCACATAGAAAGGCAGGCATTTACCATGGCCCCTGAGGCTTCTTAAAGTAAAAACTATCATTTAATTAAAAAAAGAAAATAAAAAAAACCAAAAAACTACCTCCCAGGCCAGACTGAAGACATAAAGTCCTCTTGCCATTGCCATCCTGACTTCCTGGAGAGAGGGAGAGCACCTCCCTGGTGGTCACTTCTTTTTTTTTTTTTTGAGACAGGGTTTCTCTGTGTAGGCCTGGCTGTCCTGGAACTTACTTTGTAGACCAGGCTGGCCTGGAACTCAGAAATCCGCCTGCCTCTGCCTCCCAAGTGCTGGAATTAAAGGCGTGCGCCACCACCGCCCGGCTTTGGTGGTCACTTCTTACCAGCAGAGCTTTCAATCCTTGCCAGGTTTGGTTGGCTTGCCTTAGCATTGTTGGCACAAGTCCCATGCAATATATGGGAGGCCAGGTCCACTTGGGCTACCTTCTGTTGCTAGGCAGGCTTGCATCCGGTTAAGACTGTGAGACAGCCTCCTGCTGGGTTGGCCGTATGTCTGTCACACATTCCATCACCTTCCTCTAGCCTTCAGAGTTCTCCATTGTTTTGAACATTTCAAGGTTTTACAGTTGTGTATATCAATACCAGACAAATCATTTGCTGGACTGTTCAAATTGTGTTATGCATTTTTGTGGTTGGAAAACAGGAGTCTAAGAGGACAACTATGTGGCTTATTAATAAATCAGAGGAAAAAATAATTTTAGGACCAGAACACAGGCTGGTGCATTCCTAGAGCACCTGTCCTGCCACCCAACACCTTGTACCTAGATCTCATTGTATTAAAAGTAACTTAAAACTAAATTATATACATGTGTATATTTATACTTATTCATGTCTGTGTCAAAGCATGCATATAGATGTCAAAGAACAACTTACCAGGTAGTTAGTTCTCTACTTCTACCATGTGGGTTCTGGGGATCCAACTCAGGCCATTAGGCTTGGCAGTGAGTAACTTTTCACCTTGAGCCATCTTGCTAGCATCATAAAACTTTTTAATGCAATAAAAGTAGTGACAGAGGTTCTCTGTGCAGCCCTGACTATTCTGAAACTCACTCTGTAGATCAGGCTGGCCTCAAACTCAGAGATTCACTTGCCTTTGCCTCCTGAGTGCTGTGACTAAAGGTGTTCATTACCACTGCCCAGACAAAGTAGTGAATTTCAATTACTCTTAAAGACAGAGAAATACAAAGAAAAAAAAGGAGCTAAGTTAAAATTGCCTATTAAAAGAATAGCATGAAGCTGGGAATGGTAGCATGCATAATTAATCCTGGCCCTTGGGAGGCTAAAGTGAGGGAATCACAGATTTGGGACCAGACTGAACTACACCAGCAAGACCATGCTTCAAAGAAACAAGAAGCTGTGGGGTGCAGTTCAGCTGGGGGGTGCTTGGCTTGCCTAGCCTAGTGTTCGAAAAGTCCTAGGTTTGATCCCCAACACTACATAAAACCAAGCATGGCAGTGAATGCCTGTAGACCCAGCACTGGTTGGTGGAGGCAGGGGGTTTACGAATTCAAGGCCATTTTCAGTCACATAGAGAGTTTGAGGTTAGCATGAGATATATGCAGCCCTGATCAAAGGCATGCACATGTGCCAATAAACTCAGAAAATATAAGCACGAGAAATTGTATTTTGTATTTTTATTTACTACATTTGTTTTTGTGTCAAACTTCTGATCCCCTGCCTCTGTTTCCCAAGCAGTGAGCAGGTGAGTCATCATACCTGGCTTCAATAATTTTTTTTTTTTGACAGTGAAAACTTTCCTTTTGCTCATACATGTAATGATGACAGAAAAATGGTATATTACTAGAAATGAGTGGTAGTGGTAAATGTTTTTTTCAGACAGGGTCTTACCCTAAGGTAGCCTCAAACTTTCTTTTCTTTTTTTCTTTCAAAGATTTTATTTGTTTAATGTATATGAGTACACTGTAGCTGTCTTCAGACACACCAGAATCTGTTACATACAGATGGTTGTGAGTCACCATGTGGTTGCTGGGAATTGAACTCATGATCTCTAGAGAGCAGCCAGTGCTCTTAGCTGCTGCGCCATCTCTCCAGCCCCAAACTTTCTTTTCTTAAAACGTATTAAAAGCTAGGTGTGATCAAGGCCTGTGCCTAATAATTTGCTCATGAGGCTGAGGCAGGAGAATCAAGTTTGAAGCCAATCTAGGCCACATAAAGAGATCTTAGTTCTAATACAGTTTTTTTTTTAAATCCCTCTTTAAACAGTATTAAATAACACCTGTAAAGATATTGAAATATATCAACCTAGGGGCTGGGGAGATGGCTCAGCAGTTAAGAGCACTGGCTGCTCTTTCAGAGGTCCTGAGTTCAATTCCCAGCAACCACATAGTGGCTCACAACCATCTGTAACAGATTCTGGTGTGTCTGAAGACAGCTACAGTGTACTCATATAAATAAATAAATCTTAAAAAAAGGATATATCAATCTATATAGTCAATCAATGTATAAAGGTTATTTTGGTGGCAAATTATTTGTTGCATGCTGAATTAAGATCACTTCTGCAAGACTTCACGTCAAGTCTGCTGCTTAGTTTTTTTAAAGGTTTTAAGCTGGATTTTTCTACTGTTACTGCTGTGAATTAAGAATAAACAGAGTAAGCAAATGGCTTCATTTTAATGAATGAAGAACAGGAACAAGGATGTCTTCCATGTTCTGGGATGGGACACCTCAATGACACTAAGACTGCCTTAAACTCAGGCCCTGTGTAGCCGCAGACTCTTACGGTACCTGAGCATGGAAGGTTGCTTCCCATGCCTGGGACCCAGTTTTTAAAATTCTGTTCACAGAATTTCAAAATACTGCATGTGATTCCAATGAACAAGGAACCTTGAAATAAATTAACAAATAACATAAATTAACAAATCTGACACCTCAATGGAAGGAACACAGACATTGCCTTAATAGAGAGAAAATGATTCCACATATCTACTACTGGGTCTAGAAGTTAAATCTTACCCCAACATAGTATAGACTACACCAAGGCTTTCAAAAGAGTCCATATATGGCAATTACAGGCAATCACCTTTCTTTAAATATCCCTGTTTCCAACCCTGGCTCAGAAACCTAAAACACTAAAGCTCTGATACAGAAGATCCCACTTTCCGCATACTACAATCTGCATCTAGACACAATCACGTGGGCAGCAGTGCTGACAAAGTACTTAGAATATGGAATGCATCAGGTATGGAGAATAACACAAAGCTCTTTCTGGGTTAAAGAGCCAGGGATTACACACTAAACTACTAGAAAGAATTTCAAATTGAAATCCAAAGTAATTTCACCAGAGTTGTCAGTTTAAGGCCAATTTTCACTAAGTCACCCTTCCTCTTTCAAGAAATCCCATGTCATTTAGAAATAAGACATTTGCTTCTATACTTGTCCATTATCAAATAAACTGCCAAAAAAGAACCAAACACTTTCAAAGGCATGTTTGCAGAAGAAACATAGATAAGGAGGCCAGAACGAGAGCTTAATGGGCAAAGGATAAGAGTCACACTCCACTCTGCCAGAAGCAGACCTGTGGAGGTTCAGAGACGCATCCAAGAGTCAGTGCTGTCTGCCAACATATCAAAGCTCGGTGCTCAACTGGCAAGAAAGCTCAGGAGCTGCCACCAAGCCTGTCACTGCCACTAGTGAGGAAAAACAGATACGTCTGCCAGATAGCCGAGACACAGAGGACCCTGTCTCGAAGCCCAAGCTAAGTATTCTTAAGAGAACGTACACTCAAAGGTCCTACAATGGTGCCAACAATTCGTGCTGAGATGTCCTGAAATAATCTCCTCTGATTAACTGTCTCACAAAAGATTCAGGCTTCGGGCAATGTGGTATTATTCTCCCACAGCAAATAATGATTTGTACCTGTTTTGTAGATGGTTTTTCTCAAGAGAACTAGTTGGTGGATACCCACCACAGATTTTGACTGCTTGTCCCAAGTCAGTCATACATAATGGCAGTTATGGTAGGGGATATAAAATAATATTGTACTTCCATGAAAAATATCAAGTACAAAATATCCTTAATCAAGTGTTTTCCCTACTTTTCAACTGGGGGGTCTTTTCCTTTGGAAACTGAAACAAACAAGCAAACAAACAAAAACAACGACACAGAAAAAAACCTGTTAAAAGCATTCGGATTACCTAAAATTGAGAAAAACTTAAGAGCTGATGGGAAAAATGTTCTATTTTTCAAAAAAGCCCTATGTGAGGGTCAAGTTACTTACTATAAATTTGGTATTAATTTTATTCATCTTTATTTAAGCTGTACATACAATATCAGGAGAATTCACATAGAGACTTTGCCCAAACTCTGCAGAGTTCTAGAGCTTCTATGACTCACTCATGTGATCTGTTGTCTTGTTTTGTTGATCATTTATACCTGACCTATTTTCTAAAAGGATCTGAGGAGGCTGGTACTTTTCTTCATACAGAAACAAGAAGAAAAGGACTTCTGGTGGCAGCGTTAAGAGTTATAAACTTCTGGGGGATGGAGAGATGGCCCAGTAGGTAAGGGCACTTGTCCCCAGGTCTGATGACCCAACTCCAGTCCCTGATTCACATGGAGAACTAGAAGAGAACTGACTCCCTGCAAGATGTTTTCGATTGCTGACAGCCATTATTACCCACACAACCCCACCCTGCCCCCCAGGCACACACTAACCAACACGGAGAATTTCTGGGCTGGAGATGTAGCTCAGTGATACAGCACTTGCCTAGCATGGGGGAAGGGGGAAGGGGGGAAAAGAAGAGCGAGACAGAGATGATATTTTTGATGGATCGATTTCCTGAGTTCAATTCCTAGTACTGTGAAAACAAGAACCAACCAACCCTCAAGGTGGAAATAGTTCTAAAGCTGTAAAGCAGGGCTGGAGAGCCTGACTCAGTGATAAAGACACTGCTCTGCCGAGGACCTAAGACCTTCACACCTGCCTGCAACTCCAGCTCCAGGGGCTCCATCCAGCAGTTCTGACTTCTAAAGAAACATGCACACGCACACACACAGACATACACATAAATGAGACTTGCAGGTATGAAAATTTCCTACAATAGGAAGCAAAAACAAGAAAATGGGCTTTCAATGTAGTCAAATACACTTTAATAATCAGAAATATAATACTGCAGCTATATAAACAGCAGTCTGCTCCAGCTAGTAAGAAAATGAGTGTCTCTACGCTGACAGATCATTTCCTTTCAGAATGGAATAAACCCTGTACGGAGCCAAAGCCAGATTGGCTTTTGATTCTAACAAGAGACGCTTGGCTGGTTGCAAGCATTGCCAAGGATGAGAGGATGATGAGAGGATGCTTTGTATCTGCAAGTCAGGCTGGCAACAGTGATACAGTGGCTTACCCTTGAACAGCAATGCACACTAACATGGCAGAGAAAGAGCCCCAATCCTAAAATCTATGTGAGGTTATCTACTTATTGAACACTCAGTAGAAGACTTGAGCCATGTGACTCTCTTCACATGCCACTCTGTAAGCTAGGTATGCCTATGGGTGTGACCCAATGCTGGGCATGTCCAGCACCTGCTAGCTATCTACTTATTCTATGTTCTACCAATCTACCATTTTAGCATATTGTATGGGAAGATAAAGAGTGGGAAATGGCATTTGGCAACTATAGATCCAAATTTCTGTTTAGGACTTCTAGGAATCTACAGTTAGAATGTTGGGATATAGGTCTAATTATGGTATAAGACCTCTTTCTCCCTTGACTTCTGCTTCCCCATACATTCTCTTACTAGTTTATTACTAGATCATCCAAAACGGTTATAAGCACAAATACCTATAGGCTATAAGAGACCTCATGAGTATTGAGCGATTAGTGATGGGCATGTCCTACCCAGAATTTGGTTGACATTAGTAATCGCAGTGATGTGGTTATAGAAATCAGGTATGTGGGGATGTGCCTGTGGCTCAGCTGGTAGAGTGTGTGCCTACCATACACACAGCCCTGAACTTTATTTCCAATACTGCATAGACAGGGCATGGTAGCACATGTTTGGAAACCTAGCACTTTGAAGGTTTAGGTAGGAGAATCACTAATTCAGAGTCATCCTCAGTTATACAGAGATTTCAAGACCAGCCCAGGATATATGAGCCTTTACAACAATAACAGATAATAATAATGATAATGATGATGATAACCCAGGGGTCTTCGTGTTTAAGAAACAAATATATAATTTTTGTATGTTGGTAGCAAATGCTTATCCTGTGTTTTCCTTTAACTCAAAAGACAAAGCTGGTCATGCCTGGAAATAGTGGCTGTTTTGTTAACTGAGATCTGCTTGGACCCCCAGGCACCGAACACGCAGAGCTCAGCTTTAAGGTTTATGCTTCTCATCTCACAGGGCTTTAGTTCTTGGGCTAATGGTTACCTTGTGCTTTAATTTTTATAGCAGTAATGAATTTCATTTATATAAATACAACCTTAAATCTATATAATGTTGATATATTGCTATCATCTAGATATGTGACTATACTTTGCTTTATGAGTTCACAGAAGAAAAAATTAGGAGTATTTATTAAACTGTAATTATTGAACTTACAGCTAAGATAACACTGGAACACAAGATAGAAGCTGCTTTTACCCAACAAAAATACCTTAGGGGAGGAAAAGCCAGTTGTGAATCTTAATAGAAATAATCCCTTCTGAACGTTTGGAAATCTCAAGGATTTGAAAGCTTAGTAAGAGGGTGTCTGGAGTGGTTCTGCCAGCACATGAGACAGCCACAGTTCCCCACTGTCTGACCTCAGGCTCAGCCAGCTCCTGTCTGAGTCCTGTGCGCTCTCATGGTGTTTTACCTCTTCAGTCTGTAACTGTGGCAGGAGTGAGGAGGCTCTTTCCTTATCTTGGTCCTCGAGGCCAGGCTAATGCAGCTGCCACAGGTCCTTTCTTCTTTCTGATTACAGACTCCTACAAAGCACGGGGCTGCAGCGGGTGGGCGGGCGAGACCACCTCTCTTTCCTCAGGCTGTGAGCAGAACTGCCCTGAGCTGGGAGAGCACAACCAACAAACTGCCGGACTCTCTTTTTTAATTGTTTATAAATTCCTTTTTCAGTCTGGAAGTAGAACTTACATTTTTTGACTTGATAAATTATAAACTCATCTTGCAAGGAAACTTCTTGCACTGTGCTTTAAGTCTGAAGATTTGTTCCAAATGCCAACAGCCACCTACCATCTCTTCTGTTCTGACTTGTCCTTGAACTGAGAAAGGACAAAGAGAAAGACAGGAACAGCAGCGCTACAGCATTTCTTCCTAAAACTTTCCGCTTGGCCGCTGTATTTTCAACACTGGAAATGAACCTTCCGACATTTTCTAGTGATCTAATTTTAATTAAAAGCGTTCTCTCCCGAGAGACTGATGCCCGGTATAAAGGCAGAATTGTAAGTGCAGTGGAGAGCACGGAAGACTTCTCCCAGGCCTTGGCAGGTGAGTCAAACAGTTGCATTTTTTCCTAGCGGCTATATTTACAGGGAATTGACTGTTGTTAGGAAGGCTAAAGAGTAATGGATGACACTGGAACTGTATGTCATTAACATTCTCTGGATAAATTCCAGATTGGGTTTTATCTAAATATGATTATTTTCATAGTGCTTTATAGAAACCACAGATCTGCTACTGCTTAGAAGTGTCAGGTAGGAAGGAATCCGGACACATCCAGGTGTTCTTGGGAAACCAGAAAAGGACTTTGTTCAACTGGGATTATAGAAAATGTCTTAAAATGAGGAAGGTGGTGAGTGGGGGAAACTGAAAGGCTGTCTTCATTTAGATAATTCCTTCCACTAAAAACTGTAAGTCTAATAAAACCTCACAAATATTCCTCTTTTGGCTAAAACTACCACCCAATTTCCCCAGTCCAGAATAAGGTTAGGACTGAGAAGAGGAAATCTATAGCACATATTTTTTTCTAATTAATAGGTAAATATTGTCATTAAAATTACTAGGAAAAACATGCAAAATATTATCACATCTGACAGACCAGATTTTCAGTCAAAAGGCTAATAATTTTTCATGTTTACAATTGACAAAGTTACAGACTTTAAATCATCAGTGTTTGCCACTCTTCTATAGCTGTTTAAGAATTACACACATATAGCTCTGGGCTTAATGAATGAGAGAGAGAGAGAGAGAGAGAGAGAGAGAGAGAGTGTGTGTGTGTGTGTGTGTGTATATGTATGTGTGTGTGTGTATGTATGTGTGTGTATGTATGTGTGTGTGTATGTATGTATGTGTGTGTGTGTATGTATGTGTATGTATGTGTGTGTGTGTATGTATGTGTGTGTGTGTATGTATGTGTGTGTGTATGTATGTATGTGTGTGTGTGTATGTATGTATGTGTGTGTGTGTAGGGTAGGGGAGGAGGTCTTGCTACACAGCCCTGGCTTGCCTGCCACTTGCTATGTAGGTTTCAGGCTGGCTTCAACCTTGGACAATCCTTCCGTCTCAGCCTCTAGAGAGCTGGGAATCACAGGCATGGGCTCTCATTTGGCTTCATTGGGAAACTTAACCCTTTGGTGGAAGACAGATTTAAGACACTGAAAGCTCGAATACATTTCTGTAAACTTAAAGTTTACCAAGAAAACAGAGAGAACTGAAGGACAAAAAACAAACAAACAAAAATCTTTGAAAGTACATAATAGTTTTTAAATTTATATGGCATGATATCTTGTAAGGTGCTAGACAGATGACATAGTTAATACATATCATTGAATTTGCATTATCTGGGTTAATCATCTTTGTTTAGTTAAAGACAAAGAAGCAGTTTGAGATAGTTTTTGTCAATGGAAATCATTATAAAATCGTTTGCATAAAAGAAATGACTGAATGCCAGAATCGACTCCACAGAACTTGATGGTATCAAACCTAGTATCTGCAAGTAAATGGGTTATTACAAACTGCAGACAGTCTAGCTGTAGGTAAGAAAACATCTTTTGTTTCTTCTGTGGTTGCTGTTGCTCAGAACGCAATCTTGCAGTATACTCTGGGTGGTATTTCATCATTAAGTAATAGGTAAGCGTATGCATCAAAAACTGGTCCGAGGCTATCTCTGTCACTCTAAGGTGTCCACAGAGGCATACGCAGCAAACAACGGTCCCCGACACTGGGAAAAACGTGACCTAGGACAAGTATTACTGTAGCATCTTGCTCAAGTGGATAATGAAGCATGGTCTCCTCACCACAGAAGCCCGGCCTGAGGAGACGAGTTTCCTGTGAGGATAGACTAGAATTGTAGTTGATCCCAATCTGCCTTTTAGAGTCTGGTCTACACGGTGAACTGTCTTAGTCTCATTTACCAAATAGAACATGCCTCTGGGAATTTCTTTAGCCTCGATGGGCAGATTTTAAAATCATCAGGCAATCTGTTGTACTGTTTGAGTCCATTCAGATCTGTATAGGCCTGAGGACACTTCTGTTAAATGGGACATTTCTAGGAAACTCCCTAAGTTTTAAACTCATAGGCAAAAAGCTTACTTTTTATTTCTAAAAATTGCATGTTAAAAAACCGCCTTTGGCTATGTATTCCTAGCATGCCCACTGTGCCCCTCTGGTTATTTTTACTGTTGATGGCCCATCATGTTACCTAGAGATGAGGCCTTTGCTTTGCGGGTCTGCTCTGCTGCAATGCAGTTTCTACCCTCTGTCATCAATTTCTACTCTCACTTTTATTCTCCTTCTTCCTACTCAGATTTCCTTTTTCTTTCCTAACCTCTTGTTCTAGAGAGCCCAAGTATACTATTCCATAGTCTTATAGACATTTGCAATGATTATGGATTTTTAACATTCATTTTGTAAATTTCACATGTACTAGGTACAAACTGGTTCAAAATTGTTCATATTTCTGTCTGTACTAATATTTATTTTGTCATTCATGTATTCTCAATGTAGTTACCTTAACTTTTCCTGGTTAAAATTTGCCTGGTAACATCTCATTCTATCCTCCATTTCCAACAACATATACAAATTCCATATGTATCTGTTCTAATCAGTGATTTATTCTGCCATTTATTTTGGAGTTTCTACTTAACTTTTCTAGTTTGACAAGGTGACTGTGGTGGCTATCCTAGATATTTATTTTTGGTTGTGCTGAGAATCAAACCCAGGGCTTTGTGCATGGTAGGTAACTGCTTTATCACTGAGATATTTCCTTAGCCCCACAATGAATCATTGATAATCTTGTTTAAAAGTTCACAGCTTATCAATCTAGCTACCCTATTTCTCTTTCCTTCATTCTTGCTTCCTTTCCTTCCTCCCTCCTGTACGCCTTTCTCATTCTTCCCTTTAATTTTGGGGGGTTTGAGAGCCAGCACTGTAAAAAAATAGGGAGGAGTGGAGAAAAACTTCCTGTGAGGCAGCTTGCTTGAGGTTCCTGTGAGAAGTGGTAAAGGAGACACTACAAGCCGGGTCCTAAGAGAATCTGGGACTCCTAAGCACTTACAGTTGCTTCACTAATAAGAACACCGCTTCAGGCTAAGGTCATTCTAATATAGGTGATATTTGTAAATGACTAGCAAAATACCTTATGTTCTCTATACCCTTTCCAGACAGATCAGGTTAAGTGGTTCATACAAGGTTACAGTCAGTAAGATGGCAAAGCTTAGAACTGCCTGCAAATCAAACTCCATTCTAAGAAAGTACTACCACAGTAAAGTCATTCTTAGGAAAGTATTCTGCAGCTTTTGAATGTAGAAATAATTTATAATTTTCAAAAGGGAACAACTAAACAGGAGGCATAAAAGCCTCTTACGTGCACGTCCTATTAAATAAAAAGTTTGCTGGAGAACAGATTCATGCTTAGATTCCCATTGCTCAATATGCCAAATACTACTGCAGAGAGACTATAAATCCAGGTAGGTTAAGTAGATCAAAAGCCACATTCCTAACACACACGAGGCACACCCCGGTTCAGCACTCAGTCACACATGGCAGGTGGTCAGTGTTAGACAGTGCTAGTACAAAAGCCCTCATCGCTGCAGAGTTCTAACAGACGGCTCTGCTCTAGAGTGTGAATTATGCGATTTTACTGTTGCAGCAGTGGAAGGAACCCTGGCTTTGGAGAGCAACAGTGCTAGACTACATCTATTACCTTCATAGCTCCTCAACAAATTTCTGAACATCTGAGTATCTTGTGTATCTTTTAAGTTTGGAACTAGAGAGATGTTTCCAAACAGGAACACTGCCACTGTTCAATAACCATAGAATCTGCAACCCCTCAATTCTTACTAAAGTCCAATTAAAGCCTTGTGTAGCTACCAAAAGGCTCTTAAGACACGATGGAAATACAGTATTTCTCAAAGATTCACGAGAAGCACCAAATCTAATGAAAGTATCTTCTCTTAAGAGTTTACCTCCCCTTGGGAACAGAGTAGGTGAGCAAGTATTCTGTAGAAAGAAAAGCTAAAGATAAATAAATCAACTACATCAAAGAGTTTAGAAGTAGAAAAAGTTACAGTTCATGTTTGCTTTTTCCTCCCATATTAATGCTAAAACTTGACGTGAGGGAGAGAAAGCTGGATATGAGAGTATAATTTGAGTTAAATGGGCCATGGACCTGGTGGCATCTCCCGTAGGAGAATGACGAAAGAACAGCTCCACGACCAGGTATAATTACCCATACGCTTAATCAGATCCTAACATTATACTTAACGGACAAATCCCCAAACAATCCAACGGCTCCCAAACCCGACAAAGCTGTTCTACGCTCAGGACTCAATAGACAATGTACACTCAGAACCCTAAGACTCCCTGTCATCTTATGCTGTCCCACCAGCTCTGATAAATCTCCTCCTTTAAATGCTGTCCCAGTGGAAGACCTGGATAAGTGAGTTCTGTGTTCAAGTAAGGGAATCTTTGTTACTATCCTTTGTAAAAGCATTAGTTCAGTTTTCTCCACAAGAGTATGTCAATTAGTGTTATGAATAATCTATGATACTGTAATGGGTTAATCTTACAGAATACGGACAATTTTATGTTGATTCCTGTTACAGTCTAGATAGCCACTAAGTTTTCAAATAATAAAACCAGATGATTGTTTGCTTATATTTGTTTATTTGTTCTGCACATGTACTAGCAAATTACTTTCAAATTACCCAAATTCTGGAAAGTTAGGTTCTATTTGCTTTTTTGTTTGTTTGTTTTTTAAAGATAGGGTTTCACTATGTAGCCTTGGATCAGGCTGGCCTTGAACACACATCTACCTGCCTCTGCCTCCTGAGTGCTCCACCTGAGCGTTCCATCTCCAGCATGGCCAGTGTAAGTCAGTTTTAAAGGACTCTAATTTGAAGGACTCAGGCTTATGCCACATGGTAATCAGACTCATCAGTCTCTTGATCTTCCCCAGTGATTAGGAGCAACACAGAATTGTCACAACAGTAAAAAGCAGAATCGGTCTGATTTTATATTAAAAATTTTATAAGTGTTCTTTTGAAGGATTTCCCCATAATGGAAATTTAACATAAAATAGCCATTTGTAACATTTTACCCTTTCTTACAAGTTCACATAAATCCTGAACTTACAGGTATTAAATAATACAGGTATTAAATAATATGCATTTTTTTAAAAAAATTTTGAGATAGGAGCTTATATAGCACAGGCTGTTCAGCCTCCAAAGTACTGGGATTATTAATGTATAATACTATTCCTGGCTCAAAAAGTATCTCTAATAAGCCTGTGGGATTTAAAATTCAAGAGGTAGTTTTCAGTTAAAATCCCTGAGACAGTTTACTGAAAAGTCAAGAGATAGATCCTATTTTATGTAGATACTTAGATATGAGCAAGAAATGCTGGGCAGTGGTGGCACACGCCTTTAATCCCAGCACCGGGGAGGCAGAGACAGGCAGATCTCTGTGAGTTCAAGGCCAACCCGGTTTACAAAGAGTTCCAGGACAGCCAAGACATCCAGCTTTCTAAATCACCACTCTAAGCAAACTGTCCCTGTCCTCAGTCACACTTCTAACATACTAAACTATCAGAACCCAATGTGCTCGAGTTGCTGGAGGTCCAACCCAAAGCACATGAACGCTAAGTATTCTACCACTGAGCTATAGCCTCCATTTTCAACTATACTTTCTTGTTCAGATGGTCCCATACTTATGATAATCTGATTTAAGATTTTTTTTTTTGCTTATAAATGTTATGAAAGTAGTATGTACTGAGTAAAAAAACCCCATAGTTTGGACTGTACATTTCCCTTGGGATAGAACTAGAAATAACACAGCAGGATACTCCCCTTAGTACTCTACAGCAACAACCAGCCACAGTTCCCAATTCCATATGATCATGGTGGGGGAACAACGGATGATACTCTACAGTATACTGTGTTGCTAAGCTCTGGTGTTCAGTAGCTTAAATATATTACCAAACTTTCAACTTATGATAGCTCTATCAGCAAGTGATGTCATTGTTGAGGTGAGGAACATCTACACTCTTCTTGAAAGGGCTACTCTGAGCTTTGCTGACTAAATTCAATAGCTTTAACAACCTGTAAAAATGCCTGAAAGACCCTGGGCTAGAAACTCTCCAACTAAATGTATGCCATACACCTTGAGTCTTGTCACCAAACTACCTGTGTATCCTGCATAGATTACTCTCTATCACTAAAGCACAGCAGCTTTGGCACAGCATTTGTACCTACTAGACACTCGTAAACTAGTAGGCTGAAAAGTGTCAACATCCACGGCAAAGCACTTTCTCTGTGGAAAGCCGAGTATCTGCTCTCATTTTGTGTCTGTCAGACTGAGTTCTGTCACTCAGGGACATGAGCAGACAACTTAGCACTACAGCAAAAACAAAGTACTAAGCGTTTCATAACAGAAACAAATATAATGTTAGCAACTGGGCTAGATGGCATAGTTAAAATAACCAAAGTTAGTTATGTGCAAAGGGCTTTTCAATTTTAGAGCTAACTTAAGATGTTTGCTTTTTTTGGGCTGGTGAGATGGCACAGTCGGTGAAGGGACTTACCCTCAAGTCTGACAGTCTGAGTTCCGTACCTGGAACCCACATGGTGGAAAGAGAGAACTTCTGGAAGTTGTCCTCTCCTCTCCATTCATGGGCTGGGGTATATGTGCACACATACATATACACAGCCATATACATAAATAAACACATTTGAAAAGAATTTGATCTTTTACCAAGACACACATTTATAATGTAGGCCATATTTTGTGTAATTTGAAACTCCAAAACCCAGTGTTATAAAATTAAAGCCACTATGTTAAATGCAAAGAGATATACTCACAACTTGCATTTCTATACAGAAGAAATGGTTCATGGAGCTGAAATTCCAAATCTTTATTCACTGGTTCAACCAGATTGTGCATGTTCAGTCGGTTGACAATGGTAAAGCCATGGTAAGGTGAAGCTGACCTTAGATTTAAACAAAGAGAACACGTGTTACCTTTCAATCTGCAGAAATGTTATCTACTCCTTTATTCTCATTAAAAATAAATTCCTAATTTTATCACATGCCATGATTAGCAGCTGAAATCATAAGCAAAAATACAAGGCTGGGATATAACTCAGTGGCTGAATGTTTGCCTAGCCTGAGCAAAGTCCTGGGTTTAAGCCTCAACTCTTTTTTTTTTCTTTTTTAAAGATTTATTTATTTATTATATGTAAGTACACTGTAGCTGTTCTTCAGACACCAGAAGAGAGCATCAGATCTCGTTACGGATGGCTGTGAGCCATCATGTGGTTCCTGGGATTTGAACTCAGGACTTTCGGCAGAGCAGTCAGTGCTCTTAATCTCTGAGCCATCTCTCCAGCCACCAAGCCTCGACTCTTAAAAAAATTAAGTCAGACATTTCCTTCTCTGTACCTAAGTCTTTATAAAGATTTATTTCCTCAGCATAAAAGACAAGTCAACAAGGTTCCCACCCCACTTCACCTCCTGTGAGTCACACTTCTGCCACACTGGGTCCCTGCCACTATCTGCAGGTTTGTTTGTACCTCGAGACCTCTGTCTGAATTGTGGCCCCCAAACTGGCAGCAGCGTCTCCTCTCCAGCAAGTATTCGCTCAGACGTCACCTTCTGACGTCACCCAGTGCCCATCTACTCTCTAACTTCCGTCTTTCTCTACTACTACAATGGAAGCTCCATGGAACTGGGGATTTCTGACTTTTGGGTTTTTATACATGTAAACCAAGACTGATAGAAGCATGTAATAAATTGATGCTGGAAGAAATAACACTTTTTTTTTCCAGTTTGAGTCCTGGAACTCTCTCTGTAGACCAGGCTGGCCTTGAACTTGGAGATCTACCTTCCTTGGTCTCCCACGTGTAGGATTAAAGGCATGTGCTACCAGTAGCAGGTTTTTAAAACTATGTTCCAAGTCTGTCTTATGCCTGCCACTCATGACAGCAGTAACTCTTCTTAATTGACCAGGTCTCTGTAGGTTTTCCTTGAGTTAGATGGACCTGACCTCTATAGAGAGAATGCTCTTGGCTTCCTTACCAAGGGGGTTCAGCACTCAATGCACTCAACATTCCTAACACTCCATAGTTCTCATTTGTTTCTGTAATATCATGGAGAGATGATGACATCTCCTTCTATAGACTAAGAAACAAGCTTGGCAGAATTAAGGTCCATGCCCAAAGTCACGCCAATTAAAAACTCCAAATCCAGTTTTCTTTCCTGATTCCTGCAAAGTAGTATTATAACATTCTAGTGTACTTTTATCCAAGGTACAGAAAATGTTCTTCGGATCCCAATTAGAGGCTCTTAAGCCTCCTTTTCTTAGAACCAATGCTGTAAGTTGTATGAATTATATTAAATGAAGTTACTCACAATACCACATTTCACATGTCCTCTGATTAATAGATCTGTTTTAGTCTTTTAAAATTAGACCTGTAAATATCCCCAAATGTTAAGGATACTACCGTTATTGCTTAAAAATTAGACCTATAAATATCCCCAAATTTACAGACAGTACTGTTCTGATAGTAAGGGGTTCTTAGAGACTTATATCACTAAGGTTGGAGTTAGACCTTTTTTATTTTAGAGAAGGAAAATAAAGTAGAGAAAACAGAGTATCAAAGAAAGAGGAGTTTGTCATACAAACATCAAAACACTTCCATTTAAAGAGGAAAGTGTATTTAGACAAGACCACAAAGCACTATACTAACATTTAGAATAGCACTCAATTCTTATAAATTAGCCCCAGTGGAGGAAGGCAGTCCACAAAAGAACTCGATACAAAAAGAACCAGGTATCAGTAACCTTGCTGCTACCTCCAAAGTTCTAGAACACAAGGGATGGGACTTGCCTCTAAGAACTCTGTAAGTATCTAGGAATAAGGGTCTCATGACTTGTCTCATTCTGTGGGTTGCCCTTTAGGCCTCTATGTTGCCAAACAAGGTAAAGTTGTAAACCTTTACAAACCAACAGGTTAAAGAATTAATTTTCAGAGAAGCTTAAAGTAAAATATATATGAATTAGGAATAGCCTAGAACTTTGGGAAAGAAGCAGGAAGGGGCAGAACCAGCCACAGAATGCAAATTCTCATCAGAAACTACAGACCAGCAAGAGTGCTATCTCAACTTCTTTATAGCTACTGTATTATACTGTATTCATCCACACTCATATGTATGCGTTCTTTTTAACATGGGATAGTTGAGCAGGCGTCTCTCTGGGATGCATTAATTTAAAAATCCTGAGCCAATTTTTCCAGGCTCTGAGGAGAGAAGCAGCTGTATTGCACTGCTTGGATAGAGGAAAACAGGGAGAAGACAAACAGGAAGGTTCCAAAGACACACAATAGAGGCGGACCATGTTACATGACAATGATCGCCACCATTCAAGTGAAATAGAAGCATCTTTAAGAAACTTACCTTCGGTATACAAATAACGTCCCTTCTATATCAGTCTTCTCCTGTAACAGACAATAACTCTGTTAGTTTCCCAAGAATAATCCAACGCCAAATGATCTCAGAGAAGCATCAACACTTTCAGGCCAACTTGTCTTATTTACTGTGAAGTCAATTGTGTATGTGCTCTCGGGAATGCATGCAGGCATTTGCGTATAACTGTGTAGGGGCTACTCTCAGGTGTGACCTTCCTTTTTTAGAGTCAGAGGGTCTCACTGGCCAAAAGATGGGCAATTAAGCTACGCTTGCTGGTTAGTGAGCTCCAGTGTTGGATCATAAGTGGCTCCGTACCCCAGTGCTGGATTGTAAGTGTAAGTACTATGCCCAGTTTTCTGTGCGAAAACCTCAGGTTCTCAGGCTTGGGAGAGAAGCACTTCATCCACTGAGCTGTCTCTTTAGCCTCCAAATTAATCACTTTTGAACAGGTAAAGCGAGTCACTTTTTAAACATTTAAACAAGTTATGTATCCATTCAACCCCTTTAAGTGTTTAAGTGTATGCAATGTCCAATCCAACAATATGTCTACATCTGCAGTAAATATCTATTTTCACCAGTAAGGAACATTTAAAGGAAAAAAAAAACAGTATTAGTTTTACTTATTATGTATTAAGTTTTTTTTCAATTAAAAAGGTGCAGGAATGTTTTGTCAGCACACATATGTCTTTGTTTTGTTTTTTTTTTGTTTTTCGAGACAGGGTTTCTCTGTGTAGCCCTGGCTGTCCTGGAACTCTGTAGACCAGGCTGGCCTCGAACTCAGAAATCCACCTGCCCCTGCCTCCCAAGAGCTGGGATTAAAGGCGTGCGCCACCACTGCCCGGCTGTCTTTGTAACATATATGTGCGTGGAGCTTATAGAGGGCATTGGATTCCTTAGACCTGGAGTTACAGATGGATATAAACCATCATGGGGGTGCTGGAAACTGAGCCAGGTCCTCAGGAAGAGCAGCAAATGCTCTTAGCTACTACTGAGCCATTTCTCCAACCCCAGCTTTATCTTTGTAAACACAAAAACCTTTCAACTAGGAATATTAATATTCCAGTCAAGGTGTTTTTTTTTTTTTTTTTTGGTTTTTGAGACAGGGTTTTTCTGTGTAGCCCTGGCTGTCCTGGAACTCACTTTGTAGATCAGGCTGGCCTCGAACTCAGAAATCCTCCTGCCTCTGCCTCCCAAGTGCTGGGATTAAAGGCTTGCGCCACCACCGCCCAGCCCAGCTCAGCAAGGTATTGTGTATTGCAACTTAAAAAAACAAAAACCAAACCAAATATAAACAACCTTAAGCAGTTTACTTAAGTTTATAGAAAAAGAATAGAATGGAAACTTTCTAAAACTGATACCAGGGTTGAAGTCAGAGCCTGGGGCTTGTGATGCACAGCTGTGCACCACTGAGCTAAATCCCTACCCTCGGGAAACTTTCTTATAAGATACTTTGTTTCATTTCTGGAGAATTTAGGAATATTTTCACGAGTTACACATTTTGTGGTTACCAAACACAACTTATTATTTTCAGAACTTTTAAGAATCATGGATAGAAACCATTCTCTTCCTTAGGCAAACTTGGTAGGGTTTTAAAATAAACACCTGAAAATGTGATTAAGAAATTGTGACTTGGGTTGGGTATATAGCCCAATGGTAGAGAAACAGTGCCTGCTTAACATCGGGAGGTCTTTCTTGGATTTGAGTTTCTGTACTACAAGAACTAAAACAAGAAAATATAACATTAGTATTCTTTCTTTTGCTGCAACAGAGTTTATCCAGGTTTTAAGCACAGGTGTGGTGCTTTAATGTTCTAAAACTAAAAAGTGAAGCTTTTTATAGCTGAATGAATTAATTAGGACGAGCCGATCACAAGAAAATGGGACATGTAAACAGGTGCTTCGAGTTGAAGTTAACTAGAATCAGTGAGTAGACAATGTAACTTCTGCAACTCCACGCCACTCACAAAACCCAAAAAGAACCCAGAAGCGAGTCATCGAAGGCCCTATCACTGGTCTCTTTTTCTTGCAAACGTCTCCAAGGAATCCAATTCTTATTGAAGTAGCCTTGAAATTTTTCCTCAAATTCCGGTGATTCAAAGTAGTTCAACTAAAGCAGGAGTAACTCCCGAAACTGATTTTTAAGCTTCAGATCCAAATCATCACATTTAGGTCGGCAGGGAAAGAGGAGTGGATTTTGCTATCAAGTATATATAATGTATCTAAGAGTTCTCAAAGTCTCAAACACAAGTTTTCAATCACTTGTTAAAAAAAAAAATTAACTTGCCTTGTCTCCTGCCAACGCAACCTCAAGTCCTCAGAACCGACCCCAAAAGACTGATCCTGCCTCATTCCTCTCCTCCATCCGATTTCCCTGCTATGTCTCTGGTCTACTCCTTCCGCTTCATTCCTCCAATTCCGTGTGCTCCCGTCACCTCTTTGGTTCTGGACGAGCCTTTGGGAAAGGTTCCGGCCTCCCTTTGCGGTCCCAGTCTCCTGCTTCACTCCCCCACCCCCAATCCTAAACTGTCTGCGCGGTCCCTTTAAGAGGCGGCAGCGGCCAGGCTGGCGTTCTCCACCGCTGGACCTCACTCACCCACTGGTTGGCTTTGGGGCAGAAAGTGTACAGGGCGACCTGGCCCGTGAGGTCTGCGATGCTGGTGATGTAGGGGTCGTGTTGTTTCAAAGCCGCCAGACTCATCTCTTGCTCAGCTCGACTTAACAACTCCATCTTGGATCTCAGAGCCGAGCCCCTCCGGCGGGGGCGGACTGTAAAACAGGAAAGTGCCATCCAGGCAAAGTTCCCCCAGCTCAGTCAGCCCTTCACTTCCGCCTGTCGGCCCGGCCTTGCCGAGAGTGGTACATCAGCTAATCTCATCCGCCGCTCCTATGCCCTGGGAGCCTGGTTCCGATTTTCGTAGGTCCGCGTTTGCCGGAAGATACAGGCGTCCGCGCCTGCGCGGTGGAGCTGTGGGGGGAACTGATGGTTCTGAGTCCTCTTTCCCCTGGCGGGATCTGAGCTCTTTGCTTTAGTGCTCCTGACTCCTACCTGTGAGGCCGCACCCCAGCGCAGTCCCTAGCTTGAGCTCCGGCGCAGAATCGAGATGCTTGCTGCTGTGCAAGTGAGGTCTCCACCCACCATTTAGAAAACTCAGACCAAGTGAGGAAGGGGAGCTGTACGTTACTTCCAACCTCAGAGTGCACCTTCACTCTTAACAGTTTGGTAACTTTTGAAAGAAATGTTTCCAAGCAGCCAAACTAGCCTGCCTGGAACTACACGGGACTTGCTCGTCTTTTTTTCTCATCTAGTTCCCAGATAAATATTTTTATTGTTCTATAAAGACCTATATTACTTAAGATAATAAGTAGATCTCTTTTAAAAGGCAAACATTTATCGGGCATCTTAAGGGGCCAGGAACTAATAAAAAAGTAAAAGTGCTCAGCCTGTTTTCATTAAGTTGCTTAAAAACCATCGTCTGTCTGTCTGTCTGTCTCTCATCTTTCTTTCTTTTTCATCTTCCTTCCTTCCTTCCTTTGTTTTTCGAGACAGGGTTTCTCTGTTTCTCTGTATAGCCCTGACTGTCCTGGAACTCACTCTGTAGACTAGGCTGCCTCTAGAACTCAGAAATCTGCCTGCCTCTGCCTCCCAAGTGCTGGGTTTAAAGGCATGCACCACCACTGCCCAGCTCGTTTTTTTTCTTTATTGAAGATGTCTCAGCACAAATGGACATTTTTGAAAGGATAAACTTTACATTTTATCAAAGTTCCATCACATATTTGTGTTGCTTGTGGTTTACATACTAGTGGAAGGGCACTGTACATTCTTGACAGAACCACCTAGGAAACAACTACAAAAGTCGGAACAGCAACCTATCGTTTATTCACCCTTTGCTTATGTTATGTACACATATATACATATATATACATATAAACATATGTATACATATATATACATACATATATGTATATATATATATACATATATATATATATATATATGTATAGAGAGAGAGAGAGAGAGAGAGAGAGAGAGTGGTTGCCAGTGTCGAGCTTCCAACTTTTGGCTCTAGAAGAAACTAAAAGCAAGCAAACAACCCCATGATAGACATTTCTCTTTGAATTCCAGAGGGTGGAGTCCTTATTTCCATCTGAACCTGGAAAGGTAGTGAAGGAACTCTTAACCAGTTCCTGCATGGTGGACTCTGGCAGGCCTTGCCCTTCCCCTATTCCCTCTGCCCTGCTAAAAACTGGTAGATTATATTCCTAAAGCTAGCCACCAAGGTCTATTAATTTAGCCACTTCTTTCTCCTGAGGCTGGCTACCAAGGTCCAGCTATCAAAGTATTGAAGTCCAGCAATCAAAATCCCTCTTTGGTTCACCTAATTAGCATGCCCAATTAAAATTAAACACATTCTAATGTGGGGTTTCCCCTTTTATCTTTATAAACTGACATTTGCCCGTGGGCCACGTCTGCCTCTCCATCCAGAGACAGTCCTTTGTTGTTTCCCACTCCCCAAATATCTCTCACTCCTCCCAGTCCCTTTGTTTTCTTCCCCTTTGTCCTCTTCTTCTCTCCTGTCTTTGTCCATTACCCATGCTCTCAGTTCCCCTGGGGCACATAAATCTCTGTGCTAAGAACGTAGTCTTAGTCCTCTGGATTTCTGACATTGGCTTCAGGTAGGAAGGCTTCAAGGAGGTGGTGAGGTTTGAACCAGTGCTTTGGATGAGTAGGTGTTCCTTGGGAAAGTAAAGTAAGGGCTGAGATTTGCATCACGGCCCAGTGGTGAGGTGGGAATCTAGCATTTAACTGATGATTTAATTCAGCCTGGAGGGGAAGAAGTGAGTGTCTCACAGTTCCACACTAGTTAGGAATATTCTGGTATTAGAGTCTCTGGGATCCTTTGCTCCATATCCAGTGGTGGAGGGCAGGAGCCCATTACTTTCCGTGCCTTCAATTTCTGTCTGTATGCTAATTTTAGTATGTAATTTAAAATTTTATTTATATATGTGTACATGTGTTGGTATAAGTTTATGCTAACATAGGTGTGCAGGGGGTGCCTACAGAGACCAGAAGACAGTGTTGAACATGTTGAAGCTTAAGTTATAGGCATTTGTGAGCCTCTGGATCAGAGTGCTGGGTTTATCCATCAGAGAAGACTGCTCAGACACTGGTTTAAGGCAATAAAAAAAAAAAATCAATCTTTATTAGCTGGCTGGCAACTACACTGGGTGTTTGGAATCCCAGTGTAGCACTGAGCCTTTCTCAGAGTCAGCTTTTAAGTTCAAAAGCCATCTTCTGGGTTGACATACTTCAGTTAACAAGAGCAGTTAGCCAGATAGAGCTACAGAAGCTAAAAAGCAATGTTAGTACATGTTGAGACTTTCTTAGAACTGTATGGACTTTGATGGGTTGGGCCTTTGTTTTAGTTTTGGCAGATAGTTGTTTTTAACAAAATCTCAATCGCTTGGTTTTACCAATGAAGACTCAAGAGCCAAATTGCTGGGGTGAAAGATGGCTAGCTCAGAGAGGCAGAGAAAGCACCCAGCTGACTTTCCTCTTCAGCCGATGTCCCAGAACAAATCCCCTCTCTCATATCTCTAAAAACCTTCAAGCTGAATGTCCCTCCTTTCTACTTCCTGTTCATCTCTCTATCCATCCTCCTAACTCCCTCTTACTCTCTATGGTTTTTACTTAATAACCCTATGTTCACTTTTTGTCAACTGGTTGCTTACTCCAACTCTTGACCTATGGTCGACTTTATTTAATCCTGTTTACAATATAGAAGCAGAAAATTCTTGAATTAGAGGTGTATGCTAAGGTTGAGCCACACCACAACTAAAAACAGGTTTTCCCAGTAAATAACACAATCTTGGGGTTCACAGTGTGCTCAAACATCCTGCAACAGGTGGTGCTGCCTATATGCTGAGTCTCACAGCCTGAATGATATTTCCATCATGGAGTTGGTTGTGTTAAGGTCTGGGGACCTGCTAAGATCTAGGTCCCTGTAAGAGAGCAGCAAGTGTTTTTAACAGTTGAGCAATCTCTCCAGCCCTTAATATAGTATTTTAAGTTAGGTATTGAACTCAGAGACACACCTGATACTGCCTTTAGCTTTTTTTCTTATGTAGATTTTTCTAAAATAATCCAAGATATTTCCTTTTGTTGTGGGATCTTGATCCCCGTGCTCTATTGAACTGTTGCTGTCCTAAAACCAGACTAGCTATGATCACTGATGAGACCCTCACAAGATTGGGTCCACAAACACACTTCCTTGGAGGGAAGGGAGGACTCATAAGTGGTCAGGAGGCTACTTTCAAGGCCTGGCAGAAGCCCAAGGGAGGAACTGTTGTGGATAATCCTTCATCCATGCACCTGTAAGTAAGCAAGTCAGACCTGGGACTTGGGGACAACTACTTCTTTAGTCTCCTGTTTGTACCTGTAGGGAGTAAAGAGACCTTGTTCAAATCTCCAGAAAAAGCTAATGCAACAACTCTTTTTTTTTTTTTTTTTTTTTTGGTTTTTCAAGACAGGGTTTCTCTGTGCAGCTCTGGCTGTCCTGGAACTCACTCTGTAGACCAGGCTGGCCTCAAACTCAGAAATCCGCCTGCCTCTGCCTCCCAAGTGCTGGGATTAAAGGCGTGCGCCACCACGGCCCGGCTAATGTAACACGTCTTAATACAATATTTTGGATTAAGCAAGGCTATACTTGTGAAATAGAGTGTGCTGCTTTGTTTTCAAGGCAAAGCTTTGTTTTCATAGCCCAAGCTAGACTGAAACTCACCAATTAGGCTGGGCTGGCTGGTGGGCAAGACCCAGGATATCCTATATATGCCTCTCCAGAACTAGGATTATAAATGTACCACCACACCTGACATTTTTTATTAAACATTTATTTGCTCATTTAATGCATATGAATACACTTGCTGTCTTCAGAAACACCAGAAGAGGGCATCAGATCCCGCTATAGATGGTTGTGAGCCACCATGTGGTTGCTGGGAATTGAACTCAGGACCTATGGAAGAACAGTCAGTGCTCTTAACCACTGAGCCAGCTCTCCAGCTCACACAGCTGACATTTTTATATGAGTTCTTGAGCTAGAATGTAGGTTTTTAATGAGCCATTTCCTTAGCCCTGTTATTATTGTTATTATTTTGAGATTAGTCTGGTCTTGAACTTATTATATGTATCAGGATGATTTCAAACTTGTGATCCTCTTGCCTCAGCCTCCTGAATGATGAGATTACAGATTTGTGCCTCTATACTCGGCTACAATAATTAAAAAAATTTAAAAACTCTAAAAACACACTCAATCCCAACCCTCCTCAGTGCTGAGCTGCTTTGTGGTAAAGTATGAAACTTTCTTGCTGATGTTCAGTTTTAATTGTCAAGACATTTTGTCATAGCAACTGGAAATGAAATTAGGACATGGCCATTTAAAATTATGGGGTCAAGCTGGGTATAGTGGTGTGCAACAACTGTAGTTCGAACTATTCAGAATTCTGAGACAAGGCCACGTATAGTGGCACGTGCCTTTAATTCTAGCATTTTGGGGACAGAGGCAGGCAGATTTACTGTGAGTTTGAGGCCAGATTGGTCTGCATAAGGTAAATGATAGGGTCTTATACAAAGGTCGCTGGAGTACAGATCATACAAGTAAAGAACTGTCTTCCAGTTCCAAAGCTAACATCTGTATAACTTTTTTTTAATTATTTATTTTATTTTATTTTTTTTAATTTACATTCCAAATCATTTCCCCTTTCCCGTTTCCTCCCTCCCCGAAAGTCCCATAAGCCCCCTTCCCTCCCTCTTTTCTCCATTCAACCCCCTCTTGTTACTCTGTCCTGTCGTTCCCCTACATCCAGTCTTTCCAGGACCAAGGGTCTCTCCTTCCATCTTCTTAGAAATCTATTGATATGCGGATTGTGTCTAGGGTATTCCGAGATTCTGGGTCAATATCCCCTTATCAGTGACTGCATACCATGTGTGTTCTTTTGTGATTGGGTTACCTCACTAAGGATGATATTTTCAAGATCTGACCATTTGCCTAGGAATTTCGTGAATTCATTGTTTTTAATTGCAGAGTAGTATTCCATTGTGTAGATATACCACATCTTCTGAATCCATTCCTCCGTTGAGGGACATCTGGGTTCTTTCCAGCTTCTGGCTATTATAAATAAGGCTGCTATGAACATCTGTATAACTTGTTAATGAGTTATAGCGTTCTTAGTTTCCCAGTGTAAAATCCATGGCCTGGGAGATACTGCTCCAATTGACGTTGCCTGCTCATGGGACCGTGTGCTCCCTTTCCTCCCTCCCCGCACCCGTTACTTGCTCCCTGTCTCTATCTCTGTCTCTTCCCTCTTGCTGTTTTTCTCTCTGTGCCCTCCCCCCATGTATGTTCATGTATGTGGCAAGTGGATATGTATGCATGTGCACATGGGGCCCAGAGGTAGAAATCAGATGTCCCCCTCAGTTGTTCACTGTCTTATTTCTTGAGGCAGGGTCTCAGTCAACCATGAGCTCCCCAGTTTGGCTTGGCTGGATGGCCAGTGAACCCAGGGATTCCCCTCCATCCCTATCCTTAACACTGGGATTATAGGCATGCTCCCATGCCTGTCTTTTTTATGTGGGTTCCGGGGATTGAACTCAGATCTTTATGCTTGTTTGGTAAGCACTGAGCCATACTTCTAGGCATCTCCACCCTCTCTTTTGAAGCAAGTCTCTACATGTAGTTCAAGTTGGCCTGCAACTTCCTATATAGTTTAGGGTACCTGTGGGTCTCCCTGTCTTTGTGGCTTGTCTGCTGATTCAGTCCACAAGGGCAAAGGGATCAGAGAGGGGGTTTGGTGGGGGGTGGGGAGTAGGAAGGTTCAGAAGCAGGGGTTGGGGGGGAGGGGGTAGGAAGGTTCAGAAGCCTTGTGACTACATACAGTGAATGACCATACTGGGAGCAGCATTCAGTAGCCAGATCAACTTAGCATGATTCAAGGCTTATAAAGTTTTGGGGACTGAGGATAGGAACATCCAGGATAGGCATAGGTCATTGGCTGGGGGCCTAGAGTATCTAGAACACCTCACATGGGGAAGCATTTCAGGAATCTCAGGTGCTGGCTGAACAGGTTCTCAACTGGAGAAAGGAAGTCGGTCCTGTAATCTCATTGAGGCTGTGTGACATTCCTCAGGTAGAGGCATATGTGTGGGCTTAGAATTCCCCAGACAAGGTCAGAGAAGGAGAAGCCCCACTAATGAAGGAAGCCTCTCATTATGTGCCGAACCTCAGAAGGCTATCCCGTTGATGGTAGAGATTGACCTTAATTAGCAGAGTTTTCCCACAGGTAGCTCTCAATTCTTATTCCTCCTGGTTCCGGCTCCTCAGTGCTGGGAGCGAAGGTGAAGATCATCACCACACCCAGAAGTGTTCGTACCTATCTGTGATAATAAAAATTCAAGAGAAGAGACAATAATTTTAGCTCTAGCGAAGTACGTGCTTATCTTGATGCCTGATTTACTTGTATTAACATACTTTTATTCTTGGCTTGCATGCTTTCTGGAAGCCTCAGGCTATTTCTAATGTAGCCCACTCAGCCCCTTTCAATACAGCAACTTTCCCCACATGTGATTTTGTCTCCTTTTCCCTTTATCTGTCTCACCCCAGTTCCCCTGCTCAATTTTTCTTAAGGTTTATTTCTCAAAGTATCTATTTCTGTTTTCATTTTTGAGAAGAGAATTGAAAACTAGCTTTCCCAAGGTCACCTCACGATTCATTTGCTTCGTTGGGATTAGCGTCTTTTAGCTCTGGTGTCCAGGTAGATCATGTGTCTTGCTACCATTCTGTGTTGCTCGCTCTTGAATTACACCACCTACACGTGAGCGAAACTTGTCACCCCCGTGTTGCTTCTCACTGATGCCTGCTTTAATTCCTTCTGTGTGATTGTTATCTAAGAGGTCGAAAGCTTATTATGAGGGCCATAATTCAGTCCTTACAGGATACTTAAAAAGTAATTATTTCATATCCTCTTAAGGTGCCGAGCGTTTGTATTTTAATGTATTTTGTAACAGCGTCTTGCTTTTTAATATTGGGTTTCCCATTGTTGCTTCAGGCGATTATGTTCTTTCCACCTCAGTTGCTAACGTAGTTGGAACTGCAGGTACCATGCCTACTGCATTCAAGTATTTTTTGTTTTTTAAAGATGCTAAGTGTTAAAGCTAAGAATTAGTTCTGATGTGTGAACTGGTCTAGGCTGTTGGTTTTGGAGTAGAAATATGTGTTTTGGTACTGGGGAGACAGCTCAATCAGTAAAGTGTATGTCTTCAGAGCATGAGGACCTGAGTTCCCCCTGAGTCTAGTGGCTCATGCTCACAGTCCTAGTCACAGGGAGGCAGAGACAGGTACACCTCTGGGGCTAGCTGGCTCAGTCTGTCTAGGTGAGCTCCGGGCCAGCTAGAGACCCTGTTTCAAAAAACAAAGTGGGGGTGACTCCTTTGAGAGACCCACACACATTCTTGGGTGTGTCTAACTTTCTCCACAAGTGCTGAGACTCTGTACTGAAATCTCTTAAACAAAACATCAAAGAACACAAGGCATATGGCACCTGAAGTATATCCCAAGTTGACCACTGACTTTTACACACTATGTGCATGCCTCACAACATGTAAACACACACACACACACACACACACACACACACACACACACACACACAGTAAGGCTGGGGGCATGGGAAAGACAGAAAGAAGATAGGACTGCATTAGAACACCATTTACTTGATCCACTGATTTCCATGCAAAATTATACCTCACATAGTGCTTTTGATAATATTCTTGGGTAGAAACTTTTGTGCTTTTTACTGTCACTTAATCCAACATAATATGTCTGCTAGGGGTATCACAGCATTGTCCTAAATAATAGGAACACAGTCAGTTGACAGACTGTCATCAAGATGGTGCACAGTTATATATGTTAATAAGCTCTTAATATAGATACTATATACAGAATTATCACCTGTTTATAAAGAATAGAGTCCCAAGGCATGAGGAAATTGGTTGACTTGCCTGTGTCAGAGATTGATTTCAGGTGAAGGACAAATCTTCTTATCTTTTTCCATTGTGATAGGCAGCTTCTTTGGTTTAGGTGTGGCTCTGTGACTCAATTCTGTGACTGTTAGAGGAAGTGATGTGTACATCTCCAGTCTTGGCTGGAGCCCATTTCTGATTTCTCCTTCCTTTAGTGAAAGCATGGTGAGGCTCTAAAGAACCTCATAACATAGGAAGTAAAGACTATGAACCTGAATCGGCACATGGAGTTGCCTGCTTGGGGTGAGGGAAATGTCCTCCGGCTGTTCTGAGTGAAGGGTAGGCCTGTTAGGTTTGAGGTTTATACATGTTGGGTCTCCTTTTTACTTTAATATCCATCTTTTTTTTTTAAAGATTTATTTATTATATGTGAGTACACTGTAGCTGTCTTCAGATACACCAGAAGAGGGCGTCAGTGTCAGATCTCATTATGGATGGTTGTGAGCCACCATGTGGTTGCTGGGAATTGAACTCAGGACCTTCAGAAGAGCAGTCAGTGCTATTAACTGCTGAGCCATCTCTCCAGCCCTTTAACTTTTCCAACTTGAAGAAGTTATATTACTCAAATTGTTAAGAAACTCAGCATCAAAGCCCCACTCTCATTGGGTAGTGGTGGTGCACACCTGTAATCCCAGCCAGGAAGCTGAAGTAGGCAGATCTCTGAGTTGAGGGCTAGCCTAGTCTACAGAACAAGTTCCAGGACAGCCAGGGATGCACAGAGAGAGCCTATCACAAAACAAACAAACAAACAACCCAACCACCAAAAAAGAAAAAGGAAAAAAGAAAAAAGTCCACTCTGAAGTAAAATAGAAATTAAGTATATGATTTACCAGAACATATTGCTTTGTGCTTTGACAATAAGTCAACATTTGAAAAGAACTCCAGTCATATATCTGCATTTACAATTAGTTGCAGCCACAAATTTGCAGAGTCACAAAGTGGCTAAGAGAAAAAAAACCATTCTGTCTACACCATTAAGCAATTGATTTTGCATTTGCATCATGAGGCAATCTGCTAAGCAAAGTGGGAGATTGTCATTTAAAATTTGCTTTTCCAAGTCCTGCCACAGACACTCTCAGAATACCTTTAACTCTCCCTTCTCCTCAGGCAAATTAAGATGTGTTTCTAAGAGAACACAAAAGGAAGAATGTGATTAAAGGTATCTTTTTGCTGTGTCAGTTCTGGAGACTGCAGGCTCCTCCCTTGGCTCTGAAGAAATGTCACTTAGACTTCCTCTGTTCAGAGCCTTCTGTGTCCCAAGTTTTACATGACCATTACACATTTAACATTTGTTTTTTTTTTAACCAGACTAACATGATTTGTCTTACATTTGTTTTTAATTCACTTAATGAGTTTTAACTGAAGACTGATTGTCAGATCCATGGCCTATTGACAAGCTGTTGAATGCCTATGGATTGAATTTGCCCAGGAACTCAGATAAGGATGAATTATTTATCTTCAACATACTCTACTACTCTGAGATAAAGTCACAGTGTCTTGTTCTTTACATGCTCATTGTTTTTCTGTCTTAATTTGGATTTTCAGCTTAGGTTTACTTGGAGCAAAGCTGATATAAGATGTGATGGAATCTTTCTTAGACCAACCATTCATGTGATTTTTGGAACAAGCATGTTTTGTTTTGCTTGAATTAATTTATCCTGGGGGTTCAAGATTTAGAAAATTCTTTTTCTAACTCACTTGCACTGACATAAATCAATGTGCAACAGGATATATTAAAGTTCACTTTGAGTTACTGAGATGATACGATTCTGTGGCATTATATCACTGTGGAATTGTCATATGAAAAAAAACATTTGTTCATCTGTATGTTGCCTGTAGCCTTGAAATTAAGGAAAAGTACCTGTTCTAGATCTTGAAGGAGATTCCAATATTAACGTATAAAGAGAAGAGCATAAATTATGCTTTGCTACCCAATAAGCACTGACTTATAATAGAATAACCAATTTCTATTGCACAATAAGGTTGTCACCACTACTGTGATAAAAGACTGAACTAGGTCAGGCATGGTCCTCTTTACATTGCTCAAGAGCCGAAGAAGGATTAAAAATGTATGTGTTACCTCCTAGAAACAATGATCTGGGACAGGAATGTAATAAAATACCCGCTCTCCTCTGTCGGCCTGTGCCTCTCACTTTGTGCTTACTTTAGCACAATGCCTTCAGAAGCTCTAGAAACCATTAGCAAAGATGAAGATTTACAACTACCAAGAAATTTTTTGCTGAAAATCCAGGAGCAGATGGCATAAAGGTAATGTTAAAATAAGGACCAAATAGAATTGTGTTTTCTGTGCCCCACATGTTCGAATACACCATATAAATGTCTTTCTGGTAAACTTGTTTGAAAAAAAAAATACAGGATAGTTACTGTATAAAATATTCCAGCAGCTGAAAACTACCAAAATTTCTTCATAAAAAAAAGCTTTTTGGAAAAGACACTTTTTAATGTTTCTTTAACTTTTTAGACCTTTCTCAGTCTTTTATTTTTTTGAAGAATGTTTTAAAAGAACATCTATTTCTATAATGTTCAATGTCACAAAGAAGGTAAGAGAACTGTATGGTAGTATATGTCACTTTGTCTTAAGTTTTCAGGAACTGGAATTTCTTATTTGTAGAGGTAAATGTGCCTGAAGTGTTGTTGACCCGAATGGGTGCTTTCCGGTAGAGGAGTTGTTTCCTTGTCAGAGACTGTTTCCTCTCTTTCCATTGATGTGCTTTAGTTCTCAGCTCTTGGTGTGCGACGACAAAGCACAGAAAAACGCACAGAGTTTCAAACCTTCCCTTTGGTCTGCTTGAGCTAAATCTTTACTGAGACTGAGACTTGAGTGGAAAAAAATATACCCATCCTTAGTTTGTGTAATAATGGAACATACACAGAATTCTTTTTTTAATTTTAAATTCTTTGCACATATGTGTTGTATGCATGAGTGTGTGCCATGTATGTGCAGGTATGCCTGTGAAGACCAGAGGTCAATACCAGATGTCTCCTACCATTCTTTACCTTAGTCTCTGAGATAGGATCTCTCACTGAACCTTACACTTACTGACTGGTAGATGGCCGGCCAGTGAGCACCCCTTCACCCCACCTTCTCCATCCTCTCCCTCTCAGTGCTGAGATTACAGGTATATACCACCGTGCCTGCCTTTCTGCATGACCGCTGGGGGTGCCTGTTTGTACCCACTGAACTGTTTGTGGTTTTTGTTGGTTTGTTTGTTTTTTCTTTTGGTGCTACTGGGGATTGAGCCCAAGGTCTCATGCGATAGGCAGACACTCTTTCCTCTGAGATATATCTTAGTCCTAGGTAAATAAAATTCTTAAACGTTCAAGGTACAACTCTTGGTGGAAAGCCACCAAGATATCTGCCATACCAAAGAAACAGAGCCTTGTAGCTTCGACTAACAATAGATCAGCAAAATGGAATTGCCACTTAATGTTTTCTTGTTTTGACACAGAGCCCCACTCTGTGCCTTAGGATGGCATGGAGTCACTCTGCAGCCTAGGCTGTCTTTGACCTTGAGATGCTCTTGCTGCTCAGCCTCCTGAGTGCTGGGAATATAGCCATGAGCCACCATGCTCAGCTTCAGACGGGTGATTTCACTGTCGTACTTTGCCTTCTCAAGAGGAGCAAGGAGTCTTTCTTCGTCCCAAAGATGCTGATTGCTTTTCAGAGTTTGGATAACATGTTTTCTGATAGGAAGAGAAAGGTCTTTTAAAAATATATCATTAACTATAAAAAGATCTGCTCCTTGCAAACTGGTGACTGTATAGCAAAAATAGTTTTCAAAGACAAAGTTGATAAATTTCTATCTTTCTTTTTAAGGCTGGTGGAGGGTCAATCTGTTAGCATGATGGAAAAGTTCTCGCTTAGGCCTCTTTTACTAGAGTTCTAATATATTCCGTTTTTTTTTTTTAATTAGGGTTCTAATTCCATTCATGAAGGTCTGCACCCATACCCTCATCACCTCCCAGATGCCCCATCTCCAAACATCACTGCTTTGGGGATTGTTTCGTTTGAGACAGGATGTTATTATGCAACCTTGGCTGGCCTGGAACTCAGAGTTTTAGGGGGACTGCCTCTGGGATTAAAGGAACACACCTTCATTACTCGGAAGGATTAAGTTTTAATTTAGGAATTTTGAGGAACAACAACCTTTCAGACCATAGTAAGTCCACATGTACTAGATCTTCCTCATCCTCAGGACTGCAGGAACAAGGCAATCTGCCTGCTAAGTCATCAGCTATGGCTACCGTGGCCTCTTCATCATCTTCTGCTTTGGGGTTCCCTATCTCTTAAGCAAGGATGAAGAGAAAATAGCATTTTGAAAGTGGAAGGGAAACACAGACCTATGTTCCTTTCAATTCCTACACAGGTTTTGAATTCAGTTTATTAAAACTGTCACCATCATGGACATGCATATGCTAAGTTCCTGATTTTAAACCAAGTACCCAAATGTCTTAACAGAGTGCAGGAGATTGGGTAACATGAACGAACAATAGGGCTATCCTGGTTTGTATTTCTGGAGGCTGGATAGGCCGGCCATTCCTGTAGAGGACCTCACACTATTTCAGTTCATGGTGAGAAAAATAGAAGGCTAAACAATCACACATAAGAGTGGACAAAGGGCTGGATGCTCAAGATTGCTCACCTATTCCACAAGAATCCATCTACATCCTCTGTACCCATGACCCAAGTGCCTCCTATTAGGCCCCAGGTTGCCTAATCTTGCCAGGTTGAGGCATTAAGTATCGAACACATGAAAACAGGGTCAAAGCAAAGGAATAGGCAGCAAACTAAATGGAACTTTAGCTACAAGAAATGCCTCACTGTCCATGGGCTGATTTGGGATCTCTTTGGCTTTTTAGGTATCACTCAGCACCATAAACCAATTCAAATAAAATCATGGTGATCTAGAGGACCATTCCAAGGCAATATGTATACTACCTCAGCTACTCCACCATTCATGGTGAATGGTCTGCCAAAGTATGAAAGATGGTTTTGGTTTTGTGCTGTCAGAGTAATGAAGCTGGGTTGTGGAACAAGAAAGGAGAAATGAACGGACATAGTGTGGTGGTTTGAATATGCTTGGCCCAAGGAGTGGCTGTATTAGGAGGTGTGGCCTTGTTGGAGTAGGTGTGGCTTGTTGGAAGAAGTGTGTCACTGTGGGGGTGGGCTTTGAGACCCTCCTCCTAGTTGCCTGAAAGAGGCAGTCCTCTCCTAGCTGCTTTCAGAACAAGATGTAGAACTCTCAGCTCCTCCTGCACCATGCCTGCCTGGACACTGCCATGCTTCCACCTTGATGATAATGGACTGAACCTCTGAAGCTGTAAGCCAGCCCCAATTAAATGTTGTCCTAATAAGAGTTACCTTGGTCATGGTGTCTCTTCACAGCAGTGGAAACCCTGATAAATAGTTTCCATAAAATTTTATCAAGTTGCAAAGGAACTTTGGTAAGTTTTTCTGAAGGAGATACCCCACTGACTTAACTCTGAATGCTGTGTCTGGATCCTGCTTTGCTTTGCACTGGGTTTAGTCCTTGTTTCCTGCTCTCCCTCTGTGGAGCAGCTCATGCATAGGAGGCTGGAAGACTTTTTTTTTTTCTGCAGCTAATTCTGGATATCTAGGGAGCTGCTGATCCAATCTGTGAATACCTAGTATCTTTGCTCTTTGCCTTATTCTTGGCATTTCTTTACTCATGAAGGTAATTAGGAGTTGGCAAAGGCTGTCAAAAAGGGAAAACCAGCATTCCGAATCAGTGTACAGTGAGTCTAAAGAAATAGTAATGGTGATGAGTGTCGAGAGCAGTGGTTCTCACCCTTCCTAACTCTGTGACCCTTTACTACAGTTCCTCATGCTGCGGTGACCCCAACCGTAACATTGTTTTTGTTGCTATTTTATAACTGTAATTTTGCTACTGTTAGGAATTGTAAATATCTGATATGCGACCACCCCTCAGAGGGGTAGCCACCCACAGGTTGAGAACCACTGGTCTAGATGATCCCTCAGAGAAGTCATCTTAGGGAGGGAGCAGCAGGCAAACAGATTAGGGATGAGGGTGAGAGAGCTGAGAGCAGAAAAAGCCAAATCCCATTTTTCTTTATGCTTTTAAGAGAAAAACACACAGGTTCTCTTTGGGGTGATGTTCCTGAATAATATTTTTTCCCTCTTAAAAAAATGTGCATTACAGGGCTGGGGAGATGGCCTGAAGGTTAAGAGCACTTGCTATTCTTGCAGAGGACCCAGTTTTGGTTCTCAGTACCCACATGGTGGCTCACAATAGTCTGTAACTCTAGTTCTGGGGAGTCCTATGCCCTGCCCAGGCAGTGAGCATGCACACGTACACACACACACACACGCACTCACACATGCAGGCAGGCAAAACACTCATACACATAAAACAAAAATAAATCTTTAAAAATGTTTCAAAATGCATATGGGGATATTTATTTATGTGTGGGTATATTTGTCTGTGTGTGTATGTGTGTGTGTGTGTGTGAGTGTGTGTGTGTGCATGTATATGTGCAAGAGAGAGAGAGAGAGAGAGAGAGAGCAATTGAGCATGCATGAATGCACATATATGTGTAATCCAGTTAACAATCTTAGTGTCATCTTTAGAAGTGCCACCGACCTCTTTGGAAACAGTCTCTCACTGGCCTAAACATAACCAATTAGCTAAGCAGTCTAGCTGGCCAGTGAGCCCTGGGAATCCTCCAGTCCTCATCTCCCCAGTATTAGGATTCTGAGTGTACATGTGTCAGCATACCTGGCATGGGTGCTGGGGATTGAACTCAGGCCTTCCTGTTTTTGAGGCAAGGACTTTACTATTTTGCTGATAGCAGTTTCTCCAGTGGAGGTTTTTTTTTTTTTTTTTTTAGATGAGGTCTCATATAGCACAGGATGGCTTATGTAAGGATTCTCTTATGTAGTTGAGGATAACTTTGAACTTCTGTTCATCTTGCCTTTACCTCCCAAATTCATAGGTTGCAGGTATATACCACCATGCTTGTTCCTTGAGTAGTAATTCTTAGTGCATTCTTGGAAAGAATATTTTCTCTTCCTCCTGTTTGACAGACTGTGATGGTTTGAATATGCCCCTGTTGAAGTAGGTGTGGCCTTGTTGGGGTAGGTGTGTCACTGTTGGTGTGGGCTTTAAGACCTTCATCCTAGCTGCCTGGAAGTCAGTATTCTGCTAGCAGCCTGTAGATGAAGATGTAGAACTCTCAACTCATCCTGCACCATGCCTGCCTGGATGCTGTCATGTTCCTACCTTGTTGATAATGGACTGAACCTCTGAACCTGTAAGCCAGCCCCAATTAAATGTTGTCTTTTATAAGAGTTGCCTTGGTCATGGTTTCTTCTCACAGCAGTAAAACCCTAACCAAGACACAGACTAAGACAGCATTTCATCTCATAAATGGCTTTCAGATACCCAGCACCAAAGCATTCTAAGTCTGAATTGGTTCCCTCCACCTGATGACTGGCAGCTTGGGAAAAGTCACATAGTGTCTCTAGATCTGTTTTCTCATTCAAAAGCTACAGGATTAAAAATAGCCACATCCTAGGCTCATAGACATTGAGAAATTTGCCCAGGTTGGGAAAATATAAGCAAATTAACAACAGGGTTCATTCAATAATGAGGTCCTCTTCCCTATGACGGGACCATAGGTGGTACACTTGTATTACAAGTAGGGGGCGCTGTGCACAGCTCCTGGAAATCACAAGCTGAAATGGCTGTTTCTGGAGTACAGCTCAGTCTTCTTGCAAACCCCTGCCTCACCTCTCTGGGGTGGCTGCTCGGATACTCTCGCTTCTGTCTGGGCAGTGGATGGGGGCACTACAGTTCACACTTCCCATACTTCACAACCCACAGCCCTCAAGTGCCTCTTATCACATGCCAGCTGCCAAGAGAAAGGGTATCGGGTTAGGACTGAAAAACGCTGAGTCTGTGCATCTGTGTTTAAAAGTGAGGACCTTTGTTAGCCAAGGACAAATGCATATTGCTAGGTAACGAGAAGCGCTCGGTGAGCTGATCCAGCACAGAGTGACAGCAATTTTTCTTAGGCTTGTTTTTCCGGATGGTCTTCTAAAATCCAGGAACAGTAAAATCAGATGGGGCAGGCATCCAGCGAAGCCTGCTTTTCACAGCCGATGGATTCGGAGAAATGGCTTTCCATGCTCATTAGTCAGGGTTATTTACTAAGAAAGAAGTAAATAAGAGATAGAATCTGAATCTGAGTTTGGAGTTTGTTTTTAGACCAGAAATTGAAGAAAAGTAGGGGTTGTATTATTACAGCCTCCCCATAAGCTAAATAACACAGAGACAGCTCAGTGCTTAAGAGCACTTGCTGCTCTTGCAGATGACCCAAGCTTGGCTCCCAGCATCAACAAGGCAGCTCACAACCATATATCTCTAGTCCAGGGGATCTGACACTTTTCTGGCCTTTGAAGGCACCAGACATTCATGTGGTCCACATACATACATGCACGTAAACCACTAATTCACATAAAATTATAGTTTTCAAAACAAAGCTAAGCCTAGTTCAGTGGGGATCGGGTAAAACCCAGCAGGTCTTTTTTTAAAAAAAAGATTTATTTATTTATTATATGTAAGTACACTGTAGCTGTCTTCAGACAGGCACTCCAGAAGAGGGAGTCAGATCTCATTACGAGATGGTTGTGAGCCACCATGTGGTTGCTGGGATTTGAACTCAGGACCTTTGGAAGAGCAGTCAGTGCTCTTAACCTCTGAGCCATCTCTCCAGCCCCCCCCCCTTTTTGGGAGGGGGGGTTTCGAGACAGGGTTTCTCTGTGTAGCCCTGGCTGTCCTGGAACTCACTCTGTAGACCAGGCTAGCCTTGAACTCAGAAATCCGCCTGCCTCTGCGTCCAAAGTGCTGGGATTAAAGGTGTGCATCACCACTGCCCGGCCCAGCAGGTCTTACAAGCCCATGGCTGAGGTTTTTGTCGAAGTGTACCAACAAGCACAATAGACAACCCATGACAAAATATTTTTGATCAGAGAAGCAGATCCAACATCCTCCTCTTCTCTGTTCATTAACATCTGCCGTCATGGGGTGGGAGGAGCTTTCGTGTGGTTCTGAGGTTTTGCTTCAAGTGTGTAGTCTCCATACCACAGCACCATTTTCCAAGCTCACAGGCTTCTGTGTCCTTTTAGCACTCAATGGACAGGGCACTCATATTAGAGAAGTGCTTATCTTTGAGAGGTAAATCAGAGTTGGTGTTGGGGACAGGAAACAAAAGGTCTCAGAGGTGAGAGAATTCTGTTCGCTTCACAGTTGTGCCCCCGCCCCCATCATTCAACAGTGAAAAGGCTCATCTCTTTGAAATATTTGAAACATTTACTGTTTTGAGCCTTTGGCTTGGGATGTGGGACTGTCACCTGGCTAGAAACTTTATTTTTATTTTTGTTCTCTCTCTCTCTCTCTCTCTCTCTCTCTCTGTGTGTGTGTGTATATGTGTGTGTGTGTGTATGTGTGTGTGTGTGTGTGCGCGCGCGCGCACCATGTATGTGGGAGTCAGTGGAAGCCATAAGATGGTGTCAGACCTGACTGACTCCTACAATCTTTCCTCCCTATCTTCTGTAGGGCTTCCTAAGCTCCACCTAATGTTTGGATGTGGGTCTCTGCATCTACTCCCATCAGTTGCTCGATGATGACAATTGGGCTTGACTCAGATCTATGAGTGTAGCAGAATCTCATTAGAAATCATTTCATTGACTTTTTTCTAGTCATTTTGGTTCTATTCTGTGTCTCTGGGCTGTCCTACCTCTGGTTCCTGGTCAACTAGGCAGTGTCAGGCGGCTGCCCCTCCTCCTCTTCCTCCTCCTCCTCCATCTCAGAGTTCTCTGGTTGTGATAACTGAAAATATAATGAGATGTCCTAAAACTGCCAGACGGAAGAGACTACAAAGACTCATTACCTTAGAGTGTGATGGTCTTAATTCAGATGAAATGTTTCCTAAAAACTGATGGGACTCTCAGGACAAAATGTGTCCTCGCAGAAGATACAATGATGGCAACTGGAGCTGCGGGTGGAAATGTCACCTGAGTGCCACTGGGAGGCGCAGTGGTACAGCGAGTAAGAGGAAGCCAGCGTCTACTGCTACCCAACTTCGGCTCCCTTGAGACTTCCAACAGGCCACTTAATCTCATTCTGGGCCAGTTTCTTTATCTGCAAAATAGGGATATTCTTTTCTCACTGTATTTTGATGAGACTTAGATACGATAAAGTTCAAAGCACTCTTAAAAAGTGCACCTTGGCCATTCAAATAAATGGGCTGGCTAGGACTGCCAAGATAGGAAATGGTAAAGGGCAAGGTAGAGGATTGGAGTATCCTGGGGGTTGTGTATAAATTTTAATTCAACTATTTATAAGAGGTATATGATTTTTTTTTTTGCTTGAAAGATAAAGGGCTGTGGTTATCTTCAGAGAATAAAACTGCATGGTCGGGGGAGGTTTCTACTTCTTACTATAGTATGTCTGTTGAAAAGAGAAACAGGGTATCTGGACAATGAGATTATGGACTTTGATTTCTGCATTATTTCCTCTTTAAAAAGCTAAACATAATTTTTAAAAATCACAGAAAGGCCCTTGTAGTAGGTGTTTTTGGTGAAGTGGAGATGCTATTGGTAAAGAGTAATCACGGCCCCCAGAGAAAGCAATCTTTTCAAGGATGAGTCCCCAAGCACAGGAAGTGCTTCAGGTTCATGTCTTGGCATCTCTTGAATGTAGCAAACTAGGTGACGGGTTTTCTCTGCTAAGAAATCCCTTTCTCTGGCATACTATTGTTAGATCATACTGTTGGCTGTGCTTGGGGGAGATGCCTGATGCTCGCACTAGAGCATTGGTCCAGAAAATTTTTTCCCAGGGGTCTCCTTTTGTCCTATCTCTTGGCTGTCTTGTACTGTCTTCTTTGCAGAAGTCATTCTTCTCAATGACTCTCCTCTATCTTGCTATCAACCTGTGAGTGTGAGTGTGTGTGTGTGAGAGATAGATAGATAGATAGATAGAGAGAGAGAGAGAGAGTGTGTGTAAGCCAGAGGACAACTTTGAATAGTATTCTTTAGGTGCCTTCCAATTATTTATTTATTTTTATTTGATTTTGGAGACAGGTTCTCTTAATGGCTCGAAACTGTCCAAGTAGACTCAACCTGTTTCTGCCTCCCCAGCACTAGGATTACAGGTGCAGGCTGCCACACCTCGAGGTTTTTCCTGGGGAATCAAACTCAGGTATTTGTTCTTGCAAAGCAAGCATCTTACTTACTAAGCATCCTTCCCAGCTACTACTAAAATTTTTTAAAAATATATTTGAACCAGGATTCAATACCTGATCTGGATTCTGATGCTTGTGTCCTTGTGGGGTAGATAAACAGCCAAAGCCGGACAGGTGTGGCGCATGCCTTTAATCCCAGCACTTGGGAGGCAGAGGCAGGAGGATTTCTGAGTTCGAGACCAGCCTGGTCTACAGAGTGAGTTCCAGGACAGCCAGGGCTACACAGAGAAACCCTGTCTCAAAAAAAAAAAAAAAAAAAAGATAAACAGCCAAAGCTGGAGGTTGACCAGTGTGACCTTGGAGAGGCACAGGGCTGGATGACTTCAGAAGTGTTGGGCGGGGTCTTCTTCCATTAGGAGACTTATAAAGTCTTGTGAGATGGATGCATTAATTCATTAAAGGTCCCTGAATGCTGGTGTGTATGGACTAGCTAGAATGGCCTCTGAAGGGAGATATTCACCCCCATTTACTAGTGGGGACTCATTGAAGAACTTTAGACAGAAAAGATGAAAATTCCCTCCCCTCCTTTATTTACCAGTCCCAAAACAGTGAGTTTGATTTGAGCTCCTGGTTTGTGAGTCTCCATGAATCCATGTCAGCATAGCAGGTGTGTGTTAGCACACCACAGCTGTTAGCATTCCTGCTCTGACGTCACAGTTTTCTTCCCCTCCTTCTCTTCAAATTAGTGACCAGCAGTAGCTCTGTCAGACTCGCCATTGCTGTCCACATAGCTACATCCCATGGCCAAGCCGAGGCTTCACTGTTTTGCATATTAGAAAAAAAGAGCCGGGCAGTGGTGGCGCACGCCTTTAATCCCAGCACTTGGGAGGCAGAGGCAGGCGGATTTCTGAGTTCGAGGCCAGCCTGGTCTACAAAGTGAGTTCCAGGACAGCCAGGGCTACACAGAGAAACCCTGTCTCGAAAAAAAAAAAAAAAAAACAAACCACCAAAACAACAACAAAAAACAAAACAAACAAAAAAAAAAGAAAAAAGAGATCTAATTTATATACCATGCTGCTGCTCACTTTTCTAAAACATGCAATTCAGTAAGTAGTTCTTTTTCTTTTTTTGAGACAGGGCTCATACTGTAGTCCAGGCTAGCCTTAACTTTATGGTTCTCCTGAGTGTTGGGCTCATAGGTATGAACCACCACATCCAGCTAGGTTTTCAATTCATTCATAAATCTGTAGATACATCAGCAGTTTCTAATCCCAGAATATTTTCCGGTTCTCCGAAGGAGACGTCAGATTCATTGCGCGTTCCTCTAGTTCTCAGCCCCGGCTCCCGGTAACCATGGACCCACCGCCACGTGCCTGCGTCCGCCCACTCCTGACATCTCTGGGATGGGATCATTGTGCATATGACCTTGAGTTCCCACCTTCCTTCATCTGCCTTTCTGAGCGCCCTCTCTTTCCTACGCCTCCTGCCTTGGGGGTACATCTCTCAGTTTTCTTCCATGCCTCTGCATGCCTCTGCCGTATCTTCCTTGTCTCTTCATTCTGGGGAGCCTTCGCCCCTTGGCTGAGAGATCTTCTCAGGCACTCCCAGGCACCCCCACCCTCGTAGATTTAAATGCTGTACATTGCTATTAACTCCTCCACTTGATCTTAGCCAGGAAATGATGTCATCAACTCCTAAATTTATACCCCTAGCAAGGACTTTCCCTCTACTTCCAGAACTTCTTGTTCATCTCCTCTCTGCTTCAACATGCACTGCACAGTCAGCATGCCCAGAACTGACCTTGGGGGTCATCCCCTGCCTCCACTGTCTTCCACCCACAGCTGCTTCCCTAGTTGCTCGGCTCAGAAATGTAGCAGCCACGCCTCACTTCTTCACGCCCCGCCCCCTTGCATTGCATCTACGTCACATTCTGCCGGCTCTTCTTCCAAAATGTACCCAGAACCCAGTTCCTCATCTTGTTCCTTGATACTTGCTGTGCTTAGGGAAGCCTATCTATTTTCATGTGTGTTGTGTGGATGTAGTGTATATAAAGGTGCGTGTGTGTGTGTGTGTGTGTGTGTGTGTGTGTGTGTGTGTGTGTTTAGACAGGCTAGAGAAGGAGTCAGGTGTCTTACTCTATGGCCATCCAGGTTATGTTTTGAGACAAAGTCTCTCACTGAACCGGAGGCTTGCTGTTTCAGCTACTCTGACTGGCCAGTGAGTTCCCAGGATCTGCCTGTCTGTCTCTGCCCACCCTTCCCCGCCCCCCCCCCCCACCTCCCGCACACGCTAGAGATACAGACACTGCTGTGCCAGCTTTTATGTGGGTGCTAGGGATTCAAATTCAGATTTTCTTGTCTCCATAGCCAGCACGCTTATCCGCAGAACCATCTCCCTAGCCCATTGGATAAGGTATAAACAGTCGATGGGTGTTTCTGCCACCGCCTCTATGGACACACTTAGCTTTAGAGATTGTTTCAAGCCAAGTTAAGTCGTGTCTCTCTTTGCTAAGAATCACTCAGTAGATCACCACATTGCTCAGAATAAAAAGCCGAAGTGCACACATTGTCCGCCAAGCCCCAGGAGCAATGCTGTGCGCTCAGGCCGTCAGTCAGACCCACCCGCTAGTCTCTGCCTCGCTGTTCCGAGGCAGCCACAGTGGCCTCTTCACTATCCCTCATCTCAGAGGCACCCCACAGTCTGCACTGCTCTGCTTAGAAAGCTCTTCTCCACATGCCTCTTGTTCCCATTGTTCAATCCTTTGTTTATATGTTACTTTGTTAATCAAATGCAACCCCACTCTAACTACTTTAATTAATTAGAGTCAGGGTTTCGTGTCCAAGAATGACCTTGAACTTCTGATCCTCCTGTCTCCATCTCCCATGTGCTGGGCTTACAGGTGTGCATCACACACCTAGTTTATGAGATACAGGAAAACTGAACTCAGGACTTTGGGCATGCTAGGTAACACTTTGTCAAATGAGCTATATCTGTACCTGACAGGCACTGTTCATAATAGCAACTTGCTCCCAACTTTTCTTCCATAGTCTCTCTCTTTTTTTTTTTTTTTTCGAGACAGAGTTTCTCTGTATAGCCCTGGCTGTCCTGGAACTCACTCTGTAGACCAGGCTGGCCTCGAACTCAGAAATCCGTCTGCCTCTGCCTCCCAAGCGCTAGGATTAAAGGTATGCGCCACCACCGCCTGGCTCTTCCATAGTCTCAATACAACTTTCTGTTCTTTTAACTGTCTTCACACACACACTCACACACACACACACACACACACACACACACACACACACAGAGAGAAAGAGAGAGAGAGAGAGAGAGAGAGAGAGAGAGAAGTAAATGCATACATAGGTGTACACATATGTGTACATAATGCACCTACATGTATACACACATGCACTTCCCCACTTGCCTGTAGAATTTATGAGTACAAGGGCTTCATTTTGTGCCCTGCTGTGTTCCTAGTCACCGGAATAGTTCTATATCATATTATTAGCATATACAGATACCCCCTTCCCAGGCAAATAGCAAGAACAGAAACATTTTAAAAATTGGTTGGTCTCTGCTTGATGCACACTGGATGGTTGTTTCACCGTGTGAAATGGTAGCAGCCTTCTATTTTCTTCTAACAACACAGCTCCTCCGACCTATGGGCTCACGTAGTGTTTTCCAAGGGACATTTGTTTTGCACATCTTCCCTGAGGTCCTTGGGGAGTTGACATGCATCCCCATCTGTGAGCTTGGCATAGAAACTTCCTCTCCTTCAGATGTATGGATGCCAATTCTTGGGCAGAGATTGCAGGAGGCGAGGAGGTTATTTGGGGCATTATTCTTTGCTCACTGAAGCCGATGTGACAGGAGTGTACTATGAACAAGGTTAGCAAGCACAGATGCAAATGCTGGCTAGGACGCTGCTGCCACCACAGAGCTGTAAAGAGATCTCAGAGTGCAGTTCCTAATCATCTGACCACACCGTCTTCTCTCTCTCTCTCTCTCTGCCCGCAGTTCCCTCCCACCTTCCAGCTCTCTCCTCTTTCCTTCCTTCTCCACTCTGTTTCTTTCTCTCCTGTTTCCTCCCTTCCTCTCCTGCTTTAGCCTTCCCTCTGATAGAATACAGAGGGTAGGGGAAGCAGCAGATCTCCAGGGTTACAGAGTTAGTGGTGAAATCAGAACCCAGACTCAGGTTTCTTAATCCTCATTTCTTTATTGTATTACCTCCCCAGCAGAGAAGGTATTATATCAGGAAGATATTGCATTAAACATTCCTGGAGAAGTGAATGGTTTTGCTCTTGGAAACTTAGATCTAGTAGACAAGTGGCCAGAGTTTAACCAAAGACTGAGAAATCTCTTTTTGCCTTTAGCTTCTCTAATGTTTCTAGTTGCCCTCTCTAACCTTTCAGACATCTCACATGGCCGTTTATATCTTAAACTATCATTCGCTCATTTGCTTGTAGAGAGCCTATTCTTCTATGGATGGGCAAGAGAGGATGGAGAGAATAATTACAAAATATATTTTAAAAAATGACAAAACTCATTTATAGTATATAAATAGATATTTTATTTAATATGCACATTTACATTTTATGGTGCAATATCATTCATGTATAAAATCATAGCAGCTAATATTTTTTGACCATATATAATTTTCATTAGGGAAATAAATCACAGTGAGATACCATTCTCACACCTTCTAGGATGACTACAATAGTAGTAATAATAACAATAATGATAGCATCAGACTATAAGGGCTGACGAAGATGTGGAGAAATTGGAGCCTCATTCACTGCAACACAAAATGTTGTAGCCATTTTGGAAAATAACCTGGCAGTTCTTCAGGATGTTAAAATTACCATGTAACATAGAAATGCCATTTCCTGGTATGTGCAAGAAAATAGAAAGCATACCTTCTCACACATACTTGTATATAGATGCTTACAGAAGCATTGTTCCCAACAGCCAAAGGGAGGACACGACCATACGTTTATCATTTGGTGTACAGATAAAGAAAATATGCTAGGTTTATGTAATTTGATTATGCAGCCACCAAAAGAAATGAAGCTCTGATACATCACATTGCAATGGGCAAGGAGTGAACTTTGACTGCATCATGCTAAGATGCTAAACAGAAAAGGCTATATAGTACACACACACACACACACACACGAGGTATTCAGAATAGGCATATCTATGAGGCAAAGTCCCAGATTGACTACTAACTTGCAATGTAGTCAAAGCTGGCCTTGAATTCCCAATTTTCTTGCCTTCAGTTCTCAACTGCTAGAACTGCAGGCAAGTGCCACTACATCTGGTGGAAAAGAAATATTCTGCAATTGGGCAGTGGTGTTTGTTGCAAAACCCTATGAATGTACTGAATTGCACATTTTAAAATGGTTAAAATGGTGATTTTTATGTTATGAGAATTTTATTTTATTAAAAATGGTATTTTACAAGTTTTAAATGATATACAGTTGAATCAATTTGCTTAAACTTAGTTTCTGTGACATTTATTGTAAGCAAACTTTGATATTGAGTGATGTAAAGAAATTTCCTTTGGGGGTCTGGGGAGATGACTCAGTGATTGAGAACATTTGCTGCTCTTCCAGAGGACTGGGGTTTGATTGACAGGATCCACATGGCAGCTCACAAGCAACGGCAACTCCAGTTGCAGGGGATCGAACATTGTCTTCTGAACTCTGCAGGCACCAGGCTCACGGGTAGTATACAGATAGACATGCAGGAGACGCGCATGCGCACACACATCTATATGAGGAAGTATTAATTTTTATTATTGTTTTCTTCTAGATAGGGTCTTACTTACTAGCTCAGCCTGTCTGAGCTCTTCGGCTCCCTGCTTTAGCCTACTTAGAGCAATCACAACCAGCTTCCTTTCAGGCTTTGTTTAAGGCAACACAAAGTCATAGGTGTGTGTGTGTGTGTGTGTGTGTGTGTGTGTGTGTGTGTGTGTGAGAGAGAGAGAGAGAGAGAGAGAGAGAGAGACAGGTTGGTCTAGAATGTGCTATGTAGTTGAAGCTGTCCTTGAATTTCTGACCCTCCTGCCTCTATCTTGTCTCCCTCGCCTGGCCCTGTGGTTTTTGAGTTGTTATGTGTTGGTTGTAGTTCAACTCCGTTGCACTTTCAGAAGGTAAGAGGGAAACATGGCCATCAATTAACAGTCAGCTTAATGGCAAAAAAGTTTGGTGAACTTAAATTTAAAATCAAGTTGGCTTTGGGCTGAGAGATCAACAGTGAAGGGTTTGACTCGCTTGTGTGAGTTCCTGTCTTTGCTTCTCAGCACGAGAGACAATGTCAAGCTGAATTCAGGGATACAGCTTTATGGAAGGGGCCTAGGTTTGATTTCCAGTATATGAAAGGAAGGAAGGAAGGAAGGAAGGAAAGAAGGAAAGAAGGAAAGAAGGAAAGAAGGACGGAAGGCTGGTCAAATTGGAAAAACCAAATTCTTATTAGTTAGGATTGTGGTTTTCTTTGATTGTGTGTGGGATGGTAATAATTTGGGAGGAAATAAAATGGGAGATTCTGTAGTACTAGGGAGACTAGATTTTTGACTCTAGATACTGTCTTCAGAGTTATGTTTAATTTTTTTAAAAAGTCAATCAGTTTATACTGATGCAGTGTACCCTGAACTGTGAAGTTGTTCAATGCCAAGTTTGCAGTTCTGTTAAGTCTCCCAATATATGCTCACAAGCTGTGGTGGTTAGCTGGGGATAAGAATCTGTGAACCTGAGTTGACAATTTGGAGACCAAAGCTAACTGTGACTGTTCTGGGCTGTTAGCTCCCTTAAAAGGTGAGACAGGGACAGTGTTATCGGACACCTGGGCCCCACTCCTTGCTGCCATGGTCCTTGTCTACCCAGGTAGACCCAGAATTGCTCTTTCGTGTGCCCACAACAAATCAATTCAGTTGGCATTCGAGTAGACTTAAGCTCATAATCACATAGTTAAAATATTTGATGCCAGAAGTATTTTGGCATTCAGACGTTTTTTGGGTTTTGAAAAGGTGATATTTTGCATACGGCATTTTTTATGTAATACTGCCAGTGTGCGTGGCCTGGGACAGAGCTCTGTAATTGGACAGTGGTGAATATTTATACCAAATGGTCCATGTGCCCTAAATTTACACAAATAATCTCATGCTAATTCAGGCCAGCATGTACTGCCAAATGAGTTCACATCAAATTACCTTTTTTGGTTTTCAGCTTTTGTATCTTTAGAGTTGATGAGGAGAGCGAATGGGAGTCAGTCAGTTCTGTCACTGACTATGTGAGTCTTTCTTGACAGGGGTCTTTCCAGGGCAGAGGTGCTCACTAGGAAGTTGTACAACCTAGGTGAAAGCATTTAGGTCAATAAACAAATGGCAAGATGATGCCCTTGAAGGAACAGAACACCACTGTTCTTTTAGGATTCCAGTCTCCTTGGAGTACCTGCTAAGCTGTCAAAGCTTGTTAACATTTCATTGATTCCTGTAGCACATTAGGCCCTTCTTGGAGCATTCAACCATAGCTAAGTTTATAAAGTAAAATTTCTGGTGACTAATATTTATCTAAATTAAGTTAATTATAGGATGATAAAGCTCCCTTAGACATGTGTTTTGAAGAGATTAGGGTAAGTTGCCTAAATAAAAAGCAAGAGATGTTTTTTCCCCTTGGCACATTGACTTGCTGTCATTCCTGCTGACCGTTCATGGGCAAAGCTGCAGTTCTAGGTGCCTCTGTCCAGAACTTTATGGCGTTAATAGGGGAATAAACAGGCAAGCTCAGCCACACTGGGAAGGTGTCCCCTTCATCTCCAAGCACAAATATTGGTTTAAACTATTTAAAAAGAAGATAGAGTGTGGGGTTATGCATGTGTGGCTGTGGATGAGTGTGGAGCTAAGGGTATCAGTGGTTTGAAAGCTGATTCCAACTGTGGTTGATGATTGCATTTTATACTCCTTTCTCCCCTCCCCTCCTGTCCCCTCCTCTCTTCTCCTCTCCCCTCTCCTCCCTTCCCCTCCTTCCTTCCCTTCTAGTTACATTAAAATATCAGAACTCTTCTCTATTTTGCTACTCCATCTTCTGCTTATCATATATTTCATTTTGACATATCCAACAGGTATTTACCAAATGTTTTTGGTCATGCCAGAGATATCATAAAGGTGTAGTTGTTAGGGATACACAACCATGAAGACTTGTTTTTTATCCTAAGGTTCGTTTGGTGAGGCAGATAAATAAATTCACTAGCTGTGTATGTGGAGGAGGATAAGCTAGCTGGTGATAAAAGTGTTTGTAGGATGCCATGGTGCCACTGAGGAATGTTGTCTAAATCAGCCTGTGATACACCTTGAGCGAAATTTGCTTTAGGAAATAATGTTTTTTTTTTATATTCAACACAATATATATTTTTATATCAATCATAAAAATGATGGACATGTTATTAAATGACATAAAAAATAAAAGTCTTTTTGTTTATTTGTTTGTTTTGTTTTCAGTAGAACTTAAAATCTTGGCTCTTACTGTGGTACAAACCCAAAATAAGAACAATTTTTAGACATTGGAGTTCATTGTAATAAGGCTGTACTTCAATGTCCCTTACATTATCAAAGAATTTTACCTCCATAGTAGCTAAGCTAAGAGTTGACAGTTCTGCTGCACCAAGGAATGAATTGTAGGCACGATTATTTGGATACAGATTTCCTGCTATGGTCAAAGCTATTTGACTTGAGTGATTGTCATCATTCTCAGTCCACAAGGAACAGGTTACATTCATTTAAGAAATGGTGTGTGTATTAAGATGATCTATCCATGAAGTCATTCATTAACTGTTTCAATGAACAATGGTTCTTCTTGGAGGGTGGCACAGACATTAAGGTGAGTAATATTCTGGTTCATTGGCTGTGATGATTTTGAAAAGCATTCATCTCAGAAAAAGAGTAACTTATAAGGTCATCTTCTTCAAAATTGATACAATAATTATAAATATCAAGCAAAGCATTCAGTCTCACTCTTTGTTATTCTCTTACAAGCCACCTCCCAAATTAATTGTCTAAGTTTCTTTTGGCTGATAAATAATTTTGAAATATGTACACTGTTCTGAAAACCATAGTATAGTGTAAAAATGTCAAATAAACAATCCTACTTATAGAGGGGCTGAGATAGGAGAAGCATGATTTCAAGACCATTATGTGGTACACAGCAAGACACTGTCCTGTACAAACAAGTGGAATGTGTATATGGATTGTACAACATTGGACATATTTCTCCAACTACCAAATTAGAGAGTCCACTGGGTGACAGCCAACAAATTTCTAATTCCTCATATTTTTGAATTTCAATCGATTAAGATATGTTGGTAATATTAATTTTCATATTAAGTGATATTAAGGAAAAGTGATTGTTACTTCCTGTTATTTTTTGTTGTTAGAGATGGAATTATGTTTGCGTGGGTTTGTTGAAAGATTACTTTCTTGCTTTTTCTAGGGCATAGTTTCCCTCTTTTTGTTGGTGTTTTCCATCTATTATCCTTCCTGGGCTGGATTTGTGGAAAGATATTGTGTAAATTTGGTTTTGTTATGGAATATCTTGTTTTCTCCATCTATGGTAATTGAGAGTTTTGCTGGCTATAGTAGTCTGGGTTGACATTTGTGTTCTCTTAGGGTCTGTATTACATCTGCCCAGGATCTTCTAGCTTTCATAGTCTCTGGTGAGAAGTCTGGTGTAATTCTGATAGGCCTGCCTTTATATGTTACTTGACATTTTTCCCTTACTGCTTTTAATATTCCTTCTTTGTTTAGTGCATTTGATGTTTTGATTATTACGTGACGGGAGGAATTTCTTTTCTGGCCCAGTCTATTTGGAGTTGTGTAGGTTTCTTGTATGTTCATGGGCATCTCTTTCTTTAGGTTAGGGAAGTTTTCTTCTATAATTTTAAGATATTTACTGACCTTTTAAGTTGGGAATCTTCACTCTCTTTTATACCTATTATCCTTAGGTTTGGTCTTCTCATTGTGTCTTGGATTTCCTGGGTGTTTTAGGTTAGGAGCTTTTTGCTTTTTGTGTTTCATTTGACTGTTGTGTCAATGTTTTCTATGGTATCTTCTGCACCTGAGATTCTCTCTTCTATCTCTTGGTGATGCTTGCATCTCTGACTCCTGATCTCTTTCCTAGGTTTTCTAGCTCCAGGGTTGTCTCCCTTTGTGATTTCTTTATTGTTTCTAGTCCCATTTTTAGATCCTGGATGGTTTTGTTCATTTCCTTTGCCTGTTTGATTGTGTTTTCCTGTAATTCTTTAAGGGATTTTTTGTGTTTCCTCTTTAAGGGCTTCTAGCTGTTTACATGTGTTTTCCTATATTTCTTTAAGGCAATTATTTATGTCCTTCTTAAAGTCCTTTATCATCATCATGAGAAGTGATTTTAGATCAAAATCTTGCTTTTCTGGTGTGATTGTGTAACCAGGACTTGCTATGGTGGAAGAATTGGGTTCTGATGATGCCTTGGTTTCTGTTGCTTATGTTCTTACCCTTGCCTCTGGCCATCCGGTTATCTCTAATGTTACCTGCCCTCACTATATCTGACTGGAGCCTGTCCTTCCTGTGATCCTGGTTGTGTCAGAACTCCTCAGAGTCAAGCTGTCTTTGTTATCCTGTGATTCTGGGATCCTATGATCCTGAGATCCTGGGAGTGTCAGAGCTCCTGGGAGTCAAGCTGCCTCTGGCACCCTGACATACTGGTGTGACCAAGCTCTTGTGATCCTGTGATCCTGTGACCCTGTGATCCTGGGTTCCTGGGCATATAAAAGCGCCTGGGAGTGGAGCTTCTTCTGGGTGTTGTGGGACTGGCTGTAGAGTTTGAGCCCAAGTTTTGCTCAGGGCACCAGCCCAGACCAGAAATGATGTTTTTTAACTGTCACTTTTTTGTTGCCTAACATTTAAAAAATTTAAACAATGTGCAGATTGTAATGTAGTTCAATGAATGTTGATAAATATATGCAGCCACTGAAAATACTACTCCAATCAAGATTTAAACTGTTTTCATCACTGAAAAATGGTCCTCTGGGTTTCTTTTTAACCAATTTGTCACTTCAGCTACCTCCCTAGAGTCAATCAATGGGATACCACTGGCCTAGGAATTACCAGTATACAAAGAATTGGGAGAAGTTTCCTGAGAAGAGCAGTGTAGGACAGAGGAGTGTGAGAAAGTGAACTGTGAGACCCACAGGCCTTGGATCTCATGTTGCTAGGGCAGGGCACCACTGTAGGATAGATATCTGACAGAGATGAGACTGGTAGTCAGGGCACAGAAAAATGAAGTAACTAACTTTCATTCTCTGAGAAAAATGGAACTGGAGTGTATTAGTACATTTCTGTTACTATAACAAAATTCCTGAGGCTATGTTCTTTATAAATAAGAACTCAGTGCTAGAGACTGAAGGCACTATAACTGGCATCAGCTTGACTCTAATGAAGATCTCACTGTTTGTGGAATCATTTTGGAGGAAATGTGTGTGAAGGAGAGGTCATATGGTGGGACATGGAGCCATAAAAATATAGTCAAGGGACAGGTTTACAGTTCTCTAATCACTCTCTTGTGAGAGACAAGTCATGGGTCCCAAGAGTATTACTTTAAGCCTTCTGTGATGATTTGTATATGCTTGGCTCAGGGAGTGGCACTATTAGAAGATGTGGCCCTGTTGGAGTAGGTGTGTCACTGTGGATGTGGACTTTCAGACCCTCATCCTAGCTGTCTGGAAGCCAGCCTTCAGATGAAGATATAGAACTCTCAGCTCTGCCTGCACCATGTCTGCCTGGATGTTGCCATACTCCCACCTTGATGATAATGGACTGAACCTCTGAACCTGTAAACCAGCCCCAATTAAATGTTGTCTAAGAGTTGTCTTGGCCATGGTGTCTGTTCATAGCAGTAAAACCCTAACTAAGACACCTTCCAAAGTCAGTGTTCTCAGTGGCCTGATCATTCTTTATTAGACTCCTCCACTCAAAGGTCTTTCTCTTAGAACATGCTTGGTGAAATTTCTAACATACAAAGGGAGGCATGGAGAGGCTAGCTGGTGTGGACTAGCAGACCTTATTTTAAGATTGTTTTGATAGTAAGGTGGTTGTGGGAGCTGGAGAGTGTACAGAAAGAATAGAGGAAGAGAGACCTAGAAGGAAGCAGTTCTAGTCATCTAGACATGATGAAGACTGCAGACCTGGTTGACAGTATGCCATGGAAGATGGATGTGCAAAAGAGAAAGTGGGTGGGAGAAAATGTGAGGAGTTAGGCTCCCTGGTGCTGGGGTTAGAGAGGTTGACACAAAGGGAGGAATGTATACAAAGGTATCCTGTGGTGATTTGAATGAAAATGACCCCCATAGGGAGTGGTGGCCATTAGGAGATGTGGCCTTGTTGGGATAGGTGTGTTTTATCGAAGGAAGTGTGTCACAGATGCTCAAGCCAGGCCCAGTGTCTCACTCTCTTCCTGCTGTTTGCAGGACCCTGGCAGCCTAGATCTGTGTGCCCTTTGCCTGTCCCTATTAGGGTGAGGGTGTGGAAGTCAGAGAAAACACTTTGGAGGACATCTGACTCTAGAGCTAAAGTTATTTGCTTGTCCTTTTGTTTGTTTGTTTTTTTTTTTTTTTAATTTTATTTTATTTTATTTTTTTAATTTACATTCCAAATCACTTCCCCTTTCCCGTTTCCTCCCTCCCCGAAAGTCCCATAAGCCCCCTTCCCTCCCTCTTTTCTCCGTTCAACCCCCCTCTCATTACTCTGTCCTGGCGTTCCCCTACATCCAGTCTTTCCAGGACCAGGGGTCTCTCCTTCCATCTTTTTAGAAATCTATTGATATGCTGATTGTGTCTAGGGTATTCTGAGATTCTGGGTCAATATCCCCTTATCAGTGACTTCATACCATGTGTGATCTTTTGTGATTGGGTTACCTCACTAAGGATGATATTTTCAAGTTCTGACCATTTGCCTAGGAATTTCGTGAATTCATTGCTTTTAATTGCAGAGTAGTATTCCATTGTGTAAATATACCACATCTTCTGAATCCATTCCTCCGTTGAGGGACATCTGGGTTCTTTCCAGCTTCTGGCTATTATAAATAAGGCTGCTATGAATATAGTGGAGCATGTGTCCTTATTGCATGCAGGTAAAGTCTCTGGGTATATGCCCAGGAGTGGTATAGCCGGATCCTCCGGAAGTGTCATGCCCAGTTTTCTGAGGAGCCGCCAGACTGCTTTCCAGAGTGGTTGTACCAGCCTGCAATTCCACCAGCAGTGGAGGAGTGTTCCTCTTTCTCCACATCCTCGCCAACAACTGCTGTCTCCTGTGTTTTTGATCTTAGCCATCCTGACTGGTGTGAGATGGAATCTCAGTATCCCGGACCTCAAGCTGTACTACAGAGCAATAGTGTTAAAAACTGCATGGTATTGGTACAGTAACAGACATGTAGATCAATGGAACAGAATTGAAGACCCAGAAATGAATCCACACTCCTATGGTCACTTGATCTTTGACAAAGGAGCTAAAACCATCCAGTGGAAAAAAGATAGCCTTTTCAACAAATGGTGCTGGCTCAGCTGGAGGTCAACATGCAGAAGAATGCAAATTGTTTGTTTGTTTTGAGACAGGGTTTCTCTTTGTAACTCTTGACTGTTCTGGGATCTGTTGGTGTAGACCAGGCTGGCCTTGATTGCAGAGAGATCTGCTTGCCTCCTAAGTACTGGGATTAAAGACCAGCTTTGCCTTTTAAAAGTCAAATGATTAAAACAGTTTGAGGGCAAAGTTCTTTTTTATTGATTGGAAATTGTGGAATTTATTTCTCTGTAAACTCCTTTTATGTCAAGAGAGACAAATATCTAATTAAATATTATCATTTGGCATCAACACTTGATCAAATACTTAAAGGCGGGGCTGTATGTTCAGTGTTGGTGCTGAGAAGCATCTGCCTTATAAATGCCCTTTCATATTAATTCATGACGGCAGTCACTTCTCTCTTCAATTTGCATGAAGGAGTCAGAGATAGTTGTCTGTAAGGAGGACCTCAAAGCGGAGGCTGAGCTGACAACCGCAGAAGAAATTAAACAAGGCTCACCAGGCATTTTGAAAGAGTGTTGTTTTGGAGAAGTTTCTTTTGACATTGATAGCTTATTTGCCTTTGAAGTGTGAAAGAGGAAAGTTTCCTGAAACAAACTTCCAGTCTCAAGCAAGGATGGCCTACTTTGGAAATCTTGGCTTAAAGTTGACTGGATGGTTTTGTGAACTTCTTCTCCTGCTTTTCTCCAAAGGAAACGATAGCCTGCAAATTAGTTTTTGAAATTACATTGTTCTTCATACTTTTAAAAGTAGACCTGATAGGCTGGAGAGGTGGCTGAGCCTTTAAGAGCACTGACTGCTCTTCCAGAGGTTCTGAGTTCAAATCCTAGCAACTACAGGGTGGCTCACAACCATCTGTAATGGTGATCTGATACCCTTTTCTGGTGTGTCTGAAGACAGTGACAGTGTATTCACATACATGAAATAAATAAATAAATCTTTTTTTTTAAAAAAAGGGGGACTTGGATGATCAATCACTCTTTTTTTTTTTTTTGCTAATTAAATCTTTCAAACAGTTACACACGTAGCCTCCACAGATCTGACTTGCTATATGGCCTTTCAGTTCCAGGGGTGTGTGGGGTCCTCCTCCTCTTCCCCTTTGTAGCAGTCTTCAAACCCAACTAGATGGCAGTGGGTCACTCCCTCTACACCCTCTGGGTTTCAGTGTTCTCAGGCACATGAAGGTAATAGGGACAACGTGCTGTGGAACACGTGTTGAAAAGATGGAGTACAGCCACAGAGTTCAAGAGATCTAAAAGGTATTCAAATGATAAAAGATATGAAAAAATATTGTGTTCCTTGGTTTCTTGACTACATGACAAATACTACAGAAAGACAGGAGGAGGAGAGCTTTATTGGCTCGTGGTTCAGTACACAGTCAGCCAGCTGTGTTGTGGTGGTCTAATGGTGAGGTGGGGATATCATGGTGACAAGGTTGTGGTGAAGACTGCTTACCTTATGAGGGCAGAGACATGAATAGAGAGGAAGATAGACTCTTCCAAGGCATGCCTGCAGTATCTGTCTCCTCCAGCAAGGCCTCTTCTCCCAGTGTCTACCACCCACAGTAGTGTCACCAGGGAGTAATTCATTGGTTAGGTCACAGTCTCAATGGTCTAGTCACCTCTCAATGATTGGATCCAGAAGATGAGGACCAAGCTTCCAAAACATGAGCCTTTAGAGAGCATATCATATCTAAAATTACAAAAATGCTATGCATTAGAATTAGAGAAACTGGTAGGTGGGTAGGAGACTTCAAGAAGGAACTCAAGAGGAAAGAAGAAAGTTATCTCACTTTAACCATGAAAACCAAACTGAAGAGACACCAGAGCAAGGAGACACAAGAGAAGGTAAAAGAGAAATAAAAATTTAAATGCACATTTAAATATATATATTTTTACATTTATTTATTGATGTGTTGTAGCACAAATAGCAGGTGCCTGTGGGGAGATCCAAGGATAACTTCCAGGAGTCGGTTCTCTCCTGCCACCCCACGGGTCCCTGGGATCCAATTCAGGTCATCAATCTTGGCAGCAAGCACCATTACCCATGGAGGTATCTCACGCCCCCAAAACTATAACTTACAAATGAAAAAGAAATGAGGCAATTAAAGACGTTTTTAAGAAGCGACAAGGCTGGAGAGATGGCTCAGTGATTAGGAGCACTGACTGCTCTCCAGAGATCCTGGGTTCAGTTCCCAGCAACCACATGGTAGCTCACATAACCATTTGTAATGAGATCTGACACCCTCTTCTGGTGTGTCTGAAGATAGCTACAGTGTACTCACATAAAATTAATAAATAAATCTTTAAAAAAAAAGAAGTGACAGATGCAGAAGAGAAGAAAACGTGTGCACCAATAGAAGGGGATTCTAGAGAGAAAGCCCAAAGAAAGGGAATGGGACGAGAAGAAAAACTTAGGAGTCAAGAAAACTCATGAGCATTCCCCAGAGTGCTTTGAACTGCATATCAAAGCACAGGGCTCGCCTAAGCGTGCTGACCCAGAATACCAACACCAAGATAAACTACAGAATATTTCTTGAGCTTTAAAGAAAACAATTTTTTTTCATGAAAGCTTTTAGGTACACATAGCACGTGACTTATGAAACAAAGAAAAATCAGATTATTATCATCCTTTGATGACAAAACTCTATGCCAGAATAAAATGAAATAACATACTTAAGCTATTCTGGGAAAGAGCGTGTGAGTTCGGGCCTTCATGTGCAGAAGGAAATTTTGATCAGCCTGCAAGAACCTGGGAAAATTGGTCTTATGGACTTTTATTTAAAAAAAATCTTCTAAAGGGGCTGGAGAGATGGCTCAGTGGTTAAGAGCACTCTGCCTTTCCCTGGGTTCAAGTCTCAGCATCCATATAACAGCCCACAACTGTCTGTAACTCCAGTTCCAGGGGGTCTGAGGAGACTTTCTAGCCCACTGTCTTCCCAGGGCTGGAGAAAAAGGATCTTGGCAGGAAGTTCCTAGTAACACAATAGGAAATCCCCTAGTTCCAAGTTTAGAATCTTAAAATGCATTGTTCAGCCCAGACCTGGATGAACTTGCTTGTATTTCTGTAATTCTTGGCACTCGGGTTATAGAGGCAGGGGGACTGTGAACTTGAGATCAGTCTCACCTACACCATGATGATGATGATGATGATGATGATGATGGCTTGCCTAGCCAGACTGTGCCAAAAACCAACACAAACCAACCAACCAACCAACCAACCAACACAAAACCCAGGAAAGACAAAAGTAGAAAACTTAGGGCTTTTTGGGGAAGTGGCTGCTTCTAGGTCTGAGATTATAGGAGATGAACTAGAACATTCTAACTATCAAACAGTGGGGAAGTTATCAAAGATGGTTGGAGTTATAGACAAGAAATCTAAGCTATTGGAAGAGGCTCCTGCAAGTGAAAGACTAGCAAGTTGAGCTTTAATGAATATGTTTAAGCCCAGGTTTCATCTGGGCATAGTGGCACATGTATTTGATTCAGCACTCAGGAGGCAGAGGTGGGAGTTTGAGGTCAGCCTGGTTTACATAGAGAGTTCCGGGACAGCCAAGGCCCTGTTTCAAATAACCAAATCAACAAATACACACACACACACAAAAGCCCTAAATCAAATAAAATCAAAACAAACAGACAAACAAACAAACAAACAGAACAACTCCAAGAAGTCCACTGTATTTTAAGAGAAAGACTAGTCAGTCACCTTTTGAAAATGACATAGACCAGTTTATGACTTTGAAACTGTAAGGAAAAAGTCTGTGGTTTATTTTGCCATTTGAGCCTTATAACTATCTATTAAAGAAAGACAATGGGATAAAATTAGGATATTATCTCCCTGCTTAAACAAATCATGGAAGCTACTGATCCCCCCGGACCCCTTCCCCCAAAAGAAGTGAGGGCAGAGAGATAAGACCGTGGTTAAGAGCACTTGTTGCTGATGAAAACCCAAGCTCAATTCTCAGCTCCCAAGTGCTGGGTCTCAACTCCAGTTGCAAAGTGTCTGATGCTCTTTTCTGAGCTCTATGGACACCAGGCATGTATGTGGTTTAAAATTGTTTTAGGAAAAGTAGAAAGCAGACATCAAATGCCCTCTGGTGAAAGAACATACCTTTGCTGGATTTTGCCAAAGGGATGGAATCTGAGACTCACTAATTTGGACTCAGCTGCTAATTTTCAGGTGGTATAGAGAACAAAAGGTACCAGTACAAAAGTTACCAGGAAGACGTGGCCATCAAAGTCTCTAATGTGGAAAACATCATGGTAAAGACAGCCTAGGTCTTTAAACTGATACACTGAAAAGAAAGGCTTGGGTGAAGATGTATTAAGTCAAACCAAGTCTCCCACGGTGTTTAGGGATGCATGCTTGAATGATAACCAATGAAGAGGCACAAAAGCCATCTCTTGGAAGAGGGAGTAGATGGCCATGACTAATATGGGACACACAGAAGAGTTTCTTATGTAGTTGAAAAAAGCATTTCTTAATCCAAGTGGTGATTATAATAATAGTCTCCCAAAGTTCTGTTTTGAAGCTCTTACTATATTTCTTCACCACACATGTGGTACCATCCTTCTCTCCATCTGACCATTAATTTATGGTAGTTTTGAATGCATTTCAAAGAAAATTACAGATATATTATTTTCCTTCGGTACTGTGTTACCCTAACAACATCAACTACTTTAACATTTAATTTCCTTGTGGTGCAAAATTTATATAAATGAAATGGATATACCTGGTGTATATACCCTGAGTTTTGACTTGTAACTTATCCTATGACGACCACATCACCCTAAAACTTCCTCGAAACCCTTGGGGGCTCTCCGAGATTGAACCGCCAAACTGAAGAACATATATGGGTTGGACCTAGTCCCCCAGCACATATGTAGCAGATGTGCAGCTCAGTCTTCATGCAGGACCTCCAACAACTGGAGTGGGGGCTGTCCTTAAATCTGTTGCCTGTCTGTGGATCCCATTCCCCTAACTGAGCCACCTTGTCTGGCCTCAGTGGGAGAGGATGTGCTTAGTCTTGCAGAGACTTGATGTGCCAGAGTGGGTGATACTCAGGGGACCTTCCCCTTTTCAGAGGTGAAGGGGAGGGAGGATGGGGAGAGGAATTGTGTGTGTTGTGGGGGTGGGGTGGGGGGTGGGGACTGGGAGGAGGGAGAGGGCAGCTTTTGGAATGTAAAATGAATAAATAAGTAAATTAATTAAGAAAAAAAACCCCTTCCTCCCAAGTTTCTAAGGTCTGAATGTATTTTTTTTTCCATTCAAATTCAAGAATCAAATTAGCTGGGCATGGTGCCATACCTACAATCCCAGATGTTAGAAGACTAAATCAAGAGACTCACTTAAACTAGAAGTTCAAGGACAGCCTGGGAAAGTTCCATCTCAAGAAGTTGGGGGATGAAATTGATCTTATTTTGAATAAAATGGGGGGTATTTTAAAATTCCTTTATCACCCCCTGAAAGTCCCAATTTTAAAGATATACTCTAGAATCATTGGAGTATGGTTATTAGATTGTTGTTAGTAATGGTATTAAGAAGTGGCATAGAATAGTGGTTAAGAGTCTGGCGCAATCTAGCCCTAGCTTTTACTCTTGGGTCTTTCCTTTGTCTTGGTTACTTCTTTGCCTCAGTTTTGCTCTGTGGATGGTGGAGATAAGGCTTATCAGGTGGTACCTGTGAAACTTAAAGAGGATTTATATATAAAGTATTTAGAATGGTGCCTGGTATATAGTAAATAAGTGCTTGCTTTTATCATCATTAAATTACTGTTCTACATTGTGTATTATGTCTTTCAAGAATCATCTGACAATTGTGCCCATATTTTAAATTATATTAGCAACACTTATTCAGACTTAATTAGATTGGAGGTGGATTGGAGGCAGCTAATGCCTTAGCCATGGCCCATTGTGTAATCTGAAACCATTTGTTCTAGCATCCTCCAGAGGCCAGCCATTTAGATCGTTTCCATGGTCTCAATGAAGCCTGCACCTTCTCTTTCTTGGTTCCTTTTCTACAAGATGTGCAGAATACCACAGACCTGTGTAGGAAAACCCGGCCAGGCTCATCATGGTTGCTGCTTGAGTGTACATTAGATTATTACCATGAAAACCTTGGCGCTCCCAAGGAAATCGATACTTTGCAAATGTCTGTGATTGTTCTATTTATCATTCTCCAGATGAGTCAGCCCTTTTCATTACCCAGGCATGCTAAGAGGAACAGACCAGTGAGCCTGTACACAATCAGTTATTGGTGTCTCCTATTTGTTCCCCCTTGAGTCATTTTCTCTAACATTTTTCCCTATCTCCACCATCACCCCTGAGCTATTTCCACTATACAACATGCTCTGCGGCCACTATGATGGGGTATTTATAGGTACTGGAGCTACCATCTCTCTGTGGATGAACAAAAAGACACCTTCCTTTTTTGGTGTGTGTGTGTGTGTGTGTGTGTGAACTTTGCAGCTTTGGAATTTAGCTCAGTCATTTGGAACTCTGATTTTTACCAGTGTATCAAATAGTTTGCTGACAGACTGTATGTAGCAGATCCTTTATTCTCTAAAGATGATTTTTAAATAAAAATTCTCTCTCTGTCTCTCTGTCTCTCTCTTTCTCTGTATGGGTGTGTGTGTGTGTAAGAGAGAGAGAGAGAGAGAGAGAGAGAGAGAGAGAGAGAGAGAGAGAGATTTCTTTCCTTCCCCTATGTGTGTTTGGAGATTGAATTCAAGTTGAATTGTCAGGCTTACTAGTAAGTACTCTTACCCATTGAACCATCATGAAATCCCCCAAGTTTTAAAATCACACATTAAAGTAACTTATCTTCTGTCTTTTGAGGTTCTTTACTATTTCTTTCCTCCAAGTGAGATAACCTGATTTTAAACTTGAAAAATGCTCCACTAAGTTCGTTCAGGTTGAACTTTAACTTTTTGTGGTGCTGAGAATCGAGCCAAGGGTTTTATGCAGGCTAGGTAAACATTCCCCTACTGATCTACATTTCCAGCCCAATCAGATTACATTGTGAGTTTTACTTTACATTTCAAATGCTCTTAGAATATATGATTAAAAAACCTATCAAAATCACACTAAATTTTCAGAGATTCAATAGAATTACACACTAAATTTTTAAAAAAAATCTGAATTGATAGTAATTCTAGTAATCTAGACTGAAAATGGCACTAAACAATCCTAAAGGCATCGTTATGGCTGATTTCAAAACATATTATAGAGCCATAGTTACGAAACCGGCATGGCTGGCATGAAGACAGACAGTGGAACAGGATAGAGGGCCAAGAAAGAAACACACACATCCTTAGCTAACCACAAGAACTGTGTGTGTGTGTGTGTGTGTGTGTGTGTGTGTGTGTGAGAGAGAGAGAGAGAGAGAGAGAGAGAGAGGTGCTGGGGAAGTAGTATATCCACATGCAGAAAATTCAAACTAGACCTCTATCTTTCATTCCACAAAAAACCAAAACCAAAAACAAACAAACAAACAAACAAACAAAAAAAACCCAACTCAAAATGGACCAAACACCTTCATGTAAAACTCTGTATTAACTTGCTTTTCTGTTACTGACAGAAAACAGTTTGGCAGAAGGGTTTATGTTCCATGACAGAAGGAATCCAAGGCAGTGACTGAGGCAGAGGCCATGAGGAAGGCTGCTTACTGGCTTGCTCAGCTATATTTGTATTTTTCCTTTGGAAGTGGGGAAGGGGGGGGCTTGCTTATTTTTTCACATACCTCTATTATATAGCCCAGACTTACCTGCCCAGGGATGGCACTGCCCACAGGTTATTAATTAACCTATATGAATTAGCAATCAAGAAAATATCCTGCAAACATGATCACAGGGCAATTTGATAAGGGCAGTTTCTCAACTGAGACTTCCTTTTCCCAGTGTGTCAACTTGACAACTGAAGCTAGCTATGACAGACACCAAACTCCAGACTAGCAGAGGGAAACAGGGGAAGCACTTGAATATTTAGGCACAGACGAGGATATCCTGGGACTCTAAGAGCATCAGAAACTATCAAACAAAGAATTGATAAATAAAATTTCATCTAATTAAAACGTTTTTGCATGGCAAGGGAAATATTAGTATGAATAGATAACCTACAAAATGGGAGAAAATCTTTGCCAACTATTCATCTGATAGAAGATTAATACTCAAAATATATAAATGCTTAAAACCATTAACAAAATCCACTAGGTGCACAAATGATTGAAATAGATATTTCTCCAAAGAATAAATAAAAACAACCAATTTATATACGAAAAATGCTCAACAGCTGGACTTGGTGGCAAATATCTGCAATCTCAGTATTATGGAGGCAGAGGCAGAGGGATTGCTACAGATTTGCAGCCTGTGTGGTCTATATAGCGAATTACAGACCTTCATGGTGAGACCCTGTCACCACGAACAAAACAAAACTAAACTGCCCAGTATCTTTATCTATCAGGGAAATGCACATTAAAACTAACAAAGATAGCTGGATATGGTAGTGAATGCCTGTAATTCCAGATCCTGGGAGGATGAGGCACCCTGAACTGGATACTTTACTTAAAACAAACAAAACAACAAAACAAAACTCAACAGACGTTCCAGTGAAATTCCATCTCATGTCCATTTGTTGTAGTCGGGGTTACTATTACTATGGTGAAACATCATGGCTAAAGCAACCTGGGGAGGAAAGAGTTTGTTTGGTTTACACTTCCACATCAGAGTTTATCCTCTAAGGAAGTCAGGACAGGAACTCAAACTGGGCAGGAAGCTGGAGGCAGGAGCTGATGCAGAGGCCATGGAGGGGTACTGCTTACTGCTTTCTCAGCCTGCTTTCTTGTAGAACCAGGACCACCAGCCCAGGAGTAGCCTTACCCACAATGGGCTGGACCCTCCCCAATCAATCACTAATTAAGAAAAATGCTTTATAGGCTTGCCTACAGCATCATCTTATGTAGACATTTTCTTAAGTGAGGTTCCCTTTTCTCCTTTTCTCAGGTGACTTTAGCTTGTGTCAAGTTGATGTAAAACTAGCCATCGTATCATTAGAATGGTGATTAGTAAGAAAATTGAGAAGAGAGTGGAGGAGTGAAAGGGGTGGTGGGCATGGTTGACACATGACCTACACCTGTATGGAAATGTTACAGTAAATTTCAATAATTTGCACAACTTCCATGTGTTAATAATTATAACAGAGAAGGCCCACTCAAGGCATATTGGTGTTATTCAGTCTGTAGAAGCTTAAGTACGGCATCTTTGCCAAAGGGTTATACTTTTCTCTTCCTCTGTGCTGTTTCTCTCCAAATAGTTGATCTTGTATCTCTAATGTTTCTTATTGACATTTGTTCCCATGAAATATTTCACTTACCATCTCGTGGCTAACCATGTTATACAAGAGAGTGTCAGGTTTAGATGGTCAGTCGCCTCATACTATCTAAGTGCCTAAGCTCACATATCACAGTTATACAGTTCTTAGAGACACATTAAACTGACTTGACTCCTCTCCTCCTTTTGGCTTATGAATTTCTAAGTGCATATGTTCTCCTGGTCATCTCTAGATCTATCTTATTATTCTTCTGAACTCTAGGCTGTGCACAGGTCTTATCTAACCTTAGGATATTCTCTAGGCTTTATTCTTACCAAGATGTGAAGTACAACTTGTTTTCTTTGCATATCCAGAGATGCCCATATACTGAATGTATTGCACACAACACTTTTATAGCTACGTGGGAAACTTTTTAAAAAAGTGATTATTGGAGACTCCTGTCCTTCAATATAATTTCTCCGTGGGTTTCTCTACCTTCTTCCCATTGGCATGAAGAGTCCTGAGGCTAGTGGCTTCTGTTCCATCCCTTGGTCCCACAAGATCATTCTGCAACAGCAGGTCGCTGAAGGACTTGCACTCTGCTCCTATGGACGGCACCAGCAAGAACTGAGCAGAAACTCGGTCAACATCAGAAGTACAAAGCAGATAAGACCAGCACTATAAGGGGTCTCAGAGCTAAACTGTCACTGAAACCAAGTCTTACAAGGATTTAGATAGAATGAAGACTCATCTAATAAATAATATAAACAAAACATCTAGTGACGAAAATGATCAAAAATGAGGAAAACCACAATTCAAATAAGAAAAGACCATCAACTAATGCCAATACTGAGACGAATCAGGTGTTGGAATTATCTGGCAAGGATTTTTATCACCAGCATAAAAACGCTTCGAGAATCAATTGCAAATTCCCTCTAGATAAGCAAAAATATTAAATAATGTCAGCAAAGAAAGTTATAAAAATGAGTCAAATAGAAATAATAAAATTTAAAAATTTAATAATTAAAATAAAATTTTTACTGGACAGACTGAGTGCTGGGTGGAGATGACAGTGAATAGAACTCAAAAATTGAAAATGAGCTGATAGAATTTAATTATCTGAACTATCAGAAGAAAATGGACTGAAAAAATTATCAGAGCCTTAGGGACCTAGAGAACACTAACGAAAAAATGATCATTTGTATCATGAATGTCCTATAAGGAGAGGAGGAAGGGGATGTTGTTGATGTGTATTTGTAAGAAGTAATAGCAGTTGCTAAGAACTTACCTAAAAAGTTTGGCTAGGGAGAAAACCTATATATTCAAGAACTGAGTAAACTCTGATAAAATAAACACAAAGAAATATTTATCAAGAATTAAACTTCTGAAAAACAAGAAAAAAAAAGCTTTTTTTTTTAAAGATTTACTTATTTATTTTATTTATGTAAGTACACTGGAGCTGTCTTTAGAAGCACCAGAAGAGGGCACCAGACCCCATTATAGATGGTTGCGAGTCACCGTGTGGTTTCTGGGAATTGAACTCAGACCCTCCTGAAAAGCAGTCGGTGCTCTTAACCACTGAGTCATCTCTCCAGCCTGAAAAAAAGTTTTAAATTCTCCATAAAGACAGTTTAGCAGGGTGGTGGTGGCACACGCCTTTAATCCTAGCACTTGGGAGGCAGAGGCAGGCAGATTTCTTAGTTCGAGGCCAGCCTGGTCTACAGAGCGAGTTCCAGGACAGCCAGGGCTATACAGAGAAACCCTGTCTCGAAAAACCAAAAAAAAAAAAAGACAGTTTAAAGGGCAACAGATTTTACATCTGACACTATGAAGGTCATGGAGCAGTGATACAACATTTTTCACATTTTCAACTGTTAAACAAGACTGATCCAAAAAGCAAAATCAAGAGAGATCATTTGTTTTAAGGAACTAGAAAAGAAGTAAATATATTTTGTTGTTGTTATTACTGTTTATTTGGTCTCCAGAGATCAAACTGCCAAGCAAGATGTGCATACTTGTGCAATGGTGGCACCATAGGCACAGGAGAAACCAACTGCTCTCTGGTTGGATTTGAACCCCACTCCACTGGAGGGAATACATCTCTGGTACTGGAAACTTGGTTAAAAAAGCTCATGGTGGAAGATCAGGCCCTAGGTGGGTACTGAATAACGTTGTTTAGCCAAATTGATATGGCATGTCAAGTAGCCCTCTAGAGATTTCGGTTTATACCATAGATAAATGTTACTCTCAGCATTGATTGGAAAAACACTCTCTTTCTAGCAAATGGTGATGAGCCCAGAAATTCACGATACAAGGCATTGAGTCTAACCAAGTCATGTATATCATACTAAGGCTCAGGATGAAAAGAACGGGAAAGTAGAGAATAAGAAGGGTTGTGTAATAGCATTTCATGGGCAAAACACAGCCCTTCCAGACAGAAAGCCACAGCAGGTCCGGATGCCTGCACCAGGTCTACACAAGAACGGGCCCATCCACAGTCAGGCACGAGTGGAGGAGGCTCCTTACTTGTGAACTATCTCTCTCTCAAGTACAGGGAGAAAATCATACCTGGAAAGAAGGCAGACTTTTGTTAGAAAGACTAGAACCTGAGACATGATTAGAATTAGCCTGTTCAAGATCATATAGTGAATCACAGACATAACTGCTCTCCCAAGTGTCAGAAAAAAAAGGTATCTTGCGGTCAGAGAGATAGCTTGGTGGCTAAGAGTGCATACTGCTCTTCCGGAGGACTCAAGTTCAGTTCTCAGCACCCACATAGGGCAATTCACAACTCAAGAGGGCAACTCCAGCTTTAGGGGATCCATTGTCCTCTTCTGGCCTCAGCACACGCGTGCACGCACACACACATGTACACACATGCATACGTATACACAATACACATGTATACATACATGCACACATACACAAAGAGACACATACATGTACACACATTTATACACACACATACACACATACATTTACATATGTATATGCACATGCACATACATACAAAAAATAAAACAAATTAAAAAAAATTTGGTGAAGGCTCTTCCTAATTCCCTCTTCAAGGTCCTGACAATCTCCCTTTCCATGTCCCTTCTTTTTCTCAGACATCCTGGTGACCCCCATTCCTGCCTTATAGAACCCAGACCCTCATGTGGGTCACTGTTATTGTGAAATTGCTGGCTCCTTTAGTCTCTGCAGCAGCATGTGACACATGGGGACTTTATGGTAACTCTTTGTATCTTTCACAATCATCTCTACTTCCCATTCCGTAATGTATCTGGGCTTTTCTGTCATCTCCCAAGGGAGAGTGAGAGTCTCAAGACAGATTTTTTTCTACATTATAATTATGATTGGGGACAGCCTAGTGGGTGTCTTGGTAACAAGGGCTTTGTCATACGGCCTTTTCTTTATGTTGTTGAATGTAAAGGAATAGCTTTCCTTTAGCACAGTCTTTGAAATACCTAAGGGAAGGACAGAATTAAAGATGTAAACATGTATCAAAGTATACAAAATGGGTAAGTTGTGAGAAGAATACTAAAATGCATGTTAGTGGAGACAGTGCATAATTTAATAATAAAGTTTTAATTAAGCAGTACTACTAAGACTACCACTTCTGCTCTCCCCATCTCTCAACCATGTTCTCTCCCTCATTTTTTAAATAGATTTAAATGTAAAAATGTTGTATTATTTAATTGAGCATTTTTGAACTGTGGGTAAATTATTTTATTTTTCAGGAACTCATGATCCTCTTGTCTTCTAAGTACTGGGTTTATAGGTGTGCCACCATGCCTGGTTATCATACAGTGTGTTATTGATTTGCACACACACACACACACACACACACACACACACACACACACACGGGATTCAGATGTTATGTCTAGCTGAAGGTCATTTATTCCACTGTTGTGTAGTCCTGTAGCACAATGTTTTAGCCATTTTCCTGTTGCTGGAGACTTTGGTAGTTTCCAGTGTTATTCTCAACCCATACTAACTAATGCTGCAAGAGCAGTCTTGTCCTGTGTTCTAGGGCAGTGGTAGAGGGTTTCTCTGAGTTTGTGTACTTCTTGGATAGATTTGTTCTCAGATCTACTGCTTGTGTTTCTGCAGTTCTTCTTTGTGTTGCAGGCAGCTATCAGCCCCAGGTTGTGTGTTTTGGCCTTTGTCTCAGCTGGGTTGGTAAGTGGGAGGTGCTGTTTGTGGAAAGATTGGAGGGAACAGCGAAGTATTTCCCCATTTTAGTTAGGGTTTTACTGCTGTGAACAGACACCATGACCAAGGCAACTCTCATAAGGGCAACATTTAATTGGAGCTGGCTTACAGGCTCAGAAGCTCAGTCCATTATAATCAAGGCAGGGAGCATGGCAGCGTCCAGGTAGGCTTGGCACAGAAGGAGCTGAGAGTTCAGCATCTTGTTCTGAAGGCAAACTGGAGAAGACTGACTTCCAGGCAGCTAAGACTAGGGTCTTAAAGGCCACGCCCACAGTGACACACCTACTCCAACAAGGCCATACCTCCTGATAGTGCACCTCCCTGGGCCAAGCATATACAAACCATCACATCACCCATCGCCACCCCCAGCCCTGTCTTGAGCAGTATCTCTGGAAAAGGCAATGGTGAGTTAGATTTGGAGCAGCAGTGCTGAGTCAAGCTTCTGGTAAGTGACTGCTGTCCACACCATTTCATAGCTTGCTTTCTCTCTTGGCCTCTCTGTCCTAAGGGTTAACATTGTGACGGGCCAAGGAAGAAGTATTTTTAGGCTTTGTAAGTCATGCCTTCTCTGATACACTTTATTCAACCCTTTGAGCAGTTGTGTCTATGTTTCAGTAATATATTTCTAAAAACTGGTGCTGGGCTGGGTTTAGCCATTATGTCATTACACCATTGTTTGCTGACACCTGTCAAGCTCGAGAATGATGAACTGTCGCCACTGACAATTCCATGGTATCATCAGCCCATTGGATTCCTTAGATGTCACATCATTTGTGGATACATTTCCTGTAGTCGTTACCCCATGTCAGACATGTATGCTCTGATTTTCTGTTGGGCTCTGACTGTTCCTGTACCATTGCTTGAGTGTTCTGTTAGTCTACATTCTTGCGGAGAGCTTCTATCTTCTGCAAACCAACCTCAGCACCTCTCTATTGGCAGAACTTAAAATCCCAAACTCCGTCTACCGTGTAGACCTCCTCAAGGCTGTTGAATGGCGTTTGCTTGCTGTTGTTTACATATTATGGATTCAAATTCTTTGTTTTCAGCGTGTTCCAGAGCCACCCCTCAGTTAATGGTTCCTCTTTCTTCATAAACTTTTTTTTTTGTTGTTGTTGTTGTTGGAGACAGGGTTTCTCTGTGTAGCTCTGGCTGTCCTGGAACTCCCTCTGTAGACCAGGCTGGCCTCCACCTTTCTCAGCCTCCTGAGTGCTGCCGTTAAAGGCATGTTCTGCAACTTCTTGGTTATGATCGCTTAGGGATACAAGTCCTTAATTTTTTTGTTGGTGCCGAGCATTAAATCCAGGGTTTCCCACATGGTGGGCATTCTTACCACTAAGCCACATACCCAGCTTCAGAAATTATTAATTTTAGTGCAGTAAACTTTTTCAAATGTTTAAAAATATTGGCATATTTCTATTTTCTTTAAATCTCCTCCGTATCCCAAGTACATGAGAACAATCTCCTCTGAAACTTTAACTCTGTCTTTCCCATTCTTAAATTGTCATCTAGCTGGATAGATGTTTACATCCCATGTGGTATACAAATCCAGTATAACCTTTGCCTATGTAGATGACCAGTACCAGTTAGCTTATCCTTCCTCATGTGCCACAACATTACTCTTAAGATGTACTAAATGTCTACCTATGGCTGTCACTGATCCACAGGTTGTTTGCATTGTCTATATGCCAGCAAACATTGCTGTAACCACTACCACATTCTGAGTCTACATATCTGGTGATTGGGACCTTCTTCTGTACTGCATACTGTTGCCTCCAGGAGTGCTGTGGCAATCCTCTGGCTTTTGCTCTTTCCTATACACCTTAAAATCAGCTAGTTGGGTTCTTATTTACTGGCCAGTTATCCTGATTTCAGCTAAATAAGGTTTTAGAGTGTGACATGATCTTTGTTCACGGCAAACCTACCTTCAAATTGCAGAGAAGACTTGTGCACATGAAGCAGTGACCAGCAAAGGGTAGCCCATAGAGTACAGAACTGGGTGGAATAGATGAGACTCATTGGAGATACCCAGAGGATAGCTGGGAACAGATGAGGAGATTAGAAACATTTTAAGTCTTACAGGGAAGCAGGGAAGGAGAAATATCTTTCCATGTAATAAAATCAGAAACTAGTTGTACATGATAGTACAGGCTTGTAATCCTGGCACTTGCAAAGCTTAATTAGAGGATTGCTGCAAGTTCAAGGCTAGCCTGGGCTACATGGAAATAAAGATCCCAAGTTAGAAAACCAAAACCAGACCCAAACAAAATCCCCTCTAACAACTTCCTCGCTAAAAGAAATCAACAACTGAAAACCTCTTAGGGGAGTATTAATACAGTCTCATTTACAAAGTGTTTCTCCATACACCATCTTACCTGGTTCTCAGAGAGCACTGCTGGGCAGGGCAGCTGGTGTTCTTACTTTAGGGAAAATACAAATAAAATAATATGATTAAGAATCCAGTTTGTTATAAATAAGGCTGCTATGAACATAGTGGAGCATGTGTCCTTATTGCATGCTGGGGAGGCCTCTGGGTATATGCCCAGGAGTGGTATAACAGGGTCCTCTGGGAGTGTCATGCCCAGTTTTCTGAGGAACCGCCAGACTGCTTTCCAGAGTGGTTGTACCAGCTTGCAATCCCAATAGCAGTGGAGGAGTGTTCTTCTTTCTCCACATCCTCGCCAGCACCTGCTGTCTCCTGAGTTTTTGATCTTAGTCATTCTGACTGGTGTGAGGTGGAATCTCAGGGTTGTTTTGATTTGCATTTCCCTAATGACTAAGGATTTTGAACATTTCTTTAGGTACTTCTCAGCCATTAGATATTCTTCAGGTGAAAATTCTTTGTTTAGCTCTGTACCCCATTTTTTAATAGGGTTATTTGGCTCTCTGGAGTTTAACTTCTTGAGTTCTTTGTATATATTGGATATTAGCCCTAAAGAACCCAGATGTCCGTCAACGGAGGAATGGATACAGAAGATGTGGTATATTTACACAATGGAATACTACTATGCAATTAAAAACAATGAATTCATGAAATTCTTAGGCAAATGGTCAGAACTGGAAAATATCATCCTTAGTGAGGTAACCCAATCACAAAAGAACACACATGGTATGCAGTCACTGATAAGGGGATATTAACCCAGAATCTCGGAATACCCAAGACACAATTCACATATCGATTGATTTCCAAGAAGATGGAAGGAGAGACCCCTGGTCCTGGAAAGACTGGATGTAGCAGTGTAGGGGAATGCCAGGACAGAGAAGCGAGAGGGGGTTGACTGGGGAACAGGGAGAGGGAAGAGGGCTTATGGGACTTTCGGGGAAGGGGAACTGGGAAAGGGGAAATCACTGGGAATGTAAATAAAAAATATAGAAAAAAAATCCAGTTTGTAAACAATGGGCTTCAAACTGACCTTACTTTAAGTCCAGAACTCTTTGTTTTAAAAATGTCTTTTTATTTAAAAAAAATACCCTTTTCATTTGCCTATTTTAATTGACACTTAATATTTGTATATATTTATAGGGGTTTGGATTGATAATTTACATATATACATAGCATATAATGATTACATTAGGATATTTGGCACTTCTGTTTCCTCAAACATTTATCATTTCTGGCAGAATCCTTTACATTGCCTTGTCTCTTTATAATATTAGATCTGAAGAACGCTTGGAGGTCTGAAGTGAAGGTGTGAGTTGCCAGGCCTTTTACTGACCAGGCTCAGTGGGTAAAGGCGATTGTGACCAACTCTGAGTTCAATCCCCACAACCCACGTCGTGGCAGGAGAGAACAGACTTCTGTCATCTGGCCTCCACACAGGCGCTGTGGCGCACACATATTCTCCCTCACACATGTACAAAAATACATGAGTAAAGGTAAAAGGAAAAGGGAATCCTGTGGCCTTAATGAGGTCTTGTAAGCTTCTTAGGAGGTTGAATTTAATGTGGACTCAGTCATGCTGAATCAGCTGCTGTGTTTTAACAGCCTGGCTTTCTCTTTATAATGCCACAATGTAATTATTTTTCTATCAGGAAAAATTTGACATCACTTTCATTTACTCTGGAATAACATTTGGTACGAGGAGGTTGGCTGGGTGTGGAACTCACCTTTCAGCTTACCACAGCAGAAGCTGGTGAAGTCTGTACACATTTTCAGCACCTTCCCCATCTTGGAGGTTAAGTTAGGCTCAGGCTTTTTGACTTGATTTCTCCTCTGTGGTCCCTGAGCAAGGTATCTTAGTATAACCTCAGAACACTTGCCCTTTTGTATTACCATCTTCCCACTGTGAGTGAGATGCACATGTAGTCTTTTAAAAACTTTCATCCGTTTTTATTTCTTTTTGAGAGAGGGTCTGATGGCTTGAGACTGCAGATCCACCCACCTCTGCCATCCATGGGCACCACACAGACTTTGCATTCCAATCATGAACTGCCCAGGAACCAAAGCTGGACTTTCCCTCATTACAAAAGAAGTCCTCCCCGCCCCCCAACCCCCAACCCCCCCCCCCCCCCCGCATAAGAATCTGCAGGTCAGAGGGACAGGTCACTGGCACAACAAAGACAGTCTGAGCGCTGTCTGTGGTGCCTGCTGATGCAGCTTGCCTGTAACTTCTGGCACAGTTTATATCCAATCCCAGATGCAACTTTCTTTCAATGGACTCCCACTGGACCTGCCAACCTTATAATTTGGCAGGTCTTACAGAACTTAGTTCTCCATCTAATTCCATTCCGAGCGGTGCTCCCAGACGCTTCGTCTCTGCCATACCAGGGGCAGGTTTTGGGAAAAGTGGATGCAACTCTACTGCTGAGAGTGTCTCCTTGTTCTAGAATCTGAAGCTCTTCTGTTGTGATTTCCCCAAATCTTTATCATGGCTTTTCAGTCTGCTGTGCTGTCTGGACAGAGAGGGGAGCTGCTTCCATTGCAGCCCAGACCTGCTACAGAACTATTTCTTGTGCTGGAGTCCTCTCAAAACTGGTAACCATGTCATCTGGCACATGGGTTACAGTAACACCAGTGGTATGAGGTATGTGTTTTTCAAACCCAAGGAAATGTACTAAGCATGGTTTCTTTCTTTTAAATTTAACTTCATTTTTTGATTTTATTTTTGTCTTTAGTGAGGTACAGGATGCCACTATTTGTCTTTAACTTTGGAGGATACACGTTGGCATACCAGAAATAACTGATTTTATTGGTGTGGCAGACAGTGCTGTTTGATGGCTTCTTTCCTACCCTCTGGAGGACATGCTCGTTTAAGTCCTTAGTGTGCTAGGTGGTTGTCCAGCCAGCCAGACTACCAGGGCAGTTATAGCCACAGTAATGAGCACGATGCTTTGTGGGATGTCCAGCCTGCTCTGGCTGAGAGTCTGGTGGTCTGGTAGGAGAGCTGTACAGCTGAGGGGCCAAGACTGTCAACATACACCATAGGCAACGTTATGAATGTACTGCTCTTTGTTCTAAGTGAACTTGGACTGTTTCTGATCATCGTTTCTGTAAGAGAAAGACATTGAAGTTACAGTACCATACCACATACTGGAGGCCATCCAGTCGGCCCCATCACTAAAGATGCTCCAGGCAGAGCAGTTCCCATTGGAGTTGCTAATCAGCTAACTTTATCATGATCCACTTTAGGACCCACCTCACTTTTCTCTTTTGCAGAAACCCGGCTGGTAGTTAAGCGAAGTCAAGACCAGCTTCTCTGCATCCCTTTGATCTGGATTCACTAATTTTCATCAGGTCTGCCGGAGGCAATATTGATCTGCATTTCTTGCCTTGGCCTACTTGCAAGATAAGGGTGGAAGCTTCTAGAGGCTTTTACCTTTTGCTGCACAGGCCAAATGATAGTACAGCTGTTCTTCTAAGCACCAAGTGTGCCTGTCTGGTAAAGTGTTTGAGGATACAGGGATGGCTATTATGTAGGTCGCAAACCTGCTTGTCTTCCTGGGAACTGGGCTTGGGTCAAGGCTGAAGTTTCATCTACATCCCCAGCCACCCACTCTGTGTGTGGTATGTGGTGTATAGTGTATGGTGTGGTGTGTGTGTGTGTGTGTGTGTGTGTGTGTGTGTGCGCACATGCCTGTGTATACTTGGTGTTATTTTAGGACTCTAGAAATGAATGTCACCTTGGAGTTTGTGTCTGATTGTTTTTTTAAGACGTATTCTTTCATGTGTGTGTGATTACCTAAGTGGCTACAGGCTCACTTGACAACATTTCTCTGTACAAGTGTCAGGATGCTACAGGATCCTTCCATTTGTGGGGACTATCTCTTCTTGTCGGGTCTGGAAACTGAGTGAGAGGGCCATGACCTCTTGCAGAGGTCAATGGCCCTCAGCCTTTTAATTATCTAGTCTTGATTTCTTTGGGTTTTTACAGCATGAGCAATATCCTGGCTTTCTACTTATTTTAGTCCGGTGGGGGGGCTCTAAAGCTGTAGTAATTGTTTCCATGACTTTGTGTCTCATAACCCTGACGCACACCCCATGCCACATGTCCCTCGAAGCCCACCCCCATGTCACCCTGCAATCTTAGTACTCCGATTATTACACTCACGGGGTCTCTGGCAATTAAGCATTGTCCAGCACCTGGCCTCTCTTTGTTGAGGACTGGGTAGGGTTCTAGGAGAAAGGTCCTGTCATCTTCGTTTCTGCCAGTCAACTCCATTCTGTCTTGGAATCTCTGCTGTAAGGCCTGGCCCACAGAGGATAGCCACCACCAGCCTCTGAGAGATGCTTGAGAAGCAGCGCAGCCTCTCTGAGTCCTCTAGTAGGTTTTCTGGTCCCGAGTAGCAGACATTCCACCTCCCAGGCTTTTAATCTCCCTCTCCATCATCTGCTGTGGCAATATTTGTATGCCTGTTTCACTTAATACAGCCCATTGCCTGGGATGCCTGCCAGGGACTTATATCACGTATCCCTAGAGAGCCCTCCTGAAGCAGCACACTCTCCATCCTTCATCCTTATGTTTCCGTTTCTTGATCCAGCACCCTTGGAACCTAGTCCCCTGTGTCCTCTCTGCACTCTTGCCAGGATGTGTTGGCTAGGCCCTTAGCTTCTGTGTGGTGTGATCTCTTTCCCCCATCAGCTCACAGCATCTGCTCCTGACTTATCACTCCCCTGCAGGCTGCTTCAACATAAGGAGCCCTTAGTCTTCATGTTTACTTGCTGCTGGGCCATAGCTGGATTATGCTGTGACTTAAGCCATACCATCATGGCAGCTGGGGGGTGGGGGAAGGATGAGAGGGCATGTTGAGGTCTGTGTGTGTGCATGTATACCACATACATGGTTTCCTGGAAGAAGCCCTGTTCTGTGGGGAGCAGTAGGCTGCTTCGGCATTTTTAAGAACTCATATGTCTCCTGTATGTAATGGCCCCATTCTTTGCCACCTGAGTTTGGCCTTAGCATAGGAAACCTACTATTTTGCCTAGTTTTATGTCACCTTGACATTAACTAGAGCCATCTGAGAAGAGAGAGAACCTTAGCTGAGAAATTTACTCTGTAAGATCTGACTGTAGGGCTGGAGAGATGGCTCAGCAGTTAAGAGTACTTCCAGAGGTCCTGAGTTCAATTCCCAGCAACCACATGGTGACTCACAACCATCTGTAATGGGATCCGATTCCTTCTTCTGGTGTGTCTGAAGAGAGCAGTAGTGTACTCATATACATGTAAATAAGTAAGTAAGTAAGTAAATAAATAAAAGACTGCATAAAAAAATAAAAATCTGACTCTGGCTGTAGGCAAGCCTGTAGGGCATTTTCTTAGTGACTGATGTGAGAGAGTCCAGTCCATTGTGTGTGGTACCACATCCCTCAGCTGGTGGTCCTGGGTTCTATACAAAAGCAGGCTGAGCAAGCCATGAGGAGCAAGCCAGTAAGCAGCAGGCATCCTTCCATGGTCTCCTGCCTCTAGGTTCTGACTCTGTTTGAGTTTCTGTCCTAGCAGTTTTCAATGATGAACCGTTATCTGAAAATGTAGGTAAAATAAACCCTTTCCTCCCTAACCTGCTTTTGGTCTTGGTGTTTCACCACAGCGTTAGGAAGAAACTCTAACTAAGAGGCCTACCACAGATCCAATCTTTGGGTTTCAACTGCTCTTTATAAGAACCAGATTTTACTCTCTGGCCTTTTTTTTTTTAAAGAATATTTATTTAGTGTGTGTGTGTGTGTGCAATGGTGCGCCTGTCAGAGGACAATTCTGGGGCGCCCATGCTCTCCTGCTACCTGGTGGGATCCGGGCGTCAAATTCAAGTCGTCAGGCCTGTGTGTCATCTGTACTCGCTGAGCCATCTGGCTAGCACAACTCTCCTCTTCATATGCTTTGGGAGAGGCTGTTCAGCCTTAACACTTGGCTTTTATTTGTTGTTAATAACACTCAGCTTTCTATTATCTTTTCCACAGGAGCAACTGTGTTTAGCAATAGCCACTGATTTCATTGTTCTTATTGTCACTGTGTTGTCCTTATTTCTCTTGTTACTGCTCGACCTATCATGGCAGCCAGTGCCTTATTTCTTACTGCTTTATTCAATCTGCTTCTCCTGAGTTACTTTGTACTACCTACATAGCTGTGGGTTCTTCCCTGCCAGCTCATTAGCTGGGCACAACACCCTAACCTCAGGCTGTGGTTCTAAGACTGCTGGTACCAGCTGAAGATTAGAGGTAGGTATACTAGACATTGCCATGGGAATAAAAACCCATGGAAGCCGAGGGAACGAGCTCAGCTATTTTGCAGTCACAGTGGCAGCTGCTCCAGTGGGGAGTTCAGAACCTGTAAAGGGATGACACCTGGTGATTGTCCCAAGTTGAAGAAAGAGGGTTTAGCTTAAACCGTGTCTTTGGTAGCATGCTATAATCTTGTCAATGCCGCTGTCTTTAACCAGGGTGACCTCTGTTTCCAGAAGTGATTGTTTTTGAAAGGGAGATTAGGTGGAGCATCTCAACCCGATTCCAACTGACGTCTCTGCTTAGGCTGATAAACTAGATGTAAGCAGGGACTGAAGAGATGGTTCCATCGGTAAATACTTGCTGTGCAAGTGTGAGGGCCCGAGTTCAGATACCTAGCCCCTGTGTAAATGTAGGGTGGGCATGCTGGCCTGCCTGGGATTCCAGCACTTAGGAGACAAAGACGGGATTCCTGGTGCGAGTTGGCTAGTTAGACTAACGAGATCAGTGAGCTCTGGGTTCAAGGGAGAGAGTGAAGTGAATCACATGGAGAACAGCTGAGGAAGACTGGTAGCATCAGCCATGGGCCTCTACACATGCAAAAATAGACGTTATCATCTTCTTTTGTAGTGCTGGAGATCAAACCCTGTGCCTTGCCCACACTAGTGCTAGCTACATTCCCAGCCAGATGTGGTCGTGTGAATACTAAGGCACAAATAATAAGCCTGAAGACAATGCTTTTGAGGTTTAGGTGAACAGGCAAGGAAATTAGAAATATAGGAACTGATTGCACATGCTCCGTTGAGTCTCTTTCTCTAGACAGTGGAGTGACAATCCCTGTCTGCTGTCTGTCACTTTTCAGGCTCTCATTAGTCATTAGATGTTTGAAAATGACCCCCACCCTCACCCCCACCCCCCGATTGAAAAGCTTCAGCCACCCAGTGCTGCTTCCAGGATTCTGGAAGAATCTGTTAATAAGTGGCAGGTGATGGAGTTCCCACTTAGACATTTCAGAGTCTTCAATCCCCGAGAGAAACAGCTTATTTGGTTTCCATCACTCATTCACGCTCTAGGGCATGTCAGAAGCCTCCAGCTGTGACCAGAGGGGCTCAGGGAGGCAATATTCGAGGCTATTAAAAATAAGCTGTCTAGTGTGGCTCTGGGAGCAACACTCCTCACTGGGCAGGGAGTTAAGATGAGTGGTCTGCCACTTACCGACCTGCTCCAATGTGCAGCTTGGAGCCTCCCTACTGTAACAAGGGGGCTTGCCTAGTTTTTCTGGTTAGGTCCCAAACCACTGATGTTTTATTCAAATTGGCTAATTCTGGAGAAAACCAGAAGAGCTCTCCAAGTCCCAGCCCTCCTGGTGATGTGTACTGAGAACCGTGCAGGTATGCACGCTGTCTACCCCGTAGCAACTGAGTGGATAAAGAGAACTGATAACACACAGCTTTCAGATTTGCCCATTCATCATCCCTAGTGCCTCAAACAGGAGCTAGTGCACTCCACTCAATCACTCAACCCCCTGGCAGGAGGTAATAATGACACCTATTTTGGGCAGAGTGGGTAATGATAAAAATTCTCTCTAGCCACACAAGTGTCTTGTTCACCTAGCGATTCTCCACTTGATTTCAGCACAGCCACAAGGCAGCCTGTGCTATTTGGATTCTACCGGGAAGCAGATTCCCAAGATGGGATTATACAGGAAAGCAATTTCTTGGGGTGAGGGAACGAGAGGCATAAACTGTGATGCAGGTGACATGTATGGGAGGAGGAAAGGAAGGAAGCAGGCCTGGGGACAAAGAGTCCTGGCCTGCAGCGTACTTCCAAAAGAGGCTCAGTCAGGTCATGGGGCAGAGATCTGCTCAATCTCATTTCCTAGGAGTTCCATGTCTTACCCAAATGAGCTTGCCTTGATATCCCACAGGTCTAATCATTGGGTGGGGCTGTTGGTCAGTTGCAAACTCAATAGCAGAAGATATGAGCCATCCATTTTTTTGTGGCTGCCACTTGCCATACACAAATCTCCCTCTCACGGGGAATGTTTGTTCACAGTTCTCCCAAGTCTCTCTTTCTAAGTGGAAAATTAAAACAGGTTAGTGGGACAAACTACTGGGCCTCTCTCTCTGTGACTTAGGATCACAGCCGGAATCCATGTCTTCTCTTTTCCACTGTCCATTCTGAGCTCCTTTCACCCTCAGCTATCACCTTGGCGACTTATCGGTTGTGTGGCTCCGCTTTTCATTTTGAGGATCTGAGCCCTTGGCAATCATACCACTCTAGCTGATGACAGTCACCAACTTGCTGAGGCAAGGAAAGGCCAGGAAATGCCACTTGCCTTTTTCCAGACTCTTGAGTAATGACCAGGCTATTGGCCATGGCTCAGAAATCTTGAAATGGTTTCATTTCAAGGTTACTTTTGCTTTTTCACAAGGTGTATGACCCAGGGAGCTGCTACAAAGACTTTTCCCCTGCTCTGCCTTCCTTCAAGGCTAATTCTAAATGTGGCTGTAATGCAGTTCCTGGCCATTGCAACCTGTAACAACATGTAACCACATATGCCTTGTGGAAGTGGGAATTTCTGGTTGTGTCATGTGATGCAGACTCATGTGACATTTGGAGGGGGTGTAAGTGGGACTCAGTCAACAGCGATGGGGCACTTGCATAGCTAGCTGTGCAGCTCTTGGTTGGTCTCGAGTCTTTGAGGGTCGTCGCTTGGTTCGCTTTGTTTGAGAGAGTCATGGCAGACAACTCCTGGCATTCTTGCTGGTCCTGATCTCTCTCACTGACATGTGCCTATTTGGCAGAGGTTTGGTGGTTTCTGCTGGATCGTGCTGCTTTGCTGTTTCCTGTTTGGTGACACTTTTGAACTAGACTGTTAGTATCTTGACACTACTGAACTAGACTGCTGGTGTCTTGACAAAAGGAAATTGGAATCGCCCCAAAGAACTACTACTTTTTTCTTTTGCTTAGTCATTTGCTTTATTTTTTTGTGATTTTTCAAACCAATAAAACAAGCACTTGCTATGTAGTCTGGGCTGGCTGGCCTGGACTCTGCATAGATCCTCCTGCAATCTGAGTTCTGGGGTAGAAGGCATGGAGAGCTGTGTTTGACGTGTGATGGGGCATGTACAAGTGATAAAGCAGCGCTGTCCTCGTTCTCTGTGCTGGAGATGGAAGCTGGAATGTCACACGGGGCATCATTAAAGCACGGTGTCTGGCTTTCCACCTAGGGCCGCAGCTCCGACCTGGGTAGTAGCAAGGAACTGTTGTTCCCAGGTTGCCCTGCAGCGTGGGGCTAGAACTCCACTTTGCAGGCGGGGAAGGCCTTGTCCTGCATGGACACCAGGCTGCCACTGCCCAGAACCCTGATGCCCAGTGCCTGCTGCTGCTTATGCGTCTCCTTATACCTCCTGTGCATCACCGCAGAATCAGAGGTAGGGATCAGTGTGACCTGCAGGTCAGGGTCCCACTGCCGCTTACCAGCCAGCAGTATGTCCAGCACGGCATGCAGGCCCTCTTCCTGGCTCTGGTCTTGCCAACTGACGACACAGCAGAGTGCACGCACACTCAGAAAGAAGTTCTGGTCCAGGTGGCTGGCACCGCCACCAGGCAGGTAGCCCAGGTCCAGGTATACAGGGGAGCCAGCAGCAAGTGGTGCAGGGCAGCTACTGGGTCCAGAGGAGATCTTTGTGGCAGGGGCCATCTTGGGGACGGTCTTAGGGACGAGGGCTTCCTGGTGAGGGGCACGTGGCCTGGTCTATCTGCAGGCTTGCTGCTGGTGCAGAGTGGCTGGTTCCAGTCCCCCATAGGCCCTTTGTCTTGACAGTTACAGTTGCAGCTCTGGGGGGCGGCAGAGGCAGAGCTTGGCCTTGCAGGGGCCTTGCAGCTGTGGTTGGGATTGATGGTGTTGAGGGGCTGCAGGGCACGGTAGCGCCTCCGGGTCCACCATGCAGATTCCTGGTGCGTCCAGCAATGGTGGTGGCACATGAGATGTGAACTACTTCTAAACAGAGCACATCTCCTTGTCCTATTTACCATCTTTTCTCCCCTACCTTTGGATGGTAGGCTAGAAGGGGGAATGGAAGCATCTGAGAATCTCTATTAAAGAAGGTTTTGAAACTCTGAGCCTACAGCTTGTTCCTAAGACAGAATTTGGATCTAACTCACATACCCTTTTGTTAGTCATTTGTGAGCCAGACCTACACTATTTCCCATCTTGCTGGCATTTTTTTTCTTGTAGGACTTCCTAAATGGCTGTGGGTGTGAGCGGAGAGGAACGTGCTGGCATGCTGTGGTAGAGATCTGGAGTCTGGGCCACTTGTTCATTCTACATCCTGTGCCTTGTTCCTGCTCAGGCTGGGTCACAGATGTATCATTTCTATCTTGTGATGGCATAGTGCTGGGCTGCTACACTGTTTTCACTTGGCATGCTCAACAGAATCCCGCTTTTTAATGGGCAGCCGTGGTCCACTCGTTTACTTCAGGGTCAAGTACTCTGACTCCAAGGAATTACTTTCCAAAGAACATGCAATTTCCTGTGAGGGCATTGCTGTACTCCAGGATCCCCAGGGCTGGTACTGAGATTCTCCCTCTGGGGCATGGACCACACAGGCTCCACAACTCATCTTTTGTTCATCCTCAACACTCCTCTATCATGGAGTCTTCTGCATTGCTTTACACAAGCGGCTGGGCAGGTCTATTGTGCACAACATGCAGCCCTTTCCTGCTCTAGGCTCCCACCACAGCCAAAAACCTTCATGTCACACAGTATGGACAGTGTTCTCAGGTGTGGAGTTGGTTGCCCACAGGATCCAAAGAGGCTAACCAGGACTGTATTTGATTCATTAGAGGGACGCATGGAATAACAATTGATTTTCTACACTCTATCCTGGGTGTCTTAGCAAGGCCTCTAGCAAACAGCCTTCCATGTAGATGATTATTGTCATTGGTCTCATGTGAATGCAAAATGGAACAGGATGTATTTTCCAAATCCTTGTCCATATATCCTATCTCAAAGGCTCAGTTGGGCTGTGTGGCGTTCATGCCGAGTACTGCACAGCGACAGCAATGAGGGCCACTGCTTGGCAAGGTTGTGTTTGTTTGGTCCTCTGTAGGCATCTATCCAGTTTCTGCAGGAGCCAAACTAGAGAACTGAATGGGAATATGATAGGTCTCGTATCCTTTAGGTCTTTCCATAGGATTACTCTATACACACCCACATTTAAGTATATGTTGCCTTTATCTAATATCTTGGTTCACAGGAGAGATCTCAGAGTTCCTATGTGGCCTTTCTTTCTCTGATAACTCCTGACACACAGGCTCAAAAAACTTATGATTAGGACTCTATTGTTTGTTCTTCAAATAAGAACAACTCAGGGGCCACCATGATATTTTAGGTCTATAGATATCACTTTAACTTAGATTCTGTGTCCAATAGTTCTCAAAATGTCTGGAAATTCTCTATCCCCATGATATGGACAGTAGTAAGGAGCCCTAGATCCTCTGAAGGACTGGCAGGGCAGGAGAAGAGCCTTGGTTACACTTGCATTGTCACGGCCTTGGGTCCTGGACATCTTAAGCATTAGGTTCTAGACCTAACAATTGCCTTCAACTGGCATTGGAGGAAAACTCAAATTTGGGTGGGAATGGATGGGAAGGCAGGGAGAACGGTTATGGGAGTTGTTGGTGGAGGAAGAGCTAATTGTTTAAAATACACTGTATGAAATGAGTTATTAATAAAAATATTGCTTAAAACAATCATGAAATGAAATTCATTAGGTAAAAAAATTGCCTTGGGTCTAAGCATTGAATAACGGAGTCAACTCTTCATTGGGAAGACCACTCTCAAACCACAGCCTCTTACCTTCTTGTCTTCCTGGGTTTTCTTGCAGATAGTATATAGCACTTTGGGTGGCTGTCTACCTATTTCACCCCTGGAATACCATGGTGTATCAGCTGTCTCTTGCAGGATGTCAAGCTCCCTTGACTGTCCCATGTGCTAGCCATTGGTTTCTTAGGGTCTCATCATCTCTGTAAATATTAATGAGGTTAGCTCTGATTGCCTTTTCCACCCCGAGTCTGGTCTGTAGAGAAGAGATAGTACTAAACGTCTGAAGTGCCAGGTGGATGGGAGATCCTGGAGCACGCGTTGGTGGCTCAGATTCTTGCTGGAATAAGCCTGTGGTCGTTGACCCTGCTGTGCTCAGTCACCGGAAGCAGACAGCAGAAGCCTGGCACAAATGTGGCAGCAAATCCAGAGAAGCAGCAGCTGGGCCATCAGTCAGCTATTCTCCTTGCAGCAGGGAGCTGAGCAGTGTGTTTTCAAGCCTGCTTGACTTCTTCTCATGGGCCTTTAGCTCATAACGCAGGTCTGGTTGCTATTTCACCCAAAATTATTTCTGGAGATTTCATTTACCAACACTATCCATCTATTTCACCAATATTTATACAACTCAGATATAATCCATAAAATGTAACATTCACCTGCTTAAAGTGTAAAACTTAGTGGCTTTCCCTCAGTCACAGAGATGTGCAAGCATTTACCTACATACAAGTTTAGGACATTTTCCCATCTCCCAGAGAAATGTCACATTCACTGACAGTGGCTTCTACCCACTTCCTCAGCTCCAGTAATGTACTGTTCTTACCAATGGGTTTGTCTGATTTGGGCATTTTAAGTAAATGAAATTTACTTAAAATTTATTTACTCTCAAGTTCAACTTTCAATGAGCATAGTGCATTCACAGCGTACCCACGCTGGGCATGTATTGGCTGGTACTTTGTTCCCTCTTAGGGCAGAGGTTAGACCTACTCTAAGAGCTGGGAGGGAAAGGAGTGGAGGGAATGATATGTTTGTATCATAAGGGTAGCGCCATGCTGCCCCAAACCTTCTTCTTCTTCTTTTTTTTTTTTTTTGGTTTTTCGAGACAGGGTTTCTCTGTGTAGCCCTGGCTGTCCTGGAACTCACTTTGTAGACCAGGCTGGCCTCGAACTCAGAAATCCTCCTGCCTCTGCCTCCCAAGTGCTGGGATTAAAGGCGTGCGCCACCAACGCCCGGCCCAAACCTTCTTTTTTCATTCTTTTCTTCAGCAACAACCGTGATGAGATCACCAGAGTCAGAAATAACAGTACTTCAAGACTCTGTATGGCAGGGACTCCTTCTGCCTGCGGACATTTTTTAGATTGGGAATCTGATATGGGGGCTAAGGAGATTATGGCTCAGTAGGTAAGAGTGGTTGGTGTATAAGAATAAGGACCTGGGTTCAAATCCCCAGCATCCAAGTAAAAAGCTGGTCAAGGCTGGGCCAGTGCTGGTGTCCCCAGCTCTGTGGAAGATTTCTGGAGTTTGCTGGCTGCTGCCAGCCTAGCTGCGGGCTTGGTGAGTGATGCTTTCTTGAGGAAAAAGGCAAGGGTGGTAGAGCAGGATAGCTTATGTTTCCCTGTGGACTCTAAACACACACACCACCACCTCACCACCACCACACCACACCACACCACACCACCACAACCACACCACCACACCACCACACCACCACACCACCACCACCACCACAACCACCACACCACACCACACCACCACCACAACCACCACACCACCACAACCACACCACCACACCACCACACCACCACCACACCACAACCACAACCACCACACCCCACCACACCACCACACCACACCACCACACCACCACACCACCACCCCACCACACCACACCACCACACCACCACCTTCACCACCACCACACCACCACACCACCACCCCACCACCACCACCACCACACCACCACACCACCACCACCACCACCACACCACCACACCACCACCACCACCACACCACCACACCACCACCACCACCACCACCACCACCACCACACCACCACCACCACCACCACCACCACCACCACCCCACCACCACCACCACCACCACACCACCACCACCACCACCACCTCCACCACCACCACCACCACCACCACCACCACCACCACAACCACCACCACCCCCACCACAACCACCACCACCCCCACCACAACCACCACCACACCACCACCACCACCACCACCACACCACCACCACCACACCACCACCACCACCACACCACCACCACCACACCACCACCACCCCACCACAACCACCACCACACCACCACACCACCACCACCACACCACCACCACCACCACACCACCACCACACCACCACCACCACCACCACACCACCACCACACCACCACCACCACCCCACCACCCCACCACCACACCACCACCACCACACCACCACCACACCACCACCACACTACCACCACCACAACCACCACCATCGTCACCACCAGTCAAAACAAAACACTGAAGAAGAAGAAGGAGAAGAGAAGGAGAAGGAGAAGGAGAAGAGAAGGAGGAGGAGGAGGAGGAGGAGGAGGAGGAGGAGGAGGAGAAGGAGAAGGAGAAGAAGAAGAAGAAGAAGAAGAAGAAGAAGAAGAAGAAGAAGAAGAAGAAGAAGAAGAAAAGGGATCTAATGTGGTTGGCTGAGCCATCTGGAGAACCCGTTTTAGGGAGGGCTTTTCTTTGAGTGACAAGTTTGGGTGGAGCTTCTTCTATTTTCCTAGCTGGCCTCTCTTGTGATATATGGTATAAATTTGCTGACTAATCTGTTGGAGTTGATGGTTAAAGTCTTTGGCGAGGAGCAGGGAGAAAGCAATTACTCTGTGGCGGAAATGATCACTGCACTATGCTTTCTGGACCATGGAAGGAAAGAACGCAGGCTGTTTTGTGTTGCATGCCAAGCAGATATTAAAGCGTTTGTCTTCTGCCTTCCTTCCTCTCTCAGGGGCCATCCTGGATGGAGTCAAATCATTTGTATTTTCTGTCCATTTATCTTCAAGGGACCACATGAATAATAGGATGGAACTTGTTCTCACAGAATTATTCTGAGATACTTCTTACAAATCTTGGCCTCGTGTCTGGTCTGTTTGACTTGGACGGTTCGGTTCTGTGATTTCTCACTCTGGGCTTCTGTAGCTCCTCCCTCCAGCTTTGGGTCCTAGGTGTCCTTTGTAAAGAACTCACAACAGAAGCTCACTGCGCGCCCTCACCAGAAAATGCCCACCCGCTTGTCTCTCCCAGGGAGATTTGCTTTAGCACTATATCCCCTCTGTTCTGAGATTCTTTACCTTCTTGCAAGGCCCGCGGTTGTTCTGAATTTAAGTTATATGGGGTGGGGGAGCTCTGAGCGCTGAGGAAGAAACCCTTTCTTCTTGGTGCGTTAGGGCACCTGCTTGGTTTTCTTTTGGAAGGAGTGTTGATAATAGACTAGCTCCCTTCACTTGTTAAATTCCCATCTCTTAGCATGTATATATAAAAACACAAATTGCACGGTGAATCTGTCTTTATTTTCTCCATGACTAAACACTGCATTTTTCACCACTTAACAAGTCATTGTTCTGAAAAATTGGTTTCAGACCCTGCTTCCTAATGAGGCAATGACTTTGCTGGCAATCATTTTTTTTTTTTCCTTTCTGGACTAAACAGCGGCAGACAGGAAAAAGGCACAGAGGATGGATGAGAATAAAATTGTGAATTTTTACTTTCCAGTGGGGTTTGTCTGTGAGTCATGCAGAGTTGAAATTCAGGTCTTCTATGGAAGTCTGTCAATCGCCCAATTCGGAAAGGAAACTATTCATTTGTCATCTGAGAGGCGAAATGTTAATCTTTTCAGAAATTTTATTTTTTAAATGACATTTTTTGTTTATTCTTTGAAAACTCTCATATATTTATGCAATATGTTCTGATCATACCCTTCTACTAGATCCTCCCCCAACTCCCTTTAATACCCCCACCTGTCTCCTCAAATCCATGTCCTCCCTTTACTATGCTATTAATAATCTCGTGAGACTTAACTAGTGCTGCCCACATGTGCACAGGTGTGGAGCTATCCACTGGGAGTGTGGCCACCCTATGGCAGCCACGTTCCTACAGGACAGTGACTCTCCCTTTAGCATCTATCAACTGTGGGGCCCTGGGTCCCTCCCTGATCCGTACTGGAAATTTTGACTCTCTTGGTCTTGTACAGATTTTGTGTGAGTAAGCGCAGCTGCTGTGGGTTAATGTGTACAAAACCATGTGGAGAAGAGCATTTCACAGCTCTCCTTCCCACCCACTGCCCCTCTTCCACAGTGCTCCCTAAGCCTTGGATGGAGGGAGGTAGACAGAGAGGATTCATTCACAGCTGAGCACTCAAAATTGCTTATAATCAGTACCCTGGCCACTTAGCCAAACAACAGTAGTTTTTTTTCTACAGCGGATAAGCTTTTGAGTCATGGGTTTTACAGTACTTGCCGTACAGTACCAGGCATGAAATTCCTTTTGTGGAGCAGGCCTCCGATCCAATCAAAGTGACTGGTTACGCCGATGACTGCTGGGTCACCATCTCGTCAGTGGGCACAGCTTGTCAGGCAGGTTGGTGTTACAGCATAGAGTCAGCATTGGGGGCGACCATAGGGGTCTTTCCTCCTGGAGCTTGTAGCACCTCTGGTACCATGTCTGTCAACCATCAGGGAGAGAGTTTCCCTGTCAGTTGAGGTTGCTAATTCAAAAAAAATTAATTAAGATTGTCTGGAGAGATGGCTCAGCAGTTAAGAGCACTTGCTACCTTTGCAGAGGTTCAGGGTTTGGTTTCCAGCACCTACATGGTGGCATACAACCACCTGGAACCCCAAGTTTCAGGGATCTATTCCCCTCTTCTGACCTCTTTGTGCACCAGCTTCACAGATGCTGCACATACACACATTCAGGAAAAACACTCATACACATACAAACAAATCTAATTAAAAAATAATTAGTGTGTATATGTGTGTGTGTGTGTGTGTGTGTGTGTGTGTGTGTGCTCACATTTGTGTGATGGCACAGATAGGTCAGGGGACAACTTTTCATGAGTTCTCTTTTATCTTGTCTGGGGCAAGGTCACTCCTTGTTTTTCATTGTGTTCTGTGCCCCGAACATTTCCCCCATTCTAAACACTAAGCTTCCTTCTTGTGAAGTCTGATAAAGTTTCATTTTTTTTCCCCTTCAATCATAACATTCACTAATCATTTTATTCTATTCTTTGAACTTGAATCTATAGTAAACAAATCTGAGTGGCTTTGAAGAAAATGGCTCAGTCAGTCAAGTGCTTGCCCTTGAGCATGAGGCCATGAATTCAGATCCCCAGCACACATACAAGCCCAGCATTGCGCATGTTTGCAATTCCAGTCCTGGAAGCCTTGAGTGGAGGCAGGCACATTGACAGAAGCTCAGCTTACTAAGTGAGCTCCAGGCCCAGTGAGAGACATGCCCTCAAACATCAACATGGGAAAAAAGTAAGGTGGAGAGCGATAAAGAAGAAAGCCAACATTGACCTCTGGCTTCTACACATGCTGTGTATACATGTGTTACACGCACACACACATATCCCAATTCTTTCACATATTGTAATGGTGTATGTCTGTAATAACAGGATGCAGGAAGCTGGGGCCAAGTTTGAGGCTAGCTCCTGTCTCAACCTGTCATTGGATTCCCTATCATTTAACTGCTTCAAGAGTTCTGTGAAAATTTTCTCCAGAGTCTGAAAAATGGTTTATGTTAACTCAGAGCAGTGAGTATCCATCTAGCAAATCAATGGTTTTTGTTAACTGCTTACCTTGTGTCAATGCAGTTCAAGGTGCTGAACACACAGCAGGATGGAATTGAAGTCCCCGTCTGTGTGGGTCTTAAATTCCAGTTGGGGGGCAGGTAGTAAATAGGCAACAGGGGTTGCATGTAGGATATCCTGCATGTCAGATATTTATGGTTCATAACAGTAGCAAAAAATTACACTTATGAAGTAGTATTTAACAAAAATTCTGTTATGGTTGGGGGGGTCATCACAACAGGAGGAACTGCATTAAAGGGTCATGGCATTAGGAAGGTGGAGAGCCACTGTAGTCGGGATGAGCATAGTCCTGCACCACCTGAACTTTCATAGGTTTTCAGGAAATCACTTTTGGGGAATAAGCAGAGACACATTAGATAGTAAACAACCTTAAGCAAATTACTCGTGCGTTTTGCAACGGACCAGTAACGCAGTCGTGGTGACTTAACTGAAATGTTTCAGTTTCCTTGACTCTAAGCCACTATGTTGCCCACTGTTGGAATGTTGCTCCAGGTCATGGGTATGAGCAGCACTGACACTTGTCTATAACCATCATGCATTGCATTCCATAATTTGTAAATACAGGACCACGTAAAAATAACATCATCCCCATCCACACTGCTTACCTGCATAACTCACTGGTCTACTAGCTGTGCAAAACCAAGGCTGATAATTAGTCTTCATTTTGAGTTAAAGGTTAGCTTGTTCAGAACGCCAGCCCCACCATGTTCTGTGCTGCCTGGTGCAGGGACAGACTTAGTGAGTGTTGGAGGGAGGATTTGATCAATCACTTAGGTGCACCTTACTTTGTGGGAAATATGTTTCTAAAAATTGATGTGTTGAGTGAGGAGTATTAGTAAGCAGAAAGTGACTTCCTGGTTCTTTCCGTAGCCCCACCCCTAGGCATGTGCTACCTGGAGTGAACTGCGTGCAGTCACTGTTCCTGGGTCTTCATTTATTCTCACACCCTTGTATTTATAATGGAATCTAATATATTTGTTTAAATTTTTATATTTATTTATTTAGTGGTGTGTGTGTTTATGTGTGTCTATGTGTGTCTGTATCTGTGTGTGTGTGTCTCTGTGTGTTCCATGACATGTGTGGACATCAGAGAACAGTTTGTGGGAATCAGTTCTCTTCTCTGGGTCCAGAGATTAAATTCCATCATTAGCTTGGTGGCAAGTGTCTTTACCTTCTCAACTATCTCCATGACTCTTTGATTGTTTTTCAAACATTGTTTTTATCCATTGAACAAGCATGTGAACCCTTGTGGCAAACAGGTTGTGGTGTATGCAAATTAAAAGATTCACTGTAAGTAAACAAAATCCTTCCAAACAGAACTTTGCTCATAGCTCAAGTAAACAGGTCACAATCTATTATGGGTTGACTGTGAGTTATCAGCCATGGCCTCATGCATTGAAGACTTGGTTATTAGTCGTGGGTACTCTTTTGGAAGGTGGCTGATGAGTGGGGCTTAGCTAGTAGAAGTTGGTCACTGGGGTGTGCCTTTAAAAATAAATCCCTGGTTTCTTCTTTGCTTCTTGGCTGTGGTGACGTGAGCAACTGGTCTGAGTTAAGCTTCTGTAACTGTGACGTTGTGTCTCACCACAGGCTTCTACCAAGGGAGCATTCCAGTCATGGCCTGCACATCAAAGCCCTGAGATTGTGACACAACCTACATTAGTCAGTGTTCTGTTGCTGTGAAGAGACACCATGACCACAGCAACTCTTACAAAAGACAACATTTAATTGGAGCTCGCCTATAGTTACAGAGGTTTAGTCCATTCTTGTCACAGTGGGAGCATGGTGGCCCACAGGAAGACATGGTGCTGGAGAGTAGCCAAGAGTTCTACATCTAAATCTGCCGGCAGCAGGAAGAGAGAGTCACTGGTCCTGGCTTGAGCACTTGAATCACATGACAATCCCATAATAACTTTTAGATACTAAACACACTAAACGGAGCTGGAGAGCCTATTCTTGAGTTTTCATCTATTTTGATACATGACATCTACCCTGCATCTCATCAACTGAACCAGAACCTCCTCCCAAGCCCCTCCACAGCCTCCTGCACACCTCAGACACCATGAATTCTAACTGTGGCACTCTGTCCTCCAAGCTTAGCAGCCTTTAGCATTTCACCAGGGCCAGTATGACTGCTCGCATGCAACCACAAGGACAAGCTTGCTGACTTTCTTTCATAGAAGGTGAGGTGGGGATGCTTATTAGACCCTTACCTGAGATCCAGCCATGCCTGCTGACATCTTCCATGCAGGCATATGTAATTTTTACCAAGCTGCACATGGTCCTGTAGTCTTGGGAGGTGTATATAATGTAGAAGGTTAACTAAAAGGGAAACTCCACCCATGTTGCTATGGGGAAGTTTTCACACAGGCTTAGGTGAGGTCTTCTGGTGCTTCAGGTACTTTGGGGGTCACCCACATGACTGTCAGTCCCTTTGCCTGTGCACTGTAGGTATGCCCAATGGGGTCATCAGTTCACAGAGTTTGACATCCGTGGAACAGTTGCTCTGGTCTGTTCTTGCTGCTGTATCTTGAGGGAACCAGTGTTTGTTCTTATCTCCCCAGGAAAAGCTCACACAATGCCAATTGTTTGCTGTATCTGGAGAGTAACGTCCTCAAGGAGGGACTCTGCTTGCTCCCCTGGGTCCCCATTGCCTGATATGGAATGCTGTGGCCATTTGACATGGAAATGAAAGGAGTGAGCAGATAAATGCATGGATACAGTGGCTGGGGAACTGTCTGGGACAGGACTCATAAAGGAAAGAAAGGGTGCTTCCTCTGTGTCTAAGTAAACCAGCATGGGCCTTAAATTAAGCAGCAGGTAGTTCAATGGGGCAAAGAATACCAAAGAGAATCTAATAACTGGATATTCAGAGTGAGAAGTAAGGGGTAATAAGTATTGTAACCAAGCCTATCTTCCTGAGTTTCCTCTTAAATGTCAACTCATGGGCAAGTCTTCTGTGATGGTCTTTGTAACCATCAGTGTCTCCTTCCTCCTGCGTACCCTGAGCCAGATGTGCTGCTGAGACTCGGTGTAGGTGGGAAACACAGAGAAGTCACCATGGTGAGTCAGATAGTAGTATATGACTATTTCCTTTTGTAGGACTATTCACAAGTTTGACATTAATCAAAGGAGTGAAGCTAAGGAAGTTGATCTAGGGTTTGTCATCTTGTCTCTTCTTCAACCTTTCCCACTTTGATATCTTGGCAGGGTCTGCTCCAGGAAGACACTTCCGTTGACATCTGACCCTTTGAAAGGAATAAGGCACCGGGCAGTGGTGGCGCATGCCTTTAATCCCGGCACTTGGGAGGCAGAGGCAGGCAGATTTCTGAGTTCGAGGCCACCCTGGTCTACAGAGTGAGTTCCAGGACAGCCAGGGCTACACAGAGAAACCCTGTCTCAAAAAACCAAAACAAACAAACAAACAAAAAACCAACCAATCAACCAACCAAATGAAAGGAATAAGCCAATTCACAAACTTAGGTGTTAATCCCAGACTATAACTTATTGTTCTTTCATTTTCTCTCCTCTTTTTCTGGTGTCTTGTTTTGTGTTTTTCATTTTGCTATGTAGGCCACCATAGTCTAGAAAACACTATGTAACCTGGGGTGAACTGGAACTCATGAGTCCCTCCTACATGTCTGAGTGTATGTACCACTCAGTATACCTACCAGTAATCTACTTTAACAGAAATGAATTTCTGTGTCATTCAGAACACTCTAAAAGATCATTTGGTTGAGTGGTGTGGTCCCTGTAGAGAGAGGTGTTCAGTACTTGGAATTTTTTTCTCTACTACCCTAAAATGAAATTGAATGATAATATAAGTCACTTACACATATGATTAGGAATCAATATATTATATCAACTACTATATAAAAATAAATGAAAGGATCTTACCTTAAACAATATGTATTTTAGACCCACCCGCACCTGAAGACATAAAACAGCCAGAGGCTTGTAACTATAAGTAGAATCCCCATAAATGTGACAGCTTTAAATGCTACAACTCTTGAGTATGCAGCATAGGGCTTCATTTATCATTTCTATTGGCCATCAAATATGGCCACTAGCATTCCTGTCAGTGGCGTGATTTTCTGAAATGGAGCAATTGGTAAAGTTCCAACCAAAATAAAGTATGATCTTCCTTTCTTAGTTGTGTTCTTAAAAAAAAAACAACCCTCAGTCGTCTATATTTAAACTGTACAAAAATACGTGTTTACTTGTAAAAAGAAGTTTGTTCTACGTTTGGGTCTAAGGGAATAAGTTTTTCAGCCATGTGATTGATAGGCTGCATATTGGTTAGTCAAAGGGCAGGTGACATGATTCTGGGTGTGTGGGCCTTTCTCCCCTAAGAGAGCGTTGAATCCTTCACACCACCCACGGGACCTCGGGAGGCTCTCTTCAAATTCCTGGGAGAATAGAAACAGCCCCTACAATTTCTAAAGTGCACAATAGACAGGGAAGAGTCGTTCTGCTTTCTTTGAAAATTACAGAAGTAGACATTCCAAGTCTCTATAAAATCTGCCATGAACAGATTCAATTATTGTGGGGCCAAGACATTTCTCATTTTGGGGGCCCTTCCCCAAATAAATAATCGGAATTGGAAGCACAAATGGAAATTTATTTACAATGGCAAAAGTAATGACAACAGAATTCTAACAATTTATAAGCTGGTGAACACCACAGTATCACAAACAGCAGGATTTTAAAACTGAGCCAGTGACCTGACCACCCCCATGGTATGTTTTCAGCACATCCTGATTATCTTCTTAAACATCACGAAGTATCATGTTATACTGAGGTTAGAAAAGAAGCCTTAACACGATTGATCAGTTTCTTCCTATTAGCGATAACTTAGATTTATTAATAATCAATTATAAACTATAATTATAATCATGGCTCATTATCCTGTAGATATGTATAATTACTATCAAATTTGTAGTAATTTCTAGTATCTTAAAATTTTAAGTGATAAGATTCTTTCATATTTAAACATTTTTATATTAATTAATTAGTTAATTTTTGTGTGTGAGCATGTGAGTATGTGGGAGGTGATGGGATTTTTAAGAGGTGGAATCTATTGGGACACTTAGGCCACTGGAGATGTGCCATAGAATGGGATTTGGGGATCCTGGCCCCCTGGTTGCCTTTCCCTTGTGCTTTCTGCCCACGAGGTGAGTGGTTTTGCTTTGTCTTATACTCCTATGATTTTGTCCCTTATTATAGCCCAATGTGAACAAAGCTGAAGCCCTTAAAATTTTGAGCCAAAAGTAAATGCTTTCTCTTTATGAGTTGGATATGTTAGGTGTTTGTTTTGGTGACAGAAAGCTGATTAACAGAACCCGTATTTAAAATTTTAAATGTCTGACAATCGGAAAAATAATCTATAGACTTGCGGTGTCTAAGTATGACTGCTTCAAAACCTCGCTCCTCTGCTATTCCCATGCATCTGGTGCTGGATACTGTCCAGCAAGTTCTTATCAGGACATGGTGTTAATCCTGGGCCTCCACATCAGAGACACTAGATGAGGCAGCAGAGAGGAATGAGACTATTCCTGGAAGCACTTCTTAGGTCAGGACTGAGAGCAAAAGCCGAGATGACCACAAGCCTTGTAAGTATCTCCCATTACAGCGAAACTAATGTAGCCTCTATTCTAGATTTTCCAAGTAGCTGCTCTTCTAATGGTCCTCAGCTTTAGATGATGTGCTATGGAAGAGAAGTCAGACTGGGAAGAGAAAGTTATTTCCCCTTTGTGGTGGAAAATATTTCATTTCTGTAAAGTCTCTGTAAAATGTGTGCATACTTTGAAGTTATGTGTTATATATGTGCATATTTAAATATTTAAATATATGTGCCTATAAATAAAAACCCAGTTTTTAGAGTTTCTTCTGGGGCTTTGCTCAGAGCCTTCGTGTAATGGTTTGAATGAGAATGGCCCTATAGGCTTACATGTTTGAATACTTGGTTTCCAGCTGGTGGAGCTATTTAGGGAGGATTAGGAAGTATGGTCTGATGGGAGGAACCGTGTCACTGGAGTGGGCGTTGTGTGCTCCCTGCTACCTGTTTGAGGTTTAGAATGTGGGCTCTAGCTGCTTCTATTGTTGTGTTTTTGTGTCACAGACTTATTTTCTGAAAGCATAAGCCCAGTAAAACTCTGTTAAATTGTTTGTCATGGTGTTTGATCAGAGCAAGAACAAAATAACTGACACACCATGCAAATTCATGCATCGTTTGTTCTGCGACGAGATTCTAACACCTTCCAATTCTATGAATTTATCTCTCATTTTGAGGAGTTATGGTGGCATTATGTAATGTTTAGTGCTCTGTTTATGGCAAGACAGTTTTCTCTTCTAATTTCATGGCTTGTTATGTTTTTCCCCTGTGATATCACCAAACTACTTTTGACATTTTTTAAGAGCAATTTTTACTACTGGCAAAAGCACGTAGCCCTACATTTTAAAATGGAACTAATGCTAAGAACAAAACCACCAGCCTCCCTGCTTCTACCTATCAAAGAAGTAACCACCCTCAATTCTGGGCACGTTGTTCTAGGTATTCATTACACTAAAAACATTCAGGTAATACTATTTCTTGGGTTGGTACCTTAAATATCACTTACTGGCTCATATTCAAAATTTGGCTTTTCTTTTCTTTTTGTTTTTTTCTCTCCTGGGGATGTCCTCTCCAGAGACTTCTGTCATTCTTTGCCAATCTGGACCAAGGATACTCTAGGGTCACATGCTATGCTCTGAGAACCCCCTGACACCCTGAGAAGCCCTTTTGTCTCTCCCTGTATAGTTACTTCTAGAACAGTAGTCCTCAACACTCTATAACCCTTTAATACAGTACCTCATGTCCTGGTTGCCCCCAGCCATAGCACGGTTTGGTTGTTATGACATAACTGTCTTTTTGCTACTATTATGAATTGTCATGTAAATACCTGATCTCAGCTATTTGATAATGAGACTCCCAAAGAGGTCATGAAGGTTGAGAAATACTGTTAGTATCTATTGATTCTTCTGTTCTCTTGTTGATACTTGTATTTTGGTGAAAATTAATTCTTCAGTAGTTTTCTGTAAAATTTTATGTTAGAGACAAAACTTTAGATTCTGCAATTTATTTATCTGGTGTATAATTACACACACACACACACACACACATACACACGAAGAAAAATGTCACATTGAAACCCAGCATCCCATACGCCAACTAAAAAAATTAAAAATTTACAAAATTCTTTCAATTTCGTATACTAAGATAGTATTTTTAGTGTACAATGGGGACATTTTTAATACATCTGACATTGTTTGTAAAGGGGCCAAGGCTACACTGTAGTCATATCCTTTGTTCTGTAGCTGTATCACCTCTGATCCATCCCGAGAGTCACTGAGGGCATTGTTAAATACTGCAGGAATGATGGTGAGGAGCCTCCAGCCCTCCAGATGGACCACTTCATCTTGGCTCATCTTTGTATGTAGAGTCAGATGGGTTGATGGGGATACCGTGCAGCAAGAAACATCTCCTGAGCTGCATATGATCTCTATTGGAGCAGGCTTGATCACTATACTCAGGGCTTGCTGAAGACTCATCTAAGAAGGACAGAGGGACTCTCCCACTGGCCAGTCCAAGACTCAGTGCCAGAGGCCACATTGGAGGTCAGCCTGCTGGAGGTCACCAGACACAGAGGTTCCTTTTGTAACTATTGTCTTACGAAGTTATTAGGCTGGGAACCAACACAGGTTCTTTCTTTCCTGGGAAGTCACCCGGCCAGTTTTCTGAAATAATATCCATAGTTAAATAATGATGTTTCCCACTGTCTGCTTTCAGAAGGTTTGGATCTGTCCTGGTGGGGAAGGCGGAGCAGAGCATCTTGGCCCATAGCAATGATGTCACGTGGTGGAGGCTGTTCACATTCCAGCAGGCCAGAAAGCTGTGTAAAGTTTCCCATATCTTTAACCCGGAAGAGTTTGTGTTGTTCTTGGACTGCTACTTTAAAACTTTAAGTAGTTACCACTGAAAGGGTAAAATATTTTTTATTATTTCTTTGAGATCCTTTAAGACTATTTTTTTAGTATGCATACTAAATAATGAGTTTCCCTTTGAAGTGTTCATCCGTTGACATGTCCCTGCCTCCACTGTACTTGCTTAGTTACCTTCATGACCCTCCTTTGCCCTCTCCCCCCTCTCATTGGTTCCCCAAATACTCGTCTTTCCACTTCTTTGTCACAAATGGTTTTATACTTACAAGTATATGTGACCATCTTCTGACATCCCCTCCCCTACTTTCTCCCTATACTATATAATTTATTGTTTGTTGCATTTATTGTTTGTTTTCTTATACTATCTCATACTTATGTTTCCTGATTCTTCTAGAGTTCTTGGGGATAGTTTAGCTTTTATTCCACAGGCATCTTCCTTGTGTGTCTTAGGTTTGACCTTTCTCTCTTCTGCTAAGTCAATTTACCTTTTCTCCGTCCACTTACTAACTTTATGTGAAGTTTCTGTTTCTTTTCTTCCTTGTTTTGGAGAGATTTTTGAGAGGGAAAGAACCATCTGGATACTGAAAATTTCCCCAAAAGCCATTTTCACCCAGATGTTTAACATCTCCTTTGGGACAGCTGTTCTAAAACCATTGGCGACCAAATGGAAAACCTTATCAGAGGATGAGGGCCTTAGGAAAAGCTTCCCAGAGCACTGAGTGTTAACAGAACTAGAGGAGGAGTGGAGGAGGGCCCCCGGAGGCCAATGCTTCACTGCGCTCAGACCTTTTTTGGCCCTGTAATTGCCATTTATGACTTTGTCTTTAAAGGCTAACCAAAAACTTGGCAAAAAATAAAAATGCAGTCATTGTTAAAATGAGAGAAACCAGGAGTGGAGAGGTAGATGGCTTAGTGATTAGCAGCGCTCGCTGGTCTGTCAGAGTGTGGATTCTATTCCCAGCTCCCATCTTGGGAGGTTCACAAGCAATTCCAGAGGCTCTGATGGATCCTTCTGGCTTTCTCTGGCACCATTACATGCATGTACATCTGTGCACAAGCACGGACCTACATAAATAAGAGTAAAAGATTAAAATAACAAAGAAACCTTATCAAAAGAAAATATTCTTCTATTGGAATATCGTGCAGACATTAAAATCTATTTTGGAGATACTTTTGAAAAGTGAAAGACAAGGCAGTGCTTTTCCCAAAATATCTTTTAATAAAAGTATTAACATGAACATATACTTAAATATAACTTTAATGTCCAAAATGAAAACAAAGTTATAGAACAACAAAAAATAATTGTTACATATAGGACTTATGTGAAAGACAAAATTTTAGCTACTGTAGCTTTGCTATGTTGATAAGCCTGCCTACAAAAGTACCTCTGAGAAATGTAATGATAGCCTCACTCCACGCATGGACAGTTGAAGTTTCTTACCCAGTTTTAGACTAGCAAATCCAAACTTTCAGCCAGATATGGATTCTTGTTCCCATCAACTGTAGCCATTTAGTGAGGTTAAGTATATCTCACTAAAAATATTATTCATGAGAAAGGTCTGTTTTCTTCACAAGCATCATTTTAATAGCTTTTTTTGATATTCATTTGATATCATGTAGTTATTTGGAGAAATACAAGAGAATGAAGTGTGTGAAACGTGTGAAAAGTTTCAAAGATTGGAAACATTTCAACAGATTGTGTGGCCAGGACTTAGGAGGGTTTAACTACAATATAAAAGGGTTACAATGCATTAATAAAACCAACATGAACACAACTTTATTGTAAGGAAGCTTTTTAAAGGCACAGCTATGTTAGGGATTAATTTAAGCCATGTGAAACAATTCTTAAAGTCTACTTAAAATGAAGTGTTATATCTATCAGAAAGTACCATTTTGTGGTTTATAAATGACCCGTTTCTCCCCTAGGTACCTACTTCTGTGAGTAGAACTGGAAGTGAATAGAACAGTCACTGCTTTTCAGAGAAACCAATTTCCTTTCCTCCTGACTGTCTGGTAAAGCTGCAAAGCCTTCTTTTTTCCCAGCTTTCCAAAATAATCTTTGTACGTCCTTTAAAAAAGACAACCTTTTCTGGTACTTTGCCAAACTCTTTTATTTTTATTTTATTTTATTTTTTTTAAAAGAACTATTCTTGACCATATTTGGAAAAGCGTATGATATTCACTCCATATAAAACCAGTGTGTTTGTCTCATAGGAGAGTGCTCAGGATGCAGGACGCTTTCAGAATACAAAGATAGTATGGGATTGGTGTGGGTTGCTAACATGAAGCTGGGTTCAGGGAAAATTACCTGATTGGCGAAGGTTCAGGGTTTTGTACTTCCCTCCATAAAGTGGGTGTTGGGAAGTGTCATGGCTCAACAAACAGCTATCTCAGGCTGCTTGCTCAGTTTACATTCATTCACCGGGTGCACACACAAGGTGCTTTGTAAGTACTAGACCCTTGGGTAGAGCAATAGTGGAATGGCAAACAGAACTTAACTCTTAATTCTTTAGTTCATTATCACAGCAAACCCTGCCTCCACTGGTAATGGGGAGGCTGAATATTTACTGTTCTAACTCCAGAGGCTTCTCAGACACTCATAACATACATAACAGCTTATATATGTCCATGCTTCGTCTGTATATATGTCTATCATCTGATATATTTTTGTTTCATACTGGGGACTGGACCCTGGGAACTTGTCTGTGCTGAGCCCTGCCCTTAGCCTTCCCCCAGACCTATTTTCTGAGCACCTGATTGTGTAGTGAGCAGCTTGAGACACATGGTCTAAGGAGCTCGTGCTCAGCCGAGCAGTTGAAGGCACATACGGTGTAGAGTAGTCCAGGGGTCAAGTGACCTCCATCACAGCGCCTGGAGTCTGTTCTGGGCATTTAATGTTTTGAGTTGTTTTCTCTTTTGTGAGCTTAGATTTTATAGTCAACAGTAACGGTTTCTTATATACTCCAGGAAGCTGTGGATATCAGGCCTAAGTTTAGCCAACAGACTTCCTTGTCTGAGAAATTTGTCAATCTATTGCTGAAAACTTGGAGTAGAACTTGGGTTTCTGCAGGACGGGAGGATTAGTTCAATAAAAATATTGTGACAGAGACACATTAGGAATAAGGTTAATTAAAAATAAACCAAGACTGTCAGTTTTTTAAAATATATTTTAAATATTCAAGGTGTTTTCCCTTTAAACTTTTTGTTTACATTGGTGTTCTGCCTTCATGTGTGTCTGTGTGAAGGTGCTATCCCCTGGAACTGGAATTTCAGACAGTTGTGAATTGCCATGTTGGTGCTGGGAACTGAATCTGGGTCCTGTGGAGGGGCAACCTAGGGTTCCTAACTGCTGAGCCATCTCTCCAGTGCACCATTCCAGCTGCTTTTATTCAGATAACTTTTACTGGCCTGAGTCAAGTATTTGAATCAGTCACTTTAGAGAAGTTTTGTTCCTGGCTTTTAATTATCTGCCTTGCTTTTGGTGGGGTTAGCCTCTCATTAATAATCTTTAACTTTTTGACTTTTTTTTAAGTGTGTATATGTGCATGCCAAGACACAAGTACACACACACACACACACACACACACACACGCACGCACGCACACACACACACACACACGTGTTCAAAGGTTTGATCGTAAAAGTTACTTTTTTAGTTGCTAAATTGACTTTCATTTGTTAAAAAAAACTCATTCTGTAAATGTTGGCTTGGGATTGGGTCAGAATTTTCTAATAAATCGTTCTAGAACTTCACTGTCATGAGATATGGAGGTGGATTCAGCATTAACTTAACCTGGGAGCTTTACACCAGGATTTAATCCCTGAAGGGCTCCTAACCCAATACTAAGTTCACGTAGAACTTTCACAATTGTGATTCTTCAACCGATTGATTTTTCAAACAATCTTTAAGGAGCAATGCCTTTATATGTGTATAAGAGTTCTCATATGTATCATGTAAAGCAATAATATATTCATATTTAAATTTTGTTTAAGGACTCCTCATGTACTATGTTCTGATCATATTCTTTCTATTCTCCAACTCAAGCAAAGATTACTTTTGAGTAGAGCTGGAACTTGGAAGTAGACACTGCTGGGAGGATGAAGGAATTCAGATTCCTTCAGTGTCCTGACAGTTCTGCCTGTTGGAGTGCCTCTTGCCTCCCCTGGCCGTCTGAGCTCACAGTGTCTGCACACATGAACACTTCTCTCACTCCCAAGTCAGCTGTGCTCAGGGGTCCCCAGCTGCTTCTGCCACAGGCTAAGGTGTCTTTGTTTTCTCCTCTAACAGCGCTCGCTTGTTCACCTGAAAGGCTTTTCATGACCTTGAGTATTTAGGTACATAAAATAGGAATACAAACGAAACACTCACTGATAATTAACCCACAAAGAAATTATCTTGAAAATGATTATTTGGTATATATGCCATTTAAACATTATTGATTTAAGTGTTTTAAAAAAGATTTATTTATTTTATGTGTATGAGTATGTGTGTGTGTGTGTAAATGCCAGTATGTAAATGTGCCACAGGAAGATAATGCCAACCGAGGCCAAAAGAGGGAGTCAGATTCCCTGGAGCTCAACGAACTCACATCTGGGAGGCTTCATGTTGTTGCTGGGCCCCAGCAAGAGTAGCAAATGTTTTTAATCACTGAGCCATCTCTCTTAACTTATACACATTATTTCACCACTTTGTTTAAGATGAAAGCAAATTTGCATACTAATGAGATAGATGTTTGTGCCTTTTTGTTTGTTTTTTACATAAGGAATTAAATCTTGGCTGAACATTTGGTACTGCAGGACACGGAGCCTCTTCAGTGTTTTACAGTGTTGATTAAGATTTTGATTTTATAGTAATCAATGCTGAGCCAATCCCTTTGCATTAATGTATAGCAAAAAATGGCAGAAGTATGTTCAGGGCCATTTCAGACAATTGTTGGAAATTCTGTCCTAATTCCAAGCCAAAATTCACTGAAGGATTTTTTTTTTTTTTAAAAGTCAGCAACTTTTAAAATCAAACCTTCGGACCTAGTCCAGTTCAAAGGGATATATGCTGAGGAATGGTGGTAGGAAAATGTTCAAAGTCTTCATTTTCCATAATTAAATCACCATGTTTTTAGAGCAGAAAACTCTATCTGTACAGTAAAATCACTGCAATTCATAATGTAATGTAGTCTTGACTCAGCCCAGATGTCTCAGTCAGCATTCATCGGAGTTCACTGGTGCTGTGTGGTGTGTCTGTGTGCGGAGTGCACAGTGTGCGTGTTTGTGATCAGAACCAAGGCCAGAGTGAAGCCCCATGATGCAACGCGGTGAGCAGGCGCGCGCTGCCGCAAACACCTCGGGTTCAGTCCATGTTTGAGTTCGGAGTAATTTTTGGTTCTTGAACATCCTGAAATCGTTTACCATTGTCAAATTTTCATGTCGTCTACATTAAAATGTGACCCCCCCTTTAAGAAATGGTGCTGAATGAGGTTCGCAAAGCTGAGAGTGACTTCTGTGTTCTTAGATCTTAGAGAAAAAAGTGTTCGTTGAGGATTCCGGATTCATTTGAATATAACATGTAACAGTTTTCTAATGAGTGTTTTCCTCCTAGCTTATCCAACATCCACCCTTAGTGAATGCTTGTCTCACCATGTTGGGCTGACAAGCACATATCACATGACTGACCTTTTGTGTGAATTCTGATGATTGAACTCCTCTCCTCATAAGCCATGTCCCCAAGCACATATACTCTCCTGATTGCTTGTTTCCTTCGTTGCATTATTGTAACTAGATTTGAAGTATTTTTTTAATTATCAATATTTTGGAGTTGGTATACAAAGTAAGGGGTTTTATTATGGTGTCTGCCTGTATGTGTGTCTTTATACTTGGTTCTCACTATTTCCTTCCTTCATTACTCTCTGTTCTTCATGCTCAACTGGCCTTTTCCCCAGATAGTCTGCATTTCTGCTAACTTATGACCTATATTCCATTATCCTATTTCCTAGTCATGAAGATCTCCCTTAAAATCTATCACTCCTTTCTCAATATCTGCTTTCAAGTTTTGTGAACTTCAAACATATATATATATCACATGCATACATACATACATACATTCATACATACACAATTGATTTTAAATCAAGGTTCCATATTTAAGAGAAAACCCATGCTATTTGTCTTCCAGAATCTGGCTTTATTTTACTTAGCAGAATGGTTTCTGGTTGCATCTGTTTTCCTCTGAATTTCATGATTTCAATTTTCTTTATGGCAAACTAAAATTCCATAGTGTGTATGATCCCCATTTTTTTAATCCACTCCTTTGTTTCCCTAGGTTGTCTCATCCCCAGGTATTTAGTATGTAGTGGTAAATATGGATGGACAAATGTCCCTTGGTTTGTTGACTTAGAATTCTGGGTAAAAAAAATCCAAGAGTAGTAGAGCTGAATGCTGTAGTGGTTCTGGTGCCAGATTTTATTTTATTTTTTTAGAAACCTTCATATTGATTCCTGTAGTGGCTGGACCAGGTTACATCCACACCTGCAGTGAATACGAGTCCCCAGTTCCCATAATCCCAGTAATACTTATCACAGGTTTTCTTGATGCTAGCCGCTGTGATGTGGGTGAGGTACAAATCAAGGCAGTTTTTATTTTTCTTTCTCAGATGGCCAAGTACATTTAACATTTGACTGTACTGCATATGTCACTTATGTGAAATCAAAATAATGATGATGATGGTGACGATAACGATGATTGAAGTCATTGTAACAAGTTCCTAGTGGGTAGGGTTAAGTGAAAGGTAACTGGTCAAACAGTTACTGATACTGTCCAGACAGTACAAACCTTCAAGTTCAGGACAAGAGAGATGACTTATCAAGTAAGGATACCTGCAGCCAAGCCTGGTGCCCTGAGGTCTCTTCTGGAACCATGTGGTAGAAGAAGAGAACTGAGCCCTTAAAATTGTCCACTGGCCTCTACACATATGCTTTGGCACACAAGCACACACACATACACACACACATACACACACACACACACACACACACACACACACACACAAAGGTGAATAAGTTCTGAAAATGTAATATCCAAGTTGGTGAGTGAGTTAGTAAGACTGTGCATTTAAAATCAGTGAATGGATGGGTCTCAAATATTCCCATCACAAAATAAAGGATAACTAGAGATGACAGATATGTTAGCTTGATTATGGAAATCACTTTACAGTGTGTGTGTGTAAAACTCTCTCTGTGCATACACACACACACACACATAGACACATGCATATTGAAAACATCACATTGTACACCTTAAATATATAGGGTGTTTTGTTTATTAGACCCCCCAATGACTCTGGAAATAAAAGAAAAGATATATCTTCGATGTTTTAAAATAAAGTCACTCAAAAAGAAAACATATGCTATTATTACACGGTCATTGTAACAGTCTATTATAATGAATATTTTATTACGAAGCTGTATGAAAGAAAAAGTATCTGCATCAATTAAAAGTAAATATTGATTGATTTACAACCACAGATTATACGTCTACTGTATATACAACACTGGTCTCAATAATAATGGGGCTGAGAAATTCCTGTCCCTTTATTGGGCTACAGTTGTTACACAATGTATTATTCATGTATTTGTAGTGATGTTGCTATAAACAGCTACTCCCCTGGCAGTCAAGTGAAAATGTGTAATTATACAGAGTGAGTAATATTCCACAGTTCAACTAAAACCTAGGTTTACTATTTATATCTTTACTATGACTTCTGTCATTATTTTCAAAACTATTCTCTTACAGTACAAAGTTTACCATGAAGAAAAAAATTTAAATGGGGCCCTTCAATATTCTTAAAAACAGAATTTTTACCTTAAAACAATGTTATCTATCTATCTGTCATCTGTCTGTCTCAGATGTAGTCTTTCTGTATTCCCCAGGATGTCCTTGAACTTCAAGATTCTGTTGAGTAGCTTGTTCTATTGGGACTACGGCCACAGGCCACCATGTCCATTTCCAAACAAATAATTTCAATATTTTTCTTTTTAAAACAGATATGAACATTGATTCTTAAGTACTGAGTTTTCTTCCTAGTCCTACTACAAAATAGCAACATGACCCTGGGTGGATTATGCAGCTTTTGGGAAGCCCAGATTTGTTGTTGAACAGGAAGAATATGCCACCAAAGCACTAAATGTATGCGAGCATGCTTGGTGAACTCTGAATGTCTTTGTGATTGGTTAGGCATTATTGGCGCTATGTTTTGAATCTTGCTAAATCTGGGAATTTGACTATGTTTTTTTGGGGGGGCGTTAGTTTTTATACCTGTTTTTGGTGGTTGAAAACAATATCACTGCTATAGGTGAACTCTTTTTTGGTCATTCAGCAAATTCTCATGGCCTTTCCTCATGCATCTAGCTTAACTGAAAGGTCTGGTAGTGCTCATTATACTAAAAGAGTGTGTTTTGGATCATTCGCTTATCCACCAACTCTGGGGTCACAAGATACATACTTTCATCTCAGTTATTTATCTACTTGGGTGGTGCATTAGAGGACCACCTAACTTACCTCAGTCTCCTGACTCTTTTCTGTACAGTGGGATATAAAGGCTTCTGGTAGGCTGGGAGTGTGGCTTAGTTGTTGAGAGTGCTTGCCCAGCATGTCCGAGGTGCTGGGTTTGACTCCCTAGCAGCACACAATCTGGGTGTGGGGGCTCACCCCTGTAATCTCAATGTTCAGGAGGTGGAGGCAGAAGGATCACAAGTTCAAGGCAAGTCAGGGTTACACCATACTGTGTCAGAAACCAGAAAGAGGTTGGGGTGGGAAGATGGCTCAGTGGATCCTTTCTTTGCCAGGAAGACCTGAGTTTAGATCTCCAGTGCTTACATAAAAAGCTGGGCATGACAACACAACCCTGCAGCCTCAATGCTTAGGGGGTGCAGACACAGTCCAGGGGCTCACTGCTCAGCCAGTCTAGTTGTAGTTGAAGCAGCGAACTAGGTCTAGTGAGAGATTCTAAATCAGAAAATATATGGAGATGTGATTGAAAAGGAAATCCCTGTTTTGTAGCATGGGTAAGTGCCATCTGTATTGCAACACAGACACGCAGACACACACACACACACACACACACACTCATCTGCCGAACTCATCTGTCATCAGGTACCTGCCATTGCTCCGGCAGATTTCCTGGGAGTTCATCATCAGTTTTATCAGTGCAGGGGCTTTGAGACCAGCTGAAACACAATGTCTTAGTTGGGGTTTCTATTGCTGTGAAGAAATACCATGATCACAGCAACGCTTACAAAGGAAACCATTCAAGAGGTTTGGTCTATTTCGGCATGGCAGGAAGCATGGCAAAAAGCAGGCAGACATTGTGCTGGAGAAAGAGTTGAGAGTCCTACATTTGGATTGACAGGCCGCAAGTAGTGAATTGATTTTGAGCTTCTGAGAGCTTGAAGCCCATCCCCTAGACAAGCTCCTTCTCCAACAAAGCCACACCTACTCTAAGGCCACACCTCCTAATAGTGCCACTCCCCATCGGTCTCTGGGCCTTTTTATTTCAAACCTTAGTAGACAGGAAAGCATGTGCTCACCCTTTAGAGAAATGACAGAGTGAGAGTGGAGCTAAAGACACCTGAGGTGTCACAGAAAATAACACTTGGACGTTCCGACTTAGGTCAGCTTCCACCGGAGGCTCTGTCCTTACAATACTTTCTCAGACGCTTGTCTTTCGAGATCACAGTAGTTGTCATGCCTGGAGCAATCGCTCTCCACACCCATTACCTGATTAAATCAGAGAACTCTGTCTCATGTGCCTCCTGAATGTCTGCATTCTTTCTCCTTTAGCAAATTACATGTGTTTTGAGGTATAGGGCTGTGTGTATGAATGCCTCTTATCACAAACTGATGGTGTGTGACAGTGATTTATAGCAGGTGGTGCTGCAAATGGGTGGCATTTGTGTGAAGCTCAGATGAGTTCTTTTTTTCTTTTTCTTTTTTTCCTTTGTTGAAAATCGGGGAAAGAGGGCTGGAGAGATGACTCAGCGGTTAAGAGCACTGACTACTCTTCTGGAGGTCCTGAGTTCAAATCCCAGCAACCACATGGTGGCTCATAACCATCTGTAATGAGATCGAATGCCCTCTTCTGGTGTGTGTGAAGACAGCTACAGTGTACTTACATATAATAAATAAATAAATAAATCTTAAAAAAAAAAGAAAATCGGGGAAAGAAAAGAGGATTCTGTGTTCTCTTATTTTCTTTTAAAAAAAATCTTTGTTTTAAATGGAATCATATATGACCTTATATTAAAAAGTTAAAGAGGGATCAAAGGCTTATAGAATGGTAGCTGTCATCCACACATTGTGGTTTACTCAGAAGTAACTTACCCTTTGATATTGTCATTCATGTATATTTATATATATGGTTGTATGTGCATGTATATGTTACATATTTACAGTCATACATCTATACAAACTATCCTTTTTTCAACATGCTGGATTCAGATATTATACTCTACAGATTTTTAGAATACTGCATACATCTAATATAATATCTTAAACCCTATAGTAAAGACAAAGTTCATTTGTATTTTATATGTACCTTATACACATGGCCTGAGGAGTATCCTGTAGAATATTTTAGTTCACTACTGTTTTGGCTATGACTCCATATGTGAAGTTAGATGTGGAATTCTTCTCCAGTGGAATCTGTAGATCAGCTTGTAAGACATTTCCAACCTTGAAGAACTTCATGTATATGAATATATATTCATGCACCCCCTATGCCTTGCAAATGCTAAGCAAATGTCCTTACCACTGAGGTATATCCCTAGCCCCACAATTGATATTTTAGGATTACAGGTGTTGAATTATCTCTATGCCTCTCTCTCTCTCTCTTTTTCTCCCTCTCTCTCTCTCTCTCTCTCTCTCTCTATATATATATATATATATATATATATATATATATATATATATACCAACTTGACATTGGTAGGTAAAGTTTTAGCTCCCTTTTATTTCTTTCTTCTTATAATACCAAAGTAGTACCAGTTTGGTTACTTTGTCAATGCCCCTTTTACCTTTTTGTGCTTAACAACATCTTAGCACCATAAAATAGCTATTGGTACTTCTCTCAGACCCTATGGGTCAGTCAAAAATTGGAAAGGGTTGACCAGATGGCTCTAACATCCCATGTGATTGAAGTCAAACAGTGGATAAAATGGAACAGGAGGAGTTGATTAGCTCTCTTTCCAGGTAACCTTGGGGTTCTTCCCATAGTCTCTTCCCATGGTCTAACCTAGTAAATGTGTTCTAATGGTCAAGGAAAATGATAAATCACTCAGCACATAACACCTCAGAAGTCACTACACTGTTAGTTTGTTATAGACATGCTCAAAGTCAAGGGGATGAAACATAATTATTACCTTTACGTGGGAGGGGTCTCAAATAATTTGAGATCATATATTTAGTTTTATTTTGATTGAGAAAGAGTCTCTCAGTGTAGCTTAAGCTTTGGCCCTAAATTCATTATGCTACCCAGGCTAGCTTTGAACTCTTAGTCCTCTGATTTCAGCTCTCTAAGTTGCTTCGATTACAGGTCTGTGTCATCTTATTCAGTTGAGGACTGTTTTAAAATGGCCAGAATCAATGTTTCATTGTGACCAAAGAAATACAGTTGGCTACTGAGGTGAATAGGATGCTGTAGAAGTTCTCACACTCATTGCAAACCGTTTTGGTTTTCTTGGGAAGATGTGTACTTTAGTTCATTTTTTGTTGTATTAGAATCTCTAGCTGTCTTCCTCCAACTCTGCAGTTTCCCACATGGTCAGGCCCATTAGATAATCAGTAATGTCTCTTGCCGGGTAGTTCTTCTTCCTGAGTTCCTCTGTTCTCTACACCGCACAGCTGCTCTTTTAAGTTTTTATTTTTGGCATGCACATGAGAGTTTCCTTCATCCCTCTCGGGTTAAATCCCTCAATTCCTGGTCCATATGCCTTCTGTTTTGTCCACCCTATTCCTCAGTAACTTGTTTCTTGAGAAAGGCAGCCCAGAGGTAAGATTCTAAAGACCAGAATCCAAGAATCTCCCCCTCCCTTAGCATTTGTGTGCAGAATTCCAGGTTGCAAACATCTCTGAATTTCTTCTCTGTCTGTTTTCCAACATGCTCATGGGAAGCCAAATGTCTGTTGAGTCTCTGTCTCCTGTGTTAACTTTCCTTTTCTGTCTAGAAGTTTTAGGCTTTTCTCCTGGTGTTTGTGTTTCAGTTCCAGTTCTTCATTCCCTTTTCTGGTTAGTAACTGTCCACAGAAAGTATCTTTATGTAGATTAACTTTCTTGAATTGAGGTTATCCTCCAGTGCCTCCTTTTACTATGCACCTCCATCTGGGGCTGTGACAGGCTGTCTTCATGCCCTTTGACTTGTAATGGCCCTGCAGGTAGCTAGGTTTTAGTATATGTGCTGCCAAAGCGAGCACAGGTAGCTAGGTTTTAAACAATAGTGATTGAGAAGACTCAATCTGGTTTCTAGCCACAGCCCTCTGACACACGGGAAGGGACCATATGAAACCACTCTCCACCGCTGACCTGTTTCTCTGAAGGAGTCACCATCTTGCCAAGGCTTTGGAGTTCTGGATGCTCGTCCTGTGCGAGGACAGTCAGTGTGTTCATCAGGGCCCTACCATACTCTTAGGATGAGGCTCGGCTTCTGTTCGGCAGCACTAAGGAATCACGTGGCTGGGCTCTGTGCCACTTGCTCCCTCCCCCTCCCCCTGCCTGCTGGTCCCAGCTGCTCAGTTCTAGGATCTGTTCAGTGGTCCCTTTGTGAACTCCAGATGCCTTGCATCATGTGGAGGCAGCCTCTAATCCACTACCTTACCCACAAGGGCCCCACTGACCTATGTCTATGTGCCTATCACATCGTGCTGCTCCGCTCAGTTATATGCTAGGTCTTCATGGTGTTAGTATTAGTGATACAATTGGTGTTATTTTAGAATTACATTTATCAACCTATTTATTTATTAGGTATGTATTTATTTAGTGTCTATGCAAGTGCCTGCACATGACAGTGTGCACGTAGAAGCCAGAGGACAATTTTTAGAGTCAGTTCTCCCCTTCAACTCAGGTTGTCGGGCTTGGTGGCAATTGTCTTTACCCACTGAACCATCTTGCTGGCCTCTGAATTCTTTTTTTTAAAGATTTTTTAAAAAAGATTTATTTATTTATTTACTTATTATTTAATATATATGAGTACACTGTTGCTGTCTTCAGACACACCAGAAGAGGGATATCAGATCTTATTACAGATGGTTGTGAGCCACCATGTGGTTGCTGGAATTTGAACTCAGAACCTCTGGAAGAGCAGTCAGTGCTCTTAACCACTGAGCCATTTCTCCAGCCCCCGCACCCTGAATTCTTAAAACTATAGATATACCTCAATTTACTATCATTTCCCATCCTGATAAACTCAATCATAGGCTGAAGTTATTGTAAGTGAAAAGCTGTAGCATACACTACAGCTAACCTGCGCAATATGGCAGTCTGAGGCACTGCGAGAGTGAGCACATGGTTGACCAGGAGCTATAGATACTGCCTGTGCTCGGTATCTCTGGAGAGTATATCCTCCAAAGACCAAAATCCAACATTTGAAGCATAGCTTGTATAGAAATTGTGGTGCTTTCAGAGCATTGTAAAATCCAGAAACCCACAAATGGCTCTTAGCACCACTCACTGTAGGAACGAAGCCCATTCTCAGCAATCAGACTGTTAATATTCCAGAAAATGTCAACATCACTCTGAAGGGGAGCAGTCATTGTAAAGGGCTCCAGAGGAACCCTCTGGAGAGACTTCAATCACATCAGAGTAGAGCTGAGTCTTCTTGGAAAGAAAAAGAAGAGGCTCTGGGCTGACAAATGGTCTGGGTAACAGAAAGGGTCTGGCCACTCTCCGATCCATCTGCAGTCATGTTCAGAGCGTGATCAAGGGTGTTGCGCTTGACTTCTGTTACGTGACGAAGCCTGTTTATGTTTACTCCCCCATCGATGTCGTTATTCCGGAGAGCGGGTCTTGGGTTGAAATCCAAAATTTCTTGGGTGAAAAATGCATCAGAAGGGTTCAGACGAGGACAGGTGCTTCTTGTTCTGACTCTCAAGCCCAGAGGATGAATTAATCCTTGAAGGAAATCATACTGAGTTTGTTTCAAATTCAGCAAGCCACAACAGTTAAAAAGGATATCAGAAGGTTTGGGATGGTATCTGTGTGTCTGAAAAGGGAAGAGAGCAAAAGGCTGACGAATGAGAACAAGATTCTGAGTTAAAAGACTTGCATTGAAAAAAAAAATCCAGCGTTGTTAATCAGGCAGTAGGCATTTACAGTATTGAGCCTCCTTCCATTTAGAAGCTTTAGAGTTTTCTCCGTCATGCCTTGTATAGGTCTCACACGTATCTTTGAGAAATTATCACTGCATATTTCATGAATTTTAATGTGACTGTTAAGGGAAATTATTTTAAGAACTTTCTATAGTTGTTGCTTTCTAGGACTATATTTAACTTTTCTGCATCAACCGTATACTGCTAACTTGATAGACTGACTTATTAATTCTGGCAATATTTTGTAGATTATTTTGGGAGTTTTACATGCATGTACACTTTCATTTCTTTTTGATGTCTATTACTTCAGTTTTTTTTTCTTGTCTAATTCTGCTGGCTGGTCCCTCTAATTCAGAAAGGAATACAAAGGAGGAAAGCACCAAGTGCTTTACTAGTTGTATGGTGGGTTTTTTTTTTTCCTTGAAGATTCTATTTATCAACTTGGGGAATTGTCTTTGTTAAAAGATAATTTACTTCTATGTGTATGTGGCATGTGGATGTGCATAGATTCATAAGCACGAATGTGGCCACATGTGTGCCGTGTGCACGGATGGAGGTCTGAGGACAGCCTTGGCTGTCATTTGTCACCTACTGCCTGTGTTTTGCTGTTGAGCACACTAGGCAGATTGGCTGACCCATGCACTTCCAGGGGTTTTTCAGTCTCTGTGTTTCATCTTCTTGTAAGCGTGTTATCATTGCCGATGAGTCTGTCTTCTAGACTTTTACATATTTTCTGAGGCTTTGAACTTAGACCCTCATGCTTCTTGGCAAATGCTTTCATTCTGAGCTATCTCATTTCCCCAGCCTCAACCTTGGAATTTTCATTTTTAAAAGAAAATTTAAGTTGTTGTTGTTATTATTATTATTATTATTATTTGTGTGTGTGTGTGTGTATGTATGTTGATGTACATGTGCCACAACATATGTGTGGAATCAGAGAATGACTTTCTGGGATCAGGTCATCCTTCCACTGTAGGTTCCAGGGATTGAACTTATGTCACCAGGCCGGCCTGCAAACACTTTTACCTGGGGAGCCACCTTTATAGCCCCAGAAATTCCTTTCTGTTGCTAGATTCCTGAGTTTTAATTTTGCATGGGTGTTGAATTTTTGTCAAGTCCTTTTCAACCTCATGCTTTCTTATTTAGTCTGCTGATACAGTGAATTGCATTTTTAAATTTTTTTTATTGTTACGCTTCTATTGTATTCTGGGTGTCTCTTTATCCCTTTGTATGTTGCTGAATTCAATCTTCTAATACTGTTCATGAGGCATGATAATATATAATTTTATCTCCCATAATGTGGCTGTCAGTCTTTAGCAGCAGTATTATGCTGATTGCATAATTAGCTGGGAAGTTCTGAAAGGGTTTGTATAAAATTAACAGTAATTTTCCTTAAATGTCTGATAGAATTTACCAGTGAAACAATATGGATTTGATGATTTCTTTGTATATAGGCCTTTGATAATACATTCAATTTTAAACATTTGAAATATTAAAAAAATTCTACTTGGTTTTGTGTTAATTTCAGGAAGTTTTACTTTTTTATAGGCAGTTATTTCATTTAATCTGTTATTTTGTTAAACTATGTACAATTTCTACTAATTTTCTTCTTTGTTAAACTACTTATATTTTCTGATACTAATTTTCTTCATCATACTGTCATTTTTTAGTATCCTTGGGAGATACTAAATCTCCCCCACTGATAGCAAAATTTATGGATGCTCACACTATGTGAAATATCATAGTTATTTGTATAGAATCTATACATCCCCTCCTGTATATTTTAGATTAGCTCCAGATCATTTGTCATAATGGATACAATGGAACATTTATGTAAATAGTTGTCCCATATGACTTAGGGAAAAACACCAAGAAAAAGCTACATACGTTTATTACAGACATACATTTTTCCCAAACACTTCAGATCCTTAGTTGGTTGAATATGCGAAGACAGAACTCTTAGATGGGAAGAACTGTAGGGCAGATCCTTTGTTTACAATATTGGAAGTTTATTTTGTTCATCCTAACCAGAAGTTTATCAATTTTTTTCTCATTAAAAAAATTAGTTCTTTAAGTGGTATAGCTCTGTTTCAATTAAGAACACATTAAAAGAAAAAACTAGTTCTTTGAAGATTTCATACAATGCCTTTTGATGTACTTTCTTAGCTTCTCTTAGATGTGTCCTCCCTTCCCTGCCTTTGTGTCTTCCCTAAATATATATATATATATATATATATATATATATATATGTAGAATTTGTGCTGCCATTATATTCTTGGGTATGTGGCCATTTACTGGAATGTGATTGACCCATCAGGAGCCATACCCTTAAAAACCAAACCAAACCAAACCAAAGGAACTACAAACTTAAAAAAAAAATTCCAGCGGCTACCAATTACCAATAGCTCCTCTGCAACGTGGGACCTCCCTCCCCCATGCTGAGATTTTGTCTGACTTGAGCTAGCTCAGGTTTTGTGCATGCTGCCACAGCCACTGTAAGTTAGCAAGTACAACTGCTCTGTCATGTTCAAAAAGTGCTATTTCCTTGACATTATTATTCGCTACCTCTGACGCTTACAATCTTTCTGTTCCCTCTTTCACGACGATCCCAAAGCCTTGGCAGGAGGGGTATGATAAAGATGTTTTATTAGTTCGACCATTCTATAGTGTCTAAATCTGTGCCCTTTAACCAGTTGGAGGTGTCTGTGTTAGTTGCTATCTGCTGCAAAAAGGAATGTCTCTGTTGAGGATTGAGAGATGCATTAATCTGGGAATACAGCAATCAGTCTTCAGGGGTTGGTTTAAAACCAAGTCCATCCAGGCAGCAGCATATTATTAGTATGTTCTTCTCTAGGGTTCATGACCTGCCTAGCCGTAGGTTCTTGGCGCCCAGTAACAGTGCCAGGTAAGGATTTCATCTTGTAGAGCAGGCCTTAAAACCAATTAGAAAGTGACTGGTTATTCCCATAACATTCATGCCACTATTGGATCAGTGGTTGGCCGTTATTGTAACTCTCAGGGTTCCCAGCTAGATAAGATTAATGTCTACTTTTCTCCTCTGGTAGTGTGCACATACTTCAGCATTCTGAAAGCTAGCCAGCAGGGACAAGGCTTCCGGTTGGCACTGGCTTGATTTCTCCATGTACTAGGATTTACTATGATCTTCAGCAAAATGAACCATTTATTTTTTTGAGACAAGTACTGGGATTACAGGCATGTACTACCAAACCTGGCTTTATGTGACTCTGGGTATTAAATCAGTGTTTTGTGTGCTTGAGGTTAAATAATCAACAACTTTTTTTTATTGGATATTTTCTTTATTTACATTGCAAATGTTATCCCCTTTCTAGGTCTCTTCTCCAGAAACCCCTATCCCATCCCCCCTTCCTCTACCTCTATGAGGGTACTCCCTGACTCCCGCCTTCCCACCCTGGCATTCCCCTACACTGGGGCATCGAACCCCCTCAGGCCCAAGGACCTCTCCACCCACTGATGTCCAACAAGGCCATCCTCTGCCACATATGCGGCCAGAGCCATGGGTCCCTCAATGTGTACTCTTTGGTTGGTGGTCCAGCCCCCGGGCGCTCGGGGGTGGGGGAGGGGCGGGGGGCAGTTCTGACCAGTTGACACTGTTGCTCCCTCAATGGGACTGCAAACCCCCTCAGCTCCTTCAGTCCCTTCTCCAACTCCTCCACTGGGGACCCTGCACTCAGTCCAATGGTTGGCTGTGAGCATCTGCCTCTGTATTTTCAGGCTCTGGCAGGGCCTCTCAGAAGACAGCCATATTAGGCTCCAGTCAGCAAGCACTTTCCGGCATCTGCAATAGCGTTCAGGTTTGGCAACTGTATCTGGGATGGATCCCCAGGTGGGGCAGTCTCTGGATGGCCTTTCCTTCAGTCTCTGCTCCATACTTTACCCCCGTATTTCCTCCTGGGAGTATTTTGTTCCCCCTTCTAAGAAGCACTGAAGCATCCACACTTTGGTCTTCCTTCTTCTTGAGCTTCATGTGGTCTGTGAATTGTATCTTGGGTATTCCAAACTTTTGGGCTAATATCCACTTATCAATGAGTGCATACCATGTGTGTTCTTTTGTGACTGAGTTACCTCATTCAGGATGATATTTTCAAGTTCCATACATTTGCCTACGAATTTCATGAAATCATTGTTTTTGATAGCTGAGTAGTACTCCATTGTGTAAATGTACCACATTTTCTGTATCCATTCCTCTGTTGAGGGACAACTGGGTTGTTTCCAGCTTCTGGCTATTATAAATAAGGCTGCTATGAACCTAGTGGAGCATGTATCCTTATTACATGTTGGAGCATCTTCTGGGTGTATGCCCAGGAGTGGTATAGCTGGGTCCTCAGGTAGTGTTATGTCCACTTTTCTGAGGAATTGCCAGACTGAGTTCCAGAGTGGTTGTACCAGCTTGCAATCCCATTAGTAATGGAGGAGTGTTCCTCTTTCTCCACATCCTCGCCAGCATCTGCTGTCACTTGAGTTTTTGATCTTAGCTATTCTGACTGGTATGAGGCAGAATCTCAGGGTTGTTTTGATGTGTATTTCCCTGATGACTAAAGATGTTGAACATTTCTTTAGCTATTTCTCTGCCATTCGAGTTTCCTCAGTTGAGAGTTCTCTGTTTAGCTCCATTCCCCATTTTTTAATAGGGTTATTTGGTTCTCTGGAGTCTGATTTCTTGAGGTCCCATTTGCTGATTTTTGATCTTAGTGCATAAGCCATTGGTGTTCTGTTCAGGAAACTTTCCCCTATGCCCATGTGTTCGAGGCTTTCCCCAACTTTCTCTTCTATTAGATACACTGTATCTGGTTTTATGTGGAGGTCCTTGATCTACTTGAACTTGACCTTTGTACAGGGAGATTAGAATGGATCAGTTTACATTCTTCTACATGTTGACTGCCAGTTGAACCAGCATCTTTTGTGGAAAATGCAGTCTTTTTTCCACTGGATGATTTTAGCTCCTTTGTCAAAGATCAAGTGACCATAGGTGTGTGGGTTCATTTCTGGGTCTTCAATTCTATTCCTTTGATCTACCTGTCTGTCACTGTACCAATATAATGCAGTTTTTTAATCACTATTGCTTTATAGTACAGCTTGAGGTCAAGGATGGTGATTCCCCCAGAAGTTCTTTTATTGTTGAGAGTAGTTTTTGCTACCCTGGGTTTTTTGTTATTCCAAATGAATTTGAGAATTGCTCTTTCTAACTCTGTAGTGAATTGAGGTGGAATTTTGATGGTGAATGCATTGAATCTGTAGCTTGCTTTTGGCAAGGTGGCCATTATTAATTAATCCTGCCAATTCACGAGCATGGGAGATCATTTCATCTTCTGAGGTCTTCTTCGATTTATTTCTTCAGAGACTTGAAGTTCTTATCATACAGATCTTTCACTTGTTTGGTTAGAGTCACACCAAGATGCTTTATATTGTTTGTGGCTATTGTGAAGGGTGTTGTTTCCCAAATTTCTTTCTCAGCATGTTTATCCTTTGAGTATAGGAAGGCTACTGATTTGTTTGAGTTAATTTTATATCCAGTCACTTGGCTGAAGTTGTTTATCAGCTGTAGTAGTTCTCTGGTGCGGTTTTAGGGATCACTTAAATATACTATCATATCATCTGCAAATAGTCATATTTTGACTTCTTCCTTTCCAATTTGTATCCCTTTGACCTCCTTTTTTGTCTAATTGTTCTAGCTAGAACTTCAGGTACTATATTAAATAGGTAGGGAGAGAGTGGGCAGCCCTGTCTAGTCCCTGTTTTTAGTGGGATTGTTTCAAATTTCTCTCCATTTAGTTTGATATTGGCTACTTGTTTGCTGTATATTGCTTTTACTATGTTTAGGATGCACTTTGAATTCCTGATCTTCCCAAGAATTTTAACATGAAGGGATGTTGAATTTTGTCAAATGCTTTTATCAGCATCTAATGAGATGATCATGTGTTTTTTTTTCCTTTGAGTTTGTTTATGTGGTGGATTACATTGATGGATTTCCATATATTGAACCATCCCTGAATCCCTGGGATGGAGCCTAATTGATTGTGGTAAATGATAATTTTGATGTGTTCTTGGATTCGGTTTGTGAGAATTTTATTGAGTATTTTTGATGTTCTTAAGGAAAAATGGTCTGAAGTTCTCTTTGTTGAGTTTTTGTGTGGTTTTGGTATTAGTGTAACTGTGGCTTCATAGAACGAATTAGGTAGTGTTCCTTTGTGGAATAGTTTGAAGAGGGTTGATATTAGGTCTTCTTTGAAGGTCTGATCGAATTCTGCACTAAACCCATCTTGTCCTGGGCTTTGTTTGGTTGAAAGAGTTTTAATGACTGCTTCTATTTCTTTAGGGGTTATGGGACTTTTTAGATAGTTTATCTAATCCAGATTTAGCTTTGGTGTCTGGAATCTGTCTAGAAAATTGTCCATTTAACCTTGATTTCCAGTTTTGTTGAGTATAGGTTTTTGTAGTAGACTCTTATGTTTTTTTGAATTTCCTTAGTTTCTGTTGTTATCTCTCCCTTTTCATTTCTGATTTTGTTAATTTGGATATTGTTTCTGTGCCCTCTAGTTAGTCTGGCTAAGAGTTTATCTATCTTGTTGATTTTCTCAAAGAACCAGCTCCTGGTTTGGTTGATTCTTTGTATAGTTCTTTTTGTTTCTACTTGGTTGATTTCAGCCCTGAGTTTGATTATTTCCTGCCGTCTACTCCTCTTGAGTGTATTTGCTTTTTTTTTTTTGTTCTAGAGCTTTCAGGTACGCTGTTAAGCTGGAAGTATATGTTCTCTTTCCAGTTTCTTTTTGGAGGCACTCAGAGCTATGAGTTTTCCTCTTAACACTGCTTTTATTGTGTCCCATAAATTTGGGTATGTTGTGCCTTCATTTTCTTTAAATTTTAAAATGTCTTTAATTTTTTTCTTTATTTCTTCCTTGACCAAGTTATCGTTGTTTAGCTTCCATGTGTGTGTGGGCTTCCTGCTGTTTTGGTTCTTATTGAAGACCAGCCCTAGTCTGTGGTGATCTAATAGGAGGCATGGGATTTTTTTTCAATCTTCTTGTATCTGTTGAGGCCTGTTTTGTGACCGATTATATGGTCAATTTTGAAGAAGGTACCATGAAGTATTGAGAAGAAGGTATATTCTTTTGTTTTAGGATGAAATGTTCTATGGATGTCTGTTAAGTTCATTTGGTCCGTAACTTCTGTTAGTTTTACTATGTCTCTGTTTAGTTTGTGTTTCTATGATCTGTCCATTGATGAGAGTGGGGTGTTGAAGTCTCCCACTTTTATTGTGTGTGGTGCAATGTGTGCTTTGAGCTTTAGTAAAGTTTCTTTTATGAATATGAGTGGCCTTGCATTTGGAGCATAGATGTTCAGAATTGAGAGTTTTTTCTTGATGATTTTTCCTTTGGTGAGTATGAAGTGTCCTTCCTTATCCTTTTTGATAACTTTTGGTTGAAAGTTGATTTTATTCAATATTAGAATGACTACTCCATCTTGTTTCTTGGGACCATTTCCTTGGAAAATTATTTTCCAGCCCTTAACACTGAGATAGTGTCTTTGACACTGAGGTGCATTTCCTGTATGCAGCAAAATTCTGGGTCCTGTTTATGTATCAAGTCTGTTAGTCTATGTCTTTATATGGGGGAATTGAATTCATTGATGTTAAGAGATATTAAGGAAAAGTGATTGTTGCGTCCTGTTATTTTTGTTGTCAGAGATGGAATTATGTTTGTGTGGCTATCTTCTTTTGGATTTGTTGAAAGAAGATTACTTTCTTTTCCTAGTGTGTAGTTTCTCTCTTTGTGATGGAGTTTTCCATCTATTTTCTTTTGTAGGGCTGGATTTGTGGAAAGAGATTGTGTAAACTTGTTTTTATCATGAATATCTTGGTTTCTCCACCTATGGTAGTTGAGAGTTTTGCTGGGTAGAGTAGCCTGGGCTGGCATTTGTGTTCTCTTAAGGTCTGTATGACATCTGCCCAGGATCTTCTAGTTTTCATGGTCTCTGGTGAGAAGTCTGGTGTAATTCTGATAGGTCTGCCTTTTTATGTTACTTGATCTTCTTTTTTTACTGCTTTTAATATTCTTTCTTTGTTTTGTGCCTTTGGTGTTTTGACTGTTATGTGACGAGAGGAATTTCTTTTCTGGTCTAGTCTATTTGGAGTTCTGTAGGCTTCTTTTATGTTTATGGGCATCTCTTTCTTTAGGTTAGGGAAATTTTCTTCTGTAATTTTGTTGAAGATATTTACTGGCCTTTTAAGTTGGGAATCTTCACTCTCTTTTATACCTATTATCCTTAAGTTTGGTCTTCTCATGGTGTCTAGGATATTCTGGATGTTTTGGGTTAGGAGCTTTTTTTTGCATTTTGCATTTTCTTTGACTGTTGTGTCAATATTTTCTGTGGTATCTTCTGCACCTGAGATTCTCTCTTCTATCTCTTGTATTCCATTGATGATGCTTGCGTCTATGACTCCTGATCTCTTCTGTAGGCTTTCTATTTTCAGGGTTGTCTCCCTTTGTGATTTTTTAATTGTTTCTTTTTCCATTTTTAGATCCTTGATGGTTTTGTTCAATTCCTTCACCTGTTTGGTTGTGTTTGCTTCTGTAATTCTTTAAGGGATTTTTGTGTTTCCTCTTTAAGGGCTTCTACCTGTTTACTTGTGTTCTCCTGTATTTCTTTAAGGGAGTTAGTTATTCATGTCCTTCTTAAAGTCCTCTTTCATCATCATGAGATGTGATTTTAAATGATAGTCTTGCTTTTCTGGTGTTTTGGGGTATCCAGGACTCGCTGTAGTGGGAGAACTGGGTGGGTTCTGATGATGCCAAGTAGCCTTGGTTTCTGTTGCTTAGGTTCCTGCCCTTTCCTCTCCGGATGCTGACAGAAACCAGAAGGATCCTGTCCCAGGCTGCTCTTTGGTTCCTGTGTCCTGAGGGCTTCGGACGGATCCCTCTGAGCCGAAGTGGTAGTCCTATCTGTGCTCACAGGTGTGTCACAATACTGGAAGACCATCTCTCTCCTGGCAGTATTTGGGTATGGATAGCTGTGGCACAGGATCAGCTCTTGGTGCTATGGCCCCCAAACAACTTTTGTGTTTGTCATTTTTCTATACACATTGTCTGTTTTGCTACAGTTGTTTTTTCTATGTTTATTGTTTCTTTTATACACTTTGCTTTTAATTGGTTTCTGAAGTTGGGCATTTAGGACTTTGATTTTAAATTAATTTTTTTTGTGTTTGAATATAAGCAATTGACACTAAACTTTCCTTGCAGACATTGCTACAGTGTATAATTCAATGTGCTTCTATTCTTTGAGTACAAAATATTCTCTAGTCTTACTGTGACTCCTTTGATACATTGGTTTTGTTTGTTTGAAGGAATATACTCAATTTTCAAACATTTGGTGGTTTCCAATGGTTTTGCTTTTGTTGATTTCTAATTTGGCTATATTATGGTGTAGTTCACAGTTTGGATGTTTGCTCTTCTGTATGGTAATCATGAAAGCTCGTAGAACCTTTCAGATGGAGGGCTTAGTGCAATGGGATTAGAGCATTTGGAAAATGTTGCTTTCAGAAGGGGTTCATGTAATTCTTGGAGGAGCCTGGTTAATCCTTACATGAGTGATATGTTTCAAAGGAGATCATTCCATTTGCTTGGCTCATCTGTTAATAGCTGTTCCCCTTTCTATGTCTCTGTTGTGCTTCCATGTAGCCATTGTGAGAGGCTCAGCAGTCGAATCTTTCTTGGCCTTCCAAATTTAAATGCATGTTATATAAACTTAGTTTCTTTATTTAAAAAAAAAAAAACCAAGTTTCAGACATTTTGTTAGAGTAAGAGAAAAGAGACTAATGGGATCAGGAAACTCACTTTAAAAAATAAGATTTTAAATTTTTAAAGTTATGTTTTAAGTTTTTTTTTTTTTTTTTTTTTTTTTTTTTTTTAATTTAATTTTATTTTATTTTTTTAATTTACATTCCAAATCACTTCCCCTTTCCCGTTTCCTCCCTCCCCGAAAGTCCCATAAGCCCCCTTCCCTCCCTCTTTTCTCCGTTCAACCCCCTCTCATTACTCTGTCCTGGCGTTCCCCTACATCCAGTCTTTCCAGGACCAGGGGTCTCTCCTTCCATCTTTTTAGAAATCTATTGATATGCTGATTGTGTCTAGGGTATTCTGAGATTCTGGGTCAATATCCCCTTATCAGTGACTTCATACCATGTGTGATCTTTTGTGATTGGGTTACCTCACTAAGGATGATATTTTCAAGTTCTGACCATTTGCCTAGGAATTTCGTGAATTCATTGTTTTTAATTGCAGAGTAGTATTCCATTGTGTAAATATACCACATCTTCTGAATCCATTCCTCCGTTGAGGGACATCTGGGTTCTTTCCAGCTTCTGGCTATTATAAATAAGGCTGCTATGAATATAGTGGAGCATGTGTCCTTATTGCATGCAGGTAAAGTCTCTGGGTATATGCCCAGGAGTGGTATAGCCGGATCCTCCGGAAGTGTCATGCCCAGTTTTCTGAGGAGCCGCCAGACTGCTTTCCAGAGTGGTTGTACCAGCCTGCAATTCCACCAGCAGTGGAGGAGTGTTCCTCTTTCTCCACATCCTCGCCAACAACTGCTGTCTCCTGTGTTTTTGATCTTAGCCATCCTGACTGGTGTGAGATGGAATCTCAGGGTTGTTTTGATTTGCATTTCCCTAATGACTAAGGATGATGAACATCTCTTTAGGTGCTTCTCAGCCATTAGATATTCTTCAGGTGAGAACTCTTTGTGGAGCTCTGTACCCCATTTTTTAATAGGGTTACTTGCCTCTCTGGAGTTTAACTTCTTGAGTTCTTTGTATATCTTGGATATTAGCCCTCTGTCGGATGTAAGGTTGGTAAAGATCATTTCCCAGTTAGTTGGTTGCCGCTTTGTCTTTTTGACGGTGTCTTTTGCCTTGCAAAAACTTTGTAATTTAATGAGGTCCCATTTGTCTATTCTTGATCTTAGAGTATAAGCTATTGGAGTTCTGTTCAGGAAATTCTCCCCTGTGCCCATATGTTCAAGGTTCTTCCCTAGTTTCCCTTCTATTAGTTTCAGTGTGTCTGGTTTTATGTGGAGATCTTTGATCCACTTAGAATTGAGCTTAGTGCAAGGAGATAAGGATGGGTCAATTTGCATTCTTCTGCATGTTGACCTCCAGCTGAGCCAGCACCATTTGTTGAAAAGGCTATCTTTTTTCCACTGGATGGTTTTAGCTCCTTTGTCAAAGATCAAGTGACCATAGGAGTGTGGATTCATTTCTGGGTCTTCAATTCTGTTCCATTGATCTACATGTCTGTTACTGTACCAATACCATGCAGTTTTTAACACTATTGCTCTGTAGTACAGCTTGAGGTCCGGGATACTGATTCCCCCAGAGGTTCTTTTACTCTTGAGAATAGTTTTAGCTATTCTGGGTTTTCTGTTATTCCAGATGAATTTTTGAATTGCTCTTTCTAACTCTATGAAGAATTGAGTTGGGATTTTGATGGGGATTGCATTGAATCTGTGTATTACTTTTGGTAAGATGCTCATTTTTACTATATTAATCCTGCCAATCCATGAGCATGGCAGATTTTTCCATCTTCCGAGGTCTTCTTCAATTTCTTTCTTCAGAGACTTGAAGTTCTTGTCATACAGATCTTTCACTTGTTTGGTTAGCGTCACGCCAAGATACTTAATATGGTTTGTGGCTATCGTAAAGGGTATTATTTCTCTTACTTCTTTCTCAGCCTGCTTATCCTTTGAGTATAGGAAGGCTTCTGACTTGCTTGAGTTGATTTTATATCCGGCCACTTTGCTGAAGTCGTTTATCAGCTGTAGGAGTTCTCTGGTGGAGTTCTTTGGGTCGCTTATGTATACTATCATATCGTCTGCAAATAGTGATAGTTTGACTTCTTCCTTTCCAATTTGTATCCCTTTGACCTCTTTTTCTTGTCTAATTGCTCTAGCTAGAACTTCAAGTACTATATTGAAAAGATATGGAGAGAGAGGGCAGCCTTGTCTAGTCCCTGATTTTAGTGGGATTGCTTCAAGTTTCTCTCCGTTTAGATTGATGCTGGCTACTGGTTTGCTGTAAATTGCTTTTACTATGTTTAGATATGGGCCTTGAATTCCTGATCTTTCCAAGACCTTTAGCATGAAAGGATGCTGAATTTTGTCAAATGCTTTCTCAGCATCTAATGAGATGACCATGTGGTTTTTTTCTTTGAGATTGTTTATGTAGTGGATTACATTGATGGATTTCCTTATATTGAACCATCCCTGCATCCCTGGGATGAAGCCTACTTGATCGTGGTGAATGATCGTTTTGATGTGTTCTTGGATTCGGTTGGCAAGAATTTTATTGAGTATTTTTGCATCGATATTCATAAGAGAGATTGGCCTGAGATTCTCTTTCTTTGTCGGATCTTTGTGTGCTTTTGGTATTAGTGTAATTGTGGCTTCATAGAACGAGTTGGGTAGTGTTCCTTCTGTTTCTATTTTGTGGAACAGTTTGAAGAGTATTGGTGTTAGGTCTTCTTTGAAGGTCTGATAGAATTCTGCACTAAAACCATCTGGACCTGTGCTTTTTTTGGTTGGAAGACTTCCAATGACAACTTCTATTTCTTCAGGGGTTATAGGACGGTTTAGATGGTCTATTTGATCCTGATTTAATTTTGGTACTTGGTATCTGTCAAGGAAATTGTCCATTTCCTCAAGATTTTCTAGTTGTGTTGAATACAGGTTTTTGTAGTAGGATCTGATGATTTTTTGAATTTCCTCAGTTTCTGTTGTTATCTCTCCCTTTTCGTTTCTGATTTTATTAATTTGGATACTATCTCTGTGCCCTCTGGTTAGTCTGGCTAAGGGCTTATCTATCTTGTTGATTTTCTCAAAGAACCAACTCCTCGTTTTGTTGATTCTTTGTATGGTTTTATTTGTTTCTACTTGATTGATTTCAGCCCTGAGTTTGATGATTTCCTGCCTTCTACTCCTCTTTGGTGTATTTGCTTCTTTTTGTTCCAGGGCTTTCAGGTGTGCCATTAAGCTGTTAGTGTATGCTGTCTCCCGTTTCTTTTTGGCGGCACTCAGGGCTATGAATTTTCCTCTTAGCACTGCTTTCATTGTGTCCCATAAGTTAGGGTATGTTGTGCCTTCATTTTCATTAACTTTCAAAAAGTCTTTGATTTCTTTCTTTATTTCCACCTTGACCAAGTTATCATTGAGTAGAGCATTGTTCAGCCTCCATGTGTACGTGGGTTTTCTTTTGTTTTTGTTGCCATTGAAGACCACCCTTATTCCATAGTGATCTGATAGGAGGCATGGGATTATTTCTATCTTCTTGTATCTGTTGAGGTCTGATTTGTGACCAATTATATGGTCAATTTTGGAGAAGGTACCATGAGGAGCTGAGAAGAAGGTGTATTCTTTAGCTCTAGGATGAAATGTTCTATATATATCAGTTAGTTCCATTTGGTCCAAGGCTTCAATTAGATTCACTGTGTCCCTGTTTAGTTTCTGCTTTCCTGAACGATCCATTTCAGAGAGCGGGGTGTTGAAGTCACCCACTATTATTGTGTGCGGTGCGATGTGTGCTTTGAGTTTTAGTAAAGTTTCTTTTACGAATGAGGGTGCCCTTGCATTTGGAGCATAGATATTCAGGATTGAGAGTTCTTGATGGTGGATTTTTCCCTTGATCAGTATGTAGTGTCCTTCTGTGTCTTTTTTGATGACTTTGGGTTGAAAATCAATTTTATCCGATATTAGGATGGCTACTCCACCTCGTTTCTTGGGGCCATTTGCTTGTAAAATTGTTTTCCAGCCTTTTACTCTGAGGTAGTGTTTGTCTTTGACACTGAGGTGCGTTTCCTGCATGCAGCAAAAAGCTGGGTCCTGTTTACGTATCCAGTCTGCTAGTCTATGTCTTTTAATTGGGGAATTGAGACCATTGATATTAAGAGAGATTAAGGCATAGTGATTATTGCCATCTGCCATTCTTGACGCTATCTTTATGTTTGAGTGGTTATCTACTTTTGGGTTTGATTCAAGAAGGTTATTATCTCATTTTTTCCAGGGTGTTGTTTCTCTCCCTGTATTGGAGGTTTCCACCTATTATCCGTTGCAGGGCTGGATTTGTGGAAAGATATTGTGAAAATTTGGTTTTATCATGGAATATCTTGGTCTCTCCATCTATGGTGATTGAGAGTTTTGCTGGGTATAGTAGTCTAGGCTGGCATTTGTGCTGTCTTAGTGTCTGCATGAGATCTGCCCAGGATCTTCTGGCTTTCATAGTCTCTGGTGAGAAGTCTGATGTGATTCGGATAGGTCTTCCTTTGTATGTTACTTGGCCCTTTTCTCTTACTGCATTTAGTATTCTTTCTTTGTTTAGAACATTCGGTGTTTTGATTATTATGTGACGGGAGGTATTTCTGTTCTGGTCCAGTCTGTTTGGAGTTCTGTAGGCTTCTTGTATGTTCATCGGCATCTCTCTCTTTAAGTTAGGGAAGTTTTCCTCCATAATTTTGTTGAAGATGTTTACTGGCCCTTTAAGTTGCAAATCTTCACTCTCATCTATACCTATAATCCTTAGGTTTGGTCTTCTCATTGTGTCCTGGATTTCCTGGATGTTTTGGGTTACGCGTTTTTTGCATTTTGCATTTTCTTTGACTGTTGAGTCGATGCTTTCTATGGAATCTTCAGCACCTGAGATTCTTTCTTCCATCTCTTGTATTCTATTGTTGATGTTTGCATCTATGACTCCTGATTTCTTCCCAAGGTTTTCTATCTCCAAAGTTGTCTCCCTTTGTGATTTCTTAGTTGTTTCTACTTCCTTTTTTAGTTCCTGGATGGATTTGTTGAGATCCTTCACTTGTTTGTTTGTATTTTCCTGTATTTCTTTAAGGTAATTTTGCATTACCTCTTTCAGGATTTCTTCCTGATGACCCACGTTCTCCTGCATTTCTCTGAGCGATTTTTGTGTTTCCTCCTCATGGGATTCCATCTGTTGATCCATCGTCTCCTGCATTTCTTTAAGCAGTTCTCGTGTTTCCTTTGTAAGGGCATCTAACCGTTGATTCATTTCTTTAAGCAATTTTTGTGTTGCCTCTTTATGGGCATCCGTCTGTTGACCCATATTCTTCTGCATTTCTTTATGCAAATTTTGTGATTCCTTTGTGAGTGCATCTACCCGTTGATTCATCTCGTTAAGCGATTTTTGTGTTGTCTCCTTGTGCGCCTCCATCTTTTGATCCATGTTCTCCCGCATTTCTCTAAGCGATTTTTGTGTTTCCTTTGTAAGGGCTTCTAACCGTTGATTCATGGTCTCCTGTAACTCTTTATGAGATTTATTTGTGTCCTTCTTGTGATCCTCTAATAGCATCATGAGAAGTGATTTTAAATCCAGATCTTGTCTTTCGGGTGTGGTGGGGTATCCAGGACTTGCTGCTGTTGGAGAGTTGGGTTCGGATGGTCCTACATTACTTTGATTACTGTTAGTAACATTCCTACGTTTGCCTTTTGCCATCTGGATACCTCTGGTGTTAGTTGGTCCTGCTGCCACTGGCTGTTGGTTGGACCTCCTGTGAGCCTGCAAAGCTATTTCTGCCCCCCCCTGGATTACCAGGATTCCCCTGGCACCGATTTCTGGGGCCTGCCTGCTCCTGAGTGACTTTGGAGCCCTAATGTGCTTTGCCCCAAGTGATCTTATATTGGGGAGGCCTTGCACATCTAAAGGCTCAGCCTAGTGGATTCCTGGAGCAGAGGTCGCCAAAGGGAGGCTGGCAGGCTCCTGCCCTGTGCAGGGGTGTGTGATCTCTCCTGGGGGGGGGAGGGGGGCGTCCCTCTGCCAGGCAGAAGTCCCACAGCAGATCTGGCGGGCTGGTCACTGCAGATCAGCCCAGCACCTGGGAGCAGGTTACACACAAGCTGCCTGAACCCGAAGCGATATTATGCCTGTCTGTCTCTGAGCCTGGTGGTCCCAACTACCTGGTCACTGGAGCAAAGATGGCGGAGGGCACTCTCCGTGGCGCTGCTCACCCTGTGGTCACGATGGCCCGCCGATCTGGCACCCAGACGACCACAGCGCCAACCCGCCCTCGGGCACAGAAGGAAGCCCCAACAGGCCGTGTCCCAAGTGATGTTATATTGGGGGGAGAGCCTGGGTACCGGTCTCTCCAGCGCAGTCCGCGGGAACAGAGGTCGCGGAAGGGAAGCTGGCGGGCTCCCTCCCTGCGCAGGGTCCCTCCACCAGGCAGAAGGTCCCACCGCGGAACTGGCGCGCTGGTTACTGCAGATCAGCCCAGCACCTGGGAGCAGGTTACACCCAAGCTGCCTGAAACTGAAGCGATATTATGCCTGTCTGTCTCTGAGCCTGGCGGTCCCAACTACCTGGTCACTGGAGCAAAGATGGCGGAGGGCAGTCTCCGTGGCGCCGCTCACCCTGTGGTCACGATGGCCCGCCGATCTGGCGCCCAGACGACTACAGCGCCAACCCGCCCTCGGGCACAGACGGAAGCCCCAACAGGCCGTGTCCCAAGTGATGTTATATCGGGGGGAGAGCCTGGGTACCGGTCTCTCCAGCGCAGTCCGCGGGAACAGAGGTCGCGGAAGGGAAGCTGGCGGGCTCCCTCCCTGCGCGGGGTCCCTCCAGCAGGCAGAAGGTCCCACCGCGGAACTGGCGCGCTGGTTACTGCAGATCAGCCCAGCACCTGGGAGCAGGTTACACCCAAGCTGCCTGAAACCGAAGCGATATTATGCCTGTCTGTCTCTGAGCCTGGCGGTCCCAACTACCTGGTCACTGGAGCAAAGATGGCGGAGGGCCATGTTTTAAGTTTTTAAAATTATTTTGTTATGACTTGTTTTATGGAGCCATCTATAGTCCATCTTAATGAACATTCGACGTGCATCTGAAAATAAAATGCTCTGCACTTTCTGTTTAGTGTTTCATAACGATTAACCAGGTTGAAGTGGTTGATGGTGCTCTCAACAATTCCACATTGTCTCTTGTTTATTTGTTTGTTGGTTAGGCTTTCACTGTGTAGCCCTGGATGGTCTAAATTTATAGAGACCAGAGATCTGCCTGTTTCTGCATCTTGAGTGCCAGAAGTAAGACATGCTCCACCATGCCTGGCATCATTGCTGCTATTTTAAGGGTGTATCTGTTTTGTCAGTTGCTGAGGAAGAGGAATCAAAATCTCTAGTTGTGATTGTGGATTCCTTTCTCCCTTTAGTTCTATTTCACTTCATATGTTTTTGAGCTTGGCTGTTCGGTACTTTCATATTCATAGTGGCTAGGCCTCTTGGTGAAATGTCTATTCTATCACTATGAAATATCACTTCTGTACATAGACATGCTCCTCAGCTGTAAGTCCCACTGGTTGATATTATTCTAGCCAGTCTAGGTTTCTCACCATCAGTGTTCATGGCATTCCTTCCTTTGTCCTTTAATTTCCACCTTCCATGAGTTCTTATATTCAGCATGTCTCTTAAGGCAACACATGATTGGATCATGACTTTGATTGTCTAGTAAAAAACAAATATTTATTTTAATTTTAGTATTTAGTTAGTCTGAATTTAATGTAATTATTGATGTCTCTTATCTTTTAATATTAATTTCTATTACTTTATGTGGCTTTTCTTCTTTGGTTTCCCCCTATTTTCTTGTCTTCTCTCTAATTTTAGTAGAATTGCTTTGAGTTTCTCTTTATTTAAGTTGATGCTGATTGTGGGCTTGTTGTAAACTGCCTTTATTATGTGGAGGTATGTCTTTTGTACCCCTAATCTTTCTAGGTCTTTTGTCATGAATAGGTGTTGGATTTTGTCAGAGGCCTTTCCTGTATCTAATGAGATCATGTGGATTGTGTTTATTGATTTACACATGTTAAACCATTCCTACATCTCTGGGATGAAACCTCCTTGATCATGATGAATTTTTTTTCACATGTTCTTGGATTTGGTTTACCAATATTTTATTGATTACTTTTGCATCTAAGTTCATAAAGGAAGTTGGTCTATAATTCTTTTTCTTTGTTGAGTCTAGTCTTAGGGTTTCCATTGCTGTGAAGAGACACCATGACCAAGATAGCTCTTATAAAGGACAACATTTAATTAGGACCAACTTATAGATTCAGAGGTTTGGTCCATTATCATCATGGCAGGAAGCATGGCAGCATCCAGGCAGACATGCTGCTGGAGAAGGAGCTGAGAGTTCTACATCTTGATCTGAAGGCTGCTAGGAAAAAGATCTTTTCTGCACAGGGTGAACATCGGACCTCAGAGCCAGCCTACACAGTGACACACTTCCTCCAACAAGGCCACACCTCCTAATAGTGCCATTTCCTGTGAACCAAGCTTATTCAAACCACCACAGGTCTTTATATAGTTTGGGTATCAGGGTAACAGTGTTCTTCTAAAATGAATTGGAAACATTCCTTCTGTTTTTATTCCTTCTGTTTTTATTTTTGTGGAATAATTTGAGGAGTATTGACATTAACTCTTCTTTGAAAATCTGGTAGAATTCTGTACTAAAACTATCTGGCCCTAGGATTTTTTTTGGGGGGGGAGGGGGGAGGGTTAGGTTTTTAATGACTGCTTCTACTTCACTAAGGGTTATGGGTCTTTTTAAATTGCTTATATGATCTTATTTTAGTAATATAAACCATATAAATATATAACCACTTTAGTAAGTGGTATATATTAGGAAATTTCTTTTAGATTTCCCATTTTTGTGGGAACACAGGTTTTTAAAGTAATTAAGAAGCATAATGTCCTTATGATCTCTGGAATTTTTTCATGTTTGTTGTTAAGTCCCACTTTCCATCTCTAATTTGTTAGTGTGGATCTCTCCCTCTCCACCTTTGAGTTAATTTGGATAAAGGTTTGCCAATCTTTTGATATTCTCAAAGAACCAATTCTTTGTCTCACTGACTCTTTGTATTATTCGTTATTGTTTCTATTTTATTGATTTCATCCCCTAGTATGATTATTTATTGCCAATTCATCGTTTTGGATATGGTTTCTTCTTTTTGTTCTAGAAGTTTTAGGTGTGCGGTCATTATGAGATCTCTCCAACTTTTTTTTTTTTTGGTTTTTTCGAGACAGGGTTTCTCTGTATAGCCTGGCAGTCCCGGAACTCACTTTGTAGACCAGGCTGGCCTTGAACTCAGAAATCTGCCTGCCTCTGCCTCTCAAGTGCTGGGATTAAAGGCATGTGCCACCACTGCCCAGCTCTCCAACTTTTTAATGTAGGCATTTAGTGCTGTGAACTTGCCTTGTAGAACTGCATTGTGTCCCAAAAGTTTGGGTATGTTGTGTATTTATTTTTATTCAATTCTAGAATGTCTTTGATTTTCTTCTTGACCCAATTTTTTTTCATTCAGTAGTGAGCTGTTCAATTTCCGTGAGTTTGTAAGCTTCTGCTGTTTCTATTATTGTTGATATTTAGCTCTAATCTGTGGTGGTCAGAGAGGATGCAGGGTTATTGTTTCAACTTTCTTGTATCTGTTGAGACTTGCCCTGTATCTGAATATATGGTCAGTTTTGAAGAAAGTTCCATTAGGTACTGAGAAGAAGACGTATTCTTTGTGTTTGGGTGAAATATTCTGTATTCTGTAAATATTTATTAGGTCTATTTGGTTTATAATGTCTTTTAACTCCAGTATTTCTCTTTAGTTTTTGTCTGGATGACCTATTTGTGAGAGTGGGCTATTAAAGCTTCCCACTGTCACAATGTAAGCATCAATTAGTACTGCTTCTTTTGAGAACTTGTGTGCCCTTGTGTTTGGTGCATAGATGTTAAGATTGCAATGTTCTCTTGTTGGATTTTTCCTTTCATGTGTATATAGGTCCATTTTCTTGGAATTTCTCTTTTCATCCTTTTACCCAGAGGTGATAACTATCCTTGATGTTAAGGTGTGTTCCTTGGGTACAGCAGAGGGATGGATCCTGTTTTTGATTCCATTCTGTTAGTTTATGTCTTTTTACTGGGGAACTGAGACCATTTATATTGAGAGATTTCAATGAGCAGTGTTTGTTAATGCTTGCCATTTTGCTGTTGTTGTGGTGGTAGTCTCTCTATATGTGTATGTCTGTGTGTGTGTGTGTGTGTGTTAACCTCTTAGGTTGGAGGTTTCTTTCTAGACTCTTCTGTAGGGCTGGATTTGTACTTAGATATTGTTTAAATTTGGTTTTATCATGAGATGTTTTATTTTCTCCATCTATTATGATTGAAAGTTTTTCTGGGTTTAGTAGTCTGGACTGGTACTGTAGTTTCTAAGAGTCTGCAGCATATCTGTCTAGGTCTTCTAGCTTTTAGAGTATTCATTAGGAAGTGAGGTGTTCTAATAGGGATGTTTTTATACATTACTTGGTCCTTTTTCCTTGCATCTTTTAATATTCTTTGTTCTGTATGTTCAGTGTTTTATTATGTCCAGGGGAACTTTCTTTTCTGGTCCAGTCTGTTTGGTGTTCTGTAAGCTCCTTGCACCTTTATAGGCATCTTCTTTAGGTTAGGACAATTTTCTTCTATGATTTTGCTGAAAATATTTTCTGTGTCTTTGACCTGGGTTTCTTCTCCTTCATGCATTCCTATTTTTCTTAGATTTGGTTTGTTCATAGTGTTCCAGACTTCCTGGATGTTTTGTGGAAGAAGTTTTTAGACTTTAATTTAACTGAGGTATCATTTCTTCTGTTTTGCCTTCAATGCCCAAGACTCTTTCTTCTGTCTCTTGTGTCTTGTTGATATGGCCTACCTCTGAGGTTCCTGTTTGAGTTCCTAAATGTTTGTTTCCACATTTCTCTCAATTGGGTTATCTTTATTGATTCTATTTCCTCTTTCAGGTCTTGGACTGTGACTGTTTTTATTAATTTTCTTCTACTGTTTTTGTTTTCATAGATTTCCTTAAGAAATATATTCATTTCCTCCTAAAGGTTCTCTGTCACATTCATAAAAGCAGCTTTAAAGTCTTTACCTTGTGCTCCAGTTGTGTTGAAATTCCCAGGGCCTGGGGCTGGAGAGATGGCTCAGTGGGTAAGAGCACCTGACTGCTCTTCCAAAGGTCCTGAGCTCAAATCCCAGCACCCACATGGTGGCTCACAACCATCTGTAAAGTGATCTGACGCCCTCTTCTGGTGCCGCTGAAGACAGCTACATGTCCTGCGGCGGTGGTGGCGCACGCCTTTAATCCCAGCACTTGGGAGGCAGAGGCAGGTGGATTTCTGAGTTCGAGGCCAGCCTGGTCTACAGAGCGAGTTCCAGGACAGCCAGGGCTATACAGAGAAACCCTGTCTCGAAAAACCAAAAAAAAAAAAAAAAAAAAAGAAAAGAAAAAAAAAAAAGAAATTCCCAGGGCCTGCTGTGGTAGGGTTGCTGGGCTCTACCAGGGACATAGTGTCCTGGCTGTTTTGTATTTTAATGCTGTGGTATTTTATGCTTTTAGGCATCTGGGTTTGGAAAGTTTGTAATTCTAAGTGCTGCTATCTGGTCTTGTCTTTGTTGGTGCTTATTTTATTCCTTGGTTTCTGTTGCTGTCTCTGGTTTTTAGGAGAAGTGGTTGTGTGTTGTCTGAGATCCTGTGTGTTGTAGCAAATTCTTCTGGAATCCTGTTACGTGTAGCTACTGGAAGTTCTGGGTAAAATCTGTTCCTAGGTGTTAGGAACTGACACTTAGGAATGGGGATGGGCTGGAGGAAAGGGTCCACAGAAAGGAAGAAACCAGAGTGTTCTACCAGGGTTTGCTTAGTTCCCTGGAAATGGGGGCAGAGAGTGAGGAGAGGCCACATAGCAGGTAGTCTGCTACAGGGCTGGGGATGAAACTGGGGGACTGGTTGTGGAGGGGAGGAGGAAGAGCGATGATCTGAAGCTCACCTTCCTGCTTTGCTTCTCTGGCAGACCTGGCCAGTGGGTTCCTAGGGAATGCCTGCTGGAGTTGGGGGCTGGGGTAACAGGTTAGTGGAGAGGAAGGTTAGAGGATTTGATCTGAGTATCTGTCGCAGAGAGGGGCAGAGAAGAAGGGAAACCATAGCAAGTGGTCTGTGACAGAGTTTGGGATGAGATGGTGTGTATGTGTGCTGGGTGGAGAGGGGTTGGATTTAGAGAGGTGACCAGACCATCTTCAGTTAGGATATCTGCTTCCCTGACTGGAGGGGGCTTCAGGTTCCCAGAGAATGCCTGTTGGAGTTGGGAGTCGGGGAAAGGAAGTTTGGAAGGGAAGATCTGTGTGATCCTCTAAAGATGGGCAGGAAAGAAGGGGAAGCCACAGCTGATGTGGAATTGGGGATGAGACTGGTGGACTGGATTTGGAGGAGAGGAGGAAGAGGTGAAGAGCTGTAGGTAGCCTACCTGCTTCCCTGGAGAGAGTCTATAACATGGTTTTATCACATCAGCCTGTGATAGCCATGCCTCTGTTAAAGCAATTAAGAGAAGAAGAAAATGTATAGTATTCTACATTTGCAAACATACTTACCATTTCTGGTGCTTTCCCCGCAAAGATCCAAATTTCTGTCTAGTTTCTAAAAAAAACTTTACTTTTTCTTAAAGAACTTAGTTTTCTGCTCTTTTTAACGGCAGGAATTCTCTTGGTTTTCATTTATTTGAAAATGACTTTACTTACCTTTTACTTTTAGCCGAGAAGAGTTGTTTCTTGTTTTTTCAATTAGTGTATCTAGCTTGACTCAGACACAGACATTCTCACTCCAGCTAAGCAGCAATAGAAATTCCCCTCAAGTTCTTCCAGTTCCTAACTGTTGTTTCTGTTGCCTATTCTGGAGTTTTCTTCATGAGGCCATGGTATGGTGTCAACCAGGAATTTGGGTTACAGCTTGTATTCAGATAATTATTTTAGGATAATACTTTTTGTGAGATCCTTTCTAGTACCTTTCTTGTAATTCTCTAGCCTTTCCACTAGCCTACACTCTATTTTAGGTTTTAAAAACATTTATCTATCTATCTATCTATCTATCTATCTATCTATCTATCTATCTATCTATCTATCTATCTATTTGTGTGTGTAAATGTTTTGCCTGCATGTGTGTTTGTCTGCCATGACTGTGCACCATGTGCATACCTGGTGCTAATAGAGGCGAGAAGATGATGGCAGATCCTCTGGAACTAGAATTACAGAGGATTGTGAGTTACTCACGTGAGTGCTGAGAGTTGAACCCTGGTCCTCTGGAAAAGCAACCAGTACTCTCAACGATGGAGCCGTTTCCCAGTTCCTATTCTTCAAAAGCTGTGTCTCTCAATCTTGTGTCTGGTTTTGATCAACTTCCAATTATTTTATGCAGTTTAGACATTTTGTCATGATTTTGTAGTTTTTCTCTGGGGGAGAAATACATTTTCCAAGCTATTCCAGTGTTATGAGCTGGGAGCCTCAACTACAGATTTAACAGGAGCAAGTGCCCCTGCTCCTGCCACTCTGTAGTTTTCCACTGAGCCAGGTTGAGTCGGTTTGCTTCCTGTCAGGATCTCTTGAAGGCACTAAGGCCTTGCCTTCCTCTGCCTTGCTGTCACGTGCCTTTCTTCTTCCTTTTTTTTTTAAATGTTAAAAATTTATATCGCGCCAGGCGGTGGTGGCTCACGCCTTTAATCCTAGCACTTGGGAGGCAGAGGCAGGCGGATTTCTGAGTTCAAGGCCAGCCTGGTCTACAGAGCGAGTCCCAGGACAGCCAGGGCTACACAGAGAAACCCTGTCTCGAAAAACAAACAAACAAAAAAAAAAAAAAGAAAAAAAAATTTATATCGCTTCTCTTCTTCCCTTTTGTCTTAGGGTTTCATTGCTGTGAACAAACACCATGACAAAGGCATTCTTATAAAGACAAATATTTAATTGGGGCTGGCTTACAGTTTCAGAGGTTCAGTCCATTATCATCATGGTGGGAAGCATGGCATTGTCTAGGCAGACATGGTGCTGGAGAAGGAGCTGAGAGCTCTACATCTTGATTCAAAGGCAGCTAGAGGAGGCTGTCCTCTGCAGGCAGCAGCAGGAGGGTCTCTTCCATACTGGCTGGAGCCTGAGCATAGGAAACCTCGCCTACACAGTGACTCACTTCCTCCAGCAAGGCCACGCCTCCTCCAACAAGACCATGTCTTCTAATTACTGCCACTGCTATGACCAAGCATTCAAACATATAAAGCTGTGGGCACCAAGCCTATTCAAACCACCATAGCTTAAGTCTTCCCATCTCCTTCCCTTCATTCCATCTCAAATTAATGACTTCTTCTTCACACACACACACACACACACACACAGAATCTGTTTAATGTGGCTTGTGTATATATGGTTTCCTGCTTACCACTTTGTTTTGGATAACCAGTAAGGGGATTTTCCTCATCCATGGGAGAGGCTAGTTTTCCCTCTCTGCCATCATTAGTGGTTTATTTTTCCTGGTCTGGGGGAGGCACCTTATGAGATTTCCTTCTTCTGCATTAGCATGTTATTGATATTGTTACTGTTCAGGCCTTGTTTGGGCAGCCATATTGTATCATGGGTTTAGCTTCTCTTCACCCCTACAATCTCACAGCATGCTCCCTGTCCCCATTGCTCTTATACTTTCTGCCCCCTCTTCTGAGATGTTCCTGGAGCCTTAGGTGCAGGTCTCTTGTTGTAGATGTACCCCCTGGGTTGCCTTCTTCCACCCAAGATTGGTTCTATGTTTATATTATTTTTAGAATAATTTCTAGGAAAAGAAGTGGGAAAAATCTTCCCAGTGTGGAAGAGAGCCTCCACCTGGCTGCCTGTGGAAGATAGGTTTCTCCTGGCCGCCTCACTTAGTATTTTTAGAATGATTTTCTAGGAAGAGAATTGGGGAAAATCCTCATTGTGTCCTTTAAAACACGAAGTCTCTTGAAGTCTGCGCACCGCACGTTGTCTCTTTTGTACACTTCTTCTGATGTGATGTAGGAGCTACATCAACAGAGCCTTGTGAAGCCTGGGTTCTCCGGGTGCACGGATGCCTCTGAGAGGACACAGCATTTCTGCAGGGTTTGCCTTCATGGCTAAGACTTGCAATATTGCTGTCTTCTTTTTGGCTTCTACTTAGCCAGTTTTCTTGAAGGATCGTAGCCACCGTTGGTATTTTCTCAGTAATGTGTAGCTCCTGCTGGGAAAATGACAAGCAGACATTCATGAACAAGACTGGAAGAGTAGATGTTGTGCTTGGCTTTAGGAAAAGTGACATCGTTAACATTTTACATGATTATTTATTAGCTTACACAGAAGTAGGTCTCACTATTGCATTATTCAAACCAAATTGTTTTTGATGTTTTTCTCCTGCTCCTCCAGACCCCCGTTTCTATTCTCCAGTCCCAGGAGCCCCCTTTCCTCTTTCAGGCTGGATCTGACTTTTGCCCTGCCCCACCTTCTTAGGTCTGCTCTCTAGTTTCATAGTTTGTCCCCATTCTCTTACCCCTTACTTATATACTTACAAACATTAAATTTAGGATCTATAAATTAGAGAAGATATGTGATTCAGTCTCTTTCTGAGACTGAATCACTCTGTTAAATACTTTTCAGACTTACCCATTTCTGACAAATTTCACTATTTTATTGTTTACTTTTGGCGGAGTAAAATTCCATTGTGTATAAACCTCATAGTGTTGTTATCTGTTCATCTGTTGATGAACATCTAGGCTGCTTCCCTTTCCTTGCGACTGTGAATTCTATAGTAATGAGCATGCCTGCCGACCAGGCAGAGATGCTACCCATGCTGAGATATCGACTGGCTTGTCCTTGTGCAGCTTAACCACAGCTTCCGGGAGTTCATGGGCGCAATGGCCGGGCCACGTTTAGAAGAGTGTTCCAGCCCGGGCATCACAGTTCCAGTACACTCCTTTATAAACCAGAGGTCGTAGTGTCTCCATCTACCTCAGGGGCTTAAAGAACTGCATAGAAATGAAGCGTTATGAAAATAAATTATAATGTTAAGGCTCAGAGAAATTTGCTTATGGGAAGAGTACACTATTGTTTCCTTATAAGAGTTTATAATTCTTTGCCATCACAGAATCTACACCAAAGTGGAAGTGACTCTGTTGGAAGTGTCACTACTACCGCCACATCTCCCTAATTTTGTCAACCTGACTATCCCCACAGGTGGCAGTAGCAATCTGCATGGCAGTACTCCCCCACTGGCCACCACTGTGGCCAAGTGGCCACCGAGCTTGTTCTGTCTTGTCAGAGGATTGACAAAATCAGCTCCCTGCTGCTTTCTCATCATTCAGAATCCAATTAACCATCTCTGGCCGCAGCATGACAATCATCCGGGTTCCACACAGTGGAGATTTCCCTGTGGAAGCCTCGGGAAGCTGGAGTGAGAAGTAAAGCTACTTTATCCTAGAAAGGTTGAGCCTGCAGTTCCTTAGGGGATGAGCTGCTACAGGGTCCAGATCCACATTCACAGGGGACAATTGCTCCGTCTCCTTCTTAAAAGGGCCGGTGTCCAGGAGCACCCTGCTGCCTTCAGGGTTTCCAATCATTTTGAGAAACTGAGTCTGAGTGGAATGGTCCATCGGGGAGAGAAGTCGGCAGGTTAGATGGGAGTGGGATTGGAGAAGAGCTTGAAGCTACTCAAGGCAGAGTTGAATTTTGTTTCAAAAGGTTAGAAATCTGACACTGGATAGGGGGCCTAAGCTCTGTGTAGAAGGCAAGAGTGTTCTGCTATGACCTCTGTCTGACCTTGTAGGCTGCCATCTTGTAGCATGTCACCATTCATCATCTCCCAGTTTAATTTCTATGACATAGAGCAATGTAGCCATTTAGCTCCCTTTGAAATCATCCAAAATTCTAAAAGCTAGATTCTGTCCTGAATCTGCTACTAAGTGACTGTTTTATGGGCCTTCAGTCTGCTGGTCAGTGCAGTGAGTGTGAAGGGAACGGCTAAGTGGAACGAGGCCTCTGTGGCTCCTCTTGTGTGTTCACATGCATGTATGTATCTATGCCCTAATGTCTCACCATAACCTACACGTGCCCGAGGCGCACTGTGTTGCAGTTTCTGAAGAAGTTTTGAAGATAAAATAAATGACTTGGAAAAAAAAAATCCCAAGACAACTGATATAATCTAGCCATTACCGGGTAGACTTGCCATTTGTAACAGTTTTTAGAAAGGAGAAAGACTTGTTGGCCAGATACCCAGTTTCTAGATTTCCCTCTGTCTGATTTTCTTTCTTTCATTGCTAGCTGAAGAGCTTCTTCATGGTGAGAGACTCACTGATTTTATCATTGTGAGAGATTAGAGGGAGAAAGGGTTAGTCAGCTTAGGTAGTAGGGAAGACAAGCAGAGCCCAGGCTGGGTCCTGACCTAAGGGAGAGATTTAATTAGCTAGAGATAAGGGAGTCAGGTGTTCTTGGTAAAACCAGAAGGTGTGACAGGTCCACGGGCTGAGAGAGCTGAGCCTGCTTGATGAGAGCCGGAAGTAGTGGAAGATGAAACACAGACCTTACAGCAAGGTGGAGTAAGAGACTGTTACCTGAAGCCTTAGGCTATTGCTACTCAGACTGTGCCAGGAAACAAGGGGCATCTAGATGACCTCAGAGTAAGGGAGGCATGTAGAGGTACAGAAGGTTGCTGGGCGCAGTGCCTCATGCCTATCATCCCAGCGCTTGGGAGGCTGAGGCAGGAGGACTGCCCCAAGTTCAAGGCCAGCTTGTGATACATTGAATTCTGGGTGAACCTGACTTGTGGAGGAAACTGTCTCAAAACAAACAGAGCAAAACAGGTAAAATAAACATACTCTTAGGTTCACTTCAGGCATTCTGAGTCAGAACGTGAATTTTTAACAGGATTCCGAACTGTATATACTCTGTATGCCTTTCTACGTACTGTAAGTCTGAAGGTGATGCAACCCAGGACAATGGGTCTCTGAGGTACTGATAAACCAGACCTTCCCCCCCCCCCCAAATCAGAGTCATTAGGGATGGGCTCAGACACTGTAAGGAGCTCTAAGTTGTAGAAAGGGTAGTAGACTATGGTTTCAGAACCATAAGGCAAGAATGAAAACGTTAGTTCACAGAAGGGAAGAGAAAGAAGGTTCAATAAAGGCCGTGTAACAGAATGCGGAGTGTACTCACAAGACAAAACTGAGCACCGACAAACCAAGTACTCCACAGAGGAGATCGCACCTCCATCATCGTCTCTGGCTGGTTGAGGCAATGCCTGAGTGCCAGTTGCTGCTGGGTGCTGGTTTGCAGAGGACAACAAGAAGTTCATTTAGTACCAGACATTAACACTTAGATTTGACTGGGAACACCACCTGGCAGGTATGTGATATCACACTGGAGGACAGGTCCTGAAGAATGAATTTGTAGCTTGTTATTACTGAGCAGGGAGCTCAGTTATTACACGGCTGTTTCAATGATAGTTCATAGAACAAAGGGCTTTGTTGTGAATACCGTAGAATCTGAAAGAGTTTTGGAATAACTGAGGTTCCACTTCTGTGCATGAACCCAACATGCTGACCTCAGTGACAGAGCAAGCCTTGTCTTTTCTGCTTGGCCTCAACAACCCTGGGTCTAGAGTCAGGGAAGGACATGCCTAGGCCACCTTCAAGAGAGCCCTGTGGAGTTCATTACCAGAAGGGCCTGGCCTGTGCGAAGTTCCCCTGCCAGCTCTGTGACTCGTCCACACACTTCCCCAGTGATATTTTCAGAGTACAATTATGTGTAGCAGACTCTCTTCCATGGCTGACAATGTTGCCCATCTGTGAAGTCATTAAGCTCTTGTGCTCTAAACACATGGAGGAGGTAAACAGTGGGAGTAATTGGGAACCTACTCTCAGGGTGGGAGCCTGGCATTCATATTCTGCCCCAGGGCATCTAAGCCCTGGTATCCTTCTTTCTGAGGGAGCATGGGCGTTGAGCATCGATACGTTTCATCTCTGCAGCAGAGTACAACCAAATTTGAAAACACAGACCAAGATGATGGAGTAGGCTCAGAGTTGGGAAGCCTGGATTCATATATGTTCATGTGCATATGTAATGAACATATGTCATATATTAGCAGTAGCCATGCCCACGTTTCTTCTTTGGTGATTGAGACTTTTTTCTTTCTCATAGGGCTGTAGTAAGTAAGCACATAAGAGAATGCTTTCTAAATTATACTGAACAATATAAATATATTTTTTTTCCAAGACAGGGTTTCTCTGTGTAGTCCTGGCTGTCCTAGAACTCATTCAATAGACCAGGCTGGCCTCAAACTCATAGAGATCCACCTGCCTCTGCCCCTAAGTACTGGGATTAATTAGAGGTATGCTCTACCACCACCCAGCTTAAATACTTCTTTAAAAGGGTTACTAGAATGCTTAAGGGAAAGAAGCAGAAAGTTAAGTGTTTTTATTGGAAGACCCATTTCTATGATGGTTATGTGGTGCTGTTCCTATCTTTCCTAGTACACAGATAAACTATGTCTTCTGCGGTCTATTTCTCCTCAACCTGATATTCCAGGGCCAGTCTTTAAGGGTTTTTTTTTTTTTTAATGCATCTACGATTGTATATCTGTAGGCACACTCTACCTTTGGGAAAAATGACGAAATTGCTGGTAACAGTGTGCCTGGTAGACACATGTAGAATTTATATCTGGTATAGATTAAGCTGTAATAAATAGTCTCCCATCAGAGTTTTTGGCTTTCTTTGTTCAGACTGTTTCCTAGCCCTCAAAGATGTCAGCAATGATAGGACCCACTTTGTAAGCATCATGGGAGTCTGTGAACTGGATTTAGTGTTGTTGTTTTGAAGGATGGATTAAGATTGAAGAACCGGGCAGTGGGGTTGCTCACCTTTAATCCCAGCATTCAGGAGGCAGAGGCATTTGGATCTCTGTGAGTTGGAGGCCAGCCTGGTCTACAGAGTGAGTTCCCAGCCAGCCAGGGCTCCACACAGAGAAACCGTGTCTTGAACTCCTTCCCCACCCCCCACCCCCCAAAAAAAACAAATAAAAAAGGAGGATAAACTATCATGTTTGTCACATGATCATATCATGGCAACTCAAGACACTACACGTTCCTTCCGCTGCTCGTCTATCCGGAGCAGAGAGATGCTCGCTTGTAGAGTGTAATGTCTTCAAACCAGAATGTATCACTCTGCCAGACTGTGGTCTTACCTGTAAAACTTCCCATCCAGGAGGTCTGTGGCCAGTTGGATACATTTGCATTTCTTATAGGTTCTTAGGTGCTGTTGTTACGGCATCAGTAGCTACACTTTGAAAACCGTGGGTCTTATACTTTATGATCTATAATAAGATGCTTTCTTGCTCCAATTCCTCTATAGCATCATATACTGTGACCTTATGGTAGACGCTTTGCGCATGAAGAAACCATCTTAGGAAGACCCGACTGCTACAGTTCTCACAGCAGTGAGGAGTAGGTTGAAGTTTAAAGCCTCGTGCTAGCGCTCGCACTATTCTGCTTAGTTTTAAGTTGTGCCATTACAGAGTTCTAGATGTCAACCAAGTGTGGCCAAACCTTGATCTGATTCTGGGTTCTGGGTGCAACAGTCATCTCCTCGTTGGCCTGTAGCGAGTGCTAATAATTATGGTATTTTGAAGATTTATGAAGAAAATTTGACAAAGTAGTAAGGGACTGGAGGAGACGTTTCCAAGCAGAAAGCTGTGTGAATGACAAAGGAACCCAGGGAGGCAGAAGGAGCCAGGAAAGGAAGTCAGTAAGAGCCTGCTGCTGAGGGAAGTGCACAGGGAGGCAGGCTGTGGGCGTGTCCTGGGAGACCAGACTGTGGGCGTGTCCTGAGAGTCCCAAGAGTCCACCTTGCTCAGGTCTTTAGATTCATGGGACAGAATGGGCACCGCGTTTTTTAGCCACTTAGTTGTCATTAAGAATCTAGCTAGTATGCTTGTGCAGAAGGCAGTTTGTAAACCCTTCGTATCCACCCTGGAATTCTCAGCTATTGGCTGTTAAAGTAGCTTCACCCACTGGGGGGAAAGGCTTTTGATCCGGTTCCCTTTCAGCTCCATGTGTTCCTTGTATTTATCAAAATGGAACACTAACAAATATTTATCCAGTTTCACAGACGTGTTGACAATGAAGCCTACCACGTGTGTCTCCCTGTCTTGGAGATTCTTTTGTTTAATACATGATTGACTGAGATATCTTCAGTGTACTATAAACACATATTAAAAATAGCAACCTGAAAAATGCAGGAACTGAATAGAAAGGTCCATATTTCAGGGTGTGAGAGTGCCAACCTGGTCATTAGAGCACGAAACACATAATCTTTACTGAATTATCTAATTTTTTATAACAATTCTTCAAAATAAATATTTTTGAATCTTGCAATGTGTTTTTTAAACACATATAAAATATTCACAAACTGGAACTTTAAAAAATTTCTGTGTATGTTTATATAAAAATTTATCAACTTTTCAAGCCTGCAGTTCAATTCCACTTTTTTAAGCATCTGTTTTTTTTTTCCACCCCAGCCATGAAGCATCTTCATACTACATTTTGTCAAACATATACATGCACAAAAATGTTCTAACATTGCCTGAGTACTCCCTGCTTTGTTAGTCAAAGGGATTGAAGGAGTTTACATTTAAAGTTTATATTTCTTTCTTTCTTTTTTTAACTCCTGAACTCCTCCCTTACATATATTTATTTATTTATGAGTGTGTACATTTGTGTGCATATGTGTATGCATGCATGTGTATTTGTGTGTGCACATGCACATTCGTGTGTACATGTGGGTGCGTGCATGTGTGCATGCTTGTGTGTGTGTGTGTGTGTGTGTGTGTGTGTGTGTGTGTAGGTCAGGGGACAACTTGGAGAAATCAGATCTCCCATGTGAGTTCTGGAGATTATTCTCAGGTTGTCAGTGACACTGGTGAATACTTTTTCCAGATGAGATGTCATCTGCCACAAGTCAGCTGCAGGTGCAGAAACACCATCAACCTCCTTTGAGGCAGGGTCTTTTCCTTGGGCTGGAACTCCCAAAATAGTCAAGGCTATCTGGCCAGACAACCCCAGGAGTCTGTCTGTCTTTGCTTCCTCCCTGCTGAGATTGCAAGCATGTGCTACCATGTCTAGCTTTTAAAATGTGGGATCTGAGGGCAGACCCAGGGCTTGTGCTTGTAAGGGAAATGCTGTACCAGTTAAGTCACCCCTCATCCCTGAGTTCCATGGTTCACAGATTTTCTGTGAATATATATTACCCTTGGACCATATTTTTTTCTTTACTTTAGATAGAATGTGTTAGTCAGGCAATTTACCACTGGGCCACAGTCCTTAGCTTATTAAACTTTCAAGGCTGGCCTTGAACTCTTGACTCATAGATCTCTGGTCTTGATCAGCCAGGCTTACCAATGTGTATCACATGTCTGGCTTATGCCACTGCTCATTTGTAAGGGTTTTGTTTGTAAGAAAAAAAATGAAGGAAACAAAAACTGTTTTTACTTTTTTGAGATGGGACCTCATGCTGCCAGATAGACCTTGAACTTGTAAGCCCCCTGCCTCAGCCTTTGGATTGACAAGGATGAAAGCCCTGTATGGCTATGCCCAGCTGTGGAGAGTCTTGATATCCCAGCGATTTTCTATGCAATGCTACCTTTTAAATATTTTAATTTAAAAGTCTAAAAAAAGCTAAAAACAATTTTTGATTCAGATTTATTTATTTTTTTAATAGCAGGAAAACTGGGTCTAAATATATAGCAATACTGCATCTGAGAGATTCTGGTGACATTTAAACTTTGGTTTTATGTTGTGAACTGAGTATTTAAACAACTGCTCTGAAGAAGCAAAAAGGAAATGATAATGTTTGAACTATAAAATTTCTGACGTGTGTTTACTCTCTGGATCTCTGTAACAACTTCCTGTCCTTATAAACTCACCCTTACACTTGACTGGGTGCAGATTGGTGTTATTTTCCCAGTGTATGACTGTCCCAGTGTTATTTCCAGTAGCTGGTCTGCGCTGTTAACTTGGACTGGCTGTGCTTTTGAGGTGTTGGCTAGGTTCATATGCTGTCACATGTGTAGGTGGGCAAATGCTTATCTTACTCTTATCTCCGATATATGGTATCTGCTTGGGGGCTAGTTGACATTAACTGTTGAATCCTAAATGCTAAAATACGTGCTATGCATCAAAATAGAACAAAATACAACCCCCATTGTGGTCCACTGATTTTGGACTACAGTGAAGGACAGAATGCCTTTATTTTAAAGGAGAGACCCATTATAGTACAGTGGATATCTTAATTGGGAAGTGATGTTCTAAAGCAGGGGATAAAGGTAGGAGCCAAGATCAGGCAAAGAAAGGCACCTTTTAAATGACCCCTTCCTCCACCTTTCTTTCTCTAAGTGGGTCTACTTAAGCTAAACAAACATCTAGGTTATGTATTTCAACTTGACGTGTGTGCCAGAGGCTGCATGCACTGTTTTTGCAACTGATCAGTACAATCATCCTTGGTGTGTTTTTTTTTTTTTTTCCTTTTGGAGGAAGGCAGGGTCTCACTATGGAGTTGAGGCTGGTCTAGAACATATCCTGATCCTCCTGTCTCAGTCTTCATGTGTTGTGATTGATTACAGATATTGTGATTGATTACAAACACCTTGGCTTGCCTCAGTTTTTAAGCTGAGGAAACAGAGGCCCTAAGAGGTGAGTGACCCCCCCCCCCCACACACACACACAGCTAGGTGGGCCAGGATTTGAGTCTAAATCCACCTGAGTGTAAAGTCCAGCCTCTCTGGTATGCCGTATTAGAATATTAAGAACACTCAGAGATCACGTGTCACAACCCATTTATTTCACAGATGGGAAACGTAAGATTCATGGGTAATGGGATACAGCCTGTGTATATTAGATGCTGCCAGGATTTCCCAACTAGGGAAGTAGGGATTTGGTGCATTAGACAGTGATGGTTTAAAAACTGGGTTAAGGAAGATGGGAATGAACCAGTTAAAGGAACCGAAATTACTCTGGTATGATGTGAGCTGTACTTGATGGAAGATAAAGACCAGCTGGACTCTTCTTGCGATGGGGCCAAAGCATGAAGAAAGAACAGCAAGTTGTGTTGGGTAGGGTCTTAGTAAGTTCTGAGAAGTCCTGGTGGTGGGAGTCAGCAAAGGCTGAAGGGAGGATGGGGTGCCTAGTTATACTCCAGGATAGGGACCATCTCTCTCTGAAAGTTGCTCCTACATGGCTGGTGTTTGTTTGTTTTGTTTTGTTGTTGTTTTCCTCCTGCCTAATCTTAGGATAATGTCGCTCTTGGCAATAACTGCAGTTAATAAGTTTTAATTGACCCATCAGACCTTCCTGTACTCTGCAAATCTTTCTATCTTCCCCTCTGCCTATACATAGAGCTCTTTTCATGACTCTGACATTTCCCTGCTCAAAAGTGGCCAGAGCAGCATGACCACCTGCAGCCAAAGTGTGGTCTAGAGACTCCCAGAGGCAGCAAATAAAAGTGCATGGAGCTTAATTAAATCAGAAACAAACAAGAAATAGCTGTTTTTTTAGTTTAAGTATGTCCCATGCTCCAGTTAGGCACCCTGTATATTATCTGATAACTCGACATGGGTGGGGGTGGGGGTGGGAGTGGGGGAGGGGTGTTCCTTCTAAGGGATCTTAGAAGTCAAACCTATTTTCATAGCAACATTAAGGCTTATATGACTTTTCTACTATGTTGCTATTTGTACTGATAATACAGATTCAGCAACAGCTAAGTGTTTTTGTCCTTACATGAACTAAGATAGTGAGTGACACCAGAGTGAACTGAATACTGCACATTACTCTCTCCACGCATGCACGCCCAGACAACACACATGCACATGCACACACACACAACAGAACCCAAAGTTCATTTTACTGGGGAAACTCCTTGGGGTTGTGGAGATAGCTCACTTGGTAGTGTGTACAGTACAGGGATGAGTGTGATCTGAGTGTGGTCCTCAGTACACATGTAAAAAGCTGAGCATGGTGTGTGTGTGTGTGTGTGTGTGTGTGTGTGTGTGGTTGTGATCCTAGCACTAGGGAGACAGAAATAGGCAGATGTTTGGAGCTGGCTGGCCAGCCAGACTAATCTAATTGGAGAGCTCCAGGGCAGGTGTCAAAATCTGTCTTCTTAGGACCAAACCCTGGGTTGATCTCTGGCCTATACATACAAGTACATGTGTACCTGCTCATCCCCAAACATGCACACAGAAACACATGCACACAAACTTCCTTGATGAAGCAGTAAAAATTGCTAACACGATTAAATCTCAATCCTGTGTGTCTGTCTTAACATTCTGGGTGACAAACTGGGACAAACGTATGAAACTTCCCTGCTGCATGGGGACAGTCTCACTCAGAGGATGGGCTCCTTCTTCACAGAATATCATTTTTATTGACAAACTTTGGCTCTTCAGACCCAAGTATTTGCCAGATATTTTCTTGAAAATGAAGTGAGCTAGTTACTTCAAAGAAAAAACTTGACAGTGTTTGTGCCAATTATAAAACCGAGCTTTCAAGTGAAAATTGTAAATTTGAAAAACTTCTCTGCACCACCAAGAGCTTGACAGCTTTCCAATATTAAAGATTTTCTGATGAGATTGGTAGTGATAAAAACAAATGTGTGGTTTTTTAATATTGTATGATAAAGTGTGTTGATATTTGGAAAACGTGTGTCTCAGTGAACTAGTATTTTCCTAATGACCAATGCATGGTATTACTAAACCACTAGTGGCTAAGGGATCCAACCAAACTGCAATATAGACATGGATTTAATGTAGCAGAGTTAAATAGGGCTTAAAATTCTACATTTCAAGCAACCTTTAAAGGTAGTGTTGAGTTTTCTGAAAGGGCTACTCAAATGGTCTACCCTTTCCCAACCACATCTATGGAAGGCTGGGTTTTCATCATTCATTCCAATCCATACAGTTATTGCCCTGGACTGACTGCAGTAACAGATACAGAGAATCTGTCTTTGCTCAGCTAGTTAGTAAAGACCTTTGCAAAAATGTAAAACATTGTCACTGTTATCATTATTTTGTTCTGGAAAATAGTTAGCTTTTCATTAAAAAAAATCAGAATGTTAATTTAACATATCATGATCTTATTACTACTTTAAAGTAGTTTTTTCAATGTTCCCAGTTTGAATTTTGAATATGGTAAATATCAATAGATAAATCTATATATGGGAACTGTCATAATTTGAAGACTCTACCAGGGTATTTATAGGTATTGCCAGCCATGAGGAAGATACCCTGATGAGAAAGTTAGAATTAGGGACTCCCCCTGGCCTTGGTTTTGCATTTTCCTACCCTTCTCCTCTAAGCTCTGTCAGGTCCCAGCCATCTGCCTGCCTTATGATTTCTATTCAAATTCTGCTTATGCCATTGGGATACACAGCCCCAAACCAATTCATTTCTTCTTCTGGTGGTCACTAGGTCAGGGCTATTCTCTCTGCACCAGGGTCTGTGAGTGGAGAGACTCACTCAGACCAAACTTCCCAGTGTGTTTACGGATCTATTCTGCAGATAGCCTTTAGGATCTATTTGCTTGTCTTTCTTAATTAGATTTCCTAGTGTGTGAAGGACCTGATTTTCTATTTTTTTTTTTTTTACCACTGGAGGGCTGGGTGTGCTGCAATAAACTTTATGGGATTTTGGTAAATATTAGCTGACAATTTCTAGAGACATCTATGAGCTTTTATGAGCCCATGAAAATTAATCAGAGTATTTAGTGCCTTCAGTGAGCACCACCCTTTGCAGTTGGAGGAGATGGTCCTTGCTTAAGGACCTGAATTGTGTTTGGAGAGTCAGGACTTACAGCCAAAAAAAAAGCAATCACAAAAGCCACGTCAGTAAAGAAATAATGGGTGCTACAGGAAAGGGGTGCAAAATGGGGGGCTCGCACATTAGGTAGGTGACTGGAACCATCCTGGGAGACTTTTCATAGGAAGTGGGGACTCCATAGAGGCTTGTTAAATATGAGGGCTTGGTTAGAGGTCAGCAAGGCAGGGATTTCAGGTCAGTGAATAAATTTGAGCCAAGGCAGAGTCAGAAATGAGCACAGCATGTTCACGGCCTAATGAGGAGGCTGTTGACTACAGTGAAGGTGAACTGTGTGAAAGGGTAGGCTGGAAGCTGGGCACAGGAGTTTAGGCTGGATGGGGGTGGGGGGAGGAAGGCAGTTTATGGTCTGGGAAGTGACATGTCATCTCTGCACACAAGGTGGATGATTTGTGAGAGGTAGACCAGAGTGAATGGGCCAGAGTCTTGTTTGTGATGGGGTGAGGTCACTGAGGCCGTGTTGGGATCAGGAGAGGGCTCTGAGATGGAGATGCAGGGCATATGGACAGCCACATTTAAAATGCCAGCTATGTGCCTTTAAGTGGGCATGCTTTATATTTTAAGGGCACAGGAGAAGAAAACCCTGAATCAGAGGGCTAGTGATACAGTTAAGAATTTGCACATAGAGCTAACATCTATTTCTTTCTTTCTTCCTTTGCATTTAAAGAAAACTGATTAAATTTACTCTTGGACAATTTCAATTTACAATAGTGCATTCTGTTTACTCTAAGTCCCACCCTCCGCTGCTATCTCCCTCCTTCCAGTGAGATCTCCCTCCTCCCACTGTGGTCCTGATCTCCTCCCTAGAGATCCCTCTTGTCACATGCAGGTCTTTGGTTCTTTGCTTGTGACCTTCTGATTTTGGCTGAGTTTGGATTTATTCAGTGGACCTTGGTGGGCTCACTGTTTGGTCCACAACTGAAGGCAATGACTGTCCCTCCACCGGCATCCATTAGAATAGATATCTTTCATTCTGGCCTTTCCTCGTGTCTCATTGACTCAGTGCTACACGGTTGTGCAGTTAGGGGCAAGCCAACTCCTAGGTGTCACTTGTCATCTGCAAATATGAGTATTTACAGTATTTTCCTTATGGCTTCTCATGGGAATTAAGTGAGCTAATGCCTGCAAGTACATTAGAACTCAACATACAGAAAACCTCAAAAAAAAAAACAAACAAACATTAGCTTCCACTTATCTTCCCAATAATTTACCTTATCACGGGAATACATGTATATTTAAATTACTCAAGTATGCCAAAGAACACAGAACTGTATAGAATGAGAAAAAAAAAACAAACAAAAAAGTCAAAAACCAACAAAAGCCAATTTCTGCCTCACAAAAGAAAAAAAGAAATCCCCAAACCCTCAAAATTTGATGATGATGTTGCAAAAATGGGAGCCCCAAACTTCAACTCCAGGATCTCTTGAGATGCCTCCTGCTCAGGGGGCAAAAGCATTTAATACAAAGCTGGAGCACCTGTGTTCAGTCCTGCCCCCTTCACCTCGACGTGGCATAAAGAGATAGCTAGTTCTTGAACATTGTTCCTGGGACTTCCACATACACACAAATAAATGAAATTATATATATATGTATATATATATACACATACATATGTATATACATGGAATTGATGATATATATATGACATATATAAGACAGATATGTATATGTCTTCAATTCCATATACTTATTCGTCTCTTGAGTGTAGAACCCCCACAGTTTAATCCTGCCAATTCTCAGTTAAAACCTCTTCACTAGTTCCCACTGCAGAGGAGTGGGGTGTGATGTTAGCCAGCCACCAAACAGCTTTCTTCCAGTGGTCCTGAGACCCCTTCCTCCCTGATTCCACATTACCTGTTGATTTTCAAACAGATGCCTCCCACACATTAATCTCTTTTGTGCCTCCATTCTTCCCACAGTTCCTTCTTCCTGCCCTATTAAATCAGCCCCATTTTTAATAGAAACAAAGTTTTAGGTTTACAGGGAATTTACATCGTATGTAGATTTCTCCAACAGTTTCTCTTATGCTTACTTGGGTCTTGGATTGGTGTGGTACATTGAACCGGTACCAATGGGTTGTTATTAACCCCAGTCTGCAGTTGATATCATGGGTGAGCTTTGTGGGGCACAGGTCTGTGGCTTCTGACAATCAAATAATGCTTTAGGTCCATCATTCGGTGACATGCACAATAGCTTCGTTGCCCTGTGGTCCATCTCTTTTCCCTCCTTAGTTAAGCAGTTAACAGAAGTGGGAAAACTTCCCAGAGCCCTTCAATCACATGACTCCATAGGATCCCTGCCATAGTGCTTGCACACACTGGGTATAGCTCAGCTTCTATTCCCTTCAGTGGATGGTTTGTCCTTGGGGCAGGGACTGTGCCACACAGATCTAACCTGGTAACACCTAGCCTAGACAATTGCTCTTACCAGATGCCTAGTGAACGTTGACTGCACTGAATTGAACTGTGGGCCAGTGTTAGCAAGGCTTTTTCCGTAGAAGTCTCCGGAGGCTAAGCTTTAGACCTGGAATTCTGATAGTTAACATGCGTTTCCTTGCAAATCTGACCTATCAAAGGATACATTCTTGCATCTTTTTTGATTTCAGCTAAGTACCAGCACAGGTGAGGTTGCCCAGACCAGCTTTCTGTTACACAAGTCGCAGGCTATTTCCCAATCTTGCCACTCTCCAAAAAGCAAAGAAGCAGGCAAGCACGGCAGTTTTCCTCTTTCCTGACTAGACACACCTCTCTCAGGAAGACCCCTGGAGAGTCATTCTTCCGAGGTGGATCCCCCTGCAACAATCAGAGTTGCTCAGTGTGCTGTCTTTGAGCAAGGAGCACCTTCCCAGAAACATTTATTTTCTTAATTCACGCTGAGCCTTTTGCTTTAAAGACACTGTTCTCAAACGTTCTAAAACTCAGTAGGAACAAGCAGATCCGAACAAAGGCAAATAAATCGAATCCTGCAAAGTAACAAAGCAGACGCCTTTTCCCAACAGCCAGCACAAAGCTAAATGAAAAATATCAGTCATCCACTAGATACAGTATTTCCCCCTCCAGACAGGAGCTGGGCCTGTAGACCTCCCCCCCCCCCCTACAAACGGGAGGCCGAGAAGGTACAAAACAAAGTATTCATCCCTAAACGAGTTATCAGTTTGAGCTGCACTGTCTACCTCTCCGCGCTAGCGGCTTGAAAGATCTTGGCTGTTACTTCTCTTTACCTGCCTCCCAAACACACGTGGAGGTGATGGAGAGGGAGGGAGCCCACCGCCACGTATGCATAAGCGAGGGAGGAGGGGATTCAGGGCCGAGGGCAGTTCCCTGAGGACAGTCATTGCTCTCTAAAGAGCAAGACTCCCCCATCCCTCTGCACCCCTAAACTGGAGGAAACAGTGTAGAGGCTGGGGGATGCCTGTCAGTTCCAGGCAGAGCCCTCGAACCCTGAGCTTTGACGCTGCTGCAGCGATCGCCTGCGGGCACCTGGGTTCTTGGGGGTGGTGGGGGCGGGGCCTCCCCAGGTGTGCGGAGTGCGAAGGCCACCAGAGCTAGCCCAGCGTACCCCAGGGACCCCAACAGCCTCCGCTTGGGGACACCGTGTAGAGGAGCGGCGCATCGGCGCCCCCAGCAGCAGGCACGGGGCCCCACGGGCCTGGCTCGGGGAAGGGGCGCCCGCGCGGCGGCGCCGACAGGGTTAACCGGGCGGCCGGCGGCCGCAGCGCGCTTAACCCTCGGTCAGCCGCTCCAGCCCGGGGGTGGTGGCGGCCGAGTCGCGCGCCGTGGAGCCCGGGGGGCGCGTGGGCCGCAGGCGGGCAGCTGGGGCGCGGTGCGGCCGGTGGGAGGCCCGGGCGCGCGGGGGAGGGCGGGGGACGGCGGCGGCGGGCGCGCAGCGTCGCCAGGGCGAAGCCGGCGTGCAGCGCGGCGCGGCGGGCGCGGAGCGGGCGGGCGGGCGGGCGAGCGCCTCCGTCCCCGGATGTGAGCTCCGGCTGCCCGCGGTCCCGAGCCAGCGGCGGCGCGGGCGGCGACGGCGGCGGCGGGGCACCGGGCACCGCGGCGGGCGGGCGGACGGGCGGCATGGGGGGCGCGCCGAGCGGCCCGGGAGGCCGGGCGGGCACCACCACGGTGTCCCTCCGCTAGAGGAGGGGACCAAGCCAATTCTCCTTTGCAGCATAAAAAAAAAAAAGAAAAAAGAAAAAAATTACATGTATATATTACAAAGATAATATATACATCTGATTTTATTTTTTACAAAAAGTTTATTTTGCTCCATTTTTCAAAAAAAGACGGAGCGTGGGTGGCAGGCGGTTTTTATAAATTATCCTTATTTTTGGTTATTTGTCTCTGTCCTTCCCCACCCCCTGCTGAAGCGAAAATAAGGGCAGGGACCGTGGCTCCTACCTATCTGTAACCTCCCATACCCGTTCCTCCCCATCCCTAACGCTGAGCATAGTGCCCTGCACACAGTAGGCGCTCAATAAATGTTCGTGGATGATGATGATGATGATGATGAAAAAAATGCAGCATCAACGGCAGCACCAAGAGGACCACGCGAACGGTGAGCAGCCAGAGCTCGGGTACCTGCTGCCAAACCTCATCCTATCATGATCTCCCCCCCTCTCCCCCACCCATCTCCGATGCGTTGGGTGGGTTGAGGGGGTTGGAAATGATGCTTTTGGCTTAGTGTCATCTACATAGAAAGGGGTGATGCGCGGCAGCTACTCCGTTCTCCTCTTCAGGCCCTGAATGTCAGAGTTAATTCTGCATTTGCTGGGGTGGGGGCGGCCATTGGGTGTGTGGAGTACTGTGCAGCCGAGGGGCGAGAGTGAGGTGATTCGGGTTCAGTGTCCTCGGGCTCAACTTTCCTCTTTCATCGCTCAGGGGCGATGAAAGAGGAGGTATTAGTCTTCAGCCTGAGCCCCTTTTCCAGCCTCCCCCCAACCCCCGCGCCTCTGGTTGACTAAGAAGGTCCTTAGTAGCATCAGGAAAATTCTAGGATTGTTCCACTTTTACCCCTTGGGTCGCTTGGTCCTATCATCTCATGGGAGAAGCTCCGGCCTTGGGATCTGTGGGAACAGGGTCGGGTGGAGCGTGTGTTCCCGCTCCTTGTGCCTCCTGTGCACACGTCGGTAACCTAGCAATGCCCTGAGAGTTGCTGCCGCTGTGGGGCTCTGCAACTCAGCCCTGGCCCTGGCACCACGTGCAGTTTCCACACCAGCGGGGCAGGGTCTAAGAAGCTTTGGGTACTTTTGGCCAGGTTACCTCCGTGGAGGTCCTTGGCATCTCCCAACCCTGGTTTTCTTGAAGCCCTTTCCGGTGAGCGCTTCTCAAAGGAAACTCTTGGCAAAACTAGTCCCTGATCTCAGATGGAGTGCCACCTGCCTGCTTTGCTTCTGTCCCAGGCTCGTAAGGACAGTAGGGCAGGAGTCCCGTGCCTGCTTTGATTCTTGACTTAGTGATAATTGGTTTTGCAAACGCCAGGATCTCCAACCTCTCTGCCACCACTCTCACTTTGACATCTGCTTCAGCAGAGGTGATGGTGGCCCAGTGTGGGCCCCTGTGAGACCTTCCGAGGAATGGTCAGACCCACAGTGAGGTGATCTCTGCACATGAAGAGATACCCCCTGCCAACCCCCCCCGCCCCCTTTTTGAGTATTTTGCCCTGTTGAGTACCTGGATGCTACTCTACACTGAGATAATTCTTGCATAGGCCTTGAGGTTCCCTGGTATAATGTACCCTGTCTCTTAGGTGTAGGGGTGCGGGCTGACTGGATGCTGGTTCAGCTGCTGCTGCTGCAATTTGCAAAAAAAAAAAAAAAAAAAAAAACCCTAAAGATGTTTTTCTGTTTTCGGAAGCTTGTGGAGGAAATGAGTCCCAAGCATCATGAATTTTCATTTGTAGGAAGTGTTAGTGCATAATCTAGATATTTGTTATGGGGCTTTTGGTATTGCCTGGTGCCAGTGAAGAGGTTTTTTTTTTTTTTTTTTCATGTAGAAAAAAAAGCATTTATGGCTGTGGAAAGCTGTTGGAGGAACACCCTAAAAATGGTTAAGACTATTGAATTAATTGGCTGTGTGTGTGTGTGTGTGTGTGTGTGTGTGTGTGTGTGTGTGCGCGCGCGCGCGCATGTGTGCATATGTGTGGTGGTTATTCATTTTAGAGAAAGGCAGTTGTGCATATCTGTTAAGCCATTCGAGATACATGTGTTTTCAAAGTCAAGAAAAGACACAGGATCAATGTGAGGATAGCCTCAAGTTTCTTGGAAGAGATGCACTAGAAGATTCCTTTTGAAGACACAGGTATGGAAGAGTACAGTGTGGTTAGGTGTGGTTCAGTAATGGCCCTGCAGCTCTGGTGACTTTTGCATTGCCTGGCCAAACCCTACTATTTGTGACACAAGGTTCAAAATGGGAAATGCAAGATGGGAGATACTTTTGCTTTTTAAAAAGATAATATGGATTGAAGTCCTTTTTTTTTTCCAAAAGAAATAATATCTTTTCTCCTTCTCCTCAGAGGCAAACTATGCAAGAGGCACCAGACTCCCTATTTCTGGTGAAGGACCAACTTCTCAGCCGAACAGCTCCAAGCAAACTGTCCTATCTTGGCAAGCTGCAATCGATGCTGCTAGACAGGCTAAGGCCGCCCAGACCATGAGCACCTCTGCACCCCCACCTGTAGGATCTCTCTCCCAAAGAAAACGTCAGCAATACGCCAAGAGCAAAAAACAGGGTAACTCGTCTAACAGCCGACCTGCCCGCGCCCTTTTCTGTTTATCCCTCAATAACCCCATCCGAAGAGCTTGCATTAGTATAGTGGAATGGAAGTATCCTTTTTCTGTGGGAAGTCTTTCTCATCTGCCATCTGTGCTTCAGAAGGATTTGCTCTCTGCGGTGACACTTTTCAGAGTAGCAGTCTGGAATGTGAGCAGTGGAGGAAACTGTAGGCAAGGGGTCTCATGGGTTACGGCCTCCTGTCTCCTCAGCTTGCAGAGGGTGGGTCCATGGGTATATTTAGCCTGTGTGTGTGTGTGTGTGTGTGTGTAGTGCTGGGGGCGGGGAAAGGGAGTGAAGACTGCAACTTCATAGTGGTAGGGAGTTAAAATATGAACGTGACCTTTGGCCATAGGATGCTGGATAGGTTTAAAGCTCTTATTGTTTTGGGGGCAGTTGTGTGCATTTTAATTTGTTGAAAATTTGGTATGCTGATTCAAAAGACAAAAAGATTGAGACGATCTTCAGTCTGTACTAGAAATGACCTTTAGTGGAATCTTCTGGTTCCAATGACTAAAATTGACCTGGACAGCTACAGTGAATGCTATGGTTGCTTCTGGCTGTGCTATTTGCTGATTCTAATTGTTTAGGTAGCTTTAAACATAAACATTTGATTTATATGGAGAAGTTACTTTTGAAATTATCATTATTATTATTATTATTATTATTATTATTTATTGGCTGATTAATGCTATGACTTTCCAAAATTTCTTTTTGATAAGCTTAAAAAAAAAAAAAAGCCATGCAGGAGAGGCTGGTGAACATCTCTTCCTGTGAGTGACAAAGCAGTGCTCCAGGGAGGAACTGACAGGTGCTGCATATATCTATGTATGTACACACACACACATTTGGGCTGGCTTGAAGTTACATTTCTAAGTGTCTGCATTTTTAAAACTGAACTTTGATTACCCCCAGGATGGTTGCTGTGCCCCAGATCTTAGAAAACAATATTGCTTCTATCTGCTTATTCCCTTTCCCAGACCAGGCTCCAGTGACTGCCACCCCTTAGAAAGGTTGACTGAAACCTTCTCTTGAACCTATGCTTTCTAATTAATCATATGCGCCTTTGGCCTGGGTAAAATAAAGCATTTCACTTTCCCAGAAGGGTGTTTCTTGCCGACAGGCCCTCTGAGTATTTCCTGGCAGGGGTGTGTGCATGGAGATTTCCTCAGCAGGCTCAGCGAAGGGAGAAACCTTGCCGAAAGTCTGCTGGGTGACAGCTAGAAAGTGGGGCTGAATACCCCTAAAAATCTAGGTTCTCATCATGGCAGCTGCCTGTGTGACCTCTGTCTTAGCTTGAGTAGTTTGTCTGCTCATGGACAGGAGTTAAAATGAAGCATCTGTCTAGAAAGGTTTTGGAGAGAACAGCTGATGTCAGGGCAGGACTTGAAGGTTTTCACGTGCTTTTTCTTTTTTAGCACAGATGTCTCTCCTCTAGAGTGAGTTATGGCATCTCTTGAATACTTGGGGCGGTGTGTGTGCGTTTTCTCTTTCAATTCTCTAGTCTGAGGACAGAACTCTCATACAGGCCAAGAGGGGGCTGCTAAGTGAGGGTGCGCTTAGGTGGTCTGACTGGAGTCTAGAGGCAGCAGCTGCAGATGCTGGAAACATGTTCTCCTGAGGTTGGTGTGAGGTGACTCAGAGTAAGCAGGGGCCCCTCAGCAGGGACGTTCCCTTTATGTGGAGTGAGGCATTGTCTCACTTCATACATAGGAGTTTGTCCATAACGGTTTATATATAGTCAGCGAGTTCCTGGATCTCACCACTAGGTCTCTTTCTTGAGAGAAATGCAAGTGTGTGTACAGGGATTTAGGAGACATGGCTGCCAGTTTAGGATGCCTGTGCACAGTTTCTATAACAGGTAGATAGTAAATGACCCTTTTCATTCTAGGGAACAGGTTACCGACATTCTCCTTCAGCAGTTCAGTCATGCCCAGTTAGCCCCAAGAGAAGAAGCCAGTCTGCCTTTGTAGGCTGGCAAGGGGTAGGGGGGAGATGGTGTCTGTGTAAGAAGTGGCTGTTGGCTCAGACTCACCTATGTCTTACAGTGGTAGGATAGGATCCTCTACTGTCTGTTGACTGAGTACTGCCAGGAACGAGTCACCTCAAAGGCTTATGTTTAGCCTTGCCTCACAGTGTGAGCAGTTCTCAGAGGAAGAAAGATGGTGTGGGGGACAGGAAGCACAAGTGTGTCTTTATGGGAATGACTTCAGGGTAGTTGACTTACAGTGTCAGAGGCGAGAGAGAGAGAGAGAGAGAGAGAGAGAGAGAGAGAGAGAGAGAGAGAGAGAGAGAGAGAGACAGAGAGACAGAGACAGACAGACAGAGACAGACAGAGAGAGAGACAGAGACAGACAGACAGAGACAGACAGACAGAGACAGAGAGAGACAGAGAGAGAGACAGAGAGACAGAGAGAGAAAAAGAGAAATATGGAAATGGAGCCCTGAAGTCTTCCTAAAGTCAGATCCCAGGACACAAGATTTTATTACTGAGTTGAGGAATCAATATGATTAAAGCTAACTGGCTTAAAAATAAACCCATCAAAGTTAGTAAGAGGATAATGCTATTCCTGTCCTTATTCCAGGGAGTTATCAGAGCTCTCCAAAGGGGTGAGGCTTTGTAGAACCTGAAGCAGCTGTCTCCAGAGAGGCAAGGGGTATTTGTTTCTTGCGTCACTTTGGGGGTTCCCAGAAGGCCGTCTACAGGAGACTGTTCCCATCCCTGGATCTTCAGCACCTAGTGGGATTTTGCCACCTTGCCTCTTGTGGATGAGTGTTGTATTCAACACTGTTGAAATTCAAACCTAGGAATTTCAGATTAGTTTGGTGCTCAACAAACTCGCTATTTGGAAAAAGACTGAGCAAGAACCACTTGGGCAGATGTCAAACTTGGTGTTGCCAGTTTTGACAATACCTTTTACTAACAGAATGCTTAGGCAAGCATCTGTTGAAGGCTCTCTCAAAGGGACTCTTCCAAACAGCCCTCAGAGATTTTCTTGTTAGAGTCTATTTTGAAAGTGTCTGGTGCTGATTTCTTGTGGCTTTTAAATTTAATTGTTTATAAATTGAACACAGAAACAGCACATTATGAGGTGAGTCCAGCCCAGCTCTAACCTGAAACAGTTATAGCTATTGATTACTCTGGTAGAGAAGGCAGAGGAAGGGAGCTGGCATCCTGATTATCACAGCATCCAGGGTACTAGGACATGGCACACAGGGTCACAGAGAGGAGAGAGATGGTCCCATGGCTTTGCCTGGACTGGTCCCAATCAGGAGTTTAGACTGACCCAGACAGGAAAAGCTTTTGAGAAAATGGTTCTTACACACTGACAAGGACCTATGGGAGAGGTCTCTGTTGTGATGATTTTCTTTCTATGTCTGTGACAGCTGATTTAGTAATATCCTTGGCACTTTTTAAATTACAGAAAGCAGAGACCTGCTTCACACAATGAGCTAACTGGATACACATTACTTACAGGTTTTAATACACAAGAACTAAAAGAATAGGTGTAACATGATCCTTGCAATAGGAGAAAAGGCTGAGGAGAGGTCACAGTGAGGGGAGGGACTGTGAGAGGACCAGAGGAAGGTACTTCTGCTGAAAACCCAGTAACCACAATAGCCACAGATTGGTGTGTGTGTGTGTGTGTGTGTGTGTGTGTGTGTGTGTGTAGGGGGATAGATGGTGGGTGGGTGATTTCCAGTTTATAAGCAGCTCAGGTGTGAGATGCTTGGGGGTATAAGAAGGATGGATAATGATTGCATAACACCTATGTGCCTTAACAAAAACTTTCAGACCATTTGACATATTTATATTATTGGCTATTTTTGCCAATTGTGTGGCCTTAGCTATTTACATCCCATTCCCTGAAGATGATTCTAATTCAACAAATCATAACTTGGTAAGTGACTTAGAATTCCCGCTTGTGGTGGTGCATGGCAGTCCTCTGTCTCTGTGATTGAGCTGGCGGACGGCGTTGTGGATGACATAGTTTACAACTATGGATGCTCTATTCCCCAAAGCTTTGCAACAGTGGGGTTATGTCGTCATCACTGTTTTCTAGATTTGACCTGAATTATTCGAGTTATGCTGAATGAAAGTATTCAAAGTCACAAGTCTTATATAAATAGAGATGGAACTTTTATGGAAGAAATTTGCAGAAGGGTTTTAAAATAACTTCTCTCTCTTCATAGGATTTTGTGTGTTATTAGCTTTTAAAAATATTAGCTTTTTTAAAAAAAATCCAGTGTTGATTTTGAGGGGTGGATACCGTGGTTAATCTTTCTGATTAGTAAGAACCATGATAGATTTTGTATGTGAGCTATTAATTTTTATAGATGTAGAATACAACAAATCTAATTATATAGGATACAGTTTGGGAAATAAATCAGTATGGCAGTGGAGTTTACGGCTCATGGCCTACAAAAATACTATGAGTGGATTTTAGGACAAATCTATGGTTAAATGCTCCAGGATGCTGTCATATACTTTATTGCCCTCTTAAACATTTATAGTGTGCAAGAACTGAGAAAAATCTCTGGGAAGTTGTGCAGCTAAAAAGCAGATTTCATTTTGTTTAAACTCAGCTAGTTATTGGAAGTAATTGGTTATGGATTCTTTAAACTTGTTTTTTTGTTTGTTTGTGTTTTGGCAGAAGACTTTAATATCGTGGAACTAGTGTCTCATGGAGCTTCCTTTGGGAAAAGTTGATAGAGTTTTAAAAAAGAGAGGCACTGAAAAACATTGGACTGAAATTTGGAACTTGCCCATTCAGCTGCCCGCTGGGTGTATTGGGGGTCATGTCTCAGGGTCTTTCTGCATCGCCATCCCCCACGAGGCAGTTAAGGGGACTGGCTAAGATCACTAGGATTATTTAAAAACCTCTGACATTCTGTTGTCTTTTTTTTTTTTTATGGTGCAGAAGCCATCTCAGGTTAGTTTTTTTTGGCCTTGCAGCATCCTTCTTGGAAGGGCTCATTCTTTATAGCTGGAAGCCACGCAGAATGGTAGATGAATGAGGGAACCAGTGTTGGTAGCAAGAAGGCTGGTTCTCACCCACTCTCTTCTTTTAGTTGGTTCCGTTTGATTTGGATTCTTGTGTGGAAGCTGGACATTTTTAACCAAGCAAAGGCTGCAAAGACAAATGCTCTACACACTGGGCTCCTCCTGGTCAGGCAGGGCTTGGCTGGCAGCCTGAGGTGAAGCTATGCTTTTATGAATTTGGCTTTCATGGTTTATGTTCAGGATTTCTTATGACATTTTCAATGCTGTGTGTATTTCAGGTATAACATGATGTCTGTATTTGGGTTTTGGCAGTTTGCTTTCTAAAGAATTAAAAATTTTGACTGTTATTCCTGAAAACTATGGATTAATAGGAGTTCAGCACACACACACACACCCCTAACTCTGTTGTGAGAGATCACCTGTGGAACTTTGGACATTTTCAGTGACCTTTGGTTCAGTTGTAGACTTTAGATTACCATTTTCAAAAGGAAACTTGGTGTGGTGGAAAGCCTCCCTCAATGGAGATAGGTCACTGTAGTCTAGGCCACAGATGGTGTTAGTCTTGTTACCAAATTTAACAACATGAATGGTGACCCAGTTTGTTGCTTTTTTGTAGCTCAAAAGAAATGATTAAACAAACTTAGAAAATAAATACCTTTCAGAATGGCAGATTAATTTAGATCAATGGAATAATTAATGTAGTTGAATGCATAAGCCAATTAATATTCTGATGCTTTTTTTTCCTCCTAAGGAAATTCAGGATACTGATAGAAATGTTGTCGCCATTTGGCTGTTTCAGCTGAGAAATGAGGAGATAGCTAACCCTCAGATAGCTAACCCTCAGACGGCTAACCCTCAGATAGCTAACCCTCAGATAGCTAACCTTCAGATAGCTAACCCTCAGACGGCTAACTCTCAGATGGCTAACCCTATCTTCTTCCCTTGTTGTCCTTCCCAGTGGGTGTTTTCCAGGTGGTTCTGAAGAACTAAGTTTGTTCTGAAGGGAGGTGGTTTGTGGATTAGCTTGGCCAGCCTTTCTAAAAACCACCATATATATATTCCTTTGATTGCTGCACTGAGAGTTCCCAACGCAGGTCATTAAAGTCTTCCTTTCACTTGGATGGTCACGTGGTCCGATGAGTTTATGCACTGCCTGACTTCAAATGTTTCCTTTCCCACTATGGGAAGGGAGGATTTGGTGGATTTACCCTCGACTCTGAGCAAGGTCCCCTGCCGTGTCTTTCTTCCCACCAGGGAGTCAGGATTTTTTTATTTTATTTTTTTATTTTTTATACATTTGACCCAATTTGCACCAAAGCGATTGCTCTATTTTTGGGTTCAGTTTAGAGGCAGCTGAACAAAGCTTATTTTTCATCTGTAGTAAATACCTTCCATTTAATGTGAATGGCAAAGCAAAGGGCAGAAGCCGACACAGGCTGCAAAGTTGGATGGATAGGGGCTTTGGCAATTTTTAAATTATTATTATTATGATTATTATTTTATTTTATTATTTTTGCCTGGGAGCTTGGCAAGAATGTGTGTGCCAGTCCCTTAGACTGACATGCAGGGGTAGCTTATGTCTGTTGTCTCTGCCCATTTCAGGTCACTAGTAGTGAAATGAATACTTTTGTTGGGTGAGAAATGTGACCATCCCCCAGAGTCCAGCTCGTGTTTGGTCTGTGTTGTATAAACACTTCTAGCTTTGGGGACTTGGAGACTTCCTTGGTGGCAACAAGTTTTCCCAGAGTTAGATTATTGTTATTATTATTATTTTTAAGTGTGAACGCTAAGTCTCCATGCAGCTTTCGTTTGTGGGCTTCCTAGGCTGAGTGGAGGCTGAAGCCGTGGAAATGGTGCGGCTCACTGGGTTCCCACATTAAGAGCCTGCCCAGGAGCCGTATTTCCTCTGTTCCACTTAAAGTGGGTATTGTGCCTTTTCTCTTCTTGCTGGCACCAAGGGTGAGAATCTCGTCTACATCACATGTCAGAGTGGGGACGATTGCAAGTTCCATGTCCCTGGTCGCTTTACCTCAGTCATGTTCCAGCCTTCGATTTCCCATAAGCAAGCTGATGTGGTTGTACAGTGTGCAGTCAATGCAACTGTTCCTGTTCCTCCTCCCCAGCTGGCTGCCTCTCACCTCTCTGCCATGCTCAAACTGTCTGAAAGGGGGATCCCCCTCTACCCATCGAGAGCATCTCTGCTGCCTACCCCTTACCTCAAGTGGAGCCATTGAGGGCACAGCTTCTCGAAGGCTCAGCCTCTGTGTGCTTCTCTGTCAGCAAAGGGGCATTCGCAGGCCAAGTCTTTGCCTTCATCTTGCCGAGGCTCATCTGTTTGTATTTTTATGGCGTGGATACTTTCACCTCCGTAAAATCCCTCCAACTCTCAGATGATTTTCTGGAGTGAACTTCCGTGGCCCCCACTGCCCACTGAGGAGAGGCCAGGCCCCATGGCGTGGAGCCACGTGACCTCGCCTGGTCTTTGTTGTTCCCCTCTCTGCTCCTCAGCTGCACCTCCTCCATTTGCTCCCCTAAAGCTCCCAAGTGCACCCCTACTACTTGTCTATTTCCTGTCTTTTTCTTGTACTGTTTTCTTCCCCTGAGATGCCTTCTATGTAGCTGCTTAATAGTCTCAAACATAAGTCTCTAAACGATAACTTTTCTGACCAGGTCTGCAGAGTTGAATAATATTATTCCTCCTGTGGTACTGAGCATTTTGTCTTACTCAGTAACCTGCTTCCGGCTCCTCGACCTGTGCCTGGCACAGTGGTATACATAGTAGATGTTGAGTAAGTTAGCATTTAGGATGCCAAGTGAATGGGTGTCTCAGGAGCAGTGCCCCTCCCTGCCCTTTTTCTGAGCCACATTGAGGGATTTCTCAGGTGCAAGGTCTCTGAAGACTGACTCTTTATGAGCTCTCAGAGTTTGGTTGGGTTCAGTGACAGAGCTCTTATGTATTTGGCACTCTGGTTCCATGACTCCAAGTAGCCGAGAGTGGTAGGGGCCCCTCTTGGAAGCTATGCTGGGGTGTGGACACTTGTTAGTGGGACTGGGTCTGTTTGCCACAGTGGCCAGGGAAGCTGTGGGATGAGGTACTGTGATTGCTTTCTCCCTGTGTCTTGTGGACAGTGTTGATTTGACAAGCTCACTGTGTCTGCATGGTCATGTATGTGGTTTAGCCTCTCCTGGCTTTGCAGAGTAGGATGAGGTGTAGCACAGTACCCAAAATCACTTAGCCTGGTTTATGGGCTTGGCACAGAGGATGTGGGTTCTGCATTCACCTACTTAGGTCTTTGCTTCCTCTCTTGTTTCCACTTAGACTGTACTCTTATGGCCATGTGCCTAGCCTGAAGCTGTTTTTCTAGGATAGCTCAAGAGCTTCTTTCTTGGTCCAGCTTTCTCTAACCCTGAGTACTCCCTCCCACCTACCCGCCCTGCCCAAGTACATTCTCACTTCCTCACTGGACTCTGCTTAGCATGGTATACTTGCCTACTTATAGACATTGCCGTCTTTCTACTTTGTTCAGTGCTGTAACAGGAGGGAGCTTATGTGCAGTGGCACTGCAAGTGGGCATTGGGGGCACAGAGCCGGACGTTCCATTGATTAGTTAATAGACTTTGGGTGAAACTGTAATAGGACTTCCTAGAGGCTGAGAATGGAGTCTGACTCAGGGCTATAGCTCTGTGAACTTGGGTCTGCACCTGGCACACAGTAGGCACATCAGGAGACGCATGTCACATGACTGAGTAACTACGGGAGTGAGCGCATGAGGACTCCAGGTGTGCCTTTATAGACCATTAGTTAATTTTCAACAATTGGCTAATGATTAATGTGCTGCTGACTTCTTGTCCAATATTAATGAGATTACAGGAAACACCTGTCAGAGTTCACCCATAATTTCAGGATTGTGTCTTTGTTTCATGGCAAATTAAACTCTTCATCTCTGAGGCACGGAGAGGGACGTCAGTGCTCCGCAGTGCATTCTGAATCCCGCCATAAGCCGACTCCTGTGTTCTGTGGTGCACAGAGGTTACATGTGAATGATTTCTTGTGAGGATTGGTGGAGGGAGAGCCACAAAAACAACCAGAGTAGATGACTTATGGTTTAAAATGTTGCCTAAAACTGGTCCCACCAGCAAGGTATGGAGTACTTCATCTCTTTCATTCTGTCACTTTGTTTTGACAAAGGACAGATTGTGAAGCTTGATCTTTTATTGAATGGAACTGACTTGAGCTGAGCACCGAGGGTTTTTGCAGAACTAGCCTCCAGCCTTAAAGAGCCAGAGTCCCATTATTAAAGTTCCTTCAGAAGAACTCTAGCAACGTCTTTACTCGCTTGGCTACTTCATTTTTGAAGAAGCAAATCTCACTGATGCATTAGGCAGGGACTCTCCAAAGGTTGCCTTAAAGTGAGAACAGGTGGGTGCATTAGAGGACTGTCCAAGCCCTTTGGGTTATGCTCAGGTGGGTTTAGCTGAAAGAAAAAGTGTAGATCTGTGTGGCTGCCATTGTTGTTTCTTTTTTGTGGTGTTGGGAGATCTATCTCAGAGTCTCAAGCATGGTACGCTGGGTGCTCTACCACAGAGCCACACCCCACTGTGTTTTATTAACTTGGCCCAGAGAGTGAGCTCAGCTAGAAACGTAGCTAGAAAGCTGGGTTTACAGAGAGCAGTAGGATTTCATTCAACCAATTGGGCTTCTGAAGCCAGAGTCTCATTGGTTCCTGGAGAGCATCCTCACAGGCTGCCACATGCTTCTCCTTGGCTCATTGCAGGGAAGATGTGAGGAATACACATTCCCTTCCTAATCTTTGCTCAAGTTTAATGTAGTAAAAATGTCTGGGAGGAGACGGAGACCCTTGAAGCAGAGTGGCGGGCAGTCCGCCACCTCCTCTGACCGCTTTCTGATTGTTTTCAAATGTGACAAGTACCTGATTCAGAGGGAAAACTTTGCCCAGTGGTAAAGACATATGTGTCTTGTTAAATATTGGCGATTGAGGGAGAACCCCTAAATGGACTCCAACAGTTCCTCACCAAAGAAAGGTCCTGAGGAGTGACACAGGACATAGAGACTATATCCATGCTGCAGCTGACTATGTGCAAGCACGGTGACAGAGATGTTGGTACAGTGTCCCTGACCCAGCAGGAACTGAAGGCCACTGGGTTTTGGGGGCGGGGGGGGAGGTTAGAATCCTACTTCTGCCTCCATTAGAAGTTACAAGATGTGCACTTCAAGTCCTGTTCTGTTCATGTGGTGGAGTCAGGAAAATGGTGGAGGGTGTCTTGTCTTTTAAATTCAGGAGGGATTGATTGATGTTCTCCAAGCTGAGGTGCTTGTGGACAGTAAGGATGTTTTCTTAGACAAGTAAAGCTGGGAAATAAATTGTGAGAAAAGCTACAGGGAGGGATGAAAGAAGCATCTGAGGTAACCAGTCTGCCTGCACAGCAGCCTGCTGGTAAGTGTGCGCCTGTGTGTGCGTGTGTGTGTGTGTGTGTGCGTGTGCTGTGTACATACATGTATATACAGGTCTCTGTTGCATGTCTTCACAATTGTTGGAGAACCTTATTTTGTTGAGACAGGGTCTTTTACTGAATCCAGAACTCATTGATTTGGCTGGCCAGCCAGTGTACACTAGGGAATCTGCCTCTTTCCACCCCTCCCCCAAGCACTGGGATTGCGGACATATGCCATCATGCCTGGGTTTTACATGGTGCAAACTCAGGTCCTCATGCTTGTGTGGCAACTGAACCATATCCCAGATCCTCTGCTCTGGTTTCTGGGGGGTGGGGCGGGGTGCTGTTCTCACCTGAAGTCTAGAATATCTGTTGATATTTCTGAATTAGTGAACATGAGGGTCAGGCTAGAGGAAATTCTGGGGCTGCCTGAGGAGAGGGAGGCTGGTGCAGACTGAAAGGGCCCTGTTGGGCGTGGGCCCTGTAGGAATTCAGCTTGGAAGGAGGATTGTGGGGGTCTGTGGGGCTGAGTGAGAGGTTTACGCTCCTCTTTCCTCTCCCTATGGGCAGTAAGATCTGGAGGGCCTAGCTGGTCTCATTGCTCATGGGGAGTCTAGCACAGAGAATTCAGAGTATTTTATGGAACTGTGAGGACATTTGTTTATAAGAAAGGAAGTCAAGGGGGAGGGGCGTTAGATGGCTCAGTTAGTAAAGTGCTTGCTAAAGCGACTGTGAGAACCTGAGTTTGGTCTCCAGCACCTACGCTTAAAAAAAGTTCTGGGCGTGGTGGTGTGCATTTGTAACTCTAGTGCCAGGGAAGCAGTGATGGGGGTCTGGGCTCTGGTGACCAGCCGGACTAGCAAGTTCTATGCTCAATGAGAGACCCTGTCTCAAAAACACAGAGAGAAACTGAGGAAGATATCCAATGTTGACCTCTGATCTCTACTCACACTTGCACATATATGTACACACACACAGAAAGAGAGAGACAGAGAGACAGAATATTGAGGTACCTTTATTCGACAAATATTCTCTGAGACCTACGGTTCCAATTATGCTGTCCCTGCACCCCCCTCTTCTGTCCCTTTTGGGTGTGATTTACTATGTGGCTGCCTTTTCATTAGGGTAAACCTGTATTGTGAGATTAAAAAGCAGTCATATTCGCTTCTCAATTGTGAATTCTTACTGTATGTCATCATTTAAAATTTATACAAATGATGCATGAATACATTACTTTAAATAATTAAAATAATTTAAAGTTGCTTTTCTTTTTATCCACACAGCCTTTTATAATTGCTGTAATTAGTCTGGTGCAAATTCTCTCAGGATTGTTTTTCATTTTATATATGTATATATATTTATATATGTCTATATACACGTACACACACACACATATATACACACACACATATAATCTGTGCCTTTTGAGGTCTATATGTGCACAGTTTGAGTCTCTGGAACACAGTTCACGTGCTGTTACTTAACCCGTCCTACAGATCTAGCCCCATCTGTATGCGGAGATCTGACAGCATCTTTAGTTGTTGTTGAAGCATTCCATGCATGAATGGACCACAGTTTAGTCAATTGTGTTCTTTCTGATGAGCGTTTACATTAATTCCAAACGTTTGCTATTTTTAGCGACACCCAGTTGAACAGCCTCCTGTGTAACTCTGAGTGCACGCAGGCACTCAGACCTCCTCTCAGAGAGGCAGACCTCTCTGGCCGAGTCCATGGAGTTCCATGTTGGAAGTTCAGGCTGTGTGAGTTATAGAGTGTCTGAGTGTGTAGCTTCAACGCTCGCTGCTGTGTTGTGTTCTCCTTGGACCACATCTTTTTGAGACCGTTTGCTCTGCATCTCAGGCTCCCTGGGGCAGGGTGTGGCCTCTTTGGGATGTTGGCATCCTGGAGCACCTGGAAGAAGGTCCATGAGCCAACGTCATCCTCGATCCCAGACTCTGAAGCACTGACTCAGACAAAAGGCACTAGAATTGATTCTTTGGAAGCTCTGTGTGCCGTGAGCTCGTGTGCTGCAGTGCTTCCAGATGCAGCGTCCAGTGCGTGTACTAAGAATATAAGTAATATAAAAATTGAGTTGTAAAAATATTATTGCTTATTATTGTGTGTGTGTGCAGGATGTGTGTAGGCATGTGCGCCCTGGCATATGTGGAGGTCAGGGGACAGCTTTATGGAGTTATTTCTTTTCTTCCATGTTTATGTGGGTTCCAGGAGTTAGTTGATTCCAAGTCACAGGGCTTGTGCAGCATGCAACTTTACCCATGGAGCTATCTTACTTGCCCCAAAATTGAGTCTTAGTTTGGGTATGTTATACTTTAGTTTGAGATAGATATTGCATTCCAGTCTCTGTTAGCTGAGGAAGAAAATTACCTGATAATTTCTGCTTTCCCCTGTTCCTTATATATTAACAACTTTACTTTTTATACATAGTAAACATGCTCTGTCTTATGGAATTTATATAGGGTTTATGCCCCTTTTACTCCCAAAGGCTTTAAAAGGTATTAGAAAATGGAATTTTAAGGGGCTAGGGAGATGGCTCAGTGGTTAAAGGGCAACGGCTGCTCTTCCAGGGGACCTGAGTTCGATTCCTAGCACCGACATGGCAGCTCACAGTTGCCTGTAACTCCAGTTCCAGGAGATCCAACACCATCTTCTGGCTTCCATGGTTAACAGGCACAGATGTGCTACATGGTACATAGTACATGCCAACAAAACACTGGAGTACAAAACAATACATGGATTTTCAAAAATTGGAAACAGTTGGAATTTTAAGCTTATTTGTTATTGTGTGTGCACACATGCATATGATGTGTGCATGTGTGCACACATGCTCATGACGTACATGTGCCACAGTGCTTGTGTGTGGATGTGAGAAGACAGTTCTGTAGCACCCATGCTTCCACTTTTTAAAATGGGTTCTGCATGAATTCAGATCTCAGGACAGGCATGGCAAGTGCCTGTACCCACAGAACCATCTTACAGACCCAGAAAATAGATATGGCAGAGAATTGAGACACAGAAGAACTGTCAGGTCCTTCAGGAGCATGGGGCAGTAGCACCTGGGCCTGTCACTGGCTGTTAGAGTTTCAGGAGGTGACAGGAAAGATAGCCCACCTGGACCTGCATAGCTTTTATCTCTCCACAAAGGGAAAGGGTCCCAGGCCTTCACAGAGCACTTTCTAGGATGCAGGTCCACAGGAGAGTCCACAGCATGGCTCCTTGTACAGTGTAAGGTACGGTGCTGGGCACTGTGAGCCACGTCTCTGCTGTGCTTTTGTAAGGGTCACAAGCACTGTGCACACACATGGTCTCTGCACTCATTCTTTGTCTAAAGGGTTAGGGCACAACATTTAACTGTTGTAGGAATTGAAAGCGTTCCCGTATTTTAAAGTGATCGTTTGGTTATATAAAGTAGGATGAAAACCGGGACTATTAAATGAATAGTTTAACACCGCTATCACTTTAGTTGTTCATGTTTTTGAGAATTTATTATGTGTAAAATCTAGTTCACCAAGTGCACTTACTCATTGTGTGAACCTGCTTCAAGCCAGAAAACAAAGGATAATCTGGAATCATGCAGAAAGTCTCCACCCTCTTCCCCAAAAAACATTACCCAAGAGATGCCGTGGTATTATTTTAATCTTAGGAAGTGGCCAATATTGTTAAGAACTGACATTCTTGTGTGTTATTCAGTAAACAGAGGACAGTGGGGCATGATGAAGCACTGTTTGTGCTGAAAAGACTGCTTTCAAACTGTACAAAAACATCTTAAGTGGGTAAATGGCAAAATGCTGCCTCTCTAGATCAGGAGCAAGCCCTTGGTCCCGCTTCCATGATAATGTACACGTGGACCAATCTGTGCTTATACAAACTCTGACTCATTGGAATATAAATTGTGACTCTGCCTATGTCCCATTGCAGAGTTTTTAAACCAGGTGGAAATGAAATGAAGACATTTACAATTACAAATCAAAAAGTAAAGGGCTGGCAAGAGTTGGGAAAGAGACACGATTTGTACAGCTTTTTGTTTAGAAGACTAACAGGGTGATAAGATGCTTCTTGGGGCACAGAAAGCTTTGGAGTGGTAGGTTTGCCCGATGAGTTAAGCTGACGGGCTACATTGCAGCCAGCTGGGGCCTGAGCAGGCAGGATGCCCTGGTGTTGATTTGCTCAAGAATGAACTACAGATGTCATCAGGACCTCAGTCATGGCATCAGTCAGTCCTGTTTCAGACTTAGCAGCAGTGTAAGGTGACCGTAGTCACCCAGTGAATGGGAATCAGGCAGGTCTTAGGCTGGGTAGAGTGTTCTCCCCACTCACTCTACTAACAAGTTGATGCCACGGAGGGTTTGAGAATAGTAGGGACAGCGGTGACAAAAGATTGTCTCTCTAAGCAAGCTGGGATCAAGTCAACTTTTAATAACCTCGGGTTTTTCTTTTTTGTGTGTCGGCCAAACCATCATTATGCTCCCTTCTTCCTCTCCCATCTGGCTTCGTAAAATACTGTTCCTGTCTTCATGCATACCCACCTGCCAGAGCCGGTTGGCTACAGACTGCCTTAAGAGTTCAGTAAATGTGGTCAGGAACTGGCCAGAGGCTATTCCAGTCCTGGAGAGAGTTGGCAAAACTTGTTCCTAGATGTGATGGGTCTTTGTTGTCTGGCTTCCTGCAGCTCTTTCTGTTTTCCTGACCGTAACCTGAAGGGCAGTAGTAGTGGCCTTTTTCACCTGCTCGTGGCTAGCATTTGCTGAGTGAGCTAGGGGGACATCTTCTCTATACACAGTCTTCTTTAATTCTCTGTCTTTACCATAAATCTGCCAGTGAGATACCATTGGCATCTTCATTTTACAGGTGAGGAAACAAGGTGCTTCGGTTGATTGAGGGAGGTCACTCTGGTGATGGGCAGGGCTGAGCTTTACCCCTGGGCTTCTGACTTCAGTCCAGGCTCTGTGAAGCTTGCATGCTGATGGCAACTACATCCCCTAAGCAGAGGAGATGAGGCCAGGACCAGGGAGCTAGTGAGGAACAGCTTCCCAGCCTCCCGTGGGTCTCCCTGGGTAAGCTGCACATTCCTGGTAAACTTCGAACCCAGTCTCATTCCCATCTAAGAGGGCATTTCCAAACAGGGGCCAGGGATAGTGCTTGCTGTTGAGGGAGTCAAAGCAGAGGTTTGCTTAGCCCCATAGCCCTCAAATGATCCTCCTAATCAGCAAGTTAAAAAGTGAGAATAGTTAGAAGGGTTGACATTTGGGCATCGAGTAGATTTTATTTTGTTCATAACCCTTTGGAAAAGTGTTGACTTGCGGAGTTTCGTTGAGTTTTGCTGAGTATTGGGAGATTGGCTGGGGCAGGCCTCCGAGGTGTCTGGTGGATGCTGGAGCTGCACCTGGGCTCAGTCTCCAGCTTTGCCTTTCTGTGTGATGCTGATAGAAGGTTATCCCAGGCCTGGTTCCAGGAAAAACAACTATTGTGAGACAGGTTTGCAGATAAAGAAACTGAAGCTCAGGAAGATTGGCTGGCGTCTTTCAGGGATTCCGGTGAAGAGGAGGCAGGGTCCTTGGAGTCACACTGGAAACGTTTCCGAGACCCTTTGCCACAGTTGCTCCTGCTTTCCAAGGCCATCACTAAGCAGATCCAGTCCATGTCTTGATGGCCAGCCCAAGTCAGTGTCAGAGAGGATATTGGTTACAGAGGTGAGGAATGGAGCTGGGCATCCAACTTGCTGGTCCTAGGTGGGGAGAGCCTGGACCACAACTGTGATCAAACACTCCAACCCTGCCCATGAAATTGCTACGTATTACTGTGCCATCTGACTTGGACTCTGCGGGATCTGTGGTCTCTTGTTCTATGTTTAGCCCCAGTGGAGGCCCCTTGACAACGTTTGATTTACACTTTGCTCAGAAATGGAAGGAGAGCAATGTTGTGAAGGGACAAGCAGATCTCAGGGAGCTGCTGTGATTCCTAGAGTAGGGACAGCGATGCTGATGGCCGACTGGTTGAGGCCCCATGGGCCTTGTGCCACATCCCACTGCATGTCCTTCAGGCCAGACTTATACATGGCGATGTGCCTTATGGGAACTCAGGTGGCTAGTCTTCTCCATGCTCCCTGACCTCACCTGTGAGATGGGAGTGGTAAGAGTAATTTCCTAGCACTGTTGAGCGAAGTAAGGGTGTTTATATGGGGAAACAGGAAATACTGTCTCATTAATTTTCTTGCACATCAAACCTCCCTTTCCCAGCCTGAGTCTGCCCTGAGCTAGTAGGACAGTAGGGACTTCAGGGGAACAGGTCTGGGTTTGGGTCTTATGTTTGATGGTGGTTATCTCTGTGACTAAGCATATGGCCTTCCTTGCGTTGGCTTTGCTTTCCCCATCTTTTGAAAGGGGGGTGGTCCTTTGTTTCACGTAGCATGAAGTTGGGAAGAGTCAGTAAAATTACACCTAAAGCCAGCCCTGGTTTACTAAGACATTAGTTAATGGGCCAAGAATAGCTATGGAAGGTTTCCCCTCTTCAGCGAGGTTCAAAGGCCTTGACAGTGGTCACGTACTTCAGAGCAGGCTACTCTTTCTGCTTTCCCTTTGAGGTATTCTAGAGTCTAACAAATCAGCCACGGGCCTCAGTAGTTAAATCCCTGCGATCTTCTGCGAGGGTGCAGCTCCGTCTTTTCCCTGTTGTAGCTACATCTACAAGGTGCGAAGAGAACGCTCCACCCCTTTCCTCCATCAAGGGGTATGCTCCTGCTTCTGACTTAGGGTTTGCCAGCCCTAGGGAGCGTGCTGGCCCTGTCCACCAGCTGCTCTTCCGAGGTCTCCATCTCAGAGCAGGGCGGCAGTGACCGAGAGCAGAGAGAGATGCATGTGGTTGATATTTGTGTTCCACTGGTGTTTCCCTCTGTGCCTGTGACCTGTGGCTTGGTGATGTCTGTAGGGAACAGGCCTGCCATCCCACATGGATTTTCTTGTCTTCGGTATTCAGTATTCTAGCATCTCTGTCTTCCAGATGAGGTGGATGGAGTTCCGAGAAGTTACTTAAATAACTGCTGAAAGAAGCTAGCCACAGAGGGGCCAGTGGTCTGCTGTATCCAGAAGTATGAGGCGTGGTCTGGGAAGGGTGACAGTGACCTGGCTTTGCATTTCTGCTTTGGTGTCACCCCCCCCCCACTCCCACTTTCCTCAGTGGCCATGTGGAGTGCAAACTCCAGTCAGGTACATGGGAAAGTATTTCATGATCTCTGTGGCAGGGCCACATGAAAGGCATCATCCTCATTACTGGCTGTTGAGGAATGCTACAGAGACAGGACAGTAGGCCTCATCTTCCTTCTAGTTTCTGTGTAAGCTATGCAGGGCCCTGAGCTCCAGTTGTACTCCTGGGGTTGTCTATAGTACCTTTGCTAACCTGAGTCTCACATGGAAGAGTTATACTGTGCAATGTGGTCATGGCAAAGGTCCTGGGGGAAGAGGGAAGATGCAGACATAGATGGGGGTTTAGGGAGAGACGGACAAGCTGCTAAGACCTGGAGGTGGAGGCCCCTCCCCACCCGCCCAAGAGTTGCTGCTTCAGGATTTCAAAGCTAGCTAGCTGTTCTTTGAAATTTGGACTCTTTCTTGAGCTCCTTGAGATTTGTGGAACTCTCTGTGCTTGTGAAATGCAAACTCCAAACGATCTCACCGAGTAATGGGAAGGCTTCCTAGCTAGGCCTCCAGGCAAGCCAGTGATGTCTCCAGGCTTTGAGTGTGGACAGACCACAGTTGATATCACATCTTCAGCCCATTCCTCCATCTGTCTTTATTTTGTCTGTGATAAAAACCTGAACTGATGCATTTGGTCACTGCTTGAGGCTGGAGAGCAATTTAAGATGGCAAGATTCCACCAAGTGAGTCTCCACTCCTTCTGCGGATAGTAGTTGTACATCTGGGGTGCTGAGCTGGGTCTTTTCTAGAGCCCTGAGTGGACTAGCTCCCCAAGGGAAGACAAACTGTAGGCCTGTTTGTATTTGATGTGAGATTGTTTCCCTAAATCCAAGACTGAACTTGTAGGTGGAGACATTGTCTTCCTGTTATCAGAACTGTTCTAAAGCCTTGGCATGGGTGGGGTGCTTAGTAAATGACTATTAATGAGGCTTCGCCAAGTCAGCAAGAGGTAGCGCAGAGGTCGCTTTCACTGCTCGGACTACTTTGTCTGCTTCCTTTGTTCACCCTCCCTTTTATTTTTTATTTAATTTTTTTACTGTATAGTCCATGCTGGCCTTAACTCTGGATCCTTCTACTTCAGCCTTTCAAGTGTCAGGATTATAAGTGTGTGCTACCACACCTGGCTTGCTTTGACACGTCTCCCCTCTCTCCCTCCAAAGTCTCCCGTAGCCCGGACTGACATCCAAACCTGCCACCGAGGTGGGATGACCTTGAGCTTTTGCTGTACTTCCTCAGCGCTGGGATTCCAGCTGTGAGCCACCATGCCAGGCTTATGCAGCGCTGAGGAGCAGGCCCTGGCACTTGGGATGCTAGGCCAGCTCTCGGCCACCTGAGATGCACCTCCAGCCCCGACTGTTGGCTTTAAAATTCTCCCCCTCTCTCTGTCACTCTGTCTCTCCGTCTCTGTATCTCTCTCTCTCTGTATGTCTGTCTGTGTATAAGTCTGTTTCTCTGTCTCTGTCTCTGTGTGTGTCTCTCTGTCTGTCTATATATAAGTCTATTTGTCTGTCTGTGTATGTCTATTTGTTTCTCTCTCCCTCTGTCTCCCTCTCCTCTCTTTCTGTGTCTGTCTGTCTGTCTGTCTGTCTATAAGTCTATTTGTCTCTCTGTGCGTGTGCTCTCGTGTTATGGCACATGTATAGAGAGAGATCAGAGGACAGTCTGCAGGAGTCAGTACTCTCGTTCTACCGTGTGGCTCTTGGGCAGCAGACTCAGGTTGGCTGGCTTGATGGCACATGTCCTTACCTACTGAGCTATCCCACTAGCCCCTGGCTATTTTCTCTACAGGGTTCTTCTTACTTTCCAACTGGGAACAGTGAGTGCTCTCCCTACACCCAGGCCCTTGGAGAGAGACTGGGATTGCCTGAGGAAAATACCCAAACAAGTACTCAGAGCTGCCTGCCATTGTAGAGGTTGCTTCAGTGACACTGGATGCTGTCTTCAGAGTTGCAGCCAGACCCTGTTTCTACGTTTGCCTTTACCTTGCTTCTGGCTAGAGATGGGTGATCCAGGGTTAACACCGACTTTACTCTCCAGCCGGCTGGTGGAGAAACTTGGATATTTGTAAGAAAGTAAAATCAGTCTTCAAAGGACAGAGCCTTTCTGCTTTTGATGCTCTTACACGGAATGTGTCAGGGGCTCCAAAGAAGGTCTTTGCTGGCATCTCGCACATGTTCCGAGGACTGGCCACATCATCAGATTTGCGTGCTTGACTTCCTAGACTCACTCCTTGGAAGGGAGTACTTATTTACACGATTCTGTGTGTTTATTAAACAAAACAGCCCTGCCATTTCGCTACCACACTTCTCTAAATCTGCAGGGCAGTTCGCTCCCTCTTTCTCCTCTTCCCAGATATTTTGAACCCAGACTTTTGACTTTAGTCTCTGGTCCCAGAAAAATGTTCCATGAGCTGTTTTATGCCCTGGCAAGGCACTTCTTCATGTCACCCCCCCCACACACACACACAAATGTGAGTCAAAGGACTTAGTCTTGCTCTTCTACAGACTGGAGGCACTCATACTGACCCTTGCCAGGGCTGGGATCCACGGAAGCCTTGTGGTTAGGCCATTTGCAGATGTCACTGTTGTTTACAGAAGTGCAGTTACTCAGGCTCCCTGGACTTGATTCAAGACACTGTACATTTCTGCCTGGCTTTTTCCTCTTTTAAAGAAAAAGTGCATTTTTGATACCAGAAAAGTTAAGACAATTCGATATCAGCTACAGCAGAGAGTATTCTCTTCTCGCTGCAGAGTACCCCATTCTTGCAGAGCGAGACAGACTGCTCTACAGAGAAGTTCCTCTCACTTAGAATGTCTGACCTAAGCCACTGTTCTGTAGACAGGCTTAGATGCACAGCTCTGGTCACCTGCGCCTCATGCTGGGACTTGGGGAGGAAGAGAAACAGGATCAGGTGTGGAGGAGGAGGGTACACTCATATTTGTATTTTCTTCCTCTTCTCTCCTCTCCCCTCTCTCTCTCTCTCCTTCCTTCCTTCCTTCCTTCTCCTCTTCTTCCTTCTCCCCCTCCTCCTTAAAAAAGCCTGAGTAAGATATTCATACAGTTCACAAGTATAAATTGTACAATTATTTTTACTATATTCACAGAATTGAGTAACTATCCTCAAAATCAACCTTAGGACATCTCCACCACTGCAAATGAAATCCCATTAGCCATCATGCTTCTGTCTATCCAACACCCCTTGCCCCATCTCCACATATTATCTGGTCTTCTTCCTGACCCTATGGATTTGTCAGTTCTTAATATGTCATATAAATGGGCTCATACAATAAAGGGCCTCTTCATTTTACGGAGCATGCCATCCAGGGTTTGTCTGTCAGAGCAAGTCTTGGTACTTCCTTTGATGTCTGCATTATCTCCCATTGGATAGGTATAGCACATTTTACTTATCTTGCATTAAGTTGTTAGCATTCTGTTTTTGAGAAGGGGTTTCATGATGTGATTGCAGTTGGTCTTGAACTCTTGGGATTAAGTGATTCTTCTGCCTCAGCCTCTCGAATAGTTGGATGAATCGGCTGTGCCGCCATGCTCAGCTGTTTCTGCTTTTGGTTGCTGTTGACAATTCTGCTAGGAATAGGCATGTATCAGTTTTTGTGGAACACACAGGTTCAAATGTTTTTGGTGTTCGCCTCATAGTGGAATCGCTGGGTCTTTAATACTTGAGGTGCTAATGAATTGTGCCAAGTAACTGTACTGTTTCAGTTTCCTGTCAGTAATGGATGGCGGTTCCAGTTTCCCCGTCTGTGCTAACACTTGCTACTGTCTTCTAGATTACAGTCATCCTGGTGGGTGTGGTATGATATCTAATTAGAGCCTTGAGTTCCAGTCCCCTGACGCCTAGTGATAGTAAGCACCAGTTCATGTGCTCGTTGACTGGTTGTCTTGTGTATTTGGAGACGTGTGCTCAGATACCGCCCTTCCTTGCCTTTTCTTTATTTTAGGTGCTAGGGATTGAATTCGGGCTCACATGTACTATCCAGGCAGAGCACTCAATCATTGAACCGCACTCCCCTTGTTTATTACTTCCTGAATGTGGTCCTTATAGCATAAAAGTGTTAGAATTTGATTAAAAGAATGTCTGCTGTGTGTGTGTGTGTGTGTGTGTGTGTGTGTGTGTGTACACACGCATGTGCATAGGGTATCCTGTTCCATCACACTCCTCTGTATTCTCTTGAGACAGGACCTCTCCCTGAACTAGGCTAGCTACAAGCGCGCTGCAGAAATCCTCCTATTTCTACCTTGCTCCATCTGCTTGCGCATGAGCAGGGCCTCAGCAGCTTTCCATGTAGGATCCAGAGATTTGAACTCAGGCCCTCATGCTTGGGCAGCAAGTGCTCTTCCCCTCCAAGCAGTCTTCCCAGATCCGAATGGATAGTTTAAAAAATATAAGTTCTCATCTTAGGATCTCACAGTTGCAAAAGGTTTATAAGCTGCTCCCTTGGTTTTGTTTCCCTTGTCTAAGTGATGTCAGGGACTCTTGGTTTAAATAAGAGGGGCCTTGCTTAAGGTCATAGAGTAGAAACGGGCCTGGAATTCAAGCCTCTGAACTTTCACCTTGGCGCATACTTGTGTTCTCAGTCTCTCTCTATATATATCTCTCTATCTCTCTCTCTCTCTCTCTCTCTCACACACACACACACATGTACACATACTCACACACACTTACACACACAGTTTGTGAAGGTGGGAAGGGGAGATGATGTATGTATGTATGTATGTATGTATGTATTTATGTATGTATGTATTTATTTATTACAAATAAGTCAGACTCCAAGCACTCCCATGTTTATATTATTGTTCCCATCCCTCTTTCTGGATAGGATCTTGCTGTATAGCCCAGGCTATCCTCCAGCTCTTTATCTTCATGTCTTTACCTCTGCTGTTCTGGACGACCAGCAACAAACTGTCACTTGTTTTTAGACAAGAGTCCTTTAGGAATTTGGTTCTTTGTTTCAGTGCGTACACCACACAAGAGGATAGCTTTCGATCACACTGTTCATTATCATAAAATGATATTCACTGGTGATGAGTGATCAGAAGAACTTAAAATGATTAAGGTGACATGTAAAGTGCCATAATTGCCTGGCTGCATGTGGCTACCAGACAGCATACCTGTGGAATATTGTTATCATCACAGCAAGTTCTCTTGGACAGCCGTGGACCCGGTCATTCCTAGCATTCCATCTTCCTCAACCTGGACTGTTACCCTGTCTCATGGCTGTCTGTTATTCCTGCCTCGTCCCCGTGGGCATGCTTCTCAGGATTTCTTTTCATGCAGGTGTCTCTGGGCTTCTTGGCAACCTCCTTGCTTGGCTGGGTGGTTGGTGGGTCTTATGGTGGAGATACTTCCTATGTGTGGTTTCTGGACTTGGTGACTAGTACTCAGACAAATGTCTGTCCTTTCAGTCAACAGATGTATGTCCCTGGCTAGTTTTATGTCAGCTTGACTAAATCAGAGTCATTCTGGAAGAGGGTACCCTAGTTAAGAAGTTATCTTACCAGATTGACCTGTGGGCAAGCCTGTAGTACATTTTCTTTTTTCTTTTTTTTTCTTTCTTTTTTTATTTTTTATTTCCTATATTTTTTTTTATTTACACTCCGAATGATTTCCCCTTTCCCGGTTCCTCCCTCCCCGAAAGTCCCATAAGCCCTCTTCCCTCCCCCTGTTCCCCATTCAACCCCCTCTCACTTCTCTGTCCTGGCATTCCCCTACATCCAGTCTTTCCAGGACCAGGGGTCTCTCCTTCCATCTTCTTGGAAATCTATTGATATGTGAATTGTGTCTTGGGTATTCCAAGTTTCTGGGTTAATATCCCCTTATCAGTGACTGCATACCATGTGTGTTCTTTTGTGATTGGGTTACCTCACTAAGGATGATATTTTCCAGTTCTGACCATTTGCCTAAGAATTTCATGAATTCATTGTTTTTAATTGCAGAGTAGTATTCCATTGTGTAAATATACCACATCTTCAGAATCCATCCCTCCGTTGAGGGACATCTGGGTTCTTTCCAGCTTCTGTAAAATCCCAACTCAATTCTTCATAGAGTTAGAAAGAGCAATTCAAAAATTCATCTGGAATAACAGAAAACCCAGGATAGCTAAAACTATTCTCAACAGTAAAAGAACTTCTGGGGGAATCAGTATCCCAGACCTCAAGCTGTACTACAGAGCAATAGTGTTAAAAACCGCATGGTATTGGTACAGTGACAGGCAGGTAGATCAATGGAACAGAATTGAAGACCCAGAAATGAATCCACACACCTATGGTCACTTGATCTTTGACAAAGGAGCTAAAACCATCCAGTGGAAAAAAGATAGCCTTTTCAACAAATGGTGCTGGTTCAACTGGAGGTCAACATGCAGAAGAATACAAATCGATTCATTCTTATCTCCTTGCACTAAGCTCAGTTCCAAGTGGATCAAGGATCTCCACATAAAACCGGACACACTGAAACTAATAGAAAGGAAACTAGGGAAGTACCTTGAACATATGGGCACAGGGGAAAATTTCCTGAACAGAACACCAATAGCTTATGCTCTAAGATCAAGAATTGACAAATGGGACCTCATAAAATTACAAAGTTTCTGTAAGGCAAAGGACACTGTCAAAAGGACAAAGCAGGAACCAACAAACTGGGAAAAGATCTTTACCAACCCTACATCCGACAGAGGGCTAATATCCAAGATATACAAAGAACTCAAGAAGTTAGACTCCAGAGAGCCAAATAACCCTATTAAAAAATGGGGTACAGAGCTAAACAAAGAGTTTTCACCTGAAGAATATCTAATGGCTGAGAAGCACCTAAAGAAATGTTCAACATCCTTAGTCATTAGGGAAATGCAAATCAAAACAACCCTGAGATTCCACCTCACACCAGTCAGAATGGCTAAAATCAAAAACACAGGAGACAGCAGTTGTTGGCGAGGATGTGGAGAAAGAGGCACACTCCTTCCCTGCTGGTGGGATTGCAAGCTGGTACAACCAATCTGGAAAGCAGTCTGGCGGTTCCTCAGAATACTGGGCATGACATTCCTGGAGGATCCGGCTATACCACTCCTGGGCATATACCCAGAGGCTTCCCCTGCATGCAATAAGGACACATGCTCCACTATGTACATTTTCTTGATTGATGTGGGAGGGCCCAGCTCTCTGTGGGCGGTGCCTAGGTTAACCAAGATCAGAGAAAATCATTAGTGGTGAAACCCAGATTAGAGTTGGGCCAGTGGTACCTTGTCATGCCCACATCCCAGATACCACAGACTGACTTTTGCTTCCACAAAGACTAGCACTTTCGATGTACCAAAAAGCAGAACAGCTTCTTGTAGAAACCTCCCGGGCTTATGTAGTAATTTCTTTAGCCCACACCAGGCACCATGTCCTACCTCCAAGCCCTGCTCGGCCACTAATAATTAGAAATTATTAAGACATCTTTCAATTACGGCAAGATCACCAGGGTTCTTGTTTGGCTCTCTAGCTTATCTCCAGGATCTGTTTTCTGAAGGGAGGTCTGCCCTTGATTTTAAAGGAAGGTAGAAACAAAGAGCCTTGTTTTTTGTGAAGGTTAGCGATCCCCACTGCCCTTGAGGGTAAGGGCAGCATGGCCTGCATGATCTCCATCTCCACTCAGGGACAGGCACACAGTGTTCTGCTGGTGAACATCTGTGGAAATTCTCTCTCCTGGGGGAAGCCCCATTTTGATGGGTTTCTGAGGTATGAAGTCTCTTCTCTCTATGTTTAAAAAATATCAGTTCCAGTTGGGAAGTTGTGATCATTGAAATGGAGTTGCCCATTTTGCCTTTGGACTTAATAGGAGCTGGTGAACCCTCACATTTGTGCTGAGAGTGCAAGGCTAACTTTTTTTTTTTTTTTGGTTGCTGGATTGGGCTGTAGGTGGACAGAGCCTAGCAGGACACCCTGTGAGGGCTCCCAGGTCAAGGAGGTACAAGCACAGAATTGGGGGAGAAAATCTGTGTTAAGAACACAGAATATCTTGTTTAGTAGTGAAACCTGTGTGCAGTCTCCTATGAAGTGGGGAAGCATTTTTACAAGGACAAACTTAGTGACAGCTGCCCAGCATACAAACCGCAAGATAAACTCATGTTCAAGTTTAGCCCTTGAAGTGATGTTTACGAAAGAGCTGTGCGAAAAGTCTTACAAACAGGTTGAAGATGTCCTAGGTGCCGCCGGTGCGCTTCTAGACTTGAGATTAAGGACAGGAGTCTGGGGACAAGATCAAGAGCAGAGATGAGACCTGGGTACCTCACTTCCAAAGCCTCACTGGGGGTTCATATTAATTAATTCTTTGCTCAGCTCTGACCAGGGCCCGAGTTCCTCTGTGGAGCAGAGGAAGTTTTTAGGCTGAATTACTTGGCTGCCTGCCTCTGTTTTTCTTTCACATAGCCTGCGGATATCTGGCCTTTTCAGCCAAGGAAAATGGAAATAGTTTTAAACACTCACTTGAGCCATGACTTTCAGCTGCGTATTAATTTGCTGTTCATTCTTTGATTTTCATATCCTCTGAGAAGCAATGAAATAACAAGAGGAGGCCTCCTGGATCCTGTGGACACACTGAGTAGCCTGGGGCTGTGGTAGAGGCCAGGGAGTGCGGACTCATGTCCTGGCTGCCTTTGCCGCGGAGTTCCCTCCTGCTCTCTGGTGCTTTCTCTCCCTCCCTTCTTCCCTCCGTCCCTCTCTCCCTATACCTCTTTCTTTCCCTTCATCCTTTGTATGTTTGAGCTTTTACTTAAGATTTAATTTAGGCAAACATTTCTGACACCTTCTTTGTAGGCGGAGGAGGAAGTGTCCGTCCTGTCCCTGCTTGGGTCAGTAAGGAAGGACTCCAGCTGAGCGGTCGAGGCTAAGTTCTCATACCTGCCTTCTGGGAGCAAGCTTCAGGGTAGATTATGTACTAAGACCTTACCAACTCACAGCTGTCTCTTTGGGATGTAGAAGTAAGGTTCTTGCCACCGTGAATAAGCACAGTCCCTATAAGTCCCTATAAATAAGTGATTTCCTGTTGTGACTAATTATATGACAAATAGTGTTATCTCCATTTTAAAATGAGACAGAGGGGTTAGACCAAGGCAGGAGCTCATGCCTGTTTGCTTCGCAAAGTGTCTCCTAAGGAACAGGGAATACAGGCTGCAGAGGAACTAGGAGGCCATTGGGTATCTGGTAGGGATGTTGGGAGTCTATCGTGAGTGAGCTAGAACTAATGATGAAAAGGCCTATATATCATTTTGCCTTGTTTTGTTATTTGCTGTTTTAGGTATATGATTTTCTTGGCAAAGCCTGAAGGTGACCTATTTAATTCCTGTATATCCAGAGCTCTCAGAATGTGTCAAGCTAGTTCACTAGATCCTAGTGAGGAGTCAGAAGTCAGCCTTTGGCCTCAGGATCTTATAGTTCAATGGGGTCGGGGTAGAGGGCAGAGACAACCCTTCAAGTGTATGTGAGGATTCCACTGGTTACAAGTGGTGGACATAAGCAACACAGGATTAAGTAAAAGAAGAATTTATTGCCTCACACAACTGACCAGTCCAGAGATAAATTCTGGAGTAAACTCAGGGCTCAAATGATGTCATCGGGATCTGGTTCCTTTCTCCCCCTTTCTGGTTCTACTTCCTGTGTGTCCACTGCACTCTCAGACTTCTCCCCCCCCACAACTGCAGGAGGTGGTCAACAGTGTCTGAGCTTATCCCCCTTACTTCCTTTCCAGAGAGTTCACCTCCCTTCAGTCCAAGAAAGTGTGAGCTTTGGTCCAACCTATCAGAGAGATTTGTTTTATCTTATTGGTTCAGATCAGGTCGCATGTCCATAATGAACCTGTCATGAACAGAAGGCTGCAAGGAGTTTTGACTGACACGCCCAGGTCTTGTGCTTCACCTGGAGATCCAGGGAGGAGCAACTGGTCCCTCAATAGGCTAGAAATGGAGAGATTCAGGCTCTGATTGCTAGGCAACAGTAACACAGTCAGGCTTGGCCTCTGGCTTGACCGCTGCTCAGGCTGTATTTCTACCTGACAGACTCTCGACCCTTCTGATGTGAGTATATCCTGCAGTTTTGGCTGTACTTGATTTGGATCCAGAGTTTTCTCTCTCTTGAGAACATTGTTCTTGTGGGTTAGGGACTTAGTATCAGGAGTCTTCATGATGACAGCTGTTTGAATTCTGAGACGTGTAAAGGTGAGTGAGGACAGCTGGCCGAGCGACTCGTATAAACATGAATGAATCTTTCATCTCTCTGCACTTCTGCATAGCAGGGCAGTGGTAGAGACTTTGGGGGTGTGCGAGAGTGACCCTGTGAACATTATGCCCTCAGCACTGAGCGATGGATACGCTGGTCTTTGAAACAGTAACCACCTCATGGGGCCATTGTGAGAAATGAAGAAGTGATGTGGGTGAGACAAACATACGTAGGAAGCAGCATGAGAGGTGGCCGTTGTATGTCCTAACTTGTCACATAAGCAGGGCATATGACCGGCGGATCTCTTGAAAGCTTGTGTTAGGGTTAACAGTCAATCCCTGAGCTTCTAGATGGGGAGACGTTTGAAAGCATCCCTGCATCTTAGCATCACAGAGTGCAGGCAGAGGATTTCATGGCCAGTTCCTCCACTGATCCATACTGCAAGCCTGTTGTGAAGTGCAGCAGGAACCTGAGGTGCTGCCCTACAGACAGGGACACGCAGCACTCAGAAGGATGGAGTGAGCTACCAAGGACGGGACTAGAAAGTTATGGGGCAAGGCCCGCTCTCAGGGTCTCCTTGGGTGTCTCACCTCCACTGGAACATTCTCCCCTCCAGCCTGGGTTTCATCTTGTGACTTAGTTTGCTGAGTTTCTCAGATATCCACCCTAGCTTTGATGGATTTATTTTATTTAGAGAGCCATATGGTGCAGCTCAGCTCATCCTGATAAGCTTTGAGTTCCTATGGTAGACACAATTGTTCTTTCACGGTCTTTGCTCATTGGCTTGATTGATCAGTTGCATCCTTGCAAACCTCTTCTGTCATTAAAACAGATTACCACAGTTTGTATTATATTAAATAGCATCAGTCAAGTTTATGCATTTTGGTTATAGTCAAGTAGTTTCCCAATTAGAGTGGGAACAGCTTGTCTAACAGCTTCAAGTCATTTGTCTTTGCTTTATCCAGGTAAAGATTTCTCAGGGAGACTTGGATGGCTGTGAATGATTGCTAGGACTCTCAGCTCCTGGTCAGCAGACAGTGCCTCATTTGCTCCTGTCTATAACCTTCTTTAAAGTGCCGTATAGTGTTTGTACTATAGCGTAGGGTCATAGTTATAGTATTAATTACTTGAGAATAAAAGGCATGTGCTTAGCACCCAGTTGACTGTTGTTAGAGTGGTATTTACCTGTTCTGGGTTATTTTGATAGGGCTGTGTTTCAAGACTTTGAAAAACATGTCAACTAAATTAGTCAAAAGACTAGCTTTTCAATTATTAGGCAGTTTTGGGGCAGGTGGTGTCTGGCTTATTGACAATTGATACTAAAACCAGGTTGCCTGGGTCATGACACAGCAGGAATGGGCATTCTGTAGGATACTTAAAGCCTCAACTTATGCCTCTGATTTAAAGATTCACAGATGTTTCTGGAAGACTTACCCTGTCTGGATCAAAATACAGAATAACAACAGGTGTTTTTTGAGGTATACCATATATACTGTGATGTAGATAAACAACATACTTCTGCTGTATACTGCTTAATGAACACACACACAGACACACACACACACACACACACACACACACACACACACACACATACACACACACACACACAGAAGTCTGACCACTTCAGGGGTTCCTTCTCTGCTTACCCCTACTCATCCAGACGCACTCAGAGACTTACTTTTTTTTTTATTTCTGTGTGACCAGTTGCAGTTTCCTGTTCGCCATAATAAATGGAATTCTATAGTTTATGTCATTGTATGTCTGGTTTCTTTTGACAAATATCATGTCACAAGCACGGGTTGCCAGAAGTTGTGGTTGGCTTGGGAACCCAACCAGGGGTGGAAAGTCTTTGAGAGACCTTGATTGGTTCTGGTGGGCAGCATGCATTCCTGCAATGGAGCTGTCTTAGAGCCATGATGGAATGGAACAATTAAAGGGCAGCAAGCAGGCCCTAGGAAGAGCTTTCCCAGAGCCCATTCTTTTTCTGACCTGTGCTGTTCAAAGCTGGTGTGAGCTGGTGTGTGGTTGGTAATGTTAAAATTATTGATGAGGTCAGTAATTGCTTCAGTTTCTGCTTTATACAAACTATTTCTGTCTGATAGGGGAAAATTCACTTATGTGGTGTGAATGGAAATGTTTTATAGGAAAAGATACTACTTTTTGTTTGTATTTCTTATTTTTTTGTTTTATGTTTCATACCTTGACTTTTGTCATTTTTTTACGTTTTACTTTAATTACATCCCAAAGACAATGACTCAAATTAACTGTAGGCCTTTTATTTGGAACTTTATTTAGACCTTTACATATTTGGATATATTATTCAATGATATTAAGTAAATTTGCTCCATGCAACAATATTTTTTTTTAAAGCTTTAGGAACTTCTGAAATTGTTCTGGTATATATCTAGCTGGACCATATTAAATTAAAAAAAAGGTATTAGATTTTGAACTAATAAATGTTTGAAGAGAATTTAATCTTATTGCTTTTAATTATTTTCCAGTGCTAGGACTCAAACTCAGGGTCCTGGTCCTGGTGGGCAAATGCTCTATTGTTGAGATACATCCCAAAGTTGTACATTCTTGGTAAATTATCATGTGCTGCTTGAGCTCACCGGGAAGCTAACTCTGGAAGTGTAATTGCCCCTCCTCCATTTCAGACCCAAGCATGCTTGTTTCAAAATGTCCTCCAGAATGCCTGGTCATGGGATGAGCTGTGCCTTCTCTGCCTGTTCTGTGGCAGGGAGACAATGGGGACAGCAAAGCACCCCAAGAGTAAACACACCAAGTTGTTTATGCCAAGATGTGCTGTTGTGGGAGTGGGAAGACAGACCTTCAGTCAAGGGTAGCTCATCCATGGAGAGTTCCTGCGCTTTTCTGATCGGAGTCCTTAGACTTCGTTTGATGGGACCTTTGCTGTCCGAATCAGACTACTCCAATTGTCTCTGCTGGATTTTGTAAACTCTTGACGATATTCTGCTATCTCCTCCTTTTTATCTGCTACTGGCTGTTCTTATGTGTTTGCTTGCTACATGCACAATAAAGCCACATGTTAAAACTTACAGTGTGACTGTCAAACAGAGCTTGCATGGGATAGAGCCAGGCCCTCTGCACACGTTAGAGTTGTGTATCCTGGTCTTCATGTGGGACTCCTAACAAGAGGAGCTGGGGCTGTCTCTGACTCTGTTGCCTGCTTTGGATTCCTTTCCCCTAACTGGGCTGCCTTATGTACCCACAATAGGAGAGGATGCACCTAGTTCTACTGCTGCTTGATATGCCAAGGCATGGGAGGCCTCCCCTTTTCTGAGGAGAAAGGGAGGATTGGAGAATAGAGGGGAGGGGAGAGGGAGACCCTGGGAGTAGAGGAGGGAGGGAAAGATGCGATCAAGAAGTAAAGTAAATAAGCAATTGAAAACAATAGCAAAAACCTTACAGTATGGTTACCGTAGATCATCGTCTAGGCCATACACAACAGTTGCCAGCCCACTGCTCTTCATTTTTTAAATAAGTTTTTAAAATTTTTTTCTTGTATTGTTAATACTAATAGGTCCCAAGAAAAATAGCAAAGATGCCCTCTTACCTTTTTCTTCTGGAGTTTTATATATTTAGTTTATTTTAGCTTATATATTTGGATTTCGGTCCACTTCAGATTGGTTATCTTTCTGTGATATGAGGTAGAAGTCACAGTTGTTCCCCCACATAGACCAGCAGCTACCCAGTTATTCCAGCGACATGCAGAAAGCACTTTCCTGCTTTTATTGAATTGCTTTGGTACCTTTGGAAAAACAATCAATGGACCATATAAATATAGTGCTGTTTCTAGAGTGTTCTCTTCCATTGATCCATTATTTTTGTGCTGTTTCTATACTGTTTTGATTACTATGGTAAATCTTAAAATCAGTAGCACTAATGTTTCAATTTTTGTTCTGTTTTCTCCCCAAACTGGTTGTTATCTGGCCTTCACATGTCAATATACATTTTAGAGCCATAGTATAAACTTCTACAAAGTAGGCTCCTCTTGACTGACACGACCTTGAATCTGTAGGTCAGTTTGGGAGAGCTTATCTACAATACTGATCAAAATGACGTTCTTCACCATTTATTTGGACTTTTCTTTAAATTTCTCATCAATGTTATGCGACAATCTTTTTTTTTTTAAAGATTTATTTATTTATGTGAGTACACTGTAGCTGTCAGACATACCAGAAGGTGGCATCGATGGTTGTGAGCCACCATGTGGTTGCCAGGAACTGAACTCAGGACCTCTGGAAGAGCAGTCAGTGCTCTTAACCGCTGAGCCATCCCTCCAGCCTGTTATGTGAGAATCTTATGCACATTTTGCTGGATATATCCTTACAGTTTATGTTTTTGATGTTATAAATAGAATTTATGAACAATCGCCTTGCTTGTTGTTAGTCTGTAGAAACATGCTATATTTTTAAAGATATAGTGATCTAGATCCATCAATCTTGTCAAAATGACTAATTTCTAGTATTTATTTGAAGATTTTAAAAAGATTTCCTTTAAACACCACCATGGTGTGAATAATAAAACAGTTTTACTTCATTCCTTTTCATGTCTGTGTGTATGTGTACTTGCTTGCATGTGTATGTGTGTATATATGTATGTATATGTATGTGTCTATGTGTATGGGTGTATGTATATGTGTATGTTTATGTGTTTATGTAATATGTGTGCTTGTGTGTGCATGTGTCTGTGTGTATATGTGTATATGTATGTATCTATGTGTATGGGTGTATGAATGTGTATGTACATGTGTATATGTTTGTGTGTCTATGTGTATGTGTATATGTATGTGTACATGTGTATATGTGCATGCACGTGTGTGTGTGTGTGTGTGTGTGTGTGTGTGTGTGTGTGTATTTTCTTGCTTCACAGCATTGGCCAGAACCTCCACTGTAGTGTTGAAATGGAGTGACAGGCATGTGGCTCTCTTGCCTTCTTGAACAGAAAGGGGAAGTGTTCTTTGCTCACTGAGCACAATGAGTGGTGGATTGTGTATAGGTGTCTAGGACTGCTTGGGAAAGTGTTCTGTTTTACTTTGATGAAGGTTTTGTTATGAAAGGCTTTTAAATTTTATTAGATACCTTTCTGCATATATTGAGATAATTATAAAGTTTTTCCTTTGAATCCATTGAATTTTAGATGTTAAACCAATTTTGTGTTTCCAGGGTAAACACTTGTTCTTAATACCCTTTCTATATGTTGATCAGTTTGGTTTTTTTAAAACTAATCTGTCATGGGTTTTGGTATGCCCATTCTTACCAAATCTTATTAAGACTTTGATTTTAGTATCATGATTTGAATCAAAGTGAAGAGAAGTCAGATTCTACTTACTATACCATGGCCAGCTGTAGAACCTAAATTTTCTTATATTGGAGCACAGCTACTATGAAAGAAGTAGAATTATTCTTCTGGTTATATAATAATCTCTGCTTATCCACTGTGCAATATCTACAGAACAATATCTACATTATGTATGAAGGAATATATCAAATATGCTGAAAAATATCCTCAGTGGGTTGAGCAACTCATACCATTACTTATGTTAAAATTGTGTTTATGTATTTTTTGCAATTTTTTTGTAACACTGACAATGAATTCTTCAGCTGTTACCCATTTTGTAATTTATGGCCTGTTCACTTTACATGTTTTGTTATATACAAGTATTCGGTTCTTACCCATTCCCTCTATATCCCTTTTTGGTTTTATTTCTTTTGAATAAAAGCTTAGTCATAAGCTAGCTAGAATTATTTTGCATCAAGTTGGCAATTGCTCTTGGAAAATAAAACACTTTTTATTTATGTTGGAGGCATAGTAAGTAGGTTGCCACTATGACTGTGATTTCTGGTTGAAATAAAAATTGTAAATTTAGTTGAAGTCAGGAGAGGTTCCATATAAACTGGAGTTGGGAGAACCGAGCCGAGCCGGTCAGTTTGGTTGAGATGGTCAAGTTTGGCTGAGATGGTAGCTGTGCTTTGATAATGGGGGTGTGAGAGTCGAGAGAGCAGCAGTCTGGTGTCTGCAGTGCTGCTCCAGAAACATTCAGAAACCACGGGATGCTCCCAGAAGGGTTTGGGGCACGTGTGACTTCAGTGCCCGTCTTCAGAATGACACATTTGGTGCATCCTACTCCTGTCCCCCAGTGCTGACTGCATGCTGTATCATGAGGGTGGCACCCTGTGAGTCAGAAGGATCACTTCCCTAATTTTTCTTCCAAGAATCCAAGAAGGTTGGATGCGTTGTGGGCGAAGCCTGGCACCTGTTAAGCAAGGATCTGCAACACTGCGGAGCATCTGGGGGTCTGTGATTGGCAGACTGCGCCTTTCTCCTGCTGTCTGGGGATGGTAGGTAGAGACAGTGCTGTGGGGTGGTGAGCGGTTCTTAGGTGCCACAGCCCGTCTTAGTGCTGTCTCAGTCTTTCTGGGGGACATTACATTAATAGGGCCATTGGACTGGGGCCATTAATAGAAACTGTTCCTTCAGCGTGAAGGGCACCTCCTGTGTTATTCTTTACCAATCCTATGCTCCCCATTCTTGAAGGTTTCTGCTTGAAGTCCAGCCCCCAAAGCCTTCTTTGACTTACAATCCCTGACTTAATCTATACAGTCCCTCGCTTCCCACAGATGGCCCTTGACTTATGGTGGTCTGAGTTATGTTTTCTTTTGGCTTTATGGTGGTATGGTAGTGAAAATGCATTCAGTAGAAATTGTTGTTCAGTGCGACAACTTGCCTGTCCCCTGGCAGGGCCAAGCTGTGACTGTGAGCTGTGGTTTTGTGTATGGTGTGCTTGAGCAGTGGTGCACGGGTGTCACTCCTCTCTTGAGATTACTTGGGTGAGGTGCAATAAATGCAGTGAGATAGATACTTCCGATGCACAGTAACCACACTGCAAGTTGAGAATATTTGTTTACGTATCTTTTCTCCTTTAGGATCCACATGTGACGATGTGTTTAACAGATATAACCCAAAGAGTAATATGTTCTGGGTGGGTGTGGCCTCGAGGACAAGGCTGAGATCACAGAGACAATTGAGATCTGGCTTTTAAAAAGTGACATCAATTAATGCTGAAGAGAACCTTGACATTCTCAAGGATACGTTAGTTAATTATAGCTAAAAAAAAATGTTTTAAAAATACTCAAAGGAGAATGTAGTGTCTGCAGAAGCCAGGTTATGTATCACACAAGGAGTGTTGGAACAAAAGATTTGGGCAGAGAGAAACATGATTGAGTTATTTGGGGGGCTTAGATTGCCTGAGTTCACCTCTGGATAATCCTCTCCTTTCCAAATACGTCTTGGACGATTTTTCTACAGTAGTACCTTCTTGCTAAGTCTTCCCACCTTACCTAATCTGCTGGTTCCGGAGGTATTGTCCTTTGGGGTTTCCAAGCTTCATCTTTCTTTGAGGCTAAAAAAAATGGCATTGGTATCAGATCTGGTACTCCTGGGCTGAATCACAGATGGTTATCCTGAGTAGACCAGTAGGCAGGGCAATTAAAATAAGAATTATAGCTGGTAAAATAGTTCAGGTTGGTTCAATGTCTTGAGCATCTATCTGTTCTTGGTTTTCCCTTTGCTCCTCTTTAAAAACAAAAGCGGACATAGCTCACCTTGTAGTGCTTAGAATCTAAATAACACTGGTCTCATTCCATGGCAGAAGCAAAATGGTGGCTAAGAACAGGTGTCTGCTTGCTTTTTGGTAGGGGTTAGTGTGATCTTTCATCAGCACATGCTCTCAGAGACCCTTGTCTTGCAGACTAAGATCACATGAATTGTTTACAGCCAGGGAGGTGAGTGTCAGCAGGCCGGTGTTTGTCCAGCTGTACCTGCTGAAGTTCTGGAATGACATGCAACATAGTGTTTGTTCCATTGCGTTTACACAAGGAGAGTGCCTTTGAAACAAAACCTCCACCAGGTGCTTATAGTGCGTGCGTGCGTGCGTGCGTGCGTGCGTGCGTGCGTGCGTGCGTGCGTGTGTGTGTGTGTGTGTGTGTGTGTGTGTGTGTGTACTACTAGATGTTGAACCTAAGGTTTTGAGTACGCTAGGCAGGCATTCTTCCACTGAACTATATTCCTTGTCACCCCCACCCCATTCCATTAAACTCTTGAAACTGGGTCTTACTCTACATCTTAGCCAGGCCTTGATTTTTGTGATCCTCCTGCATCAGCCTCCCATGTACCTGAGGTTATAGGCATGAGTCACTAGACCTGACTTGATGCTTCATGATACTTGTGCTAGTCTGGGTATCTTTGTCAGAACTCACAACTGCATGTCCTCCTGAGGCATTAGCTGAGCCTCCACGAGGCTCTGTTGAAGTGGCTTTGTAAACTTTGGGAGAGTATGAATCAGGCATTTCAAAATGGTGGAAGAGATGAGAGATGGGAACTTTACTTTTGAAAGCTTTGGAATTCGATCCCTTTCATGTTTTCTGATTTTCCAATAAGTGGCTTGGTGACTAGAATTTGACTTTTTTGTTACGATATTGCCAGAGTTGGATTTTAGGCATGAATGTTGTTTATGTTTTTAGATACTCTGTACATTTATTGAGTGTTCTATTCTTCTTTAGTCTGAACTGAAGCTGTGATGGAAGGCTGTAGCAGTAAATTGTTAAAAGTCCTCTCTATGCTCCCAGTAGGTGCTTGCCTGAGGCTCTGCACCTGTCCAAAAGCTCCGGATTCACCAATGAAAGATATGCACATGCAACATTTATGTTTAATCTGCCTTGACTAGCTCAAAGTCTGGGTACTTCCAAACCTCTCCAGGGCTAACATTCCCACCCCCCCACCCCACCTGTATTCCTGAATTAACATTTCTTTCCTCCCCCCCCCAAATTTTCTTGGTTACTTTATTTATTTATGTCTCAAAATGTTATCCCTCTTCTCACTTTCCCCTCTACAAACCCCCTTTCCTCACCCCCCACCCCCTGTCTCAATGAGGGTGCTCTCCCACCCAATTGCACCTTAGCACCCTAGCATTCCCCTATTCTGGGTCATCAAGCCCCCACAGGACCAAGGGGCTCTCCTCTCATTGATGCCTGATAAGGTCATCCTCTGCTACATATCTAGCTGGAGCCATCCCCCCCCCTTTGTGTACTCTGCGGTTGGTGGTTTAGTCCCTGGGAGCTCTGGGGAGTCTGGTTGGTTAATATTGTTCTTTCTATGGGGTTGCAAATCCCTTCAACTCCTTCAATCCTTCCCCAACTCCTTTTCTTTTTTTTTTTTTGTTTTTTTTTTGAAAGAATTCTGTCTAATTACATCTTACTAGCTATTAAACCCAACTCTACAGATAAAAAAAATCTGTAGAACAATGTAATTTTTTTTAATTATTTATTTTATTTTATTTTTTTAATTTACATTCCAAATCACTTCCCCTTTCCCGTTTCCTCCCTCCCCAGAAGTCCCATAAGCCCCCTTCCCTCCCTCTTTTCTCCATTCAACCCCCTCTCGTTACTCTGTCCTGGCGTTCCCCTACATCCAGTCTTTCCAGGACCAGGGGTCTCTCCTTCCATCTTCTTAGAAATCTATTGATATGCGGATTGTGTCTAGGGTATTCCGAGATTCTGGGTCAATATCCCCTTATCGGTGACTGCATACCATGTGTGTTCTTTTGTGATTGGGTTACCTCACTAAGGATGATATTTTCAAGATCTGACCATTTGCCTAGGAATTTCGTGAATTCATTGTTTTTAATTGCAGAGTAGTATTCCATTGTGTAGATATACCACATCTTCTGAATCCATTCCTCCGTTGAGGGACATCTGGGTTCTTTCCAGCTTCTGGCTATTATAAATAAGGCTGCTATGAACATAGTAGAGCATGTGTCCTTACTGCATGCAGGTAAAGCCTCTGGGTATATGCCCAGGAGTGGTATAGCCGGATCCTCCGGGAGTGTCATGCCCAGTTTTCTGAGGAACCGCCAGACTGCTTTCCAGAGTGGTTGTACCAGCTTGCAATCCCACCAGCAGTGGAGGAGTGTTCCTCTTTCTCCACATCCTCGCCAACAACTGCTGTCTCCTGTGTTTTTGATCTTAGCCATCCTGACTGGTGTGAGATGGAATCTCAGGGTTGTTTTGATTTGCATTTCCCTAATGACTAAGGATGATGAACATCTCTTTAGGTGCTTCTCAGCCATTAGATATTCTTCAGGTGAGAACTCTTTGTTTAGCTCTGTACCCCATTTTTTAATAGGGTTACTTGCCTCTCTGGAGTTTAACTTCTTGAGTTCTTTGTATATATTGGATATTAGCCCTCTGTCGGATGTAAGGTTGGTAAAGATCATTTCCCAGTTAGTTGGTTGCCGCTTTGTCTTTTTGACAGTGTCTTTTGCCTTGCAAAAACTTTGTAATTTAATGAGGTCCCATTTGTTCAATTCTTCATAGAGTTAGAAAGAGCAATTCAAAAATTCATCTGGAATAACAGAAAACCCAGAATAGCTAAAACTATTCTCAAGAGTAAAAGAACCTCTGGGGGAATCAGTATCCCGGACCTCAAGCTGTACTACAGAGCAATAGTGTTAAAAACTGCATGGTATTGGTACAGTAACAGACATGTAGATCAATGGAACAGAATTGAAGACCCAGAAATGAATCCACACTCCTATGGTCACTTGATCTTTGACAAAGGAGCTAAAACCATCCAGTGGAAAAAAGATAGCCTTTTCAACAAATGGTGCTGGCTCAGCTGGAGGTCAACATGCAGAAGAATGCAAATTGACCCATCCTTATCTCCTTGCACTAAGCTCAATTCCAAGTGGATCAAGGATCTCCACATAAAACCAGACACACTGAAACTAATAGAAGGGAAACTAGGGAAAAACCTTGAACATATGGGCACAGGGGAGAATTTCCTGAACAGAACCCCAACTCCTTTTCTAAATCTATATTTTATCTTTGCTGTCCTGTTTCCTTCTGGGCAACCCTCCCATGGGGCTGCTTTCTCTTTGCACCTACATTTCAGCCGTCTCACCCTCCTGTTCCTTCATGGCGTGGTCTATCCTCTCCTGCGTGTCTTGCCTGGGAATCCTAAAAGTACTGCTTCTGTTTCCCCTACCCAGCCATTGGCCACTGGCTCTATATTGACCAGTCAAAAAAACCAACTGTTGGCAGGGACCCACAGCAGACAGGACATGCGAATTCCCATAGAAGCACAAATTAAATCCCAGCAGAAGGCGAAGTAGAAGGCAGTGTTCGGGAGAGTGAGTAGCAGCCTGAGATTCTGTCTGTGGGTCAGTTGAGTCAGTGGCTCCAGTACAGTGCAGCTCCAATGCTGGGTCAGGCTGAGGGCCCGGCTTCATACCTTTCCTCTGGGACCCTCGAGTGAGCTTACAAGAGGTCAGGAGGAGGTTCTGTCCTGGTGCTGTTGGCAGCACCCACATAGCTATTTTTCAGCATGACTGAGGTTTTAAATGAGAACTTTGCAACCCAAGGCCTCTGCTAGATCAAGTTTCTTTTGATGTCTAATCCTTGCCTCTCTGAGATATCTTGGTATGAGTTGTTAACATATCTGGGTTTCCAATCGTGTTTTCCTTTTTGTGTTGGCTTCAAAGAAGCTGAGTGGAATTTATTGTTTGGTTGTAGTTGTTGGATGGGCCAAGGTTTTAAATATGTATTTTTACTTTAAATTTTTTCTTTTAAACCTACTCAGGGAGGTTTATTTGACTTGTGTATCCCAGGTCACAGTCCATCGAGGGAAGCCAGTGCAGGAACCCGGAGGCAGAAACTCAAGTGGAGGAGCACTGCTTGCTGGCTTGCCCCAAATGGCTCTCTCTCTCTCTCTCTCTCTCTCTCCCTCCCTCCCTCCCTCCCTCCCTCCCTCTTTCTCTCTCTTTTTAACTTTTTAAATTCTGATGTCTTTTCCTATTTTTATTTTTATAATCTTAGTGTTTCCGTGACCTTTGGCATAAATAACTTTATGCCATTTTAAAAGTAGGTCAGGTCCATATTTTCAAATTATTTTTTTGAGGGAGGGGTGCCACCAAATAGAAACAGATTTGAGTGTTGGTGGTAAAAAATGTTTGGAACAAACTTTTGTGTTTAAACTAAACTTCTTTTTATGTTATTCTCCGCCACATGGGGTCTATAGCTCATCTTTCTGGCTTCTCCATGTTTTGTTTTGGACTCTGGACAAGGAACTGAGGTGTATATTTTACATACCAAAGCAGACCTGGTTTCCTGGTACTCCCAGCATCCCTTAGTCCCTACCTGGTACACCCTGCACCCAATCCGGAACTTTCCAGTCCAGGGACTGGGCTGCCCTTCCCCCAGAGAGGCTCCTCCCATATAATCCAGACATTTTGTGCGTTCTCTGTCTCTGTCTCTCTCTTCTTTTCTCCTCTCTTTCTCTCCTTGGAGCCAGTGAACTTGCCCACCCGAGAACAGCTTCCCAGAAAACCTGCCTTTAATCTAATCTGGCTCATTTCGCCAACGGCGGAGAAATAACCTATCACTCATGTGCATAACGAGTCTGAGGAGATTTCTCTCTTTAACAATTGTTTTCCTGAGATATTTCTGGTAGGGTGACCTTCAGTTCTGACTTGGGACTCCTGAGGTGGCTCGAGCTTCCTATGACAGGTGTGCAGAGGCTTCCCTGGGGTCCCCAGATGCCCGTTGCAGGGTCATGGAAGGTTGGGGCCATGGAACATGCGCACCACTAGCTGGTCTTATTAGAATGTAAGAGAGTAGATTTGGTATATGCTTACTAGACGTCACTGCCCCGCTTCCAGACTGACTTTTAGAAGTAGCTTTTAATGTCTTTTTTTGGTGTCTATTCTGGCTGGGCCCTGAGGCGGGTATTGTATTTTTAGGTACTTAATGATGGCAGCAGTAGCGCCGATAATTTGTGGATACTAGATTTCTTGTAGGCACAGTAAAGTTTAGAGCACTAATATTGAAAATTCAGAGTGGATGATTCATGCAGGAGAGGAACTGAGGCCATTCTCTGTCATGTGTCCAACCTGAAGCCATTGGCCACATGATGCCCAAGATACAAAATACTAATCTTAAAACATTATGAGATTTAAACAGTTGTTATTGGGGTGTGTGCACATGCGTTCCCAGAGGGAAGAGGACAACTGTTGAGTTAGTTCTCTCCTTTGACCTCAGGCCACCAGGCTTGCATAGTAAAGGCCCTCGCTGGTGCCCTGAACCATTTAATGGCCCACAGTATAAAATTGCTTTGCAGTTTTGTGTGTGTGTGTGTCTGTGTCTGCCTCAATTGTGTCGTCTCACGTGTGACTTTTGTAACATCAAGAGGTTTCTTGCATACGCCTACTTGGTATGCACTGTGGGTCCTGTGGGCTGTGTGCAGGGAGCAAGATTCCCTTCTGTAGGATGGATTCTTTGTATAAGGCATTAGAGAACCTCTTTCCATTGATTTCACAGACCTAAACTAACAAGGAAAGAACTTCAGATTCCTCAGGTCTTTGGAGTGACCCCCAGAGATTGCTTGAGTTTTTTCCAGAAGTTTTAGGGGAAGGGGGTAGAGTATGTGAGCTGGCCTTGCTCACCCCTCCCCACCCCTCCCCTCCTCTCCCTCCCCACTCCTCCCCTTCTGTGGCTATTACTTTCTGTAATTCAACTGATTGCTTTTCTCTCCAAATTGCTGGCTTAAGCTTTATCTTATCTAATTTTATCTCTCCCGGCCTTGTATATCTAGAGCGTCATTAGAGCCTGTTCTCATTCTGTCCCTTCCACTTCTCCTGTGTTCCCTCCAAGTCCCTGGGGGCACAGGGATGTGGTTTGCACACCCTCAGCCTCCCGTGGGGCTCGAAGGGCAGTGGGTGGGCTTCTCACCTCTGGAGCTCACTGCTCTTAGCCCCACTCACCCTCATTGACACAGTTGGGCCTTTTTAGGACCTGCTTCTCTGCCTCCTTCCCATCATGCTCAGCTTGCCTACACCCTTCTCACCTCTGTTCTATACCCTGGTGCCTGCTGGATCTCCTCCCATCCCTCTCATGTTCATTACCTTCCACTCCATGCATCAGTTCCTCCAAACCATGAACTCCAGTTGGTATAATTAAGTACATAATACGTTTATTTTAATATCAGCGTGTCTCTTCATACACATATTAGTAAGAGACTTGGCTGTCAGCACAGGGCCCAACTATTTGCAAATATCTAGTTGTGCCAACTCCCTTCAGGACATTTGTTTCCTACTCATTAATGCTTTTTCTGTCTCTTTGCCTTCGGGCCTTGACTCAAAGTGTCTCTCTGTTCTGTGTGTGTCTCTCAGTGTCCTTGGCTTTTTCTCTGACACAGATCACTCAAATACACTGGCACTTTTCCCTCTTGGTGCCCTCTTCTGGGCATGCCCGTTTGAGTGGGGAGGAACTGAAAACACATTCAGTCACTCTCACTTAGACCAGAGCCAGTGGTGACCTCCAGGGTCATGCATCATTGCTGTTGCCCTTTCAACTTGCTCCTCTGACAAAGCGGCACTCATAGCCCAGCACATGCCACCTGGGTTCTCTCACGAGGACCTTGCTGACGCAAGCAGAGCATCTCCTGGCCGATGGGTTGGTTGCTTCCTTGAAACGCCTGGTAAGGAAACCTTCCATCTGCCGGGCATCTGGAGCAGAGCCACAGGACGCAGAGGACCCAGCATTAGGACAGATTATGTGGTATTTGCCTGTCACTTCCGCTTAAAGGCAAATAAAATCTATTTTTGGCTTAGAATTCTTGCCTCTTGACCTGTGGGTGAAAACTGACTGACAAGGTTTACCTCCCATGTAGAAAAGGCTTGCACACAGGGCCGTCTGTCAGCCGTCCGTCAGCTACAGCTCTGCACTGAAGGCTCATCTTAATGTCTTCCTCTTAGTGGAATTAGAACATGGTGTTTCTTTTGAGGCTGCAGAGGGCAAACAAGGATTCCTTTCCCCCCAGATGAGTGGGGTGTGAAGGAATTGCTTGAAATCCTCCTTTATTGACCATAGGAGTCAGATGGAAGCAGGGCAGTTACATCAGAAGAGCTTGATGCAGTCAGGACCACACAAAGCTATTCCTTTTCTGGAAGAGAGAAACTAGATTTTGTTACTTTATTTTTTAGTTTATTTTACCTTTTGAGACACGATCTCACTCTGTAGCTCAGAGTCTCTTTCTGTATCTCAGTCTTGAACTTGTGGCAACTCTCTTGCCTCTCAAGTGCTGGGATTACAGACGTGACTCATTATGTTTCGCAAAACTACATTTTAGAAGCAGATTCCCGAGAGATGGCTCAGTGGTTAAGAACACATACTGCATTTGCAGAGGACCCAAGTTGGGTTCCCAGCACCCGTGTTTGGCAACTCACAACTGCCTATAATTCTAGTTCCAGGGGGGGATCCAATACCCTCTTCTGGACTCTGTGGGCACCTATGTTCATATGCACATACTCAACCCCCAGCATATACACATATAATTAAAAACAAATAAAAATGAACTTTTTAAAATATTGAATAGGAAGCTTGTTTCTAGCATCTTGAGTCTTAGCACTCAAACAGGCTGGTCTGCACTCCTGAGCCTGCCTCAGTGGCACTCCAAGGGGAGTGGGCAGCCTGCCTAGGTAGGTGGCAGTGAGGATCAGGTGGGGGAACATGCAGTCTGGGCTCTACAAGCATTTGCAGCAGGTAAGCCCTTTGATAAGGCCAGCCATGAAGGCCTCCAGGTTCCTTTGCTCTTATTTGTTGGTGTTGCTTTTTGCTTTTGCTGGATCTAAAACTACTTGTGCATGACTTGCTTCTGGAGCCTTCAGACTTGTAACTCTTTTTTTTCCCCGGAAATTGTAAGAGGATTCATGACTCGGAAAAGGACATAAAAGGTTTGAATTTCCCTTTTCCTTTATTTGCAAAAGATTTGAAGGCTTAAGTCATATACTTAATAATAGAGGGGGATTAAGAGTCAAAGATTTTTCTCCTGCTCTGGTCATTTTTTAAAGCTGAACTTGGCATGGCTTGAAGCAAATTTGTGTCTTCCTGACCATTTTTTTTAATTGAGAAAGTAGATTCTATCTCTAATGAAATAATTGCAAACAGTCCTGTTAACATATGGTAGTGATTTTTCACAGAGGCTTGTCGAAACGCATGGGAACTACCAGGTTAAAAGACATAAGCATGGGGCCATCCGTGTACTCTAGATGTTTATCTGCAGACCAGAAGGTCCAAATGACATGAGACGGGTGACACTTGGGAGCTGTTAGCCCCCAGGCCAGCCCCAACCTTATTTTGACACAGCCCGGGAGCTAAGGATAGTGCTAGCATATTTTTAAACCTTGGAGCAAAAATCCAGAGAAGAATAATATGGTGACTTGTAAAAATGTCACATTTCCATGTCTCTAAGCAGTTTTACTGGGACATAGCCCCACTCCCTCATTTATATAGTGTGCGTTTATATAGTGTGTGTGGCTTCCGTCCTTCGAAAGTAGCAGAACCAAGTAGCTGTGTAAAATATTTACCATTTGGTCCTTTAAGATAGAGTTTGCCAATCCAGAGACTAGATGGGAAGGAAGTTTTGCCTTAATATGTATTTGTACATGATTAGTTTTTAAACTTCAGCTTTTGACTTTGTGTCTTTAAAATTTCTTATTATTAATACATAATGGGGAAATTCAAATACTACCTATTAATCTCATTACTCAGACCACATCTGCTCTATAATAAAAATAAAAATGCCCACAATTAGTTTTTAAATAACACAATAAAAGCATAGTGTAAAACTGTTCCTGGTCTTCCCCACTGTTTCAATTCCTCACGACAAGCTTGCTATACTCATAAAGTACTGTCAGTTAACTAGTATTCTATGTCGGAAAAGGTACAGCGTAAGACACATGAGACACAAGTGCATAAAACAACCGTGTGTCCATCTTCCAGCCTAAGCATTGTTCAGCATGTGTTAAATCTTGAGCATCTCTGCTATCTACTTCCCGTATGTTGAAGCAGATATTCATCATACTGTTTAATCTTTGCTTACCCCTAAAAGAGAATAGCTAGCATGTATTAGCACATGCAGAGGACAGCAGTGAGTCCTGGATGCAGGCTTGAACGCTGAGTGTTATTTATAGTGTCTTTTAAAAGTTGGTTCCTTACACTGTTTGTTTAAATTAGGATCCAGATAAGGTCTCCACAGTGATATTGGGCCTGTGTTTTAAGTCTGCCGCAATTTACTCTAAGTCTCTTTTACTCTCCCTGCTTGTTCTTAATAGAGACAAGGTTGTTTGCCAGGTGGACGTTCCACACCTGGGCATTATTTAGTATATTTCTCTGGCTCCTGTGAGTTGGACTTAGAGTTTCTGCCACATTGTTTCCCTTTCTTCTTAGCTAGGCTGTTTCTTGTTTTAAGTGTGTGTGTGTGTGTATGTGTGTGGTGTACATGAGCACTCCCCTGAGTGCAGATACCTGTGGATATCAGAGGTGTCAGATCCCCTGGAGCCTGAGTTACAAGAGATCGTGAGCCTGCTGGATTTGGTGCTAGGAACCAAACTCAGGTCCTCTGGAAGAACAGCAGGAGCCCATAACTGCTGAGCCATCTCTCTAGCTCCTCAGTTATTTTATGGGTTGTCTTTATTCTTCCAGTGGGAGGCCCATTTAATACTTTTTTGCCTATTTGTGATGTTAGCACTCAATGCTCATGGAATCGAGTCACTTCACACAGGGTGCAAAGTGGAGACCCTGATTCTATCACTGACTTTTCTATTTATTGTTGGAAGATGTTTGCCTTTCCCATGTGTTTTCCAGTTTTGAATGTTTTGGATCTACTTATTGTTGGCAGTATGATTATTTTTATACCTGCTTTGACCAGAGCACCTGCTGGAAAAGACTGAAGGGGGAAAAATTTACTGGGGCTCATGGATCCAGAAAGCTCCAGCCATCATCTCAATAGCCTGGAAGGAAGGCAGGGTAGAGTGTCTCAGTGTGTGGAAGATAATGGTCCTAGGAGTTTTGAGGAAGACTGGAGAAGGAACTAGAATCAGGGGCTGGGCTATAATCGTAGAGATCCGTGGCTAGTGACTCACTCTGAACAGCCAGGCTCCACCTCCTAAAGACTCTTTAGTCTCCTGAAATAGTGCCATTAACTGGGGAACTAGTGTCCAAAACACACCTCTGATGTGTGGGCATGGGCATGGGCATGCGCACATGTGTTTGTTAGGCTGTACGTATCAGAAGTGACCACAACAAATAGATTCATTTTGCTTTTTTAAATTGTTAAGCATTTTGGATCTAACTCTATTTAATGTGTTCCCTTGAGCCTTCTCAAGCTGACTCTCATTCTTTTGACATGAGTTGAGCCAGTCTAGGTTGGCAGTTTCTTTGGATGTATAATTAGCAACCATTTCAGTGGTCCTTTTCATCTTCCGTCCCCATCAGTTTCCATCTCTATGGAGGAGGATAAGGAGGAGGAGGATGAAGAGCTTTGGTGTTGACAGCTGAGTTAGTATTTACTTCCCAGACATGTATCAGTGGAGCTGTAAATTATACAAGGACCTATATATACTTGGGCAGGACCCAGGAATGTGGCCCTCAACAGTAAATGTGAATAATAATAATTAGTGTCCTAACAATAGTTCACTTGTGCTGAGTGCTCTCTGTGCTCCAGGTCCCCACATTTTTCATTTTACATAAGAACAAGAAAGCACGCAGGACAGAGGTACCATTGTTGCTTCGTTCTTGCAGCTGCTGTGGTAGAAGCAGTCTTCCCTTGCAGATGAGGACACTGACTTTCGGAGAGGTTGACACCTTGCTCAAGGTCACATGGTTTCTAAGCAGATTCAAACTCAGATCTGGCTAACACCAGATCTGAACTTATTCTTGTCAAGGGAGAGGCACTATGAGATTCCAGTTTTCTACAAACAGTGTAAATTAAAAGACAGGAAGGACAAAGAAGAAAATAAAAACCATCCATAATTCTCGTGCATGTGCGTACAGTCTTCAGTGTTCCAGAGTGTCCCTTTCTAGTCCGCAGTTTTTATGCCTTTGATTTAAATTTGTACGCAGTCAACCTCTGTCAAGCCATCCGTGAAGGCTGTTACAAATTAATTAAAGGGGCTTGGAGCTGAAGACATGCACGTCACAATGGGGACATTTTATGAACGGGCAGACGGGGCAGCATACAAGCCTGACAGGTTGATACTGTGTCTCTCTCAGGGAAGCTTGTCCAGTTACAGTGTCCTCTAGTTCTTTCCCTGTAGCTGTTAAAAGGTCTCTCCTGTTGAACAACTACAATCACCAACAAAGAGACCAGTTTTCCTGCATGTTCAGTTTTAGAATTTACATGGTACAGTGTAGAAAGCACAAGGTCTGAGACAGATGGGCCTTGGACTGTCTCTCATCTGGCTGAAAACCTGCAAATGTGACAGAGAAAGTTCCACGGGACACAAAAGGTCATGAGAGGCCCAGTTCTGAGAGTTTCTATACAAGGAAAAAAAGCAGGTAGGATCCAGCAAGCCATTAGGCATTTGCTTAGTAGCCAATGGGTATCACTTGCATGTTGGGTTTGCTTGTAGGGAGCAAGGCTAAAGCTCCCTGTCTAAGGCACTATGAGGAGATGAGCTGTGTTTATGGTCCACATGCATCTCCTGTGTGAATGGCACAGTGACAGGTGGCATCTGGCTTAAAAGCACAGGTGTTGTTTTTTAGACTTGGGTTCTACTCTCAGCTGTGCCACACACTCACATTGTGCCCTGACAAATTAACTGGTCCCTCCTTTGTGGAGTGTAAAGCCACAGCAACACCTCCCTCATAGGCTCACAGAGGGCAGGGGGCTGATAAGAGATGGGTTGTATGAAGCATTTAGCACTGAATTTGGTACAGAGCAGTGGTTCTTAATCTGTGGGTCCCAACTCCTTTGGGGGAGCGTGTCAAATGACCCTTTGACAGGGGTAGCATATCAGATATCCTTCATATCAGATATTCACATTATGTATGATTCCTAACAATAACAAAATGACAGTTATGAAGTAGCAATGAAATAATCTTATGGTTGGGGTCACCACAACATGAGGGACTTTATTAAAGGGTCTCAGCACTAGGAAGGTTGAGAACCATTGGCACAGAAGGCCTCTGGGGGATAGCTAAGGGCTTATAGTTCTGAAGGGAAGTGGGAGCGGGGATGCTAAGGCTGCAGAACTGTACATTCTCTTTGTTTTAGTGTCAAAGAAACTATGCCATGAAGCCCTAGCGAGTGGCTTTAATGGGAAGGGTCTTGGTTTCCTCAGCTGATAGGAGAGGACGATTATTTAGCCTGCGTCTGTGACTACAGTCTATGATAGTGCAATTTTGAAGGTGTCCTATTGAACACAGACTATGCAGAGTGTCCCTTTTGGTCTCCTATTGCATCAACAGGGTAGTTGTTCTTCATGCCATTTCCCCAGAAATCTCAGCAGCTTGGCTCCTGCTTTCACAAGATCTCAGAACATGTGAAGGCCAGAGTCTCCATAAAGCAAACATATATGATCTGGAGTTGCCTTGGTTGAGAAACTGACCCCAAACGAAGTTCTCAAAGGAGCTAGTGAGGATTTTGAGAGCCATGACTCCCAGGGGAGGATTTTGGTTAAGATGGTCTCATCAGGATAGTAATTTAGGGCTTTCTGATGGCTGAATAGGCCACAATACCCTTTTTAAGTTACACATGAAAACTTAAGTAACTTGGTATTCTAGAAAAATACAAGGACTCATGAAGACATCTCATTTTTTTTTTTCTTAAAGGCACTAAGGTCACAGACATGGCTATGTGGCAATGTGGCTATGTCAGTGGCCACAGCACCTGAGCTTGTAATTTAGGTATTATCACTGCTCAACCAGGCCAGGAGAAGGCAGATCTGTACTGCTTAGGGAGAAGTAGGCCCGAGAGACTGGGAGCTGGAGACTGGCTGATTCCAAGAGCCCAACAGAGCTGTGCTAGATAGAACCTTTTACCTTACTGGTGCCAAACTTGGGGTTGGGCTCTCTGAATCCACTGTGGCCATGCTTTTATGGATTAGGACCAAGTATGTAACTATTTAATGGCCAGGGTTCTGATTTGTTGTTGCCCTTGGTTTTGTTACTACAGGGTAGCCTTTGGCTTAGGCTTCTAATGATCAAATGGTCACAGCCAAAATTTAGCCTTCAAAAAGCCTTTAAAGATAGGATCTGGCTGGCAGGAAAGAAACCCACTACGATCATGATTGGACATTTCTTTTGAATTCACTATGGCCCAAGTGATCCCATGCTGAAAATTTTGGGTTGTTGGGCTCAACTCTCTAGGTCCCATTAGTGTGATTATTGCTAAATACACAGTATCATAACAAGGCACTGTAGAACAGATGGGTAGGGAATGGCTTTAGTTTCTTAGTAGACAGATGAATCTTCTGTACCTCAGGGATGTCTGATTGTTTTGCTTTTATGAAGTGTGTGTGTGTGTGTGTGTGTGTGTGTGATGATTCAAATGTAAAGCATGGTTATAAGCAAGTGCAACAGCTATTCAAATTGATATATTTCACAAACAAATGATGGCATTTTTCATATGTGACAGGCTTAGGAAAGTGAGCCTTGGAAAGTTGTGCCTCATAAATTACATTATTACATACCTAATGTATATTCATATACACACTTCACAGTAACCAGAGGAGCTTTTGTTTCTTGTGTGTGTGTGGTGTGTGTGTACATATACAGACACAAATATGTCTGTGCACATGCACATGTGTGTAGGTGCACTCTCCCATGCACATGTGTGTAAAGGTCAGAGGTGGACATCTGGATGTCTTCCTCAAATGCTTTTCTACCTTATTACTTTTAGGCAGGGCCTTTACCCCATATTCTCCCCTTCCCTCCCTCCCTCTTCTTTCCTATACTGTGAGTTGAAATCTCTAGGGTCTCACATATGCCAAGGCTAATATTCTACTGCTGAACTACATTTCCAGCCTCTTGGTTGTGGCACAGGGTGACCCTGTGTCACCCAGGTTGGCTTTGAACCAACTCTGTGACCTATGGCGGACTCGAACTTACTGTTTTCCTACCCCAGCCTCTTAAGAAGCTTGGTAACAGGCCTGCATCATCAGAGCCAGGTCCTGTCCTTATTGTGTGCTGAGTGCAAATCCTTGGTATGGTCTTTAGTGTTTACTTACCTGTCTACCCCATTCATTTGCCTGTGACAATTATCAAAGGTAACTGTAAGCCAGGGCCTCTGCCAAGAATCAGAAACATCACTAACAAGCTGTTACCTAATCTAGTAGTAGAGAGAATCTTTAAAAATGACTGTGTTTGAGGCTAGAGAGACAGCTCAGTGGTTAAGAGTGCATACTACTCTCACAGAGGTCCTGTGTTTGATTCTCAGAACCCAAATGGCCTTTAACTCCAGTTCCAGAGAAATCCAATGCCTCTGCTCTTCATATGTGCATACCCACATACATATACACAATTACAAATGAGTAAAACAGGCGGTGGTGGCGCACGCCTTTAATCCCAGCACTTGGGAGGCAGAGGCAGGAGGATTTCTGAGTTCGAGGCCAGCCTGGTCTACAAAGTGAGTTCCAGGACAGCCAGGGCTACACAGAGAAACCCTGTCTCGAAAAACCAAAAAAAAAAAAACTAAAAAAAAAAAAAACAAATGAGTAAAAAAAAAAATCTTAAAAACTCACAAAGTGGTGGTTCTTTCCTTTCTTGTATATCTGGGAATATGCAAGGATCGGGGTAAAGGGGTTCCCTTTGCTCCTTGGCATTGTCTTCCATTCTTTCTACTTCTGGGAATCACAAGGCAGCTCTTAATGAGCACCTTGGTTGGGATTCTGCTCGCCTGTACTTGAGAGCTTGTGCTAGGCGGTTGGACACCATGAAGGCTGCACCTCTACGAGCTGAAAGGACTGAGACAGAGAGTCTTCTCCAGGGAAGCATATTTTGAAGGAGCTTCTAGAGGTGTTGTACCTTAAACAATGGCCCTCCTTGCTGGCTGTCATGACCTGCTGATGGAACATTGGCCGCTCTCTCTGGGGTCTCCTGTTTTTCTCTGTGAATTTGCCCCTCTTACTGTGCACTTTCCATTAGAAGATTTTCCCTAAAGATGATTAAAATGCCACCCTTCCCCGGCATTGCCAGGTGGGCCTTCTAGCAAGAGCCACAGGATACGTTCCAGAAGATAGGAGCCCAAGGCCAAGGAGGGTTATTCTAGATATCACAGCCAGGTGCAGACTCAAGGGAGGTCTGGGCTCATTAAATACGGAAAGTTTTCTTTTCCTTCCATCAAGCCAAAGAAGTGATTTGCAGATTCTTCTGTACTTTGGTTTTCCTTGGCCGCCTGCACTTTGTCTTTGCTTTTGCTTTCTGTGCCTTGGTGTCTTGAGTGCCCATTTGGCAAAATGGCTAGAAAGACTCACATTAAGCCACCAGTGGTGCAGCTCTGCTGATGTTGCATGAAATAATGGAACAAGGAAACACACCTTTATGCTGTGTTTTCATGGACTGATCCTTCTAGAAAGCGGAATTTTCTACAGCAAAAGCTGGATTTTACCCATTGTAAGCAGAATCTGGACACGTGTGCTCACACACACACAAAGATACACACAAAGACACACCCACACACACACACACACACACACACACTTTAAAGTTATTTTGGAGGAGAACTCTGAAGTAGGTCACACAGTTAACTACCCTCAGAGGCAGCCAGGTTGGCACTTGGCCTTCTGCTGTCCCCAGTTTGTTGGGTCACTGTTGGAACACCAGAGTTCCACGGGTACTGCTCATTCCTGGGCGCTACAATTGGTGGCTCCAGGGTCTTGGATGTGACTGATTCTTGTTCCTGGTTCTATGTCATCAGGTCTTTTTCACTTCCCCAGTCCCCTGCTAGTAAGTCTTTCTTTTGCTTGTAATTTCTCTCCCTTCTTTGTGTGCTCAGAAATAAGAATGAAATTTATTTAGAGACATAGAATAAATTCTGCCATAGAGTAGACCTTCAGTGTAGACGCTGCTCAAGTGTCCCCATTTGAGGGTTACATCATTTTCATTTTACAGAGGAAGCTACCAGACAATGGGCCATATTTCCTCTCCTTCTGGAACACAAGAACTTATTTCACTTGGTACTCATGGGGTCTTTTTGCTAAATATCACTCAGTAAAAGGAACTGGTGTGGAGGTATTGAGCCTTTGACAGTAGAAAAAAATAATAGAACATTCTTTAAAGTTTGGTATTTACAGGGTTTCACAAATTGTTGTGCTGTTTTAGAACATAGTAGAGTCTGACTTTAAGAATGAAAAAAGTATGAATTAAATCGAAATGCAAATGTCGTCTCTCACTGCTGCTGTGAGATCTAGCCCTACATTGGTACAGCAGACTTATGAACTGATTTCACAATTGTCTGTGTTCATCTCTGTAGCCTAATTGCTGTAACTACAGTGTGCGTTCATTTAGATCCACATCCGGGACCTTTTGAGGTGGGAATGGCACAGCCATTGGAATGAATGGATGCCTATGCCCTTGAGACCATGGGGGAGGGGAGAGTTAACCTGTCTTCCAGTTTCTCGGTTTGCCTCTTCTGCTGGTAGGCTTGGTATGCAGATCCCTGGGCAGAAATTCCTGCTTTTCTGAGCATCACACTCTTTAACTATAAAGTGAGAAGATAGGGGATCTTCTGGGATTTCTTACGTGGGTGATCTGTGAAGAGTCTGTGTTCTATCCCAAAGGTATTGCTGCTGCACACAGGCCTTCAATGTTATTCTAAAGAGGACTATCATAGGAATGTGATGTAAGGCAAAAACTCCAAAATTACATGCTTCTTTAAAAGTCGATGCTCTCAATATTACACTTACTATTTTTTTTTTAATTTTGAGAGTATATTGCCCTCACTCCTCCCTCAGCTCTTCCCAAATGAAACCCCACCTCCCTAATCACCTAACTTTTCTCTCTCTCTTTCTTTCTTTCTTTCTTTCTTTCTTTCTTTCTTTCTTTCTTTCTTTCTTTCTTTCTTTCTTTCTTCTTCTTCTTCTTCTTCTTCTTCTTCTTCTTCTTCTTCTTCTTCTTCCTTCTCCTCTTCCTCTTCTTCCTCCTCTTCTTCCTCTTCCTTCTCTTCCTTCTCCTCCTCTTCCTCCTCCTCCTCCTCTTCTTCCTCCTCCTCCTCTTCTTCCTCCTCCTCCTCCCCATCCTCCTCCTCTTCCCCTTCTCCCTCTATTCCCCCTCCCCTCTCCCCTCCTCCCCCTCCTCATCATGTACTGTATGTGTTGGCCGTGTATTCTTGGGTATATGGCCTTCTATTGGAGCATGGTTGACTCACTAGGGCCACAGCATTGATGAAAACCTTCCCTCTCTCAACATCTGTTGGTTGCCACTAGCTCTTTTTTAAAAAATTGACACTTAGAAATATTCTCCATTGGCTTTCCAGGCACTCTTCTTAGAAACAGCTCAAAGCAATATGCAGAGATCATGATGAATATATCACGAGGCCCTAGTCGGTAGGTAGCCTCCCAGTGGTATTCTTGCAGTGTCTGCCTTAGCGCTTCAAACTATTATGGTGGAAAGTCCTTTTACCTTCAAATGCTCAAAAGACTTTTTTTCCCTCCTGAGCATTTCTGCATGTCTACCAATGGCATACAATATTAAAGAATAAGACTCGGAATGTGAGAGACTGGCTGCATGGGCCCTGAGCACTCTGTAGTGTGCCGGCCTGGACAAGCAGGAGCAGTGGGGCTGGATGGCCAAGCTTCGTGTCCATACATGGGCCCGTGGTCCTGAGGATCGCATGGGAAGCAGGCCCTGCAGAGGCTGTCTCTAGGGCTTTGTTATTCTCTGAAGCTCAAAGGCAGCGAGTGAGTAGTGGTGTTAAGTGACCCAGGGCCTGTGGAGCAGGCTTGAAGAACTTGATTTCCCCTTCGCCACCAGGCACCCCTTGGAAACGTATGGGCCTCCTCCTACAGTGCATTCTTGACTTGACATAGCTAGCAGGCTTTCCTCTGGGTTTGGCTCAGGACACTGTGGGACTGCCAGCTTCTCTGAAGATGTTTATTCATGGCTCATTTGGGAGATTCTCCATGGATATGTAACATGGTCTCAGAATGTTGGATCATTCTACACTTGTTCTTTGAGATGGGCTGTTTTTCCATCTTTGCTCTGGGTCACTTTAGAGTTCTCAGGAGCATCTCTAGTTAGCTTTATTTTATGGTCCCTTATCTTGAGGACAGCCATGTGAGCCGTCCCTAGGCCCATAGGAGCCTGGCTTGCCTGAGGTTGTGAGAGAAGATTTGGGAGGAAAATATAGATTTTAGAATTTAGATTTGGGATATTAAATAAGGAAAATATCCCAAAGCATTTCTTACTTATATGAGCAATTACTTCCTTAACTTGTGGATGGAAATATGTTCTGAAATTTGTTTAGTCAGCCCCCTCTGAAATAAATATAATTACAGCAATGATATCATTTCTGTTTAAAATGTTTGAAAAGGTATCAAGACAACGTGATTAAGGCCTAATTGTTTGCCAAATTTTCTTTAAAGTTACAGTTTTTGGGGGAGATTCTGTGCCAAAAAACATCTTAAACTGATGAACATATAGTTCTCCTCACTGATTTTGGCTGGGTTTTAATTAGATGACTGCTTTCATAGTTGAGGAAATACATTTAGGTCGGTCTTACGCCCTATGGTGCCAGATTTCAGTCCAAGAAAAAAAATTCTCCCCCCCTCAGCTTAGTGCTGATACACACTTAAATAGCACAGGTAAGGTCTTTTCCTTGGCCAAGGGCACACAGTGACTTTCCAGAGGGTTGGTCCCTCATGGAGTAAGGCAAGTTTGAGGTTCTGTGCCCTGGGGAGCTTTCCTCCTGCCGGCACCATGGTGGCTGCTTCAGTTCCCTGTAACCACAGCCTTCAGAAGGGGTGGCATCGGGTCCTGATCATTGGTTACCCAGGTCAGACTGATACTGGCAGACCCAGTAAGGCACTGGGGCTTGTGTTGTCCAGTATGACCTGGCTTTCATCTTATATCTATTGTCTCCATCTGTGAATCACGAGTTCACACAGTTATGTGCCTGCTCGTATGGGGTTTTAGCGAATAAACTGAGAGAGCCATTCTTTACCACCTACTTGTGGTATATGCTAAGAAGAAAGAGCCATCCTGAACCCCAAAATAGACTATAAGCCTACACTAATGCCAGAACTGACAAGGTGATTCTTCCATAGCCTGGAGATCATTTCCAGCACCGCTAACAGTTAGTGTGTTGACATTCAATGTGTCAGTTTATACTAAACAGAATATCCATCCATCACCAATCTACCCATATCCCCGTCACCAACCCCGGTTAAGACTTTCGTGAACTCTCTTTTTACCCAGAATATGAAGACAGGGCTCCAATCTGCTGCTCCTGTCTATTCCCAAGTAGGTCTCCTCTCTTCCTGGACTTTTTTTCCTGGCTTTTTCGTGTCTGCTCCAATCTGCTGCTCCTGTCTATTCCCAAGTAGGTCTCCTCTCTTCCTGGACTTTTTTTCCTGGCTTTTTCGTGTCTGCTGGGCAGTCTTTGTACTGTGCAGTAGCTCATGAGGGGGAGCCTTTCAGTAGGCTTCAATGATGAGGGGCGGATCCCCTCAGATACCCTCTCTGCTGGGTGTCACCTGGGACTTCCACGTATGTACAGGTGATATTCTCAATTCTCTTTTTTTTAATTTAAATAATTTGTTTTTATTCCTTTTGGCTGATGTTTCCATTTTTACTTTCTCTTTATTTTTGATGGCTTAGTACATATATACCATGATACCTGACCATATCTAATTCCCGTTTTCATCTTCTGGTTCTCCCTTAGACTCTAGAATATGTCTTCCTCCCAACTTAATGTTGTTGTTGTCGTCTCCTCCTCCTCCTCCTCCTCTCCAATAACCTAGTAAATTTAATTAGTGCTGTATAAATGTGTGTGGTCATGGGGCCATCCACCAGAGCATGGGAAATCTACTAGTAACCTTGTCTTCCATAAAGAAAGGTCTCTAGAGCCGGGTGTGATAGCACATCTTTTAATCACATCACATAAGGGAGAAGCTAGTGGATCTCTGAGTCTGAGGTCAGCCTGATCTACATAGTGAGCTTTAGGACAGCCAAGGCTACATAGAGATCCTGTCTTAAAAAATCCAAACCAAGAAAAGGCAAAGAGTCTCTCCCTCCTCTAGCAACTATCCACTGCCGGCAACTCTTCAGAAAGGGCTGTGTCCTAGAGATCACTTACCCCATCTATTGCCAAGGTTTTGGCTGAATTGATTTTATACAGGTCTTGTGCAAGTAGCAACAGCTGCCATGAGTTCATGATTGTGACAGCCAGGTCATGCCCAGAACACAGCACTTCACAGACTCCTCTGCATTCTCTGGCTCTTCTGTTCTTTCTGCTCCACTTCTGCCGTGTGCCTGGCCCTTGATAATGGCGAGGTTAATACAGAGGTCCTGTTTAGGGTCTGAACACTCAGTCTTTTATTCTCAGCACTGTGACCAGTTATGTACCTCTCCACTGACCCCTGCCCACTACAAAAAGAAGCTTTTCTCACTGTGGCTGAGCACAGCTTGGGTCTATGGATATAAGCTTAAATATTTAGAGTGCAGTTTGACAGCATGTCCATTTAGCAAAGGAACAATAGCAGGTTCTTTTTAACGGCTGAGACTATTTATTTTCACAATCTTCTTTCTGGCTTGGAGCGTATCAGCGGGAACATGTGTTTTTACTGCTGAGTTTACTTTGCAGCTGGCTTGGGCGCAGTGCATACTGCCCGCCCTCTTCCACTGATGGGCATCTTCGGCTTCTGTTCCTTTTTCAGATAATTTTCTTTTGTTTGTTCTTGGTATTAGGGAGGGGAGCCTTCCTTCTCTTAACTATCTTCCACTCTGAATTTAGAGTTGCCTTCCTTCTTCCCTCCCGACCCCCCATTCTCTGCCTCCTCTTCAAACTCCTCCCTTTCATTTTCCAGTTCTCTCTTGCCCCTCATAACCATCTCCCTTTCTATTCTCTTCTCCCTTCCCCTCATCTCTTCTCTTTTCTTGACAAGAGTGGCCTGGAAATTGTGATCTTCCTTTCTCAGCCTATATATGGATGTACAAGATGTATCAAATGCACATAGTAACAAATGCCCATAGTTTCATTGCTTAGGAAGTGGAGGAAGGATGACTGACTATAATTGCTTACACAGAGAGCTAGGGTCATAGGCATGTGTCGCACCTGACTTTCATGTGAAATGTCTGCCTCCATAAACCCAAACTCTCTCAGATCAGTAGCTGTGTCTTATACCTGTGTGAGGCCCCAGTGCAGGCACCTGCCGCGGGCCTAAGGAGCCCAGGGCTCCAAGAATGAATGCTGCGCCTGCGCAAGAGCAGCTGCTCTCAGGTTCTGTGAAAACTTCCTGGCCAGGTCAGCAGCTGCGCTGTCAGTCAGGCTGTCTGCCCGTGCGTTAGAGCAGGGACACTAAGAGCTGCTGTGGAGTCGTGATCTCAGCCGCAGGCGAAAGGTAAAATGATGCTGTTGCAGACACTTCAGCAGGCACATGGATGCAGAATAGCCTTACTACCAATTAGTGGAACTGTTTTAGTGAAGGTCTGAATAAAATCCTACTTCTCTGACTAATTAGGTGAGGCTTTTGTTCACATAGACCCAGCCCTCAGTAAGTTGTATAAAAAGCATGCTTTACATGGATGCTGCAGCTGGCTTATGCACTCACCACATGCTCCTGCAGGACACATGCTGCCGATGTGGGAAGTCTTAGTGTGCTGCCACTGCAGCTGTGACTGTCACTGTCCCGAGAGACAGCGGTCTGCTCAGATGCATGCTCCAATGCCTAAAGGCTGGTTGTAGCAGAGATCTCAATATAAGGTATGTTTCCATTCTGTTTTTATATATACATACTTATATATGTATATATATTATATGCATATATGTATATAAGTGTGCATACTATATACATATATATACTAATATATGTATATATTGTACATATCCACACACATATATACACAAAAAGGAAATAGTTATATTAAAATTTATTATGAGAACCACTTTTTTCCTAAGTGAATTGAAACAGCATAACACTTACTAGTTTTTGTTTTTATTTTTTTCTTTTCTACTTGAAAGGCAGGGTCTCTCTATATAACCAGGCTGGTCTGAAACTTACTGTGTAAGCAATTATAGTCAGTCATCCTTCCTCCACTTCCTAAGCAATGAAACTATGGGCATTTGTTACTATGTGCATTTGATACATCTTGTACATCCATATATAGGCTCCCAAATGCTGTAATGTTTAGCCTTATATATATAGCAGGCTCATGACCAGAGAGAATTAAGTATGTTGACTCAATCTTAAGATTATGTGTATTTCAAAACTGAAATTTGCATTGTTGTATTATAGATAAAGAGATATGTAAGGTAAACACAACTATTCCTTTTAAAGTGTACATGTGTATATCAAATATGATAAATATAATATAATATATATTATGCATATGTTATATATATATGTATAAAATATTTTTTAAATGGAAGTCAGCAAACTGCTTTTACAATAGCTGGATTTATGGTGACTGATACTATAAGTAGGTAGTTTCTTTTTTTCCCTTCCCACTTACACTTGGGAGAATTTTTTTTTTTTCGAGATAGGGTTTCTCTGTATAGCCCTGGCTGTCCTGGAACTCACTCTGTAGACCAGGCTGGCCTCAAACTCAAAAATCCTCCTGGCTCTGCCTTCCAAGTGCTGGGATTAAAGGTGTGTGCCACCACTGCCCGGCTTGTTTTTCTTTATTGAAGATGTCTCAGGACAAATGACATTGGCTTCAGGTAGGAAGGCGTCAAGGAGGAGGTGAGGTTTGAACCGGTGCTTTGGATGAGTGCTGGGATTAAAGGCATGTGCCACCACTGCCTGGCAGGAAGAATTCTTTCTGCTGGCCAGGCCTCACCAGCCAGTGGCTCCTGTGTGAATGTCTTGGTGAACTCAGGGACACTTCTGACTACCACTTCTTACTTTGAATGCACAACAGGATGGCCACTGGGTTGACTGTGCATGAAGATTTCCTGACCACTTCCTAGTGCTCTTCCAAAATGCATTGTTCATGTTCTTCACCTTCTCAGTCTCAGGGTCAGGTATCAGGTTGTTCTTTCCCTTCTCCCATAGAACAGCATGTGGGCATTTGCTGCAGGATGTTAACACAGCTGGGAGAGTGCAGCCGCTCAGGATCCAGAGGGTGGCCTTGTTCTGGGAGCCTGCATTGGGTCAGGAATAGGAAAGGGTTCTGCAGTGTCGGGAGACCGTTAGACCGTGCTACTCTCACGCGTCTGTGTAATCTTACATGGAAACGGCCCTTTACAAATTTCATTCTGAGTGCTAATGCTATTGCAAAGCACTTTGTAGTGTACGAGCTTTTAAAGAGAATATTCTGAAATACAATAAGCATGAGAATCAGAGTGACTTTGGAGCAGACCTTTGCTTTCCCTCAGCCTGCATGGTGCTTTTTCTATGAAGTGCAGTGTATTCTGAGGATGCTCTACTCAGATGACTGAGCTGGAAACCAAAAAAGACTTCATAAGCATTCATCACCACAGATACGTAAGATGAACCAATACTGGATTTCCAACTACGCCTTTTTTTGACCTGTCTTACCAAACTATGGATGATACTGAACATTAGCAAGGGTTCAGCCACAACCACATCACAAGGGTAAGGCAGGGCTTTGCTGATGGAGTTCAGGTGGGAGGCGGCATTGGAGGATGGACCTTCTGCCCCGTCCTCGGTCACCTCAGTTACCTTCTGGCTGCCCTAACTGTTTCCCATCAGTTACTCTCCAGACACTAGAGAGGTTCAGAGAGGTCAGTACACAAAACGGATTTAAGACTTTTAACGCTGAGGGTCCAGCCCTGTCATCCAGTGCTACATGGGTTCATTCCTGTGTCCACTTCAAACCCTTCTCAGTGATGTTCCATTTCTCACTCCTCCTCTGAGACTGGCTGCACCTGATGCAGGGAGAAGGAAGACTCAAGCTGTGTTCACCTCACAGGAGAGAGCTTGCCTGGTTCTCACCCCGAGCCCTCTCCCTGCCTTTCGGCATTCTTTTTTGCCTGATAAGCCCTTCTAGGATTTTTCCTTATTATTTTATTTTATTTTTTTTAGAATAGAATAGAGTTTATTCAGGGCATGGGGAGGGGAGTTAAAGGGGTAGTGGAGGCAGAGAAAGGCAGAGAGAAGGAGAGAATAGAGACGCAGAGGCCGGCCATGACCATGTGGAGAGAGGGGGGAGGGGAGGAGAGCCCAAGAGGGGAAGAGAGAAGCTGAGAGTGAGCGAGGTGAGAGAGAGATAAGAGGAGTAAGAGAGCTTTTTATTTATTTTTAAGAATTAACATAAAGTGTGTGTGTGAGTGAGATCTTTGGATTATTTTATCTACCACCACAATCGGGATACCTACCAGTTCTATCACACTTCCCCATATTTATTTATCATGCCCCTTTGTGGTTACACTTCTTTTTTATTAGAATCCTTGTGTGGTGATTTGAATAGGAATGGCCTCCCTAGATGCATGTGTTTGAATGCTTGAATTTGAATCCTAATGAAGATACCTTGACAACTAGTGATAGATGATAGAGTTTTGCCGTTTCTAGAATGTCCTACAAATAGATTTATTCAGCATAATGCCCTCGAGACTCACCCACGCTCAGTAGTGTATCTCACTTGTTAACTCCTTTTAATGGGTCGATTTTGTTGTGTCTGTAGATGTGCTACCTTTAACCGTTCATCTGTTGAAGGAAATTTGGGTTCTGTACAGTCTTTGGTGGTCATGAACAGAGCTTTTGTCAACATGCAGATTTCTGTGGAAATGCTAATTTTTCATTTCTTTTGGGTCTATACTTAAGGACTGGGATCCCTAGATCATATACTTGGTATGTTTATATACCATAAGAAACTCTTTCCTGGGGCCAGGTAGTGGTGGTGCACACCTTTAATCCCAGCACTTGGGAGGCAGAGGTAGGCTGATTTCTGAGTTTGAGACCAACCTGGTGTACAGAGTAAGTTCCATGACAGCCAGGACTATACAGAGAAACCCTGTCTCGAAAAACCAAAAAACCAAAAAAAAAAAAAAAAAAAAAAAGAAAGAAACTGTTTCCTGGAGTGGTAAGGCCATTTGACATTTCTATTGGAAATGCATAAGTTTCAGTGACTTAGAACCCTTTCCAGCACTTAAGAGTGTCTACTTTTTAAATTTAAACATTTTCTAATAAGTATGTGGTAACTTTTGCTTCCCTTGTGGGCGATGGGGAACATCCTTCCTGACTGACTCTGTTGGCTTGCCCTACTCGGCGCAAGCCTCCTTCCATCCTTTGTTCATTTCCAAAGCTGGTCAATTTGCTTTCTTGCTGCAGGACTGGGCAAATCCCTTGTGTGCCCTGCATCCAGTGTTTGCATTAGATTCATGATTGGCAAGTGTTGTCTGAAGTGTGTCTTTTTATTCAGTGTTTTTGCAGGGTGAACATTTTCAGTTTTTTTCTAATTGGACATGCTTTTGGTTTCATATTCAATATTTCCCCAATTGTAGACTGTAAAGATTCTCGGTAGTGTGTTCATCTTGGAAACTTTATAGTTTTATCATAAAGGTTTCAGACCGATTTTAAGTGCATTTTTGTAGGCTACATGAGGCTCTTGTAAGTTTCCTGTTACTGTAGGTTTCTGATGGTTTCATGGCTGTCTTTCCCAGGTGACTTGTCTTTGAGCATTTGTTAAAAATTATTTGGTCATAGTGCCTCATTTCTGTCCCCTGGTTTGGGTCTGGCCATCCCTCAGAAAACACTGCTTTCTTCCTGTAGCCTTGTCACAAGTCTTACAATTGGATGCCATGAGTTCCAAAGTTGTTTTACCTCCTGTAGGAGGGAATTCCTTTTTCTTTTCACATAAATTTTAAATTGTTGCTTCCAAAACTAAACCTAAACAAATGAATAAATACTGGATGTGATTTTTGGCTGCCTTTAGTCTAAAGATCAATTTGGGTAGAATTGGTACCTCAGGTATCGTTTTTGCAGCTCATGAATATAGTATACTTACGTGGATCTTCTCGGAGTTATCTGGACGTGTGATTTTTACTGTATTTAAAGCAGGCTTATTGTTCTGGACCACTGGAGACACAGTCAGTCTTTCCCCATTACGCTTGATGTAGCTGGAAGCAGTGTATGGCCTTCTTTAGACTGAGGTCCCCCAGTTCCTCTTGTTGCTAAGGTTACTGAATGGTTTTGCTGTGAGAAGTACTGGATTTAATCAAATGACTTTCTACTTCTGTGGAGAGGTCATGTGCTTTCTGCACTTTTTCCCATCTGTGTGGTATACTGCATGGTTTCTTTCTTTCAATATAATCTCACCTTTTAGATATGTGTCTTACTTGATCATGGACAAAAATTTTATATATTTATATGAAGGATTCAGTGTGCTAGTACTTAGTGGATGATTATTTAAATTTTTTTTATTATTCATTTACTGTGTCTGAGTGTTTTGCCTGCGTGGGCACCATGTATGTGCCTAGTGCCTATGGAGGTCAGAGAATGCGTCAGGTCCCCTGGAACTAAACTTATGGATGCTTGTGAGCTGTCCTGTGGGTGCTGGGAACCGACCTGAGTCTTCGACCAGGTTAGCAAGTGTACCTGCAAGCCATCTCTCCAGCAGTTTGGTGATATTTTTAATACCTATATTCATAAATATGTTAGTCTTTTTTTGAGATATCTTTGGTGGTTTTACCTCTACTTCTGTCTTGTACTTATGAGGGATTGATATGAATTCTTTAAACAGTTGGGAGAATTTGCCAGGTAAGCAGTATGGGCTTAGACTTTGCAGGAAGTTTTTAAATTAATAATCAGTCTTTCTGGGCTGGTGAGTTGGCTCAGTGGTTAAGAAGACCGACTGCTTTCCCAAAGGTCCTGAGTTCAAATCCCAGCAACCACATGGTGGCTCACAACCATCTGTAATGAGATATAACGCCCTCCTCTGGTGTGTCTGAAGACAGCTACAGTGTACTTACATATAATAATAAATACATCTTTAAACAACAAAAAAAAAAATCAGTCTTTCTATTTGTTGCAGGCTTGTTCTGACTTTCTATGTCTTGCATCTTCTTTTTGTCAGTGTTTTCTCCTAAGAACTTGTCCATTCTATCTAGCATAAATTTGTTGGTAGAATGATTCCTACATTTTTGTTCCCATTTTTGCTCCATTGAGATTTTCATTTCTGCCTCAGTTTAACAGGCTCTTTGTTGCTGACACGGACTTCAGAGTTGACAGTTACCTTCTTTTAGCTCTGGATTCTGCCTTGTGATCTCCTCGGCTCCTTCTGGGAAATCTATAATTATCAAAAACCATTATTCCTGATATATATTGCTTTCTTCTAGACTTTTCAATTGTCTCTAGTTTTTAGCAGCTTGATTATGATCTGTCTGGCGGTGGACTCTGCATTTCTTGGAACTGTAAATTTATCTTTCTCGCCAAATATGAGAACTTACAGTCTTTTTTTTTTTTAAGTATTTTTCCTTCTTCTGAGACTCTGATGCTGTGGATGTTAGACATGCTAGCGTTCCCCACAGGTCTCTGAGCTCTGTCTGCTCATACACTGCTTTTCTCAGGTTCCTTTGGATAATCTACTCCCCTACATCAGGTTTACCTGTTGTTTCTTCTGTCACCTCCATTGTGACATCGCATCCATGTTGTGACATTTGAAAAGTTTTGTCTTTATGTTTTTTTTTTCCTCAACTCTAGGACTTCTTTTTGTGTGAGGGGAGGATAAGCTTACTGTCCTTCTGTCTATGCAAGAGGATTCTGCCTTCCTAGAGATGCTCCCAGTAGCTCCTCTAGAATAATCAAAGTTCTTTGATTATTCTGATAACCATGTCATGAGGGTTGATTGTCCTTCCATTGCAGGGTGTCTTGCCAAAGTAAATTTGCATTCTGTTATGAGCATTCTTAAATATAGGCTAAACAAATCTAATCAAAAAATCTGATATCTAAAAATGCTCCTAAATGCAAAAAATCTGAAAACTGACATGATATCATGATAGAAAATCCCACATCTGTAGAGATGCACAGAGCATACATATGACCACAAATATGATCCCTTTAAGTGCAAGGTCCAGAAGAAATGAAAATGAATGCTGTGCCTTAAACGTGTATCTCATTCCAAAATTACCTTGTTAAGTACATGCAGATACTCACACTCTGAAACATCCTGAGCACTCTTGGTCTCAAGCCTCGCATTAAGTGGCGCTGAAGCTGTATTCTGATGCCATTCGTGGTTTGTCCATGTCTTATGCCGGCAGGTAATTGAGCTCTTCTACTTTTCTTCTGTGGGCCGTCTCCAGCATCAGCTCTGCTCAGTCTTATGATGTCGTTTGTGTCTGTTCTCCAGGCTGAAAGCTGGGGATTGAGCTGTCCCAGAGTGGGAAATCTCAAGGCCACTGACACTGCTGGTCAGGGTCAGATCCAGAGCAGATAGTTCAGTGGGAACAACGTTGCTTTGTTGTATAGAACTCTCCTGAGTTCCTCTCTGCAGGTGCTCTGATAATTTCTGATTTCCGGAAGCCCTTTCCCACCAACCTTGAGACAGAAAGTTAGAGCATTTCATTCTTTACTTGGATGTATTATTTTCTTTGTCTGTGTCCAGGATCAGGCAATAAATAGCTAGAAAAAAAAATAAGCAATGGGATTTCACCCTGTGCCCTGGAGACTGTAGCTCTTCCTAGGAGAAGCATTCTCTTGGAGTTTGGTGTCCACCCAGCTGATTGGCCCAGGGTCTTTGGACCCTGACTGGGTCCAGGGTGGGAATGATCAAAAAAATCAAGGCTCTTGTGAGATTCTCTTAACTGTGGAGGTTTTTGTTTTTCTTTTGCTACTTGGTCTAGAAAGCAAGAAGCTTCTCTCTCCCTCCCTCCTCCCTCCTCTCTCTCTCTCTCTCTTTCTTTCTCTCATTGCATGTTTTCGGGTACCAGGCTGCCTTTGAATCTGCATCTGCACTGGGTGATACTGGGAGACCAGGATGAAAGGAAAATTGGGTACTGTTCTGAAGGTATTCTGAGTTTGTTTCCATTCCCCAGTCTCCGTGTTCCCATTTACATTTCGCAGTCCTCAGATGCCCTGTGTGTTCTGCCCAGCTTCTCATTGGCATGGACTGGGCCAAGGGTGGGGGTTCTTATCCACTCTTGCCTGCAGCTGCAGCCCTCACATTCGAGTTAACACTGTTGTCTGTAACACAAACCCTGTGTGGGTGGGGATGGCTCACCAAGCTTGTTTCTGTGGATTTCTAGGATGCTTTTCTAACGTGTACCACAACATTGTCAAATGCTGCTTGAGATGAGATAAGCTTACCTCTGATTTAACTCGGAGGATGGCATTCTGGAAAGGGCCAAAGAGCAAACACGTTAGCCTGTGAGCGAGGTGCTGAGGTGGAACACAGCTATCCGCACCGATGACTGACAGAATGGCTGTGTTCCAGTCAGACCCGGTGACTGGTGCTGAAGCGTTGTTCTTGTAAACCTTGCATATGCATGCGGCTTTCCTCTCAGGGCCCGGCCTCTGTCCTTCATGTCTTCTGCTAGGCTATCCCTCTCAACACCACCACATGGGAACCAGACCTTGGTGTATGTTGTGGTGGGGATGAACAGAGTACCAGATGCAGACAGGAATCTTTGGAAAAGGTAGCGTGCCTCTTCTCAAACGTTGTGAGCAGCACAGAACAGTCTGGGGTTGGGACCATCTGTGGCGGCTGTTGACTGAGAGCCGGGAGCTATAAAGGGAAATAAACATTTTACTTCCTTCTGATCTTCAGTTTTTCACAGTATATCCCTAGATTATGCTTTGCTTATTTTAGAGTTGGCTCCTTAAACTAATGCTGCCCCCTCCCTTCCCCTCTCCTTCCCTGTCTTCCTCTCCCCTCCTTTATTCCCCTCCTCCCCTCCCCTCCCCTCTCCTCCCCCTCCCTTTCCCTCTCCTTCCCTGTCTTCCTCTCCCCTCCCTTATTCCCCTCCCCTCCCCTCTCCTCCCCCTCCCTTCTCCTCTCCTTTTCTCCTCCCCACTCCTCTTATTTATGTATGTCTTCTGAGACAGATCTTGTTGAGGAGCCCAGGCTAGCCTCACAGGCTAGCCTCACATCCCCCACCTTAGGGCTCAAGCTCAGAATTAGGTTTTCTTCCCATTTTATGCTTTTATGTGCTTCTTCCTCTCAAGAAAGGCAGAATCCCTCCATGAGGTCACCTTAGTGCTGACATTGTGATGCATGTCACCAGTACCCTACTGAAGTCACTACAGTTTTGTTGGCATTTTTCTTTTTATGACATCAGTGATAAATTAGGAAAGTGGGGGCCTTGATGAAGTACTACGTGTTCCTGGTTTGTAATGTTTGGCTATAGTAAAGTATTTCTTTAACACTTGTTATGAAAGCATTTTTCTTTTGCTTTTGTTTATTTTACAGTTAAAAAAAATCTCCTTTCCATGCTCGTCTTGATTATGTGGTTCTTTTAATTTTGTTTTTATTTTATGTGTATGGGTGTTTGTCTGCATGCATGAAGGTGCACCACATGCACGTCTGGTGCCTTTGAAGTTGGAAGAGGGTATTGAGTTTCCTAGGACTGGAGTTAGATGTGGTTTTGAGCCAATGGTGGGTTCTGGGAAGTGAACCTGGGTCTTCTGTAAGAACAGTGTTCTTAACCACTTAGCGGAGGTCCCCTCCAGCCCTTTGTTATTTATTTTTTTAAAAATTTGATGAGAAAAAGAAAATATAAGCAGTCATTTAAGAAAGGAATGAGACTATAGTTTATGCCTTTCTTTAGTTTTTGTAGAAAGCAGCACTCCCATTTGGCTTCAGTGAAAAGGCGCAGTCTACCTTTAAGGAGTGTAGAGTTCAACCTCCTTAAATAGTCTCAGCCCTCGACCCCTTTCCTCAAGAAGGTTTAAGATGAGCACTGAAACCATAATGGTCGCAGATGCTCAGGGTGCTTTGAGCATTTAGTGTGTGTTGTTTTGTTGCACTGGGTTCTTCTAGCCCTGCTTCACATAGATCCCATGCTGAGAAATGGAGGGCTGAGAAAACACTGTGGGTCTCCTCTGTGTACAGTGAGCCCCGTGAGGACAGTACATGCTTTCTGGTGTGGAGCTCTAAATGCATAAACCTTTAAACCAACTGGGAATTTATATCTACCCATTTGTTTCCAAAACATAACTTGAATTACCTGAGGCAAGCTAACAATCTACTGAGAGATAGTTTGTGTTCTGCCCTTTTCAGGGTGTGGGGTGTGAGTGTGTGTGTGTGTGTGTGTGTGTGTGTGTGTGTGTAAGAACCCAGAGAGAAGGCACTGAGGATGTTGACTTGCAATTGAACTTTGGTGGAGGCAATCACCTTTTGTCTTTGAGTTGATATTGAAATTGATACTTCTTAAGGTAGTTAACTGGAGAGACAGAGAAGTTGTGGACTCACACTAGCTACTGACTAAAGCTTTGTCTACTATCCAGAATGTCTTTAAGTTTTAAAGCAGTGCCTTTGCTTTGAGCATGTTTGGACACACATATCATTATATTCTGTTCTTACTCATCTACTCCCCCTACTGGCCACCTTCCCCCACCCCTTGCTGGCACTCGTCCTCTACGCACAGTCTGTCCTTCCTTCTGCTTTCCTGACACATATATTTCATCACCCCCTCTTTCCCTTCCTGTCTTCCCTGTGATGTCTACCTCCCCTCCCTTGCTACTTTTATTTTAATGCCCCCCAAACTATAAATTTAAATCTGTGTTCTATATATGAAATGGTCAATATTTGTCTTTCGAGTTTGACTTCTTTTCTTTAACTTGATCTTCAGTTCTGCTGATTTCCTTACAAATGTCATAATTTAATCTTTCTTTTCATCTAAAACAATTCCATTGTGTATCACATTTCCTTTATACGTTCATCTGTTGATAGGCATCTGGGTTGGTTTTGTATTTTTGCTGTTGTGAACAGTAGAAGTAATAGACATGGATGTACATGTGTCTCTGCGGTGTGCTGATTTAGATATTGCAAGTATATACCTAGGAACGGCATAGCTAGGTCATAGGTAGTTGAAGTTTTAGGTTTTTAAGAAAAGTCCAGATTTACTACTATAATGGCTGGTCTGGTTTATACTCCCACTAGCAGGAAATAAGGATCTCTTTTCTGCATCTTTACCAGCCCTTGTCCTGACTGGAGTGAGGTAGATTCCCAAAGCAGTATTAATTTGCATTTCCCAGATGGCCCAAGGATGTTGAAGACTTTTCCAAATATTTATTAACCATTTATTGATTGTATTTCTTCTCTTAGTGTTTAGTTTTTACAGACCATTATATATCTTTAATATTAATCTTCTCTCAGATGTGTAGTTGGTAAAGCAAAGACCATTTTTTTTTGTTGTTGTTTTTTTGTTTTTTTGGTTTTTTTGTTTTGTTTTTCTGTTCTGTGGGCTGCTTCTCCATTTTGGTAATTGTTTCCTTTGCTGTGCTGAAGGTTTTTAATTTCATGTAATTCATGGTTATTTCCTTTGCTTTTAAAGTTCTTTTTAAGAAAGTTTTTGCCTATGTTTATTTGTGATGCTTTGAATAAGAATGGCTCCCATAGGCTCATGTATTTGAATTCTTGGTTCCCAGTTGATGGAATTGTTTAGGAAGGATTGGGAGGTGTGGCCTTGAAGGAGTAAAGGCCCACACCAGTTGGCTTGCTCTCTGCCCCATGCTTGTGGATCAGATCTAAGGGTTCTGCTACTAATCCAGTGCCATGCCTGCCTGCCTGCCTGCCTGCTGCACTCCTGTCAAGGTGGTCATGGACTCTCTCTGAAGCTGTGAGACTCAAAATAATCGCTTTCTTTTATAAGAAGCCTTGGTCATTGTTTTTTAATCACAGAAATAGAAAAAGTAGGGCACCTAAGTCTTGAAATACCCTTTCTGTACTTTCCTCTAGCAATGTCAAGGTTCCAAGTCTTTGAGCATTTGGAATTGTTTTTTGTTTGTTTGCTTGTTTGGTTTTTTTTTTTTTTTTGATGTAGATGAGAAATACAGATCTAGTTTATTCTTCCACAGTTGAGATAGCGAGTTTTTCCAGTACTATTTGTAGAAGCTACCCAGTGAATGTTTTAAGCCTTTGTTGAAAAGTTAGAAGGCTGTACCTGTGTGTGTTTGTTTCTGGGTCCTCTCTTCTATCCCATTGACCTACATGTCTATTTCTGTGCCAGTACCATATTTTATTTTGATAGTATGACTCTGTAATATAATTTAAGGTCAGATGTTGAGAAATTTCAGTATTTCTTTTTCTACTTAGGATTATTTTTGGATAGTTGGGGTCTTTATAACTTTAATATGAACTTTAGGAATTTTTACATTTTTATGAATTATTGACATTTTGTAATGACATTTTGATGGCGAATGTGTTGAAACTGTAGATCATATTTGGTAATGTAGCCATTTTTACAATATTCTGCCAACTCACCATCATGGGGGAAATCTTTCCATCTTCTAGTGTATTTTTTAAAAAAAAATTTTTTTTTAAGTATCTCAAGGTTTCCATGTTAGAAGAGAGGTCTATCACCTCTTTGGTTAAGCTTATTCCTAGATATTTTAAATGTGCTTATAAATAGATTTTTTCAATTTCTTCCTCAGTAAGCTCATAATTGGTATATTAGAAAGTTACTGATTTTTTTTTTGTTCATTGGTTTTATAAATTGCTACTTTGTTGAAAGTATGTTTAAAGTATAAAAGCTTTCTGGCATGGAGTTTGCGGTCTTAATATAAACATGCAGCTTTCAAATAGAGATTCTTCGACTGCTTTTTCTATTTGGATCAGTTGTCTTTTTCTTATTGTTCTAGGTAAGATTTTAGTGCTGTATTGACTAATAGGGTTCCTTTGTCTCATTGCTGAGTTTAGGGAAAATATTTTCTCCCTTCCAAGTAGCACTGGCTCTGGGTTTGCTGTATGTAATGTTTCTTATGCTGAGGTATGTTTGTTCTATCCCGACTTGTTCAGGACTTTCTGAGAAGAGCACATGCTTTAAGTTCTTAAGCTTTTACATTGTATCATATTTATTGATGTACATTGTACTGACTCTCATCTCTGGGATTAAACCAACTGGTAAATGGTCTTACTGTAACCTTGACTTAAATCCATGTGATTTTACTTTTGAGAATTTTTGCATTTATTCTAATTAAATTGGTCTGTCCTTGCTTTATCATTACCTGATTCTGGTGTCAGAGCAACAACACCTTTGCAGAATGAGTGGCAGTGAGCTTTCCTTTATGTTTTATAGAGTTTGAGGACTGTTAGCATTAACCATTTCTTAAAGATCTGGTGGAATTTTGCAGTGAGCCCATTTGGTTTTGACTTTTTGTGGTCGGGAGATGTTTTATTACTGCTTTAATCTCACTTTTTTTTTGATATAAATTATATCTTAATCGTGTAGGTTACACAGATATGTAGTTATTCTGGATCTTCCAGGTTTTATTTATTTATTTATTTTTATTGAAAATAGCCCCCAGTGACACTGGGATTACAGATGCATACAGTCATGTGCAGCTTTTAAGTAAGTGCTTGGGATTTGAACTCAGGTCCTCGTGCTTGCCAAGCAAATGCTCTCCCCCATGGCATCTCCTCCCCAGCTCCTTTGCAGTTTTCATTATAGTTTCTTTGTTTTGTATTTTTGGCATCTTGACTATGATATAACATGGAGAAGGTCTCTGCTTTTTTTCTGTTTAGGTTTCTAAACACCTTTTGAGTGTTTGGGTAGCCATGTCTTTCTTTAGACATGGGGAATTTCCTTGAGTAGGTTTTCTCTTCATTTAGTTTTTATTTTGGTTCATTCTATTCTTTAACCTCGTTTCTCCTCTACTTCTATTTCCTGCTTCCTGCTTTTATCTCGTTCATTTACTATTTCCATATTTATCTAATGTTTTACCTTCCTAGTACAGACTGCACTGAGTTTCCATTTTAGTTCCTTAGGTTTGCTCTCTTGGCGTGTCCTGTGTTCCGGAACACTGTGATCATGTCTAGTTTACTGACTTTCTCTGCTGAGGTTTGGTTGCACTGTTGCCTTGACCTAACCTTGCATCCCTGATGTTCTTTCCTCTTCCCCTGAATCTTACAATGATGTTTATAATGTGGGGTTTTTGGTTTTTTCCCCCTGATTTTCCCCCTAATCTCTCAGCATTTCTAGTTGGATCGTTTCAGAACTGGACCACTCTGCTCACTTTTGCATCCCTGTCATTTCTCTGCTGACTTTCCTGTCCGGAACTTGGATTAAATCCATCTATTGTTTGTATACTTCTTGAAGGCATCAGCCATTTTTTGCTAGTATACTCTTGAAGTTTACTATTTCATAAAAAAAAATATTAAGTAAAAATGCTTTTAGCTTCATACCTATTTTAGTGTATTTGAAATCAGTACTGGAAGAGTTAAAATCTTTTTTAGTGGAATCACACCGCCTTATATTTCCCTGTTCCTTGGTTTTGCATTACAGTTTTATGGTTTAAATGTCCCTCATTTTATTTAGAGATGATCATATTTAACAGCCTACTCTTGAGGGCCCAGTCCTCAGTTTCCCTCTGAGAGGAGGGAGAAATGGGTCCAACGGCACTGCTCCTGAACTGTACAAGCTATAAAGACACTCAAAATTAATTAAAGCCCACTTAATATAGTACCAATGATCATGTAACTAAGATGGAAACTCAAGTACATCCTGTACTATGGAGGTAAAACAGTAGGATAAATACGGAAATGGTAAATGAACGAGATAAACACGGGAAGCAGGGAATGGGCGTAGAGGAGAAACGGGGTGAAATGAGGGAAAGGAAGTGGAGGAGACTATCATGACAAGAAGTCAGAATTACAAAACTATGGGTAAAAGAAAAATATTTTCTAATAATCAGAATGTTTTGAAGCAGAATTTGGTAGGTATAGGAAGAGTAGTAAAAAATGATTTTGTTTGTTTTAAAAATGAGATAAAGTAAAATGTTACTAAAGGAGTCCTGTAGAGAAAAGGGAGATAGACAGGATCGGGGGAAATAAAAAGATTATCTAAAAGTGAAATGTGTATAAATAAAACTCGATGAAAGAGAATATGAGAAGCCAACAAAGTTAAGGATACAATGTAAAAATAACTGCTAGAAGTGGAAATAGCATTAATGAAAAGGGGGTGCACAAGGAGCTAAAGGACAAAAAAAACTGTATTGGGCCTCTCAAGTCAGAGCCTGCCGGTGAGGGCGGGCCGCCATCTTTCTCTGGGCGGTTTACACCGCACTGAGTTGACAAGGCGGCAGGCAGAGCTCCCTGTCCACACCCACCTGGGCCGCCTTTGGCCTTCCTCTCCCCCCAGAGCTGCCTCCGAAGGCTTCTCTTGCCCTGAGACTGTGGCAGGTAAAAATCCAGGTTCCTTGGTGGTCGTTGGCTGCTATCAGGCTCCTGGGATAGCAGGGGAGGCCGCGGCTTGCCCTGGAAGGGTGTACTGGCCCTCTTCCTGCCCATTGCCGGCAGCCGCTTCACTGGGGCTGTGCCCGGGTCAGCCTGGCTTCCTCTTTCTGGTGCATTGCCTGTCACTGTTGCTGTTTTCTTCTGGGAAGTTTTCAGCTTTTTTTTTTTTTTAATCACTGCTTTTCTGAATTCAGAGATCCTCCATTTTCTGTCTGTAGTACAGCTGTGGACTTGTGTACGGACCCCTTCCTTAACCAGTGCACACGAATACAGCTTTTAGTCCACCATCTCATCAGGAAATCTTATTTATTGTTTTGCCATAAATATTAATTCTTCAACAACATTTTCTTTAGCTTTAAATAAGTTTAAATAAAAAAGTTTGAATACGTAAAATTATACCAAGTATGTTAGCTTTCTATCACAAAATGCTTGAGAAAATCAACTTATGAATAGAAAAGGTTTATTGTGACTCGTAGATTTGGAGGGAGCAGTAGGTGACTGGTCTCATTGTTTTAGGTCTGGGGCAGGGCAGTATGTTAAGTCCAAGAATACACGGCAGAGCAAACAAAACACCTCATTATGTCTAGCAACCAAACATATGGAGAGGGAGCTGGTTCTACATACCAAGGGCATGTACTCAGTGACTGAAGCCATCCTCCTGGGCCCCACCGCTTAAAAGTCTCCCACCAGAGGGTGGGAGAGTAGGCTCAAAGCTTAAAGAGTCTGTTCATTCAAAGGACCCGGGTTTGATTCCCAGTACCCACGTGGCTCATAACTGTAACTCCTGCCCCATAGGATCTAAAGCCAGACACATAAAACAAAAATAAAAATAAAATTAGTAAAACAACTCTCCCACCTTCCCTCAGTACCACTCTGCGTGGGCAAACCTTCAATGCAGGGCCCCGTGGGAGACATTCAAGACGAGAAGTGTAGCACCAGAATGTTCTCTAGCTCATTTTCCCTCTATCTTGTTCCGCACTTTCCCTGTAACTTTATTTGTTGAAATTTGCTGTCGATCTGTTCGCGTGTTTGCTGCTGGTTGGTATTTGTGCTAGTTCTTCTCTTTGATTCAAATGGTAGGTTGTCTTAGTGCGCATGTGCACAGGGATTCGCAGCGGTGAGGCTGGAATGCTGTAGCCTGTCTACCCTGTGATACCCTCTGCCCTTTCCACAGGGTTCTACCCCGTCACACACCTTCATGAGGGCGCATGTGGGCCGACTGCCTTCATATCCTTGCTAATGCTTGATGTCAGGATTTAAATTTTTTTCAATTTACAGTTCTAAAAGGGCACGCTGTTACGATTTTGTTTCTCCCCAGTGCCTAATGACATTGAACATATTTTTAAACCACCACTTAATTTTCCACTTCTGTGAAATGTCTGTTTAGTTTCCGGTCCATTTTATTTTCTCTCCTGGATTGTCTATTTCACACCAACTTACTGAAATGCCTTCTATGGTCTGTAGACTAGCCTTTTGTTGATTTTATGCAGTAGATAGACTTTCCCAGCTTGTGCCTTGTCTATTTATTTTATTTTTATGGTTTCTTTTGACAAACTGAAGTTATTAATTTTTTTAAAAAAGGATTTATTTTTATTTCACGTGTGTTGTGAGTGCCCGTATATATGTCTGTGTGTTGTGTGTTTGTGGAGGCCAGAGGAAGGTGTTCCATCCCCTTGAATGACAGTTGTGAGCTGCCTGAAGTTATTAATTTTAATATAGTAAATTTATCCTTTCCTTTAGGATTTTTTTCTTTAGTTTATTTAACTGACATTTATGAAGTGCTGGACACATTCCTACATATTTATAAATGTCTGTGCACTTAATCTTCAAAATAGCATTAGAGGCGAGTGTTATTATTCACACTTTACAGATGAGGAACGGAAACTGAGGGGAGTGCTGAGGCTGCACCATCGGTAAGAACTGGGAGGTGAGGGGCAGCAGCTTGAGGAGGCCGGAGAGGAGGCTCAGGGCTCCTTGGTATGCACTGCGCCTCCAGAGGGCCTGATTGTCAGCACACAGCCGCTTGCACTGAGCTGTAACCCCAGTTCCAGGGACTGACATCCTCTTCTGGCCTCAGTGGGCAGTCACACACAAGGGTACACAGATATACATGCAGGCAAAACACTCACGCACATGAGATTTCCTTAAGAAGTCTGTCCTAGCTCGAAATAGCATCCTGAATGCAATTGTGACAAACTGTTGTGTGGTAGAGTCTGGCTCAACATTTTCCTGTGCATTATCATTTGTTCCAGTACCGTCATCTTCCACAGGTGGGATGGCCTTTATTTAGGTTTCTACAGCAGCAGTTTTATCCCTTGTTTCCCCAGCTTTTCCTGGATTCTCGGTTTAGTTTCAGTAGTCCGTTTGCCTGTCTGCCCCTTTGCATTGTGATATAGGGAATAACTGCACCCTTGTAACAATTCTTGGTATCTGGTGGGTCAAATCATTTCATCTTGTTCTACTTTATCAAAAGTATCTTGGAAAGTCTCTTACTCTTTGGAAGAAAACAGATTACAGAAAACACCATGACAACGTGTGTATGTTGGGCTCCGGGAAATGGTTTCTCATTGGTGTTAAAGTTATTTGTTTCCTAAACGTTCTGCCATTTTGTGTGAGTGCTTTGAACTCTTATCTACAGGGCGCCTTCTAGAAGGCTTTTTGGCTCTCCTTAACTGGAGAGGAGAGAGGAGGTAAAAGAAAAGTCATGTGATGGGCTAATGGTCCCCTCTGTTTAAGTTCAGTTACAGCAGTAATTCTGAAAATGAAAATGTGGGGGAACGTGAAAATGATGTGGGACCATGTTTCCTATTAATTCACAAGTTGAAGAATGAAGGCCACCATCCTTTGTACTCAGGTTGCCCTGTGCAGTAAGTGGGGAGTAACTTCAGCCAATCGGTGCTCAGCGACTGCTGTAGGGCTTACTGCTTAACACTGCTTTGATTCTACTAGAGAGGATGAGCTAGAGGGCCCGAGACCAATATCAAACAGAAGGTGTAATGTCCCTCTTCAGGCATGAACAGCCCCCTCCTATGAACTCTTTTCTATAGAAATATTTGTTTTCCTTTCTCTTATGCTGCTGATAGCTCATATTTCAAGTAACACTTGTAGAAGGCTCAGTCTTTCCCAACACTGTTGTCTGAAGTGTAGAGCTTGCTTAGGCTACGTGAGCGCTCACAGTACTGAGGACAGAAGACAGGGCCGCAGACCCTCCAGGCAAGGGCTCTGTGTCTGCGCGACACTGGAGCACTGTGGAAGCTTGTGGTTGTACTTTCGACAATTCTAGACTGTGGGAGAGCGTCTCCAGGAAAATCTTGATACTTCTCAGGTCTTCGCAGCCTTCCAACTGACAAGGACTTACCTACCACAGCCCAGAGAAAGGTGTCATTTACTGCTGACCCTCCCCTTCCTGTCTCAGCAGTGCCCTTCCTTCAACTGCCTCAGCCAGGCCGGATGCCCTGCTCACTTTTCAAGCCCAGCACACTTCTTGCCTCCCTTTGCTCCTCCTGCCTCCCGACTGGACATGCTTCTCCAGGGGTATTTGTGTCAGTCCTGAGCACGGGGTTTGCAGCTCAGAGAGGCCCTTTCTGACTCACCTCTGCAGTTCCAGCATCCTTCGTGTGCTTCCTGTGTAATACCTGCCATTGACTGTCTGCTCGCTCCCAGATAGGGAGGACTCCTAGAGAGTGGGGACTTTGCCTCTTCCACTGCTGTCTTCAGTGCCCAGGTCAGTGTATGACTCAGGAACCACTGGGTGGCTCTTTGTCAGTAGAAAGAAAGAAAGAAAGAAAGAAAGAAAGAAAGAAAGAAAGAAAGAAAGAAAGAAAGAAAGAAAAAGAAAAAGCTGTTTGCTTAAGGAAGGGTACACAGAGGTTCCCTGGAGCAGGATGGAACCGGCCTATCAGCCCCTGGCCCTTCCACGGAGCCGGGCAGCACCTTGCTTGCCCTGTTGGAAGGCACGCACCATCTGAACATCTCCTTGCAAGGGTACTTATTACACACCAAGCATCTTGAGGCAAAGGTCTGTCTTAATTTTTCCCCTCTGTTGTGCCTACTGTCTCCCTTTGGGGCTTAGGACTGAGCCGGACGTGCCTCTTTACCCGTGGTAGACTCTAGCTATCTGTGAACAAGGGGTGTGGGTAGTGTTGTCTTCCTTAGGGAGGAGAGAAGTAAATTAGCAGTGTGATTTCATATGCAGGCTGCCAGCTGCAGTAGCATTCCCACCCTGGAAATCTCCATGTGCTTTTCTCGAGTCCTATGTAATAAAATTCCATTACTATGGTATTTATGAGGAAAGGAACCACCCTTTCTAGTTCACTACTGTGTCTCTGTGGCTAGTGTGGTGCCAGATATGTGACTTGCATCCTCGGCAAATGCTCACTTAGGTTTCATCGCTGGTGTTAAACCCAGCTTGCAAGAAATTTCTATTTGCTGTGCAAGTCACCACACTTTGAAATGACAGTATTTATTTATCTCATCTATACAGGCTCTCGAAGGAGCAAGCAGCCGCTTAGTGTAAGAGAGCCTCTGTTGCTCGCTCGGTCTTCCGAGCCCAGCTAGAGAGACACATACCTGTGGCTATGCATACACGTCAACCTTGACGTCTCTGCCGATTAAATTGCAGCTTATGCTTCTTTTAAAGGTGCCCTGTGATCCTAATGAACACAGACACAGCTCTAAACAGCTGTATTCTTACTCCCTCATTGCCAGAATCCAGCCTCAAGTGTATGATTACAGAGCAAAGATAACCTCCTACGCTGCAGAATAAAGGCTGCGTGGGGTCAGGAGAGGACAGTGCAGGCGCTCCGAGAACATCCCATAGTCATAAAGGAAGAACGCTTGTAGGTGGAAATCCTCACGAATGGTTCATTGCAATGTCGAAACGTTTCATGAATGGGTCTCCAGGCAGCTGCAGACTTGTCTTTCTGTATGTGGCCCGCAGTGGGCCTGGGTGGAAGAGGCCAGACCAGGGCTATGGCCAGTTTTGCCAGGAAGGATTTGGCAAGAGTTTGCAGACAATGAGAGCTCACAGGTTTACAGGTTTCTTTCTCACACAGAGGAACTCGGTCAGTGAGAGCCTGGGGCCAGCCTGGGGCCAGTAGGTGGGAGACTCAGCCCTGTGACTCTTCTCCTGCTGAACCTGATCCTCCCTCAACAGAGGTGGAAATGTCAGGGGGCCTGTTTGGGCTTAACCAGAGAAGGGGAGTCCCTGTAGACACTGATGGTTGGCGGAGGTGGGACAGCACGGCAGCCCTGCTTCCTTCCTGGGATGAATGTTTGCCCTGTGGCTACTTTAACTCTTTATCCTCTCAGGTCCCTGACCGCTCCCTAGACAGTCAGCTAAGACCGCCAGTGTTCTTTAAAGCGATCTCCGACTTCTAGCAAGAGTTTACTGCCGTACTATATTTACTTGGTTCTAGACAATGGTTCTTATGTTTTCTTCCCTCGTGAATCCTCCAGCACCTCCTTCTGTGTTGTCAGTTGGCAGCCTTGCTTCACGTTTCCATGGGAAAGCTGATACCACCATAAATGAAGCAGCTCCCATTTGGCTTCACCTTCATCGCCCTCATCACCCTCATCATCCTCATCATCCTCATCATCCTCATCATCGCCCTCAACACCTTCATCACCCTCATCACCGCCCTCATGGCCCTCATTGCCCTCATCATCCTCATCTCCTTCATCATCCTCATCATCCTCATCATCGCCCTCATCACCCTCATCGCCCTCATCGCCCTCATCGCCCTCATCGCCCTCATAGCCCTCATAGCCCTCATAAACCCTCATTGCCCTCATCGCCCTCTACCTGCATTTCCTCCCACAGTGCCGCGGCCTCCCCTGGTCCTGTGGAAGAGCACACAGGCTTCTAGACACCCTCAGACCTTAGGTGCTTAGGCCCCTCTTCATCCTTGCCCCCAGCTGTGCTTGCTCCTGCTGCCCTTGTCCCTCGCTGTCCTTGCTACAAGCTCTCCATGCCCCTGGTAGTCAGTGTAGCTAGTTGCCCGTGCCCACAGCTGACTGTGCCTCTAGCTGTCTTTGTCCATTACATGCCAGGTTGATCCGGTCTGGCCTGTCAGCATGCATGTCAGTGCAGTTCTCTCTTGCTGCCTTGTGTTTTTTTTTTTACCATTATTTTATATGGATCTGCTGAGACAGCACGGAAACATGCCACTATTGTCTCTTCCGTTTCGCTAACAAACTCTTCATTAGCCCATTTAAGCCACTAGATACACCCTCCTCTCTGTCTTCTCTGGCCGGACTCCTTCAGAAGCCTTTTGTGTATACTCCCTTTGGTTCTCCTCAGAACCGTGGTCAGGCTTCTGCACCCGCTGCTCTGAGAGCGCACCTCTCCTTTACGTTACCCGAGATCTTCATGTTGCTCAGACCAGTAGAGACTCCTCAGCCCCCACCTGTGTTAGATCCCTCAGCTGTGTTTTACAGTTTTGCCATTCAATGCCCGCTGTCTGTGATGTCTTCCTGTGGCTCCCAGGATGCTCCACTTCTGGCGGTCAAGCTCAGGCTCTTTCCTAGATCTCTCCTGGGCCTCTGCCCTGCCCAGGTGCTTAGGTACACTATGTTCAGACTGCTGACACCTGCCAGTGTGCCTGCCGTCAGCGATCACATATTGAGGCTTGAAATCTATCTAGAAGCTACCATCAGCTTGGGATCACAAATCCTGCTTTTGGAGTGGTGTGGCACTGATTGGAGAATGTGACAGACCAATGTGACCTTCACAGGAAGGTCTCTAATGACTGTTGCATCCATAGCACATAGTAGGCTCTTAATAGGTACTTTGTAGAATGAATGATTTAGGCAGTGAATTACAGCAAAGGTGCTAATAATTTACCAATTCACTGTTTGGATACCCAGTCTCAACTGTTCCTACTTACAGGGCATTTTAGCCTTTCACAGATGGCCTCTGTCTTAGCCAATTTCTTAATAAATTCACTGGATAGATAAAGTGATAGTTTCTCTATATCTATGTTTAACTGATACCAGACTTTGTTGTTGTTGTCTACAGTATTAAGTGTTCTTTATGGTTGATTGGGGGCAGGAAAATCTTTGGCTTTAGAGCCAAAGACCTCTAAGTTTAAATTCTTGTTCAGCTATTAAATAGCTGCAGTGCCTTTTTCAAAACATAGCAGCCAAAGCCCTTAGTTTTCCTCATTTTTCAAGTGAAATATTTGTTTGGTTGGGCCACTGAGAGAGACGGAACGCTGGGAGTAGGAGCACATGCAGTGCCAGTGACATGTCCCAGGTGCCTGCTCCCATGGCTGTCAAGGATGTATGTGTGGTCTTTACGATTCCTTGTATTTTGTATGTTTTTTATGATTACGTGTGTGTGTTTAGTATTGTGCTAGATAGTTTTTGCTTGACACAGCTAAAATCATTTAAGAAGAGGGGACCTCAGTGAAGAAAATGCCTTCATAAGATTGGGCTGCAGGCAAACCTGTAGGACATTTTTTAAAATTCGTGATTGGTGAGGGAGGACCCAGCCCACTGTGGATGGTACCGTCCCTGAGACAGTGGCCCTGGTCTTCCAGCAAAGCAGGCTGAGCAAGCCATGGGGAGCAAGCCAGTAGACAGCACCTCTCCATGGCCTCTGCTTCAGCTCCGGCCTCCAGCTTCCTGCCCTTTTAAAATTCCAGTCCTGGTTTCCTTTGCTGATGATCAAAATACAAGTGTGTAAGCTAAATAACCCTTTTCTCTCTAAGTTGCTTCAGTTGGCGTTTCATCATAGCAGTAGAAATCCTAACCAAGACAAGTGTAGTGTGTAGGCGCACACATCGTGGGTATGTCTGCACATGTGTGTTTAGGCCCACGGCACATCAAATGTCGTTCTTGATGGCTGTTCACTCCTTAAGGAGGGTCTCTCAGTTGAACCTGAAGATCACTGTTTTAGCCACTCTGGCTGGCAGCTTGCTCCAAGAGTGCCTTGTCTCAGCCTCCCATGCACCGGGACTCCTGCTCTGCCTCCAGCTTTTATGTGGAATCTAGAGAGCCAAACTTTGGTCTTCATTTATACAGCAAGCGAGCACTTCACCCACTGAACCATCTCCCCAGCCCACATTTTGAAAATCCTTCAATTAAAGTTTATAATCCTTTAAAATGTTGGTAGTTGGTCTTTAAGCACAGAGTTAACTAATGCAACATTGTTTCTGTGGTAAAAGCGTGACTGGATTTGTGTTTCACCTCACAGATTCCTTTTCTTTCAGGAATGTGTTTTGCTACAAAGTTCAAGGATTTCCTTTCAGTAAAATTAACTTAGCTGGAATGCTTTGGAATGGAGTGTTCTAAGGAACTGAACCTCCTAATTAGTGAAAAAGAACTCATCTTGTAAGGAAGACTCTTCCAAAATGACTGTATGTGAATACTGAGTGTATTTCCAAAGCATAGAATAAGCACTTAGTAATAGCTCAGTTAGTTGTCCTTAGCCTAGACATCTTCCTAAGGGGTGATGAAGAATAGCTATGGGAATATAGGTAATACTACTAAAGATACATTCAAAATAGGCTAAAAAGAATCTTAAGGAATTTTCTGTCTTCATATCCTCACTATTAATATTTGGCTTCCACAGCCACATTTGTAATTGTTTATTGATTGCGCCAACTTGGGGGAAGGAGGAAGGAGAGGTCTCTGCCTTGGGTCATGCATGAGCTGTTGAAACAATATATAGAAACATTTATGTAGTATGTATGTTTACATATATTCATGCATGCGCACAGACACACATGGACTGACACTATTAGATAAAGCAAGAGCAAGATGAAAGGGGAGAGACAACTCAGAGATGGCCCTGTGTGGTGTGTGGCACCTGGAATGATCAGGATGAGTTGAATGAGTTTCAGAGCATCTGAGATGAACAGAGACTGAAACATTCCCTTCTTCAGCAAAGCAAGATTTGAGCTGGGCATAGGCAGATGGGCCCCACAGTGACCTGTGTCTTAATTAATCAGACTGTCCCGCCAGAGAGATGTACGTGGTTCCCTCCTCAGTCTGTATTTTCCTTGGAGGACCAGAGCAAGTTCATTAGCTGTCTCAGAGCTTGTCATCCCGAAACCATCTCAGGGATGCTGTGGCCTGGATCAGAGCCAGCAAAGCAGGGTATTCTGAAGCTGGGAAGCAGGACACAGAACTCAGACTGACCGTGTGGTGGGGAAGTGTCTGTGTGATTGACTCCCCCGTGTCTGACTTCCTGGTGATGTAGTTGTCCTGGAAGATGCTATGGAGGAGAAGCAAAAGGCGAAACAGGAGCCATCGGCAGATGCAGCCCCCGCCCCACTGCTAAGTCTGGCCTGGTGGTGGGACGGAGCACGCCGAGGCCGCAGCGCCTGGCTGTTGACCAGCTTGCTCAGCTTCCTGCGCTGCCCGCTTGCAAACTACAGGAACTGATGGTTGCTTGAAGCAGCTAGGAGTGTCTCAGCCTCACCAGGCTATTTTTGATGTCATGAAGCCTTCTCTGTTGCCAGGGAGGCTGAGGGGGAGGAGGGGAGACTGGAAAAAGAAGAACTGTGATTGAAGATGATAGTCACAGAACCACAGCGCTGATGTGTGTTTGAATTGTCCATGAACCCTAAGTGTTAACCCTGCATCTTCTCGACCTCCTGATTTGTATCTCCGCATAAGATAGCGAACTATACTGTGAAAATCTAATCATGAGACAGTGAGGCCGATCATGATGATCGTGATGGACCCCAGCTTTTCTGTTTGATAGAACATCCTAGAGCACAACTTGTCCACCTCTAACTGCTGCTTGCCTTCTCTCTTTTCTCTTCCTCTAGTCCTCTCTTCCTCATCTTCTCCCCAGAGTTCATGTTTCTGAGTGGACCTCACATAGCTCAGGCTGGCCTTGAATCTCCTTTGTACCTGAGTACGGCCTTGAACTCTTGATCTGCCTGCCTCTGTCTTCCAAATGCTGGCATTGCAGGGCTGTCTTTTTTTGTCTTTTTCCTCATAGCATTATTTAATTATTATCTGCTCATTGGTTTGGTGATTTTCTGTTCTACTTTCTGTTGGAGAAGGGCCTATGACTTGCTCGTGGGTGTGACTCAGCCTTGTCTCTGCTCTGTACTCCACTCTGGCCACGCTGTCTTCTTGCTATTCCTCACACACGCCAGACTTGCTCTGCCCCAGGGTCTCTGGACTTGCTGAGCCTTCTGTCTAAAACCTTTTCCCTTTTTCTAATTGTGGTTTCTGCCTGACTAGCTTTCATTCTCTTTTGACCTTCATGTAGTGACCTTTCAAGGGATGCCATCTTTGGATCTTTATCTAAATCATGTCCCCCCCACACACACACACACATCACACTGCCTGTCTTGTCCTCCTACCCCACTCCCATATTATCCCATTTACTCTGTGGAATATTTACTTTTTACATTATCTGTTGTCAGCCTTCCCCATTAGAATGAGAGGTCTTTGAGGACAAGCAGCAAATTCTGTTCTTACCTGCAGGATATCCAGTTTGTTGGGTAGTACTGGGCCCAGTGGACACTCTGCAAATGTTCAAATGAATAGATGAATGTGATCGAAGTGTACCCAGAGACTGTGTGCAATGTGCATGCCTTGTGCGTGTGCATGTGAGTGTGCGTGTGTGTGTATGTGTTATTTCTTGAGACAGGGTCTCACTGTATCACTACATAGTTTTGGCTACCCTGGAACTGATTGTGTTGACCAGGATGACCTTAAACTCACAGAGATCCATCTGCCTCTGCCTTCTGAGTGCCATAATTAAAAGCGTGTACCACCATCCACCTGTGAAACGAAGCCCACCAACTCTTTTCTCTCTTTCTGTCTCCCATTCTCTAATTAGAATCATTGTAATTGCTTATAATTTATTTCGGTTCCTTTTCCATTTGTGCATGGTCATTGTTCACAGTACTGGATTTTTGATAAAGATCCAAACCAGGTCCATCCTGTCTCTCTGTTCCCCTTTAGTCTCCCCTGCTCTCCATTCTTCTTTGTTCTTCTAGTTTTGCCTCCACTTTCACGTATATTTGCATACATTTGCATACATACTTTATGTATATGTAAAATCTAAGAACTACAAATGAGGAAACTTGTCTTTCAGAAACTGACATCATGTAATATGATTATCTCTGGTTACATCCATCTTCCTGCAAATGGTCTTTCTTTTTGTGTCTGAGCGGAAAAAACCCTATTATGTAAGTATTCTGCTTCTGTTTGCTTTCCCACTCCTTTGTGGCTGACACCTAGGCTAGCCATTGGTGAACATTAGTGGGAGGTGTCTCTGTGCTTTGTCGACTTGGAACCCTTTGAGTAAATACCCAGGACTGATACATCAGGTTGTATGATAGATGCGTTGTTAGTTTTGCTTGTTTTTGAGACAGGGTCTCACTTTGTAGCCCTGAATGGCCTTAACTCACAGAGATCTACCTGCCTCTGCCTCCCAAGTAATAGGACTGAAGGCATATGTTACCATGTCTAGCTATTTTTAGTTTGTCACAGAACCTCCCCCCTAATTTCCATAATGGTAGAACTAGCCTCAAAGAATTAAAGAAAGCAGTCTCTCCAAGTGGTTCCCATGGCGCTCCTTTAAAGCACAAAGTCTAACTTTACTGTTTGTATCAGTTACTTATCACTGCGACCAAATAACTGAGGAGAAGCAACCTAAAGGAGAAAGGATTTGTTCTGGCTCATACTTGGAGAACAAGCTACATTGTAGTGGAGAAGGTGTGATAGAGCTCATGGTGGAGGAGCCCAGCACTGGCACTCCTCACAGCTCAGGGGACCCGGAAGCAGACAGGTCAGGCTGGAAGCAGGGCCAGGCTGTAACTCTATGACCTGCCCCGAATACCATATTTCTACCAGCCCTGCCTTGCTTCTTAAAGCAGTGGTGAACATGTGTGTATGTGTGATAGAGTGGTGAACTTGCATGCAATGGGGCACATGCAGTGCTCAGAGGACATCTTTGTGGAGTCAATTCTTTTCCACCTTTAGGGGCTTCTGGGGATCAAACTCAAGGCACTAGGTATGAGCAGCTCATACCTGTAACTCCTGAGCCACCTCACCAGCTCCAAAACATGATTTTCATAAGCTTGAACTTCTTAAAATTTAAAATGTTCAGTTTCATATATGTGTACTGTATTTCATCACAGTTTCTTCCTCTCTCCCTGCCAGCCCCACTCCTGACCTGTAGCCCCACCCCTACTCCAATTTCCACTCCCTCTGAAATTCTTATCATTTATTTCTTTACTTAGCGTGGTTACACATATATTTATAAATCTTTGAAAAAGCAGTAGGTAATCATATTCTATGTTTATAAGCTTTGAATTTGACTCGACTCTTTATATGTTTTGAAAATATCTCTTTTTAAGTGAGACGAAAATAGCATGAGAAATTTTGGCTTTATTTGCTTTTATTATCTATCAAAGTGACTTAGAATCTATATTCTAAATAGCCTGTAGTTCTATGGGGGAGTGGAAAAGTACAGAGAGAAGCCCCTTTCCTAGAGTGTCTTCCTCCCAGCATTCAAGGCTGGTGGGTCAACTGTGATGTGAGGCTGAGCACTGGAGGTGAGGCCCCAATGTGCGGCACAGTGCCTGGCTCCCACTGGAAGGCATCTCAAATGAATGTGGCATCTGAGCTGAGCCTAAAGTATAGGCGGAGTTTTCTAGGCTCTAGGGAGCAAGATGGGATGGACGAAAGTAATGGCTGAGCAGAGGTGTGGGAGATGGAGCAGATTCATTCACTCTTGATGTTCACGCTATGCCAAGCAGTGTGCACACTCCAGGCAGTGTGCAAAGGCTAAGGAAGAGGGGCCAGAGTTGGCTTGAGTTCTTGGCCAAAAGGGCTGATTAAGAGTTGCTTTCTGTGCCAGGGCAGTAGGTGACTTCTACAGAGAATGCTGGTATTCCAAACTGTAGTTTCGAAGGCTGTCTTAATATTTTTATTCTTGACAGTAAGCTAAAGCTGACATTGGCAGGCTTATTCAACAAATGTAAAATAACCAGAAAAGACATTCTGAAGCATTCTGGAATGAAACAGATGGACTGAGCAACCATGTTAAAAACAGCAAATCGCAACTTGAACCTCAGCTAATCATAATCAAATTTCTCAATCCTTAATTAATTTGAAACATCTCCCTAAGTAGTTTTCTATTTTGGTTTCTTTTACTTAAAAGACCTTGTTATTATAGGGCACCCCAGTTAAAGATGTCTCATGCTTGACATCTGAGTCAGAAAGCCTTATCATTTAGGAGATGATATCCTTTGCAAGGTTTCGGAAGGAGCTGTTTGTTTGTTTTTTTAACAAAGATTCTTGGGGGAATTTATTTCATCTTCTGCCGACATAGAAATGATCATAACTGTATTCACTTAGTGATTTGAAAACCTCCCGTGCATGAATCAAGGTTGTCCTGGACTTAACCTCTGTTCCCAGCCAGCTGCCAATAGGCTCTGTCTTTGTCAGGTGGGGCTTTGATAGAGCGGGATGGACAGATGACCTGGGCTTGTTGGCGCTGGGTCTTACTCTTCTACTGCTCCTTGTCCGTAAGGACACAAGGTGGAGGCAAGGCAGTTAGATCCCACATGACAAATGATGCTGTGGCTGTCCTGGGACTAAGCAAGCCAAGATGGGCAGAAGGAGCCAGGTCAAGGCTTAGAACAAGGACAGAAAGGGTGCTACTGTGACCATGGAGAAGGCTTCAGACAGGTATAGAGTCACACAGACCACAGGACTCACTTGCTCTTGTGATGCCACCTGCCCGCTGTCACCAGTGTGACTTTCTTTGCTTTGACAGCTTCTTATGAATGAGGAATTTAGCAGCATCCATACATGCCATGCTCCAAAACTGACTTTTTAATCAGAAGAGATTGTGAAGGAATGCAAAATGTGATAAATGGGAAGCCCACAGAGTTAGCAAGTGACTAGTCACATGAGCCCCTGTTTTTTTTGTTTTTTGTTTTTCATTTGTCCTCAATGACAGACTTGTGTCTGATTTCCCCCGGACACCACACTTCTACAGACAGTGAGTGCTTTTTATTTGGTGCTCAGTACTGGGGCTTAGTGCTACTATACTGTACTTCCACTGACTGCACTTGGAACAGAGTTTCCAGTACTGATACATTGGAACTGAGTTTCCAGTACTGACACATGGGAACTGAGTTTCCAGTACTGATACAGTGAAACAGAGTTTCCAGTTCTGACACATTATCACTCTTCTGTAGACAGTGCGTGCTCAACACCGCCACACTGTGATTCTTCTGTCAGTGAGACTCCAGTGGTGCCCAGCACTGAGTTATCAATATTGCTGCCAGCCGCTCTCAGTCACTGACCCAGGGAAATAGAGAAAGTGCTTCATTCACACTTGGCCAGCTCATTTGTGCCTTCTGAGGCCCACCACTGCTGTCTACACAATATGTACTTGTTTGGGCAATTAAGTGAATGTGCATTTGAATTAGTCCCTTTACCTGATTACAGGAAGAGAGTTTACTGTTGTAGAGTATGAGCTGGGATTTCCTCCTGGCCAAAGGCAGCTCTGTACTAGAGTGTCCTCATAACTTTAGTTGGCTGTTTTTGGCAGTAGGGACATTGATTTACTTAGTACAGTGCTTGGCATGGGGGCAGGTACTTCATACTCGTTCAGTGGATGAGTGTAGACATGAGACGCTCCTGCTTTTGTGTGCTGGGATTGTTGTTCATTTTTAGTCTCAACTCCACCCTTTCTCCTCAGCATCTTCTCAGAGGTGTGTTTGATACATATTATGTTCAACATAGTGGTTGGCACACGACAGTGAAGTTAGGAAGTGCTAGGAGAAGGGGTAAAGCCCACTGAACAGGAGTCGGAGGAGCCGGGTCTGGCTGCCTGACCTATCATGGGACCAGTCGTACCTAGGAGAGAGGCCAGTGTCCTGTCTCAGCCCAGAAGAGTCCAACTGTACCACTGATTGCTGCCCTGTGTCTCTCAAAGATAGCTTATGCAGGGATGGGGGGGGGGGCACTGGAATTCTTGGGACTGATTGGCATCCACACACAATGAGTGCCTTCTCTTGACAAAATGTGATGGGACCCTGTGATACTTGATGTGGATAATAGATACACTTTCCCCAATCTCCTGGAAAGGAGGTACTTTATTGTAAATACATAAATAACGAGTATGTAATAAAGATATACTGTCAATATAGAAAACTTGGAAATCACAGTAAACTCTGGATACTTGACCATAGGAGGGGGCCCTGAAATAAGAAGATTAACCTTCTATCTGTTTTACATTCCCCAGGCAAGTGCGAGCGCGTGCGTGCGCACACACACACACACACACACACACACACACACACACACACACGGCTGAGATTATTTCTTTCTCTTAGCAGTTATTTTGTATCTTACGCTCCAAACTTAATTGCCAACTAGGAAGTCTCGTTTTGACATTGCCTCTGTAACCTGCTCAGAGCCATGAGTAGTCTGATGCAGGACAAATGCTAAATATGCCATGCCTTTCTTTAATGTCAAGGCTGGAAAGATATTAAGTCATATCTAATTTAAATACAGGGCCATTAACACATGGAGAGGAACAGACCCAGTGTCCAAGGGTTGGGTGGTAGTAAAGCTGCCTCTAAGCCTTGCCTTCTCTCTCTTCTCCCCTCCTCTGCCCCTGTCAGTGAGTTCAGCCCATGCACCAGAAATGCCTCATAGGTTTTCAGAGAAGAGGCCAAATGAAGCTTGGTTCAGTTTGCCCACATCTCAGGGTTCGTGGTGGCTGCTGCTAGAAGTAAGAATAACATCTGGATGTCTTGAAGCAGCTGGCTCCCAGAACCTTCTGCTGCTCTTACGGCCTGCGTGGACTTCTGGGTCCGCTCCCATCCGAGGCCTCTGGTGCTGTGTGCTCAGGCCCTGCAGCTCTACTTAGCATTCTAGTCTTGGTGGGCATGCGTCCTCCCATGATGCTCTGTGACTGTCCTGACATCTTGTTTTACCTTGCCTTTTATGTGAACTGGAAAAGGGTCCTTCCTGTAGAAGGGTCTTCCCTTGTGTTCAGATAAGCATGGATGTCTTTCATATTTGCCTAGGTTTCTCTTACCAAGCCATCTTATTTGCCTGCAAGCATTTCATGTAACCCTGCTCAGTTAGGCTCTTCCACGGAAGATCTAGCCTTCTCTGACAATCCTGGTCTAGAGAGAAAGAGAACTTATGTCTAGATAGCCCATCAATCTCTGGTGACACAGAAGAGAGCAGAGGGGGCTATGGCAGGATCCTCATGGTGACTGGGGGCAGTAGGAGCTCAGAAGGGAGGGTATTTGAGTTTGACTTAAAGTGTGTGATTAGGAATAGGACACACGGATGTTTGCAGGCTGAGGAACAAGCATGGGATGAGAAGAGTGAGGACTGGGTCCTAAGAACAGCAGTCAAGAAGGAAGCCGAAGCTCAGCCTGAGCTCTCTCTGTAGGCTGGCTTCACCTCCCAGCCTCCTCCCCTCCCACTGCAGCCTGTTTGTTCCCGGGGCCTGGCAGGTTGTGTCATTTGTTTGTTGATTTGATTTGTTTTATTTTTTTGAACAGACTATTGAGCAGGGGTTGCAGGTTGCTTAGGAACCTTGCGATGGGTGTGAAGTGGTCTGAGACTCTGCAAGCGGTGCACCTGTGTTTGCCATTTCCCTCGGCTTTCCAGCGTCTCTGTTACTCTCAAAAGACGATGCTCTTAGAACCTTGGATAAAGAAGGCAGGTGTAGATAACTTTACCAACTTCCTTGAACCATGTGAAGGTTATTGGGGGAATTTTTGCTCAATCGGAAGCCTTCATTGATGTTTAACTTCTGTGAACTGTGCTATGTCTTGAAAACCTAATCTTGATGTTTGTTTAGCGAATGAAAAAGGAACAAAATACAGCAGAGTGGAGTTTTTCAATCAGGTCACTTGTTCTGGGATCCCAAGACTGACATTTCCCTCAGTCTTGCTGTCTATCTACCTGTCCTTACCTGACTCCTTCGCTTTAGTGAGGGATAAACCTTGGTGACCTTGGTGCATCCCGCTGGCAATCTGAGCCTGGAGCTGGCTGGCTGGCACCTCCAAGTGCACTGAGCTGCTTTCTCCTACAGGCCTAACCCAGGCGGTACCTGGGGACCCCAGTGTATCACTATTCTGCGACTCTGGGCAATTCCCATTCATTCGATAGCTCCTTGGTGGTTTAGTCAGTGCACTGAGAGGGAGAGAGAACACATGCTAGCTATCCTCAGCAAGTTTTTTTCAGTCAAGAAGCAATGGGCAAAGCAGCTGTGATAGATATCATAAAAAACTTGGAGACGTGTGTGGCATGGGGCCAGGGCGGGGAGAGCTAGGTGGTCGGATGGTTGTTTCTGCTGCATTCCTTCTGGGGCAGCTTCCATTTTCTTGCTGTTAGCTAAAGCTCCCACACCATCAACCTTACCATCTTGTTGCTTTAGAAGCCCTTTGCACTGTCCTTATACACCTGTTCCCTGCCGTGGTATTCTTAGAAGCCCCAAGGCAGAATCCTGAAGAAAAAAGGCTTGCCAGCTCCTGCTCAGGGGGAGCTAACCTTTGGTTGCCTTCCCATGGTTGTGTGGGGTTTTGTTTGCCAGCTAAGCCAGGAGCTCCTTGAAGCATGAGAAAGATCTCTCCTCAATATTCTTGGCCAATAACTTCTGTCCTGGGTGCATTCCCTTAATGAGAGGCTTAAAAGAATGTGTATCTGCAAAGCACACCTGCCTCCCGCCTGCCACTCACCTCAATGACTCTATTAGAGTCTATTGGTTCTGGTTTGGACGGGCAGGACTATGAGAGAGCGGGAGCCACGGGAGACTCAGAATGTCTCAATAGACAAAGACCAGGCCTTCCTGAAGAACAGAAAGCTTGAGTCGCACCCCTTCTTCACACTTTTTAAAAGAAAAGGATGTGTCAATTTGCGCCACCTAATTCCTTTTTAAATGTGGGTTGGGAGCTGCCTTCTTCACATGCCTTTGTCAAATCACACCTAGACTGCTGGTGAAAGGCTTGCTTCAGAAATCAAGTTTAATTAATAGAAACAGGAAAGGTGAAACACAGGGCTGACAACCCTGGCAAGACAGGACTCCATGCCTGCCCAGAGGGGCCTCCCACTGGGGAGCCAGGGAGTGAGGCTAGGGACCTGGCTAAGCCTGTAGAGCTTGGATTTGCTTCTGAGCAGATATGGCTGGCCCACTTACAGTCCTCATGCCAGAAGAATTGTTATTCTCTCTCTCTCTCTCTCTCTCTCTCTCTCTCTGGACAGGAAGAAACATCGAAACAGACTGGGTTGGGGCCAGGCTTGGAACTTGAAGCCAAACTGACCTATTTTCAGTGTGGCTTTATCAAAGCCTGCTTTGTAATTCTACTTCCCAACATAACTGGTGTCTTGTGAACTGAGCACCTGACTTGAGCAAGGAGCGGGGGAGAGCATGAAGGCCTCGTCCTTGTTTGGGGAGCTGTTGCTGCTGGACTGGGACTGAGCCTTCCCAGAGGGCACCTGCTAATGACCATTCTACAGTGGGAAGACCTCATGGGGTGGGGGGGAGTGGCAGCCCTTGAGGTGCAAGGCTATTCCTTGCCCAAAGTGCTTTTATAGCAGCCCCACTCCATTTGACCTTGGCGGCTTCCCTTTGAGGGAGCCGTGCTCTCTGCTTTAGCCTTGATCCATAGCGGATGAAACTGGAGCTGTATGAGCAGGTGGAGAGAAGCCTGAGGTGCGCTGTTACCACGGTGGCGGCTGCAGGCCAGAGCAGAGCACCCACTTAGCGTCTGCACCTCTGGTGCACCTCTGGAAATCTGTTTCTTTTCACATCTCTTATTTTCTTCCTCGTTTGGTTTAAGTAGTTCGAGCTATGGTTCAGGAACACAATAGGTTCCAAATTGTGCACAGGGTCTATGTGTAATGGGGCCAGAAAGTGTTCTCCTCTTGAGACCACTGGAACTCTCCTGAGGATTATAGTGACAGGCTGAGCACCTTGTTGATATGGGCACCGCTCCTTGTAGGCTGGGAATCAATCTCACCACAAAGTGTGGTGGCCAAGAGAATTACTTCATGCAAAGAAAAGGATTTCCCTCTAGAGTTTCCCTGTGTGGTGTTCTCTCTCTCTCTCTCTCTCTCTCTCTCTCTCTCTCTCTGTGTGTGTGTGTGTGTGTGTGTGTGTGTGTGTTTTCGCGCACACTCACAGGCACTCGCTTCCTTGAAAAACAAGCAGCTCTTAGTCCTGAGCCACCCACTCTGTCTAGTCTCTGTTTTTCCTTCTTTTTCTCTGATATATAGTTCCTTTACCTGGTTTTTCTAACACTATATTATAGTTTCCAGTGATAAGAGAAAATATCATTTAAAAATACCAAAGTTAATGCTCTCTGGTTTAAAATCATTGTGGACCACAAACAATATTTAAAAGGACTGGAGACTGTCCAGGAAGTCTTGTAAAACTAACACTAATGATAAGGCTCTCACTGTGTAGCCCTGTCTGACCAGGAACTCACTATGTAGAAAAGGCTGGCTTCGAACTCAGAGAGATTCACCTGGCTCTGTCCTCAAGTTCCGACTAAGGACTGTCCATCACTATCGAGCCCCTTGAAGAGAGGAGCAGTTTGAGGAAGGGTGATAGGACTGTGGACTCTGTGGGACACACTTGACAAGCTCCAATTTCAGACTCATTGCCATAAGGGAATATGCAAATGAACAGCAGACATGAACTGGGCTACCACGTTCTGTGTTCTCCACCGTACTTGGAAGTTAAAAACAAACACCCAGATCAGAGCCAGTGCTTTGAGAGATACAACTATGTTTATGTTTGTTTAATGAAGACTGTTCAAGTCTCAGTCAAGATCCTGTAATGGCAAAGGGAAATCCTGTCAGTAAGTTGGGTGACAAATCAATATTGTGTCTGCACATCTAGTGAGCATGCCTCTCTCGCCACACTGTGCACTGACTTAAAGCTGTGCACATCCCACCAAGCTGTACCCCAGTTTACCTAATTAGCTTCTTGCAGCACACTCTTTGTAAGAAGGCATAGTTCTGCAGCAGATTCACAGTGTTCTCAAATTTGGGATTAATTCTTTGGATAAGTTCCCAGAGGCATTTCTTCAATTATAAGGTACATGCATTTTTATGACCCTTATTGCTACAAAGGCAACTGATTGTATATAAAAAGGAAGCTTGGACAGGCTGGGGGAAGGGCAGTGATTTCTCCCAGCACTGCTCAGAAAGGCTTATTACTCTTTCGGGTTTCATAAGACCCCTCTGTGGGGCACCCAAGAACACAGGGCCAGGCTTCCTTCTCTGACTCACTCTTGAGTGTTCACTGAGAACTTGAAGTTGTGCTCCCAGAACAGAAGAGTGACTCAGAACAAGCCCGCTTCCAGCCTGGGGCTGGTGGCCTAATAGCTGGGT